>JARWLC010000003.1:39492659-40692659 GCA_033318265.1 Phyllotis vaccarum
GATTTGAATCAGTGTCCTCAGAGGACACACCAGGACTGGAGGAAGATTTTGGCTCAGGAGGAAAAAAAAAATTCTCATTAATAAAAATAGCATAATGGGATAAATTCTAGAATGAAGACAGGCCAAGATAGATCAAGTGAAATATGATGCATAAACTGCTCAGGAACAAAACAAATAAATGAGAAAGTATAAAAGAGCAGTTTGGGCCATGGGGGATGGTTGGGAAGCAGGCATTACCTTATGCTGATTCACAGACGACTGGAAAGGACAGAAATGCGGCCGTCAGGACTGGAGTGAGAAGATGGCTCCATCCGTGAAGTGCTAGCCAGTCAAACTGGAGGGAACTGAGTTCAGATCCACAATATCCACATAAAGCTCAGCACAGAAGCATGAGCCTATGATTGCAGCACTGGTGGGGTGGAGACAGGAGAGTGCCAGCCAGAAAAGATGAAATGACAAACTCCAACTTCAGTGAGAGATGCTGTCTCAAGAAGTAAAGTGGAGGGAAGTTGAGGAAAATATCCAGTGTCAATTTCTGGGCTCCACACACATGTACCCATCCATGGACACACACACACACATATGCAAATGAACACACACACTTTTAAAAAGCTATTAGACCTTTTTATTTCTTTTTTCACAATCAAAGGAAATATAATTCATTATGTCAAAAATAGATCAAGTGAAGAAAATACTATGCCTAGTGTCATATCTTATAAAAACCTATCTCATATAAAGAGAAAATCTCTTAAAATTTCCAGAAAATAATTTACAAAGAGATGATAGAAGAGTGAGAACATACTTGTCAGCAGCAATACTAGATGCCAAGAATACACTAAAGTAATAGTTTCAAAATGTTCAACATAATAGTTGACAATCAGGAATTTTATACCCAGATAAACTAGTATTCTATGGGGAGTGGGGAATGTGTTCAGATATATACAGTATTTCTCAACTTATTAAAAAAAAAAAGCTATTAAAGATTTTTAATATTTTAAATGTAGTGGGATTATGTTGTTACATTGTAAATAATTGTCCTGCCTACTGGCTTAATAAAAATGCTGATCAGCCTATGGCTCTGGCATATTGCTAGCTAGCTCTTGCTCTTAAGTTAACCCATGATTCTTATCCTATTCAGCCATAGGGTTCAATGCCTTTTCTCAGAGCAGCGTAGGTGTCCACTGCATCTGATAGCTTCTCTGGTGTTTCTGTGGCATCTCTGCCATGCTTTTCCTGTTCTCAGAGTTTTCTTAGTCTGGTATCCCTGTCTACACTTCTTGACTACCTTTAGCCAATTAGCATTTTTATTAAACTAGTAGGTAGGACAATTATTTACAATGTAATAACATAATCTCACTACAACATTCTTATATTTGATATGAATGACAGCATGAGCATGTCCATCCTCATAAGAATAAAAATGTTGAATAGGGCTGAGGTATAGCTTCAATGACAGACACTTTCTGAGCATGTGCAAGACTTGAGTTTGAAGAAACTGAAATTCTGGCATCCACCAGAAAGATGAAGTAAGAAGGTAAATCACCACCTTGAAATCTGAAGGACGGAGGAATAGAGACTCACCGCCAATACCAGCTCTCCCAGACCGGAAGCTGGAACCCATAAATGTATCTTCAGATCTTCAGTGAATCAATGGAGGAAGAGCAGATCAAAGTTGACCATGAAATGCTTTAGAGGTGCCAGCTCAGGCAGCCTTGGCTCTGCTTCCTGGAATCCCATCATAGGATGAGACATCAAGGGGAAAAGAAATCTTATGTTTTCTCTGTAAAGGCAGAAGAAAGTTAGATGTTGAAATACATCCAGAGCATTCTCCTTGTCGAAGGGCTGATATTATGTGGAAAAGATCTAATCAGAGCTCTATCTGATGGAGCGGCGGAGGGAGGGGAACTACCATCCTAGGTAGACTTCTCCAATCACCTAAAGAAGAAAAAGTAGAGAAACATTTGTAAAGGTTACAACTCAGGGACAAAATCCCAGTAAAAGACCAAGGCTTATAGTATTATACAACCCTACACCTCTGTCACCTTCAATCAGTATCTTACTACTACATTAAGAGGGCTCCAGTATAGTAACAATAGGTTACATCTGAAGCAGCTCCAGGACTCAGACCCCAGAAAAGGAAAAGCCAAAGATAAATAGGAGAGAAAAAACCTAGGCCACTGTAAGGAACTGACTTGGAGACCTGAAGTTACACAAACATTAGCTATAGCCCAACTCCACACAGACTAACATAGAGCCTCACAATGACATCCTGCTACCTCAGCTCCTCTTCTTGGATATACCAGGTCCTACTTTCAACAACAACAACAAAAAAAAATTACAAGATATGATAATATTGAGAAAAACCATTATTAGGAGAGATGGTAATTTCTAGGGGACAATAATCAAACTCAGAGAAGGCATAAAATTTGTAGTTATCATTGAGAATGTAAAAATAAAGCCCCTTGAGAGAAGAGATGAGTGCTATAAGCTGTATTCCTTACTTTGTCTATTGCTGTGGTAAAGCACCATGACCAAGGCAACTCAGAGAAGAGTCAATTTGGGTATTTGGTTCCAAAGAGTTAGGGTCCGTGATGGTAGAGCAGAGGCAGCAGGTGGCTGGAACAGAAAGCTGGGGCCTTACATCTTGAAGCACAAGAAGGGAACAGAGAAAGTGAATTAAAAACAGCCCAGTCTTAAAACGTTCAAAGCATGCCTCCAGCGACATCAATGAGGCCACATCTCCTAAGCCATCAAATGGGGACCAAGTGTTCAAATGCCTAAGACTATGGGGGACATTCAAACCATGGCATAAGCACAGTGGAAATGCTGGAAATAAAATAACACATACATTGTAACGGCAATGAATTTTATCTTCCATAACCATGCTTGTGAATTTGACGGGGTCAGAAAAAGAATCACTGGGACTGAAAATATGTGATGGAAATTTTCCATGTTAAAATGCAAAGAGGAAAAAAAATGAAAAGGGGAAATGCAAACTCCAGGAACTATGACTATTTTACAAGTTATATGCATGATTGTTTTGAGACTGCATTTTAATTACAACATTTATACTTTCTCTTTTCTCCCTCCAAGCCCAAGTATACTCCCTGGCTGTCCTTCACATTCACAGCCTTTCTTTTCATCAATTTTTACTACATGTATATCTATATTCTCATATACATACATATTTCCAAACATAACATGTTGCGTCCATACAATGTTACTTGCATTATACAAATGATTTTAATGCCAGAAGGAGGAGTAAAGGGAACAGAGTTGAAGAAATATTTGAAGTAGTAATGGCCAAGGACTTACCAAAATCAATGACAGACATCAAAACATAGATCCAGCAGGCCCAGAGAATACTAAGCCCAATGAGTACTAAAAACTCAATTTATATACCACATTCAAATTCTATAAAGCCAAAGCAGCAAATATAAATCAAACCCCTACTTGGAGAGAAAGAGAAAAAAATAGAGGGCATTATATCAGAAACTATGCAAGGTAGAAGACAACAGAGTAAAATACTTTAACACAGATAGAAAAAAAGACCACCAATTTAGAAATATGCATCAAATGGAAGTATCCTTAAAAGTAAGGAAAAAAAAAACTAAACACTTTCTCAATCAAAAAGAGAGAAAAATTGCTAGGGATATAGTTAATTGGTAGAGCACTTACCTTGCATGTACAAGGCTCTGGGGCAAGTAAGGAAAGAAAAGAAGAAGGAAGGAAGGATGAATGGATAGATAAACAGGTCAAAAACCTGAATCTATGCAGGAAAAGTAAAACATCAAAGGGGGACTGTGTGATAGTGATTGTGCATTAGGTTATTTTAGTGCATGGATAAGTGACAGGAATGACAGCAGCGTAATAAGAGGGGGGTGTTGGGAGTTCTCTCGTGTAAGTCACCTTTACTAATTATAGAACAACGTGGTACTTTTGAGTATGGGCTCAGACAAGACAGAAATGCATATTGAAAACTCCAGGGAAAACACTAAAACATTTTAAAAGAAGTGCAATTGATATGTTGAGAGGAAAGAAAATTGAATCATATAAAATACTCAAAACCAAAGAAGACATAACAGTTCTTTCTATAGATGTACCTTACAACACTGCATCAAAATATGTCATCCAAAATCCAATAGAACTGCCAGGCAAACCAGAAAAACCCAGTATTATTCTTTGAAGCTTCAACTCTTCTTTTCCAATAATTGATAGATTGAATGGGCAGAAAATCGGTAATAAAATAGTTGAACTCAACAGCACCGTCAATCAACCAGATGTCATCAAGACCCATCAGCTATTTCAACAACAGCAATACGCACATTCTTCTTAAGCTTACACGGTTATCAAGATGGAGTACATTCTGGGCCATATTACATAAAGTTAAAGAACAGAATTACTAGGTGGCTGCTCTCATCCCACAATATAACTGAATGAAAAATTAATAAGATGGATTATTCTGAAGTACTTGGAAATTAAGCAACACAGTTCTGAATAATGCATGGGTCAAAGAAGAAATCTCAAGGTAAATATTATACATTTTTAACTAAATTAAAATGAAACACAACTTATCAAAACCTGTGGGATGTGGCAAAAGTTGAGCTTAGAGGGAAAGTTACCATATTGGGTACATACATAAGGAAAAACAGAAAAATATAAAATATCAAAAATGCAAGTTTAGAGTTTAGAAATTAAAGAAGGTACATTTAAATCTAAACAACGGTATAATAAAAAAATTTTCTCAAAGACTTTCAAAATAAACAGAATTGAAGATGAGAAATAGAAAAATCTATAAAAGCAAGGACGAGCCGTACTTCAAAAAGATCAATAAAGCTCCATGAAGACTAATCAAGAAAAAAAGAGAGTAAAGTATCAGCATCAGAAATTAAGGAGTCATCACTACCTATCCTATGGATTATCGAACAAATAATAAAAATCACGTTAAAAAGTCTGTGGATAGAAACTTGATGTTGCCTGAACCATAAGCCAAAGACAAATACTTCGAGAGATGTGACTTGCCAAGACTCAAAACCTAGTCAGTCAACCAGAACATATTTATGTCCACTAGAGAAATTAAATCAACAATGACATTCCTTTCTTTAGGAAAAGAAAACTCCAGCTGGGGCTGAGGCTCTGCTGATACAGTGTTTGCCCAGTGCACATAAAACCCTACATTTCAAAGAACATTTGACAAAACTAAACATTCACTGTTTGTTCATTTTAAAGAAACTAATAAATGAAAGAGAACTTTGACTTTTAAAAAAAACCCTTCTATAGCTAACATCATACTTAACAGTGAAAAATAAATAAATATTCTCCCCCAAGGTTGAGGAGAAGACAAGAATGTTCCTCCTTGCCATCCCTACACTCCAGGGGGCGGGGTTCTAGATAACATGCCCACACACCAGGGGGCGGGGTTCTAGATAACCTGGCCACAAATAAGCTCACAAAACAAGAAAAGGGAAGAAATGTGTATAAAGCAGGAAGGAATAAAGTTATCTTTATTTACAGATGACATGACTGTCTATGTAGGAACTCTAAAAATTAGGAGAGAAAGAATATAACCAATTATTATGGCAAAGTTGTAGGATGCAGAGTTTGTGTGCAGAAGTCAATAACTTACATATATCACTAATATCTTAATATTTGAATTCTGAAATAACATAATGTACAATGGCAGAAACATGCTCAGCTATAAGCCTAACAGGGAGGGGTCTATATAAGGAAAACTACAAAAGTCTGAAATGATCTAGAGAATAGATAATGATAGCCCATGCTCATGGACAGCCAGACTCTCAGTTACTAAGATGATGATCTTTCCAGCTTGATTTATAGATTCAAAAACACAATCCAATCAAGATCCTAGTAAGACACTATGGCAGTTTAAATAAAAATAGGCTCATAGAGCATGGCACTATTAGGAGGTGTGGCCTTTTTTGGATAAAGTATGTCACTAGGGGTTGCTATGGAACTATGCTCTTATACAATGTAAATATTTGTCACTGTAAACATTGGTTTAATATAATACTGATTGGCCAGAAGCTAGACAGGAAGTAGAGGTGGAGCAACCAGACTAGGAGAATTCTGGGAAGTGGAAGAGCAGAGCAGAGACACCAGTCTGACACAGAGCAAGATGAGGATTCTGCAATGAGAAAAGCTACCACAACGTGGATAAACATGTATAAGAATCATGGATTAGTTTAAGTGTAAGAGTTAACAAGTAATGTGCCTGAGCCATAGGCCTAACATCTTATAATTAACATCAGACCTTGTGTGCTTATTTGGAACTATAAGTGGCTGTGAGACTTGGGTCTGGACCTCGAGGCTAAGCCGGACTAGAAACTTCTGACTACAGGGGGTGGGCTTTGAGGTTTCAAATGCTCTGGTCAAGCCCAATGTTTCTCTCTCTTCCTGCAAACTTTGGATCCAGATGTAGAACTCTCAGCTACCTCTCCAGAACCATGCCTACCTGCATGCTGCCATATTTCTCAACATGATGACACTAGACTAAACCTCGGAGCTGCAAGCCAGCCCCAGGGAAATGTTTGCCTTTATAAGAGCTGCCATGGTTATGGTCTCTTCACAGCAATAGATCACTGACTGAAACAGACACTTTGTAGTTATCAGAAAAACGCTTCTAAAATGTCAAAACTAAAATCCCAAAACACAACACATGAAGAACAAGCATTGAGGGATAGTCTCTTCAATAAATATTGATAGAAAAAAAAATGAATTCCAAATTAGGATTGGAAGAATTTAAATTTAGATATGATACCTTTCTGAAAAAATAACTCAAAATGGATCATAAGCATAACATTAAATATAATACCATACTTTATAGAAAAAAAACAAAAGATAAAAATCTATGTAATGCTGAGTTTAATAATAAAAATTTTAAAATATTTTATGTTGTTGGTGTTGATTTGTGTGCATTGGTGTTTTTGCCTATGTATATGCCTGTATAAGGTGTCGGGTCCCCTGGAACTGTAGCTGTCACCGTTGTGAGCTGCCATGTGGTGCTGGGAATTGAACCCAGGTCTTCTGGAATAGCAGCCAGTATTCTTAACCAGTGAGTCATCTCTCCAGCCCCTATATTTTTATTGACAGTAAATATATATATGCATGTGCATGATTGTGTATACATGCACATATGCATGCTATAGTACCCACACAGAGGTCAGAGGACATTTTTCAGTGGTCAATTCTCTCCTATCACCATGGGCCTTGGGGACTGATTATCAGGTTTGTACAAGATGCTCCTTTACCAGCTGAATCACCTTGGTGGTCCTATTTTTTCCTTTCCCTTAAGAGACAAGTTCTCACTATTTTAGTCAGGCTGACCTTGAATCCCTGTGATGTGGGATGTCTTTCTGTAAGCTGTGAATTACCATTGGCTAATAAAGGAACTGTTTTGTCCTAAGGCAAAGCAGCTTAGTGGCAAGTGGGAAATCCAAGCATAGGTAAAGGAGAAGGAGGGAGGAGTCAGGGGAGACACAATCTAGCCACCCAAGAAGCAATATGTAAAGAAACACAGGTAAGCCATGAGTCTCGTGGCAATACACAGATTAATGGAAATGGGTTGAGTTAAATTGAAAGAACTGGCAAGGAATAAGCCTGAGCCATAAGCCAGGTTGTAATTAATATAAGCTTTTGTGTGATTATTTGGGGCTAAGTGACTGTGGGACTTTAGATCCAGACCTCGAGCCAGATGGGCCAGAAACTTCTGTCTACACCTTTGGGCTTAAGCAATCCCCCTGATTTTTCTCCCCTGAGCAGGTGGGATCATAGAAGCAAGTCAAGATGTCTACCTTGCAATCTTGGGTCCCACACTATAATTCTAGGAGGGAAAGGGAGATACCTGAGGCTGTATTAGCATGAACACTCTTTTGCTCTACAAAAGATTCTGTTAGGAGAACCAGAAGTCAAATCATTGACTGGGAGAAAAAAAAATGCAAAACACATAGCTGAACCTTCAGAATGTAAAATAAAGCCATCTAAAGCCTAACCACACACACACACACACACACACACACACACACACACACACACACACACACACTCTGAACTGAGCAAAAGATGTGAACATCTAGATACCTCTCCGTAAGTGAAAACACAGCTTGTAAAAATATTATGGCATCATTGGTCACCAGAGACTCGCAAAGTAAAACAAAGGAACGCCATGTTCCCCTTGTTACTCTGGCTAAAATTAGAGTGACAGCAAGTCTTATTATTCATTGATCAGGTGGAATGCAAGATGATACCCTCACCTTGGAAGACAGCTTTGGCAGCGCCTTGCAATGCTAAACATAGCCTTAGCACATAAGCCAACAATTAACTGATGTGAAAATTATGGTCATGTAAAAACTTGCGTGTGAATGTTTACAGAGGTTTTAACCATACTCTCCAAATACTAAAACCAAAATGTCCTTCAACAGGGGAAGATACAATGACTCGAGGAGTAATTGTGTCACACTTAAAATAAATGTGCTATTAAACTACAGAGTCAGATTCATAGTACTGGATTAAGGAGGAAATAGACCATTATGTGCTTCCAATTTATATGACTAACACTTGGATATGGAATGGAGTAAAGACCTAGATCCATTTGCAATATTTTGGGTGGTGGTTTGGGAAGAGGACTGGATCCTGAAGGCTGTGATGTAACCAGTGGATGAATTTATTGCTGCGTTCATAACATGAAGGCTGTACTGAGAGGTGGGATCAACTCGGGAGTGACATCGGAGCAAGGAAGTCACAGATTTCTGTGAAGGTTATCTCATCCCAGCCTCTGCCTCTCTGCCTGCTTCCCAGGTGACATAGATGCAGAGCTTCCTCCCTGAGCTTCAGCCTTTGCCTCAGGTCCAAAAATGATGGAGCCGAAGTGACCGTGAACTAACCCCCCCCCCCAAAACGGTGAGTCAAGTCTTCCTCCCTACGGCGTTTTTCTTGGATACTTTGTCACAGCGATAAAAGTGACTGACTGACCCAGTGGCATTCTGGGAAAGACAGCAAACAGTGCTAGGAACATTGAGTTTTGGTCATGGGTGAAGGTAGTTAATAGGTGAAGCAGAGGTTTCTATGTTTCTCTGATAAGATGTTGTCATGATATGTTAAAATGTGCATTTGTGAAATGCCCGGAATGTTACAATATGAAGAGTGAAATTGTATGCAACATTTTCAAAAAGCACGTGGGAGGTCGTGTATTCCAGGAGGAAATGCAGACTGTGATAGAGAACCCAGCAGTGTGACAGATGCAGGAAACAGCCTCACTTGAGATGGTGAGGAGACATGTTGAACCAAACACCTCTGGGAATCCGTGAATCTCTAAGACTAAAGGCAACAGAAGCTGCATTTAATCACTCTGATTGATTAAGCTATTGCTTCTCACAGGGGTCCTGGGTCAACAATCCTGACCCCACTGGGCATTTATTTTGGAACTTGACAGCCAAGTATATAGGCCGTCAATGTTGGGGACCAAATTTCTCACTGTTGAGGTGGGGATTTACAGACACAGGGAGGAGGGCAGGGTAATCTAAAAAATAGGGGTGGAGACGCCCGTATGAACACATGGTTAGGGAATTATATTGGTTTTGTGTGCCAACCTGACTGAGCTATGGACGGCCTGAATGTATTAGCTAGACCCATGTTTCTGGATGAGACAAATGGAAGAAGCACTAAACTGGATGAAGCAGACAGGCCTCCCAAACAGGCCTCCTCAGTGTGGGTAGGCCTAAACGGTCTCCTGAAAACCTGAACAACAGAAGGTGACGTAAGAAAGAATTCTTTCTATCTTTGAGCCAAGACATTGGTCTTCTCATGCACTCAAATTTGGACTGCGCACAAAGCCATCAGCTCTGTTGATTTTCTAGCTTATTGAGGTGGATCTGGGTCCTCTTGTCATCTATAATCCCATGAGCCAAGTACACATATTATAGTATCTAGTACTAATACTACATATACACAGAGAGAGGAGAGAGGAAGTGATAGAAGACACACACAGAGCGAGTGTGTGTGTGTGTGTGTGTGTGTGTGTGTGTGTGTGTGAGAGAGAGAGAGAGAGAGAGAGAGAGAGAGAGAGAGAGAGTGGTTGTGTCTCTCTAGAGTACAAAACTAGCATGTGGATCTAATCACATAATTGTGTACCATCTACTGGGAAGAAACACCCCTTAGTATGAGTGAGCACACAGAACATCCAGATCTTGTCATCTAATTCCATTCTCTAATAAAAAGCAGCACACATTCCTAGAGAAGGGTCTGTTCCATGGACTGAAACAGGAAACAGGCGAGATGATCCTGGGACGTTCTTATAGGGCCACAAAGCAAGACAGTGCTCAGGACAGTGTACTCGTGAAAATGTATCAGAGAAGTGCCAGCATCAGTGACCTCAGGGGAAGAAGTAAAAGACAAACCCAGTAAGATGGTGCTCGATTATAATCCAGAGTATAAAAAATATTAACAAACTGCTGTTTACACAGATAAATGAATTAGCAATAAATTGCTAACGAAACTCAAATGTCCCAGGCAGAAGAATGAATTCCAAACCCCATATGAGGATACTCCACCCTTAGTTACTGGAAGGGAGAATCACTTCCCACTCTTCAGGTGTGGGTTGCAGGTGGATTTTCCTTCCAAATGCACTCTGTGGAAGGGTGGAGAGAGTAAGTGTACAATGGAGAAGGTTGACAAACACTTCCTCTGCCAAGTGACCAGGGCCAACATCAATACTCACAAGTCATGCAGACACAATGCAATGAGAAGGCCTTGTGCGCTGGGCATGGTGGGGCACATCTGTAACCTCTGGGCTCAGGAGGAAGAGGGAGGAAGATCATTGGAAGTCTGAGGCCGGCCTGGTCTACATAGAGAGATGGAGTCAAGCTTGGGCCTCAGAGTGAAACCCTGTACTTAAAAAAAAAAAAAAAGATGAAGAAGAAAAAGGAAGGGAGGGAGGGAAGGAGGGAGGGAGAAAGGAAGGGAGGGAGGAGGGAGGGGAAAGGAAGGAAAAGGGAGGAGGGGGAGGAGAGGAGAGGCAATTCAGCTTTACCATGAAAAAACTAAATCCTCATAATAAGACACTTGGCAAAATAAATCAGGAAGGCTAGAGACATGGTCAGAGGTTAAGAGCACCTGTTGGTCTTGCAGAGGAACCTGGTTTAGCCCCCAGCATCCACACGGTGCCTCGAAACCATCTGTAACTTCAGTTCCAGGGGATTCAGTGCTTCCTTCTCCATGGGCACCAGGCACATGGTGCACACACATCCATGTAAGCAAAACACTTACATACATAAAGTCACAGCAATAAATCTAAACAAAATGTTTTTTAATAGAAGGAAAGTCAGAGGATGTCACAGTCAAAGGATACCTTTAGAGACGTGATGTCTCTGTGTGGTGTAGAGTCCTGGGTGAGGTACTGGAAGAGAAGGGCACTGGGTTAAAAACTGGAGAAGTCTGAACAAAGTGGTTTTATTTTAGCTAGCATTGATGTATCAATATCAGTGCCTTGAGTGTGTCATACTATGTGACATGTGTAACATGTTAACAGCAAATGTGACTGTGTAACACACATGGGAAATACTCATGTCACATTCTCAACTTCTATATATCTAAAAGGCATAATACATGTCCTAGAGAGGCAGACATGAGAAAGATCTATTAAAGAGTGTGCTTCAAGAAAGGAGGATTCAGAGAGAAGCTGATGGGCTCAGGGATAAAATGGATGGGTAGGTTTAGTTACTTTCTAACTGAAGAGGAATAGACAGTTGTTGTAAACAAAACTGTAATCAGGTAGTGACACATGCCTTGAATTCCAGCTCTCAGAAGTCAGAGGCAGGCGGATCTCATAGATCAAGGGCAGCCTGGATTACCAAGAAAGCTCCAGGACAGCCACAGTTACACAGGGAAAGCTGTGTTGAAAAACAACAAAAGGAAAGAAGGGAGGAGGGAGGGAGGGAGGGAGGGAGGGAGGGAGGGAGGGAGGGAGGGAGGGAGGGAAGGAGGGAAGGAGGGAAGGAGGCTGATCAGAAATGAGAATAAGCTACATGTGAATGGCATTCAGTGAGTTAAGACTAAAAGTCTGGGCTGGGCTTAAGGATATGGGAACACTGAACAACTTAAAACTAGAGAAGACCGTGTTCCTGAGATGTATGTCATAAAGTATAGACAACTCAGAAGATAAACACAAGTTAAAAATATCGTTTATTTCCCAAATTGCCTAAGGGAGAAATGGCAGGAAGGATACGGGTTAGATGTGGGGAATTTCTCAGTTCGACAGAGGTAAAAAGGAGAAAATAATGAAGTCAAAAGGTAAGAAATACAAAATAAGGCAGCCAACACATAAATACAAATATATAACCATAATAATGTGGAACAAGATGCACCTTATACACATCTTCGATTCTCTTGGCCTCTCCTGTCTCCCAGATGCTCCACCTCCTGATCCTCAGGGCCACTGCCAAGTGACAGTCAACCCATGTTTTAGCTGCAGGCCTCTGCCCACCATCTATCTGCCCTCCTCCTACTCAGCTGGCACTTCATGCCACAGAGTGTGGACCAGGTAACTTGAAGTGAAGTTCAGAGGAGTTAAACCCCAAGAGGCATCTTTGACTAATTAGACAGGAGGTGGGAAGCAGCCACAGATAAATGCCTTTGCTTTAATTTGCTCTTTCAAGGCAGGAGTGTGTCTATGCAGCCTCTGTGGAGATGGGCCAAGAGGCTAAGTGAGTCTATCCATCAAGGATTAGCTTTGCCTCTCAGCTTCCAGGCTCTGCTGCCTCTGCTCCTTTCTCTTCATGCCTCGAATAGCTTCAGGCTCTGCTTTTAAGACAAATGTAAAAAGGAAAGAATTATGTCTACTCACTAAGATACAGAGACTATGAGATTAGGTTTATTATTTTTATAGTTGTAAATTCTTATTTATATAAGTGTGTATACAGTATTAATATTAGAAAGAATAATATCTGACTAAATAAACTATAATGATAAATGTGTGCATGTAATTTATATGTAATATAATGTATCATATATAATATGCATTGTATACACTTGTGTGAAGGAAGCAGTCCACCAAGAAATATAATTAAATTGCTTCAAGAAACAGAAATAAACAGAATTAGAAGGAAAAAATTACTAATATAGAAGCTTAACAGGAGGCCTGAGTTAAAAGGAGGGTGAGCAGACTAGAGGCTGCCGTGAGAGTAAGAATAAGAAACCTTTCCTCATCGCCAAGACGGAATTAGAGGAAAGGCTTTGGACCTTCACAAGGCAGGTGAAAAGGCAGAGACGAGGGTCAGAGGCAAAGATGGGCACTAGAGGAATGGGTGGAAGACAAGCCAGGGAGGAGACCCTTCCAAAGCAGCTCATCTCCTGCTCCCCAAGTGGTACTGGGGACAGAGCCTTCAAGAGTAGACTGTGCAATAACAAAAAAAAAAAAAAACCTCTCAAACTCCAGAGGAGCTATCCAAACCAACAGATGCCTAAATCACAGCACAGAACAGCGAGAAACATTAAGGAGCATGGAGCCTAGCTCCTCCAGAAGCCCAGAACTCCCCAGGCACTGAGCTCCAGCATAGTGCAACGGGGAAAGTGCCAGAGGAAGATTTCTAAAATTGTCTGGTTAGAATGATTAATGGCCTGAAAGAGGACACAAATTAACAGGTGAACTCAATCCAGTTTCCAGAGACTAAAGTCAGCAATACAAAGAGAAAAAAATTGGCAAAACATGTAATAAAGTCAGCATATGAATAAGAAAATAAAAAAGCATGAAAGAGATTTAGAAACAGTGGGAGGGGATCCAAAATGTTGGAAAGAGAAGCCTTAAGGAATCAAATAGGAACATAATGGAAAGTATCACCATAGACTCAACCAAGCTGAAGGAATAATCCCAGGAATAGAGGAGAAGATGGAAGGAAGAATCCCAGGAATGGAGGAGAAGATGGAAGGAAGAATCCCAGGAATGGAGGAGAAGATGGAAGGAAGAATCCCAGGGATGGAGGAGAAGATGGAAGGAAGAATCCCAGGGATGGAGGAGAAGATGGAAGAATCCCAGGGTTGGAGGAGAAGGTTGAAGAAAGAATGCGAAAATTGAATGACAGGGTTGAACAAATACTGCCTTCAACCTTCAATAAGAAGAATAGAATAAGTGAGCAAGGTTATAACACACAAGAACTCTAGGATAGGATCAAGACACCAAGCCTACGAAGCTGCAGGTCAAAAGAGAGCTGAGACAAACACCAACAGCAGAGAGCTATAAACCGTGAAGTTAGTGAAACATTTCCCAAATCTACAGAAAGAAAAGGACGCCCGGGAAGGCATGAGTAGAGAGCTTCCTTTTAACACTATGTCCACATGTCACACATACATAGTGAAGAAATCACACTAAAAGCTGTAGGGAGAAAATGCCAACTCACCTACAAAGGCAGAAATATCAGATGTCCCTCAGTCACCCTAAAATCCAGACGGCATTGAATGATATCCAAGCCCCAAAGAAAAATAACTTCAAGTTAAGATTATTAGATCCTACCTAGCTGTCGTTCAGAACCGAGGGGAAAAGCAAAGACATTTGAAGAACAATCACACAGGCAGTCCATAACCACCAAGCCAGCATTGCACCCTGAAGTCAGGAGAGGAAGAGATGAACAAAGGAGAGGCAGGGAGGGATATGCATCATGTCCAGCCCAGCGAAGTACCGAACCTCTCAGACTAATGAAGCAAGAAGAACATAGCAATTAACCAAGGGACCTGGAAATCAACAACAAATCACGGGAATATATAAATATCTCTCAGTAATAACCTCGACTCTAAATGGCCTCAGCTTACAAATAAAGTGACACAGACTGGCCAACTGAATTAAAAAAACAGACCAAAACCTAGACTGAGGGCAGGAGATGGCTCAGGGGATAAGAGTACAAACAGGTCTTGCTGAGGACCTGCATTCAGTTCCCAGCACCTAAGCTGGGAGCCCCACATCCACAATAACTCTAGCTCCAGAGGACCTGATACCTTCTCTGGCCTCGGTGAACACCTGTAGTCACGTGCACATATCCATTCACAAACACACAAGTAAACATAACTTTAAAAATAAGTAACGCTTTAAAAATAAAAATTAGATCCAACTTTCTGTTGTATCCAAGAAGACACCTTATTAGAGAGGACGCTCACAGACTGTCAAAGCATTGACAAAATGTTAAGTTTTTAGGGGGACAATGTCCTGCTATGTAGACCAGGCTGGCCTTGAACTCATGGTACCTATACCTCCCTAGTACTGGGAATAGAGTCTTGTGCTATTCTGCCCAACAGGACTGAAAACTCTCAAACAAACGGACACCAGAACCAAGCTAGTGGAGCAATTCTGGTTTCTGATAAAGTAGACTTCAACCCAAATCAGTCCAAAGAGATAAGAAGGTCACTTTTTTTAGTAAAGACAATAACTCATTTGGAAGGTATAACAAGTATAAATTTGCATCACACATTGGGGGTCCATGTACACAAACACATGCTCACTTTATACTCACTTTTATATATACATGCATATACATAGATAGAGAGACAGACAGGTGATAGATAGACAGATGATAGATAGATAGATAGATAGATAGATAGATAGATAGATAGATAGATAGAGAGAGAGATAGACAGACGAACATAAACAGATATTCTCCCTTACATAGAAGCTTAGCATGTGACAGATGTCCACAAATTAACAGAGAAGGAATGGCCTCATTCACAAACAATAGCCACCCTCACTGAAAATAATAAAAAGCAATGATTTTATGTTTTTCATCATGAGAAAAAAAAGTCATTCCAAGTAGACTAAAACTCTAAATAGAAAAGACAAAGCTACCTTCGGGGTAGAAAAGAATTTTTTACCTAAGGTACTGTAAGAAAACCAAACAAACCGAGTTTGACAAATCTGCCTTTGGTTGACTAGTTTGGCAATGACGAGGCAAGCACAGGGTAAGGCAAGCCACAGCAGCCGCTTTGGAACAGAGTTCCCCACAGGCTCCCGGAGCTGAAACTATGCATTCCTCATGATTAGGAAATTCCCCTCCAAGATATGGCCTCCAGAGAAACTCACCCACGTATGTACCAGGGGACACGTGCAAGAGTGTTCAGTGTGGCAGTGAGGGAAAAACTCAGATCAGCAATAGGATGACTCTATACGCAATGAAATGTTCATTTGACTATAAAAAAGAAGCCCCCAGTGAGAATGAGGGAGCCCAATGGTTACTCCGCAGACAGGCTGAGTCACAGCAGCAAGACAAGAAACATGAGTCTATGGATATAAGCTCAAGGGGGGCAACTAACTGGGGGTGCTGCAGAAAGGCAAAGATAAAGCTGGAGAAATGGCTCTGCAGTTGAGTTCACACTGCTCTGGCAGAGGACTTGGGTTCGATTCCCGGCACTTATATCAGGTAGTTTGCAAATGCCTCTAACTTCAGTTCCAGGGGATCTGATGCCTTTTCCTATCGCTACAGTGGGACCAAGCCAGCCTATCCACTTCCTGGCCTGGAAATGCAGGGTCTCACAGTCCTTTTAAAGGTACACACACACATACACACTACACACTACACACATATACACACACATATATATATACATATATACACACACTACACATATACACACACTACACACATACACACACTACACACATACACATATATATACACACATACACACACATATATACACACATACTCACACATATATACACACATACACACACATATATACACACATACACATTGCACACACATATACACACACATATATACATATACACACACACTACACACATACATATATACACAAACACTACACACACACTACACACATATACACATATACACACACTACACACATACACACACATATACACAAACACTACACACATACACACACACTACACACAAACACATATACATACACTACACACATACACACACGTATACACACACTACACACATACACATATACACACACTACACACAAACACATATACATACACTACACACATACACACACGTATACACACACTACACACATACACATATACACACACTACACACAAACACACATACATACAAACACTACACACATACACACATACTACACACAAACACATATACACACACTACACACATACACACATATACACAAACACTACACACATACACACACGTATACACACATACACTCACATACACACATACACAGACACACACTACACACACACACACACAAGCCGAAGACTATCCACTAAGCCCCAGCTCTTAACGTCTCTATCAAGCTGGAGACCATACCTTTACTGCATGGACCTTTGCAACCCTAAGATACAAGTGACTTGTACATGTTTTTTGTTGAAAGATGACGTGTGATCAAAGGCCAAAAAGAGGTGAGGTCCCCTTCTGGCCTTCATTGGCATGTGGCACACACAAACTCATGCAGGCACACATGCATATAAAAAAAAAATTTAAACAATTTCTAAACACAAAAACTGTGACCAGCAAAAGCAATCAAGATTGTGGCTGTACTTAGAAGAAAGTCAGTGTGATTCAAAATGGACCCATAAGGAGGTCCTGGAAGGTGACTCTTCCTGCTTCTCCAGCTAATCGGCGATTTCCACGGCTGTTCCCTTTATCAACATTTAGTTCTTCAGGCCTTTGCTAAATGGGGATTTCCTTCCTAGTTTGAAATGTTGAAAGAAGAAATCCATAGACTTAAAGACTATTACAATAATGTGTGTAAATAATAAGTCATTGATATTTGGAGCACACATTTGTTCAAGTCTTCACAACAAGAAAAAAAAGGCAAACCATACAAGCACAGGCCTGGAGAGGTAGGCCTGTAACCTCAGATACTCTAGAGACTGAGGTAAAAATGCAAGACTAGCCTGCGCAGAGGCAGGTGGATGTCTGTGAGCTGGAGGCCAACCTAGCCTACAAGTATACATCAAGTTTTCCTCATTACTAAATCGGAGACTAATTCAAATTAAAACAATGATGGAATATTATTTTATACCCACTGGTGGTAAAAACAATCACATCAAAGCCAGATCTCTAATTCTACTTCTGGAAGTGTGCCTTAGAAGCAATTCGGCAATATTTAACACCGTGGGGGAGGAGGGGACACACACACCTCTCCCATCAAGGCAGTTTTACATTGCACACACACAGAAAAAGTATCTTTTACAAGAATATATGTCTGTGTTGCTGGTTGCAGCAGCTAAACATTTCTTAAAGTTTTGTGTTTCTAAACAAAAGGATGAATGAATAAATTGTAGCAGAGTAACAACCCAGTGTCACTGTGAACGAGAGCAGTAATACCGAATGGAAAAGCAAATTGCAGAATGTGCATGGTGAGGCTCCATTTATATAAACTTCAGAACAGCACCACGCATTGTTTATAATACATGCATATGTAGCAACGGCATGAAAATATGCGTGAGAATCATAAGCACTGAATTTAGGGTGGTGTCTGTTGCTAAAGAGGAGGAGGGAGCAGATCGCTGGGAGCAAGCAGGGCTTTGGTCACAGCTGAAACACCATACGTGATTTTAAAAGAGCTGGTGCAGAAGAAAAAGACCCACCTTTTTAAATCGCCAGATGAACAAGAGAAAGTTGGGGAACCATGTAAGGGTCTCAGCAAGTTTGAAAAAGTATTTGCTGAAATTCATTGGCATGAATGTGTGGTTGTAGAAAAAGCCTCCTCCCCTGGGAAGAAGCCTTTAACCTGATAAGAGTCGAGGCCTCCCACAGTGCTGAAATATCAGAAATACTGTTTATTTGTGTGTGGGAGGGGGAGACATATCTGACTGCATGGTGTGTGTGTGTATGTGTGTGTGTGTGTGTGTGTGTGTGTGTGTGTGTGTGTTAGGGTGTCTCCTCTGTCTGTCCCTGTCTTGCTTGAGGAAGGCTCCCTCACTGAAGCCCAGGGCTTACCAATTAGCTAGCCTCCCTGGCCAGAGAGCTCTAGGATCCACTTTCTCTGGGATCTGAACTCAGGTCCTCTTATATTTATTTGCTTAGCAGGCGGTTTCCCAACCAAGGTGTTTCTCCAGTCCAGGAAAAAACTTCTTTTAAAGTTAAGAATAGACCAGATGTGTTGAGTTCCTAGGCGGTGCTGTTGTAGGAAGAATAGCCGGGAAGGCGATGAGGAAGACAAGAGGATAGGAGAGGGGGGACAGGAAGGGACAGAGACAGGAAGGGAAGGAAGGAGAAAAGGAGAGGGAGGAGGAAGACAAGGAGGAAGAAGTAAACTTAAGAAACACTGAGGTGACTTATCAGATTGGCAAAAATTACAGTGACAGATAACATTGCATTTCAGAAGACATGACGATCAGGAGTCCGTGTGTTTGTGGGCTACACCCGCACACCTCTTGGAGGAGCAAACCGCAGTACCTGGTAAGGTAACAATGTGCATGTCCCATGACCCAAAAATCCCTCTCTCAGATACTGCAACAGAAAAAAGATGTCCGTCCATAAGGTGAGGATAAATAAATCATGCGTGTGGCTCCACTCGGACAATGGACAACTATACCAGTGTTGAAATAAACGAATGAAATCTTCATACATGGACATGGCTGAGTTTCAAGGCATCATGTTCATTCAATAAAGAGCTTCATCTGTGAAGGGCACAGTCAGCACCTTGGTGGAGTGTGGTTTTACAATGTACTTCAGATGTGTGAGAACAGGTACAGGGTGATTTTTCAAATCTTAGAGCTGGTTGTTATTTTTGGGAGGAGAAAAGCCAATAAGGAGAACTTAGCTTTATCTGTGAGCTGCTCTCTCTGGGTGGTGGGGGAGGGCAGGGAAAAAGAGAGGAGTCGGAAAGCACAGGAAAAGTTAACCTCTTAAATGTGGGTGTAAATCCCTATCATGTCCACCTTAATTTCTGCACACTCAGAAAGATATTTCAGGGGTGTGAAAGTGTCTGCCTCTAAACCTGAAAAACTGAGTTCAGTCCCCAAGACCCACCTGATAGAAGAGAGAACCAACTCCTATAGTTTGTCTTCTGACCTCCTCACAGACACCATGACACATATGTGCACATACACACACAAACACATACCAGTGAGATAAAAGGTAATGCAAAAAAATTGAACATATATTTTGCTGTTCACATGATTTATTTTACTGGTCATGGAGATACACTTCACTTGTAATCCTAGTAATTGCAAGACTTGACTTACATAGTGAGACCCTGACAGAGAGAGAGAGAGAGAGAGAGAGAGAGAGAGAGAGAGAGAGAGAGAGATTGCATCAACCCTTGCCTGACAAGACTACCTTTCAGAAAACTGGAAAATATAGCTAAGGAATAGAAAGGCCTGGCAGGGCAGCAGAGAGAGACCAAGCAGCCTCCCTGGGTGAGGCTGGCTCCTAGGTTTCCATCAGCCACCTGCATGGCAGAGCCCAGGGTAGCTGGTAGCTCAGTGTAGATGGGGGCAGAGACAATATTTCCAGTTACCTTGCCATGAAACTTTTAAGGGAGAGAGGGGAAGAAATCCCTTCCACCTGTTACTCCTCCTAGCAAAATCTTTTACATCCATAGTTCTCAACCTTTAGTCGCAATCCTTTTACAGGGGTTGCCAAAGACCATTGGAAAACAGATATCTACATTACGATTCATAACCATAGCAAGATTACAGCTATGAAGTAGCAATAAAAATAATTTTATGATTGGAAGTCACCACAGCATGAGTTATTAAAGGGTCACAGCTTTAGAAAGGTTGAGAATGCTACCATTTCCTCACAGCCAGTACATACCTCATCGAAATCCTCTTCACACTGACTTTTCCTTGGATTTTAGTATCACTGGACACTGTGTTATAACAAAGGTGCATGTGCTTGCCATTCCTTGGGCTGAACACTTCACACTCACTTCTTTAGATGGATCATGAATGTCTGTTCCCAGTCTCAGTGAGGTTCAGTCAAGTACCAGAGCTTACGAAGATTTTAGAAGAGCTGAGTTTGAGTTCATACATTCTAAATCCAGAATGTGTTTCTTTTTCCTAGGCTCCAAGCCACATTTGGGTTGTTTACACAGACATCTTATCACCCCCACTAATTTATCTGTTTTGGTAACCTGCATTTCCCTCTCTTAACACATTATCATGTACATCTTTCCATGCCATTAAGTATTATATTCTAAAACATTATTTTTTAATGACTGCCCTGGTAATCCGCTGTAATGTATACACAGCCCGGGTATCAGACACTTTTTCACTACCATCAATAATGTTTTGGTAAATACACTTATAATTAAATTGAAGCATACATCCTTGACTGTTTCTTTAGGATCTGGTCCAGAAGGAACTGCTGGATCAAAGCAAACTTTTACGGCATCTGATACTTATTGCCAAATTACCCCTGGAAAGATTTCCCAACAGTGAATGAGAGAACCTGTTCCCCGGGGTCCTGGCCAACCCAGCCTCAGTCACACAAGGGAGGCAAAACAAGGAAAGGCATTGATGTGGTTATTCTTGGTTATGTTAGTTTGATTATTAATGAGGCACCTTTTAAATTTCCCTATTGATTATTTTTATTTCTTTTTTTGTGGCTGGCCATCCCTTATTACTCAATAAAATATGATTTCTGCTCTCCCAGCCCCCACCCCCACAAGAAGAAAAATAGAGGGGGATGAGGAAAAAGAGTCGGAAAGCAAGGCCCCCAAGGTCAGACCCTCATATGTGGACAAAATGGGAGCCGATATGTAGTACACAATTCTAGACTTTTAAACGTCGGGGCTGTAACTTGATGGAGTGCTGGTGTGGCATGCACAAAGTCCTGGGCTCCATCCCCAGCACCATATAACTCCAACAGGGCAGTGTAGCCCTGAAATCCCAGTGCATGCCTGTAATCCTGCCCCACTGGAGGGGGAGGCAGGAGAATCAGACGTGCAGGGTCACTCTTGCACATAGCAAGTTTGAGGCCATGCTGGACTAGAGGCCTTGTCTTTATTTTATTTTATTTTATTTTATTTTATTTTATTTTATTTTATTTTATTCATTCATTCATTCATTCAATTATTAATAAACTTCAACCACTTTCTGGTCTTCAGCTCCCAGAAAATGAGTTTTTACACCATGGCTGTGGCCCTACCCTGTCCTGTGCTATTCTCTGCAATCTGGGCCAAATCCCTGCTTTCTTACTCACAAACATGAACATGACTCCTACCTCTTGTGGAGTGCAGATGATGTTTGATTTGGCTGTTTGAGAGCCAGGTGAGTTCGCCATAGAGATCACTCCTACACCCCTCACATGCACCGCCTAGCTCTTAGCTTGTACTGTCTTGTTCAGGGCTTACTACCTCTTGAAAAAGACTCTTCTTTTTTCCCTGTAGAGAAAAACAATCCTCTCAAGTAGATTAAGCTTTACTGTGCAAGGGGACCTGTGATGGATATTGGGGGAATCATAAGCCCTGCCTACAGGGAACATCTTCATGAGAAAAACAAAAATTAGGAGTAGACAGACTGGAGAGTGGCTGTGAGCTGGAACCTTCTTATGCAATGGGGAAAGCACATGGCACCGCTGTCACTCCAGACATTGCCAGGTGACTAAGTCTGCTCAGGCTTTAATCAGCTTCCTGCAGGTGAACCCATCAAAGCCATGTCTGAACCCTGACGCATGCACCTTTCCCACCTTGGGCCTCTCTGAAGTCTGAGGGACACACCCAGCCACCCCCAGTGCACACAGGCATCCCAGAAAGAAGAGCAATTAACACCCACAGGGCCACCTTGCCCTCTTCCCAGCATCCGATCTGAAGCCTTCGATGGTGACCCAGATATCCGTCCATCCTTGCTTCAGCTGTCTCTCCTTGGCTTCACCTCCAGGGTCCTTATTCTTGCACCACCCCCTTATGGTGAACTCAGGGACCCAGAAAGCATCCATCAGGACTCTATACCAGGATAATATGACTCACTGGCTGAGCAGCTGAAGGAGACTTTTTTTCAAGAGTAACTGTACAAGGCCAGCTCTCCCGGTCTCAGGGTATCACCATTTCTGCCCATCCTAAGACTATTCTAGCAAACTGCAGGTCAGGAAAGTGCTGCTCATTTTTTAGATCCCTTTGTGGCTGAGCTGGAATACCTGACCAAAACAGCTTAAGGAAGGCAGAGTTTACTTGGGTTCGCAGTTTAGGGCACAGTCACCCGTGACAGGGAGGGTGTGATACCAGGCCAGTCCCAGCTGGTCATACAGCATCCACAGTCAAGAAGCAGAGACACCTTGCTGCTCTTGTTGCTTCCTTTTTATGAAGCCCAGGACCCCACCTGGTGAGCTGGTTTCTATTACTATAAAGAGACAATGACCACGGCAACTCTTACAAAGGAAAACATTTAATTGGGTGGCTTACAGTTCAGAGGTTTAGTCCATTATCATCATGCTGGAATATGGCAGGGCAGGCAGGCAGACATGGTGCTGAGAAGGAGCTGATGGTCCTACATCTTGTACAGGCAACAGGAAGTAAACTGTGTACCACACTGGGTTTGGCTTAAGCAAAGGAGACCTCAAAGCCCAACCCCACAATGACACACTTCCTCCAATAAGGCCACACCTCCTACTAGTGCCCCTCTCTATGGGGCCATTTTCTTTCAAACCACCACAGACATTTAGGGTGAGTCTTCTGACCTCGGTTAACCCAGTCTACAAACTCACTCATACATATGCCCTGACTGTCTCCTAAGTGTGTCTAGATCCTGTGCAGGTAACAGTATTAACCATCATAGGCTTGGCCCAAGTCCATGCCAAGAACTGCCCTCTAGGGATACATAAACTATAGGTGGTTTCTCTGGGACTTCAAAGCACCAGGGCTAAGAGATAGAGAAATGTCTACTCTGTTTAATATGCTTTGTCAAAGACATCATTTACCTATTTGAATTAAGATGTTCTGTCTATAAGTAAAGAATCATTCTGCTCCCTGGTATAAAAGCCTGAGCCTGTCTGACTATTGAACTAGTACTTTCTCTTGTTTTTCTTTTTCCTTCTCTCCTGGAACTTACTCTATAGACCAGGCTGGTCTTGAACTTCAGAGATCCACCTGCGTCTGCCTCCTAAGTGCTGGGATTAAAGGCATGTGCCACTATGCCCAGCTTTGAATTGGTAGTTTTAATAAGGATGTAAACTGACTCCAAGATGATAACAAGACCATAGGCTTCTGGGACACACAGGGTGACTTCACAGACACGCTATGAGACCTGTGTGGTCAGGAAATTCCTTTCAACAAAGTGCTAGCTGCTGTAACAAGCATCCCAAATAATCAGTGTCTTAAGACAGAATGAGGGTTTATTATACACATGCAACAAGAGGCACATGTTCCCTTTGGGCTCTATCCCAGTAATCTCTGCTCCGGTGACGAGAGAAGTCCAGGTGCTTCTGTCCTTTAGAGCCCTCGATTTCACTCTGGTCCAGTGGGGACACAGGTCAATGTCACTCATTCTAAAGCAAAGGCCATCATAAGAATTCAAAGCCAAGCTAGAAAGTGCAGTCCCAAGCAAGGAGACCATGATCCTTTGGCATTTGGCCGTCTATGTCATGAGCACGACCACCCTCCAGTGGAGCAAAGAGACAAGTCCCTACATAGAGAAATGGACAGTGCCGTGAGGGTGGGTGGGCCTCGGGACACATGGCCAGGAAAGGCGTCTCAATAGAATTGCAACTGTGCAGAGTTCATGAAAGACACCGAAGATACAGTATGCACAGGAGGCATGGAGGAACCCAAAGACATTCTGTCAAATGGAGGAAAAGACAAAACAAGAACTGGATCTGGAGACACAGGAAGGACCAGAGAACTCTTGGCTGTACTCAGTGTTCACTCTGGACAGGTATTCACTGGTGGTCTTGCATGGGCCAGGCACTGTATTACACAGCTAAATGAGCTACGCAGACAAGACAGACCAAGTCCCATGAAGAGTGAGTGGGCCTTCTGAGCCAGAGCAGGAGACTCCCTCACAGAATTCTGATGCCAAAGTTGTTTGAGAGGAATGGGCTATCCCATGCTAGTCCTCCCTGACCACTCTAGAACGCCACGGAGCCATCAGGGCCGCAGTCTGGAATTGGCAGACATGTGTGGCTACAATTTCCGGCTTTGGGGAAAATGCCCTTTGCTGCAGATGGATGTTTACTCTGCCATTTGCTGTAATCATTTCTGATCTTTTGCTTTATTGTGTCAAAGATAAACACCACTTGGCTGTTCCCCTGGGAGCAGGATGCCTGTTCCTCGAGGCTCTGTGAACCGGCGCTTCGCACTCGAAACAACCTGTTATTTCCTCTCTTGAAAGAGGCTCATAAAATGATAGATGATTCTCCAGTAACTATAATACCTTCCTAATGGTGAGAGAAACTAGAGCCATAGAGCAGGAAGCATAGTCCAGAAGAAAAATAGGAGAGTTAGAAAGACAAGCTTTAAAATATAATGTTGTCATAATGGGTAAAAATGAAGCAGGAGATGTTATTAGAATTCTGCCCAGTGCATCTTAAACACAGTAGTTGCTGTTGTTCTAACACTAGTCCCTCTGCCACCTGGGGTGGATGACGTACAGTGTTTGTTGGGTGACTGAACAATAACAACATGTATTGGATGACAAAAATCAACAAATATTGTTTACTGTGCCCACTGATGGGCAAACTCCTAAATGTGTCTTTGGGGCCTCCTGGTTAAATAAAAACAGGACCCTAAATGCCCACCTCTCCGGCACCTGAGAACTATGGACATTTCCCATGTCTCTCACTCGGGCTGTTTGCTCCAGAAGAGCATTGATCTCCAAAGCCAAGGAGCTAGTGGGTGTCATCTATTTACTGGATAACACACAGATCAGGAGGCCTGAGTTCTCCCTGGGCATGTAGCTCTGTTGTCAGAGCACTTTCCTAGCCATCCACAAAGTTCTGGGTTTGAACCTCAGCACCACATAAACTAGCCCTGGCATTGGGGATGTTCCTAGTGCTGGGCAAGTTCAGAAGTTCAAAGGCAGCCTTAGCTACATAGTGATTTCAGGGCCAGTGAGGAGATGCATGCCCCTCCCCCCCCTCAAAAAAAAAGATACATCTACACAAAATCAAACAAGAAAACCCAGTTTTTCTCCATCTGCAATAGACTCTTTGTGTCTGGGATAATGACTCTAAGGTGACCCTTTGCATTTTGCTTATTTCGGGTGTGGCAGATGGCATTTTCCAAAACAAGATGAACCTAGCCGTTGTATTATGTTTCTGGCCCAGACTTTCTAGCCTAGCCTCGAGGTTCAGACCCGCAGACCAGCAGACTCACAGAACCCACAGACCTGCAGAAGTTTACATTAATTTTATGCTGATTGACCTGGGGCCCAGGCATACAACTTGCTAACTCTTTACTCTTAAACTAACCCATGCTTCTTAACTTGTTCAGCCATGCAGCTCAGTACCCTTTCTCAGAGCAGCATAGCTGTCCTCTGCATCTGCTGGCTTCTCTGTGGCATCTCTGCTCTGTTCTTTCTGTTCCCAGAGTTCTCTTAGTCCGGTAGCCCTGCCCATACTTTCTGTCTTCCTTCCAGCCAATCAGCGTCTTTATTAAACCAGTAGGCCGGACAATTATTTACAATGTAGCATAATCCCACTACACCTCGCCATATCTCCCTCCCACGTTCTTCCTCAGAGAGATCTCATAGACCCCAGGTCTGGCTGGGCTGTGACTCTAACCAGTAGATGGATCTTGTCTCATTGCTTCACCCTCTAGAACATTTGCTCTTGGACCACCTCCCAAACACCGCCTGGTGGCACAGTCCTACAATCTCAGCTACTGATGCAGGGGGATCAGAAATTCAAGGCCAGCTCAAACTAAAAAAGGGGGGGGGGAGAATACAGTTCAGGGGCAGAGAACTTGCTTAGCATGTGTCAAGCCCCATTGTCAGTACTGGGCGACTCGAGAGGCATTCCAAAGATGTCTGTCTCCATGTACAGAAGTCAACCCACAGGAGAAGGAGTGTCAACCATCACCTGAGGTTTGTGTCATCCCAAACTATAAGCCACCTGCCAGGCCCTTGAGCCTAAGAGCCCTCAGAGGACTCAGCCTGTGATATTTAATGACCGAGGACCACACATCAAAGGGTGAAAGCAAGCCCCCTCTCCTTTGCTGTCCACAGCCTGACCGTCAGAATCCGTGTGTGTAATAACATCTCTTATGTGGTAACAAGGGTGTTTTCATTACAATGTTAGGCGCACAACTGAATCTGTCACAAAATTCTTAGGTTAAAGTCCTAATCCCACTGCCTCAGAAAATGACTGTAGTTAGAGATGGGATTTCAAAGACATGAAAGGTGGAAAGAGGTCGGTCTGACGGAGCTCCTAATCCAAAACAACTTTTAAAAAATCACTTGAGTGCATGCACGCATGTGCACAAACGCAGGCACCCATGACACAGTGCCAGTGTAAAAATGAAAAGACAGCTTTCCTGAGTCATCCTGTGAGTCTCAGGATGGAACCTTACAGCAAGCATCTTCATCCCCCGAGCCATCTTGCCAGCCAACAATTGGTCTCTTCATGAAAAGAGCTTTGGATGGAGACAAGGAGGGGGAAGCCTCCTGAAAGCTCAGGCAGACAAAGCCAAGGGAGGGCTGATGAGTATAGTCCTCTGTCACAGCAGTACCACACATGAATAGCAGCTGGGACATCAGTCCACGGTGTCTCCTGGTCCCTGCATGCCTGGCCTTTGGAAGGGACCTGAGATATTCCCTGACCTCAGGCAGACAAAAGTGAATTGATTGGATATCATCCAGGGCCTAGAGAAAAAGTACTTTGGGGAAGGGTACCTTCTGAGCTGGGCATAGTGGATGGGTAAGGGGGTTCACCAAGTAGAGAAGGGAGGGAGCACCAGGTGGAGGAGCAAAGCACAGGAGCAGAACAGGTCTAAAGGATGAAAAAAAAGAAGCTCCAGATACAGGCACTCCCCCGAGAGGGGGCAGGGTCTGATCACAAAGGGCACAGAATGCTGTGTCTAGCATCTGACAGATCCCCAAAGAGTACAGAGTGCCAGGAACAGTGGAAGACTTGAGTTGGGAATGGAAGAAGGTGGAATATAAGCAATGTCCACCCACGTCTGGAGGAGCCTGCAATGGGAGAGAGAACCTGTGCCTGCAGATCAAATGTACCACAGGACTGGTCAGAGGGCTGGTGGGGTGTCTGGGGGTTGGAGAGGGTGGGCAGACATAGAGTCCCATGAATATACATGATCCTGCCCTGGAAGCTGGCTTCCTGCAGTGCATTTTTGCCACGCTCTATCTTGACAAGGTGATGTCCTTCAGTAGAGGACATGATGGGGCTGTTCAGCAGTTCTGTCAAATGCAAGCAGGCTTTGATTTCGCTTCATACATATGCTTAGGTGCTGAGAAAAGCCTGCACTGAGAAGCAAGGAGGCCAGGGAGGAAGGTCAGCCCCAAGGAGGAAGCCGCTGGCCCTCCTCGGGCTGCACCCCTCCACCCCCTTGCTCTGACTTACAGTTGACTTTGGCCAGGCTGCCCGTGGGCTGCATTTTAACACTGTGCACAGCGATTCAGAGCCATGGGCCAGCCAGGGAGTCTCCTTTCTTCTTCCAACTCTGTCACTCATGCTGGGTGACCCTAGTGAAGTCTCTTCTCCTCTCTGGGTCACAGGTGTCTCCTCTGACAAATGAGGAAATGCCACCAGTGTTAAGCAAGTATTTTTTTTTTCCTTCTAAAGCAAGTGAATCCCGATTTCAGATCCAACTTAAGCAGATCGCTGTACAAAGGCTCCAACTGAAACAAGAGGCCTAGAAAGCCCCCTCCCTGACTTCTCCACAGTTTCTGAGGCACCCCTGACAGAGCTCCCATGGAGAGCTTCTGCATTCACCTGCACACCCTTTGTGAATGTGTGGGGGACTCACAAACCCCTTGTTCATTGCAGAATGCCTGGCTGACTGCTCCAGCCCCAGAAAGCAGCTGCACTTTTAATCCTCCATGATGAGGAACATTAATATTAATGTTTGACCGGACTTGGCAATACTTCAAGTTTGTCTGTATTTGATCGCAATTCCAGAAGAACAGCTCCTGGAAATCACAGGTATATCTCTTCCGCCCACAGTGGCACCTGATAAAGTGTGTTTCTAGAACACAAGCCCTTCTAGGAGAGTGCTTATAAAAGCTGTGCTATCTCTAGGGCTGCCCAGCAGTGTATCTGATCAATACAGTTCCCTTTCAGAACCATAGGGGAACTTTCAGAGCATAATCTGATGGTTGACTGGGAATTCCAGGCCCAAATGTGTAACATTTTAAAAACTTTCAATTATTGGGTGAGTATGGGTAGATGGGTATCTGGGAGTGAGTGGGTGGGTGGGTTTGGGTGTAGGTATGGGAGTTGTGTGGGTGGGTGTGTAAGTGGGTGGGTGTGTGGGTGAGTGTGCGAGTGGGTGTGGGAGGCGTGCAGTTGGGTACGTGGATGTATGGAAGTGGGAGGGATGTACGGGTTAGAGGATAACTTTCAAGAGGTTGCTTTCTCCTACCTCCTTAGTTTTCAGGCAGGGTCTCTCATGCTGCTGCACTGGGGATTCCAGATGACCTGGCCTTCAAGCTCTCTTGGTCTCCACCTTGCTTTATGAGTGCTGGGGTTACAGGTGTGTGCCTATGCAGCCTTCTTCCCTGGTTCCCAGGCTCAGGCTTACATAGGAACACTTCTAACCCACAGAACCATCTTCCTGGCCCCTGGCCCCAAATTTTAAAGAAGTCCTTTGGATGTTCTCGTGCAGCCATTTTTTAAGGCACAAACAGTTGATAAATGCTCAGGTGGAGGCTATGATGAGGGACAAAGAAACACAGCACACATCAATTGAAGACAGGGAAGCTGCATAGTCTTTACATAGGTCTCAACCAACTCTAGAATATTCTTTGACAAGTGCTGGCTTCTCTATAAGGTTTGATGACTTATGTGTTCATATAGGATCCTCCGTGAGATTCTGTTTTGACTTATCCAATGGTTAATTCTCTCTGTTAGGTCTTGGTGCTTCTGAACCAGAAGAGAAGGGACAAGTCCACTTTCCTGGCTTCTTCCTCCAACAGTCCTTACTAAGGACCAGAGCATCCCTGGGATTCATAAATCCTTCTACATCCATTTCTGGCTTAGAACCCTGAGAAGAGCACATGAAAATGCTCTTGGTCACGGCACGGAGCCCAGGTGCTTTGTAATCTAACAGACTGGAGTTTGAATCTCAGGCATCATTTAATACCAGGATAAGGCAGGGCAGCTGTCAGGGCCCCCATTTCCTTGTCTGTAAAATAGATGGGATAATCAAGCTCACCATCCTCTTGTGCCGATTAAACAAGAAAACAGAAGCAAAGCAGCTAGCACTGTGCCCAGGACACCCTAAATCTGCTGTGTCTGCGGGCGTATGAAGATGGCCTCCAGGGAAGACAAATCAAACACAAGCAGTGGGAACAACACATCCTGTTGTCTGTCTGTCAGTCCGTCCATCTGTATGCTTTCTACTTCCAGCCTATTTGTTTTCAAGCCTTAGCTGGTAGACTCAGCAGTCTCCTAGACCAATTAAATCAGAACCTCTGGAATGGAGCCCAAACTTTAGAGGTTTTAAAATCTCCAGCCTGAGCACTCAGTGAGTACAAGGTCTGTGCATCTCCTTGTCTATTCCACATCCTTTACTGTGTCTATCTGGTCCTCTTCCAGGGTCCTGCTCCTGGAGAAGGTACCAGCCAGCCTAATCAGAAAGCATAGGGTTGGCTCTCTCCACCCTCCCTCCTACTCCCCAGAACCTGCTAAAGATCAAGTGTTTTCTCCGCATTCTGTTCGCACCTTATCCATCATCCTCACCTGTGCCATGGCAACCATTTCCTGATTCATTTACATGTGTCCTTTTAGATCTTTGACAAAAATTCAATTGTGTGTGTATGTGAATGTGCACATGTGTGAACACAGAAAGAGAGGGGATTCTATATCTCATTCTTTTTTATTTTTATTTATAAGGGTTTTGTCTGTGTGTATGTCTATGTACCACATGCATGCCTGGTACCCGAAGAGGCCAGAGACCATCAGTCTCTGCATCCATATCCCCTAGAACTGGAGTCACAGATGGTTGTGAGCCACCATGTGGGTGCTGAGAATCAAATCCTAGGTCCTTTGCAGGAGCAGCCAGTGCTCTTCCATACCCACTTCCCGTCCTTTCAGGGAAGGGGCTCCTCATACCACACTGTACTTGACTCCCTGTTATATTTGCTAGCTGAACTTCTCTCCCCCACCCCCATAGCATCTACTGAACTCTCAGAACCAAAGTCCAAGCAGCCACTCTAATCCTTAAGAACAGGCCAAAGCTCCTCACTCCTCCAGCACCTCCCCATCCCTCTCTACACTCACCCTGGCATCATCTATATGCACGACTATTTGATTAATCCCCACAGACTCCAAGTTCCCTGAAGGCAAGGCCTATTTCTGCTTGGTTTGTTATTGTTTAAGAACATAGTAGGCCTGGTTAAATGTGTGCCATCCAGACCACTCCACCACAAACTGCCTTCTGGGGACTTCCCTGTCTGCGTTTTTTTACTGGTGGACTTTAATGATGACTCCCAAAGCACGGAGAGTCATAGGTATGAGTTTAATTAACTCCAATAGGCATTTAATGTAGATTTAATAAGACAGTTATTGTATGTTAATTAAATGTCAACTGATTGCTAAAAGGTTTTTGCAATTATTGAAGTTTACTAATTATCTAATAGATAAATCAGTTTCCCATGTAAATAACTAGCATCTACATAAGCAATAAATATGTCATTAGTTTTCGCACATTAACATATTGAAATGAGAGGTTAGCCTCCTCAGGGAATTCTTGAAACTGGTGTCCAATTGAGGGAGGGGAGGTACCACACATCTTGCTGTCCTATGTCCCATCCGTGCAGAGGAGGTGAAGAGTGGGTTGGAAGATTTCTGCTACCTGAGCCCATTTTCCCAAAGCAGCCATCGGGCTCCAGAAGATTCCACTAGAAAGATGCTGTATGTCGAGGAAGCTCTGACTCCTCACTTGTAAGAACAAAGGTGTGCAAGGCTCTCTACCCTTATGGCAGGTGTCTGTAACCACCACACAGCCCACATCCAAGCACAGCTCATAAGGGAACAGATGTAAAGTAGGAGTCCTTTGTTCCCTTGTGCATAACACATAGCCCCCATCCAGCTCTCTCAATGATCACTGTGTTCCCATGGGAAAGCCTACATCCCTCCAAAAGCCTCAGTTTTCCACAGTGGCAAACCTCCCTCACATGCAGAGTAAATAAAACAAGTACCTGTAACTCAGAGTGAGGAGTAGACACAGGAGGGTAGAGCAACAGAAAAAAAAACAAACAAACAAACAAACAAAAAAACCAGATGATTCCACAGAAAGTCCAGAAAACATGCTAGATAGCATGTGGACACACCTGTGACCTATGACCCTCAGCTTCCAGGCTCCCCTCCAGTTGGAGACCTGGAAAGGAACACAGAAGGGCTGAGGAATTGCAAAAGATTGCAAGATGAGAGGAAGTGACTGAATCTCAACTGTGTAGTGGATTTGTGATGTTACCTTGTAAATAATTGTCCCGCCTATGAGTTTAATAAAAAGCACTGATTGGCTAAAGGCAGACAGGAAGTGTGGGTGGGGCTACCAGACTAAGAAAACTCTGGGAACAGGAAGAACAGGGCAGAAAGGCCACAGAGACTCCAGAGTTGCTAGACAAGCCAGAAGATGCAGAGGACAACTATGCTGTTCTGAGAAAAGGTGCCGAGCCACATGGCTGAACAGGATAAAAATCGTGGGTTAGTTTAAGGGTAAAGAGTTAGCAAGTTATATGCCTGGGCCTTAGGCCAATCAGCCTAAAACTATTGTAAGCATCTGTGTGTCTCTGTGGGTCTGTGGGTCTAAACCTTGAGGCTAGGCCCGAAAGTCCGAACCAGAAACCTCTTACTACACAACTGTGCTACTCAGTGCCTCTCACAAACTTACCCCCAAGACACCCAGGTATAGAAGGTGCGGTGGACTCTAAATACAGCTCTTTTAAAGCAGCAATAGGAGTTCAATCCAACCCTTCCTAAGCCTCCTGGCTGCACACAACCTAGCCTTGCAACACCCCTGGGAGTTGTTATTTTACAGATAAACAGAGAGGTTTAGACATTTTCTCGGGGTTACACAGCTAGTAAAGAGGCAGAACCCAGAATCTGAACCCAGGCTGACTAACTCTGTGTCTGAGTTACCCAATAAATCTTCAGGACCAAGGGCAAGATAGAAAGACAGCTATTTGCCATAAGTCAAAACATCTGAATATTTAGAATATACATGAAATACCTTGAGAAAACCATTTCAACAGAGTTCCATGCAGGCCCCCAACATCCACAGGTACCCCAATACCCACAGGCAGCTGCCTTTTTAATGAGGTATGGTCCCAAAAAGAAGACATCTGGTGAGGGATTCCTGGAGTTCCAAGAACCTGGAACATCTTTATCTACACAAAAGCAGAATTTTAGGCCTACCTGTTCCAGAAACAGGGAGTTCTTACTTCAGGGGAGAGTGTGGCCAGAGAAGGAATACACAGAAACTCAGATGGGACCTCCCTAGCTTTGAGTAGAGGGCCACAACTCTGGAGTGCAGCTACATCTTTGAGAAATCTTTTTAGATCAAGAAGCCCAAGGGCTCTTTCCAACCAATGAAATCCACAGGAAACCCAGGTGATCTGATTCCATATCCATCCACTAGAAAGCCCTGGGAGATGGCTCAGCCTGTATCTGGCATCTCCTCTCTTCAAGGCAACCTGCATCCCCCAATGCACTCTGCACTCCATCTTCCCAGTTGCTAATCTACTGAGCAACTCCCCTCAGCCACCTGGCTCCAGCAGTTTCCTTATTCATGAGATTGGGGGAGGAGGCAGCTCGAAGAGTTGGTAAAGCATTGAGTGTGGTGCTGGGCACACAGTAGGTTCTCAGGAAATGTTATATCTACTTCTTGCTTTGGTAAGACCACCAAACCTGCCTCACACTACAAGTTCTCTGACCCTGAGATGCATTGTTTTACGTCTCCATCAAGACTCCCCAGGATTCTCTCAGGCCTCTGGCCTCCCCAGCCTGCTCCCAGACCTCCCAAGCACTTCACAGCCAGGCGGCCAGCCTTGTGAGCACCTCCTCAACCTCCAGGGGGCCTGGAGTCTGGTTTGCAGAAATTTTCTCCCATCCAGAGAAAGCCCTGTCTTTGGGAAATCTTCCTTTTGGTGATCGGGAGGCCAGAGGGGCCTTTCCAACCAATGAAAACTCACAGAGCAAATAAAGAGACACAAGACCCCCAAAGAGCTCCCAGGACCCCTGGGGTCAGAAGCCAGGCACTGCATTTATGTGCAAATGGAGCCGGATTAGGGATTATCAGAGTCCCGAATTACAGCAGCTGTCAGGTCTCTTTGTCCAAAGGGATCAGGGAGATTTCTTGCCCACCCCCTCCCACCTCTCCTCCTCTGAACTGTCAGAGGCAGAAGGTAAGAGGGTCTCACATTGCCTGCTGGGGGAGCACTGGGGGAGGGCTGGGGAGAGGCAGGCCTTTAATCGATAGGCAGCCCACATAGCCCCTCCCAATGGCGATCGATGCCTCTTCCTGCTGATTCCTGATTCCAGAGCATTGTGTGTGTGTGTGTGTGTGTGTGTGTGTGTGTGTGTGTGTGTGTGTGTGTGTGTGACAGGAGAGAGATCAACCCTTGCCCCATTTTTGCTCAAATCACCTGGCCGAAGAAGAAACTCACTGAAACAGACTTGTCTTTAGGTGTAGCAGGCATTACCAGCCCTGCCCTCCCCATTCTGACAAACTCTAGCAGCTTCTCTACAATCTGAGGAGCTCTAGTGGCCCCGCCCAAGGGAACCTAGTCCAAAAAGCAGGTGGCCCAACTAAAGGTTCCCACCTTTCAGGCCAGGCTCTGTTTTGCCTTGTAAGCCAGAAACTGACACAAACTGTAACTAACAACCTCAGCTGCCCAGCCCCCTACCCCTACCCTCCTCTCTCTCTTTTTTTCTCTCTCCTCTCCTTTCTGTCTCTCTGTGTATCTCTCCCTGCCTTTCTCTGTCTCTCAGAGACAGTCTCAAGGAGCACCATGGAGTATAAATGATGTTATATTAAACAGTTGAAACAGTGCTCCCATGTTAAAGCTAAGAGAGTTGAATGCAGAGGAGTTTGGTCGCAGCCCTAAGTCGCTCAGCAAAGATGGGAAAGATCTGATTGCCTGTCCCCCGAGGGCCTTGGGATCAGGGTGTCGCAGTCCTGGCCAGCAGAACTAAAGGACAGCATTACAGCTGTGACCATGTCGGAAGCTGTGTGAGCCATGGACGCAGTGCCCAGAAAAGCGTAACAGCCGGACCATGTGCCCAGGTCACTGATCCCTAGAATAATTCCATAGCTACTGTCCAGTCTTAACTCACCCCAATAGTCAAGGTTTATTTGCTGTCTATTCAAATGGCAAGAAGGCTAGGGGATGGGGCACTGGAGCCAAAGGAATCTTGGGCTCTTCCGAGGGGATTGGCCTGCTTTCTGACCTCAGGAGGTAGAGATTACAGATCCTGCAGAGAGAGACAGCCTGTTTACCCTGGTGCTTAAATGCAGGCAACACACCACTAAAGCTGAGACCACCAGGCACGTAGTGGGCAAAGGCCTAATAGGAAATGTCTCGTCCAGTTCTGACTGTGTCTCACATCCCTATCCCAGACTCTACTTTTTGTTTCTTTTTATAAAAGTAAAAAGCAGATTTAGCACAGAGGGCCAAGCTGGAATTGACCCGAAGGCCCGACAGTTTGTTACCTACTGGTCTGACTAGTCCCCTAAGGCTTAGGAAAAAAGTGTTTGGCGTCTCTAAAGAAAAGGGTGGGTTGGGCTGGAAATATTTTGAATTGAGCACTTGGCTTCTCCAAGCCAAAGGGTAGGGTGGGAGCACAAAGACTGGAATCCAGCTGGGGCCAGATCCAGTGTAAGGACCAAGGTGTCCATTGCAGAAGCTGGGATTGCTTTGGACAGAAAAACTGGGGTGGGAATGAGGCTGGGCAAGGCCTAGGTGCAGCTGTGAGGGAACCAGGCCAGCTCCCCACATTCCCCCCTCAGCGAGAATCAATAACGATTTGAATTTCTTTCATCTGAGCAGGGATAGCAACACATGCAAACAGAGAGGGAAAAGACATTGATTCCTCTCAGCTGCTGCCAAGCCCTCCTCACCATTCTCGACATCCCCCTGCCATCTGGCCTCCCCTCCCCCAGGCCCCTCACTCAGCATCCACTCTGCAAAACCCTGGGGACAACCGAGGCACGGAGTCACGCCAGAGCATTGCAATCCCCCATGAACTACATCATCAAGACCCCACTGAGTTAAACCCCCAGCCTGGAATGGGACAAGCCTGAGCTCCCCTTAGGGGACCTACACCTCCTGAGGATACCTGAGCTCTACCCCTGGTGCCCACTCCCCCACCCGCCACCCTGCTGATTTCAGGAATCCGTTTTCATATTCATGCATCTGAGAGACAAAGCAGGTATGTCAAGATTGGCCTCTCCACAGAGTGTGATTTTGGATTCCGCCAACATCGGAGTGGTTCCCTGAGGTGTTAGATAATGGATTTCATGGGGAGAAACGGGACGCAGGTGTGTGGTTAGAAGAATAAGGACTGAAGGGTGGTACAAGCCTAAAATGGGGCACAAAAGAATGTGAAGGGGGAAAAGAAATGGTCTTCTTCCTGCCCATCATAAAGGTCATGACCAGCACCCCACAGCAAACCACCAGATAACAGCATCACAAACTTACCGCTTGCAGGTTTATGAGACACAGAGCCCTTCCGAGTGAAGACTCAAAAAGCCTTGTGTATGCCTAGCTTCAAAGAAGTGGGGTGACCTGTGAGAGATGTGACTCACTGTGGCCCAGGGCTGCCGGGAGGGAGAGATGGAGCCTCAGCAGATTCCTCTGCCCCCTGTGTTCTAGATTTTCTTTCCCCAAAGTATGGGGCAGAGATATTTGGAAATGAGCTTTTCTGGTCAGCCCTTATATATAAAGATGGGGCATAAGGTTATGGAACTCACCAGCCCTGACTAGACTAGCTGGAACCTCAGGACCTGCCTCTCCAGGACTGGGGCTACAGATGCACAATGCCCAACCTAGCCTTTTACGTGAATGCCGGGGATCCAGATCATGTCTTCACGCAAGCACTTAGCTGATTGAGCCATGTGTTCCATTTTAATGTCTTACCTTACAGGAGAAAGACCTTGAGAAGCAGGCAGCAGATTGGCTAGAAATTTTTTGTTGCAGCAGCTTCTGAGAACTTATTGTTAGTTGCAGCCCCTCAGCAGCCTGCCTCGGCTGGCCTCAGGACAGTTATGGCATCACCTGTCACACCATACACTCCCCTTAAAAGTGTCTGCCAGGCACGGGCCTCTCTCTTGCCTCGGCTCTTGCGCCTCCTCCCTTCCTATCTGTCTGTTGTCCGTCATGTCCGTGTCTCCCCCCCCCCCCCCCCCCCCCCCCCCCCGCCTTTCTCATGCCCCCATTCAGAGATGATCTTTCACTCTCCCCTCCCCCAATAAACCTCTTGGACTAACTGTTGGGTGTGGCATGTTTGCCTACTGGCATACTTTGGCAGGGCCTGCTAAAAGGTACCCATTTGGCCTTTTTTTAAAAATTCTTTCACTTATTTGGGGATGTTTTCCACTGAGCCCCAACAAGGGATGAATGGAAATATATCCACAATATAAAATTAATAGGTATTCGGGATGGGCAAACTCTGGGACCAGGACTAAGGCCCCGGTTTAGGTCAGTGGGTGTCAGATTACTTAAGAGAGGTGAGCAACAGAAGAGCGGGATCTATGGAGGGGTTCAGTGAGCTGGTCTCATGACAGGAAGCTGTAGAATGAAGGTCGAGGTGCTCGTCTCATGAGCTAAGTCTCAGGGAGTACCATGGACTATAAATATGGACTCAGCCATCTTAGTCCCTCTTCCTTCTGAAACTTCAGGCTCCTGGAGGACCCTGGCCAGTGGGCCTCACTACCCTGGCTTGTGCGGGCCCTGCAGACTGTTGCTTCTCACTTCTGGATCACTGGAGCGCTAGCATCCCAGTCTTTCCAAGTCCAGATGGAGAACATCCCATGCCCAGTTTCCTCTCCTCAACCTCCCTAAACTCCCGTTCACTGTCCCCAACACTTGAGGCTATCACCACCTCCCAAATCCACCACTTAAAACTGCCCTCTCTCCAATCAAAATCTCTTTATCATCCTATTTTTCCTCACGGTCTCACTTCTTTGACCTCATGGAGACCCCAAGCCATAACCCTGCCCCTTCCGGTCCTTAATCTCTCTGCGTGACTAGAAACCCTCTTTCATTGTGTGCCATGAAACCCTAACTGCAGTGGATTCCTCTTCTAACAGGACATAACAGACAGCTGCCGGGAGACGCCAGGCTCCTCTGGCTTCCTGGCCATGTTTGGAGGCTCTGTCCCAGCCAGCATAGAAAATCACACTACTGTGAGGATTTGGATCTGCGGTGTCACCCAAAGGTCATGTGCAAAAGACTTGGTCTCCAGCTCATGGCTGTTGGTACAGCGGCATGGTGGGCCCTGGTCAAGGAAAGAACTCATTAACAAGTACCCTTGAGAGGATATATTGGGAGAGCCAGTCTCCATCTGTCTTTGTCCCTTGTTTTCCAATTGTGAGCTAAACAGCTCTGTGCTGATACACGCTTCCCAAGCAACAGAGCCAATGTGACCAGCACTGAAACCTCTAAACCTGTGAGTCAAGATAAAGCCTTTCTCTTTTAAATTCATTTCCTCGGGCCATTTTGCCACTGCGACAGAAACCTAACACTCACCTTGTAGCCATGATTTCCTGCTATGGGCTTGTGCACTTTTGGGGTTTAGCCACACTGGCCAGCAGCCTGAGGCAGATACTCTGTGTGTGCTGGTCCAAGCCCAAGCTGTAGAAGGCATTGCATATTGCACTGGCTGTCACTAGAAGAACATACCCCAGAGGGAAGATGAGGCATAAACAGTGAGGCCTCAGCTGCCATAGCACAAAGCAAAGCTAAACAGCCTGGCCCAGGCAGGACTGTTGAATTGCAGCCAACCGGGAGATTCCTGGTGTACAACGTTTGGGGAGGTTTGTTTCTGTGGCAAGAGTCAATGGATCCCCATAATCTCAAGAAAGCAGCCGCCCTCCCATCTCTCATTCCAGACTGGAAGAAGGGCAAAGAGCAGAAGGCACATCCCAGATGGCTTTTCTCTTTAATTAGCCTTCATAGATGCCTCACCCAGCAATTCCCATTTATATCCCCTTAGTCAGAGTCATTGCCATGTCCACTCCGAGATTATAGGAAAGGAAGTATTTTTAACTGTGCTGCCCCAAGCCAAATGTAGATTTTTTTAGACAGAAATAGAAAACAAACACATAAGAGAGCATTTTAGGTACCACCAATAAGTGCTACTAAGAGTTGGAGATAAAACAGAAAGAATAGCTAGGCCTTCATTAGCTCAGAGGACCACGAAAGGCATTGAAAGTAAAACCAGAACCAACCACACAGGAGAACTGGGTGCTCAAAAGAAAGTTAAAAAAAAAAAAAAAAACATAAGTGGGGTGTTACACATCTTAGCATTTCAGGATTGGGCAAAGGGGTATGAGGTAGAGTAATTTTTGGAAACTATTGGTTAAACTTTTGAGACAAAACCAAGTTTTGAATCTATTGGATGTCCTGCATGTTCTTGAGATTATTTTTCCGAGATTCTTTTTAGACCTACGCCCTGCCCTCAGGCACTAGATGTTCTAGAAAAATGGTCTTTTCCTAAGAAAGCTATGCCTTCACAGAGGTGTGTTCAGCATATTTGAGAGCCAACAACGGGAAATGACCCAGTAGCTGAGATGCAGCAAGAAAGGGGAAGGAGGCAGAGAGCAGAGCAGCCTACTGTAGAGCTCTGGTGGGCTGTGATTAGAAGCTTTAGTTTTATGTTGGTTGGTTTCTTTAGATGGTCTGTGCAGGGAGGATCATAAAGACAAGGACAGATGTACCAATCAGGAGACAGCAGCTGTGTACAATCATGAGCAGCAGCAAAAGCAGTTTGTACTATTCAACACTGAATTAGAAACACTAGCCAGTGTAATAAGGCAAGAAAAAAAATCAGTAAAAAGTATGCAGGATAAAAAAGCAAAAACAAACTTGTCTCTATAGGTGAATGCCACAATTGTCTACATAGGAAAAAAAAATCACATAAATTGCAAAGAAATTATGCTAAAACTACTAGAATAAACGACAAAATCATAGTATACAAAATCAGTGTTGGCCTATATGCCAGCAATGAACAATTAAAATTTTAAAGGTCCTATTTACAAGACTACCCTCCAGAACTTAAAATAATGTTAAATACTCCAAAATAAATAGAATGTCCTCATCATAAAAAATATTTTAAAAAACTCATAGAAGTAATTTGGGTAGAACCTACATAAATGGAAAGACATAATGTAACACCAACTTTTCACAAAGCAACCTGCAGGTTCAGATCACTCTATCCGAGTCACAGCAGGATTTAAAAGTAGCAGAACTCAACAGACTGAGTTCTGTTTGAGTTGGTATGTAGCAAAAAAGTTGGAGAGGATAAGATTGTCTACAAAGCTAGACTGATCCTAACGTGTGGTGTTGGTAAATAATAAGCATAATGTATAGTGTTCAACAGAAAAGAGCAATGTCCAACAACAGGGTCCTACATAAGCAATTAACTGATTTTCAGCAAAGGGACAAAGCAATGTAGTGATGAAAGGGTGGTCTTTTCAACAAGTAGCAGGGAACAACTGCACATTTATAAGCCAATAAAAGAAGGGGGAAGGAGGAAGAGAGGGAGGGAGGGATGGAGGGAGGGAGGGGGGGAGGGAGGGAACAAAAAAAAATTGACCCGTACCAGGAACACACACACAAAAATGATTCATTAAAAATTAATAAATCAAACATCAACAAAGTTAAAACATTCTACTGTCTAAAGGATACTGTTAGAAGGTTATAAGGTAAGCCACAGCTGAGGAGAAATATTTGCAAACCATGCGTTTGATAAAGAATATATGAAAACCTTAAAGCTCAATAATAAGAAAACCTGACCCAAATTAGAAGCAAGCAAAATTCTCAACAGATATTTCACCAAAGAAGATATGTGGGTGGAAAATATTAAAAGAGTCCAACATCATTAATCATTAGGGAAATGTAAATTAAAACCATAATGAGATACTCTAGCATACTCATTGAGATGGCTAAAAACAAGAAAAACTGAAGCAGGTAGCACCAACCTCTCTAATAAAAACAACACAACTGGGATTCTCATACATTGCCATGGAAACACAAATGGAATAATGACTTTGGAAAACAATTTGGTACTTTCTTAGAGCTTTAACTATAACTTGCCTATGTGGGACTGGAAACAAGGCTCAGCAGTGACTCGCTCCTTCAGCTCCTGCAGAGGATCTGGATTCAGTTCCCGGCATCCATGTCAGGTGGCTCACAACCTCCTGTATCTCAAACTCCAAACTCTGGGGAATCTGATGCCCTCTTCTGGCCACTGTGAGCAGCTGCACTCATATGCACAACACACACACAAACATAGACATACACATACATAATTTTAAAAGTAATAAAAATCATAACGTCTTATGAACCAGCGATCTCTTTATTAGATATTTGCTCAGGAAAAGAAAGAGGAGGAGGAGATACGTTCACACAAAAAACTATGTATATTTACATATATATTCAAAAATTCAAGTGCTGAAAGATAAAAACAAGCCAGTGCCCCTCAATGAGTAAATTGTACATCCAAACAATAGAATATTATTCAGCAAGGAAAACCCCGCCTGCTGACCCACAACATTCCAAGGATGAATCTGGAGTGCACTGGCCTCAGTGAAAGGAGACAGACCCCAGAAACTTCATGCTGTTTGGTTCTATTTCTATCCATTTGCAAAAATGGAAAACTAAGAAAGAAAGCAGAGCAGTAGCTGTCAGGAGATTGAGAAAGGGGGCTGGAGAGAGGCTGAGCAGTTGAGAACACAGGCTGCTCCCCCTCTTCCAGAGGACCTAGGCCCAATTCCCATACCCACATGACAACTCACAACTGTCTGTAACTACAGCTCCAGGGGCTTTGGAACCCTCACACAGATATACATGCAGGTAAAACACCAATGCCCATAAAATAAAAATAAATATAATCTTAAAAGAAGGAGAAGCTGTGATAAGGAGTATGTTTAACTATAAGAGGCTGAGGGAACCTGGGAAATACTACAGAGGTTTCCATTCATTCCAGTGGGTTAGTATACACTTCATAAGAATGTCATCATTCTGCCACTACTCATCCAGCTGCATCCATAAAAGGCAGAATGATGGCCAAGTGTGGTGGTGCAAGCCTTTAATTCCAGCACTTAGGATGGAGAGACAGATCTCTGTGGGTCTGAGGTCAGCCAGAACCACATAGTGGGACCCCCAACTTATAAATGAAAAGAAAAAGTGAACAAAGATAATAAACCTGATGTTATTTATCTCAACTGGTCCAAGCACCCAAGAGAAGCTGGGTTGATGAGAAAGACAGGAGAGGGGAAATGGGGAAGTAAGGCCAATATATAAGTAAATGGGAGAACTGGTGGGTTGGGGAGTAGTGCCTGGGCTTCATCAGAGTGGAGGGCTGAGCTGGGCCAGACAGGACAGGGGCCTGGTGAGAACCAGCAGTAGACTCAGGCACACCTGGAGCAAGTGAGATCTGTGCAGCCTCTTTCTACCAGTCCCTTAACAAGGAGGTCATGACACTCTGGTGTTAGGTTGAACTGGAGAAAATGACTAATTCATCCATGGCCACTTCTGATTTACAAACTTAATACTTTGGTCAAAATGGACTTAGTAATACTATTACTAACCACTATGTATTGAATGATTCCTGACAGCCAACACTCCCCTTATGCTATTGATACTCTGTCTAATTTTTCTTTCTCAAAAGGGCCAGTGAGATGATTCAGTGAATCAAGGTACTTGCCACCAAATCAGATGAGCTGAGATCCATCCCTAAGACCCTCAAAGTGGAGGAGTTGTGTCCTCTGACCAGAGCACACATACACAAGTGCACACATGAAATAAAATAAAAAATAATAATAATTCCTCTAAAATTAGCATCTCAGTCCTCTAGATGAGACCGCTTCTGAGCAGAGGGCAAGGATCTTGGATGATATTGGATGCTGCCCATGAAGTGAAGCCTAGAGCACCCGTGTTCTCTGCTGGGGACAAGCCAAGTTCCAGTCTCACCTCTCGGCCCTTTAGGTGGTTTACAGATCCAGCAGGAGGAGGGGAACAGGGAAGAAGGTTCCTCCTGAGTTCAAGACCTTCTGAATTCCTTGGGCTGACAGACCCTCTCTTCCCTCCTCCCTAACCTCTCTTCTACTTCCTCCGGGGTCCTTCCAAGTTCAGGCCTCTCTGCCATCTTGATTTCAAATGATAATAAACAGCTGGCAACTCTGTTTTGACAGCTGGGTCCCCAAAGCCTGCCCTTATCCCCTGTTGCTGGCTGGCCCCTAGCTTGGCTTCAGATGAGGACACAGGAAAGCAGCCCTGATGACATCCACTTCTTGTTCCTTTCTGGGGCCTCAATGACTCAGACCCCCCACGTCCAAGGCTGACCTCTGCAGCCAGCTTCTCAGGGTCTGAACCCAGACCCAGCTGAGCTGCTGTCCTGGATGAGTGGAGGAAGTGGCAGTGGTTGTTATGGCAACGAGGCTTTGCTCTGTCTGCCCAGAACAAAGGGGGCTTTCTTGGCCCTTTTTGGGTCCCAGGGTGGTGTTGGGAACAGCTGCTCTAGGGCAGAGGCTGGGCGGATGCTCCAAGGTGGCCCTCAAACCCTGTGGCTAGCAGGCTGTGAACATCAGCATCTAAGTTAAACCTGCATCATCCCAACCATCTAGCTCCTCACTCTCTCCTATAATAGACATCTAGGTGGCTTTTTTCCATCTGGAGCCTAGAGTGTCCTGTTTCTAAGGGAGATGGATGAAAAAGGATATAGATGAAATAGAAAGCACTCCAGAGAATCCAAGATGCCCCATAGAGCCTATATTAGTTACTTTTCTAGGTACCATGGCAAAATACCTTAGGGAGGTAACTTACAAGAAGAAAAACTTCTTTTGGCTCCATTTTAAGAGATTCAGCTCATCATGTATGGGAAGGCATGGTGCCAAGGGTGGGAATGGAGGAAGGCATGGTACAGGGAAGAAGGTATGGTACAGGGAAGGCGGGGGGGGGGGGATGATATGGGGGAAAGACATGTATGGGGTGTGGGAGAGGCATGGTGGGGGAAAATCATGGTACATAGGGAAGACATGATATAGGAGAGAAGGAATGGTATGAGAGAAAAGCATGGGAGGAGGGATGGCGGGAGGCATCCGGTGAGGCATGGGGGGATTGGGGGAGGCATGGGGAAGGCATCGGGTGAGGCATGGGAGGGTTTGGGGGAGGGATGGAGGAGGCATGTGGGGGGGGTGGGGCTTTCCGGACAGGTTGTTAATGACACTAAACAGGAAACCTAGAGCTCAAGCTGGTCCCCAGGCTTGGCTATAAACCTGAAGCCTCAGTTTTACAGACCTATGTCTGCCAGCTAGTAAGGCCCAGAAGGTTCCACAACCTCCCAGGATAGCACCATCATTTAAGGACGAGAATTGTAAACACATGAACTTGTCAGAGGGCATTTTATACTCAAACCACAGCAGCATCCTGGCCCATCACACTTAACATTATAGATAGACTGGTGGGCATTATCCTCAGGTCAGCAGCTCAAGGTTCAGCTCAAATGGGAACCAGTAGCTTTCTGCCATTCTCAGTCTGGGCCTCAGCCAAACTCCTCCTCTCCCTGTAGGTACAGAAAGCCATGTTTCAGTCTCACACACCTTAGCTAATGGCCCTGGCAGACACGTGACTTCCAGACACCCACCCTGCCAACACTAGACCTGAGAGGCTTACACTGAAGACCTTGTAGCCAAAAATGGCCTTCAAACATCTAGCCCAGAGCAAGCTTTGGAAACTCCTCAAGGCTAGATAGACAGCTGGGAAGCTCTTGGTACAAAAGGAAGGCACCAAGTTGAGAAGGTCAAGGGCATGATTCAAACTTAGAACTGAGTAGGGACAAAGGGATATGATGCATGAATGGAATCCAGAGCAAGCCATGGATCTGAGGCAGGCTCTGCTTTCTCCAGGCCTTCCAGGGTCATTGAGCTCCCCTCCAGCCACTGATGGGCACTGCTGCTCCCCTTTGGCATCAATCCAGAGGGCTCTGCAGGAAGCCTTTCTGTAAATCTAACCTGGAGCTCACCCTCAGGAATTGATCCTCTCCTGCCATGTTGCCCTGTTGTTTTAAGCAAACTTTACAGTGAGGACTCTGGCTGTGTTCACATGTACTCATACCATTGTGAAGCAGGAGGCCCACCCAGTTCCTGCTCCACCTTCACAGTCCTAAACCCTACAGCAGCTCTGCTCACTTGCTCAGAGACTTCACACACCATGCCCTCACTTGTTAAGTATAGGCACTAGCCAGGAACGATCTGAGCTTTCTTCTCATTCTGACATTCTGAGGGAAAGATAACTTAAATTAATTTTTAATTAATTTAAAAATGATTGGGGAGATGGCACCAAGGAGATGGTTCAGTTATGCAGTGCCTGCCACACAAGCGTGAGGGCCTGAGTTTTGGTCCCAGGCACACATGTAAAAGCTGGATACAGTGGACACTGGATACAAGATACACCTGTAAACCCAGCATAGAGCAAGGCTTCCTTGAGTTCCCTGGCCAGCTAACCTGGCCAAATGCATGCCTTAAATTCAGGGATAGACCCTGCCTCAGAAAAGATACAGAAAGGACTCAAGGCAGCTTTGACTTAACTACCATTGACTCCAGTCACCACACGAACCCATATTGATGTTCATCCACTCCTACATGTGCATACACTCACACACAATGATTTGCGTTTGAGAACCAGTGTATTAGTATCAGCAAGGCTTTGAGGGAAGAACTCTCGATAGATAGATAGATAGATAGATAGATAGATAGATAGATAGATAGATAGATAGATAGATAGATAGATAGATGAATCTTTTCTCTAAGAGCTGGTACCCCAGAGCCCATGCCTTGACTCCACTTCTCCACTTTCTGGTTGACATTACAAAGCACTTTCTGGACATCCCTGAAGGATGAAGCCAATGGAATGAGTCACTTCCTGGCTATGCTTTCAATACACATGCAATGTTCTCAGCCATTCTTTGAAAGACAGTAAATGATAAAGAGCAGAATGTAATAATTAATTATAATTAATATAAAGAAATATATGTATGTGTGTATGAATGAATGAATGGGTGCTAGGATTCTGTTTTAGCCTCAAAGCCATGCCTTGTCCTAAGCTCTGACAGCAAGCCCCATTGAAGAATTCCCACCTCCCGACACTTTCTTTTGCTTCTCCCTCCCAGTAGTGGTAGTTCTCTCTCTCTCTCTCCTCTCTGTTATTATAATAATAAAGCCCTTCTACATAGAAACAGTTTAAGTGTCTCCTACCTGTTGCCACCTCTCATCCACCATCCCTCGTCCATGAAACATGAGGCCTCTCTGTTGTAGATATCCACCCGCTAACCAGGTAAAGCATTTTCGTATCATGCCAGATCAAACATGACTAACAGAAGATCAAGAGAGAAAGACATGGTATATTTTCTTTCATATGTGGAATCAGTGTGCAAGGTGTGTGTATATTCAAAGAAGGATGAGACTCTCCAGCACAAAGGGAATCAGTGGGGGTGGGCATAGGGAAGAGTGTGCTCCCCTATCTCTCTATACTTGCCTCAAGCAAACATGACCTGGGGGTGTAACTTCCATTAACTTCTACCTCAGATGAACCCTTTGGGAATCAGCCTGAAGATTTTTCTAGAATCATTTAGTGACCAGCAGGCCTCCTCCTCTTTCTTGTCCTGTTCCCCCCACACACACTTTTTAATGCTTCTCCCACCCGACAACCCTCTGGGGTACTTTGTCTCAAAATTCAGTTCTTGATTCTCTGAGATTCCTAGTCTCAAGAAGCCCAATTGGAGATGCACTCCTACCCTGCAGATAAACAGCCACACCCAAGGAAGAGCCAGCAAGGGGTGGGGGCAATCCAACAGCGAGCCTAGCCGAACCATGTGGGACTAAGACTACAGAAGTTCAAGTAGGAAAGCTAAGCCCTATTCTCTGTACGCTGTTCCTCACCTTGCTAGTAGACTATGATTCAGGATAGGAAACTCTGGAGCCCAACAGGGATGCAGGAGATGCTCCTGAGCCAAGAGGAGGGGTAGACAGCAGTCAGAATGGTCAATATGGACATAGGAACGAGACAGTTCCCTGACAGGCCTGGGAAGAAGTGAGTGTCTCTTGAAAGAGCCAGGACTGGACCTAGGGGGAACTTGGGAAGCTCTGTGGCCATAGGACAGTGTATGGGGGCTTTTTCCATCTCTACGACCTTACAGATCCATCTCTGGCACAGCCAGGAGTAGAGCTGAGCCTGTGTCTGTAGGCAGAGCATCCCTGGGCATAAAAAATGAGTCTCTGAAGACTAGGACAGTTGGGGAGACTGAGGACCACTCTGGTCAGGACAGATAGCCTGGCTGCCCCTTTTCAGACTGCCTCCCCAGCCCTCCAGGGCCCTCAGCCCAACAGCCTCAAATTATCCTGCCATTAGCGGTGATCCATCCCTTCTGAGCTCTGTACCATTTCATCACACCATCTCAGCATCCAACATTAGGAGATAACTGCGCTCACAACATATGTCATTACTCATTAAGGGACTTTTTCTGGATTATGGCTGGGGCTTAATGACTTGTTAAAGATGTTTAACACTTACAATTTTGTTTTTAATTTAGGAAGCAGCATGATCAAACTGCGCCCTGAGACTCTCTCCTCGATTTGGTGAAATCTGGAGATGGGCCGGCTCCACGGCTGTCTGTGCAGGGGAGGTGATCCTTAAATTGAATTGCAGCCCTCGGAGGGGTGTTTGCCCCGTCAGCTGCTGCCAGGATCTGACATGTTAATGGGGCTGAGGAAACAATGGGTTTCAGAGGTAATTGCTGAAGCAATGACTTCCAGGCAACATTTGACTTAAAAGAAATGCTGTTGCTGCAGGGTGGGGGGTGGTGGGGAGCTCTATTCCAGAACTCCAGCCTGGACTCAAGCATAGCTCAGGTGGGTCTGCACCCTGAAGACCCAGATGCTGACAGGTGGCTTCCTGGTCACTGGCCTTTGTAGTATCAATCACCTACAATGCAACTCGCTTGAGTAGATGAGGTTGTGTGTGTGTATGGGGGTGGGGTGCTGCCAGAAAAGGGACTGGAACATGAGGTTCCCCATTAGGCATTTGGTAAGATGGACTCCAGTGGCAGAAGCGGCTGAGACTCCTCACACCCCACTGCATGGGGGCTACATCTGGTTTGAGGTGTGGCATCCCTTGAGGCCTCTGTGGTCTTGCCCATAGGGCACCATTGATTTGGTGATTCTGTGAGATGTTCCAGTGAAATGCTGAGTGCTGGGCTATAGGCAATGGGCACTCTCTAGCTCCTGACGTCCCTTCAAAGCACCTAGCACATAGTGACACATTGAATCAATTGCCAAATACATCTCTGGAGTAGTAAATACTGTTCCCATTAAATAGATAAGGAAACTAAGGTTGTGACCACTACAATGAGTCAGAGTCAAGAGTCCAGACTCAGGCATGACTCCACAGTAGCCAGAGGTGGAAACCAGATGAGCAGCCACTGTTTACTGCGGCTCAGGGCAAGTCGCCACCTACCTGCTGGGCAGATGCTTTTGCTACTGGGATCCTCTTCCATGTTAGACTTCACTTAGACATCTTACAGGGTTCTCAGCCTGCTAGGAAGGCTGTGCCCTCCAAACCAAAAGGGCTTATGAGGTCTCATAAGCCTCATAGCCCACCAAGGAAAAATCTAGTGAGTCACATAAGAAAGTGTCCTAATGCCTGTTGTAGGAGACAGGTGCACTCTGGGGATAAGTGAGTTTGACATCCGCTTCGAATAGAGAGGGGGGGGAGAGCAGACATTGCTGAGCAACCCAGAGAACCAGACTATGCCGGATTGAGGCCCTGAGACATTGTTCTAGTCTCTACAATAAAGACCACAGCCACAAGCAACCTGAGGAGGAAGGATTTCTTTGGTATAATCCTGATCAGAGTTCCATCACTGAAGAAGGCAAGGCAGGAACTCAAACAGAGACCTGGAGGCAGGCTCTGAAACAGACCACGGAGGGGTACTGCTTACCGGCTTGCTCTCCAAAGTTCGCTCAGCCTGGTCTCTTATACCACCTAGGACCATCTCCCTGAGGATGGTGGCCCGCCACAGTGGGCTGGACCTCCACCATCAATCATTCATCGAGAAAATGCCCTACAGGCTTGTCAAAGGCCAGTCTGATGGGGTATTTTCTCAAATGAGGTCCCCTTTCCCAAATGACCCTAGCTTGTGCCAGGTTGACAAAACTAGCCAGGACAGTCATGGTAAGGGCTCCGCGGAGGGGCTGCAGCAAATATCACAAAGCCGTTCATTTATTCAGTCAGCCATTCAGTCGTCTGATACATCTTTCCTCAGACCAGTCGTGTGTGTGATCTATGGGACAAGAGAGAAAGCAGAAGCCCTTGAAAATCAAGTCTATTGTCCCCACCCACCAGAGGTTATTAAGGGCACATTAGCTCCTTCTAGCCCTTGCTTCCCAGCCTCCCCGAGTCATTGTCACAGCGGTTCTTGATTGTGCTGGTCACCCTTGCTGCCTTAAGAAGAAGCCATCTCCCCTGGCTTTTCAGTACTGCTCCGGTCTCTAGAGTACCAGGACTGGAGGTGCGCACCACACCTGGATCAGAAAGCCCTCTTCTCTATCAGTGGCTCCCAGGTTCAGAACTCTGGCAACAGCTGCCCAGACCACAGAACCAGATCAATGAGGAAGAAGACAGGCCACCAGGGCCACCCACCACACACAAAGTGCTGAGAGTGAACAAGACTAAGACCCAGGCCCAAAGGTCTCAGACTGTGCTGGGCTTTGCTAAGCCTTTCTCGGGCATGGGCTTTGGTGGGGTTTCACCCCATAAGGATCAGGATCCACCAAGAAAATCCAGTTCCCAGATTTTGGAAGCTGCCAGCCCAGAGGAGTCCTGACCTACTACTGAATCCAGTGGAATTCTCCCAGGTCTCCTAGTGACAAAAGGTATGGGGACTTCATGCACCCTGAAGGTGCTGAGCACCCAGCATATTGTACACAACAGCCCAAGGAAAGAGATGCCCAGTAGAAGAGAGAACCCTTCCCTGTTGAGTTAGGAATAGAGTCTTGGCCAATGCCCTTTCTTTACCACACCAGGACCTCCAAAGAGGAGTGACTCTCCACACCAAGGCTTCATTTCCCTAATGTAGAGATTCCTGCAGGGGATCCAGACAGAGTAGAGCTCCCCAGGACAGAGGGCAGAGCAGCCTTCCCCCACCCCACCAACCCAGACACACATGCTGACCTCAGCACTTTTGCTGTGCTATTCTTTTCCTAGAAAGCTTCCCTCACACCCCACCCATGCATCCCTCCAGGCCCTCCTTCCTCACACAGTCCTCTCTCATGAGGCAGAGGTGTTCACAGGCATGCTCTTCTGTAGTGGAAAGGAATGTAGAAGGAGTGAGAGGGAAGGGAAGGGCAGGAAAGCATAAGCAATTTTTTTCCCGTGGGTCCAGTTCTACCTTGGGTGACTCCTGCTCACTACTCGGCTTTAGGAAATTTTGCCTTGAATTTATTGTCTATCTTGATGGAAATAGATTTTATTGTCACAGAACAGCAATCCTGTCTCGCTGGCTCTGTGCATGCGTGCATGTACGTGTGTGCACGCGTGTGCACACATGTGTATGTGTGTGTGTGTGCGCGGTGGGAGTTTGTGTAAACTCTATGAGCAGACCTCAGAGAACTGCAAGGTGGAGTCCAGGGCTATGGGGCTTCGCTCCCTAGATCTGTGATGGAGTAAATGGTGAGCTTTGGTTCCCTTTATTCTCCTTTTGATACTGTCCGGTTCACTGTTCATGAGGCTAGAAGGTTTTCCTTTGGTTCTATGACTTTTCTTCCTGTTACAGTTTCTCTCTCTCTCTCTCTCTCTCTCTCTCTCTCTCTCTCTCTCTCTCTCTCTCTCTCTCTCTCTCTCTCTCTCATTGTTGTTTTCCCTCTGAGAATCCGCAAGGCAGGAGAGCCTAGGCTTCCTCATATTTAGATCTAATACTTTGTCAGTAGCTTGAGGGACCCAACAAGCAAGTCCTTCCTAGGGAACCGTCACAGGGCTGTGATAGAAAAGCAGCCAGCTCCTAGGGAGAATGGAGGCCTCACACAATGCCCTCCTGGAGCCAGGAGGACTCAGGTACCAGCAGTGTCAAAAAAGAGGCAGCCATCTTCCAAGTCAGTCTAACAGAGGAGATGCAGTGGCTGAACCCTCCATGTTATGGGGACCCCCCCCCCCCCAAGGGAGGGGATTACTGCCAAGAGCAGACTTTGTAAATCTCATTGCTGGAACCAAACATTTGACAGCCAGTAGATGCAGAGGAAAGCTTTTTTTGACTCACAACTCAAGGGGATACACATTATCATGTGGAGTGTGAGAGGGCTGGTCACATAGAACCCAGACTCCAGAATCAGAAAGAGGACAGGAAGTGTAGCCAAGCTAAGAAACTTCAAACCCTACCTACCACCAATGACACCTCTCTTCCCCCTTCATTCAGAGAGGCTCCGCCTTCAGTCCGCCTTTATGACCCGCCTCCTCTGGATTCCACCTCCAGCTTCACTCCCAGCCCAGGACCAAGTGTGGAGCCCCATGAGGGTCATTTCACATCCAGACCACTACAGATGTACTCCACCCAAATCCCTACTCTGCTATTCACTGAGATGAGCATCCTTGGGCAGGTTGCTTCAGAAATCTGGATTCTCTTGAATCATTCCAAACGCACAGAGAACACTGAAAACCCAAATACTCATCAGGGCTTCAAGAGACACAGTGTAAAAACGGTGTCCTGGCCATGGGCATCCCCCTGTAGACATTCCCCCTATGGACACCCCCACAGTGAGTATCCCCTACTATAGACATTCCTCATTGTGGATGTCACCCACCATGGGCATCCTCAGGTCTGCTTCTTTCTGCTCTCTTTCTCTGTCATCTTCCTAGTGATTCCACAGGTCACCCTTGGAGAACGAACACCTTGGCCAGGAGATGTTTCCTGTGAGCAAGGTTGAGGCTACTTCATAGCAACAGGGAATCCCAGAGGGACCACAGAGAGCCCTGTTCAGAACCATGCCTGGGCTGTCACTCCAGGAATGGAGGCAATGAGTGTCACTCACGCACATCCTCTGAAGGGGATAAAGGCAGGGGGATCTTGAACTCTTGTCCCCAAAGGCATGACACACTGAGGTGTACCCCAGGAATTATTCTGACTGCAAGCAGGTCCACATCTCTTAGAAATGTAAATAGCAAGTATTATTCTCAGTCTCAGAGCTGTGGGTAGGGCTGTGGGTAGGGGCACACAGAGGTGTGTATGTTCACATACATGTGTTCACTTATGTATATCTCTGCATATACATACACATATGATTGTTCACCTAAACATCTGAGGTGGGCACACACACACATGCTATATGCCCTGACAAACTATTTCTTACCCAGGCTACAGCCTACCAGATGTGATAGGGAAAGTCCAGAGGTCTGAAGGCACCACTCAAGAGAAACAATGTGAGTGTGGAGGGTGATGGGGCTTTTCTGGCTGGGCAAGCCCTTTATATCACACACAGGAATGTTCTGGTCAGCACTGCCCTGCTACAAGCCACTGTCTACTTTACAGGGAACCCTCAGTTGGACTAGTGGAAGTCCTGGCTACAGCTAGCTGGCAGCCAAGTCACTGAGGTAAGGACACCACCCATCCTGACCAGACAGGGGCTTGCTGCGCCTCCCACTGTGACAGACAAAAGTCACTTCTGTCCTCAGAGTTAAATCTTTTAAGATTCCCCTTTCATCCTAGAGCCTGAGAGCAGCCCACAGCCATGGGCATGTCTCCCTAGGTAGAATTTAAGGCGGCTGCAAAATGCCTTAATATTTTCAGAGGCCTTATTGTGCTTAAACTTGTTAGAGAGGCCACGGAGTTAATTAGTATATAGATTTTCCCATAGAAAGCTAATTTTCAGAATGATTTGCAGTCACTGGGTCTGTAACAGACTGCAATCTATTTTCTGCTCATTTTTTCCACCAAAATCTAAATTACAATGACCAGATGACTTCCATTCGTGAGTCTCAACCCATCCACCTCCTCTGTGTCCTGAGTCCCCAGGTACAACTGCTTCCCCACAACCCTACCCAATCCTACTTCACACCCGCCCCTCCCCATCTGCACAGACACTAAGACCAGCGTGCTTTGCCAGGTTTTCAGTAAAGAATGGGCACTACAAGAACTTTGGGGGTTGCTCCCATTGTATAGTACAGAACCTGGAGGCAGAAAGGTGTTGGGATCAGCCCTCCTCTGACCCTCTGGAAGGTTAAGTTCTGTGCTTATTGTCTCTCACCAGGATGGTCCTCATTGCCTCCCAAGGAATGCTAAAAGGACCTTTTGATTTTCCTTGTGGCAGGGTCCCTAGCCAATATTAGCTTCAAATTCCCTATTAGCCAAGAATTACCTTGAATGTTCCTGGTTTTGTTTGGGGGTATGCATGTGCCACTATGTGTGCTGCAGGTCACAGGACAACCTTGGATGACGGTCCTTACCTTCCACTTTGAATCAGGGTCTCGTTGCTCAGTTTAGCTGGCTCACAAGTTTTCAGACATGCTCCTGCCTCTACGGTTCATTTTCTCATAGGGATGCTGGGGTTTCAGACAAGTGTGCTGCCATGTTTAGATTTTTTTTAGATGGCTTCTAGGGATCAGAACATGTTCCCATTCCATGACTTTGAATTCTGATGCTCCTGCCTCTACTTCTCTGGGATTATAGGCACATGCCCCTCAGCCAGTGTATGCAATGCTTGGGATTGAACTTGGAGTCTCATGCAAGCCGGGCAAGTGCTCTGCCTACTGGGCTACACTGCCAGCTCAGAAAGATCATTAACACTGCGTTCTAAAGAGGCGACCCTTACTGGCACCTCCAACGGTCTAAATCCTGTCCCGAGAGGAGTCTGTACTTTTATTCAATCACTGTCACCTGTCTATTTCATTATAAAAAGACTGAAACCCGAGGAGATAGAATAACTCGTTTGAGGTGATGTCACTAGGGAGTGAGGAAACAGGATGTTTAACTCGGTTCTGCCTGATTCCACAGAGCCATACAAAAGTCATTCAGGGCAAGAAGGATGCACCAGGACCTCCATGCATTTGAATATAGTCCCTATTGTATTTTTCCTGGAGGGCTGTGGCTTGGTTAGCAGAGGGCTTGCCTCGTATGGACAAGGCCCTGAGTTTGATACCCAGCATCCCATAAACCAGACACAGTGGAGCATGTTTATGGGAGGTAGAGACAGGAGGATCAGAAATCCAAGGTCATCCTCAACTACGTAAGTTTGAGCCTGGGCTACATGAGACTATCTCCAATTTTTTTAAAATGTTGTTTTCTCTAGAGTCTAAGACACCTACACCTCCCATACTATACATAACCATGGGAGTCTACCCTCCTGTGCACCCAATAGCAGAAAAATAAGAAAATAGGTCTCAGATCCAGAAAGTTCCTTAGACATGATGCAATCCTCTGCAACCAGCACCGTTCTCTGTCACAGGATAGGTGTGAAAGTTTAGGGCCACTGGGGTATGTATAATGACCCATCCTAAGTGCTCAGAGAGCCGTGCGACCCCTGCCTTTACCAGAGCTCAGTGCTGCACTGTCTCAGTACTCTGGGCTCTTCAGAGGACCTCTAAGGAGGCTAGCAGGGAGCAGGTACCCACAGTCTGGCATTTGTATGGATGGTTCCAGAACTCATCTGAAGGGAAGGTGCTATTAGACATAGAAGATCTGCCTGCACCTGGGAACCCTTGTCAGAAAATGTGATGAGTGAACTGGGAGTGTGTTCCACCTTATCACAAGCCTGGTGCTTCAGCAGAGCTGCTCCTGGGTTCTGGAGGTGGGGGGCAGCCTTGGGAATTTGCATAGATAACTGTGTTTATCAGAAGAAGTCCAAATGAGGCTGAGCCAGGAGGGTGTTGAGCTAATAAGTTGAGAACACTCAAAGCTGATAAGAAAGGGTATCCACTCTTAACCAGAGGCCTCACCTAGCATCTGTGCCTAACTCCTGGTGAGCTGAGGTTACTTTTCCTCTTCACATCGGTAGGGAGTAGAGGAACTATGCCAGTCACTTTGATTGAGGAGGGCCAGCTGCCTTCTCGGATGGAGCTTCTATCCCCCTGAAATCCCTTTCTCCTTTTGGAGCATGAAGAGCTGGGTCTTCGCTGGGGCAGGCCCACTATGTGCCAAGTCATCTGTGGGAAGTCTTAGGTTGGTGATCTCCTGCATATCCAAGAGCCTAGGCATATCTCATGATAGGCAGACAGCTGTGATAGTACAGACCCCAAAGGGCTGGAATCCAGATTCTCTAGGGAGAGCAGCCATCAGTGCCCAGTGCTGGACAGGAAGCTCAATCCTCTCCCTGGAGGAGTTTACAGTATATTCAGGAAGAAAAACATGGCCCTGTTGACTGAAATACCCTGGGAACTGCTTATTAGCCAGCTGGTTTGTAAAGATTCCTCGAGCCTGACTCTATGGAGCACACCTGTAATCCAAGCAGAGACAGAAAGATCACAAGTTCAAGACCAGCCTAGCTACACAATGGGTCAGGATTATATTTCAACCAACAAATACACCATGTAAAAACATGTTGGGTTCAAGATACACCCAAAGCTTTTGCATGGCACTTGTCGAGGCTTCCTGGGTAGGGAGCCTCTGACGTCAGCCCTGAAGGATGCATTGGACTCTCATAGGCAGAAATGAAGGCAAAAGCAGCCCAGGAAGTGGGTGCCTCTTGAGCAAAGCTAAGAGAAGTTGAACACACTTGGGAAATAATCAAGTGAGCAGTGAGAAAAGGTGACAAATGGGGATACACAAGCAAATAGCAAGAGAAAGCCATGACTTTACCAGAAGGAGTCCATCGGTATGCAGAAGAACTTAGAGGGGCCAGCAAGGAGGGAACCCAGCCCACTCTAACCACACGACCTCCATCTTTATTTCATATACTAAGTATCAGGGTAAGACTCCAAAAAAACCAGATGTCCCAAGATGGAAGAAATGAAAGAATAGGTAGAGAATGTGGAGGGGGAGGGAGAGATAGGTAGAAGGAAGGGAGGAGGAAGAGAGAGAAGGGTGGGAGGGGGAAGGGGAGGAAGGGGGAGAGATGAAAGTTAAGGAGAGCAGAGGACATATGGGAGGGAAGAGGTTGGAGTGTGAAGGAGAATGGGAAGAAGGGGGGAAGAAAAGGGAAAAATTAAAAAAAAAAAATCTAGGTTAAATTCTAAAGCCTGAACAGAGGTTCCGAGGGGTGGAGCCCGCAGAGCAGCAAGCATCTGGATTTTGCTTTGGAACCTACCTTGAACAAAAACATCTGCTGACCACAGATTCCCCACAGCTTATCACAGTGCAAGAGTGGCCACCTCCCCAAATCCCAGAAAATGCTAAACTGAAGGACAGCGATTCCCCAAGTCACAGCCTTGAACTCTTACCTTCACCAGGCTTCCATCTCCTCTCACGCAGGCCTGATTGAGGGCCCAGGCTTGAGTTTTCCTGGTGTGTGTGTGAAAGGGACCCTTCTAGCAGCCCTGCTACTTTTCTGCAAGGGGAGAAGGCACAGTGTCCAAGCTTACACTTCCGGTGGTCGTGGCACAGCCACGGCTAGACCCAGGTCTGCTGACTTGACCCCAGGTTACTCTCCTATGGCTGCCATTGCCAGTCCATATGAGAGGCAGCTAAGGGATCTCAATTATGTTATGAATATGCCTTGACCTTGTTGCTCGGCAGGCCTTGGTTAGGTTCATTCTCAGTAGGGGCCTGGACCACACACACAGGAGCACTCCAGGCGGACTATGTTGAATTTGATGGTCTAGGACAACTTGTTTTTTATTTATTTGGAGCAGAGCTGAGCCCAGCCTGGAGAAGAATGGAGAAGGTACATGCTCCGTGCCTCCCCCTGGTGCTGCCTTTTCTCAGGCTTAGCGATCCAGCACCGCCCCAAACTTGTGTAGCCTCATTCATTAAAAAGGAAGCCCCTCAGCTCACCGAACTGTTCTTAGATGAGGCCACCTGATTCTCCCTTTGGTGTCACAAGGTTGGTACATGGAACTCCTTCTCCCCACTCCCTGTCCCCGGGGAAGCTTCCCTTCTGCAATACCCAGGGTCTGCGCTTGACAAGGTTTGGCAAACAAAATGTCTCCATATCATTCCATCTACAGAATATTTGGTGGCCTAGTCTTGACCGGCAGTGCTATAGTAAGAGGACCCAAACCCTAACCTTGGGAGTGAACGTGCCTCAGGCACCAACTGCGCACCACACACCTATCGGCTTTCATGTCAATTTTCTAATCAAACCTTCACAATGGCCCCGAGATGTGGGGACTACTCACCCTCAGCTCACAGATGCAGAAGCCACAGCTGAGCCTACAGTCCCTTGCTGAAGCTTCACAGCTCAGGACCTGGGCTTACCCTCAGTTCTGTATTTTCTTAGTTCACTCTGCCTCAGAGATCAGCTTCCCTGCCCCTTCCCCATCAGGACCCATTCCCTGGGAGGTGCCAACAAGATCCCCAGAAGCAGACCCAAACATGGCCACTCAGAAAGCCCCTGACTCTTCCCAGGGTCCCTCAGAAAGTCTAGGGCTGGGACTTGGGCCCCACACTTGCAATCTAAGTGGGCTGTCTGGGCTCCCTCGGTCCTGCAAATCTAGCTCCACCCTTCCACCTCTCAGAGACTGCCCCCACCTTTTTTAAAGCTCTTCAGCACCAATTCCCCCAAAGGGTTAAAATTGGGAACCAAATAATTTATTTCGAGATCTTCAAAAAAACAAATTCAAATTTTTTTTAATTATGTCAAATTAAGGCCATTAAAAGTTAAGCTATGTACCAAGAGCATTTTCCTGAGAAAGGTGCTAGGAACATCATTATTTCTCCCCAAAACGCACTTACTGTACATTTCTCAAAGCCATCAGCCCTGATTGAAGGCTAATGAAAAAGCCGTCCTACATCAGTTTATTCCTTGTATCCATTAAGAATAATTACGGCTGAACAATTTTTGATGCCTGTAACCTTCGAAAGCGTTGCTAATGGCATTATAAATTGCTTCTTGTCCAATGACTACAGCAGGATGCTTAATTCAAAGGCGCTCTGTCAACAGGACTGATTTGTGTGGCTAATGAGCACATTTAAAACAACAGCCTGGGCTCATGCATCCGAATGTCAATAAGAGGACGAGGTTCAATAAGGAGGCTTGTCCGTAATAATTAGTAGGGACAAGAACTCTGGATCAGGTCCTCTCTGGTTTTCACAGCCCTGCTGGAGACATTGCTGGTGTCTCTAGGGTCTGTCCCAGGACAGGGCAGGTCTTCATTCCTGGGCTAGGGTTAGAACCCAGGCAGTCAACCAGGACAGGAGCCAATGCCGAGGAGGAGATGTTGAACAGGGTTACAAGGCAGTGACGAGACTACTCGTGACTATCATTTATCAAGCACTTAGTCATTTATTTCACAGACATTCACAGAGCACCTGTTGTATGCAGAGGGTACCATAGGAAGGGGGACAAAGACAGAGTCTGGACTGTGGGGCAAACAGTGCCCTAAGTCATAGCCAGAGATTCTGACAGGTCACACAGGGAAGAGGAGGCCCTGAGAACAGCAAGGGGTGTGTGTGTGTGTGTGTGTGTGTGTGTGTGTGTGTGTGTGAAGAACCAGTGGGGGGCAATGGAAGGGAGGTTTAAGGTGAGGATGAAGGGGACTTGGGAGCTAGCCAGTCCTTGACAATGAAAGGAAATCCCACCTGCCTGGATACAGGGGTTGGCAGAGGCCCAGAGCGGGCATGAAGGGGCCTGTGGGAGAAGGGTGTTTGAGATGCATCAAAGTTCTTTCAAGTGTTGTTCTCTCCCTGGCTTCAGAATGCCTTCTCCCATGCCAGCTCTTCAAGACTCGGTGCAGACACCATCTCCCTCAGGAAGTCAACCTTGATTTCCCTGTGCTTTCTTGGTTAGGCTACAGCTTCTGGCTGGTGTCAAGGCAAACCAGGTTATTATCTTCCATCTCAAGTCCAGGGACTCGATGCCCTCACCTCAAAGAGCCAACCACAATGTAAGCACATAGGTGGCCCTTTGTTAGGACTGCACAGTTGTCCCATTGAACTTTTCCTGGCCTTTCCACTGCTCACATCACCCTCTAAGACTTAAGCATTCCCTGGATATTAGGATGGGAGAGGCGTGAGAAGTGCAGGGAAGATGGAGTTGGATGATGTGCTAGATATAAAGCAGCATGGTACCTCAGGGCCCCTGCCTTTGTAGACATGGGCACGCATGTCACATTGGCTCAATTCAACAGCCTACCAGTGACCAGTCACCAGGCCTGAAAACGAGGCCAAGAAACAAGGGCTTGAAGGGCCAGCAAACGCATTTCCCTTTCACACAGCTGAAGAAAAGCCAGCTACTGCTTGAAGCTAGGCAGAGGCAGATATGTGACTGAAGAAGCCACCTGGTGAGGACAGGACTGAAAAAGCTAATCAGATGAGAAAGCGGCTGAGAGCTCAGGCTCTGACGGTCAGAGTTCAAATCCCAGCTCTCCCAGATAGAAACCAGGAGACTTGAGCAATTGATTTCCCCTTGACACTGTGGCTCCCTTCCGCGTGAGATGGGAATAAGGACAGAACTGCCTGGAGGGTCAGATCAGAGAGCTCCTGCCTGTAGAGGGTCATGCATGGTCCCCAGCAATCTGGAACTGACACCACTATGCTATCAAATATATGAAACAAATGGATCTTCTTTTGATCAAAAAGAAAGCAAAGATGCCCACGAAAGCTGATGGCGCAGGGTCCCTTGGCTAGCTCTCATAAAGTGTGAGAATTAGTCCAAACAGGAATTCTTTCCCCCCGTTTCACCCACTCACCCTGAGTACAGCAGCCCAGGATGCACATGTGTGTGCACATCTGTGTCTTCAAGAGGTGGGGTGCATGGCGTGAGGAAGGATTGGTACAGCCGCACAGATCTGTGTCAGACCGGAGGGGCCACGCTGTCCTGGGACAGCCCTGGGCCTGCTGGGAGGGCTCCAGGTGTTTGCCTGCAGGAGCCTAGGGGTAGCAGACATACTGGGGGGCCACTCCCTCAACTGTCTTCCTGCCTGCACCCTGTCACCTCCAGGGCTCTCCAGGTGCAGGCTGACAGGATCTGTCTCCCCACTTCTGGTGACAAGGCTCAGATTTCTATCTCAGGGAGAGGTGCTCGGGAAATCCCAGGATGAACTGATAGAGCATTTGCTCTGTTGGTCTCCAAAGAGTGTGTTTTGAAAGGCCCTCAATTCTTTTTTTCTTTTTCTTTTTTTTAAAGAATGTTCATGATAACATTTCCATAGTTACTAATGCATACACATTGTACATATCAATGAGCTTTATAGTGACACTTACATGATACATGCAATATATTATGCTTTGATTGCACATGCTAATTACCCTACCTTACCCTCCTCTTTACCCCTATCCCCTCCCTCCCTGAGTACTAACTCTACTAGTTTTGGGTCACCTGTTACTGTGATTATTAACTTCACATGAGAAAATATAACACTAATGTTTTTATTTCTGATTAATTTACTGAATATAATGTCCCTCAGTTCCATCCGTCCTATCCATACAAATGACATGATTTCATTTTTTTTTCATGGCTGAATAGTACTCCGTTATGTGCATGCATAGGTTGTGTGTTTGTGTGTGTGTGTGTGTGATGCATTCTCTTTGTCCATTCATCAGTTGATGGACTCCTAAGCTGATTCCATGGCTTGGCTACAGTGATTGATGCTGCAATAAACGTTCATGTGCGTCTCTATTGCACTCGGTCTGCTTCTGTGGGTTATGCTCAAGATGATATAGCAGGATCCCATGTTTGCTCTCTTTCTGGTTTTTTAAGGAGCTTCCATACATGCCTCCCAGTGGCTGGACCAATTTCACATTGTGGTGTCCGAGAGCCATTCCACCCCCAGCACATACGCTCACCAGCGTTTGTTACTTTCTTGGTCTGAGCTTTGATCATTTTGGCCTGTGGTCTGCTGACCGAAGCCTCTCGTTTCCTTTTCTGTCAGGAGATAGTGAAGGAGCCTACTGTTTGATCTGAGCTTCCAGCCTCCACTTTTTTCAGGGCAATGGGTTTGGGGGATGATCAGTCTCTGATTTGAGCCTGATTTCCAGTCCCCCTGGCAGAAGCCCTCAGGAGTGCGCCTGGCCTGTTACCACACAGCCATCTCTGGCTTCATGACAATGCTTCTACCTTCCTCTAGAACCATGAGTCTTTTCCAGAGTTGCCTTTGTCCCCTTCCTCTTGCTGACTAACCCATCGATCCATCTACACAACGGACCAAGCCAGAAACTGAAAGGAAATCTCTGTTTAAATTCTGGCTCTACCACTTGCCACCTGTGTGACCACAGCAAGCTATTTCCTCTCTCCAACCCTCAGTTTTCTCTCCTGCAAAATGGAGACAATAATTGCTCTCACTTCAAGGGTTGCCATGAACCATCGGGGGTTAGTATATATCAAGTCAGTAGAGGGAAACCCCACCTGCAGTTCAGTGCCTGTTGGATCTGTCAGCTCTTGACCTGTTTCCTGATTCTTCTGCCTTGCTGCGACCATTTTGCTAATGCTTATAACAAGTTCAAGACTGCAAACATCTGCCCCCACTTGTCCAGGCTTTGTTACTATCACTGGACAACAAGAGTGTGCCCAAGAAAGTAACTGAGATAGTACCCTCTCCCAACAGTGAGGTGTCTAGAGCTGGTTTCATAAATGAATCCCTTCTAGACTTTCCTATGAGGTTGGCAGACAGCACTCCCTGGAAATGCATGGAGGAGAAACCTGCTTACCCCAGGACTCAGGGGGAAATGAGAAGGAAAGGAAGGAAATGGGGGTCCCCCAATGCTTTTTGTAGACAATGACCTAAAAATCTCTCTCTAGACTCCATCTCTAAAAGGCTCCACCACCCCACAATAGCATCAATGGGGACCAAATCTAGACCTCAGAGGATGTTCAGGATCTAAACTAGAGAATTCATTCCCAGCTTCTTGGGGTTATGCTTTCTCCCCAGGCACCCTCCCTTGCTCAAAGTGTAGTGGAGGTATAAATGCCTACCTCCCTTGCCTCATTTCTAGAACACTCTGGCTTTCCCTTGTGAAATCAGCTGAGGCTCTGATGTAGGTGCAGAGTAGCCAAATCTCTCCCTCCAGCCTGCTTCCCTGCTCACACGTGTGGCTCTCCAGGTGACTCATAGAAATGCCCCCATCTCTATTCTTATTTCCTACCTTCACCCCACCTCTCACCCCGACACCTGCAGATCTCCAGCTCACAGTTCACCTCCAGGGAGCCTGACCTAAGATGGCCATCTTCCCTGTGCTGGATTAGGTGTTTATTCCTGGAACCCTCACTCCTTGCTCACTTTTATCAGACTCTCCTACAGAACTGAATAAGATGCCCAGGTTTCTTGTCCATCACCCTCCTGAAGTAGAAGCTATCCCAGAAGGACCACACTGGCTCATCTCAGCCTGCAATCATCCTATGATGTAATAGGATGTTTCTCTCCCTCCCACCAGTTCCCAAATACTCAGCAGATACTTCCCAAGTAATTGAGTAGGAGGCTTAATATTACTTACAAATGCTTGCCCCGTAGCTCAAGCTTACTACTAACTGGCTCTTTCACTTAAATCAACCCACAGTTCTTATATTTAGCCACATGGCTTGGCACCTTTTCTCAGTGAGAGAGTCTCATCCTGCTTCCTCTGTGGCTGGCTAGCAACTACACCTCTGCCTTTCTTCTTCCCTGAATTTTCCTAATCTGGTTGCCCCACCTATACTTCCTGCCTGGCTTCTGGCCAATCAGCATTTTATTAAACCAATCTGAGTGGCAAATACTTACAGTGTACAAGAGCCTTATCCCACAGCACCATGGTGCTTAGACTCAAAAGTTTCTGTGGAGCCATGCCAAGAAGGGCTTTTGATGTGACTTATAAAATATGTGATGGGTATGGTAGACAGCCAAGAACTCTGTTCCCTGTGAAGGAAGGTTGGGGGAGGCTTGAGGATGAGACGGTTGTTAGGAAGAGACTGAGAAAAGATTGGAGAGACGGGGATTTAAAGAGGAGGCTCAGTGGGGTGTGTTTTAAAGTCACCCGAGGTAACAATACCAACTATTGACCATCACATGGATACCACTTAAATAACAGCCACATCAAATATACCAAACACATGCTTTAGCATGGCGTGCTCCAGAGCTCTAGAGTGTCCATTTGGTTGCTGGTCAGGATTCAGTCTCCTGAAAGCCTGATGTCAGCCCATGTTGACTTACTCTCCTGGCCTTCTCTCTTGCCTGACCATTTGCATGTGTCCTGTTTCAGGCCCCTCCTGAGACACTTGTCCCACATTCATCCTCTTTCCCAAAGGGGCAGCTGGCCAGACACAGGCTTGCTCACCTTTGTAGCCCAGGGAACCCCTATCCAAATAAAGCCCTTCCTGGCTTCTGGTCTCTAGAGCAGGTCACCTCTTATTCTCTTCTTACCTTCTTGTTTGTTATTACCTCATTTGTTTTTGAGACAGTGGGCGTCACTGTGTTATTCTAGCTGGCCTAAAACTCAGAGTGACCCACCTGCCTCTACCTTATGAGTGCTGAGGTTTTTATTAATATCTTAATTATTTCAATAACTTTGTTAAACGTTTTTTGTCTGTGACTGTCATCCCTGACGCTTGCTAATCTCCCATCATGAGCCTGATGTTCATACCTTTTGGTTTGGTTTGATGACCTACTCAGTGGGACTAGGAATGTCTAAGCAACCACAGGTTTGGAACTGTTCCTGGGAGCCTGGTGGGCTCCCCAGTGGCATCAACAGAAGACAATGGTTTCTCCTCCCCCAGAATCCATCAATAGCCAATTGTTCAGAGTGAGAAATGGGACCTCTGAGCCGTCCATCTTGTATAGGCCGGGTGCAGGCAACCACAGCTATTGTGAAATCGTGTTTACAACGGCTGTGTCCTGCCCTGAGGAGAGAATTTTATAGCTCTTTGCCCTATCGCCCAGCTTTGGCATTCTTTCCACCCCTTCCTCCAGGATGTTCCTTGAGTCTTAGAGGGGCTGGTATTAATGTCCCAATTAAAACTGAGCGCTCAACCACTGTTATTCTCAGTACCATGCACAGCCATTGGTCTCTGCCTCCACTGTCTTTTGTTACAAAGAGAAGTTTCTCTAATTAATGATGAGATTAGCACTTGTCAGTGCTGAGTGGGTAGGTGGATAGGTGGGTCCTGGAAGGCCACTTTAAATTGCTGTTTGTAATATCACACTTGTGTACAATGTGCTATGGTAATATTCACCCACTACCCTCCTCCATTCCTTCCTGCTCTCTCCAACACCCTCTTCTCAACTAGTCCTACCCCATGTCCTTTCCCCCTACCCTTTCTGGCTATCATAGCTGTCCTGTGGGACTATGCTCTTGTACACTATAAATATTTGTCACTGTAAATATGGATTTAATAAAACATGGAATGGCCAGAAGGCAGGCAGATAGGAAGTAGGTAGGGTGACCAGGCAAAGAGAATTCTGGAAAGGAGGAGGGGAGGAGGAGGAGAGACACAGAGGAAGGAAAATGAGAATGCTGCTCTGAGGAAAAGGTACCAAAACACTTGACTAAACATAGATAAGAATCATAGGTTAGCTAAAGAGTAAGAGTCAGCAAGCAATAAGCCCAAGCCATAGGCCAAACAGTTTATAATTAATATAAGTCCTTGTGTGATTATTTGGGACTAAATGGCTTCGGGATCAGCCAGGCAGGACAGAGGAACTTCTGACTACGTGACTGCTGCATGTCATGACTTTAATAGCAACATCATATCCAAATGTCAGCATCCAACCATACTCCTCTCCATCCTTCAGCTCCCCGTCCTCAATGACACTCCCTCAGCTCCGAGGTGATAATATAGGTGTCCCACTAGAGACTTGTTCTTTTTTTTATTTGTGTGTGTGTTCATGAAGGTGTGTATACGTGTAAGTTCACATGCACATATGTCTATGTGTATGTGAAGAGCAGAAGACAACCATGGGTGTGTCACCCCCAGGAAGACTTGCTTTGAGACAGGGTTACCAATTGGGCTATTTTGGCTGACAAGTGAGTTCCAGGGATCCTTTGCCTGAGATTACAGTGTACAACACCACACCTGGCATCACACTTGTTCTGGGACCAAACACCTCGGAAGCAAGTACATTACTCAGTGAGTCACCTCCCCAAGCCCTGCTTTCATTTTTTTTGACATCTCCTTACATCGGAGTCATCTGCTGTAATATCTCCAAGAAAACTGAGCTCTGTGCAGCTGGGCTGTGTCCACTTTGCCTCTGTCTTCAGCATAGCCCTTTGCCTAACTCAGAGCAGAGCTACTGGAGAAGAGACAATGCACTCTCTGCATCTGAGATATCTCAGGGCATAGCTGCGACCATGATCTTCAGCTTCTAAGTACAGAGAACATCCTGTCTTCTCTAGAAAGCATGAAGTAAGAGGCCTGACTCCCCAACTTGGGAGCCACAAGCTCCAGAGACCCACCTGTCCCCATGTTTCCAACACTGGGGTTACAGATGTATGCCCCCTTGCCCAGCATGCGTGTATGGCAAACACTTTGGGCCAAACGATTTTGTCAGCCTGTAATTACAAAAAAAAAAAAAAAAATTCTAGAAAAATCTTAAGCTTATCACAATTTGAAAAAGCTTAAAAAGATTAAATGATCAAGACAATTTCAAAGTTTGTGGGTTTTATTCAACCAGAGAGCTTATTAATATATTTTCATTCAAAAAATATCTGTGGGTGCTAGAGTTGGTGTGTGTGTGTGTGTGTGTGTGTGTGTGTGTGTGTGTGTGTGTGTGTGTGCCTGCCCCATGGCTGTCATGTCTAAATTTTAAGTTCCCCAAGGACAGAGACAGTGTCTTTTGGCTTGTCCCCCACACAGAGCCTAGCCTGTGACTGATGCTCAATAATTACATGTTGAGTGAAAGAAAGTGAAGACAGTCCAGTCAATAAGAAAGAGCTGATATGGCAGCCTTCCCCTGGGCAGCGTGTGACTGGCCGTGACCTTCTGTCAGTTACCAGCAGGGAGAAAGGGGCACGGGGAAGAAGGGGCTGAATGACTAATGCAAGAATCTGCAAAGCACTGAGAATTATTTCCCAGGGTTGACATGGCCTCCCCACCCCATCAGAGGTTGACTTCCTTCTCCATACACACACACACACACACACACACTCATACCCCTCTGAGGGCTTTAGCCACCAATATGGTCACATTTTTTTTAGTTGCCTTTTTATATTCATGTGTGCATGTATGTTCATGCATGTGGAGGCTAAGGCTGATTCTGGTGTCTTTTTCAGTCACTTTTCTACCTTACTTGAGACAAGGTCTCTCACTGAATCTAGAGCTCACCAGTTCAGCTAGACTGGATAGCCAGAGGGTCCTTCAGAGCCCTGTATCTATCTCTCCACCATAAGATTAGAGGTACACACTGCTGAGTCCAGGTTTTTATATGCATGCTGGGGATCCAAATTCTGGTCCTCACGCTTCCAAAGCAAGCTCTTCACTCACTGAGCTGTCTCTTCAGCCTGACAAGGTCATCTTTACTGCTCCTGTTACCTCTTCTCTCTTTAAGGACCTTCTCACTTGTCTGTCCATCCTAAGACTGGATGCTGAGAAAAATGTGGGTCTGACCCCACAGTGCCTCAGCATCGATACACTGAAAATGGGTACCTCAAGGCTCCATACCCCAGGACAAAATCTATTCTGTTTTGTTTGTATCTGGCTTTCAGACTTACTGTGGCTGAGGGAATGAGGCAAAAGTGATACCACATGCATTCTCAATTGAGCTGACCTGATTGGTAACACACAATAACTAGTCACTTTCAGCTCCATCAATTGACAGTCCATCCCTAGAAAACTTGAATGACACAGACTAGCCAGCTCCAAGCAACGTGCTAGCATGCCTCAGATGCAGAAGTAAGCCTAGTTAAGATTAGTCGAGCCCCGAACCATCCAACCGGTGCTAGATCTGGGAAAAATGATGAACAGAAGCTGCTTCGAGGCTCTGGATGCATTGGTGTACATCCCTCATCTTTCTGCCCCTCTGTTTTGTGCAACACCACCCATAAAACGGAAGTTTCTTCACCCCTTCTGTCACCTAAGCCCCAGAGCTCTGCTCTGCTGCTCCCTTACTGCCTATCTGTCTGATTTTGAGACAGAGTCTTATTATGTAGTCCTAGCTGGCCCAAACTTGCCAGGTTGGCCTTGAACTCATATAGCTGCTTCTGGCTCCCCAGTGCTGGGATTGTGCATGTGCCCCACCACATCCCTCTTCCTCACTGTTTTGCCCACAGCCCTGGCTCTTCATTTTCACAGCACCGCCAGCTCTTTCTTCCCTGTCTCTTCCTGTTCTGCCCTCCCTGCCTTTCCTTCTCTCCCAAGCCCATCTAGGACCCACAGCAGTCAGGCTGTCCTCTCTATGATACCTCTGACTTCCCATCGTAGCCTTGAACAGAACATCTTGCTGGTGACCCCTTCTTAGTCTCCACACTTCCCAAAGCTACTTCTGGAAACTGTCTAACCTCATTAGGCGGCTTTCTCACAAGTTCATGGTCATCAGAGGGCCCTCTGAGAGCTGTCCAGACCTTCATCCCTCCTCTCTCTCCCCTAATGGCCTTCACACCCAACAAGCCAACCTCCTTACTTCCTGCTTTATTAAGAAACATAGGATGTGGTGGCCATCCACATCCTATGGCTATCTCTCAAGCAGCCCTCCCCTCTGATTCTTCCGAAGCATAACAGAGGAAATGACATGTCATTGCTCTCCACAATGGGATTCTCATCTCTCCTTAATTTTTATTTATTATATTGCTTGTATCTGACTGTGGGAATGGAGCACACGTGCCACGGAGGATATGTCGAGGATACAGGACAACTTCATGGAATTGGTCCTCTCTCTTCCACCTTTACATGAGTTCTGGGGATTGAACTTGGGGCACCAGGCTTCTGCAGCAAGTGCCTTTACTCACTGAGCTATTTCAACAGCCCCCCCCCATACCCAGTGTGTATATAGAAACAGACATGCACACACAGAATAAATTAATAAAAAGCAATAAAATGTTTCTAAGGAGAGAAAGTGAGTTTGCATAAGATCACACATTGCAAACCCAACACTCAAGAGTTTGAGGTAGAAGGATCATGAGCTCAAGGCTGGCTTGTACTATGCAGTGGGACAGCAAAATAATTAATTGACTAGTGACCAAAAGGAAAATGGTACGAAGAGAAGCATCCACATTGAGACATCCCAGCAGCTAAGAGCAGAGAGGACACAAGCTTGAGACCCTAGAGTCCACATTAAGGTTGTGTGTGACCATGTCTCTCCAGGAGCAGAGCAAAAACAGGAGAATTCCTGGGGCTTCCCAGCCAGTCAAAACCCAGTAAGCTCTAGACCCAGTGACAGAACATGTCTCAAGATAATAAGGTGGAACATGATAGATCAGACACCTAATGACTTCCTCTGGGTGCTGCATACTCATATGCTGATACACACGTGCATTACACACACACACACACACACACACACATACATGCATGCAAACATGCACACACACGTGCACGCACACACACGCACATGCACACGCATGCACACATGCATACACCCACAATGCGCATGCACACATGGGAAACACAGCATTCCAGAATAGACACAAAGAGAACTGGAAACAAACAAACAAAAAAAAAATCAAAGAGAGAAAGCAAAAGACAGAAAATGCCCGAAAGAGGGCCAACAGGAAACGAGGTCCAAGACTATGTACTTAACTTTTCTCCTAGGACACTTGCTTTTCACCACACCTAGACATGCTGAGCATGACAGAGTGGGAGGGCATTACTCAGAAGGCAAGGGAGAAGGACAGAGGGAGTACATGCTTCTCCCAGAGAAAGGCAGGGTCATGTCCACCTACACCAGTCCCTAGTAGCTTGGTGGCCCCAACCTCCTTCCTGGGCTGGTCTTTGCATATAGACAATTGGAAGTAGGCTGGAGCTGACCAAGCAGGAGAGCCAGGCAGAGCGGGAGACATCTCACATCTGTTATGTGAGAGCCTGCTTAGTGACCTGGAGAGACAGCCGAGGGTGCTCTCCCTTTCTTGGAAAGAACGCAAAGACTTGAAGGAAAAACCTGCTCTCTTGGGAGAGCCACGTAAACACTCAGCCCTGCAAAGGGAGGCCCAGGTGACCCTGACACAAGCATCTTCCCCCAACCCCCATTAGCTGTCCCCAGCACAGCTTCTCTTACCAAGAGAGTAATCTCTCCAGGTTCCAAAGGACTCCCAAGGTCACAGACACAGGGATCTCCTGTGCACCAGGTTCACAGGCTCATGCCACCTTCTACTTCTTAGGTGATCACAGACAAGTCCTTGTTCCCTTAGGAATGTCGAAGCTCTACTCTGCACGAGGTGTCAGAGTTGAATGGGTCATCTTAGAAGATCTAAGTGAGAAGTCCTTGATCAGAACAGCGCACACACATAACCTGTCCAGGCCACCCAGGAGATAACATGGCCACTCTGCCAACCCAGTGCTTGGTTCCTCCCCATAACCCTCTCACTGTCTCATGCCCTTTACCCCTGCTCTCTTTGGGCAAGATTCATCTCTGCAACCATGCAGATGGAGGGGCAAGGCTTAAGGATCATGCCCAGAATCCAGTGAGGAACCAGACATTCCAGAAGCATCTCAGAGATCTGGTCAAGGCTAGAGTCCTTTGCCAGACCTGTGCCAGGGCAGAGCAGGAGAAAACACATAGTGACAAGCAGTAGCCTAGGCGTGCTTGTACCATCTCACCCAGGAAACTGAATCTGGAGACTGTCAACTGGGAGGGACATTTAACTGAAGAGCAATATCCAATGCTGCACTCCCCACAACAGTTCCTCAAACAACAAAAGGGAGCCACCAGCTGCCGTGGGTCTGGCCGTGGGTCTGGCCAGGGCAGAAGACCAGAGACAAGTGTAAGGAGGGAACCGGTTCTGTCCATAAACATCTCAATAGCGTGATTAACTGAGCATCGCAAATTGTAACCCTTTCCTTTAATGCACTTTCCCTGAATTACCTCAGGAGCCGGCAGCCGAGGAGCCCCGTACAAATTGCTAGAATGGGCAGTTAAGCGGGGAGGTCGGAGGTTAAATGAACACGGTTGTTTATGAAGACACAGCCCGAATCCATTTACATTTTAATATTCTCTCAGTGAGACAGAAAGCCACTTTGAGGACAGCTTGTTTGGAAATCCCATTAACGGGTTATTTATGGGGCTCGTGGCTGCGTGACCCTTGCCCTTGTTTTGTTAAACATGAACCAGACATGAATCAGACGGGCAGCGGGCTAGTTGCTATTGTTTCCTGTAGCAGGAAATGTCATCAGATTCGATTATTCTGAGGCTGACACCTACTGAATTATCACCCTCATAATGCTCAATTTTCCCTTTTTTCCCCTTTGGTCAACCTGATTATTTCTGTCTTTGTAGAAAGCCGACTTTCAGAGAAGTCATTTCCCTGCCATTGACTGTCAAGAAGGCTGGATGAGGCCCTGAGAGGCTGCTGGCTTGGCGGATGTGGAGGTGCAGGTAGCATTCAGGAGGGATCACATCCTGGATAGCTGGTGGCTTCTGCATCCCGCTTCGGGAACCGGCTCCTAGGCTCTGTCATCTAAATCTTTTGATCAGCATTAACATTTATTTATCTTTTAAAAAGCAATGACTTACAAACTTATTGCGGGGTGTGTGTCAAGGAATGTTCTGGCACTGCAGGTTTCTCCGTGAGAAGGTCTGCAGACTAAGAGGGTTGATTTCAACTACAGGATAAAGTGGAGCAGGAAGGGGAGTGAAGGGGCACCCTCCCTGCCTTATGTACAAATGTTTGCCGTGGAAATTAACTCAACAGGTTCGGGATGGATTCACCTCAAGATAGACATCATCCTAAGAATTAAAACAAGATTCCGGTGTCCACAGTCCTGAGACTAGGGCTAAGGCCTGAGGTCGCCTCTCTTCCCAATACCTACTCACCACACACAGGCTCAGAAAAGCCACTCCACAGGCCGACTTCCCCGGGCTTCTCCTCAGAGCCAGGTGTTAACCTATTCATTCTCCAGATTACTGCTTCTAAGCCCCCAAATTCAGCTCAATCCATAAAGCATGACTGGCCGGGTAGGCGTGGGAGCCTCAACTGAGCACCAGGAAAGGCAGGAGGGTCAGACTGAGCCCATCACCTCTGCCCTCTACTCTGCCATCTGAGCCATCAATGTAAACTTCAAAAAATTCTCCCCAAATACCCTGAAACCCAAAGGCAGACACAAGAGCTCATATGGGTGGCAGTGTGCTAGGAAAAAAAAAAGTTGACACTAAAACTCTGAGCCTGTCACTCAGTGATGCAGAGGCTCACAGACACCTGTTGGCTATAATAAAAGAAATGCTGACCTCAAGACAGACCCTCGTGGCCGGAACCAGGACAACAGCACATACCCTTACCCCGAACCTCTTCCCAGGAGCCCTTGCCTAGCTCTTCATCAGCCGCAACCCACTTCCCACCATCAAGGCAAAGTCAAAAAATAAATCTGTGTCAGGCAGCCTTTCTCAAAGGCTTTGGGATAGGTGTGACAATAACCGGGATCCTTTGACCTGTGGACTTGACTTTAGGATACATGATCTATGCAGCAAGATCCCCAGTTGCCTGGTGGGGCAAAGCAGCAGCTGCCTAGGGAAGTAGCTGGCTTGTTGCAGCCTTCAGCATCCCACCCCCTCACCCCTCCTTCACCTCCCAAGTATACTGTTTGTTCTTGAATCCTCACCCTAGGAGTAGGGGGACCACCTGACCTAAGCAGTTGAACCACTCAAGGCAGTACCCAGAGGGGGTCAACCCAGGCTCCTAAGCCTGAGCAGGCCTTGGGCTCCCTACTCAGGTGCAGGGCCTGCTGTGAGAACACCTGCTTCTCCTTGGGAACTGTCTTCCCACCACTTTCTGCAAAAGCCTTTTCGACCAAGTTTAAAATAGATCTCTCCTTATGAATTGGCCATCTGAGGAATTCTCCTCCAGTGGTTAATTCAATCTTAATAGACGCTGATTTTTTTTCTCCCAGAAGAAAGGGGAACAATACATCTTTAGAACGGGTTTATAAGTGTCATGATTTTTCTACTAATTTACGCTGCATTCTCTGCTTTAAAATGTGAAATTACCTCATTGTGTCTCTGAATATCCTCCATGCTTGGGCCTGAAATTAAGCTTGCTGTAGAGGAGCCTAAATGACCACAATTTGCTGTGTGAAATGCCCTGATTGCAAGAGCAATCCCAAGCAATCCCCAGCCCCAGCGTAGCCCAGCTCACTTGAGCTGATTGGCCTTTCCTCCTGGCTTTGCCAAATACAGCTGGTGCTACCTGCTGTGGGGGGGGGGGGGCGGGTAGCAGAGAAGTCACCTGCTAGGCCTATCCATCTCCTGTCCCCACAAGCGGACACTGTCTTCTAGCTCACCTCCCAGGACTCAAAGAGCATATACTTCTTGCTCAGCCACCCAAACTTCTTGTGAATAAACAGCACCCGCAGAGAAGTACAGCCTGCAGTCACCAGGCCAATTTTTACCAAGCCTCCAGTGACATCATGACCATCCCTCATTCTTTTAGGGGATTATGTGATGTCACCTCTTCTCCCAGGTCTTAGCCTATCTTGAAGTGTAGTCCCCTGCATGCTAGGCCCTTTGGACACCAGCCTTTGACTACTTCAGCATCTGAATCAAGTTCATATGCAAGGACTACCACATACTATCTGTGTGACTGAGTAAATCAGGCTGCTTCTAGGTGTCTCCTCTTTTTCCTTCTCTGTAAGTAGAGACACTCCGAAATAGAAGAAGGGTCAGCAGGATTGACTGAAGGCAACAGAGAGATAACAGGGTCCGCGTTCCACATATCCAGATGTAGGAGGATTCTATCTTGATTTCTCAAACATACCCTCCAAGTAGAAAAGTCTTCTTATAATGAGAACTCTGTGTGTGTGTGTGTGTGTGTGTGTGTGTGTGTGTGTGTGTGTGCGCGCGCGCGCGCGCGTGCATGCATGCACGTGCACATATGCAAAGTCTAGAGGGCAACCTATGTGTTGTCCCCAGAAGCCATCTGTATTTTTGAGACAGGCTCCATAATTTGACTGGGGCTCCCCAGTTAGACTGGCTGGTGAACTCCAGTAACCTGCCCATCTCCATTACTCTAGAGCTAAGATTACAAGCATAAGCTTTCCACACTCAGCTTTGTACAGGTGTGCAGGGGATCAAACTTGAGTCAAGCTTGTACAAGAACTGTATGGACTGAGCTATCTCTCCAGTCCAATGACAATAATTTTTGTTTGGGAGAAAAATAAGAGATGGACTTGGAAGGACAGAAATGCTAAGGCTGTCTCAGCCCATCCGAGCCTTTCCCTATTGGCAAAGGACAGATACACCTGATTTTTTACTTGGGTTCCTACCAGAGCTCTACCTAGGCTCATCTGCTTGGGATGCCACCCATCCTTCACCCAAGCTTTCCAGGAGCTACAGAGTAGCAGAGACCACCCACACCCCGCAGTGGGTATACCATTCTTGCTAGTCCCTAATGGTAGATCCTAGAATGGAACTCAGGGATGCTCCAGCCAGTGTCCTAGCTTCCTGGAACTAATGTGACAAAGCCCCAGCTGGTGCAACTTGTATGGCAGCTTCTAGAGACCAAAGTTCAAGATCAAAGTTTTAGCAGATGATGGAGGAGCCCTTAGGGCAACTTCCAGGCCTTTCCTCACCAGCTTCAGGGAGTTCGTAGCAACCTTGAGCAATGTTAGGCTTCCAGGAACATCACCCCAACCTTGGCCTTCATTTTCATACAAGGTTCACATTTGTTTCTGTCTCTCCAGATTTTCCCCTTTTTATCAGGACATAAATCAGACTAATTAAGGCTGACCCTGGCAATATCATTTATACTTGATTACTCCTATAAAGAACCAGTCTGAGATACTTGGGGCTGGAAGAAAATTTTAGGGAGCCACAGTTTAACCCATAACAGCCTGGGTCTGCTGAATGCATTGTTCAGCCAGCAACTGAGTCACAGAGGTAGACTTCCAATCCTTCTACCTACGTGAGCTTGGAACTCTTGAAAGTCAGGGTTGGGGAGACCTAAAGGAGATGATGATTTGTGATGACCCAGTAGTGATAACAGTAACTCTCACAAGTCTAGCCACAAAATCTGAGCCAACACACTGCTGCTCACACTGAGCACTAATTGTCAGACGGCACCAAAGAGCCTTTTGACAAACACCATTCCTTTCTTTCTGCAATGCCAGCAACAGGACTGGTCACACATGGGGAATTCAAAGCCTAAATGCAGCATTAAAATGATTTTCATGCTCACCTTCAAGTGTCCAAGCTTGGGTCTCCCATCCCATGTGTGCTGGCCACCTCTCCAACGTGGAAGAAGTTGGGAGCCTGAAAGCCAATTTTGTTAATGCTACAGGGAGGAGGAGCAAGCGGGTCTGGAAACTCATCCATCATCTTAACACGCTCCGGGATGGACTTGGAAGGCAAAGCTTTCATCTTGTTTGCCGGGTGGAGCCTCTTCAATTAGGCTGGGAGGGGAGTGGGTGGGAGCAGAGACAGGCACCCTGAGGAGAAGGAAGGAGATAGAAATCCAGGCTTGTGTAGAAGAGCCTGGAGAGGTGTGTGGGGGGGGGGCTGCTCCATTCTGTAAAGCTAAGGAGTGAGGGGCACCTAGCTGGGGGCATTTCCAAGGGCAGGCCCTGGGAGAGTGAGCAGAGGAGGCACAAAATGGCAATATCAGGAGATGTCCTAGGCTCTCTCCTCAGTGCCCTACCCTTCGTAGAGAGTCAAACACTAAGCCACTGGAATAGGGGTAGGTAGGGAAGTGAAAGTTTAAAACCAGGAGACTCAACTAACTATCCGCTGGCCCCTGTTGTCATCCCCCCCTCAGCTCATACTCACAGAACCTGTAAGAATTAGGCCCAGTCTTTAGGTCCTAGAAAGCAGAGGGGAACATGCAGCTCCACCTTGAGCCTCCCCTATACAGGGGAGAAGAAACATAGCCAGAGCTCCATTCGGCCTTTCTGTGCAGTGATGTTTTTCCCTTGTGTGGGGGAGGCAGGCTCCCCTCCAGGATATGGACTGAGAGAGGGTAACCGAATCAGATCCTAGCGTGGGTAGTCTGCCAGTGATCCTGGAGAAACCTATAGGACCACCCAGGGCAATAAAGAGCAGAGATGACCCGAATTTGTACTTGGGGTTGAGTGTTCAACTTGCCACCTAATCTTCATCTTGACATATTGTCACCTGCTATGACTGGACCCTCCCTGAATCAACTGATCATTGATCATTCTGCCAATAAGTCAATGAGGGATTTACTAAGCCATATCCTCTAAGTACTAAGTGGGTGTTGCCCTCTGCCTGCCAGCCAAGAAGCATCTGCTGACAAACTAGTCATCATGATACGGAACAGCAGTAGCAGGGTCCCTTACTGGGCATGTACTATGCATTCTGGACACCATATATGTGCTAACCGACCCTTTTTTCCCCGTTTCAGCTTCTAACTCTCTCAGCCTCCAGCCTTGTGCTCTTAACACCCACCTGCCCACCACGATGTTTTATATCTCATGCCCACATTGTCTTCTTGTCCAGAGCACCCTGCCTAACGTTCTTTAGCAGATTCATTCTACAAGCATCCACTGAGCCGCTGACATCCCCCCTCCCCAACCACACCCCAACCCACCAGAGGCCCAGCTTGATCTCAGAGTTCCTACCGCCTGTTCTCAATAGCCAGGCTGAGAAGTCAAACGGAGTCCTGATGTCCCCTGGCTTCACCTGTGGTAGACACCACTAACGGATCAGACGTGATTCAGAGAACTTTACTGGGCTTAGCCGGAACTGCCCTCCTTGACAGCACAAAGCGGGTCATTAAGTCAGACAATGGATCAAGGGACTCAGCATCTTCATGACTGCTGCATTGCAAGGTACCTGGCCTGTGCAGTGCACATCCTGTCACCTAGTAGGGCAGGTGGTAGAGGCGAGAAAGTAACAGATCAAGAATGGGATAAGAAGGGACCATTTCTAGAAAAGTGACTCCTCCCCTCTGCTTGCAGCCAGGCAGCATCAGAAAAGAACCGGGGTTGGGGGATCCCGGAAGGCCAATGGGCCAGGCATCTGTCCATGTTCCTGTTTCCTACACCTCAGCAGGCACCATGCACTGCATGGCTCCCTCCTTCAAACCCTAGGCAGGTGATACTGGAACCCCCCCCACACACACACAAACAGACACTGGCGCACACACTTTTCATGGGGAAATGAAGCCATTTGCCAAATGTCCACATGTCCTACTCTGCAGCTCAACACGATTTAAGCCCTGAAAGGGATTGAGCTATAGAGACTCTTTGCTCAGAGGTTTCACTTTCCCAAAGTGCATTCTGCCTCTCTGCCTCCTTGGCTGCTGGCTAGCCATTGGAATAAAAACTAGATGGTGTGTGTGTGTGTGTGTGTGTGTGTGTGTGTGTGTGTGTGTGTGTGTGTGTGTGTGTGTGGTGATGGGGGGGGTAGCAGTGCAAGCTGGGGACTGAGCAGAATTTTAAACACAAGTCCTGAAGATTTCACAATGACATATACAGATAGAAAATAAATATTCTAAAACAAAAAAAGTACAGAAACTAAATAATATGTGCTTGCCCAGCACCTCACCCACATATACCAATCTCCTGTCTCTCTGGCTTCTGTTGCTCGACCCCCAGCCACCCCACACCCACACACCCTTCAGAAACCCCTAGGAAAAGGGAGGGGCAGGAGGCTCCTTCACCTCAGGGTCTTAGCAGTGAGAGTCCCCTCATTTTCTGAAGACAGAGCAGTTTTCCTTGTGCTCTATGTAAATGAGCTGTTTGGGAATGTACATCTGTAATGGCGGAGCTGTCACTTTGGGCTGGGGGGTTGGCTGGGATGGAGAAGGACAATAGATTCTGTGCTTCTGAGGTCAGGCGTGGGGGGAGGGGACCGCTGCTTCTGGAGGCTGGGGGGAAGGAGCCAGATGCCGGGTTGGAGGCTGTGAGCAAGGATGAGGCCCAGGCTCGAGTCTTGCTGAGACTGGGGCCTCAGGCACCGAGGTGGTAAAGAGCCCCGGAGCCTGTGGTGACAGCTGGGGTGGGGGAAGTGCCATGTGCCAGAGTGAGGAAGAGAAGCCTGGGGCACTGGGGCAGCTGGGGCACACTCTGGGTGCCAGGAAGAAGCCGCAAGGCGCCCTAGGAGCTGCTGCTTTGGAAATCAGGGAAGACTCCTGTAACCAGGGCTGTGTGTTAGGCCACAGTGTTGTGAGGGACCCGGTTGCCCTGTGCAGGTGCCCTGTGCAGAATGGGACCCACTAAGGTCTCACAGAGCACTAAGCTCAGAGAAGCATATCATGTATTCAACTGAAGGCAGTGTTACAATCTAAGAATTCAGTTGAAGCCAAAACAAAACCATTTCATGTAGCCTAAGTAAAAACTGGAGCGGGTGTATGACAAAATCCTGAAACATGATCAGAGCCCCAGGGGAGGTGTGGGGCCAGGACAAACTTCTCTCCATCCTGGGCAGGGCTCCTTAGGGTGCCTCTGGAGACCAGCTTCACCTCAAATCTGCAGAGGCAACCTCACCCGTTCTGACTGAAGCTTGCACCCAAATGTACAACTATTCTAAAACAATCTTAAGAACCCTCTGATCTCTTCGGCACAAGTCTGGGCCTGGGGCTTGGGTGGTACCTGCTGGTTCATTCACATCAGTTAGGCCCTGTGGAGTCAAGAATGAATGGCCCTTTTATTAGGTAGTCGGGGAAGGCTCCCATTTGATAGGCACCCTAAAGCAAATGAAGGCATGGACACTCTGGTATGTAAGGGAAAAGAGAAGAGCAGGTCCCAAGCCCTGGTAAAATGACAGAAAGAATCCTTCAGCTAGGCAGAGGCCTTGACATGAGAGAGTGCCAGAGCTTACGGTCACTCACACTTCCCTGGAGACAGTGGCTTCATGCCCTTGTCTCAAAGAGTGACATTCTAAAACAGGGGTGATCTTTAGTAAAGGGAAGAGGGCAGAGCCCTGTGTGTGAGGAGCAGGGCCTAGGAAATGGGGTCCCATCAAGGATCCCCACCTAAGGTTTAGTAAGGCTTTTGCTGAAAGGAAGTGTGCAAGCCCTTTGGTCCAGTCACTCCTCCACAGGTGCCCTGGTGTTTCTCCTCAAGCCAGCTCCAGGCAGGGGAGCTCATTTAGGTTGGAAGAAGAAAAATAACAAGAGACCAGAACCAAAACTGCTTTTCGGCAGTCCTGGCGTTGGGCCAGGACTAAGCCAAGGACACTTCTGGCTTCTGACCAAAGACAAGTATCAGGGGGCTATTTCCTTTTTATATGTGTATGTGGGTGGGAAGCTTGTGCACATGTGAGTATAGATGCCTGAGGACTCCAGAAGGATCTCCAGGAGTGCATGTGCATGAGGGGAAGGGAAGCAGGCATGGATGGACTGCCCCACATAAGTGATAGGGACCAAATTTGTCCTCCGTAGGGGTGGTATTTGCTCTGAGCTGTGTGTCCAGCCCCTGAAGACTCACAACCGCTGGCTTTGGGGGGTTTTGCTGTAAAACTGCCCCAGCAGATTCTACCCCAGTTCTCCATCCCTGGATGAAAGAATGGGATAAGCTGAGGGAGAGCGGGGCACTAGAAAAGAGGCTGTTCTTGTTGAAATTAGAACAGTTAGTGAAGTAAAGGGACCAGACTGAGGTATGAGCTTCTGGAAGGTGAGAGGCCAAAGGTCTCTGGGCCAAGCAGTATGTCCTAAGCATGTATATATTCAAGTTCCCTGAACCCCCCTCCGGATTCATCTTACCCCAGCTTCTGCTTTTTGACAGACTCCAAGTGAGCAACTCCCCAGCCACAGCTTAGGGACTCTGCGGATCTGCAGCCTGAGACTCCTCTGGGACCTCTGGATAACCTGCCTGTGCAGGCTCCCTAAATGAATGAGTGACACCAACCCACAAGGGCAGGTGAGTTGGCATGCCATGGGGAAGCATTCACAGATAATCGGAAACTTGAGATTAAGTCCTGTTTACAATTTGCCCCATCACTAGCCCTTCATTAATCTTTTCAGATACAGTGTTGGTGCCCCGCACCCGGAAGATGTGCCAAGATCAAGCTTCCCGCTACACTGGTCACAAAATCAAGTGTTAACCCAGCTCAATAATGTGCTCTTTGCCTTTTTTCACTATGGGGCCCAGAGCACTTAGACCACACAACTGTCATGACAGGCTTAATGAAGGCCAGACAGACATAGCAGGCTATTGGTGGCACCTGGTGATTCCAGGAAAGGCCCCTGAGCAGACATCATCCAGGGAGGAGCCAGCACCTAAGGGAAAATACCTGATATTCCAAACATTCCCTTCCTGGGAAAGGGGCATTAACAATAGGACAGTCTCCAGGTACACCTGCTGATCTAGGTAAACCTTAACGCCCACTGCTAAATGTTGAAACATCCCTAGAATTCAAAGCAGCTAATGAATTCATAACAGGTACCCCTAGCCTGAGCTTGGACCAATCCCAGGACTGTAACCCAGCTCTGAAGCCCCTAGAGCCCTCCCCCTAATAAAAACCCTTGTCTCAGGGTCACTCCAACTCCACTGCTGTTTGGGACAGACAGAGACCTGAGCTAGCTTGTCAATAAAGAGACTCTTTGCTGTTGCATTGAACCTGGTCTCTTGGTGGTCTTTTGGGGGGTCTGGACTCTGAGCACAACATTCACCTGCTCTCTCTGCCTTTATTCTCCATCTCACGACCCTGGATGACCCGCTCCACCAGTGTGATCATGTAGGTTCTCCTGGGACTTCCAGCTAACTCCGAGGAAAGCCTCCAAACCTTGCCCTCTCAGAGAATCTCCAACAAAGAAAAGGCAGCAAAAGCCCATCTGTCTTTTAGTGGTTGCAGTGGGTCCTCCCTCCCCCGCAAAAGCATTCCATACTTGGGTACAAACCCAGCCGATGGAGGATATCACCCCTCACCTACAGGGTATTTAAACTCACTGCTTTAGGTGGGACATGTAATTTCTCCTGCCCCTTCTCCCACTTTGACCTCTGGGGGCTGGAGGATGTACCCAGGAGATGCTTTGCTCAAAATAAACCTATTTTACTTTTTCAATTCGGCTTGATCTGGTTTACTGCGTCGGCAGAGAAATCTACTGTCTAGGTACAGAAAACCTATTAATAAGCTCAAACCATGGGATCTCTTTTCTGGAACTCGTGATTAATGTAGGTGACAGTAAGCAGACTTGGAGAGTGACCCTAGAGACAGGGTTCAGGAGTTGCAATGCTCATCCGTCTAAAGACAGAAAGAAAGGACCTCATTGCTGGTGGATCATGGGACAGTGACTGTCTATGGGATGCAGTTTCACAAAAGCTTAACTGTGTTTTATTCATTCTGTACAGGAGAGCCATGGCTTAAATATGAAATGTCCTTCCACAGGTTCTCATGTTAATGGCTCGGTCTCCAATTGGTTAAGTCATCGGGAGCATATTGTCCAGAACAATATCTTGTCCTGACCCCCTCTGGCCCCCATCCCTGCTTCCTGGCCACCCTGGGGACTATTTCTATGCCACTACACCCTCCCCACCCTGGGTATCTGTCTTACAAAGGGCCCATAATTACACGGAGACTTCTTATTGGTTATAAATGCTCGACCTAGCTTAGGCTCTTTTCTGGCTTGCTGTTTGTCTTGATCTACCTTTGGCCTCGGGGCTTTTGACTTTCCTTCTGTATAGCTTGCTTTCCTGCTGCCTCTGGTTGGCTGGCAGTGGCCTGGCTTCTGCCCCAGGTGTCCAGATTTCTTCTCCTATTTATTCTCTCTGCCCACCATTTCTCCCTGTCCCTTCTCTGCCTTGCTATTGGTCATCCAGCTCTTTATTAGACCAAGCAGGTGCCTTAGGCAAGATGAAACAAATGTAACACATCTTCACATAAATAAACAAATGTAACCCACCTTTACATACAGTGATATTCCACACCTTCGCCTAGTTAACATACTATTCCACAACTGAGGGCTTCATTGGTTTGAAAGAAACTGTAAGGACTGTGGAAAAAATTATGGTTGCTTTTGATAGCCTTAAAAGCCCTGCAAAAATTAAAATGGCGGAGGCAGGAAAGTCAATCATTGAAGACAAACTTAGAAGGCCAGAGGAAGGTTCCTTAACATTTAAAAAGAGATGCATTACGAGCAGCCACAAGGTAGGTTGTGGTGAAAATTGGACCAAGAATCTAATTATAAGGGGTCGACCAATAAAGACAATGAATGCATAGTCTCACGATGTTTTATAGACTCTGACAGGTAAAAATTGAGACCCTGACCATGGTACATGAGGACACTCACGTAGACAAGCCTGTAAACTGTGAACTTCAGGTTCCTCTTAAGCCCTTTATGGCAGAAGCCCTTTCCTTTCACCAATAGAGAATAACCTCCCAGAGATTGGGCAGTGACACCACCCACAGCAGAGTCTGTCTGGGAGGAATATCCACAAAGCAGAACACTTGAGATCTGAGAGTCATTTTTAGTGGTCAGTACTGACCTATGACCTTGAAAATGAAAGGTAAGGAGGTGACAACCTAGGACACCAGGGAAGGGAGACTAAAGATTGTGAGAAAGGTCACAGCTCCAGCTATGGAAGCCACCAGAAATGGGGACAGGGCAGTGCTGGAGAAAGAATTCCCAATAGAGAGGGGACTGGCTGGAGGTCTAGAAATGCTAGCATGGGAAGCCTCAAAGGGTCTGGTGGCTTCAAAGAAGCAGTTTGGGAGGATGCATGGGAATGAGCATCATGAGAGCACCAAGGAGGGGTGAAGAAGACACCTGGCCCCCCCCCCGCCCCCCCCGCCCCCCCCGCCCCCACCCCCCCCACCCCTCCTCACCCCTCACCCCCCCCCCCCCAGCCTTTAGAGGCTAAAGAAATAAGAGCAGCCACGACTTGAGAAAGCAAGAGTAGACAGCTTCCTTGGGGGTGGAGGAGCTATGTTTCCAGAATAACAAGCAGGCGTGGAGGAGCAAAAGGTTGAGGATGGGGATGTATGGTATTCTGCTATTGATTAACAGCAGAAAGTTCTCACAAGTAGGATAAGGAGAACACTGGTGATGGTATCCTCCCGGGAACATTTGAGGCCAAAGGAGAGCTAAAGAAGAGGAAGGATATCCTGGGAGAGATAAATAAATAAATAAACACACAGAGAAATAAATAAATAGCATGCTGAGCTTAGTCTGGAAGACCTGGGGGAGGGGAGGAGAGCTGGGAGTCCTGGGAAGAGCCTCGATGAACATGGGACCCACACTCTCTCCGCTCTTTACTCTTGCCAAATGTAATAGACTTGGTTGCTAGGGTCTAATTGCCAGGATCAGAGGGAATGAGTGGCAGGTCCTGGATGAACTGTTGGTAGTTCTGAACTGTAGTTAGCCCCAGAGTTCAGACCCGAGTCAACATCCTCAGGTTGCCTTAGCTGGGTGACTCTGAGCTGGGCAGCTGAGGCTTATATGGAGAGTTTATCTTCCTTCATGGATTTACTGTGAGACTCAAAATGAGGAGAATGGAGCACAGGGCACAGGGAACAGGGTGTGGGGCACCTCTCCTAACAAGCATTCCCCCTTTTGGAGTGTTGACTCACCCCATTTGACAGCAGAGTTCAAAAGATCTGTCCTGTTCTGTTTTGTGTCTCTTCAACGATGTCCAATGGAGTTCTCTATAGTGATCTTTTGTGTATCTAAAAACTAAAGCTTGCTTGAAGATCAGAGGAAAGAACCAGCCAGAGTTAGCCACAGAGGCCAGGCTGTGGTGACATGCATCTTCCTTCCATCCTAGCACTTGGGAGGTAGAGGCAAAGATCCAGAGGATCTCTGTGAGTTCAGTGCCACCTGGGCTACATGAGATTAATCCTGTCTAAAAGGGAAGTGTTGCAAGAATAAAGGAAACTCAGAGCCGGATCTCAGGGAAAGGCTGAGATATCAAAGAGAGGAAACACCACAGTCAGATCTCACCCATCTGTCTTCCAGCTTCCTCAGCCTCGCTCCTCCTGGCTTCTGCTGCCTCATCTGTCTTCCTACACCTGCCTTAAATACCCTCTTCACCCAGTTGTTTCACATCCAGGTTAAGATTAAAGGCATGGGCTACTACTGTTTGGTAGTTAGCCTTGAACTCACAGAAACACAGATCTCCTTTGTCTCTGGAGTTATGGGATTAAAGCCTGGCACCACCACTGCCTGCCTGGGAGCCTGGAACTCCCTGTGTAAACCAAGCTGGCCTCAAACTCGAATCTGCTGGGATTAAGGGCACAAGTCACCACTCTTGGTCTTCCCTGTGCTGGGATGAAAGGTGTGAGTTACCACTCTCTGATCCTCCTGGATTGACTGTGGGTAGATCTCTCTGATATCTCAGATTGGTTTTTATTAAACATGAAACATATCCCCACAGAGAAGCAGAGCCAAGCAGTGGTGACACACACCTTTCATCCCAGCACTAGGAAGGTTGAAACAGGAAGTGATACAGCTGGGCAGGGAAAGGACTATAAGGCGGGAGGAGACAGGAGTTTGGGCCTATCCTTTCCTTTTGGCTGAGGGAGGGCTCAGGCATTCAGTCTGAGGATTTGTGGAGACAGGATCTTCCCCTTTTGGCTGAGGTGAGAAGTGCCCATGGCTTGTTCCTGTCTCTCTGATCTTTCAGTTTTACCCCAATATCTGAGGTATGGGCTTTTATTATAAGACCAATTAGAATTTGTACAACAGTTCTCTGGATGCATAACATTTATTTTGTTGCTTATTTATTCATTTATTTTTAAAAATATGGGTGTGAGGTGGTGAGTCATGGTGTGTGTAGGTATCCATGCATGTGTATGTAGAAGGGCACAGTATCTTCATTTTCTAACTAACTGCTTGAGATGTCAGTCTCTGATTAAACACAAAGCTGGCCAGCAAGCTCTCAGGATCCATCTGAATGGCACTCCCACAACGATTGGGGTTATAAGTATGCATAACCATGCCTCACTTTTATGTGGGATTCGAACTCAGGTCCTCTTTCTTGTGGAGCAAATCCTTTTACCCACTGCACTATCTCCCCAGCCCCTGAATTTTTTTTTTTTTTAATGCCCAAGCTAAGGAAGGATGAGACTTACATCTGAAGGGAACTATACAGGGGTTTCTATGTTAGTATAGGCAAGACACACTCTCCAGGAGATACATCTGAAGAGTGTCTCTGTCTCTCCTCACTTGGCTTTAGAGAACCACCAGACATAAATGATGGAGGTTACTTCTGCCATGCCCTGTGTATTCATTATAGGTTCAGTGTAGTCTAGTCAGTTGCTTGTGCTCAAGCTTGTTCATGTATTTGCAGCAGTGAGTGTCCCCTGCAAGGGAGACACAATCCAAGACCCCCAGTGAAGATCTGAAGCTGCAGATCCTGTGCTTACACTATCTAACTTGGACGCGCACATCACACGAAGGCTGTAGAGTTCTGACTGCAAAGCCAGGACTAAGCCTCCTTTTCCTTCTTCACAGTTTCATGGGTGGGAGACTTGGATAGAATTTTCTTAAAGTGGGAAATATTTATCTTCTTGCTTAGAGCACTTTATCACAACCCTCTGGAGTACTGAATCACCAGCATGCTTACTCCCGGACTTTGCAACAGTTATCAGGGAAAACGAGCCCTCCCTGGCTCTGTACCCTCAGCAGTGCACTTTCATCTATAAGTGGGAAACTGGTGGGAACATATACAGTATGAACCCATATAACTAAAGTGTGATTCACATCCCAAGTGAGGACAGAGCTGGGTGGTGCATGATGTCATCGATCTGCGGAGAACATCTTGTATCTTGAAACTTAAGAACTAAAAAATGAATAAATAAATACATCGTAAAGTTGCTTACTTCTGAAATTTCCCATCTACTACTCAGACTGGGTTTGAGCATATGGAAAGGAAATGCATAGGTAAAGGGAAAGGGCTATAAAATATCTATTGAGCACCAACTGTGTGCCAGGACAGAAACTATTGTCCCAGCACGAAAGGACATACAGGAATGCAATCCATTGCTATATCATAAGAAGTTACATTAAAAGAAATCATCCAAATGGCTGGAGTTTCCTCCAGAAATAAGCTGAATAATTTTCAGGAAGTCTCCCAGTGACCATGACATGACCCCTGCATCAGCCCATTGCTGCTGGAGGCACCATAGGACAGATCCTGACTCTAAATGCCTCAACCAACGTGACTGCAAATCAAAAGAGAGACGTTGAGAAGGTAGCTCTCAGGCTCCAGCTCCTGGGATAAAAGAATGTGTGAAGGGCGATGATACTGAGCCACTGACTGCCAGCCCAGCCTAATTCTATCCTAGGTGCAAGAAAACCTCAGAAAGTAAACAGTCCCGCCTTCTTGAAGACAGTATGCTAACAGGGAAGGTGAGTGATTAAAAACGTTTAGTATGCTTAATGTCATTAATAAGTGTTAAGACAAGGAATGAGTCTGAGTAAAGAGATGGCCAGGGGGTTGGGGTGATCTCTTAGGTATGATGGAAACATGGATGGAGGGAGGAAGCTTGTGGGTGTCTAAGGTATGCTGGTCAGCTTCCTGTCACTATAATAAATATGGATAGAAAAGACTTATTTTGGCTCATGGTTTCCAGATTTCAGTTCATGCTTGTAGGCCTCTGATGGGCATGCAGGGTGTCAACAGCAGGAAACACCTGGTGGCCTAGAACTCCTTACTTCAGGAAACTACATTTCCCAAGCTCCCTCACTCTCTAGCTCTGCCACATTAGTCAATGAAAGAAACCGATAGAAGACTGGCATGGGAGAAAGAAAGCCAGGGTCTTCCTTTTGCATTCTGGCTACGAATGGTCTCTGGCAGTGATTATATCTCCCCTAGAACTCCTGATAGTTATGCCAACCTGTCAGCTCCCACCGAGACTCATCTTCTAATGTTAGCCATGGTTTCTAGGCTTTGGACACCAATGGGAGGCCATTGTCTCTATGTCCCTGAGAATGTCAACAGCTTCTAGCTCTTGCTTATCTCTAGAAGCTGCGACACAACCCCCTGTTTGGCTCTCCACTGAAAACCCTAGAACTGTTTGACTTCTAGACTGGACTGGAATGGATAGAGAGCCCTTCGGCAAAATCTTGGCAGCAGGTGTCAGTCATCTCTAAATGGCTCCTCCTCCATTTTCCTTTGCTCTTTGGTATAGCAGGAAAAGGACACTATACCATGCAGGCTATGGTCTGGGGAATGACCTCTAAGTTGAGAACAACAGAAAACAGTCTCCCTTACCATGCACAAGTCACAGACTTTCCAGAAGAATCCTAGCTCCACCTTACCTGGCTTTAAACTACCTCGTGCCTTCCCAGCATTCCACTAGGCAGTGTAGCGAACAGAATCCAAAAAACCTTGCCAGAAATATTGACTGAATGTAATGTCTCTATACCAAGGCTCTTTATATCTAAAATATGTATGTCAGGATCTCTGCTATGGTGTTAGGCAGTTGGATGTGATAATGGGTAGGAAAGCTTGCAATGATTGGCATAGAGAGACCTCAAAGCATGTCAATATTCCCCACTGTGGTAATACCCCCCCAACTGCTCAGTATTCATCCCTCCCTTGCTGATTCATTCATCCCTAGTTCATTCAGTAAGTCTACAAGCATTTTGTGTATATCTATTCTGCACCAAACAGTACTATAGGAGATACTCAAATGGACAGACTCAGTCTCACCTGCAGGGATCTAGAGGAGATACAATGCATCCATCAGTGACCCTGACACAGTAGAATGAGACACAGGAAAAATGTCAATGGGACTTTCAGGAGTCAAGAAGAACCAAGCATTTTGTGAAGTGTCAGAGAAGCTCTGAGCAGGGCTTCTTGGCCATTTTTATGCCACAAATTCCAATGGTACCTGAGACTGGAGGTGTTTTAAAATGTGGAAAATGAGGTCTGTGGGATTACAGAAAGAGACAACTGCTTTTGAAGTCCAAGTAGCAAACTTAAAGAATCAAGTCTGTGCTATGCATGGTGGCTCACATCTATAAACCTAGCACTTTTCAACAGAGCTCAGGGCCATCCAGGATTCAAAGTGAGATATTTGAGTGCTCTCTCAAAAAATGGTGAGTGGTAGAGCCTAGAAGGCTCCAGATTCTGAGTTTGATCTCAGAAAAAAAAGTCTGCAAAAGAGAAAGTTAAGAGTTGCTTTATTACCACACTAAGCAACACAATCTAGTAGTGTTCTTGACAACTGTGACTTTTAGAGTACAAATATCACCACGAACCCCCCCCCCATATGAACTATCCCACAATTTTAATCCCCAAATCCCCAAATCTGAAATACCCCACAATCTGAACACATCCACTTCCAAACATTTCAGATTAGGGATCACAAATTGTACTTTGAGATATTTGTAACAATTATGATATCTATGCTCTCTCTCTGTTGTTGACCATGCTGTGGGTTGACTAATTCTGCAGTAGTGTGTTGCCTACATTCATAATGCAAGGAAGTGGAGGCTGCTGAAACCTCAGGGTGGGGGCTGCTGAAACAAAAAAATACTGTCGTATTGTTTATTCCCACTCACAAACCCTTTCATTTCCCCCATGGACCCTTCGGTATCCAGGGGACCCACACAAAAAAGCCCTATGCAGAACTGAATATTGTAACAAGAGGATTCTGTAGAAAGAGGTTTCTGGCCCAACTAGCCCCACAGTCTGGATCTACCCGTGACTGCTCCCCCCACCCAAAATGACTCAGACACATATTAATTTCATGCTGCTCAGCCTATGGCTCCAGCATATTGCTAGCTAGCTCTCTCATCTTAATTCAACCCATTTCAATTATTCTGTCTTGTCACATGGCCGTTGGTTTACCTATTATGTTACATCTTGCAATCATGAGCAGCTGTGTAGTATGTGGTTTCTGGCCCGGACTTTTGGGCCTAGCCTCAAGGTTTAGGCCTGCAGACTCACAGACCCTCAGAGACACACAAATGTTTACAAGGCCCAGGCATATAACTTGCTAACTTGCTAACTCTTTACCCTTAATCTAATCCATGACTCTTATTCTGTTCAGCCATGCGGCTCGGTACCTTTTCTCAGAGCAGCATAGTTATCCTCTGCATCTTCTGGCTTCTCTCTGGCATCTCTGCTCTGTTCTGCTATTCTAGAGTCTTCTTAGTCTGGTAGCCCCGCCTACACTTCCTGTCTGCCTTTGGCCAATCAGCACTTTTTATTAAACCAGTGGGTGGGACAATTATTTACAATGGAACAACATAATCTCTCTACACAGCTGGATCACATATCTCCTGTCTGACTCCGCCCTCTCTCCTACCTATGCTCCGATTACCTGCCTACTGCTATGGTGCCTGTCATGGGCCAAAACAGTTCCTTTATTTCACAGCATACAGAAAGACATACCCACATCAGAATATGACACAGATGTGAGAAACCTGAACTTTGAGATCAGAAGCCTGGCCTCCAGTCTAGGCACTATCACTCACTAGCCTTGTGACCTTTTGGAGTGACAGTCTCTTCATGTAGAAAATGGGACGTCTGTGCTATTGCTCAGTAGTTCTGGGTATTAAAGGTATATTTCGGGGGACCAACCCCTTTACACAATGCCTGAAACCTAGTATATACAGTGTGGAGACATTTTCAAATATAATAAAAAACAGTCCGAGATGTCAGAGGACAGATCCAGCTCCTTCAGTCTTTGTTTTTGTTTGTTTTTTTTGTTTTGTTTTGTTTTGTTTTTTCCAGAGTTTTCTGTGTAACAGTCCTGGCTGTCCTGGAACTTGCTTTGAACTCACAGAGATTCTCCTGTCTCTGCTTCCCAAGTGCTGTGACTAACAGTGTGAGCCACAGCTTCTTCTGCCTTCTTTTTGGCATTCTGCTCTGTTCTTCCTATTCCCAGAGTTTTCTTGGTCTGGTAGCCCCGCCCACATTTCCTGTCTGCCTTTGGCCAATCAGCGCTTTTTATTAAACTCATAGGCAGGACAATTATTTACAATGTAACATCATAAATCCACTACAATACAAGGTGAATGGTAATTCTGTCAATGTGAAAACTGGTCTGAGCTGCCAACCAGATTCCAAACCCAGAAGGACCTATCCTGTTCCCATGGCTCAGAAGGACTCCTCAGCTACTTCAAAATCAGGATCTGTTTCCTCATTCTGAATGCTGAGGTCCCCAGGACTTCAGCCTCCACTTCAGGGAAGAAGAGCCAAAAGAATATTGGTCAAAGAGCTTCAAGAGCTAGAACCAGGGAGCTTTGAGGGCTTGCACAGAGAAGCACCCACCTGCACAGATAACACACCCAGGAGGGCCCACGGAGAGGTACAGACTGTCTGAGGCCAGCTCACAAAAAAAGTTATCCCTTGTTTTCAATGCTTCCCCCACTAATCCTAACTGCTCCTCTTCTGGTATGCCCTGACATGATGTCTACTGGATATCACGTCTCTTTTCCAGGTACCTGCCTACCTCGCCAGCATTTGCCTCATGATTAATCCAGTCTCTATTTCTGCAAAAGGGACACACACCCCAGAATTTTCAATCCTGACCCTTTTCCACCACTGGTTTCTGCCTGACAACGCCGTGCCCTCCCATATCCTTCCCAGCCCCTCCAAACGACCCTCCCCCAGTATTGGCCAGCTCTCCTCTGAGCTCCCAGCCAGGCCTTCCTGAAGCTCTGACTTCACTCTGCATATCCTCATCAGCAGCCTTGTAGTGGTTTAAATGAGCATGATCCTCACAGGCTCATGCGATTGGTCTCCCATTGGTGGAAATGTTTTGGGAAGAATTGAGGATATGAGCTTGTTGGAGGAGATGTCACTGGGGGTGGGCTTTGAGGTTTCAAAAGCCCATGGTTCCCAGCTAGCTCTCTCTCTTCCCTCCCTTCCCCTCCTTCCCCCATGGTTGTTGTTACTCAAGAAGTAAGGTCTCAGTTATTGCTACAATACCATGTCTCCCCGCCTGCTGTCATGCTCCATACCATAATAGTCATAGACTCTAACCCTCTGGAACATGAGCCCCAAATTAAAAGCTTTCTTGTATAAGTTGCCTTCGTCATGGTGTTCTATCACAGTGGCAGAAAAGTGACAAGGACACACCCAACTCTGACTTCCTGACTCAAGAGAACAGCCCTTTGGATGGAGACCATCAGGTCTCAGATCTCAGCCAACTTCCAGAAACTTTCCCAGGAAAGACACGGGAAAAGAGCACCGGACCCCAGGTCTCTTCACATGGCCTTAAAAGCGTGGATACCTGACTGGCCCTGGGAGTCTCAGCTGTCTACCCATTTATGTATTCACTTAACAAGTATTTACTGCAGGCTCATTTATTCACTAGAAAGGAGCTAGAGCAGCAGCCAGAACTGGGAATGAGCCTGTGCTATTGGAACATACACTCTAATGAGGAAAGGCCAGAAGCCAAATGAATCCGTGGGCCGTGTGGTCTGCCCAGTGTCTGTCGGGGTCTCTGGAGACTAGAAGAACAGAGGCAAGGGAAGAGGAGCCCTGGCATTCTCTCCTTAATGAAGCACTTAGAGAAAGTGCCTTCAGAGGGTACAACAGTCAAAAATAAAGAAGGTAGTATTGGTTTCTCCTTTAAGTCTGTTTATTCAGGGAAGTTGCTGAGCAGGTATGAGGGAAGAGAAGAGAAAAGGAACAGCTTTCAGGCGGCATCTCCTTTTAAGAGAGCGGGTGGACACAGATTTGCATAGCCACGCCTAGGGGGCGTGCCCTCCATACAAGGCATGGTCTGGGCACCATGTTGGATTATAGGACTAGCACGTATGCCATGTGGCTGCTATGTACCAGGAATTCTTACAGGTAGGGACAGCCACTCAGTTACCCATGGAAGGTGCATTCCACACAAAAGGAGCACTCAGTGAGTTTCATGCCCCAATGCAGTGACTTCTAACAGCACTTTTGTAGGTCTGTAGGTCAGAGTCTTTCAATGATAAAAATCAAGGTCTAGCCATCTGGCTCATCTTGGAGACTGCTCAGAGGAAATCGCACCTCCTTGACGTTTCTTAGCTTTGAGCTCTACCTTTACAACTTTGGTCTCTAATGTCACACGCCGTCTCTTTAGTCAAATTTCCCTCTTCCTCTTTCTTACAAAGACACTTGTGAGGATATTGACCTACTCAGCTAATCCAGAATCATGTCCCCATCTCAAAATCCTTAATCATAGCTACAAAGTCTTTCCTGTGGTCATAGGTAACATCCACAGGTGCTAGGAACTAGAACACGGGACCCCATATTGAACTTGCCACAAATACCAAGCACAATGGCTGGTGACACGGCCACCCCTGGGTACTTGAGAGGATGTGGGGCTGGGCAGAGGAGGATGAGGTCCAAACTATGGCAAGGGCCAGGGTGGGCAGGGCCTTCACAGCGGCCAGGTTTTAACACTGGCTGTTGTATTATGTATTCCCTAAAAATCTCATTATTCATAAGCATTCAAGGCTGTCTATAAACTATGAAGCAAATGACATAGCACTGATCCTTCAGGCTAGGATGCTTCCTGGGGACTTTGAATCAAGCATTTGTCTAGGGATGCAGGCCCAGATCTGGAGGGTATAGACATCACTGTTACCCATTTCCAACGTCCAGAACAAGTTGCATACCCCTGCCTATACATAAGGACTACGTTTAGTGTCTTCCATTATGCCCTAGGAAAAAAATGAAACCAGTTTTGCAAAACCATAATAGTCTTTCTTTTTTTTATGACCATGGGAGATACTGTAAGAATGTTGACTGCCACTTAAGAGGGATGGGGAGACTTTGAAAGGGTTGGCAGAAGAGTGGCACTATTTGATCTAAAGATTATTAAACATATACACATACAGAGAGAGAGAAACAGACATAGACACATGTGTGCACACAAACACACACAAACACACACGGCGACATTCTATAGCTCAACTGTGACAGTTAGCATGTTTTAAAAACTCACTGAATTGTACATTTATAAATCTGAGAATTTTATTGTATGTAAATTGTATTTCAATAGAGCTATATTGTGTTTGTTTGTTTTAGAATCAGGGATTGCTTTTTTTAAAAAAAAAGAAGAAGAAATTAGGGGTAGAGAACAAGAATGAATATGGGAGAAACTAGTTCAAAGTTCTTGGAAGAATCTGGAGCCAGAGTTGTAGTCACGGAGGTAACAAGGAGTTGGGTTTGAGGTGGGGGTGCAGTGACGTGGGCTTTGATGACGTAACAAGCAAACTGAACATGGTCCACACCTGGGATTTAGAGTTAGATATTCTGGTGCCAAGTCATGCTCCACTGTTTACTTATGATCTAAGCTAAGCAGCTTCATAAAGCAAAGCCAGCTTTCTTTCTCTGCTAAATGCAGATGCCAATAATAACAGAAATGATCTCATGGCTCCTCAGAGGTAGGATGGTGTTGTTTAGGTAGGATGGAACACCATGATCCAAGGCAGCTTAGGAAGCAAGCTTATACTTCCAGGAGACAGTTCATCGCTGAGGGAGGGCAGGAACCTGGAGGCCGGAGCTGATACAGAAGCCAATGAGGAGTGAGTGCGGCTTACTGACTTGCTTCTTGTGGCTCGCTCAGCCCTTATAGAACCCAGGACCACCAGCCCAGGAATGGTACCACCCATTGGTACCATTGGGTGATCTGGACTTTCTCCTGTCAATCACTAATTAAGAAAATGCCTTACAGCCAGATCAAATGGAGGCATTTTCTCAACAGAGGCTCCCTCCTCTCTGATGACTTTAACATAAAACCAGCCAGTACAGGTGTGATGGATGAAACCTCCCTGGAAGATGGCTGATTCGAATCCTCATTATCTCTGTTAGCTCCTTTTCTGGTCCTGGTTGAACACCTCCAGGGAGGGTGTTCTGGATTTCCTGAGGCAGTCCAGTCATTGTGCAGATAATGCTGGTGTTTCAAAGGTGCTTCCTGGGTCCAGTAGAAAGCTTAATCCGAAAAGTATTTGTCAAGTCATGCAATAGTAGCAAACACCCTTAATCCCAGCACTGGGGGGCAGGGGAGGGCAGAGGCAGACAGATCTCTGTGAGTTCAAGGCCGGCCTGGCCTATTAATCAAGATCCAGGATAATCATGGTTGTTACAGAGAAACACTGTCTGAAAAAAAAATTTGAAATTATTTGACCTGAAGACATCAAGATATCCTGGAAAGAAGGCTCAATGGTTAAGAGCACTGGCTGATCTTGCAGAGAACCAGAATTCAAATCCCAGCAACCAGATGATATTTCACAACTATCTGAAACCCCAATTCCAGGGGATCTGGCACCTTCACAGACATACATGCAGGCAAAGCATCAAGTGCACATAAAAATACTCAAATAAATTTAAAATTCTTTTAAAAAGAAAAACATGAAGACTTGAATTCAAGACCCAGAACCCACATAAAAAAGGACAGAACAATGGTGGAGCTTTTGTAGTCCCAGGGTCAAGGTAGTGGTGAAAGGCTTTGCTGCAGGCCAGTGAGAGCCCTTGTCTTAAATAAGAAAGAGGCTGGAGAGATGACTAAGAGGTTAAGAGTTCACTTCCCAGCACCCTCACTCTGGCTCACAACCATCTGTAATGAGATCTGGTGCCCTCTTCTGGTGTATAGGCATACATGCAGGCAGAACACTGTATATTTTAAGGAAGGAAGGAAGGAAGGAAGGAAGGAAGGAAGGAAGGAAGGAAGGAAGGAAGGAAGGAAGGAAGGAAGGAAGGAAGGAAGGAAGGAAGGAAGGAAGGAAGGAAGGAAGGAAGGAAGGAAGGAAGGAAGGAAGGAAGGAAGGAAGGAAGGAAGGAAGGAAGGAAGGAAGGAAGGAAGGAAGGAAGGAAGGAAGGAAGGCTAAGAAATAGGTGGTATTACCTGAGGAACAAAACCCAGGGGCATCCTCTGGTCTCCATATTAACACACAACTCACACATGAAGGCTCTTCCTTAAAGTGATATCATTTAAAATCAAAGATCTTTACAAGATTCAGTGTTTCACAGAGGGTGGAGGAGGCTTGCCCAAAGCACTGAGTAGCCAGCAAAAGACTAGAATTTCAACTCACTTCTAACATTTGGTCTTCCCTGTTACCACTACAGATCTGTTACATCAGAGAAATGAGTTTCCTGTATGGGCTTTCTCAGCCTTTGATGAGTCTGTCACAGAGAATGTTGCAAAATGTGCTGGTTAGTTTTTTTGTTAACTTGTTACAAACAAGAGTCTCCTCAGAAGAGGACTGTCTCTGCCAGGTTGATCTGTGAGCATTTCTATGGGGCATTTTCTTGATTAATGGTTGATGTAGGCGGGTCTAGCCCATTGTAGGTGGTGCCATCCCTGGGCACATGGTCCTAGCTGTACAAGAAAGCAGGCTGAGATGGCTCAGTGGTTAAGAGCTACTCTTCCAGAGGACCCAGGTTCAATCCCCACCATCCACACAACAGCTCACAACTGTCTATAGCTCCAGTATCTAACACCTTCATACAGACTTGCAACATCAATGCACATAGAATAAAAAAAAAAAATAAAAGAAAGAAAGTAGGTCGAACAAGTATGGTGAACAAGCCAGTAAGCAGCATACCTCTCTGATTTCTGCATCCGTTTCTGTCTTGAGCTCCTGCCTTATCTTCCGTGAGAGGCCATAACCTGGAAGATGAAACAAACCCTTTCCTTCCCAAGTTGTTTTTGTTCATGATGTTTTATCACAGCAGCAGGAAGCTAACTAGAAAACAAAAATCATCACTGTATTTAACATCACCGATTGCACGTCATCAGCTACAGCGCGCTGAAGATGGGAGTGATTATCCCATCATCCCAGGGACAACCAGGAGCTGAAGCACCCTGCATCATGACAGAATAAGTACCCTTGTGCCGCCAGTCCAGGAAAACATGTGAATGCAAAATCCAAAGTATGATTATACTGAATATGTATCACTCTTGCAGCATTGGTGAAGTTAAAAAAAAAAAAATGTAGTCAAGCCATTGCAAATTGTGTGTGTGTCGCTTGCCGTGACTAAGAAGTATATAGTGTATTTGAAGAAGGTTTTTACCTCCTAAAACTAGTTAAGGTTTATGGTTTTGATGCTAATAATAAAAGATTTAAGCCAGGCATGGTGGTACATGCCTGTAATGCCAGCATCTGGAGGCAAGAGAAGGTCAGGAGCACAGTCATCCTGAATTCACAACTTTGATGCTAGCCTGGGATACCTATGTTCTTGTCTCAGACCAAATTAACCAAAAAGAGAAAAATGTCTGCTATCAGTAAGGCTTGCCTCATGACTTATTAAAAACATGAAACAGGAACCAGGAAGATGGCTCAGTGGACAAAGGAGCCTGATGACCTGAGTCCCATGCCCAGAACATAGGTAAAAGGCCAAAAAGCTGGTGAGTGATAGGCATCTGAAATCCTAGCAGTTCTGGGGGGGGGGGGGGTGGAGTTAAAGGTGAGAGATGGGAGGGGGAGATAAGAAGAATCAGCCAGAAGGTCTCAGGACAGCTAAGCTGGAATGCACAGCTGCTCAGGTAGAGAAGCCCTACCTCAACTAAGAACAAGGCAAGAACTGACTTTTACAGGAATGCGTGCTAATTCAAAGAAAGCATAAAGGCTGAGCATGTAATCTCTGGATTTGAAATGCTGAGGCAGAGGGATCTCAAGTTTAAGTCAGCCTGAAATAAATCCAAGACCCTACTTCAAATGGCTAAACACATACAAAACAAAAATAAAGTCTAGAAGATGAGTTGGTGGGTGAAGGCACCTGCCACCAAGTTATCCCCAAGATCCACATAGGAAGGAGAGAACTATCACAGGTGTCATGTGACTTCCATATGAGCTCCCTGGTACTTGTATAAATAAATAAGTAAACATTTTTAAAAGTGAAATAAAGATGTCAGATGTGGGTGGAAATGGACAGGAGGTCAGGAGCTAGGACTGGGTGGTCAAAAGAACTTGATGTCTCACGGGAAACTGGCAATCTTCTTGAAGCCTCAGCTTCGTCACTAGCAAAGCGACCACAGATAGGCTGACCTCACAAGCATCACCAAACATAGGACTGCTGTGTTGAGACACAACTCGGGTCCAGCACTCAGCCTGGGCATGAAGCACCCATCTGATGGATATTTGCTATTATTATAACTAAAAATACACTAAGTGGCTTTCTCTACATTCTTTCCCTTCCTTCCTCCCTCCCTTCCTTCCTCTCTCTCAAGTTGGCATGAAAATCATTTTCTGTTTCCTCACCTCCAATTAGATATTGATCAGAGCGTCTGATTGAGAATGAACACTTAATAAAAGTAAATAAGTTCTGACATTTTATTTTTACTCTTGAATAAAAATGCTCACCACTGTCCTGAAAATGAGCCGTCACATTTTATTTAACAGCAGAAAAAGATTTGTACATTTGGCCCTGCAGGAGCCCAGGAATCTATTTTCATTATAACAAACATTGATTTTGCATTAAAAAGTCTCATTATTTGAGATAATGACCGCTGGGCTCCTTAGTTATTCTTTTGGTTCCTAAATCATTAAAACTCAAACATTTAAAGAGCAAGAGTGACAAACTTCAGTGACTCCCAAACTGTCACCAATGAGTGGTTCCTGGACATCCTCCTGAGGGACAAGATTCAAGACACCTGGAGGTGTTGGAGGCCACATGGTTAAGACTAGCTCAGTCTGTGCTTCCACAGCTCCACTTTCAAAAATGAATCTAATTCTCTAACAACCAGTTCACAAAAAGAAAGAAATAGGGCAGGACATTAGGGGCTCTGTTTCCCGTGTTCCCATTCGATCTTTTCTTTAAACAAATCTTAAGTCTAAAGGAGCAGGAAAGAGGACAGAAGCAGAGTCTGTCCCCTGCCTGGGCGTTGGAGAGGCACTTGGCAGAATGGACTTCCATCCTCGGCCGGGTAAATGATTGACTCCCACAGTGCAGCTGCTGGGTGGGTTTCCACTGTTATTCTCTCACTCTCCCAGGGCATTTATGCTGCCAGAGACCTGGCTGGACGTCTCATTGGCAAGCCAGAAGCGACACAAGTAAGTTTGCAGAATTTCAACCACATGCGCCGATCTGGATAATGTATTCGTTCAGAAGCCAGAGCTGAGCTTTAAACAAAGCATAATCCTGCCTGCATATCAATTTCCCCAGGATGGCGAAGGGGGGAAAGGGAAAAACCCAGAACTACAGTGCTTTTGCAGCGGTATCTCCACGTGGGGTTTAGCGGTGGGGACTTCCGAGCAGTATCCTGGTTCATTAACAGGAGCACAAGGCAAGCAGGAGGAAAGGTGCGGAATGAATCATAAAATATGAAAGGACTTCCCTGGAAATTGCCATCAATGTGATTTATTCAATCCAGATCCTGGCTCAACTATTTGAAAATAATTGAATAGTTGATACCTGCTGCCACCTCTAAATGATGGGAACATGGGCTGGGGTACAGTGAAAGAGGCATTAGGGGGAACTAAAGATGCCCAGCCTTCTGGCAGGGGTGAGAGGATTCTCTGGGCACCCGTTGTCGCCTCTGCCTCCGGTGTCCCTTCCCTTAGGATGCTCCTCTCACTGGCTTCCTGCTTCTGCCAAGTTGTGACCACTGTGTGTGAGCACTTTGCATTCTGTCACTTCTCTTTGGTATACGAAACATTCTTTGTAGAAGCCATAGATGTAAAAATTTAGATAAACCAAGTGTGCTCATGGTAAGAAATGCAAGCTTAGAAATATAGGGAATATGTCCCCCCTCCATATAAACATGTATCCCTAAGATTGCTACCCTTAACGGTTTAAAAATTTGTTCTGGAGATTTTTTTCTATAACTGTAAATACCACAGACACACACACAGACACACACACCACATTTAATATAGACCTTAAGGCTTTAAAAAAAAAAAAATGTGTCACTGGGGATAGTGGCACAAACCTGTAATCCCAGTATTCAGAAGGCTGAGGTAGATGATCTTGAAATTAGCGGGACCACAATGGAGCACACTTTTCAACCAAGCACTCCAGAAGCAGAGGCAAGCAGATCTCTGTGAGTTCCGGGGCAGCCAGGGTTACACAAGAAACTCTATCTCCAAACAAAAAAAGGAAAAAGGAAAAAGGGAAAAAAAAAAAAAAAAAAAAAAAACCACCTTGAATTTAAATCTAGGCTGGCCGACAATGAGAACCTAACCTGGAAAAAAAAAAATGTATATATGGTATGAACCTTTAATCCCAGCCAGGAAGCAGAAGCAGGTAGATCTTTGTGAGTTTGAGACCAGTCTGGTTTACATGAGGAGTACCAAGACAACCAGAGCTACATAGAGGAACCCGCTCTCCCTCTCTAGTTCCAGGGGATAGTCACACCAATGTACATAAAGAAAAAAAATTTTTTTCAGGTAACAATGTTGTGAATATCTTTCTAGGTCAGCATATATAAGTGTTTTGTCTACATATTCTGAGGATTATTTTACTTCTCGCTCTACTGCTGGGAATTGTGGTATATCCCATATTTATCACAGGCAATATGACTGAACCATCCCATACATATCCAGACATGTGATCAATCTGTCTATGGAACTCCCCAAATGTGACCTGTATTGTTGTAAATATCTTAGTTATCACTCTTAATATTTCCAGAACCCATCTGATGATTACAACTTGTATATCAGGAAGAAAAATAAATATATACAAAGTTATTCTATGTGTTCTATATGAAGCTGTGTAGTTTTATGTGATCCTTTTTCTGTGGAGACATGAGCAAAGGTCTGTTCACCCTACACAGGGTACCAAGAACAAACCACAGAAGCAACTCCATCCAAGTCTAGCTTAGTGAATGTGTTTATGGGATTCTTTAAAGGAGCACAAGTCAGGGGTTATTTCCAGAACACAGCTGATTGAAAGGCATTTGTGGGGTCTGGAGAGATGGCTTAGCAGTTAAGAGTACTGACTGTTCTTCCAGAGAACTCAGATTCGGTTACCAGCACCCACATTGCAGCTCATAGCTGTCTACAATTCTAGTTCCAGGGGATAGTCACACCAATGTACATAAAGAAAAAAACAAAAGTTAAGTACATTAAAGGGATCCATGTCACCAGAAAGCCTGCTCCAGTGTAGGTCTCGCTGACTCATGAAAACTATATCCTGAGTACTCCGATAACTTGCTGGAAGTATCACTGAAAGCTGAGGTAATATACTGTATATTTAATAAGTCCGAAATATCAAAAAACAGAATCACCCACAGCCAAGCCCTGAAGGTCAGAGAATGTTGACCCATGCCTTTAATCCTATCACTTGGGAGACAGAGTTCTGTCTGGATCTCAGTAAATTCAAGGCCTAACAGCCAGGCAGTCGTATCTCATACCTTTAATCCTAACTCTAGCAGAGTTGGACCAGGAAGTAAAATAGTTGGGTGGAGAAAGAAATATAAGGCAGGAGAAAGAATTCAACCACTCTCTCTGAGCAACCAGTCAGGCTGAGGACCCATTAGATCTTACCCTGTTTGGTCTGAGAAGTTGGCTGAGTGAGAATTGGCTGTGGCTTGTTTCTCTATTCCTCAATATCTGGCTATGGATTTTTTTATTATAATACTAAATACAATTTATACATTAGAAAGCCTTCTTTTCCCAGCATTATTTTTTTCTTTTATAAAGTTGGAGCCAGATTTTGTTGAGCCTGTAAGTTTCAGGAGTTTCCTGAGTCTTATGAGAGTCCCTTAATTCAGGAGAGAATGCTTCCATGCAGAGGAAGAAGGTACACAACAGCCTTCAGAGAGAAAGGGGCACCAACACTGTTTGGGATATTATGGGCTTAGAAAGGAACACTAATGCCAAGAAAGGCCTGGATGGAGTTTAGAAGTTGGAGTTACCAAAGGACCTGGAAGAAATGGGAATAGGCCAGGAGTTCCGGGAAGAGAAAAATAGCAACAACGTGGCAGAAGATGGAGTGGGTGTGGATGATGGGTTTTAACCAGATGTTAGATCTTCACTTATGAAGTGTAGGGAAATCCATCCTAGTTTTACAGATCTATGTGGGACAGCCAATCAGATCTAGGTACCTAGAAATGCTCCTGTATGGTCCTATCCATTGATAAAAGCCTGGCCATCCTGACAGCTGAGGACCAGAGGACTGTCCCTGAGCAGACATAATCAGAGAGGCCCAACCTGGAGCTCAAGAACCAGCAAACGAGGGTGAGTGTTGAACAGACAGAAAATGACAACAGAAACCCCTGGGGAGTCCAGAGAAACACTTAGAGGAACACCCACTGCAGAGACAGATGCTCCTGTTTGGTTCCCTCTCTCCCACCCATCGATTTGTAGTCTTGAGCCTCCCTGGTTGCTGTCTCAACACCACAGCGAGCTAATTCTTTGCCACTTCCCTCCCCAATTTGCCCTTCACACTGAAGATAACTGTGCCTGTCCCTCGCCCTCGTGCGACACCCCCCCCCCCCCCCCCCGGGACCGTAATGCACACAGCAGCATCGAAGCCCTTCCGTCTCTTTGCATGTCCTTCCCCCACCACCTAGGTTCATTCTCAGCAGAATCTGTTCCTGGGACTCCCCAGGTCTCCATACCATTAACCAGCTGCTCCCTCACAGTCTAGACAGCTCCCAGAGGAAGAGACCCTTGGTCAATCATCCTTCTGACCTCAGACAGGCAGCAGTTTTCAAAAAGCTGACCTTGAGCTAGAAATCCTGCTGGGCACACTGAGCCCTGTCCCAGTCCTGACAACATCCATGTGGTGCTCCTGGGGCCCTGGGCACTGCAGGTTTATTTAAAGGAGACCACGTGTCCACCATTTGCACACAAAGGGGACAAGAGGGAGGTCACTGTGGCTACTTGCCATTGGGTTTTTTTTTTTTATGTTGTTTTTCTTTTTGGTGTTTTTGCTGCTGTGGCAAATTGCTTTCCTTTGTTTAGTTTGGGGTTTTTTTGTTTTGTTTTTTGTTTGTTTGTTTGTTTGTTTTTAATTTGGTCGGGATTTTTTCTCTTGTTTTGATTTATTATTTTGTTGTTATTGTGGTCTATTTATTTTTTTAATATTTATTTACTTATTTTTGATTTTTTTCAAGACAGGGTTTTTTTGCATAACAGCTCTAGCTGTCGGGGGACTCGTGCTGTAGACCAGGCTGATCTCGAACTCACAAAGATCCACCAGCCTCTTGAGCACAGGGATTAAAGGTGCATGCAGCCCAGCTGTTTATTTATTTATTTATTTTATAATATAGGCTCTCTCTATACACCCCTTGCTTGCCTCGAACTTGTTCTGTAGATTAATTTGGTCTCACACTTGCAATGCTCCTCCTGCCTCTACTTCCCAGTTCTGGAACTAACTAGACTATGCAGCATTATGCTAGGATGTTTTTAGTTTTTTAATTTTTTTTTTTTCAATTTGTTCATAGCATTGGAATGGGGCTTGCTTTGAACTCCTTTCCTCACATTATAGATGAAGGAACTGAGACTCACAGGTCCAGGAAATTGGCCACAATCACACAGAGGTTCATTAAACCAAGCTAAAACTACATTTCCCAGAGTTCCCTTCACCATCTGGGTAAGGTGGCCACCAGAGGCAGGGGTGGAAGACCTGGAACATGCAAGTGGAGCAGGGCCTCATGCTCTCAGCCTACACAGGCTCAGATGAGGCCACACTGTTCCTGTGAGTTTAGCCCAGCTGCTGGCTTACCTGTGAGCAGACCCTCCTGGATGTCCCGACTCTGGCCTCTCCAAACTCAAGGCCAGGTGGGTATGCAGTTCCAGGGTGAAGCACCGGCTCTTCTGTGTATTGTCTTATGATCTGCTGGAGCATAGAGGCGGCAGAAGGCTGAGAGCCCAGCATCCGTCTGCCACGGGCCCTGATAGGTCTACGTTGGTCTCACACCTCCAGAGCAAACCACTCTCCCGGGCTTGGTTCCTTTCACTCTCCTTTCTCTGCCCACCTCACTCTGCCCAGAGAGAGTTCATCCTGTCTACCAGCTCTCTAGGTCACAAAACCCTAGCAGGAAGTCCTGAGATCTCCATCTAAGGGAATCACAGCTGACATAGGGAGCTGGCTACAGAACTGGTAGCCTGGGATTCCTGTTCCCTACTTTACTAGAGCCCGAGAGGCAACTGGAGTCTCAAACCCCAGGCCCTTCTCAGTGAGGTCACTACTTTGTGAAGAGATGTCTCTCAGATCCACTTCTGCAAGCTAGTGGTTGAGGGAGACATATCTGGCCCCCTCCCCCAAGTCCATGAACATTGTCCCCAGCAGGCCCCAGGGACACTTGGGTCTGCCTGCCCCACATACTCTCAGTGAACTACAAAGACAGGCATCTTGTCTAAGATCCACATTTTCTCTGGAGAAGCCTACATTTCTCCTGGTCCCTAGGCCCTTAGTCTCAGAGCTGCCTCTTATGCTCACTGTCCAGAGAACTCTATTAATCAAACAGTAAAGATGTCACAATACCATCTCAGGCCATTGCTTAGGCAAGAAGCCCCATTCCAGTGCTTCCTCAGTGTTACTGGCACCTACATGCTGAGCTAAGACTATTGCCGCTCACCATGACCAGTATCCCTGTCATCTATAGTAGTAAGGGGTCTCCACACACAGAGGACTGAACAGGGGCCTTTCAGAACCTACTTACCCCTTCCCCTCACTTCCTGTGGAAGGCTCCAGGGAGACTCAGAAGTTTCTTCTGAGAAAAAGGCAGTAGTGTGACTGTAGAAATAGATGGATCTAGGTTTAAGTTTCTCATGAAGAGGTTGCTTCTCCAAGCTTTAGTCATGTTGTTTGAACAAAACTGGTCACCATAGGCCCACAGGTATTGGCACTGTTAGGAAGTGTAGCCTTGTTGAAGTAAGTAAAGCCTTGCTAGAAGTGTGTCGCTGAGGGCAGGCTTTAGGGTCTCAGATGCTCAAACCAAGACCCTGTACCTCATTCTCTCTTACTGCTGCCTTTAGATCCGAATGTAGACTCTTAGCTACCTCTCCAGCACCTTGTCTGCCTTCACACAGTCATGCTTCCCAACATGATGATAATGGAGCAAACCTCTGATCTATAAGCCAGCCACAATTAAATGTTTTCCTTTTTAAGAGTTGTTGTGGTCAGGGTGTCTATCAACAGCAATAAAACCCTAACTAAGACAGACACCTCAACTCTAAAGTGAGGATATTAATGTTAACCCAGTAGGTATGCTGTGTGTGGAGGTTTCTGTCCCACCCAGTTGGTCCCACAGCCATTTAGTCCCAAATAATGACACAAAAGCTTATATTAATTATAAACCATTTGGCCTATGGTTCAAGCTTATTACTCACTAACTCTTACTCTTAAACTAACCCATAACTCTTTGCATGCTTAGCCACGTGGCTTGGTACCTTTTCTTCAGTACAGCATTCTTCCTTCCTCTGTGTCTGGTTCACATCTGCACTGCTCTTCCTCTTCCCAGAATTCCCCTTGCCTTGTCGCCCACCTATACTTCCTGTCTGCCTAGCTTCTGGCCAATCAGTGTTTAATTAAACCAGTATTTACAGCACTGCTCTTCCTCTTCCCAGAATTCTCCTTGCCTTGTCACCCACCTATACTTCCTGTCTGCCTAGCTTCTGGCCAATCAGTGTTTTATTAAGCCAGTATTTACAGTGTCAATTATTTACAGTGTACAAGAGCATCATCCCACGGCAGTGAAGAGCCACGTAGGAAGTGCAAAGCCCAGGGTCTGACACATTATGATATGCCTTTTAAATGGAAGCTATTATTCTTTTCATTATTATTTCTATTGGGATTTAAAAAAAATCATTATGGCCCCTAACCTATGTGCTCTACATGGGTACGGACTGTCTGACTTATTTTCTCTACTACAAGTGCTTAGCATATGATAACACTCAATGCCTACTTGCTAAATGAATTTTGAGTAAGTGTCTAACTGCTGAGCTGGGGAGATGGCTCAGTGGGTAAAGTGCCTGCTATGTAAGCATAAGAACTTGAGTTTAAATCTCTGGCATCTAAGTAAAAACCACTGTGATAGCATGTGCCTGTAATCATGGTACAGGGAGACAGACATGAGGGTCCTAGGGGCTTGCTGGCCAGCCAGTCTAGCCAATCAGTGAGCTCAAGGTTCAACAAGAGACACTGTCTCAAAAAATAAGGTGGAGAGAAATAAAGGAAGATGTCTGGTGTTAACATCTAACCTCCACAAATATACACACCCACCCACCCACACTTGCACACACACGGGTCTATAACTACAAACCCATCCTACACAATGTGTATCTGTAGGTCAAGCCTATTAGAAACATTTCTGTCGGCCTGGCAGTGGTGGTGTGCACCTTTAATCCCAGCACTTGGGAGGCAGAGGTAGGTAAATCTCTGAGTTCAAGGTCAGCCTGGTCTACAAAGTAGATATCAAGAGAGCCAGGGCTGTTATACAGAGAAACCCTATCTTGAAAAACCACTACAGAGAGAAAGAGAGAGAGAGAGAGAGAGAGAGGGAGAGAGAGAGAGAGAGAGAGAGAGAGAGAGAGAGAGAGAGAGAGAGAGACCTTTCCATCAAGTTTGTTCTGTAACCTTTTCATCTGCCAACTATTGACCAACAGACACTAACCATGCTGTGATTCCTCCATGTGCCAAGAACACCTCCAAGTACTACACTTACCTTTGGACAGCTCTGATTCAGTACACATCCCTCCTTTACTGCAGACACAAATAGGTTTCACCCTGATTCAAAACCCCTCCTTAACAGATGGAGAAACTGAGGCACATGAGGTTAAGTCACTTTACTGTGATCTGAAACTCGGCTTCAAACTTACGTAATGCCTGCCATATACAGATCATAGACAGCTCAACTCATACTCTCTGCGAGGTAGTTACTAACATCAATGTTTACTGCGGAAGCTCAGAGTAAGTAAATCGCCTAAAAGCACACAGCTAATACAATTTTATAATGCACAGTAGATTCTAAAATTGGCACAAAAGTTACATTGAGTTCAACTTCAATTGCCTCTGAGCTACTTTGCATGTTGCCCAGCACAATCACTTTTGCCTCACTAACACTTGAGTTTGAGAATTGATGTTGGGACATGAAATCATTCTACCACTTAGCCTGTAGGTCTTCAGGTGCCCCTTGGCCCAGCAGAGGCAAGAGAGAGGATTTGGAGTGTCCACGTAATGGCAATGTCTTGGCAGTATCTGCTAGCTTTATACCATCGTGGGGCTGGACTGATTAGTAACATGCATAAAGGCTCTTGCACAGTGATGGGCACAATGTGCACAATGCAGCAGGTACACAATGTGTGTGCTAGATTTAAATCCGAAAGAACTAATTCACTCCACAATACTCATCACACAGGAATCGGGGAGGGGGGCTCGGTGATGGGACAGATAGGATCTGGGCGCTTACACTCTGATGTGCAGGTCAAGGAAACACACAATGAGCAGGAAAGCTAATAATTAGTATATAAAAGAGTGAACCAGTGCTGTGCGGTGGGAAGGGAAAAAAGCAGGGTAGAGAGTGGGAAGCGACTTTCAGATAAGCTTCTTTGCAGGAAGATGTCTCAAAGCAGGGGACGACCTTTCAGCAAAGAACTGGTCTAGCCTAGGGAAATGGGATCACATGCCAACAGAGGGGAAATCTGCAAATGTCAGTGTTCAGATTTAAACTGATTCTGCTGTGACAGTTGAATAGAGCTCAGAACAAAGTCCCAGTGGTCCCTGTGCCCAGCACAGCATATATGATAGGGAAGGAGCACAGGGGGTTTGAACCAGAGAACTTGGTTCATGTGTTCGTGTGTGTGTGTGTGTGTGTGTGTGTGTGTGTGTGTGTGTGTGTGTGAGAGAGAGAGAGAGAGAGAGAGAGAGAGAGAGAGAGAGAGAGAGAGAGAGAGAGCAGAGCCAAGTAGCAATCACTTAAATACTGAGCTATATCCCCAATCTTGCCCTTTTGTTTTGAAACAAACTGTATCCTAGGCTGGCTTCCAAGTCCACCAGCCTCTAAGAATGTCCCTGAACTTCTGATCTCTTTCCTTCACTTTGTGCTTTGTGGGCTATTCAAGTGGAATGTGAGGAGTGTGGTGTTATGTATGTGCTTGCCTGAGTGTGTGTGTGTGTGTGTGTGTGTGTGTGCGTGTGCGTGTGCGTGTGCGTGCGTGTGTGTGTGTGTGTGTGTGTGTGTGTGTGTGTGTGCAAACCATGTGCCTGTGCAGCACCAAGGGAATATGGTGGTAGTGAAGGAGGAGAAAGTGAGGACAGCATTATTTGGGTTATTTGGGCATGCATCTAAAGCCCAGGAACTGACCTCTGCGTGGGCAGCAAGGTACAAGCCTACTCAGCTCTGAGCAAAGCTGAGCAAATAAAAACAGAATATACCTCTATATCTGCCCAGCTTTGCCTTTGCTCCTTACCCACCTGGGTCCCAAATATCCATGGTTTAGTCCCAGTTCACAAACTTCCAGGCAGCAGTCAGGGTGTATTTTTGGTCTCTAGGAGGTTGCCTGGGTGCCAGGTCTGGCCACTTCTCCATCCTCATGTCACTTCATGTGACCTTATAAGGTGGTGATTCTCCTGTTTTGTAGATGGGAAAGGGCAGTCCCTCTTCTCACCCCAGGCTGCCACTCTGCCACACAGCTGAGATTCTCACCCAGATTCAGATGTGTCTCCCACGTGGTCAGCAGGGGGCAGGGGGACTCCTCCAAGACTCCAGACACAGCCATACAGTTATGGGGATTGATAGCCAGCTCCCAGCATCCTGTAGCCCCCTCCCTACTGGTCTGTGCCCACCCTCCGGATGCAGCAGAAGCCAGGCTGGGCACTAATTTACACTTGTTTAACTACAGCTGCCGCCCACCCGCCATGTGTCTATCCGCCATTTATTGCGCTTTCCAAAGCCCTGCCCGGCACTCAGGGGCATTTCCTGCCTGCGCTAATGGAGGAGAATAGACGCATTATATGTGAATAATGGATTATGATGATACAATTTGGGTCTCTTAGCTCTCACCGAACCTAGGCTGGCCTTGCATTATTGATAACTTACACACACCTTCCCAAGCGTGTTTATGTAAATATTTAATAGGGAAAGCAAGTTAACCCATTGGTTTCAGCCTTTTCCAGAGCACTGGAGTAAAGGCTATGAGGGGTGACTGGGGGACCCAGGCAGATGAAGACTGTGAGTTTGATTCCTTTGGGAAAGCTGAGATGTTCCTAGGATGGTCACATAGTCACAAGGAGTTTGTGGCCTGCAAGTATGAGAAAATATAGTTGCAGAATGGAAAAATGAAGCATGGGTAAGCCTGGACACGGAAGACACACCTCTGGTCTAAAATGATGCCATGAGGGACACTGAATGCTGGACCACAGCCAGGGCAAGTCTCACCACTGAATAAATCAAACTCTAGCCTCCTACTTTACAGGGCTGGTTTCCTAGCTTTTGACCCAGCTTCCCACCCAACTTCCACATTTCACATTCCATTTCCTGGTGGAAGACAGTGCTTTATAGACCTCCTGGGTTTCAACCTTCTTTTGCCATTTGCGGGATGGCCAGTTCCTTAATCTCTCTGGACACTGATTGTCACATCTGTACAATGGGAAAAGAGTATGCTTTCTTTCAGGGTGCTCACAGGTTGGTACAAGGATACCTCCCCGATATATCATGTATCTGAAGGGACAGGGAGGTCTGGGTGCCACACGTTGTCATGTAGCTGCAATTGTGAGAGGTCTATACTTTCCTTGGGATCTTCATGTCGCAGCACACATTAATTGGTAGTGTTTCTCAGCAGTATGGAAAATTCTTGTGCTTCCTACACTTAATCAAACACTGCAGTTATTTTGCTAATATTGTTTCTGGCAATTAAATTACTTTGTCTCCTCTGGGGACTCACAAGGGTAGACATATGCCACATCTGCTTGTGCTCAGGGGAGAGGGTCAGGCAAAATTAAGAGAGCCACAGTGGCCTCCCTCCCATGCCCACCATCAGCACCACTCCCTAGATTTCTGATTGTTTCCCACCTCTCTCTCCCAGGCTGTTTCTGACAAGCTGTCCTTTACAGAGCATGCGCTCTTATGCTCCCAAGCCTATACCCCGCTACCTAAATGCCTCTTGCCTCTATCTTCCTAGGAGTCCAGCACTTTCAGGATGTAGCCCAGCCACCATCTCCTCCACCAAGCTTTCCCTGCCTCTCTCAATTGGTCTCTTTTGAACTTGAAACAGTCAGCTTGTTCTTCCGGCTGCTCACCAGATCCCCGGGCACAGATCCTGTGTCCAGCAGATTCTCTGTAGACCCAGCTCCTGCTCCACATAGGCCCTGTGCTGGCTACTCTGGGGCTGCTGCAGTGCTCAGTCAGATCACAGTCTGCAGCCTCAGGATTTCATGTGCAGAGGAAGAAGTCAACGAAAACCAGAGAGAAGGGTGGGTTAGGTGCTATGGAGGACCAAGACGGTGCTGTGTAGAGATGGTCTGAGGGAAAGGAGGTAATGGTAATAAAAAGAGGGACACTCAGCTTAAAATACCAAGGTGGGTGCCGCACATAGGGAGCCAGGGGCTGGTGTACAGACTTCGTCTCTCCTTCAGGGGGAGAGGGTGTTGTTGAAGGACAATAGACAGAAGACTGAGTGGATTGGTTTGTATTTAAAGAAATCATTCTGCGGGTCACAGGCTATTCTGTCCAGAGAGGAGATAAAGAAGCTGCTATAAGAAACCCAGTGATGCCTAAACAGGATTCTAAACAGGACTTCCCCTATAATCAAATGAGTAACCACCCTACATGTCATCACAGAACCTACATCCAACAAAGAATAGAGGTGGAGGCAGAGATCCATGGCTGAGCACTGAGCCAAGCTCCTGGTCCAGCTGAGAGCAGGGGAGGAGAGTCTGTATGAGCAAGGGGATAGGGATTATGAGGAAAATTCCCACAGCGATGGCTGGCTGGAGCTCTGGGGAACTCACTGAATCAAGAACAGTCACTGGAGATCCATCGGGAAAAGGAGCTAGGCCTTCCAAGGGTAGGCAACTGTTGACTGGCATGAGCAGTATGAGGATCCTCAAGGGGTGGGATCAGACTGTGTTCCTGAGCGTAGGCTGGCACCTTGGAGCCCATTTCCTGCAGAGGAGCACCTCACCCAGTCTTGATATTGGGATGAGGAAATCAGATTTGCCTGGAGTGAAGTGAATGTGCCACCTTGGGCCTTCTTGCCTTTTGGGAGGAAAGGATGGGTGATGGGAGGAGGGAGGCTGAGGGAGGACTAGGAGGGATGGAGAGGAGGGGTGGGAGGGAGAGCAGGAGGATACATGGGAAAAAAAACTTTCAAAAATAATAATAAATAAAAAACAAAAGAGAATGCCATAAAAAAGAAAAAGACCCCCAGTAAGGTAAGATAGTGATTGTAACAGGGTGGGGTGGGGGACTGATCTCATTTCCTGGAGAGTCAAGTGTGTGATGCGAATGGTGAGCTGAACCAGGATTCTGACTGAGGAAGGCCTTCTCATCACAAAACCATGGTGTTACCATTCACTGAGGCAGGGAAAAGGGAAGCAGGCAGCAGGTTTGAAGATGAGGATCCCACTGGGAGGTGATGTTAGACACAGGAGATCTGAGCCACCCCTTAGCTGTCTACCCAAGGGGACAGTTTGAGCGGGCAACCGCATAGAGGAATATCAAATGAGGAGAGTTATGAGTGGGGGGTGTGGCATCGCTGCCATACAGACGGGAGTGATGACGGGTGCAGGCTATGAGACCTGAGTCCATACATTGCATGAGCCTTTGGGGCAGGAGGAAGTTTGGGGATATGTTTTAAATATAATAAAAACAGCTGGAGATATCAGAGGGATCTACCCACAGTCAGTCTAGAAGGATCAGACAGTGGTAACTCACACCATTAATCCCAGCACAGGGAATATCCGGGAGTGGTGACCAATGCCCTTAATCCAATCTGATTAAGTTGGATTCAGATTCAGGTCATCTTAGTTTACAGAAGGAGTTCCAGGCTCCCAGGCAGGCAGTGGTGGTACCACACCTTAACTGAGCTAAAAACGTATTTAAGGAGGGCATAGAAAGACAGAGCAGGCAGAAGAGGCTGTGACACTGTTAGTCCCAGCACTTGGGAAGCAGAGACAAGAGAATCTCTGTGAGTTCAAAGCCAGCCTGGTCTTCAAAGCAAGCTCCAGGACAGCCAGGACTGTTACATAGAAGACTCTGGCTGGAGAAAACACAAAAAAACAAAGACTGGAAGAGGTGTGATATCTCCGACTGTTTTTATTATATTTGAAACATATCCCCACAAGGAAGCCCAGTAAACAGAGGGAGGGACAAAGTGACCCACAAGGTCACAGGAAACCTCACTTGCTCAAACTTCAATACCTTGGAGCTACATGTAATAAAATTGCTTCCACACATAGTTTAGGCGTTAGTTTTTTCTCTAATCTTAATACTTAGGAATTGGGGTTCCCATTTTATGGATAAAAAAAGTGAGTCTCAGCAAGGAGAAGCTGTTTGGTAAGGTCTCATAGAAAAGCATTACATTAAAGCAAGAGGCCTTGAGTGTCTACTGAGAGACAGTTCTCTTTGTTTTCTTGCTTTGTTTGTTTATGTTTTTTAAAATAAAGTCTTTTACAGCCCCGACTGGCCTTGAGCTCTATAGTTGATAATGGCCTAGAATCATGCCTCCACCTCCCAAGTGCTGGAATTACAGGCATGCAGTGCTCCAGCTGATTAATACAGTGCTAAGACTCTAACCAAGGGCTTCATGAATGTTAAGCAAGCAAGGTACCACCACAGCGACAAGCTTAAACCTATGGGTGCACTCTACTCGGCAGAAATGTCATCTACCCATTTCACAGATGAGAAAATGGAGGTTTAGAGTCTCATATAATGACCTCCTCCAAGGTGCCCAAAGAAATAACTGACAGAAACACAAACCTGATCACCTGCCTTCCAATAGACATTTGAGACTATCCTAAATTGCATTTGTAAAAGGGACTAGGGTTGAGATTGACATTAGCTTTTCAGCTTAAAATGCTAGGTCTCTTCAGGGGTCACAGGCCAGGCTGGTGTCATGTAAACATTGCCTGAGTCCTATGCTGGGTATGTGGAAGAAAAGGGACTCCATCCCCACAGCCAAGCTGGGTGCTCCCCGGAAGTCCTTTCCTTTCCACCACCCCAGCATCTGCCCTGCGCCAGCTCCTGCCTGGCTGCCAGATGTGCCAGCTGCGGGTCTTCTCCACTGAGAGCCTCATCTATTAATTAATGTGGACGCCAAGGGGGCAACTTCTCAGGCCCAGCCTCAGAGCAGATCTTGGCACATTTTTCAGACTTTGTTTAATAATTTATCATCTTTTAATCATAAAAATAATTAGCACGAGAGCGATAATCTGTGTTCTGCTGAGAGCAGACCAGCGGAGGAGTTGTGCGTTTTTTTGTTTTTTTTTTTTCCTCTTACAGTGCCAGAACCCAGAGAGCCACTCATTGGCAGAGAGGCAAAGGAAGGCTGGCACAGGGCCAAGTGTCCTCTCTAGAGCTGGCTCAGGGGAGCCGGTACGGCAGAGACACTGCCTGCCTTTGAGCAGGACTTTGGGGGGAACTTGAGGTCTTACTGATTGCCTGGCCTGACTCACTGTCCTAACCTTTGGGAGATCCTCACTCTCCAGTTCTTCAATTTTTCCCATCTGGCAAATGCAAGTTCGCTCAAACAACACCTCAAGATCATTTTGTTCAAGGTGTCCTGAGATGGTGATGTAGCATATATAAACATAGTGATTTGTGGCGAGAGGCAACTAAGCAGGAGAGTCTATAAGAGCCATGAAGTTTTTTATGTCCCCTTCCTCATAGCCAGAAAGAGAAAATGCTCCTTTCTTGGTACCCACGGACACTCACAGAACCCTGGGACAAGCATGAGTTGTGTGGTTTGGAACAACTCTCTTGTGCTTCAGTTTACCCAAAGGGAGGTATTGTCATTAATGGCCTACAGGTATTCCAGAGAAGAACCAAGGGATAGTATAAGATCTTCCCTTAGAGACATGGATCCCATTATTCCCTAAACAGCATGGTCACTTTAATGTGTCCATTATGTGGGTTCTAGGGCATGGAAGGGACAATTACATGCTTGGTGCCCCATATACCTCATAAAGAATGGACAAAAGGATTTTTCAGGTCCAGGGATCGATGTTGAGGAGGGGCCAACCTGTACAGGCAGGCACACCCTCCCTGGAGAGTCGGGGTCAGGGGGACTCCAGGTAGGACCATAGCAGATCATGGGGTAATTTTGATTCTCTGCAGGTTGAGCCCCTGATGAAGCCTCTAACCAAGTACCTGACCAAGTCCCTGACCTCCGGATAGCTCAATCTCTTCATGTATAATTTGGGATAGTCATTGTAGCTTAAGGATCCACAGAAACAGACCCTAAGACAAGCATTTAACAGATGGTAACAGATGCCACGCCATCTTCAAAGCCTGAGAGGTTTCCTATCTGTCTTATCCTCACTGGCCCATGGTCCAGGACATGCAGAGATGTCCCTCCGCATCATCTCCCCTGAAGGAGAAGAAGCTGGGCTCTTGGTACCCAGCTGTTTCCCATCACTCTGGCAGCCAGAGCAACTCCTGAGTGACGCTCATTGACATGTACAAGGCAGGTATTCAGGGCCCTCTTCACCGAGCTGCTCAAGGGGTGGGGTAGGACCTGAAGGGCTAAAGAAGGATCCCTGGTGGGCCCTCACCAAAGTCCACCCCAGCTCTTTCCACCATGAGCTGCTTCCACATCTTCACAGGTTTCAACCTGCCTGTCCTTTCCAGTTCTCACTCATGGTTGAGCTCCCTGCCCTCTGTCCCAAAAGAGGGCTCCTTCTCTGACTCAGTTCCACCTGTCTAGTCAAAACTGTACCCACACTGGTCCTCACTAGCCTCTAGACACTCCCCACAAGCTCTGACCCATAAGCCTTGCTTCCTGGGCTTCATCCTTGGTGGGCCATGGCAGTCAGGGACTTCCTCTGGTCATCATCTAGGCAGTCAGGGCTTCTCTATTCCACTATGATGCCTCGAGGCCCATTGATCACTGACTGCTGACTTGTGGCCCATGGATCTTGATCAATGACTGCTGCCTTGTTTGGTATGTCATGCAGAAGTCGTCAGTGTAGCTGAACCCCGTCCCTTATCTCCTATCTCCTGGGCAGTTGGTTCTGAGACTCTTCTGAAGAGTTACATAAGGAAGCAGATTTGCCCAGAAGACCACTGGTGTGAACAGGGTTCAATCGGCAACTGAGATCAGAGTCCGAACTCAGTCTGTTCTGTCCAGAGCACAGTCACGGCTCCTATCTAAGTTCAGCTCAGGAGTCATTCTGAGGAGTCGAGGAAAAACGTGGGATCAGGTTCTAGGTTGTACCTGGCCAAGGTCCAGAGGCTACTCTAACCCGAGACCCCACTGTGTCCAATGGCTTTTTTAACCATTCATCCCAGGTCATGACATCTACCCTTGGTCCCCTACCCTGGGATCTCTAGAAACCCCCAACCCATTCCTCCCGATGGGGGTGCATGTTTTCCCTTTCATGTGTACACCCTCCTGGCCAGGCGGCAGGGATTCCCAAGTCCATCTGTCTGCTGAGCTGTCGTGGGAACCGAGCTCAGCAAATGGGCCCGAGCCGTCTCCCTCCGGAGCCTGTCTCCAGACTGTTGGCGTTCACGGCTCTGCCTCGCAGCCTCCGAGCTGGGCTCGTGCTGCTGAGCCCAAACACCGTCCACTGCTCAGTTCCAGCCAGCACCAAGAACTCCCCAGATGGGCAGGGACCGCAATGAGCCTGCCTGCCTCCTGCCTCAGGCACTGCTCGCTCCCTGCCAGAGGCCCAGGGAGATGCCCAGTCCCCAAGACCACAGCCTTAGGATAATGCAGGATCAGAGGAAGACAGGAAACTAAACATCACCAGCCCTAGGGACTCACATATCACTTAACCAGAGTCCCTCCAGTCCTGACCCTGGCTCTGGTAAGGCAAGACCTATCACCCATGGCGGGGGAGGGGGAGCTGCCTGGCTCTTCCCCCAGGGAACTTGCAGAACCCAGATGAACCATGGTCAGTGTATACTCCCAAGGCAGATAAACTGGTAAGGTTTTAATGCCAGGATTACCACTTCAAGTTGTATAAACTTAGATAAACTATCCCACTTTTCCACTTATGAGTGGCCTTATCAGGACCTTATAGTGGCTTAACCCCAGAGTAGCCCCAGAATATCCCAAACACTGAATCAGCCCCTCCCATTCAGCTGAGGAACAGAAAGGTAGCACAGGTCTTTATCAGGGACCCATCCTGAAACTACACGATTGAGGTTCAAATCCCAGCCCTGGTACTAACAAGCAAGCTGCTTAATATCATGGTATCAGTTCCCTTGACCATCAATGGGAAAGATGCTGGTATCCACCTCCTGAGGCTGTGAGGATTTAGTTAATATTCACGTAAAACACTTAGAACAATGCCTGGCACATAGTAACTATTGCCTACATATTTGCAAGTGTTTTTATTATTATGTTTATAATTCCCTGCTCAATTCCTCTCTTTAGAAAACAGAATCAGATGCATGACAGATATTTACAAGGTCCCTATTCCGAGTCTGAATCTGTTGGCAAATGAGGTTGACGTAGGCTCTGACCTCCAGGAGTTCACTTTGGTTATGGGTCCTGTGAAGGGTTCTGTTGTGAAGCCATTTCTTCTAGGTTGGGCATGATCATCATTACCTTGAATCAGAGGAGCTGTGTTTGTCTGTGACCAGATTTTCACAGGCTCAAGCTTATTACCACTCCATCATGGAGGGGTAACTCACAGGCTCCTTCAGGACATTCTTCAGTGGCATGTCTTTTGGTGAGTTGTCCATGATTCAGGAAGGGCATTCAGTGATACAGCTACCTGCAAGTTGGTTATCCAGAGCACTTTCCAGTAATATGCCTGCCTTTGAGTCACCTATAAACTACCTCAGTAAACTCACTCCTTCACCAAACTGAACATGGTGCCTGGGGTCTGTGGATGCTCTCCCTAGCTGATGTGAACAGATACTCCTTCATGTCTTCCCAGGAAAAGGCACATAACAGTCACCCAATGAGAGCCCTCAACACCTCTGAGCTGTGCCTAGAAGGCCTGCCAGGTCACCAGAGTTTGAGTTAAGGCTCCAGCAACAATTTGTCCAATAAGAAACCAAAGAAATCTCTCAGAGCAAGTGGAGCCTTCAAGGCTTGCACACCAGGTTTACCCTCTTCAATCTGCCATCCTCCGCTCTCAGCAGGCTAGAGGGCAGGTGCTTATGACCCCAGAGAAAAGAGACCCAGGAAAGGGAAGGGACAGGAGGCTGAGATGACTGACCTAGAAAGCCTCACCAGGACCCTGAGGGATACAAGCAACCCCGAGGTCATATAGGAACAGGAAGAAAGGTAGAGTACTCAGTGAGTACCCTAACCCAAGCTGTGTCACCAGGGTGCTCTGGATGAGCAGAAGCCCTGGATCTTACAGCCTATACTTCCTAGAGAGCCACGCATCCCAGCTTGAGCCACTGGGAGGCAGACAGGTCCAGTCTAGGGGACAGAGGAAGCAAACCAAGGAAGTGTCAAAGCCTATAAACAGCTACCAGCTTAATGTGGACACCAGTCCCAGCTCTGAACTAACCAAACATGGCAATATAACTTATTAAAAATTACGTAATGACTAGTGATAATAGTTACTAATTACCAACATTCATGGCATAGTGAGAAGCCATATGGCATGACGGTGGAGGCTGGGGACTCTGAGCTCAGGGCATCTGGGTTTGACCTCAACTTCAATACTTAGAAGTATTTCCCCTTGAGCAAAGTGCCCAGTCTCTCTGAACAAAGGTTCCCTCGATAAATGGGAATTGATGGAACAGGAGTTCCCGCTTGGCAGCTGTTAAGAGAATGACATAATCCTTATGTGGACAGTCTCAGAAGAGGACCCAACACACAGTAAGAGCCCAATAAATGTATGACGTACTGTTTAGCCCACACTTTTTATTAGATACCATGTGTAACATGATGATCTTCACAACAACCTAAGGATGGAGCTGCTGTTACATCCATTCTTTCTCTTTTTCCAACAGGTTTTGCCATGCAGCCCAGGCTAACGTCAGTCAGCTCTGACTCTTCCTGCCTCTGCCTCCTGATTGACTGATGAGAAAATTTGCCTGGATCCCACAGTTCTTTCGTGGCTGAGATGTGTGAGATTCAGAATTATCTGACTGAAGCATGAACACTTTCTTCCTGTTCGCTTTTGTGTTTTATCATGGGGTCTGTTGTAGAGACCAAATTTGCAGCTGTCCACCTGCCTCTGTACCCTTCCCTAATGCCGGGATGACAGACTTGAGTCCCAGCCAACAAGGATTTAAAGGAACCCAGTGTCAAAATACCAACAGGACCCAGCAGAGAACAATGAATCGGACTAAAGACAGTAGAGAATGTGAGATCCTTTTAAGGATGAGTGCACTTTGCTTCTGCAGAACCACTGAAGGATCCATACTCTGAGTGACAGCTCTTCCCCAAGACCCTGGAGCCAATCATCTTCAGAGAACATCGGCTCCAACCTCCAGCCTCTGTGGCCCTGTATCAGTGACCAAATGGTCCCTAGACCTAATAGTGCCTCCACCCTCGTGGTGCCTTTTGTTCTTCATTCTCTCCTCCCTGTCCCCAAACCACCTGTTTCTCCATACTGTCCCCTGTCTCTGTGTCTCAAGACCTGGAACCCCAGGAACAGCCCATCACTTGGCCCTGCTTCCTCTCCCTGACCTCACTGTATCTGGGCATGTGTATGCTGCCGTCTCGACCAACTCTTCAGTCCGGTGACTGGAGATTTGGTACCTGGCTCAGGTCTCCCTTCCCTCCGGGTGAATTCGGCACTCACAGGAACCACCTACACAATACCCAGATTTCCCAGGTTCTTGGCCCCGTTTTCAATGACTCATCCCCTTCCCCCAGCTATGCATAACCTGTCTCATCATAATCCTTGCTATTACCCTAAGCTCTCCCCACACCAGAATCACAATGCCTGTCATCATCTCCCCATTCCTACAAGTTTGTATCAATTCCAAGACCTCTGTCGACCTCCTTAGCATTCTGTGCCCATCGGCTCTCTTTTATGGAGTACTATTCCTAATTGAGGATCTTATCAATGTCCATGTCATCTCCCCCAACTCTTGTCCCTGTCTTTTCTTACCCATGGATCCAAGCCCTGGTCCTGAGTGAGCCTGCCACCCTGCTTTGTGCATGCTACACAAAAACATTGGACTTTTCACAATCACTGACTTTTCTAAGCTCCTCAAGCCTCTGAGACACTTCCATCCCTCTCCCCTTACCTGATGACCTAACCTCCCACTTCACAGAGAAATGGGAGTCAGAAAAGAATCTAGCCTACAACCTGCCTATACCACGCACCCCCCCCCATACCACAGATGGGTTCTTCCTCCCAGCCCCCTTAGGCTTTGCAGACCTTCCTCTCCCACTTGCTCAGAACCACTCACATTGTACTGTACCACCTCCCTCCTGTCTTTATCTACACCCCCCTAATGACAGAGATTCAAGCCTTTCCCACAGCAGAGCAACCCTCCTGCTCAGCACATCCCCCGCTCGTTCTATTCGTCTATCATTCTCTCTCCTCCACAGCAAAACTGAGCCAAACATTTTATTTATTGGTGTCTTTAGTGTAAGTTAAGGGTTAGAATTTCACTGAAACCAGAGTTTGAATCTAGCTCCATTCCTTACCACGAGGCAAACCGCTAACCTCTCTGAGTCCAATTTCTCTGTTTGTTTCTCAAAGAATCCTTGTAAGGAGCCACACACAGGCAGTGCCTAGAACAGAGCCCACCTGCAACAAGGGTTCACCTGGAGTCACCATTATTGGCTGTCATTACTAATGCTTTGGGTGCTTCCATTTATTCCCACCTTAAGCCTGCTCCTCCTTCCTGGGAGGTTCGCCCTCTGCCCTGGACCTGAGGCTGAGACTTTGCTATAGATGGCTCATACCTGCCATGATCCACTGCTCTTGTGATACGCTTTGGATAATATCCGACATAACATATGGCATGGATCCGTGTGTTACAGGCCCATCCCCAGGCTGGCAGGACCTACAGAATAGGTCCTGTAAGAGGCCCCAAGGTCACTAGTGGCATACCTTGTGAGGGCTCTGGTTTGTCCACTTACTCTCGTTTCTTGACCAGGAGGTAACTGCTTGTTTTGCCACATAGTCCTGGACCAGAGTCATCTAGCCCTTCCACCATGTCTTTGACAGGAACCTGTCAAAACTGTAAGCTAAAATGATGTGTGATGTCTTTCTGTACACTGTGAATATGCTTTATTACCATTTGTTAGTAAAGATGCTGTTTTGGCCTATGACAAGGCAACTTAGAGGCAGGTGGGAAATCCAAGCAGAGATAAAGATGAAGGAGGGCAGAGTCAGGGAAACCTGCAGGTTCAGAAAGCAAGATGTAATGGGGCACAGTAAAGCCACAGACCACGTGACAATACACAGATTAGTAGAAATGGGTTAAGTTATATGAGCTAGTTGGTAATGAGCCTGAGCTATATGCCAAACAGTTTGTAATTAACATAAGCCTCTGAATAATTATTTCATAAGCAGCTGCAGGACCACAGGTGAGAGAGCTTTGTCCAGGACCGAGGGATCTGGACGGGACAGAAAAACTTCCAGATACACCAAAATCATTCATTCTTTTCCCCCTTATAAGTTAATTGACTCTGCTATTTTGCAACAGTGATCGGATCCTGACTAAGACACTCCCTAACTATGCCCAAGCTAATGCTTCCATATGACCCTAAGTTAATATTCTACTCAGCATTTCAATGAGGCATGTCAAGAACCAGCCCTGAGGGCTGCTGGGATGGGTCCACAGGTGATGACACTGACTACCAAGCCTGACAGCCTGTGTTTGGTAGGAGGAAACTAACTCCCACAAGATGTCCTCTGATCTCTCTCCCTCCTCTTCCTCCTCCCCTTCCTCCTCCTCCTCCCTCCTCCCTAATCTAAGCAACTATTCTGGTCACCTTCTCCCAGTCTCCATGCTGGACCCTTTTCTGACTCCAATTTTCATCCAACACCGACACTAATCTTTGAAGGCCTGGTTCTCCACCACTCAGCCCCGATCTCCTGATCTCTTCCCTTCTGACCACTCCTTAGGCTTCACACCATAGCAAACTGTCTGCTACGCCTCCTAGCCTCCCAGCCCCTCTGCTCTCCAGCCCAACTATCTCTCTCGCCACCAAAGGTCTGCAAAGTCCATGGCATGTCCTTAGCCCTGTCAACACCATAAGCCTTTCCTGAAACTGATCCTTATGTCAATGGCATTGCATGGCTGAGTGCTCCCCTCTGGAGCTGATGGAGAGACTTTAGTGTTAGGTTTTTTTCTCTGTGGTTGGAACAAAATGCCTGAGGCTGGATAACTTGTGAAGAAAACAATGGCTGATTTAGCTGAGTTTCAGAGAGAACACAGTGCTGCCTCTGCTTAGCTCTAGCGAAGGCCCTCTGACTGAACTGTCACATAATAGGTGGCCTCACACCAAGAATATGTGTGAGCTGGAGAAGACTGGAAGCAGATCCTTTTATAACAATCCCTTCTCACAGGAACTAAGTGGAGTCTAAGAGAGCTCCATTTCGCCACTGGCCACCAGGCTTTTCCTCTTAAAGGCCTCATCACTCAACATTGTCACCTGACATGCAAGCGTCCAATACATAAAGCTTTGGGAGACACTTGAGTCCCCCAAATGATAGGAACCCACACAGGGAACAGCCCTGCAATTGAGGTCTTCTGCAAAGAGTACCAGCAGTGTTCTCTGTCATCACCAAGGTAGATCCCAGCCTCTGTCTACCAGTGTTCCTTTGGTGTGCACAGCTGGATAGCAACCTCTCAGGACCCTCTGCAGCTGAGAGAAAAGATGGTCATAGGTAGATAACATTGAGCTCAATTGGATCGTACTCCTCTACAGTCAGAGATGACCTATGCATGTCAGCACACTGAGTCACTAAGACCTCTAGTAAGAGATGCCTTGAATTCCCCCGCCCCCCAGCCTCATGTGTATGTTTAAACATGTATGGGAACAGTCACACACTTGTGTGAGTACGCACATGGTAACAGAGGCCAATATCAGTATCTTCCTAAAGTTCTCTCCATCTTAAGCTAGGGTCTCTCACCGAACTTGAAGCTTATCAATTAATTCCCATAGGCTCCCTGGCCAGTGACCAGAGCTTCCTGTCTCTGCCTCTCGGTACCTGGATTACAGGTATCTGCTGTTGTACTTAGCTTTTTTTGTGGAAGATTCAAACTCAGGTCTTATGCAGCAAGCACATTACCACTGAGCAGTCTCCCCAGCCTGTATCTGGCTTTCTGTAAGCCCGAACCTCCCAGCTGTATTTATTTAGACATCCTCTCCCTCCACCCTCCTCTACGGAGTTCACTTTCCTGTCACCACCAGGGGTTCCTTTGTGGGCTAGTAACATTTTAACATTTTGTAATATCTTCCCACACTTTAGTGACTTCCTACTGTTCTGACAGTGGATACTTCCAGAAGCCACTTCCCACCTCCTTCTTCTAATTCCAAGTCTCCTGTGGGCTGGACAAGCGATAATGGAGCCAGCAAGTGTCATAGGCACCCTCATGTGAGGAACATGCACCTGCTCTTTGGCACTCTATCTTAATGGCTCTTCATCTTTGATGGGGATATTAGAGCTGCCAGCGGAGCCAAGTTTTAGACACACAGCATGCTAATTTTACTCCTGTCTCTTTGTTCCATGTCAGCATAAAGGCAGAAGGTAGCCAGGTCAACCTGTCCACCTCCATGTGGTCCCTGCCGTGGCTCAGCCAGGCAGCACCCAGAACTACTTGGGAAAGCCCAGGCAGGCTGAGAGTTGAGCACTGAAGATTGTGTGGTTCAACAACAAAGTCCTCTGTTACACCCAGGACCTCTGGAACTGTCAGGTGACAGAAAAATCAGCATAAAGACATTACAAAGCAGAGCCCAATAGCAGTTCCAGAGCAGTATGTGGCCATAGGTGATGGTGTACATGCGCATGTGTGTGTGTGTGTGTGTGTGCATGTGTGTGTTTGTGTGTGTGTGTGTGTGTGTGTGTGTGTGTGTGTGTGTGTGTGTACACTCACAGAGACACAGAAATAAAAGGATGCCTTTGTGGAGCACATGAATACACACAGAGAGAGCTGTGCGTGGTTGAGAAAGAGCAGCCTGGCCAACTTCAACTGACGAAAGGTGCTAACAGAGTCCCAGGCACTGCCCTGTGGGGCCACTGTCCAGAATTCTAGAGCAGAAGCTGTGGCTGCTACTGTGGTCTGGTATGTGGGTTTCCCTCCTGTCTATCTCCTGAGCCTCTGAAGTATTCTGACCCATGAATGGGTCTGTGGTTTGATTTGTGGTCTCCCAATGTGGTCCGCCACAGATCCACAAATGGACCAGGAGTCCAGAATCAGGCCAGGCCCAGGAATATCAGATTACTGGGGCTGAGAAGCACGGCCCATTCTCCAGCCTTTCATGGGGAGAGGCGTTGTCGACTCCTGTGAGTTATGACTTTTATTATGCAGAAAACAGGCACATTAACTTCAGGCCCTTTGAAAAATGTGGTCCTGTAATCAGAGTCTGTGTCTGTCCTGATGCACGGTGGCACCAGGCCAGGGAAGTGCAGGCATGAAATAAACATTTAGAGAGACAACTACATTTGCAGATCTAAGAATTGAGTTATATGCATTTCTGACAGCTTCCTGAATCACAGCCCACGTCTCCGCCTGGCGAAACTGGGACCTGGCCCTTTAACTAGACTCCATTTCACATAATTAAAGACTCACAAAATTAAATGGCCTGCATGGAAAGTGGCTTTCAGTGGACTAAATGCCGGGAGCAATCTCCTCGCCGCAGTGGAGAAGTGACACTACCGTGCAGATCGATATCATCTCTGTTATTAATATCAAAAGCACATTACTTTGTTTTTGCCTGGCTCCCCTCCAAGCCTCCGGCCCTGCCGCGGAGCAGCCATTTGCTCGGGCCATAATTTACTTTGGTGAGTTTTTAAGGTATTGTTTTGTCAGGACCAATCACCGTGACGTTATAAATGGCTGGGAGGACTTGCACTCTTCCTCCATGGCATATGCAGCAAAATTAATTTTTAAAAGTTTCACGTCAATTACTCCTGTCCTTGAGTTATGCAAGGGGACAAAGGAGCGGAGACGTAAGAATGTGAATGATCTCAAACCGATGAGGTAACGACACACAGAGGGCCGAGGCTGCAGACCAGAGCAGACACGACACTATCTTTAATTGATGCATTGAATTAAACAATGCTAAAGCCAAATAAATATTGACCACTTAGCAAAAGAACCATTGATTTGTATGATGGACAACAATGTCATCCTGCACTCTGCTGCTGGGGCTTTGGAGCTGGGGGGTCTTGTTGATTCCAGAGCAGACCTTAAGCTGAATGATAGAGGGAGAAACTGTAATCCTTAGGTAGAACTCTGCAACACGTGTGTGAATGTTCTTCATGTTTCCTGCCCTGCCTGATCCACACTCTCTTCCCCTGATCAAACTGTGTCACGCTGCTCACACTCAGTATCCAGCAGACCTCTGGCACGACCCTGCCTCCTCCTGCTGCTGTGGCTCTCACAGTGAGATTAGAGGCCCCAAACATCCTCTTAAGAGGACCTCCACCTGCCTCCTCCTCTGCCTTGTCCCAGAATGCAACTGTATGCCTCACCTCAGTCCTACACACAGAACACATCATTCACCTCCTGTTCTGCCTGAAAATCGGGGGGACACAGGATTAGGAACACAGAGCCCTGTGTTCAAAGAAAGAACTAGATTCCCTACCAACATTCACCCAAGATGTGCCTGCTTCTACTCCAGACAACACGTGGATACAGTCTCCCGGAAACTCAATAGGTAGATATTGGAATCAGACTTGAAGACAGACTTTCAGGAGAGAGCACTTAGGGCCAATGGACATTCAGGTCTAACTTTTTCATGGTCACACTCCTGTTGTCCACCTCTCCCCTGAGTGCAGACCCCAAGGATCCAAGGCTGTATGTCTTTCCTGCCTTATTTCAGCCCCTCCTGGCTCTTACACATAGTAGGCTCTTGAGAACTACTTGTAAAACGAATGGGTACTAAGATCAAGGCCTTAGGGGGTGACGTTTTACATTGTCTTTTGAGAGGAACAGGCCATTTGGTACCAATTACCCCTGAACACCTGTCAGGATGCCTGAAACCTGTAGGGATGAAGCAAGAACAGGGTAAGTGACAGCCTTGTTCAAGCAAGGGTAGACATCGGCTGTCTGTTAGCAATGGTAGAACCTGTATACTTTTGAAGGAACCCCCGACTGCTTCAGGATGTCTAAGCAAAGCAAATACAGACTTCACCAGAGTCAGGGCAAGGGTCTTTGTCTGAAACTGTACTCTCATACTCTCATGTCAGAAGCAAAGTACCTCAGCAGCTGTGCTGGATTCTCTTCCCAAACGTGCTGTGATTCCCTTTATATACGGTGGACACTGAGCCTTAAAGATGTGAACAACTTATTAAGGAGCTAAGGTCTTTACCACATAGGTGTGTGAAACAGAGATTTCAATTACTTGTTTCCCCTTCTCCATTCTGGTCATCCCTGTGATTCGTATGGAGATGTTGGGATGCTGTTTTCAGCATTAGGTCGCCAAGATTTTGTAGCCCTAGCCAATCTGTGCCATGCGCACAAGGCAGCCTGTTGTAAGAACAGGTCACAGCATGGTACTGAGAGTGGGCTGGGCAGAAGATGCATACCCCCTGCATGGTGAATAACAGACCTCAGTCCCTGGGTTTTGACGGAAGCAGAAGGGACAGTTGAGTCGGATAGTAAGTTCACTATTCCTCCATCCTTAGCAACAGGCTAAGACTTGGACCAGAGATGCCTCAGCAGCAAATAAGACCATATTTTTGACCTCAGCAAGCTCAAAGTTGTCTGGATATAAACCGCCATATGTCTGATCACACCTGACACACCAGGTTAGTCCTTACCTGGGATAAAGAGACAGGACACTATTTCAATGTTCTTTCACTTTTATTTGCACGTGTTTCGGACAAAGAAATGAGCTTTTAAATGTAGCTTCACAGGAAAGACGCACAATTCTACATCAATAGATTAATTAGAAAAATAAAACAATAAACAGGAAACAGAAGCATCCGTGACAAACAGATTTACAGTCATAAGTGGACATGTACAGGAACCCACAAAGCATCCTGTAAGTGTACAGTTTCAAACACAAGTATGTATAAGATGTGTTCTAGCAACTAGGATCTTTTTAACCAACACTGCCTCAAGATAACACAGGACCAGCTCTTGAGAAATACCTATTCAACGTTTGACTCTCACTGGACATTGATCTTTGAAAACACTGAACAATGCTCCAAAGACTGGGAGGTCCAGAAAGAGTGAATTTGCTAAAGCGTCACCAGGAAGAACAGTAATGACACTTCTAATCTTGTTTGTTCAAAGGGCACTTGCTAACTTGATGCTTCAGCCAATGACCCAGGTACTCAAGTAACTCACATCAACACAGAAAGTATTTGTCAGGTTCCTGGCCAGACCAGGCGAGGGAAGGCCTGTAGTCCCCAGGACACCTCAGAGTGAGATCTGGAAGGACTGACTCCTGGCCTAGTGGAGAGAGGGACCAGAGACACACTGTGTGCCCAGGGCTAGAACTGGTAATAACAGGGAGAATGTAAGTTTATCCTTCCATGGGAGAGGATGAAGGACTCCTTAGAAGGGTATGTGGGAGCTGGGTCCTGGGAGTACACAGGGACTTTGCAAAAACTGTGGGTAAAAGCATTCCTGGAAAGAGATGTGCAGGTCTGAGGAGCTAAAGGTGCTAGAGAGGACTGGGGTGTCAGACTGGTGACTGCCACATTTTCCCAAGTGTGTGTGTGTGTGTGTGTGTGTGTGTGTGTGTGTTCGCGCGCGCATGTGTGTGCACATGTATGTGTGCCTCTGTGTGTGTGCATGTGTGCAAATGTGTGTGTCCATGTGTGTGCCCATGTGTGTGTGCACATGTTTGTGTGCTTGTGTATGTATGTGTTCACATGTGTGTGCCTCCGTGTGTGTGTGTGTGTGTGTGTGTGTGTGTGTCTATGTATGTATGTATGCACTCGCGTACAGATGTGTGGGAAGCTAGGGACAGCCTTGGGTGTCATCCTCAAGAACATCATCTACCTTCTTTGAGATAGTGTCTGTCATGAACCTACAACTCACTTATTTGGCTAGACTGACTAGCCAGAGATCCCAAGAAGCCCCCTGTCCATCTCTCCAGCTCTAGGATGACAAGTCCACAGGACCATTCCCAGTTTGTTTGAGTGTTCTCTGGAGCTTGAACTATGGTCTTCATGTTTGCATGGGGGCATTTCGATAACCAAGCTATTCCCTGGCCCCAGAGCTCTTGGTGGTATCTGTTCTCAGTTCCAAAGGCAGAGAGGCAGATACAAATTAACTCAGTGTCCTCCTAGACCCACGCCTCCAAGAGCTGCTGCTGTGCTTATGGGAAAATCTAAGGTTTCTCCATGTTCCCTATATTTTGGATACTACTCACCCAGCCTCCTGCTGTTCCTGGAGTTGGTAAAGTTCACTCTCACTGCAGGGCCTTTGCACTCTCGCTCAATTGGTATGGGATGCCCTTCATCTGAATGTTTCTTTGATTAGCTTCACCACACACAAGTCCTCCTGCAGATGTCCTCTTCTGCAGCCTACAAACCAAACCAAGGCATCCCATGGTGCCTTGTGTCATTCTCTAAAATCATCATGTCTGTGTATTCAGTTGTGGTAACCTCCATGAAGACAACAGATGGGTCAGCTGGAGTCACTGATGTGTTTCTAGTTCCCACAAGAGTCCCTAAGAGATGCCGAGTGCTCAGAAAATATTTGTTGATTCAACAAATGAATGAGAAGAAAAATGAATTCGAGAATCAGAGACTAGCCAGGAGATATCTGTGAGTGTCTGGAATGTTTGAGAGGTAGGGCAAACTCAAGAGGAGGCTTCTTTGCCTGCCAAGCCTGTCTATGAGCAGGGAGACAGGCCACTCTACAGTAAACACAGAGGGACAAAGATGCAGTGAGGGGCATTGAGACACATCCAAGAGGCTCCAGTTCATCCTCCCATGCCAAAGCGCTCTTTACTCCATGGTGCTGGCAGGAGGTTAGTGAGAAAAAGAGGAGAAAATACAGTGTGGTTAATAGAAAGCTTAGGGATCTGTGCAACGGCCTACAGACCCTCCTCTCTTGATCAGCTTCCCACTGAAGGAAAGGGCAAGTTCAAGACTGAAGCCAGAAGAAATTCAGGACAATTCAGGCCAGGCTAAAATGCTCACACCCCAGCCAGCTCTGCTCTTGCTTGCCTAGAGAACAATTCCTATCAATTATCTGACAAAGCTCCACTCTGTCCTCAAAGGCCAGTTAGGAAATAATCTTCTAAAAGCTTCTCCTGACCCTCCTATCAGCCCTTGGCTAGCTGGGTTTGCAGGTCGCCTCTTGTTAGCTTTTATCCCAGTCACACCGACCCTTGCTTCTGAAATCCTCAGCCAATCAGTGTGCAACCGCCTCCGATCTGTTTCTATATCCATAAAACAGGGGAAATAATATATACCTCACAAGGATGTTATGAGGCTTCCTTGTGAGTCTCTGCAGCTGCTAAGTGATGGATATTTAATAAATACTAGACAGGATGGTGATGAAGAGGGAAAACTTCGGAATCGCCCCCAAATGCCTGACAGGTGGTTAGGTGGGCACTGGTGAGAAAACCAAAGAAAAAAACAAAACATGGGACTAGGAATCCAAAACCCCGGCTCTGACATGGTGGCTGTGATTTGAACAGGTGTCATACACCCTTGACCTTCTCCTTCCTGTAGGATGAAATTTCTAAAACTGTCCTCAGAAGACCATGGGGAATGAATGTGAACAGTCACTTTTCCAGTGAATAAAGAACTATGGTATCTCAAACACCAGGCTCAGTGCTAAGTTAGACTTCCAGATGATCCAACATCTGATGCCTGTAAGGTGGGGGTGGGGGCAGTGGTTGAGACAGCTCAGTTCATGCAGACATGCAGGCTCCCTCTCAGCAGCATCTACCCGTGGCCTGCTCTGTGCCAGCCTGTGAGATAGACAAGTGAGACGCTGGCCCTAATGATATTACTAATAGTTAATGTGCATGGAGTTTTGACTGCATGACCTGGGCCATACGTTCCTGACACTTCCCAAAACCCAGGAAGAACTGATCACTGTCTCCCATATCGGCAGCCAAGATTCTGTGAATTAAAGTGCTTGGAGTGTGAAGCAGAGGTTCTGGTGTCTTGCATGTGGTCAATAAGTGGGAGCCCTAATTCTATTTATTAGCTCAAGAGGTAACACCAGGCATTTAGAGCCTTGAGTGTTTGATCTTGTTTAATCATTTAATCCAGGGTGACAAGTGCTAGGACATGACACACGAAACCAACTATAAAAAACTAAAAGCTTTGCACATGCGAGCACTTGCTGGCCTCTCACAGGGGCTGGCTGATGACAGAGGAAGACATGGAGCAGTCATCATGAGACTAGATCACCCAGGGACACTCTGGAAGGTGAGTCCAGGGTCATTTAAGGAGCAGGACAAGAGAGGCCGGCATCAGAGGGCAGGGGAAACCACCCTTTCTGCAAGCCAGATTGCTTCCGATTCAAACAGGGCAATTTAAAAACATGTAAAAGGCATAAAGCGAGAGCAGTGTGCACAGCTGCCGCCAACCGCTCCATCGCTGCCTTGCTGTGGACTCTAAATGACAATAAACCTTCCACCCCTTATAAATTAAGCAGACTTTCAAAAAAACCATATCTCCTCCTGCAACTTTTTATGGCTGTTTGGCAACTTTAATCATTTTGCAAAATGCAATTCCTGGTCATAAATTCTCTCCCAAGTACAGATTTAGGAAGATCTAGAGGACTGCAGCAGGTTGATAGGTAAGTTTTAATCTGACAAGGCCAAAAAGTCTATTAGATTTATAGGGAGGCAGCAGATACCCTGTAATTACACCAAGCTCGACCTCCCGGGAATCTCGAACGTGTGATGGTGGGGGGTGAGGGGAGAGAGTGGGAAGGGAAGCAACAGGGGCAGCTCCAAGGGCAGACCAGAAAGCCCCATGGTTCAGCTCCCTGACCTGGCCTTTCTAGCCCAGGCCATGGTCACTTCCTGCACAGGCTCCCACTCCGGGTTCCAGGTCAATGAAGCCAGTAATTGATGCTCACACACATGCATACAGTATCCACTGTGCCTGTGGCTACTAGAGCCTGTTAAGAAGAACCGAGCACTCTGAAAGATGTCACAGATCCCTGAGCAGGGTTGTAGAATGAATGAAAGGCGCTGAGGTTCATTCAGTTACACACTCAACAAGCACACTGCCCATATTTGTGCTTTGTGACCCGTGCTGTATAAGACAGCAGGACAGAGCCATAGACCATTTAGGTGTGTATTGCACAAGACACCTTGCTAAGGGGCGTTAGATATAGGCTCCAGCTCTGGCCACTCTGGCTCAGGGAAAACCCACGCAGTGTGTCCAGGGGCATGACACTGATGGCCCAATGCTAAGGTGATGATTAATATCTCTGTAGCTCAAACTTTGGCTTACATTGGAGAGGGAGGTTGGTCTAATAGAAACCCCAGGAACATACTGGCAATCTCTAGGCCAGCACAGTTTTAAAATGGACAAATGAATGTGACAAGTGTCTTTGCCCCCTTATCTTGTCTTCCCGTCCCCTTCTTTCCCTACCTCTTCCTTCTCCCCTCCCACTTTCTTTCTTTTCCACATTATTGTCTTTCATTATCTCATATCTGGAGACCAAATCTACATTCTGCTTGGCTCTCCTGTGAGCTCCAGACTCTTGGAGAGGGCTAAGGATGGAGACGGGGAAAATAAAGGATGATATGGGACAGGAGGCACAGTATCCACGAGACCCTAGTACTACAACAGGCAGAACTGCCCAGGATGCTGGAGTCCTGATTCCGGAGACTGAGAATCAACTATGCTACTTGACCCATGGGGAACTAAAGCTGCGAGTATAGTTACTAACCAGCTGACCTCACAACAGAGAGCTCTTCCAGGGTCACCTGTGTGGCCCGGTGTTATCACTGTCCTGGATGAGTCAAGTAAGAGTGAAGCCCCATGAAACAGATGGGACCAGCCACAGCTGATTACAGAGATATAGGAAGGGGCCTAAAGCCAAGGAAAAGCGAAATAGGAAAATATTTGACTGAGTTTAGTCCAGTGAAAGCTATCTCAGACTTCTGACCCTCAGATATGTGCTGAGGTTATCAAGTATGGTAAGCTGTTACCATAGCCACAGTGATATTGAAGCTGAGGCCTGAGGCACCGATAGGTAAGTGAATCAGATAAAGAGAACCACGTCAGGTGTTATCCTCTGTAGTTCTCATTTTGCTCTGAGAGTTCTGCAGTTATACGTGCCCTACAGGAAAATCATATGAACATTCAGGGGGTATGAAGGTAGCCTTCCTGTGGGTACAGGTTATAGACAGATGATGCTATCAGAGGAAGCCAAGTCCCAGCTGAGTTATTTAGGGGTGTTAATGGCCAGACCTGAACCACAGAATGTCCTGAGTGTGTTAGTGGCCAAACCTGGACCACAGAATGTCCTGAGCATGTTAGTGGCCAAACCTGGACCCACAGCATGTCCTGAGCGTGTTAGTGTCCAGACCTGAACCACAGCATGTCCTGAGCATGTTAGTGGCCAGACCTGAACCACAGCATGTCCTGAGCATGTTAGTGGCCAGACCTGGACCACAGCATGTCCCGAGTGTTTTCTGTGGTTTGCCTTTTCTAGAAACTCTGGTGTTGGATCATACGGTGGCCATGACCCAGTCCACAGTGTCTCTACCTCCCCCTGGTCAGGGTGGGGGTTGGGGGCGACGCTCCTTGAGCTCCACATTCCTTCATTGATACAGTGATGGAAATCACTGCTCACTGTGAATTGTTCTGTAAGTTAGATGAGAAAGTCCACAAAACACGGAAATAGTAACTGGTATTGAACAGTTACTGCCATCATTGTTAGATGTGACAGGAACACTTGAGGGTCACTCCAACAGCCCACCCCCTGGTATTCATGCCATAGTAACATCCTCTCCCGTTTATGTGGGCAAAACCTGTCACTTACCTTTAATAGACCTGGAAAGGTGACTACGTCCCTCCATGATTCTGGTTACTCTACACTGTATAAGCTCTGTCTTAGGTACAGGCGCTTGCTTGATGTAGTCAGCAGCCATGCTGAAGAAATCCCCAGGCAGTGACTATGGGTTAATGTTCTCCTGGCAGACAGACAGTAAGAATGAGGCCCTGAAGGGAACAAAAGTCAGCCACTAAGGTTCTTGAAAACAGATACTCACTGCTTTCATCATCTTTGCCAACATCACCACCAGCATCACCAGCATCACTACCACCATCACCACCAGCATCACCACCAGCATCACCACCAGCATCACCACCACCATCACCACCACCATCACCACCACCATCACCAGCATCACCACCAGCATCACCACCAGCATCACCACCAGCATCACCACCAGCATCACCACCAGCATCACCACCAGCATCACCACCAGCATCACCACCAGCATCACCACCACCATCACCAGCATCACCACCAGCATCACCACCAGCATAACCACCAGCATCACCACCAGCATCACCACCAGCATCACCACCAACATCACCACCAACATCACCACCAACACCACCATCACCACCAACACCACCACCTTACCACCACCCACCATTTGGGCCTCCTGATGGATGACCCCAGCTGACCCTTAAGAGAGCTATGTAAGACCCTCAGAAGAGGACCCAGATAAGCCATCGACCCACTGGTGTGGTGAGAAACGTTATCTAAAGCTGTCAAGTTTGAGGTCCCTTCCTAGAACTCACACAGAATAGACAATGAACCCATCCACTAAATGCTGTTTCCCATTTTACAAGTGGAAACTGGGGGGGTGAAAAAGGAGGTTCTAAAGCCATACAGCTAGTTAAAGGCACAGCTAGATCCCAACCCATGACTCTCCAATTCTAAACCCCTTGTTATTACTCTCCTGACAAGCTGCTTTCCTCCCCCAGGACAGCCAACCACCCATCACCAGACCTTTAGTTACCATTCTTGGCCTTCTTGTGTCTATTCATCCTCCCAGACTCTCTCCCTCCTCCTGCTCCCTTCCTCACCCACACCCCATCACAGGGCATCATTCCTTAACAGCCCGCACCTGCCCATACTTCTATCCTCAAGGCTTCCCCTCCTGGTTTATCCCTGACAGTAAATGGGCATCTACATAGCTTTGCTTCACCTGGCTAGACCTGAGATGGCTATGCCACTCTCCCCTCATGCCATCAAAGAGGCCGAGTTATCTCATAGGATTAGAGACAAACTCTCAGGCAGGCCTCCAAAACCCAGAGCCCGTCCATGCCAGATGTCCCAAGCCACATCATCCCAAGAGCAGAACTAGCAGGAAGTGCTACCCTGGGCTGCTCTAGCCCATCAGCTGTCCTCCGGCCTCACTGCCCTTCCCCTAAAGGAAAGAGGGGCTTCTTCAAAGACAGGACAGAATAAAATATAGATAAGCATTAGTCAAATGAAATTAATGCTTGCAATATTGTCTTAGGCCTGCTCATATGCATCAAGCGCTTATGAAGTTGCCGTTTATCACGTGAGAATATTGCAGTTATATATTAGCTGACTGTCTGGTGGCCACTGCAATGGCTCTCCCTGGACCCCAGGTCGCCCTTCACAGTGCAACATCAGCTTTGGTGACATCCATTTCTTTCCTCTGCTGACACATCCCCAGATACTGATAAAAGGCCTTGCCCCCAACAACATATGAATATTTAAATGACAGTTAATTATTCAGCATATAATGATATGATTAGCATCCACTTTACTGCTGGCTGTGGGCCCAACCGAGTCTTGCCCCACAATGAGAGTGTGATGAAGAAATGCCAAAATGTAGGCAAACCCCAAGTCTGTGGCATCTGCTGGGACCCGTTTGGTATTTAGGGGAAATGACCCCCAAAACATCCTCAGTTACTCTGTGTCAGGCTGCATGTGGGGTCTAGGAAGGAAATCCAGTCAGCGGAGCCTCTGCTTACACAGTACTGAGAGCCCACCAGGAGTCCACATTCATCCTGCTCTCTGTGAAAGCATCATTGGATTCTGAAGCATCATGAAGCTTTGTCCTTAACATCCTTCCTTCTCTTAGGGATGAAGAAAAGTTTTAGGGGAACCAACACATGCAAGGTCACAGGGTGTGGGAAGGACCTGGGATTGAACCCCTGCCTCCTAAAGCCCCGAGACAGTGGTGCAGAAGAGACCTCAGGACAGTGTGAGTTTGGTTGAGATGAGGTGGGGAGTAGCTTCTGCAAGAAAGCGCTGGGCACTGGGGAATAAATGAACTTGGGAGGCTGAGGGGCCTCCAGGCCAAGCAACTTTAAAGAAGCAAAAGGAATGGGGTACACAGGTGAGGGACACCCAAAGAGAATCCACATAAGGACTGGAGAGGAAAAGTATATAGGGGAAGGTTAGGAGCCAGGACATAACTGAATGAGCACCGCTTGTAGGATGCATCGGATATAAGTCATGATGGCATATGCCTTTAATCCCAGCACTGCTGGTACCTGCATGCATGTCCTGACATGTGTCACATACACACAATAATAAATGATATTTTTTGAAGAAGCTCCTCAGAAGGCTGGCATATAGTAGGAGGTCTTATTAAGTCTATGTCATGTTTTCAAGTTGCACATGAAGGAAGTTCAAAAATCTAGGCCTGGTAGCACATGCTGTAATCCAATCCTTCAGGAGGCTGAGGCAGAAAGACCAGGTGTTACGGGCCAACCTGGGCTACATAGCATACATAACCTGTCTCAAAAAAAGGAAAGGAAAAGAAGACAGAGAGAGAAAAAGAAGAAAGGAGGGAGGGAGGGAGGGAGGGAGGGAGGGAGGGAGGGAGGGAGGGAAAGTTGAAATAAATCTGGACACAGTCCTGGTGCACAGTAACATAAGCTGCCCAGACCCCAGACGTGAGGCCTGTCCACTCAGGGTCTCAGCAGTTAGCTGCCAACAACTAAAACTAATTTCATTTTACGACAAAACCAGGGATGGGAACAAGTTCAGTGACATCAGGAAGAAATTTAAATAAGTATCTTTAACAGAAAACCTGTACCAAAATAAAAGGCCTAGAATCTTTCAAATGAAATACAGTAAGAAAAAAGTTTAAAGGGAAATTATAGCTCTTAAAAGATCAAATGTAAAACATAAAAATGTATTACCTGATTAGACTCTAGTCCAAATGTGTGTGCATGCACATTCATATGTGTGAGGCTGCAGATGTGCATGCATGTGTTCATATGTGAGGTTGCATGTACATGCATATGTTCATATGTGTGAGGATGAAGATGTTCCCACACACCACACATATTCCTATGTGTGAAGCAGATGGGCACATACATGTTCATAAGTATGAGGCTGCACATGTGCATACACACCATACATATTCCTATATGCGAGCTGTAGATGTGCACATATATGTTCATAAGTATAAGGCTTCACATGTGCATGCACATGTTCATTTCTGTGAGTCTGAAGTGGACATACACATTTTCAAATATGTGAGATTGCATATGTACACATACATGTTCATATGTATGAGATTGTGCATATGCATGCACGTTTATATGTGTGAGGCTATACATGTGCATGTATGTGTGTGGAGGCTAGAGTACAACCTCAGGTGTAACCACTATTCAAGCACCATCTACCTTTTTAAATTAATTAATCTCTAAAGATTCCTTTTTATTTTATTCACATGTACATTTATGTCTATGGATGAATGCTACATGTGTGCAGGGGCCTGTGGAGACTCAGAAGGGCATCTATTCCCTGGAGCTGCCAGAGCCATCTCTCCAGCCATCCACCAGTTTTTTAGACAGGGCCTCTCACTGGCCTGGAGCTCAAGGAGGCTAAGCTGTCTGTCTGGCAAGCTCCAGGGGTTTTTCTGTCACCACCTCCCTATCCCGGAGATTACAAACTGTCACCACCACACCCAACTTTATTAAGTAGGTACTGGAAGCCAAACTCTGGTTCTCTTGTCATTATGGCAAGCACTGAGCCATGGTCTCAGCCCAGAGTTCAAATTATTTACTTTAAACAAAAGATATAAAAACATTTATTTTAGAACAATTGAGACATGTGATTGAACTGAAAACTGATGTTTTGGAATTGCTGTTGATTTTCTCGTGTGCAATAGAGATGTTGTGACTGCTAAGGATAGCTTTATTCTTGGGAGGAGCATCTGGAGATGAGAGTCACAGTATCCAAACTCATCTGAAAATACTATTAAAAAATATGTATAACAATGTAGCAAACAGTTTCAACAGACCAACTCTCCACACAGGCTTCATGGGTAATAATGACTGACACCATTCTTCCAAACTTGTCCATAGATTTGAAAACTTCCAAAATTAAAAGTCAAGGGTGAAGGAAGAAAGTGCAAGACCCAGACTGGCGGAAGCAGGTTTAGCCAGCTGCAAGGACCCCGCCCAGCCAATGCAGCCAGGCCACCCCTGACCAAGGGTTGAGTCACATTGCAAGTGGTCCTTCCGACAATGGCTGCAAACCGGAGAGGGCAGAGGGTCAGGGGCCCAGCTGTAGCCCCGCTTCCCCCAACATCCCTCTCGAAAAGGTCAGCTCCCCAGACATCAAGAAGGGCCCTGTCCCCTGGGGAAGGCTGGAGCCAGAAGCTCACTAGGGGGTGACCACATGGACACTTGTCCCTTCAGACAAAAACACTCTTGTTTTTGTACCGTGAGCTATAGATCTCTGGTGCAAGAGTTTTCTTTGATTCCTCTTCTACATGCTCCAAAGCATCAACCAGCTACTCCTGCCTACAGGAGGAGGGGAGAAGAGCTGTCTGGACCCAGGTGTGTGGGGGCTCAGATCACAGGAACATCCAGGCTTTGAGGGTAGGGCCAGGTTCCCAAGTGGAATAGGCTAAAAAAAACTATAGACTTCAATTCTCTTTCAGAGAGTCCAAAATGGCATTAATATCTCACTGGCCAAGAGCCCTGAAGTCAAGGAGACTTGTGGTCCTTTCTAGCAGCCACTCATCCAGCTGACTCACCCCAGACTCCCTTTCTTTTTAACAGCTCCAGCCATATAGAGTCCAAATGTCTTCAGGAAGTTCTACTAAGAACTGTCTTTTTGCTTGCTATGGTTTGAATCCAGAATGTCCCCCACAGGATCCTGTTTTAATTACTTGGTCCCCACCTTGTAGAACTATTTTTAGGGCAGTGAGTGGAGCCTTTCAGATGGTTACACCAACCTCTAGTTCCAGGCTAGCTGGCTCTGCTTCCTGGGGTACCATCACACGAAATGTAATTTGTGTAGCGCATTGCTTACCTGTATTCTTCCTTGTTACATGAACTACACCACAACTCAGTCAGATACAGATGTGCTAATGTCCCACATACCTCAAAGCCACAGGCATGAGAAAATCTGAGATAGGGGCAAGAGTGACTGTTAGCACATCTGGGCAGTTATGGAATCAATTGTTCTAAAGACAGAGCTCAATAGTGTGTGTGTGTGTGTGTGTGTGTGTGTGTGTGTGTGTGTGTGTGTGTGGGTGTGTGTTATGGAGGACACAAACATCATGGTGTGAGTGTGGAGGCCAGAGGACAATCTCCTTGTTTGAGACCCAGTCATCACCATCATTATCATCATCATCATCATCATCATCATCATCATCATCGTCATCATCTCGTCATCATCATCATCACCATCACCATCATCATCATCGTTGTCATCATCATCATCATCACCATCACCATCGTCACCGTCATCATCATCATCGTCATCATCATCATCATCATCATCATCGTCATCATCATCATCATCATCATCGTCATCATCATCGTTGTCATCGTCGTCATCATCATCATCATCGTCGTCATCATCATCATCACCATCTCACCATCATCATCATCATCGTCGTCGTCATCATCATCATCACCATCTCACCATCATCATCATCATCATCGTCGTCATCATCATCGTTTTGTTTTCCACTGAATGCATCAGGGTTCACAAAGTTTATAGAGATTCTTCTGTCTCTGTCTCCTGCCCCCTCATAGGCATATAGAGCCACTCACTCTATATGTCCAGATTTTATGTGGGCATTGAGAATTCAAACTCAGATCCTTACACTTGCACAGGTCCTTACACTGGACATACAGCTTGCAAGGCTGAGCCCTAAGTAGAGGGCAGGGGGTGATAAGAACATGATCTGCTTACACGTGGTCTCTGTTGGAGCATAGACGTCATGATCCTTACTTCCCATCAACTTTTTTTTTTAACACTTTTAAATGGTTATTTTATGCACATTAGCATTGTGCTGTGGATGTCAGGTCCCATGAAACTGGAGTTACAGACAGTTGTGAGCCATCATATGGTTGCTAGGAATTGAACCCTGGTCCTCTACAAAAGCAGACAGTGCTCTTAACCACTAAGCCATCTCTCCAGGCCCTCTCATTAACTCTTGAGATTTATGTCTTTCTCCCCAATAAAGGAAAATAAAAACCATGCCACAGTCACCCACTCCAGCTGACTGTTACATGCAAACAAATCATCCCACTGAGCCCACACAAAGCTGTAGAGAAACCCTGTAGGCCTAACTGTCCTCACAGCCCCAACTGCACAGTCATGATCCAGTCATGAGAAAGAAATTCACCTCATGTAAACAGGGTTTGTGAGTTACTTTTCTCTTTGCTTTGGCCAACACCTGGCTCAGTAGGTGTAGTACATCATGGCAGGAAAGTCACAGTGGAGGGAGCCACTTAGTCTCTGTTTCCCTGAGCATCTGTCACCCAGGTAGCTGGTCACTCATAGAGGCCAACTGGCAAGCTGAGATGAGCTAGGAAGTAAGACCCTCAAGACCTTGACTCTGAAGACACCTGCTTCTTATAACCAGACTTTGGCTCTTTTTAAAAAAAACACTTTTTAAACAGTTCATTTATTTTTATTTTATGTGCGTTGGTGTTTTTTATTTGTTTTTTGAGACAGGGATTCGCTGTGTAGCCCTGGCTGTCCTGGAACTCACTCTGTAGACCAGGCTGGCATCAAACTCACAGAGATCTGCCTGCCTCTGCCTCTGTCTCTGCCTCCTGACTGCACTACCATGCATGGTGTGCATTAGTGTTTTGCATGGATTGGTGTTTTGCCTGCCTGTATGTCTGTGTCCAGTCTTGGAATTACAGTTATGAGCTACCATGTGGTTGCTGAGAATTGAACCCTGGTCCTCTGGAAGAACAGTCAATGTTGCTTTTAACCACCAAGTCATTTCTCCAACCCCCAGCCAGGGCTTGACCCCTAAAGGTCCCATGATGTCCCCCAAACACCACCACCAGCTGATAGCCAAATGATGTAAACACGAGCCTAGTCCAGATCCAAACCATAATGTGGAGAGATGCCATTTCCCAGTTACCCAGGCTGCCAGCAGCTCGGAGTCTGAAATCACCTTGTTAAAAATTGCAGGCTTTGTGTTCTGTTTGACAGTTGTACATTGCAGACAAAGCCGTGATTTCACTGCTGTTGGTTGGCATTAAAAGAAATGGCCCTCCTGGTGCCCACTTGATGGTCAGAGGACACAGAAAGAACACACAGCAGCAGAGATGGGTCCTGCCTTCAGTCACCCGTTCCTTTACTAAGCACCTTCTTAGTAAATGCTGACCAAGGAAATACCCCCACCCCCCGCAGCCTGGAAAAACCAGCATCACAGACAGTACTCAGATGATTACTGTATAAGTGCTATGAAGGAGAACAGGCAGCTTCAGGAGGTGTAGCAGCAAGCCTGAACCAGCCTGAGGACTCAGGACCCAGGGCAGATGCAGTCCCAATAGTTAAAGGCTTCATCCATCCCCAAGAGTAAGGCTCAGAAGCCAACTCCTATCTAATTGTGCAACATTTGTATGTGCACACATGTATTTATAACCATATATTTTTCTGTTTGAATGTATGCATATGTATTTGTAGATGTATTTATATAACTATACATATAGATGCTCTGCATGGTTACTTGAGTTAAAGTTAACCATATAGGAAATTCTATAGCATTTCCTCCCCATAATCTCTTAAGAATAATTATATACATAGGGCATCATGTTTATTTTCTATATTCATTTATTTATGGGTGTGCATACATGCTTGTGTGTATGTGTGTGTGTTTGTGTGTATGTGTATGTATGTGTGTGTGCATGCATGTATGTACATGTGTATATATGTGTGCATGTGTGTGTTCATGTGCACCACATAAGGAGGTCATGACTTGCTGGAGTTGGCTTTCTCTTCTTACCTCACGAGTTTTAGGGACTGAACTCAGGCTTGATGGCAAGCACCTTTACCCACCAAGCCATCTCAATGGTCCAGGAGGCCATGTTTCTGATCTGTGTTCAGAATGACCAGAGGACATGAGAGTCCTGATCCGAACAAGCCTGCAACCCTCAAGCATCCTACTACAGGATGCACCCATTATGCCCATCAGAGAGTGTGTGTGAATTTGTACAGGGATATTTCCACAGAACTGAGAAAGAGGTGTGAGGGTCCAGAAGATCTCAGTGCACTTCAGTGTGGGCATGTGTGTGTGCATGTGTGTGTAGGCACCCTGAGCTTGGGCATATGTGTGGAAGTTCTGTAAAGGGGAGGGGATGGGTGTACTTCATTTTCCTGGGTTGGCAGTTTTGTGGTTCCGTGCCTCTGGGACTCAGACACTTGCTACGTGCTCCGGTGTTCCTTACAGCCATTTTGCCTGCAGCAGTCACACAGTTGAAAAATGTGGGTCCGTGTGCCTGCTAGAAAAGTCTGCGAAGGCAGACAGGTAGGACTCATGGCCATTTTGCAATTCCTGCTCATTAGACATGTCTGGGGCCTTGTGAGTGAGCTCTGAGGATAAATAAGTATAAATATTATATTTGCCTCCAGGTTATCTTTAAAAATGTATTTTCCTCTTCTTCTACTTATCTCCCAGCCCCCACCAGTAGCTGTCAGAGCCTCCCCAAAGCTCCTGGGTGTCAGAAATGCCACCCAGAGTGTCCAGGGTCCTTAGTGAGTAGCTTGCTTCTCTTAAACTGATTCCACGGCTTCATTCATGAGTGGCCAGAGGCAGCAGGGCACCCTAAGATTTTCTCTGTGCCCCTGGAGCAAGAAGAAAAGGTGTGGCTGATACCTGGTGCTGAGTATCCAAGCGTCAAGAAACACTACAAAGAGGTAACAAGGGGCTTTGTCTTAGCTTTTGGGCCTGAATAACATGAATTGGGCCACACAGAACTAGGAACATAGCAAAGGTCAAGATGTACTCTCCTATCTGGCATGGTACCACTATGTGAGAAAGTCTGAGGTCCCCACAAGGGGGCTAAGGAGATCTGGGCCATCTTCAGTTTATGGGCCACATATTAAGAGAGCAAAACCAGGGCTGGGCTGTAGCTCTGCTGATAGGATGCTTGCTTAGCATGCACAGAGCTTTGGGGTTGGTCTCAGCAGCACAAAAAAACTGAGAAGACCGAGCACACTCATAGTCTCAGCACTCTGAAGGATCGGTATCAAGGTCATCCTAGTCTACTTAGTGAATCTGAGATCAGCCTGGACTATATGAAACTTTATCTCAAGAGGAGAGAGAGAGAACTCTACTCATAGAACTCAAGGAAAAAGAGGGTGTTGGGAAAGAGGGCATGCCTTTTGCCATGCTCTGAGCTGCCCAAATGGGGATTTGGAGATCAGGTATTTTTAGGCAGCGACATATGCATTCTGGCGATTTCCCAGGTTGAGTCACTGAGATAAAACAAAGAAATGAAATGAGATGTGGGCTCAGCTCCTCAAGCTTCAGAGGGGGTGGTAAACCCCAAGTTTTACTGCTTCCTGTGTCCTCTATGAGAGCCCTCCTTCTTTTTCAGGATCCCCACAAAGCATCCACTCTTTCTGCATACATCGGCCTTTCAGCGATCTATAGGAAAATACAGCTTGAAGCTAGGTCTTCTTCAGGCTGGGAAGAGTTGTCCATCCAGAACAGCGGGTTGTGGATTACCCCAGTCACCATGGGAAAAACTGTCTTCCTCTCTTCTGCCTTGGACTCAGTAGGCAGAGTCTCCAGGACAGGGAAACTTGCACAGCAGCACCATAAATGCCACCCCCAGGTTGCAGGACAATAAGAACTACCATTTGCTTGCTTTATGATTAGATTAGCCTAGACTTAACAATACTGTTCTCAGTACTGGGTTTATCTCAGGTCTGGACCGCGACATGGAAGGAAGTCTGTAGGGCACTTAACAAAGACGCAGATAATGGAGCAAGGTGGAACACACCTTTAATCTCTGGCTCTCTGGGGACAGGCAGATCTCTGTGAGTTCAAGGCCAGCCTGGTCTACATAGAAAGTTCTAGGACAACCAGGGCTATATAGTGAGACCCTATCTCAAAAAGGAAACTGACACAGTGAGTGGTTGGGTGATTGGTGCCTCAAGCCTTGGTTGGATGTAGCCAACATCACCCACCTTCTGGGGGCAGTAGGGTGAAGATCTGGAAAGAATGTCCCTCCTTCCCTCCCTCCCCTCCCTCCCTCCTTCCCTCTCTCCCTCCTTCCCCTCTCTCTTAGTGTATATATCTCTTTTTCTGTCTCTCATCTCTCTCTCTCTCTCTCTCTCTCTCTCTCTCTCTCTCTCTCTCTCTGTGTGTGTGTGTGTGTGTGTGTGTGTGTGTGTATGTGTGTACACATGTGTGCATGCATGAATATGTGTACCGAGAGGCCATGGGTAAACACTGAGCATCTTCTTCAATCTCTCTCCATCTCATTTTTTCAAGACGGGTCTGGGACTCATTGAGCTAGACTGACTGGTCAGCAAGGCCCAGAGATCCTTCACTCTAGGCTCCCCAGTGCTGGGTTATAGACAGAGGTTACCAGTGTGGCTTTTATGGGAGCCTTAGTGAGCCATACTTGGGTCCACATGCCCATATAGCAAGCCCTTTACCAACTAAGTGATCACCCAGCCCAATGGGAAGAGACCTGCAGGTGGGTGGCTCCCAGCTGCTTGCCTCCCTCATGAGATATTAAATGGACTTTTATCATCTCAGCCTCTTTTAGCTTGAGATCCCACTGTTTGACATGAAACATCCTTTGTCCTTCATCCTCTCCACACCTCAGTGTTCTCATCTATAAAATGGGAGTCACTGAAAGACTGTTCTAAGGACTAAAGAAAACAGAACCTGACTTGTACATGGTTAGCATCCATTAGAAACTGTTTGTCCAATCTCTTACTCCCTGTAAACAACCAGTTCTCCCAATCACGTTAGCCCAGGCCTAGCAATGACAAAGAAAAGGAAAAATTGCCAGGAGCCTGACAAAAAAAGCAAACACCACAAAGAACAGCTGATCCCTCCCTTCGAGCCTAAGATGCAACTGTGTGATTGGTCTAGATTGATCACCCCAGTCCAATCACCTGTAAGTAGGTATGCAATCTAGACAGGCTTGTGATTGGTTGTTCCAGTAAGGTAGCCCTGACATTGTGATGGCTTGAAATTGGCCTTTGAGGAAACTTGGTGATTTTTGCTTCTTTCTCCTCTGCTTCTTGCCCTGGGGACATTTGCACTTAGAACTCAAGCACATGCAATAGGAACCCAAGCCACATGCGAAGGCTTTGGAAACAGTCCCAGAAGAGTTCCTTGCCCAGACCCACTATTTGCCAATAAGCATCCATTGCTAGCCAGTGTCAACTGCTAGATGACACCTAAGCAGGATATGCAGGCCAGCTGCAAGTTCACACAACACCAGCCCCAGTCACGATCTGACTATACCATCAGGAGAGACCCTGAGTGAGAATCACCCAGCCAGGTCCAGCTTACCCCGGAACCAAAAGAGAAGAAATAGACAGTCTGAGGCCTTCCGCTTGGGGTTGGTCTATAAGCAGTAAATAAGCGAAACACTGTCAATATTATTATCATGCTTCTTTGTGGCCTCATCACACTGGTTTGCTGTATGCCTGGACATGTGTCCCAAGAAGAGTGAAGAAGCCAGAGTATCCGTGTTCTATTACTCTGTGATACGGCTTTATTCCTGTAATTATGCCGTATCGCACTTTGTTCTCACCCCACTGTACTCATTTAGTCCCTGTGGTGAGAGAAAAAAAATCTGACTGGCCACATTAGGTAGGTGCTCACACCTTGATACAGTTATCTATAAACAAGAATGAGGGTCACATGTGCCTAGGATGATAGAGTGGGAGGGGCATTCTCTAAGAAAGGATTTGAAGTGTGAAGCAAATAGTAGGGGATCTTCCAAGGCATATCTTGGTCATGTCTTTTATGTTGGTTTGTCAATTTTGTTTTCTTTTTTTTTTTTAAGATGGTTTTTTATTTAACTTTATTTTACATGCGTTTGTGTTTTGTCGGTCCCCTGGACCTGGAGTTACAGACAGTTGTGAGTTGCCATGTGGATGCTGGGAATTGGAGCTGGGTCCTCTGGAAGAGCAGCTGGTGGTTACTGGGCCTCACAGTGCCAAATGGCTACAAGAGCTCTGTTCTAGGATCTCTACTGTTATATGATAAAACAGCAGGGGACAAAGAGGCAACATAGGGGATCCAGGACCAATTTATCTTAGAATTCCAGGTTATAGTTCATTATTGCTGAGAAATGTGAAGTTTCATCCACAGTGAAGAACAGATATCCGTGGATATCCGTGTTTGTTCATTCTCTGGTGCTACTCAGCTAGCTTTCTCTTGTTATAGTCCAGACCCCAGCTCATGACATGGTGCTGCCCACATTGGGGTCTTCCCACCTCAATTAACAATCAAGACAGTCCCTGACAGACATGCTTACACTCCAGCTTGATCTAGGCAAGCCCTCATTCAGGCTTTCTTCCCAGGCTATCCTAAGTTATCAGAAGTCGCAGGTTAAAACTAACCATCACCAGCTCCAACTACAACACCCTCTATTTTACATGTATTGAAAAATAACTATACTTCTCCAAAAGTCCTCAGGTTCACCCTAATTTGTAACCAGGGGCAAGAGATGCTTTGATCAAACAGGCCTAAGTCATAGGCTTTTTGAGGAATCTAGAGCTGTTTTCAGAAGTGTAAATGAATATCATGTGTGTGTGTCTACAGAGTTTGCAAGGATATAAATACAGCTCTCCACCACTCTCATCAAATAGCCAGGCAGTCCAAAAACTTCCAAAAAGAAGGGCCATGTTCTGGGCAATATTCACTGTACCCTAGTCAGTAAAGGACACAGTACCTTAACCTCCTTAACCTCAGGCTTCCCCAGCCTCTCTGGGGAAGAATAAATTTCTCCAGGATAATTGGTCTGGGTTCTTGTACCCTTCCTCACACCAGTTCACAGTGCAGGTCAATGTCCATTACCTGAGGTGGCTTCAGGCTCTGCTGCCTGGACACTTCTACAACATTAATAATGGCCACAATACTAACATCTTGAGAGATGCACCCCAGAGCACCTTAGGCTGAAGTGGGGACAGGCTCTGTTTTCTCAAGCCACACCTTAGTCTTTCTACATCTAGATGCCTCTCTACCCATCAAAGTCTCATTTCCTTTCATATTTCTACTGAGAACTGGTTGTCTCTACATTTGGAATGTTTGTAGCCTAAGACTGATGGTGAGACCTCAGAAGAGGCATGCTAGCCCCCACCCCATGACTCACTGGCTGGCAGGAGGCAGCCATTTTGGTGGGGGTGGTGATCAGAAAACCTCACAAATTAAAAACTCCATCTTGGCTTCACAGCCATTCACAGAGGCTGATGGTGCTGGCCCAGGGCCAAGAGAGTGAGTGGCTTATTTCTGTTCCATTATACCTTGAGTCCATATGCAAACCAGAGGACTGTGTCTATAAATAAGATATTATAGTTAAATCAATATTGATTATTAGGAGTTAGTGTTATATTTAAAGCCATAAAACTGAATAAATATTATGGTAAAGTGTCCTAAATCTCAGGGGTAAATTCACTGTGTAAGACAAAGAGACAGGCCTTGGATTGATGGAGTTGTGACCTATGTCCCACTGTCTACAAAGAGCTATCAAGCAGATGGCTGTCCCTTGTAGGGGCAGAGAGGGGCAAAAGTGATTCGGGGACAGTGCACATGTCCATCAGCCCATTCCTTAGTCATATTCTTAAAATACTCATAAGTCTGTAACTCCAGTTCCGGGAGATCTGATACCTTCATATCAATGCACACAGAATAAAACTAATTTTAAAAAATACTAATTTAGGAAAGTGGTGAAGATTCTTGGTTAGTATACCACAATGCTCACCTAACATGTGCTAGGTCTTAGATTCTAAATTTAAAAATAAGTAGGAAGGTAGGCAGGCAGGCAGACACTAGTTTACAGTAGTTTGTATTTGTAAAATTTATTTTTATTTTGTCTGTCTGTGTGGAGGAGATGGGGGTCACACGTGGAGGAGATCAGAAGACAACTTTGTGGAGTTCACCCTTTTTGCACCTTCATATAGTTCTAAAGATCAACCCTGAAACACGAATTCTAATTGGTATTTAATGAAAACTCAAGAGCCAGATATCAGGACAAGCTGGAATATCAGAGAGAGGAAACAGACCACAGTCAATCTCACCCAGCCATCTTCTCAGAGTAAAAGCTGTCTTCAAGGGTCCTCAGCCTGGCTCCTCACTTCTACAGACCTCAATGTCTGCCTACGACGCCTGCCTTAAATACCTTCTTCATCCAGTTGTTTCACTTCCAGGTTTATCTCTGCATCATAATCCTAGAGTTAGGATTAAAGGTGTGAACTACTACTGTTTGGTTGTTAGGCCTTGAACTCAGAGAAACACAGAAAGATCTGTCTCTGGAGTTCCGGGATTAAAGGTGTGAGTCACCATCATTCCCATGCTGGGATTAAAGGCATGTATCACCACTCTCTGACCCTCTATGCTCGACTGTGGGTGATTCTGTCCTCTGATATTCCAGGCTGACTTTATTAAATCTAAAATATATCACCACAAAGCCCCTTCACCCACTGATCCTTCCTGCTGCCACCCCCAATTTAGTTTTCTTCTTTTAATTTTTAAAATTAACTTTATGACTTAAAAGACTTGCAAATACAAAACATCAAAACAATTTCTAAATTTAGTCTTCCAAAATAAGTCCCTTTTTCCCTTTGCTTGAAAAATACTGATATTTACATCCATAAAACTACAAAGAAGTAGAGAGAAAAGAAGAGAAAACTTACCCAGAATCCTGCTCCTTGGAGGTGGGCTGTGTTAGCTTTCCATCCATGTAACAAACACCTAGGATGATGAATTGACCTACAAAGAAGATCAGTCTATTTCAGCCTATGGTTTTGGTGCTTTCAATTTGTGACTGGCGGGCCTTGTCACTTTTAGGCCCATGGTGAAGCAGCCCATGAAGGAGCAGATAAATCGTGTGGAACACATGGCAGAGAAAAGCCCTTCAACTCTAACTAGGAAGAAAAAGAGAGAATATGATCCTGGGGTCAGCACCCCCATCCCTGTCTTGTGACTTGAAGACTCCAGTCAGGCTCTACCATTTAAGCTTTCCACCATCTCCCAGCACCAAGCTAAAGAACAATTTGTTTCTTTTGAGACAGGGATGTTCAGGAAATCTCAACTGTTTGGAACTTGTCATGTAGCCAAGGATGACCTTGAACTTTGCAATGCTGAAACCACAGATGTGTGCCACCATGCCTGGCTCTAAAAACCAACTCTAAGGGGATTTCAGAGACATCCCAAACCCAGCCTACAACAGCCACTATTAGCATTTTAGTGAAAATCCTTCCAGATGTTTTTCTGTGTATAAGTGTGGGTGGAAATGTGAATGTGATATAATTCTTTAATTAGAGCCAGGCTGTCCTTCAATCTAAATAGATTAATTCTGCAGTGTGTACTAAAACTGTATTTGAGGGCTGGAGAGATGTCTCAACAACTAAGAACACTGTTGCTCTTCCAGAGGAGCCAGGTTCAAATCCCAGTACCACATGACTCACCACTGTCAGTAACTACAGTCTCGGGGGATCCAGTGCCCTCTTTGGACCTCTGAAGAAACAGGAACATAGACGGCATACAGACATACATTCAGGTAAAGCAATCATATACAAAATAATAAAATATTTTTTCAAAATTAGTGAATAAAATAGACTTGTGGTCTCTTAATGAGAATGCCCCCCATAGGCTCCTATAATCCAGTGTTTGCTTCCTAGTTGGTGAAACTGCTTTGGGGAGACATTAGGAGTCGTGACTTTTTTTGGAGGACATGTGTCACTGAGAGCTGGGCTTTGAGGTTTTAAAAGCTCGCATCAGGCCAGTCTCTCTCTCTCTCTCTCTCTCTCTCTCTCTCTCTCTCTCTCTCTCTCTCTCTCTCTCTCTCTCTCTCTCGTCTTCCTCCCTCCCTCTCTCCTCCCCTCTCTGCCTCCAGTTTGAGGATAAATTATAAATTCTCAGCTATTGCTCCAGCACCATGCCTGCCATGCCTGCCTGCTTCCTGCCTGCCTGCCTGCCTGCCTGCCTGCCTGTCTGCCTGTCTGCCTGCCATGCCTGCCTGCCTGCTACCTGCCTGCCTGCCATGCCTGCCTGCCTGCCATGGCTGCCTGCCTGCTACCTGCCTGCCTGCCATGGCTGCCTGCCTGCCTACCTGCCTGCCTGCCTGCCTGCCTGCCTGCCTGCCTGCCGCCCACCTGCCTGCCTGCCTGCCTGCCTGTATGCCATGGCTGCCTACCTGCCTGCCTGCCTGCCTGCTGCCTACCTGCCTGCCTGCCTGGCTGCCTGCCTGCCATGGCTGCCTGCCTGCCTGCCTACTGCATGCCATACCTGCCTGCTGCCATGATGATCATGGACTGGCCCTCTGAAAGTACAAGCAAGCCCCAAACTAAAAGCTCTTTTCTCTAAGTTGCCTTGGTCACGGTGCATCCTTACAACAGTGGAATAGCAATGAAGATGGTAACAGTACTTGGATCAATTCCTTCTGTGTGTTTAGCTTGTTTCAGGGCTAGTCAGAGACGATCTGCCATCTGCAAGCTGGTACCCAGAAACACATGCTCCCTGAAGCCTTTCCTGGTCCCTGAAGGTAACCAGTTGTCTTCTTTTATGCCCCTCCAACAATTCCCATGGTCCTCTGCTTGTACTTCCAGTACTTCTTTTACCCTTTCTGGGATTACTGCAAATAATTTGTGCCTGGTGGGGGAAACATGTTTATGTGTGTGCAGCTGCACAAGTCTACATGTAATGGCCAGAGGTCAACCTCAAGTGTCATTTCCCCAGAAGCTACCTTCCTTGCTTATTCAGACAAGCTCTTATTGTATGATATTCTGTTTGTGCTCTGACAAATAAAGCTTACTTGGAGATCAGAGGGCAGAGCTAGCCACTAGTTGACCATAGAAGCCAGGTGGTGGTGGCCTACACCTTTAGTCCTAGCACTTGGGAGGATCGTACCTTTGATCCCAGCCCTAGGGAGGTGGAGACAGGAATATAAGGCTGGTGGAGATAGGATCTTAGCCCCCATTCGTCTGCAGATCTGTAGAGGTGAGAAGTGACTGTGGCTGCTCTGCTTCCCTGATCTTTCTGCTTCCACCCTAACATCTGACTCCAGGTTTCTATTTAATAAAACTAATTAGGATTGTGCTTCAGCTCTCTCACTAGCCTGAGGCTCACCAACTAGGCTAGACTGATGGGCTAGTGACAGCCAGGGATCAGCCTGTTTCCATTTCCCCAACACTGAAATTATAAGAGTGTGTCACCACATCCAGCCTTTCTCTTAGGTACGGAGAGCTCAGGCTCATTTTCTCACACTAGTACATCAGGCACTTCCGCACATATGCTATCTCCCCAGATCAATAAGTAACTTTTAACATGACACAAAGCCAGGATGGCACCTCATACAATAATTAAAATTAAAATAAATGAAGAAATAGTCATGCATACACAACGACAAAAGGTAGAGCATCCTCTACCTTTAAAGGTTGTGTTCAACCTTTAGCTGGCTAACCCTCGTTACAGAGGCCCTGGATAATTCAGCATCTGGGGTGGAATGCAAGGTCAGCATGTCTGTCCACTGCAGATGTGAGCAATGTGTTCTGGCCAGAAGACATGGGCATTAAACTTTGCTGTTTCCTTGTGCTTTTTATTGGCTGGTATACCTGGCTATTGTTAGATTGTGACTATTCCTGGGTCCCTCTGTGATTCTATATCAGGCATCCCAAACTGGCCACCCGCAGGCCAAATGCATCCTGCTGCTTTGTTTGGCCCAAGCTGGTATTTTTGTTTTAATTGACTTTAGTTGCCAGCATGCAAAATTCAGGAGATGTCACATAAAATTCCAGATTTCTGACTTCTCTCAAAAACTCAGAAGATCTAGCAATATCAGGCTTACCTTCCTATAGTGTGTCAGCCATGGTTGCAGCTGCCACAGCTATCTTACACACACACACATGAACATGTACATGAACACCCTTCATGGGACCAACTTCTCCACAAGGCCTAACTCACTGGTTTTCTGTCTGGTCCCTAGGGATGTAACTCTCCCAGATATCTGCTCACTGAATTTGATCACTGGGGGCAGCAGGTTGCTGAAAGGGTCACAGGAGACCAATAGCTGGAATATTCTGGAAAACCACCCATGGAGGATCTGCTTTCTTCTGCAAAAGTGGAATTCTTTTTCCTATGGCCTCCAGAGAAATATGTCCATGGGCCTGAGTAAGTCTTGGTACAAAGCCTTCAAAGCTTAAGTAAAAGCCAAGCACCAAGGCCAGGCCTCTGTCCCATTACAGTGTTGTGAGTCACAGCCCAGTGTGATGGAACTAATTTACCCACTTATAGGGAAGAAAATGAAGTTCAGAGATGTGAAATAAATTACCAGAGTCTTACAGCTTATCAGGCTTCCCATGCGAGACTTGTTTGACTGGCCCAACTGACTGATCCTAAATCCCACAGCTCTTCATGCCTAGAGAAAACTGGAACTCAGTTAGGTTAAGAAAGGCTCCTGCCTGGAGGACATCGTGTAGTCTCTCAGCCTTGGAGACTCTGTAGGAGCACTTACTAATTGACTATCACAGGGCAACAGGGGTGAGGGCTTTGGCTATGAGGGCAAAGATGAGACCAGGCTAGGGAGGTGTCTTGACCCTTCCTCAATTGCCCAATTCATGACAGGGCCCAGACAGTGACACACCCCAGGCCAGGTTGCCTCTGGGCCAGAAGAACTCTCTATAACAGACTGCCAGAACAGGAGCATGGGAGGAGACGCAGTTCTTGACCAGGGGCCTCTCTTCTCCAGGAAGAAAACACAGAGAGTGAGGAGGGACAGACTTTAACCGAAGCCCACCCCTCTCTGTGATCCCTCACCAGCACCTGTTACTTCCCAAAGAGCCCTGCTCCTCCACACCCTTCCTGCCCCTCTGCAGCCTAGTCACCAGATGCCCTGGACTCTGTGTCCCCCATCTCCACACACAAGCTCTGACCACATGTTCCCATAGAGCAGCCACAGGGAACTTTCCAAACCATACGTCAGAATTCACATACCCTTCTGAACATGACATGCCTGTTTCACGCATGAACTCGCTGCAGCTACAGGGGCTTGCACAAGTTGAGTTAACATTCCAGTGGGCAGCCCTAGATGGTCACTGCATTTGTATGTTTGTTTGTTTGTTTGTTTGCTTTTAAAGGAGAGAATAAGAAGGCAGGAAGGTGACATGTCGGAGTTACACAAGAGGAATAGGTGGAAATTTTAGAAGTGAATATGATCAGAACCTATTGTGTAGCTGGACCTAATAGCACATGCCTTTAATCCCAGAATTTGGGAGGCAGAAGCAGATAGATCTCTATGAATTTGAGACCTGGTCTACATAGCAAATTTCAGACCAACTAGGACTGCATGACACCCTGCCAGAAAAAAAAATAACTTGGCATGCTCCCAAAGGCTTCTCTTCACCTTACAGTCAAATATAAAATGCTGCACCTCTGCCGGCCCTCACCCTTAAAATGCATGATCTAATGGCCGCCCCCATGGACACCCCGGGCTGGCTGCAATGAACAGCCACTTCATACTCCTTGAGCAAGAAGCTCATCTCCACCTCAGATACCAGCAGCTGACCCCTCTCCATGAAACATCCTGCAAGGCTGCTTATTCTTGTCATGCAGGTCTCAGCTAAAATGTCCCCTCCACAAAGAGTCCCTGCTGGCCCTCAGGAGCTCACCTCTGATCACTTACACATGTCATTCACCTTTAGGTTTTTCTACAAGTCTATCTGAAATGATCTTAATTAAATATTTGCCTGTTTGTCGATGGAGAATCCAAACCTCTGAGAGCTAAGACACGGTCTGCCTTGTTCAATATTATTTTCCCCAGTGAGTAGCTCAGAGTAACACACAATAAATAGTTGTCAAATTAATTAATTAATCGGTTATCCAAATAAGAGATGATCAGGGCACATGCAGGCATCTGCATTAAGAGCTGGAATCAACAGGCCAATTACAGAGAGCAGGGGAGATAGCAATGCCCGGGGTCTGAACAGCTTGGTGGACATTTGTGGGGTGGGGTCAGTAATGGGTTCAGTGCACAGAGCTGACACTTACTGGAAGTGCTACCAGGTGACATTCAGATGTACATGTATTTAGGAGCTGAGGAAGGAGATTTGGCTTCTGGTTGATATTTGAGGAAAATGTGGGAGAATAAACAGGACCGAGAGCTGTGACCTTCTTGTACCCATGATAAGAGAAAAGGGGCTCAGATGACTACCAAAGCACCCCTAAATTTAACTGGATGGATATGACAGGACTAGAAAGGGACCCTGAGCGAGTTACTTTTCTTGTTGTGACATAAAAAGCAATTAAAGCGAGCACACAGTTTGAGAGGAAACAGTCCACACATCTTCCTGCCAGGAAGGCGAGGTGACAGAAGTGACGGTCACATTGCATCCACAGTCAGGAAGCCCAGGAAATGAAGGCTAAGACTCAGATCACCTGTCTTCCTTTCTCCTTTTTTAATCCAGTCCAGGACCCCTACCCAGGGAACGCTCTATTCAGACCTATTCAGAATGGTCTTTCCACCCCAGTTAAGCTGTCTGTAAACACTCTCACAGGCACTCAAGAGCTGTATCTTCTAAGTCATTCCAAATGTAGTGGCATTGACAATGACAGCTAATCACCATAGCAGCTAAGGGTCTGGAGAGATAGGGAGAGTGCAGCGAGCATGTGTCTGGGGAGCACCGCCTTTCAGGGGGACAGAGATCTCAGAGCACTGTCCTTGCTGTTTGGAGCCAAAAGACTTGCTCTAGACGGACACCAGATGAGAGCGGATTGAGGAATGGACATAAGGAAAGGTACGGGCACAAGGATGGAGCAGAAACTCAGTCAATGTGGCCAGGAAGGAAGGTCCAAGATATGAGAAGAGCCAGGGAGAGCAAATGGTCTAAGAATGATTTTCAGGTAACCCAAACCTTTGATTGGACGTGAGTCTATAACATGGCCTAAGGGGCTGCCACTGATCATGCAAGTCATTGTAGGTACCCAGCTATAGCCACAGAATGGATGGATACCATCCCAGAAAAGGACCCCTTAAACCAGGTACCAAAACCTCCAAAAAGCGAAGGAGGAAATGACTGTGGGATGCTTCACTGAGGGATGGAGAAAGTAATTATAACCCTCTGAGGGGGGGGGGGCAGGGAATGAAGAAGGGGAAGCACAGGCTCTAATTTTATGGTGTGTGTCTCTGTGTGTGTGTATGTGTGTGTGTGTGTGTGTCTGTCTGTCTGTCTGTTTGTGTGTGTGTCTGTGGTGTATGCATATACATGTATGCATATACATGTGTTGGAGCACTTGTCCATGCATGTCTGTCTTTCTGTGTCCATGGTGTAGGCATAGGTATGTATAGGTGCACTTGCCCATGCATATCTGTCTGTCTGCGTCCGTGGTATAGGCATAGGTATGTATAGGTGCACTTGCCTGTGCATGTGTGTGAAGAAGCCAGGGGTCAACACTAAAAGTCTTCTCCTATTGCCCTCCATGTTTCTTTTTATGCAGAACATGGAACCGACTGCTTCAGTTAGACTAGCTGACCAGCAAACTCTTGGAAGCCATCTATTTCCACACCCTCAATACGCCCTTTACAGATGCCACACTGCTATGCCTGGTTTTTACATGAGTTCCAATAAAACTTTATTTACAGGAACAGAAAGTGGGCCGGCTATGGCTCATGATCCAGAGTAGGCAGACCTCGGCTTTAGAGCAAAAGTCCCTGTCCCTTGTGCCAGGAAAGGAAGAAATCCCAGGCATTTAGATCCAAGCCAAAGACCTGACCACTGTGGCTGTAAACTCACTAAAAGGGAAAGCTCCCAACTCACTGAACAAGCAAATAATAAACGAGTTTTGAAAATAATTAAAATTGAAAATTGATTGTCTGGGCCAGAGCAGATTTATGCAACGGGCCCCTGCTCCACCGGGAGCAGAGGGAGAGCTTCTAAGCTCTGTGTTGAACAAGCTAAGCATTTTTTCAGATTATTCCCAGCATAATATGCCAAAGGGAATAGGCTCCATTTATTATTTCCTTAAAAAAATCAATGAGCTGAAACATTCCCTCTAGACCTATAATATTTATTTCAATGTTCTGTCAATAAATATAACAAGGTTAGCTTTCTATCAGTTTAGTTGGAAGAAGCATTTGAGGGAACTTCTATTTGCTAAGCTCGATTACAAAAAGCAATCAATAAGGGAAAATTCCCTGGTCACTATAGGCAAGAAATATAGAACTCAGAGGAACCATCCCAGAGAGGAGATTGATGCTGCTGCCCCCAATCATTCGCTCCTTCCCCCCCAAAGGTAGGAAATGTGGGTGCAGCATTGAGTTATAGAGTGTCAAGCCAGAGCAGTCCACACATGGTGAATCTGAGAACCAGAGGATGGAAGGGATCACTGAGCCACAGAGAGACAGAAACTAAAGCCAGGTATCTCAGTACACACTTGTAACCCCTACACTGAGGCTGTGGGGGAGTCAAGAGCAGCTGGGTGAGACCCTGTCACAGAAAAACAAAACAGACAAACAAGAAGAATTAAAATCTCGCTAAGTATTCTGATCTCAGATTCCATCCAAGTCTTGAGTCAGGTTGAAGGCTGGGATAGGAACCCATGCATACGGAATGCATTTTCACTGCATCTGACTTTCTAAAAGACTGATCTAGCAGAATGGTTGCAGACCAGTGTTAAGACGGCAGAGGAAAATGCCTTTTGTGATTCTTGGGTGCTTAAAGGGGTCACCCTTTGATCCTTATCCTCCAACACACACATACACATGGGGCGGGGGCCAAAATGATGAGAATGTACTCTCTCCTAGAGTCTCCTGGTTTGGGCTAGATGATTTAACTATCCCTAAGCCTTCTATGACATAATCCATGGGAATAAAAGGTTCAGGGTCAGAAAACTAGACCCATTTGGCCCAACCTCCCCCATTTACAAAGTTGGATAAAGTCTTTTCTACCTCTCTAAGCTCCTTACTCCCCTCAGGAGAATGAAAACAAACAAACAAACAAACAAACAAAAAAAACCTGACACTTTACTTTTGGAATATACAGAAGGCAAAGAAAGCATGACATTGTTAGAGAGACAAGATACCTATTAGTATAATAGACCGAATTACTATTGTTACTGGCAATTATTGAATGCATTCTATATGCCAATCATTGGACTAAGCATGTTCCATTCCTTACCAATTCAATTCTCACTACAACGCACAGAGACAGAAGACATAAACATCTATCTAACAGATGTGAAAGATAGAGCTTGAACAAATGATGGAACCAACCTATAGGTCCATAAACAGATGATTAGGGAACATATGGAATATATGCACAGTGTAATATTATATAACCACAAAGAGAATCAAAAGTATGTTATTTGAAAGGATGGGAGGAAAACTGGAGAACATCGTGTTAAGTGAAATAAGCCAGGTGCAAAAAGAAAAATACCACATTTCCTTCTAATATGCAGAATCTGGCCTTTTTTTAAAAAAAAAAAAAATGAAAGCAGAAGGGAGCTATTTAAGAAGAGGAAAGGGAACATCAGAAAAGGTGGGAAGAAAGACAGGAGAAGGGATAGAGTGGGGTAAATAAGGTCAAAGTAACAACAGAAACGCTAATTTAAAAAAAGAACAAAAAAGTAAGGCTTAAGACTTTTTGTAAATGCCCAAAGTCACAAAGCCAAAAACTGCAAAGATTTAAATCAAATTATTGAACTCCAAATCCTGTACTCACAACCTGGGCAATCCGAAAGATTCTATAATTATCCCAACCTGAAAGAAGTGACCCTCCCTCATCCATACCCATCCACCCAGTCGCTACCAGTCACTGCTTGACTCGTAAAAAGTAGAGTTCAGTTCGTCAGGTGCAGTCACACTAGCTTGAAGACCTGTGTTTGGTCCCACAACCCACATAAAAGTTGGCTGTGGTGTCATGTGCCTATGATTTCAATTCTAGGGCAGTGAAGACCGGAGGATCCCAAGCTAATCCAGTCAAATTGATGAACTCCTGGTTCAGTGATAGATGATCTCAAAAAATAATATGGAGAGCATCTGAGGAAGACATCTGATGTCAACCCTTGGCCTACACACACACACACACACACACACATGCACACACACACACACACAAAGTGGGGTCCCGGCAGGCTTCTGGGCCTTCATCTCTCACCTGAGACTCATGCCTTGAATATCCAAAGGAGGCTTCAATGAGGACTCTCCAAAGACATGCACGCTCTGTTAATAAGAGGTCTTGAACTTAAACCACCTTAATTCCCTATGTGGAGACTAAATTACCCTACATAGAAAACAGTAGCAACCTTTTTGAACCAGCACTTAGGCTAGACATTGCTCTAAAAGGACTTAACTCAAATAGTTAATCATTTATTGAGTTCCTAATGTGGTGGGCATTATTTTAAACTCTATTTAAAACACACACACACACATTTAACAGCATCAACAACCGACTCTAAGTGTCCCTGAGTATATCTACCTCTTATATGGACCAGCATACATTTAGTGATTGTTACATTATTATGGCTATATTAGTTGATTTCCTTGTCACTATAACCAAAGGGCAACTTGAGGGAGGAAGAATTTGTCCTGGTTCATAGTTAGAGGTGGACAGTCCATCCCAATGGGACCGCACAGCAGCAGGAGCAGCCAAAGGTGGCTATGGCAGAAGCGTGAGCCTGTTTTTTCACATCTTTGCAGACCAGAAAATAGAATTGGGACAGGAAGTGGAGACAGACTATAACACTTCAAATTTGGCCCTTCAGAGCTATACCTCTAGCTAGTTCCCACCTCCCAAAGATTCTACACATCAACACTATGAGCTGGAGACAAACTATTCAAACAAACGGGTTTGTGGGGTACATTTCATGTTCAAACTGTAACAAGAACCTTAAGAAACAAAGCTCTGAAGCAGCAGTTAGGGGTCAAAGGACCCCTTCACAGGGGCTGTGTATCAGATACTTACATTATGACTCATAACAGTAGCAAAAATACAGTTATGATGTAGCAATGAAATAATCTTATGGTTGAGGGTCACCACAGCATGAGGAACTGTATTAAAGGGCCACAGCATTAGGAAGGTTGAGAACACTGCTCTAAAAGAATATGTCTCAGCAGCAAGCAATATGCAAGAGAGCTATGAAACAACAGCTGATTTGGGCCTAATCAGTCCCTGAGGACAAATAATAGCTCCATTGTCCTGGACCTCCAGCTAACTGGTGTAAAGAGTTGCCATCTTGAAGAGTTCTCTTTCCTTCTACTCCCAAGTACCTCTCTCACTGGGTAATTCTGGACATTTTAAGGACTGCCACGTGATTCCCACAAGTCAATGTGAGCACTGCTCAACACAACCATCAACCACAGACCACAGTGTCAACCGTTTTCCAGAAGTGCAACTCTGAGAATCCCAAACCGAACTAGAACTCTTTGGTTCTGCTAGAGAAAATAGTTGTCTCTGTCAGTTAGGCTTATCTGGAGAGATCCCACACGAGGGCTTCAGAACTCTGTACAGCTTCAATGTTCCATGGGAAAGCTCTCTGAGTTGCAGATGTATCCTTTTACAAGGGAAAGAAGCTATCAGAAGAAGTCTAGGCTGTACTGGCTCTGGCGCCGATGACTGGCCTTGCACGGAACAGTGACTGCACTTAAAGCCATCCTGAGCAAAGGGATCCAAGTGGGAAAAAGGAAAGTCCTGTCCTACTGATTCCATTTCTCCCAAATCTCCATCTGTCTCTCTTTCCATTTCTACAGCTAGTACCACACAGGTCAGCTGCAGCCATCTCTTATCTTGGTTATTAACATTTTCTTCTCCCTCAACTCCCCAAGTCCACTTGAGCCCCACCAGTCTCATCACACAGATACAGGGCCATCTGTTGAAATCTACTCATGTAGCACACTAGCTTAAAGTGAATTCCATTGCCAGAGGATAAAATTCACAATCCTACTGCCTTCCAGTGTTCTGACCCTGAAACGTGAACTCAGTTGAGAGAGATAGTCCCAGAGAAGCACATGTAATGAAGGACGTGCAAAACTTCACAGGAAGGCAGAAGACATTAAACATCTTTTTCTGTGTCCCATCATGGAGCAGCACCTAACTCCTCTTCTCACACACTGATCTACTAGCACAAAGAACCCAAGACAACTACATAAACATTTTTGAGGTTCAATGGAATCTTTATTGTTTCTCCGGCAGAAGGGTCCTGCCTCTTGGGACAAGGACCTCTAATGTCACAAAACTTAAAATTTGAGACAGGAAGTAAGTTTCCCAATTTGGTCCCTGAAAGTGAGAGAATCCAAACCCCCTTTCAGCCCGTGGCTTCCAGATCTATGTATTCTGTCCCTTGCGATGTAACATTATTTAAGGGTATTTTGATGTGGAAATGTCTTTCTGTATGCTGTAAATTTCAATCTTTAAATAAAGAAGCTGTTTTGACCCTTGGCAAACACCGTAGCCAGAGGCAGGAACATAGTTAGGAGAAGGAGGGCGGAGTCAGAGAGAGATGGAGGCAGACACCCGAAGAAGAAACATGTGAGGAATACAGGTGAGCCACGGGTCCTGTGGCAGACTGATGAATGGAAATGGGTTGAGGTAAGATGAAGGAGCTAGCTAGTGATGTGCCTGAGTCATAGGCCAGACAGCATGAAGCTAATATAAGCGTCTGTATGTTTCATTGGGACTCTGGGATTGCTGGACCAGATAAGCAATGGCGGGTGGGTCTGAACTGTGGGGCTAGGCAGGCCAGAAACCTCATTGTTACAATCTTTAGTGATCTAGAATATGTTAATTAGGATGGGAAGACCTACCTCTGGCGTAGGTGGTTCCATATCATGGACTGGGAGCCTGCACTGAATAAAATAAAGGTAACACTGAAGAAGAGTGTTGGTTTCTCTCTACTTCCTGATTGTGAATGCATCATGACCTCACTCGTCCTGTGGGTGCATCATGACCCCCAGCCTCATGCTCCTGCCACACCTGCCCTGCCATGATGAACAGGTCACCTCCTTTCTTTAAGCTGCTTTGGTATTTTGTGACAATGAGAAAAGCAAACACCCCTAGAGCCATCTGCATCCCTTATCCCCAGACTCCCTTTCTTTGATCATTCCATCTTCTTTTTCCCCTAGTCTCCCGACCAATGAGTGAGCAATGCAACTCACCATTGGCCTGCTCATCTCTGATTGTTTCTTCTCTCCATTTAAAAAAAAAAAAAAAAGACAACAAAACTATAAAGCTTAAAGTACGTCCTTGTGATAGACTTTAACAGTTAGTCTTTAGGGTCCGCTAATATACTGAGCGAACTGCTGTGGGGTGGTCTTTCTGTATGCTGCAAATATGTGTTGCTACCATTGGTTCATAAAGAAGCTGTTTTGGCCTATGGCAAGGCAAGACATAGTCAGGTAGGAAATCCAAGGGAGATAAAGGGAGGAGAAAGGCAGGGTCAGAGCAGACACTGAGTTGCTGACTGGGAATCAGGCTGTAATGGGACACAGATAAAGCAACGGAACATGTGGAGATACATAGATTAATAGAAATGGATTAAGTTGTAAGAGCTAGTTAATAATAAGTCTGAGCCATAGACCAAACAGTTTGTAATTAGTATAAGCCACTGAGTAATTATTTCATGGGTGGGTGCAGCACCACAAGTGGGAGAGATTTGTCCAGACCACAGGGCTAGGTGGGACTGAGAAACTTCCAGCTACAGGGGACCCATCCACAAACTAACTCAGTGGATCTTTTTCCATCATGGGACTCTCCTGACAAAGGAATAGATTCGAACTAAGAGGAAAGGATGACACAAACATGTTTGTTCTTAAACTGCAGAATGTGTTCAGCTCTCAGTGCAGTGTTAGGGTGAAGGTGCCATTCCCACCACAATAGACTGCTGATGTATCTCCTTAGTCAATGACCTAGTTATGCTAATACCCAGCTCAAGTAAGAATCTCTAGCCATAAAGTCACTTGGTCATCCATGGTCAGGTGCCCAGTCTTTGCTAGAGTTCAGTCATACTCCAGGAACTGGTGTGAAAGCATCTAGCAGTTCTTTGCTATAGTGGGCATAGCCTTCTTCCAAAACTCCAGGTGTCCAGGTGTTTTCTCTTTGGGTCTCTCTACTAGAGACAACTCCAACTCTATTGTATTTACCATGAGAAGACAGGGATGTGATACTATACCACAGTTCAGAATTTCATCTCTACCCTCTTGTTACCTAGACCCACTCAAAACTAGCCACATCCTGGGCTATTATTATTCAACCAATTGATTAGAACATCATTATTACAAAATGAGAATCTATTGCCTCAAAAATCCCAAGAGTACCTACCAAGCACTATCCCTTCTCTATGGTTGGAAACTCAATTGGCAAGACAGTAAAAGTGTCGCCAGCCTGCTGGTATTGCTGGTCTTGAGTCTTACTGGGTTTATTTCCTACCTCTTGACATGCGTATCTCTTACAAGGGCTTCCAAGTCCTTGCCATTTCCTGTTCAAGAAAGATGCCATCAGTACAGTGGACCAGCATGGTGGATCTGGAATGTCAAGATAATCAAAGACCCTTTAGACTGTAATGTAACGGAAGAAAATCAACACAGCCCTGAGGCAAGACAGTGAATATATATTGCTGTCTCTCCCATGTGAATACAAACCGCTTCTAATCCTTTTTCCTGATGTAAGCTGAAAAGATCAAACGCTGCATATCAAATGCTGGAGGCAACAGTGATCTACTCTAGTGACGCTACCAAATCCAGCAGACAGCAGCTTACAGCTGGAGAGGCCATTCATTTTCCACAGATCATGTGCTGGCTGGTTTTATTACAACTTGACACAAGCTACAGTAATCTGGGAGGAGGGACCCACAATTGAGAAAATTCCTCCATAAGATGAGGCTATAAGCAAGCCTGTAGGGTACTTTCTTAATTAGTGATTGATGGGGGAGGGCCCACCACCCATCTGGTGCCATCCCTGGGCTGGTGGTCCTGAGTTCTATAAGAAAGTTGCTGGAGCAAGCCATAAGGAGCAAGCCAGTAATTAGCGCCCATCCATGGCCTCTGCATCAGTGCCTGTCTCCAGGTTCCTGCCCTGCTTGAGTTCCTGCCCTGACTTCCCTCTGTGATAGACTGTCACCTGAAAGTGTAAGCAAAATAAACCCTTTCCTCCCCAAGCTGCTATTGGTCATGGTGCTTATCACAGCAACAGAAATCCTAATTGAGACAGTCCACCATCACAATCTTAGAGCAACCTGCATCTTTCAGGAGTCCAGCCAATGCCTCATGTGGATTGTGAAGTCCCTCTGCAAAGTAACTGGGGAAATGCCTATCGGAAATACTCAAAGTGCCATTTGTAAGTGCTTGTTCAAGGGGACTTGGCCTCCCCTTCCATTGAAGATATTAATCTAAAAAGTAGCTCAGATTTGGAAAATGAGTGAAAGGATGGTTGTTTTCTATTAGAAAGGGCACTTTGAGCCTGGGTTGGATCTCTTTACCCTCTGCTCTATCTCTCTCTTGATGACTGAGGTGAAGCAGTGCCCTATTGGCTGCTCATGTCCAGCCCCTTAGCTATCAGCATGGGACCCTTGGATGCAAGGTTTCCTAGTTGCCACTTGGCTCTACTACTTAATGTGGTAACCAAGGACCTTTCCTCTGTCTGTTCCCTACTGACCTCCACTAAAGCCCACCACTATCCCTCTCATAGGGGACCCCAGCTCCCTGCCAATATCTCTTCCTATATATACTTGCCTTTCAGAAATACTGAGAAGCCCTGATTAGGGTACTCCTGGTTCCTTTAGTGACAAAAGTGTCATCTGAACCCTTCAAGAAAACAAATTCCACTGCTGTCCCAGTCCCCAGCCCCATGTCTCTGACCAAGGCAAGTTCAGCACCACCCTTAAGTAACTGCGGGCATGAACCCTGCAGGGATATACCAACAGCACTTGGCCCTGGTAGTAAGTGTCCTTACAGACTCTTAGGAAGGCATTCTTATGTCAATAGCTGACACTCTGATCCTCCTTAGATTCCCACCTTTAGCCCCACACAAGTCCCCACCTTCAGGAACACTCATGGGCAGCTCTTAACAGTCAAATCTGGCATCTTTGATCAATCTACACTGATACTTGGCCTGACTCAAGTTTGTTTCTCTACTTCTACGTTGACCTTAAGCATCATATGTGAGGCTGGGGCAATGGGTCAGTGGTAAGGTGCTTCCTGTAAAAGCCAAGAAAGTAGAATTAGATCCCCAGAACTCATGTAAAATGCTGGGTGGGCGTGACGGCAAATTTGTAATTCCAGCCTGGGAGGCAGAGATTGGAGGATCCCCAGAACAAGGTGGCTAGCAAGACAAGCCCTATCAGTGAGCCCCCGGGTTTGATTGACAGCCTGTGCTGCAGAGAACAAGATGGAAGAGCAGATAGGGAAGGGTTCAGATCTCAACCTTGAGCTTCAGAGGCATGTGCACACCTTGCACACATACCTACATACACGTGAGCACACAATCATGTGAGCACACGTGAAAATGACCAACAGCAACAAAGACTTGTGTTTCTGGGACACACTTCTGGGTCTAGTGACACACACCTGTGACCTGGCACCAGGGAGATGCAGGCAGAAAGATCAGAAATTCAGTGTTGTCCTTGGTTACAAAGTACACTCAAGGGCCACCTGGGCTACAAGAGAGAAATTTAATTAAAAAATAATAATAAATGGAGGGGGGGTAGGGACAGAAGGAGGGAAGGACAGAAGGAGGGAGAGAAGGTAGCATGTTGCCCTAAGTCGTAATCAAGTCAATATAACCACAGTAGCAGAGGCTGGGGGATTGTGAGTTCAAACTAGCCTGGATTACATAGTGAGACTCTGTTAAAAAAATAAATGAAGAGAGAGAAGGAGCTAGGGAAGAAAAGAGAGGGAGGAGAAGAGAGGGAAAGGGGAGGGAGGGAGGGGGAGGGAAGGGTAAAGGAGGGGCAAGGAGGAGAGGGGTTCATACATTTAAAGTGAGTGTATAGTGGGACCAGGGAACAGGGCTGGGTTCTTCACTGCATGTGAGAGAAAGCCATCACCTAGCAACAACCATCATGGAAGCAAGAATCAAATTCTTCCTCAGCGAAATAGAATGTTCAAGTTCATCCATTACAGCAACATAGCTATGAACTTGTCCGGTCACTCCTGTGTCAGGCTCCGGAACAGATTGATCCAAGCCTCCCAAAAGAGGAAAACAATGTAAGCAAAGCCTTACCTCACACCTCTTCCTCTTCTACGGTAGACTGAATCTGCCCCAGAACAACCAGAAGTAGAAATGTTCATCCTTTTCTAAAAGTCTCACCCCTCACAGACGCTAAAGCCCCAAAGACCAACCATCTGATGTCAATATGTTCATCAAGTCTGAGTCCTTCATCTAAGGCCCCTCATAGGTCCTCACTGGTCCTACAGGTGGGCTAGGCTGCACCAGCCCAGCTACTATATCCCAAAGCATGATTTTCTATTATAAGAAAAGGGAAAGGAGGGAGAGGAGGAAGAGGAGGGGAAGGGCTGATTGTAGTGACACTCTTGTGCTGTGTCGGCCCAATGAAGTCCCCACCCTGGAGACTCCGGGTGATACCTAGTTTGTCAATACACAAGCCAGAGAGCTCTATGGAGCATAAGAAAGAATCCTCCCCTACAACCTGGAGTATAGCCTGTGGTGAGATATTTTATATTTAATAAAATCAGCCTGGGATATCAGAGAGAGGAAACAGACTACAGTCAATTCTCACCCAGCCAACTTCTCAGGTAAAAGCTGTCTTCAAGAATCCTCAGCCTGGCTCGTTGCTTCTACAGACCTCAGTGTCTGCCTAAGCCTGCTTAAAATATCTTCTTCACCCAGTTGTTTTACTTTGGGTTTAACTCTGCATTATAATGTTAGAGTTAGGATTAAAGGTGTGAGTTACTACTGTTTGGTTGTTAGGCCTTGAACTCAAAGAAACACAGAAAGATCTCTGTCTCCTGAGCTATGGGATTAAAGGCATGGGTCACCACTCTCTGACCCTCAATGCTTGACTGAGGGTGACTCTGTTCTCTGATATCCCAGGCTAATTTTATTAAATATAAAACATATCACCACAACAGCCTGTGATTATCTATTCTCTAGAGCCGTGGTTTTCAACCTTCCTAATACTGTGACCCTTTAATACAGTTCCTCATGCTGTGGTGACCCCCAACTATAAAATTATTTCATTGCTACTTCATAACTGTAATTTTGCTACTGTTGTGAATGTTAATGAATCCTAATGTAAATATCTGATATGAAGGTCAGTTGATGCCAAGGGGTGGCAACCCACAGGTTAAGAACCACTGCTCTAGGTCTTGTTTTTTGCATCTGGGTATAATTCTTTGTTTCTTATGTCTCAGAAGCTCAGAAATAAAAAGCTGGAGCAAATCACAGGCTGAACCATGTAGAGGTAGGTGGCTGTCACTGACGTCACAGCTACCGTCACTGCGGTAGCCACCACCGGCTTTGAGCACCGTCCATCATATGGCATGGGCTGCTAATACAGGTACAGCTATGCAATCCCAGCCCTGCTCTCCTAGAGCTTCCATTCTAGCGAAAGAAGCAGGAGCTCATCAGATAATCAAACAAACCATGAGCGCATGGTTACAAACTGGCATAAATATTCCGAGGGAACGGGGCACATACTAGGAGAGCAAATAGAGAACGAGCTGGCTTGAAGGCGCCTGCCTCTCTCTGAAGGCATAACATTTGAACTGACATCTGAAGCATAAGTAGGAGTCAGCCAAACACAAAAGGGGCGGGTAGAGAAGGCATAGTCCCAGCAGATGGTAGAGCAGGTGCCAGGGTTCTGCTGCGTTTTGGGGAAAGTGCTGGGAAAATGTTGATGAAGGTACAGACCACAGGGATCGAAGGGGAACCTGCAGGGGCATGAGGCTGGAGAGGCAGGCAAGGTCAGGCCCTGTGGTCTCAGAAACACTGTCAAAACGCTGGTCCTCCCTGTTAGAGCCGAGAGAGGCAGGTAAAGGGCCTGCACTAGGAACACTGAATGCTATGTGACCAAACAGGGGTCTGGAGGCACAGACAGTGGGTTGGAAGGAGTGAGAACAGAAGCAAGGTGAGTTACAAGCCCTCCATGGGAATCCAGAAAAAAAGGTGATGGCAGCTTAGACTGTGGGTGTAAAATCAACAGGACTTGGGTGATGGATGGATAATGGGCTAAGAGCAGCTGCTGCTGACACCCTGTGCTCTCAGCTTCTCATAAAAATTGGAAGGTTCTTTTGGTTTTGAACAATGGAATCTCATCTTACGTGGGGGGGGGGGGCAGATTTGGAAGCGCATGAGAAAGGGATTGCATGAAGTCAAAAGTGCCCTTGGAAAACTCTGAAGCCACTCACAAAGTACAGTACCCATGAGTTTGTTTATACAGCCGTGAACAGAAATTTTTAGGCACACTAAAGTTAGAGAACCACTGAACTAGAATAAAGAAAGCAACAGAAGGAAAGCCCATATGCAAATGTCTGGGCATTCAAATCACTTGCCTTTAAGACAAGGACTCAAATCCCTAGGAGTGAATGAGGAGATTGGCATGGGGAGGGGGAGGGTTGCCCAAACAGGAGATATGATGAGAATTTCCTTAAAGCCCCGTTTTGTTGAAATGTACCCTCTTGGCTTGAACACTGAGTCCTTGTAAACTGTAGTAACCTATCATGGAAAATTCACTAGCAATATATCATTGGGGTCTGTCCCCTCCCCATTCAGGCTCCAGAGGCATGCCTCCAAGCTTTGCCAGCTAACCCCTAAATCCCACTACAGTTACCTATTAGTGTACCAGTTGCTTACAGTGAGTGGTCTGAGTGCAGGACCCCAACCTCCTGCATCTACCCCTCCCTCATCTTCATTTAACTCCAGATCTCTGCTCAGACCCTGACTGGATCTGCTGGGATCCCTCCATCTGCAGGAAAGTCAAGATCAGATGGCTCTAACCAAATCCTTCTAAAATTCAGTAGCAGAGACTATGGACCTGTGCCAACTGCTCATCATGAGCTGGTGAAGCTCTGCCCTTTGCTTCCTCACCTAACTGATGGAGCGAACACCATCTCAGATTTTGCCAGCATTAGGGCCGGAGGAGGGAACTCTACAGGCTTCACAAAGCGATGAAATGCCTGTGTGACACCAGTCACTTCCATGCGCAGCTCATTGGCCAGAATTCATTCACCCAACCACAAGAGGGCCAAGAAGTACAATCCTTCCATGTGTTCAGCAGGTGCACAGCCAGAAATATTTGACAAACAATACTAATGACTTCCACATGCTCTAAATGTACAATGACAGGAACGAGAGAGGAGACAAATCTTAACTATTAAGTCTGTGTTTGGATCCAGGACCCTGTGTAACCATGTGGCTGAATAAAATTTGCCCATTCACACCCCAGGGGGCAGAGCTCATGCCCAGAAAGACTCCCAGGAAGCATTTGGATGCTATCTTGGAATTAAAGGGAGGATTCATCAGAGACTGCTGACAGACTCGGCTTGTCAGTACTGTCTCTACTCTCAGCCTATGATTCTAACATGAGAACAGTGGGACTGGAGCTCTGTCACCAAGGATCTCTGACAGTCCCTGGAAGTGCCTGGGCTGAAGGCAATGGACATACAGATGAATTTTTGTTCTCAAGGAGCTCCTAGCAGGATGCTGTGGGAGTCGGTGTCCAGAGGTCAGCTCCTCCCTCCTACCCCGGATATCATGATTCTTTCCTCTCACAGAGGAACCTAGTTCCCAATCATGCCTGTCTCCCTGCTTTCATCAGTAATATGTGGCAGAAGTGAAGACCAAGCCTTAATTAAGACAACAGTCACTTTTGCTTCCTCCTTCTGGGAATCCAGTGACCATAGTGTAAGAAAGTCAAAGCAAGTGATTAGACACTATGTGGCTGACAGCCCTAGAGAAGGAGCAAACATCTGGGACATTCCAGCTTCAAAGGAGCTACCAGCTGTGTGCAGTCACAACAGATAATGCAGAACTGGTCAGAAGAGCCCAACTGACTTATAAGATATAGAGGAAAACTTCAATCATTCTAAGTTACTATTGTTAAGGCTTAGTTTGTTTTTTGTTTGGTAGTTTGGTTTGGTTTTGTTGTTCAGGGGAGGGGGAGACTTTTGTTGTTGTTGTTTTGGTTTTTTGAGGCAGAGTTCCTGTCCTCAAACTTGCTCTGTAGACCAGGCTGGCCTCAAAATCGTAGAGATGCACCTGACTCTGCTTCCTGAGCGTCGGGATTAAAGGTGTGTGCACTACCACCATCCAGCAAGGCCTAGTTTGTTACTCAGCCACAGGAAATTGAAAAACCGCTCCCTAGCTGATGTCTATGTTTTGAGAAGGCCCAGAGAAAGAAAAACCTAAGAACACATTAAAAAGGTGTCCTAGATTGGGCTCTCTGGAACAGCCTTTGATACAGAGTTTTCAGTGGGTGAGTTTTATTGGGTAGGAGATGCTCTCTAGAGATACCTATAAGGAAAGGAAGAAGCCTAAAGTAAATTTCATCTAGTGCGGAGGATGGGAAGGGAGGGGAGAGGAGGAGGAGGATGGAAAGGGGGCCCAATGGCAGCTGAGCAGACTAACACAATCTAATGGCCTCCAGCACTGTCTGGGTAGTGCACGGTAGCATATTTTCACTAGAAGATATAAAATGGGGGCCAGAGAAATGTTAACTGCCCTGGTTTATCAAGACAAGGTGTACACATGTTCAAATATCATACTGTACCCTGGGAACATGTAACTAGTGTATGTCAATCAAAACTATTTTTAATGAGTAAGTTAGAATTGGACTTGAACCTGTGCTAGCTGGTTTTTGTCAAAACTTGGCACAAACTAGAGTCAGTTGGGAAGAGGAAGCCCAATTGAAGATTTGTTTCCATCAGATTGGCTGGTGGGCCATATCTGTGGGGAATTTTCTTGATTGTTAATTTCTGTAGGAAGACCCAATCCACTATGGAAGGTACAATCCCTAGGCAGATGGGCCTGGGCTATATAGAAAGGCGGCTGACATGAACCTGAGAGCAAGCCAGTGAGCTGCAGCCCAGTCAGTGAGCCGCAGTCAGTGAGCAACAATCCTCCACAGATTCTGCCTCAAGTTCCTGCTCAGGCTCCTGCCTTGAGTTACCACCCCAACTTCCTGCAATGATGAACTGTCACTTGGAAGCATAAGAAGAAAGGAACCCTTTGTCCCCAACTTGCTTTTGGCCACAGTACTTCTCCATCGCAATGAAAAAGTCCCTAGAACCGCACCTAAGGCCTGGGATCAACTTTGAATACTTTGCAGTCACAAAAGAAAGAGCTGTTCTAAGCTGAGGCAAGGAGGCTGGCCCTGGAGACCCTCATCAGCCAGGAGTAGCTGTGGGTTGTCCCACAAGGGGCCACCACTTGAGGGAAGGTTATCTGCCTGCTCTTTCACAGTCCCCATGGAGGGATGGGCTGAGCACACCCAGCAACTGATATCCTCAGCAGCTGAAAACAGAGGTAGCAGGCCCTGGAGAGGAGAGCAGTCACCAGGACGCAACCCCTGCTGGAGGTGAGCCCATAGCACTTGAACTGAACTAGAGAAGCTCCCTGAGAAGGGAGGAGAGGAGCTTCCAGGCAAAGGAAACAGCAAGAGCAAAGAGAGGCTTCAGTGTGAGAACAAGCAAAGTCGGTGCCAGCAAGAACACACGGAAACCGAGATAAGAGGCTGAAGCGACAGTGAGCACAGAAATGTGGGTTTCCCCTGAGGCAACAGGGACTACCGAAGAGTTCTAAGCAAGGCGGAGACTGGTGAGCCATCTGTTTCAAAAGATTCCTCTGACAGGAAGGTGGAAGGTGGACCCACTAAGGTAAGACCAGAAACAGAGAGCTTGGCAATGATACAAGACAGAGGTTAACTTAGCTCCCTGCTCCTGCCGGGGCCATGAACTGAGCGCCGCATCCCCTTTTCACAGGCAGCCAGGCTATACTGCAGCCTCCATGTTAGGGGCCTCGTGGCTGGCTGTGTTGTGATTGCTACATTGGTGCAATTGAAACAGCATTTTGAAAGGCCCTTTGGTCATCTTCACACACAGGAAAACTATAGCCTTTAATAGGAAGGCAAAGGTGATCGGCCACCTCGATGACCCGGAGTCAACCAAACCTTGACTAATCAAACCACAACAGATTGTCTATGTTGAGAATTCTGTTTTCTTTGGAAATCCTCTACTCTGATCCTGGGCTAAATCTACTTTTCTTCCCTCCAGCTATAAGGAAAATTCTTTTTCTGATGGCCAGGAATCCCTCCCATTTTCACAGTTCACTATAAATTAGTGATGAGACACTAGAGAGATGGCTTGGCAGTTAAGAGAACTTGTTGCCCTTCCAGAGGACCTGGGTTCAATTCCTAGCACTGACATGGTGGCTACAACTGTCTGTAACTCCAGTCCTAGAAAATCCAACACTCTCTCCAGGCCTCCACGGGTGCACAGGCATAAATGCAGGCAAAATAAACATATACTTAAAAGTACGTATTTTTTTAATTTAAAAATTCATGATCAATCCCCTCAGCTTCCCACTGTCTTTGCCCTGGCCACAATTATCTGGTTCTACAGACTTTATAATCACTGTCTCCTCTGAGCCTCTCAAGTATGAAAGAGGCCAGCACATTCTCTCTCACCACTATCCTATCCTCCTCCCCCACTGCCAAAACTTTTAACAATTGCACTGCTAAAGCCAGACAGGGGCCATTAGAACCTCCACCCCCCACCAGAGATGAGCTCTCATTTCCAACAGGCCGGTGGATAATCCAGCTCGAGATTCCCATTTTAGAGTCCGTTTCCTAGGAACCACTCCCAGCACCAACTGTAGTAGTAGGTCAGGTTCCCTAGAAATAGATCAAAGATGGAGATTTGCATGTAGAGGACTTACTGGAGAGCAAGAACAGAAACATTAACCAAAAGAAGAAAGAAAGAAAAAGCAGGGCTGGGCTGAGTGAGCCCTTGAACCCTGTGCATGTGTATCTCAGAGAGCAAAATGCCTTGGAAAGTTCTAGAGCAGGTATGGCACTTTGGCGATGTACCAAAATGGGGCGAGAATAGACAACCATTCAGTGAACTAGAATTGCCTCTGGGAAGGGACCTAAACTCTAAAAGAGGCATTTCCATTTATCAAAAGGCAATTCTGGTAGAGCGATCACTGAATGCTACGAGGGACCAATACTGTCACTGGGAACTAAGCCAGAGCATCTTCCACAACCCATATTAGGGAGGAGGATGGTGGTCGGCATTCCTCCTGAGGGCAAGGCCATCTCTACTGGGTTTGGCCACAGGAAAGTCACAAGGGACCATGGGAGTGGGATGTCCATCCAGTGATGAAATGGGAGGGATTTCAAGCAAGAAGTAAGGAAGAAGGAGAAGCAGGGGTAAGATGGCCCTCTCGGCCATTCTACTCCATGCTCGTGGATAGCTGCTGGAGTAAACTTTGTGCCTAAGAGAAGTTATCTTTTAGAAGTTCAGTTTTGCCAGGCATAGCGGCACCCACCTCTAACGCCAGCACTCAGGAGGCAGAAGCAGGCAAATCTCTGTGAGTTCAAAGCCAGCCTGGTCTATGTGGTATATCTAGGCCAGCCAGGGCTACATAGTGAGACCCTGTCTCAAAACATAGAAAGTATACAACTTTAAACATTGCTTGTATTTGCATTTTTCCAAATGCAATTATGTATACAGAAACATGTACACACATAGGTGAGTACCAAGTTTTCCCAAAGCAAGAACTCTGGCCATAAGAGAGTGAGCAGATCTCTGTCCTCATTAGCCAAAAACTGATGGCTGCAGATTATATATCTGAATATCAACCACATCTCCCTGTAACCTATTGCCTTCAGGATGCTAACTGGAGGGCTCTGATCAGAACTCAAGAAGCAAGGGCAACCTTACCAGTAGTAACAGTTATTGAACAGCTAATAGTGGTTACAAGTTTGTACCTTCATTTTCTCTAACCCCTGTGAGATGGATGCCTCTGTTTACCCATTTCACAGGGGAAGAAGCAGAGGCTCCAAGAAGCTAGACCATTTGTCTATGGTTTGTACAACCGGTTGGTGTCCAAACTGGGACCGAGATTGCAGTTAGGTTGGTAACAGAGAGAAAGAGACATTGAGAATTGAACCGATTCATTCATTCACTCAGGAAACACTTACGGAGAGCCTACTGTTCCAAGCCCCTGTGAAACCTCATGCATCTGTGGCCACCAACAGCCTTTCTCTCGTGGAACTCCCTGTTCAGTGGGTGAGGTGAATAAGTATGAATATAACACATCAACACTCATTCATTTGTATATGTTTAAATATATAATGGATTCTTTAGTCTGCCCCAGTTCCCCACTTCCAAACTGAGATGACTCCTCCCTGGTCATAGGGAATGCTGACGGCTGTGGCATTCAGTAGAGTCTTTCTGCAAAACCGCTCTGGATACACAGCTGTTTCACATAGCTGCCCTAGGAGCACCCTACAGCCAATGTCTAGACAGCAGAGATCATAAATGTCCCATCTCTTGTCCTAACACCTTGCCACTTTGAAGCTATCATGCCTCCCAGGTCCCTTGGGATCAGCTACAGTCTTTGCTGTGACTACATCACAGGTCAACTCGTCCTCTGGCCTAGGCTGCTTCCTTCACTCCCCACAGATCTGAGAGTCTTTCCCAGTCAACTTCCTCCAGAAAAATTCATCCTCACAGTCTTTCTCGGTGCATTCAACCTGCTGTGGGAGGGGTAGTATCTAGGGGAAGGATGAGGGGAATCGAAAGGAGAAAATCTGCAGAAGAAGGATTGGAAGGGCAGGGCCCAAAAGGCAGCAGGCTGTGAAATCAAAGAAGATATTTAAGGCAACCTCATTAAGAAGTGATATTTGAGCAAAGTCTTGGAGGTAGATGTGAGGGAGTTACCGGAGTGGAAACCTGGTGGGAAAATATCTGAGGCTGGAGGAGGGCAGACCAAGAGAGGTCAGTAATGGGATGGGGTGACACAAAACAGAGCACATGAGAACTGGCAGACCACTATAGGGTCCTCAGATTTGGGCAGAGGACCTGGCCAGAAATTAGACCTCTCCAGACTCATATGTAGAGACCAAGTGCAGGAGCAGGGCAGCCTATGTGTAAGTCACTGCACTCAGCCAGGTTAGGTGCAGCAGGGTGATGGAGAGGGTGATAAAGGAGGTATGTTTTTAAAGTACAGAAAGTGTGTTTGGCCAGTGACTGGGTACAGGAAGTGAAGGAAATGCAGGAGCCAAGATTGACCAGGACATTTTCTTGTCCTGAGATAGAAAGACGTGCCAAGACCTCAGACAGGGAAAAACCCACTGGAAAAGGTTTAGAAGAGCCCTGGTGTGGACATGTACCTGAGATTTATAGAGTAACACCATAGCACAGCACAGCTCTGGGATGGAAAAAGCAAGTTATTATTCCAATCGGGAATGACAGACAGGGTTTGAGGACACAGCCGAAGTGGGAAACACTGGAGGCTCAATAGCACCAGGACCTGATCCTATAATCCCACCCACTGCCATCCCAAGACCAAGTCCATGTGACCTCCTTACCCAGTAGGGGGCAGGAAGACACATAGTGGCCTTGAAGTATCCAACTATGTGCACATTTGTGAATGAGATGAGAGCTCCAAGCTTTGTCCTTGTGTGTGGAAGGTGTGTGTGTGTGACCATAAAGATCAGGCACCTTATAATGTGAATAAGGAGACAGTGCCAGCCCAGAGCCTGGCACACAGTAGCCTCCCATTGTTATGGAATGTGTAGAGTAAGCAGTTGGCTGCTGTTGGTATTTAGAACAGTAACATGCCCTCTTGGCTGTGCTGAATCACATGAGCTCCCTTAAAGCCTTATACAATGGCTCTAGAACACAAAGGTGCCTACAACTCCCAAATGCCTGTTCTCCTGAGCCGCTGTCTGGCTGCGTGGGGAAAACCACTGACATAACTTGGGAGGGCGGAGAGTTAACTCTCCCTTTGCCATTAAACATAATCAGGGAGAAATCTGTGGAGGCATAGTGCTCTGGCCGGTAAGTGATTCCCCGGAACAACAGATAAAAGCCTGGCACTAAAATGCAGCCAGAAACGATGTGTAATTGGCATGAAAGAATCTTTGAAACTACATGCTGCTTTTAACTCTGGAGGCTTAAATTACAATTAATAGTTCCCTTGTAGAAGGCGGGGGGGGGGGGGTGTGGATAGAGGAATTCCAGGCCCCTGAGCTCAGGGCCCCAGGCTTCATCTAAGCTTCAGTGTTGGGAGGGGACTGACTAGAGAAGAAGAAAACTAGGAGTGTAGCTTTCTCAGGGTCTCAGGAACCCTGATGGGTTATATTTCAAATCTGCCACTCTCTGTAGCGGCTCCTGGGTGTTTCTGAGCTGCAGAGGCCCCTCCCACCACATTCCGGCAATGTTGCTAACAGCCAGAAACCACTGCCCCCATTTTGCAGATGGGGAGACTAAGAAGACCCCTGTGGTGTAGCCAGTCTACCTGCTATTTCCCAAACTAGGAAGGGCCTGGGAGCTCCCTCCTCCCATGAGTCCCTGGAGTAGAAACATTTAGAGACAGAAGGGTGTCTACCTGCTCCCATGCCAGTAAGAGTGTGAACCGAGCCCCTGACTCAGTGGCTGGTCCTTGCTTTACGCATCTAGCCAATGAGACAGATTTGAGCCTTGGGGTGTAGGTCGGTGATAGATGACTTGCCTAGCATATGCAAGAGCCTAGTTTCCAGCACCAAATATCACAAAAATAAAATTAAAATTAAAAAATGATAACAAGAGCAGGTGGCGCACACCTTTAATCCCAGCATTCCGGAGGCAAAGGCAGGATCGCTGAGTTCGGGGCCAACCTGGTCTATGTAGTGAGTTCCAGGACAGCCTGGGCTACACAGAGAAACCTTGTCTCCAAACCACTTACCCACCCCACCCCGGAAGAAAAAAATGCTAAGAGTAACCAGTGGACCATACAGCCCTTTACCCTCACCCCATTGTTCTCTTGGGGGCTAGTGTGCTCCACCGAGGGAACCTGCATAGTTCTCAGGGCCCACATCAGTTCCCTTTACCTTCGCTCAGCTCAGTCTAGCTGTCCATTCTCCTCTGCTTTATGCCCATCCCACCCCTTCTCCCTGCTGGGCCATTGGCAGCTCAGTTCAAACAGGAATCAAAACGCTAGTTGATCTGTCCTCTAAGAATGAGGGATCTGATCCTCAGAAGACACTAACAAAACTCTGAGAAGGGGCCCGGAGAGTGGCCTCAACATTCCCAGAGTTTGCTGAGGGGCTCAGACTCCTGGGTCAATGGGAACTGTGAACCTCTCCACACATGAGCTCATGAGTGGCTGGGTGCCCAGCCCTGTGTTTCATGGCTTTGGAATGTGTTTTTTAGGCTGGCCTGCCTGGCTCCCCCCATCTTGCCTAAGCAAGTGCTGCTGTCTGCTCTTCAAAGCCAGGCAAATTCCAAGAAAAGAATCTTTTCCTTCTAATACGTACCAAGTGTGTGTGCATGTGCGTGCGTGCATGCAAACATCATGTATACAAGCACCCGGATCTTGCCCAAAGGGCAAAGCCATTCATTGTCTATGTGCATGGCTAAACCTGTGTGCACCTGACTGTCTCTAGGTATGAGTGGGCACTGTGTGCATATCTGTGTGCGTTTGTGTATGTAGTGCGTGCATTTTGTGCATGAGTAGTTTTAAAGGAACGCAGTGGGATCCGCTTGGGGCCCCGTGTAGCTGAGCCTTATTTATAGCTCTCCTCTGTCTGCTTCGTTTCCTCTAACTTCCCTGCAGAATGATATGAATGAAAATGACGCTATTGACTATCTTGGTAACCATAAAAGACCTTATAGAAATAAGATTTTTATAGTTTGTGGACTGGGAGAATCCAAAGACTAAGAGTTATGGACTCGGAGGAGAGGAGAGAATCAAGCCGAGGCGCTCGGAGAGGTCCCTGGGTGGATCGTCTGTGGGTTTTTTAAAACAAACTCATATAAATAAAGTGATTGTCTTGAAAGAGTTATGGGAGCCCTGAAGCCGGGCAATATCCCCTCTGCAGAGGTGGAGGGTGGCTTGCTGTCTGCCTGAGAGGAAGTCCTTGCTTTAGCTGAGTTTCTGATCCAGGCCTTCCCTGAGAGACAGAGAAGGCAGCCACAAGACTGATGCTGTCCTTTTGTCTCCTGGAGATCTATAGGATCTGACACATTAGGAGTTGAGCTCCTCACCAGCTATGTGCCCTACACTGGGTGCTAACCCCAAGATCTACAAATCTGCCCTTCTATATTTAAGCAGAGAGGCCTCTCCAACCCCTGAAAAATACTGCATTTAAAATGCTCCCTGACACCCATCCCCACAGAGACTCCCTCCACCATTTCCCTAGGAAGCCACACAACTGTTGATACTATGTTCCATCCACCTTACCAAAAATCCAAATCCAGTGCTGATGAGCTTCAGCAACTTCCACTTAGAGCTTGTATCCTCAGAGAGAAAACAGAGCCACCCTGCCCCCATCAGAACTCAAAAGGCAGGCCCCCAATAGACTGTCTAAGGAAACCAGGGTACATGCTCCCACCCAGAGCAAGAAGTAAAAATAGGAGAGAATGGTATTAAAGCCTGGTGATCCACATTCAAGTCTTGTTCATCCAAACAAAGTAAGCACTGGGCTCTGGGAACCCAGAGTAGAATCATTCAATTGAAGCCCTAAGGGTGGAGCACCTGTCCAGCAGGAGGGGAGCACTCCGTGGCATGAGGATCATGATACAGGCCTGAACTGCACAATTGCCCAGGGAACACAGTTGGACCTGACCCCTTAAAGCCTCTTTGGAAGAGGGGACTTCTCCACTGGTCCTTGAAACACAGATAGAAGCTTGCTAGAAATAGATGGATAAAAAGAACAGGAGTCAGACTTTGGGGTGGGGACGGTGCACTCAAAGACCCAGAGGCAAGGGAATGCAAGATGTGTTTACTATATTGCTGGTGTCTTCTTGGGTTTGCTGGTTGACTGGAGGGTCAATTCTGAATGGGGTGAGAGAAGAGAAGTAATCTGAGCCAAGGGTCTGGACAGCAGTGGTGACGTTGGAGAGGGTCACACCAGAGGTAGAAAGTCAAGGAAAGATGGCTTCTGAGCAGTGCTGTCCTCTGAAGACTAATCCAGTTCTGCTAGTGGGTTTCCAAAGAACAGATGATGTTTCCTGTGACTAAGCAATCAGCTTCCCTGGAGCCTCTGTCTTCTCATGTCAACTTCCCCATCTTCCAGCTCCAATCCCACCCTCTATGGCAATACTGGGTCTTTACACCCTCCCATACTGGAACAAATAATTCTGAAAACCAGAGAGAAGTCGTGTCCTCTGATCATGAAGCAGCCCACTAGGTCTCATTCTGACTCCTGTCTCCTCTCCCTGGGGACCTGAGAACATACCAAGGCATGCCCACAGGATGTGTCAGTACCCAGACTCCTCTGAAGGCATTGATTTCTCTCCATCTTGACATTTGTGGAAAGGTGCCTTGAGTTCCACCCCGGGCCACTATAGCGCTGATGGTGCAGATTTGAGGAGTCCCAGCCCCCTCTCCCACACACACTTGCTCTGGACCCTTCCATCGCAATGGGGAGAGCAGCCTGCATTGTCAGCCAGCCAGAGCTGTCTGAATTGAGGGCAGCTGAGTGGGGCTCGATTCACACCACTCTGCAACATTGCAGCAAGGAGGGTTTATGGTTCTTGATTACACCCAGCAGGGAGGCCTTCTTAGTGATGAGAGAGAAATATTCAACAACCTGTCTTTGCAATGTGCTGATCTGTGGGGTGGGGGTGGGGCTACAAGAATGATTTATGATTCATGAGCAGGAGAAGAGGATTTTTCAGTCCAAGGCTCCCCCAAACCACTTTGACATTTCCTTTCTGGTCATTTGTTTTCTTACTGGTGTGCAACGTCCCAAGCAAAATTCTCCCTGCGGTCTCTTGCAAGCAGTGAAGAGCCCAGAAGGACACGGGCCAGAGAGGGGATGGTTCTTCTAGCCCCCACTCAGCTCTGTTTTAGAGCCAGGACAGGACCTAAGCACCGCTGCCTCTCCTAAGCAGCCTCTCGCCTCCCCACTTCTCCAGCCCTTTCTACTTTGGCTTACATTCAAACTCCACCTGCTCTCACTTGGTGCCTAAACACGGTGTCTGGTGCCTGGTCCACTCAGCCCTAATAAATGGATGACTGGATAGGAGGCTGTTCTCTCCTCCTAGATGGGACCTCTGTCCCCCCCCACACACACACACACAGAGTCATTACCTAATACCTTGCACCAAGTCACCACCAATAATCCTTTTTGGATAAATAAGTACTGTATAATCTATTGCACACTACATAGAGTACCTCCCTTTGCCTACTACAATTGGAGTTTGGTCTGATTTGGAATGATACACAGTGTGCTACCCCCGCACCTCCCCCATGGGATGCTAGGAGAATAGATTGTTTTGGAGATGTCACTTTTTTTTTTTTTCCAAGACGGGATAGTTACAAAGAGTGTGGAGGGGGAGAAGAGAGGAGGCCTGTCTTTTCACAAGACATCTGAGCTCTTCCCTCCCCAAACAGCAGAAAGAAATGGGGTGCTTCCATCATTCACACCATCTCTCAGCTCTCCTCATTGGCCTCAATGTGCTCCCACAGCCCAACCTCAGCTACTCCCTTACTGCCTGGGTCTCCCCTGGACGGGAGCGGGGGAGTGGGGGGGGGGATAGCAAACAACCTAGAAGGAAAAAGAATGTACAGTGTCTTTATATGGACAACGGGATTCCAGTCTCCAAGAGATGCTCTGGCCTCTTGTCCCAGGTGTGAGAAGGAGCCAGAACTCACTTAGACAATAAGGGAGAGGGATCTCAAGCTTGCTACCCAGGCAGAGGGCTACCCCCGCCCCTCAACCTCACCAGAGATGGATGGGTGCGAGATCTTCAAACCGGCAAACTGGTCTCTGCTAGGGGGACAAGGGCATCTTGCAAGCCCAGAGGCAGGCTGGGTCAGCAACTGCTCATTTCCCCCAGTGGGGGAGAGGGGCAGAGGTCAGCAGGGAACCACCTGCCGGGCTTGCCTGACCCCTCAGAGGCTGCCAACAACCCTGCTAGGTTTCTCCACTTTCCCCTGGATCTGCATGGGGAAAAAAAAAAAAAAAAGGAGGGGAGGGGGGCACGGAGATCATACCCGTACCGCGAAACTTTACGCTGTAAAGTTAATCCACTGAAGCGTAGCCCAAAATAAGCGCAGTGCCTAATGTGCCGGGAACTGCCGGTCGCAAGGCCAGACTGCAAGCGGATGTCTGCGCATCTCCGCCCGCCCGCCCGGAGCCTGCATTTAGCGCCAGCGAGGGAGTCTGGGCTGGAGCGCAGCTTTCACACCGACTCGAGCCGCGAGTTTATGGATCTTGATTGCACCCAGCAGGGAATCCTTTTTAGTGATGAGAGAAAAAATATTCAACAACCTGTCTTTGCATTGGGTGTGTTGGACACACTTCCCTACTTCGGAATCAGACATATGCGGGTTGTGGGAGTAGAGCTGCTGTCAGCAGGCCAGAACGCTCTTCTCCTCCCCTCCTCTCTCCTCTCCTCCCTCGTCCCCGGGCAGGGGGCGGGGAAGCGAGGGGCTGGTGCGGCCGGTCCCCGGCCACGCGGAAAAGGCCCGCGGCACCCGGCCGAAGCACCCGGATCGTCCTCCTGCGCGTCGCCCCGGCCGCGCTTCCCCGCTCGGGCCTGCGGTGCGGCGGCTGGGCTGGCCTCCGGGGAGCCGGCGCCCGCGTGGGGCCCGCTGACAGCGTGCCCAGTAGAATATTGTATTAGTTGGTTGTGAGCTGTGTTCTCGTCAGGGTATCTGAGTTTCACAGAACAGACGGGGTGAGAGTTTTTGTGCTATATCCAGATTGGCTTAAAATAATGTCGGTTTTGTAGCTTATTAAACCACAGAAACTACACCAAAGTCATCGGTGCTGCTGTCAAAAAAACTCGGAGAGTCGGGGTTGGGGTAAGAGGGAGCTCAGGCCAGGGTCCCGACCCCTGACCTCTCAGGAAGGTTTTAGACCCTCCTCATTCTAGCCAGGGGTGAGACTGCGCAGCAGTGCTTTCTACAGCGGTCCAGAAGCCCTGCTGGCACTTCTCAGAGTGAGGAGACAAAGGTGGGGTCGGGGTGAAAGCCCAAACCGTCATATTGAACTGAGGATTGCCCTGGCAGAAGATGAGGTAGTGGCACCACCTGGTCAAAGGGGGAGGCAGACCCCATCTGGGAAAGCCCCTGCCTCCGGGCAGGGGTGCTGAGTTCTTTGCTGTCTTTGTCTTAGAATTGCAGGGGAGAGGTGAGGACCTTGGGGATTGGGAAGGGAAGACCCTGTGACACGGGGTTCATCGACACCCCTTCCTGGCCCAGAAAAGCCTCCCCTTTCCTTTCTAACAATTCTCCTAATTCCAAAGATATGACTGTGTCACTTACTAGAAACAAGCAAGGAGACATGGCAGATCCACCTCGTCCCCTGCCTGCCTGCAGAGATCACCATTGCTGGTACCCTTTACACTGCACAGGAAACTATGGCCAGAGTGTGCAGAGATTTTTCTGGAGGACATACTGCTAACGATGTGGTGGTGTGGGGATTTGAACTCCCACTGTAAAATGAGAGTTCTAACTACTGTGCCCTAAAGCTTCTGTGGTATTCGAACATAAAGAAAGATGCCTCTGTCAGAATTCTTTCTGGTCAGGCCAATGGAATAAGCCCATTATCCTGGCATGAGAGAGACTGAGACAGGAAAATTGCCAGTTTCAGGCTAGCCTGAGCTACATGGTGAGTGACAGTCAGCCTAGGCTACAGAATAAAACCCGATTTCAAAAATACAAAAGGTATTGGGAAAATACCTTTTCCCCAAGGGCTGGGGAAGTACTTCAGTCAGTAAAAGGCTTGCCTTATGGAGGGGGTGAATTTGGTCCTCAGAACCCACCCTAAAAGTCAAACAGTGGTCTACACTTGTAACCCCAGCACTGACTGGGGAGAAGGAGACAGGTGGACCCCTGCCAGCCCAGCCTAGGGCAAACTCCAAGTCAGTGAGAGACCCTGTCTCCAAAAGGAGGTGGTGGCGGCACCTAACTACACTCAAGGTTGTCCCCTTGTCTCCATGTATATTCTATACACATGTATGTGTACACAAGTGCACTTGCGCACGTGTGCACACACACACACGCATGCACGCACAAGAAGAAAAACAGTGAAAAATGTCAAAGGAAGTCAAATCTCACCTTCATGTTAATATATCTATTATCTCTCTAGATAACCATGTCTCTACCCACTTACCCAAATACCCAGAAGTCATTCTCTGTGGTTCCTTCTCCTCTGCTCACCATGCCATCTGTTCCTGAACACCAAGGCTCCTGCCTCTAGGATTGCATCCCTACTTCAGCCACCAGGCCTAGCCAGGCTATGAACATCTGTGTCATCTGCCCAGGAACTGCTCCTCCTTGCTGACCTATGTCACTCTGTTCCCCACAGGCAGTCAGAGGACCTTCTAGGGAGACCATGTTACCCTTGATGTTCCCCTTCTTGTGTTACCTGTTAGAGACTTCATTCTATAGACAGACCACCCCCTCACACGACTGCACCTCACCCCTGTGTACCTTATATACCAACCACCCTGAGAAGCAGCCCTCCCAACCCCAAGCTCCTTCATTGACTCCCTGTTTGGGAACCGGCAGGACATCCTACCCAATACCTGGGCTTTAAGCAATCAGTTTCATATCCCCTCAAGAGATCCACTAAGAACAAAGAGCAAGCGACAGGACACTGGCTGAAAAGTGTGGTTCCAGGAGGCCCAAGCATGAGTACAAGACCAGAGCTATCCCCGCCAGAGCCCTGAGATCAGAGCGACCCACCGGAGCTAAGAGGCAAAGCTTTTCAGTGGTTAAGGCTTGGGTTTGGTGACTCTGGGTACAGCTCAGTCAGTAACATACTTGTCTAATGTCTTAGTCATCATTCTATTGCCTTAAAGAGACTCCATGTCCAAGGCAACGCTCATAAAAGAAAGTACTTAATGGGAGCTTGCTTACAGTCGAGTCCCTTATCATCATGATGGGGAGCACGCCAGCCACAGGGCACTGGAACAGATTCCGATCTGCACGCCAAGAAAAAGACTCTGGGCCTAACATCCTTCACACCTCCTAGTCCTTCTAATCTTTTCAAACAGTTTTATTTCCTAGTGACTAAGCTTTGAAATATATGAGTCTATGGAGCCATTCTTATTCAAATTACGACATCTACCATGCATGAAGCCTTAAGTTGGATCTCCAGAACCTCGTAAGCTAGGGCATGGTGGGATATGCTTAAAAACCTCAGCAGTCAGGAGATGGAGGCACAAAGATCAGAAAAAGTTCAAGGTCATCTTCAGCTACATAGTGAGTCTGAGACCAGACTGAGCTACAAGAGACCCTGCCTCAAAAATAAATGAATGAATGAATGAATGAATGAGTGAGTGAGTGAGTGAGTGAGTAAATAAATAAATGAATGAATGAATGAATGAATGAATGATGAATGAATGAATGAATGAATGAATGAATGAATGAATAAATAAATAAATGAGAAAGAATTGGGCCTGGGCCCAAACTCTACTTCCAGTATTTCTTACTGCTGCTGGTTCCCTGGGCCTCAGTTTCAGTCGATGTAAAATGGGCTAATAATATGTGAAATTGGCTACAAAGGCTAAAATAGTTAATACATACACCAAATTTGGAACAGGGAGCTGGATAGACAGGTCGGCAGCTAAGAGCACTTGCTGTTCTTGCAGAGAACCCAGGGTTTATTCCCAGCACCTACATGGTTGTTCACAATTATTTGTGACTCCAGATATCCAATGCCCCCCTCTGATCCCTGTGGGCACCAGGCACACACATGATGCATATACATACATGCAGGCTAAACAATTATACACAGAAAATTTTTAAAATGTTTAAATTTAAAAACAGGCTTTGTACCCAGTGTTATATAAATTCTGACTGTCATTGTCATAATCAGGCATGTGACGTCCAGACACATTTCCTTTCACTTTGACCTTTGACCACCTTCACAGTTCTCTCCTCCCCCATATAACCCCCCATACACATATACACACACCTATATTCACATATTTAAATATGCACAGGTATGTATCACTTGTCCCCTATCAGCCTCCCTACCCTCATGGCATGATGTTTTTGCCTTTTAGGGTCCTCTTCAGCAGCAGCCTCAAGGCCTAGGCCTCTAACTCTCTAACTTTTACTACATTAGAATTCAAAGTCAGGAGACACACTCCCCCCCCCCCCCATAAAAAACCCAAAACCATTCAACTTTCCCCTTGCATCCTCAGGCAGTCCCCTGGTTACACTGATAGGCAGATGAGAATCTTCCATGGAGGGAAGGGTAATAAGATGCAAACAGCAACCACAGGCACCCTGCAATGGACAGTCCAGATGGTTCCAAAAGAAGTACCTGGGAGGAGGTTCCTTCCATTCTAGGCCCATGCTGTTGACATCTTTTCCAGCACCAGATGCAGCAGATCCCAAGCATAGGTGGTTTCAGTAAGTAAGATATTTTTGAGTCCTGGGGATTGGCTCTTGTCTGGTGTGTGGAGAGCAAAAGATACCCTATATTGCTCCCTCGGGGGCAGCAGGAAGGCTTCCCTTGCAACCTTGTAGAAGCTTCCAGGCAAGGCTCAGTCACACCAAAAACTTACTTCCCCACACCTACTCAGGCCAAGTCTTTTATCACCAAGACTTTATTCAGGGAAGGGAGAATTTGGAGTGAGACAAAACAAAATTTGAGTCCATGGCATCCTGATTGTGATTTCAAGAATACCACTTGACCTCTCTGAGCTGGTTTCCTCCAAGGGACAGGAATAGGTACCCAGAACTGTTGTGAGGAATGACCAGGAATGTGAACAACTTGGAAGCAGGAGAAGCATGGAGGATATTTCCCATCAGCTTGAGCTGGCAGCCATCCTTACTCTGTCCCAACGCACATTTTCTGTATCACAGGAGCCTCATCTGTGGAGTACGCCACCATGACAGTCCACGGGTATTGTACCTACAGGAAAGGGAGAAAGGAAAGAAAAGAGAAACTGAGGAAACATGTCCCGATTCCTCTCCAAGCTTCAGCATTCTGACCCTGGGTGGGAAGTTTGTCTACTCCAGTCCTGCTTGCTTTCCTATGCTCTTTTGGACCCAAAAACCATCACAGCTTCCTTCCCATTGACTCTAGTGTCCTACTGGGTAAACTAAGGAAGTAACCTTGATGCGGTTACGTCTCATCCTCTCCAAAGGCTCGGGATGAGTTTTCTTTGGCTAATCTCAGTGTAGCCCCTACCTGGACCTATCAGTTCCTTCCATGTTCTACAGCTATTCCACATTTAAAGATTCTGGCTCGAACCTCTGCCTTCTAGGCCTGTGGATATGGGTCATCAACAAGATGAAAGTGTGGAAGACGGACTCTGAGATAGCTTTGAATTTGAAGGACCCCTGCAGTGGGGGAGAATCCCATCCATTGCCCACCTCAACCAATGCTGCTACAGGCTAAGTGGCAGCCTGACCAGGTGAAGACCCCAGGGCAGCTACTAGGAGACTCAGGCGGGGGGGGGGGGGGGGGGGGGGGTGAGGGGGGTTGCCTTTGTTCCCCACACCTGGAGAGCAGAGCCTGTGTTGCCTGGGAGGTGGAGGCTCTGGTTTAATTAAGGATCGTAGCAGAGAATTCTCTCTTGTTATTTTCTGAATAAATTAAGGAAGTAACTTTGAAGCCATATCATTTTCATCTAATCAGGAACATTCTGAAATTAACATATTGTTTTCCCATTAGAAACCCCATCAGGCCCCAAATCAGATAACCAGGCTGAAGGATGCCAAGGCCCCTCTGTCCTGGGGCGGGTGCATGCTGTGGGGACAGAAAAGAACTTGCTGATACTGCCACAGTTCTTGGTTGAGTTCGTGGGATGGTGCCTGGCTGTTAGTGAAGGTCTTAGTCCTAGCCAGGGTTTCAGGTGAGTCCTCCAGCCTCCCAGGCAAAAGGGAGGGCCCAGGGATATCTGCAGAGCGCCTAGAGCTGGATCAAAACCTTCCCAAGTGCTCAGTGGAAGTCAGGCTAAGCAGAAGAGCTATCTAGCTCTGTCCCCAGAATCCTCACTCCTACCCTGACCCAGACAGCCTCTCAGGTCTCAGCTATCACAAGCAGAAAAGAAAGAGGTGGCTTGGACCCAGTACCTGAGAAAAGCCTGAAAGCCATCCACCCAAGGCAGGGCCAGAAGCTGCCCAGAATTTACAAACTTTCCCAGAATGCTGATTTCTCATCCCTTACAACACTCCCTGGAAGTTTGAACTGAGGGGTATCAAAGTCACAACATGCTGGGGGCCCATGGAGTGAAAGATAGGAGAATTCCAGAATCAGAACAGCCTCAAAAGAGGGTTGACACTTTCTAGACCCTACTATTTACCGCCATTCTCCTGTCCTCCACAGCAGGAGTGAGATGCTGAGGCCAGCTAGAGCCCAGGGAGTAGGCTATGCATCCCACGTGGTGTCACCATGTGTACTGAGATAGACCCAAAGCAAAGACTGGCTTTTTAGGGGTGGTTGGTCATGAGGTCATACCTACCTTTGTTAGCCCTCCAAGAGTGTTCCTCTATCTACAGGAAACATATCCTAAAACACCCCTCCATCTCCAGTAGATACTTAAATCCACAGCTATTACTTTATCCCATATATGCTAAGTGACTTGGGTAGGTAGCACATACAGTGTGTATACACTGAACAAGGACTAATTTACCACCCGGGTGAAGCAGAGTGGGCTATTTCATCCCACTACTCAGAATGGTATGCAACGTAAAACTCATGCGCTATTTATTTCTAGAATCTTTCCACTTAGTATTAACCATTGCTATCTAAAGCTGAAGAAAGTGAAGCTGAGAATATGGGAGACGACGCCGTCATTCCCACTCAGACTTCTAACTCCTGTGCATCTTCCCACCCCTCTTTCCTGCCTCCCTCCTCTCTCCTCTCTCGTCTCTTCCTCTTTTTCTTTCATTTGTCAGCTCTCCGCCCAGCTCCAGGCCTTCAAGAAGCCAAGGCCCTTATCAATAATCCGGGATGAACCTCTATTCACCCACAGAGGGTACTGCCTGCTCTCCCTCTCTCAATACCAAAGCAAGAGAGAGAGATTGCCTGCCGCCTGCCAGAGAGGGCTCCCTGCTCTCCTGATACTGCCCCAGCACCACATGGACATGAGCAGGTGTTAGCAGCCATCCACAGACAGTGTGAAGAAGGGTAGTGAGGGAGACAGAAGACAGTGACAAGGAGGAGGGTGACTGTCACACACAATAAGGAGTGCAGACAGGTGAGAAACAGGGAACAGAGCAACGCCCAGCCTGGTGGCCTTGCTAAGTCAGACCCGTGCTCTGCAAACGGACTACACACAGCAAGACAGCAAGGGTTCCTTGGAATTGGGGGTGTGGGGGGAACGACTCTTGAAGACCCTTGAACTCTCAGGGAAGGCAGACAGCAACAAGGAGCCCTGGAAAATGGGCTTTAGACACGGGCCCTGTCTGCCCCATTTCCTGCTGGATTGGGGACTCTACTTGAAGCTACAGAGCATGCAAAGGAAAGCAACACAGGTGGATCGATGTTGGGCCAAGATGCCTCCTGAGCTCTTTGGGCCAAGGCCTGCCTGGCTGCCTGTGAGTGTGGGTGTAGGGTGTGTATGGAGGTAGTGGGTGCACGCAGAACAGGCGAGGAGGAAAGTGAGACTGTACTGCGTGGGAAGGGCCTGAGTGTGCTTGGAGGTGCAAATGAGGACAGCAAAGTAAGGATGGGACAGAGCCGGGACAGCAGGAGCCCCTAATCTGGAGCTAAGAACGGGATCTCAGTAACTATCCAGCTCATTTTCTGCCCCAGACCCTCAGCTGAGATCTTGCTATTGAGTTGTCAGGACCCACACAGCTCCTGGGGCAACCACCCATATCCACACCAGGTCCATGACCTAACACTCAACTTTAATAACCCATCTTACCACAAGGGGAACTTTGGGTGGATGAAAAATGCAGTTACCAAGAAATGTTTTATATATTTGGCTTGGTAAATTCTTCCTACAATCTTTTCCGGCTTTTCTGGGTGTGATTTCCAAATTGGTATTTGCTAACACGATGCCAGACACACAATAGGCGTCCTTCTGCTGGTCCATGCTGCTGGGCCTGTTTCTTCTTCATTTTTGTCTCCTGTCCCAAGCTGAGATGGGTCTCCAAGTCCCCTCCATCAATGACCCTTCTCTTTTATCCATAGGTATGGCATGTGATTTTAGTCCTAATTAGTTCTCCCTGGCTCCCAACTCTACCTCCAAAGTGTCCCAGAACCCAGGACCCAATAGAGGGTCTGAGACCACGTGAACTCCTCAGGGTTTGGTAGAAGCGGATTCCAAAGAGGTATCTAGTTCCCTGCGTGAGTCTGGATGGGATCCAGCCAGTGCGTTGAGACGCCCCTATAGTAGCTGGCTGAAGCTTGTTGTCTAACCTGGTGGGGAGGGGGGTGCTGGGAGCGGGCAGGGAGGGTGGCCTGGCAGTGCTCAGGGAGCAGGCACACCCTGGGTGAAGTCATGCCTGCCTCACACCTCTGGTATTCTGGCTGATCACTATCTGCTCCGCCAATGCAGGCAAAGGAGATGCTGATGCTATAGTCTACCTCCAGGCAGGGCTGCAGCTGCAGCTGAGCCCTAGCCTGTCTGCTGTTCCCACTGCCACCCCCACCCCCTTCTTACCTCCCCACTAGATGGAGAGACAGACAGAGAGGGCTGACTGCCCTGTAGGAAAGATGTCTGCTTTTACCATACTCACCCTTACCAGATTAAACTCTGATCCATAGTTTGACACCCTGAGAAGGACTCCCAGAAGCTTGGCAAGGGAGAAAGCACCTAGAAGGGGCCAAGTCCCAGTGAGCTTCCCCTTGAAAATATGCCCAAGTCACCTCCATCCACATCCTTGGCTTCCACTTCAATCAATTTTGATTATCCTGGTAACTACTGGTACAGAGGGGTGCATAAGACTACCTCCCAACCTCAGGGACTGAAACAGAGATTCTGATGACCCACAATGTGCCAGGCAAGCTGCCTGGATTCCTGAGCCTCCAGGGATTTCTAAGTGTCAAGAAGATATGGGGGGCACACTGGCAACCTGGAGAAAGCCTGACTCTTACACCCAGGACTCAAGGAACTAGCGAAGGGTCCCTGTCACCAGTCCTTTATTTTAATAGGAGACATCCAAGGAATGTCCTTTATAGAAACCAGAGAGGGGCCCAAATGCCAGTGTCCATGTTTCCTGTTCTCTTATGTTGCCCCAGCTTTGGCCTAGAACCAGAGCAGGAGATCAAGACCCTAAGACAATGGGCAGACAAGTTCTTGGAGAGAATATGGTCTCTCCTTACATTCTGCCCTTTTTCTGCCGTTAACACATGTGTTGCACACATACACACACACACATACGAGAGAGAGAGGCAGAAAGATGGAGACAGAAACAGAGAGACAAATAAACAGAGACAAAGAGATAGAGAGCTCCCCATCCTTCTCCATCTGCCACAGATGTGCCAATCATCTTTCCCACAAGGTCTCTAGGCAGCAGGCAGCAGCATGTGGAACTCACACATGAGAAAAGGAAGCAGGTCTGAACCCTTGGAAGATGAAAGGAGAGGTCCAGTTACCCCAAAGTTGTCCTCTGACCTCTACACATGAAAACATCATGCATACACACGTATCATCATCATCACAATAATAGCAATAATAACGCTTTAAGAAAGAAAAGAAAGTCCTTAGCTAACTTCTGCCCCAACTGCTCAGATCAGGCTACAGTAGAGTCTCCCAGGAGTTGGCAAATATCTTCTTGCATGCTCCAGCTAAGAAGCCTAGCTCCAGGGTTCTCAACCTTGAACAGATGCACGGGTCACCTGGGACCCTGGTCAAATACAACTAAAGGGTGCAAATTCAGAATGTGATGTGTAGGGTCCAGCCCAGGGGTTGATACTCTTCTGTGTTTCTTGGAAGCTCTTGAAAGGAGCCAATGCACTTGGAATAGCAAGGCCCAGTACAGCCTTGATTCCCTTTAAAATCCCCTAGAGAGCCTTTAAAAATAGTAGTGCCCAAGCCCTGGCTCCTGAAAGCCAGATTCATTGATCTGACGTGAGACTGGAGCATAAGAAGGTTTAATAATTTCCCTGGACTATTCTGACACACAATACCATTCTCAGCCAGGGGTGAGTAGGGATGTGCCTGGCACATACCCTCCATGTACCCACTCACTCTCTAGAAACTTTTTTTCCCTTCAGGTCCCCTCCAACATCTGCAATTAGATAGACACAGGCCATGGTCATATAGAAAGGTCCCAGGCAGTAAGACAGACACCCAACACAGGTGAACATGCGTACATAGTCACACACAGACCCCCTTTTGGATATGTGCCCTGAACACTCCCCTGGAATAGAAATAGAGAAGCACACACAGGCAAGACACATGACACTCAGAAACACACACTTGCCTCAAAGGAGTCAGAGACACCCTCTGTGTATCTCTAGGGGGGTTGATTGGGCCTCTCATTGCAGGAAAACCTACAGTATCTTTCCCCGTCAGCTTTGGTGTCCCTGAAGCCACAGATCAGCCAGCCCTCCTCTTGCTCGGTACCACTGAGTTCTCCTGGCTGACTAGGAGCTAGCCTCTCTGGGGAGCATTAATATGCTTGGTGTCAATATCTTGTGGGGAATACAATTCCATATTCAAGCCTGCCTCTTTGAGCCCAGGTGAGCGACAAGGATCTGGCCCTTTCTGAGCCTGTAGATGCCTTCAGCCCCTCAGCCCTTCATGGTGCTGCTGTGCTGACGCCTCCTTTGAGTTTAAAATCTTGCACCCCCATCTTGTATCCCAGAGCCCTCCACAGACAGGCCTGATTGATGACTCAGGGGGATCTTGACTGCTGCAGGCCTATTTTATGATGTCATTAGGCAGCTTCGGTGGCGGGAAGGAATCCCTCCTGACATCATAAAGGACTTGATATTTCGCTAATGTTATCTTGGCGGCGTGTCGCCCTGACATTTTCTCTTCACTGCACTTCCCCCCAGGACCAGGAGTTGTCTAACTACAGCCTGGAAAAAATGCAAAACAGACAAATGCCCCCTCGGGGGACAGCGGGAGAAAGCTAATAGACCATCCCTGGCTCCCCATCCACAGAGGTGCTTTAGGTGGCAAGCATGATGTGCTTATCAAAGGGGACCCAGGATGCCTTCCCTCCTGCCTCGATTCTCTGCTGCTCTGGCTCCACACTCATCTGCAGGAGTTGGGGGTTAGGTATTAGGATTCTAGGGCTAACTCTGCCACCCCAGAATATATCAGGTAGCTTTTGCCCAGGCTGGACATAAGTGACCTCATCCACATCCGTACCTTGCTTTTAGACCAGAGAGGGCCCTGAAACTCCAGGAAAAGATAACCCAGACTCAGATTGTTGTAATGTTGCCTCAGCCTAAAGCTCATTGTCTTCAAAGGACCAAGGTCAACCACTACACTAAAATAAAATAGATGTAGCTTTGCTGTAAACTTCTTAACACAAACAGGAGAAGCCAAGGACAGTAGCAAGAGACTGCTTTCAGATTCTCAGAGTGGCTTGTGTTGCTCAGGACTGGCTAAAGGAGAAAGATCCTGTAACCTTGGGTACCTCTTAGATCATGTTCAAAGAAGCCCTGGGAAGTCCTTTCCCACCCAAGCAGAAGCATTCACCTACAACCCTGACCCCAGAAGCCCTGAGAAATGAACTTGCAACTCATCTCCTGCACAGAAGCCAAGTTTTCTTCCTCCTCCACATAAGCCAGCTCTCTCCTTCCCGGGGCATCCCCAAGGGCTCCTAGTTCTACCTCCTGAGTTCTGGAATTACAAGTCTGTCCCACCCAACCAGTTTATGCAGTGCTCGGAACCAAACCTTAGGCTTCAGGAGTGTCAGGCAAGTACTCTACCAACAGGGCCACATCCTCAGCTCCCACTCATCTATTCTTTGAGAAAGAATTTTGCGTATGCAGCCCAGGCTAACTCCAACTTGTCATCCTTCTGCCTGAGTTTCTGAATGCTAAGATTATAGGTGTCTGCCACCACACCTGGCTTCAGACAGTGTTCTTATGATGTATGCATTTTTATTTTCTGTGTATGAATGCTTTGCTTGCATGTGCATATGTATACCGTGGGCATGCCTGGTGCCTGCTGAGGCTAAAACAGTATGTCAGATCCCCTGAATCTGGAGTTACAGGTGGTTCTGAGCCACACTGAGGGTACTAGGAACCGAACCTACATCCTCTGGAAAAGCACCAAGTACTCTTAACCTCTGAACCACCTCTCCAGGCCCTACAGAGTTTTTAGATACATAAAATAAGGCATAGCACTCCAAAGAAAACTTATTTTGCTAAAATGTGGTTCTAACCAGGGGCCTCTGGTTCAAACGGCCATGACTCCTTGTGTAGACAAACACTCCAGTCTGCAAAGGTGGAGTAGCAGCTCTGGATTCTTCCTCTGCATGCTTGGAGAGTAGGGTGGAGAAGTTCAGTCAGTCTCTGCTATAGGGATCATGAGTCTAGCCTGGGCTACATGAAACCCTGCCACTGCCACCACCACCCCTCCTTAAAAAGAAAAAAAAAAAAACTGTTTAAGAAAGAGTTATAATTTTACCAGACAGTAAATAAGAAAGGAAAGAGTGAAGAAGGGAAGGAAGGAACCCTACAATTAACTAATCACAACAAATAATAATTAAACCTTGTTCTAGAACCCAAAACTATGCCTCGTCATGAACAGATTGGGTTTTAGATCAGTATAAATGACTCCAGTTGTAAAGAATCTTTGCTCCCTGTGGAGGAAAAACAAACAAACTTGAAAAGTAGAGGTGGGCAAAACCATCCTCCCCTGGTTCCTTCAAGAACTGCCCTGAGGCACCAATTGTACCACACCACTTCTTTGCCCTGAAAAGGCTAGACCCCACCCCCATTCCAGATGCAGGTGTCTCTCTGGAGGGCACTGTTCTAATTCTGGTGAAACAGGCACCCAGAACAGCCCAGTCCCTCTTCAGGAAGTATTCTCTAGGTAGAGCACGAACAGCAGCCAGGCCTGCTCCAGGCCCCATCCCAGCAACCCAGCACACCCTCCTAAGACTACCGACCCCCACCTTCCCAGGGCCTAGCTGACTTCCTACCTCAGTCTGAGTTCATTCCAGATCTGGTTTCCTTCTCGAGTAGACAGGCCTGGATGGATGAGTGGGAGCCTCCAGGAAGCACTGCCTTGGCCTTGGATGTTCTTTGCAAAAATGGAGCAGAGAACTAAGAGAGTACACCAGGAGGAATCAGGTCCTCTGCAAGAGCAGCAACTGTGTCCTGTCCCCTCCCAACCCCACCAGGGGTCTCTGTATAACAATCTTAGTTGTCCTGGAACCAACTTGCTCTGTAGACCAGGCTGGCCTCAAACTCTCAGAGACCTGCCTTCCTATACCTGGGATTAAAGGAGTGTGCTACCACCACCCAGCCAGCAAGTGCTCTTAACCAGAGCCATCTCTCCAGCCCCTCAGATGGTATTCATCAATGTTAAATATTTTTATTTTTATTCTCTATAACTCTTAATATTTTTCCTTTAGATTTTATTCTATAAAAATTATTAGCAAAGGGCCAACCATGGTGGCCCATACCTTTATTTCCAGCACTTGAGAGACAGAGGCAGGAATACCTACCTCTCTGAGTTTGAGGCCAGCCTAGTCTACATGAGTTCCAGGCCAGCCAATACATAGTGATATCCTATCTCAAAAATAATAAATATAAGTAAAGTAATAAACAAAGGAGGAGGATTTCAAGGGAAAGGGAAGATATGGGGGCATCTGATAAGTGTGAGGTATAAGCTGAGGTGCCTCACTAAAACCATCTCTTAGCTCTGTTGGGGGCCAGGTCCTGGGCCAGCAAACTCTGGGGCAGGCAAGGAGGATCTGACCCAGGTCCTCCCTCAAGGGTTATCAAAAAAATATTAGAAAGGGGGCTGGAGAGATGACCCAGCATTTAAAAACCCTGGCTCCTTTCAGAGGACCTGAGTTTGACTTCCAGCACCCACATGGCAGCTCACAACATCTATAATTCCAGTTCTAGGGGATCCAACACCCTCTTCTGGCCTTCATAGGTACTACATACACATGGTACACAGGCTTACATGCAAGCAAAACACCCATACACATAAAATAAAAATAAAACATTTTTTTTTTAGTATTAAGAAGGATAAGACACTTAGAGCCGGCCTGGAAAGCAAAAGCCCCCACCAGGAAGAACACATCCCAGGAAAGGCCTGGAGCTGATGGCAGAATGCACAGGCCAGTTAAGGATGCTGTCGGGTCTAAACCAGCCCGTCTGCCAGTAGGTGCAGAGCCACCTTCCACCAGCAATATGGGAAGGAAAGTTGGGACTGCATCCCAGAGAAGGAGGGGAAAGTCAGGGCCCTGTAGCCTCGGTTACAATTTGAGGTGATTATTAAAATACCATTTGAGGTGATTATTAAAATGCAATCGAAAGCTGAGCACAGAGGTATGTCCCAGCCCTTGGAAGGCTTAGGCAGGGGGATCATGAGTTCCAGGCTAGTCTAAGCTTCACAGTAAGACCTTGTCTCAAACTAAAAGGCTAGGGGAGGTAAAGAGATATCTCAGTGGTTAAAAGTACTTTGCTACTCTTCCAGAGGACCCCAGGTCAGCTCCCATGCTGAGCAGCTCACAATTACCTGTAATCCAGGCCGAGGGATCCACCTGATGCCTTCTATTGGACTCTGTAAGCATCTGCAGTTACGAACATGCCTGCACACACACACACACACACACACACACACACACACACACACACACACACACACACACACTTTTTTTTTAATGGCCACAAAGAAAAGAAGAGACCAGGGAGTAGATAATAAATACAGAGAGGAAGACAGTGGCTTTAATTTACTCTCCCAGGAGTCTGTATGGCTCTGGAGGGAGTACATGGGGTGGGTCTTAACAGTGGCCTGCATGGTAGCCCAAGACACAGTCTCCTCAAGAGAGTTGAGAGAAGGGAAGAAAAAGGAGGAGAAAAGAGGGGAAGGAATCATGGAAGGAAGAACAGAAAAAAAATATGGGGTGAGATCAGGAAAGAGGGAGTGATGGGTAAGTACCAAAGGGCAGGCAGGTCCTTCTCCAAGAATCCCAAGCCCTTCTCAGTATTGCAAAAGATTTGGGGCCCAGGAGGCCTCAGCTCAAGGCAAGAATGGGAACACATGAAAGAGCCCATCCAGCATCCACCTCACAGGTGGACACAGAACAAGAAACATACCCACATATAAGCCCAGACGCAGAGACTCTCTGACACGTGCACAAACATGGGCCGTTTTACAAGATGTGTACAAGGTAGAGGGCTCTGACACAGATACGTAGTAACACATGCACAGATGCCTGCCAACAAAAGGTCCACAGGCAAGGTATCCGTACTTAAGCTACAGACCCTCTCGCACAAGCAGGAAGACTGTAGAAACTGCATACACAGACATAAGCAGAAACCTAGACATGTGCCCACAGACATAACAGAGACCTCACACTAGTTTAGTTATACACAGACTTATGAGGCAAAAAATGGAGCTCAGAGGTAGAATGATTTCTTAGCTTGCACAAGGCCCTGGGTCCCATCTCTGATACAGAAAAGATAAACAAAATAAAATAGAGATACAGGCTCACACTTAGGCACACCTCAACATAGGCATGTACAACTATGCATCACATGTATTCCTGAAATGATACAAACACACACACACACACACACACACACACACACACACACCTGTGTGAGAACACCCCCAGCCAGACATGTCCTCTGACATACACGTACACAACACATGCTCAGAGACACTGGCACATCCTGCCACTGCCTGCAACACATTGCTGGGATATTTTCTGAAGTATGGTTTGGCTTTCACTACCCCTGAAGACACTCTCCTCAAGCCAGGTTACCCTTGGCTCACTCTTGATAGCTTTGACTAACTCCCTAGTACTTAACCACCCACCAGCCCTGCATCTGCCCACTGGGCCTGGCCCAGGGCCCAGGCTGCAGAATGGCAATTGCCCCATTCTCGAAGTTGCCAATTCAACCAACTTCACACCCAGAAGTGAAGCCAAGCCAGCGGGCTTGTTGTGACCCGCTTGGTGCACCAACATGGGGGTGGCTCAGGGAAGCCGGGATCCTATAGCAGAAGACAGAACAGACCCAGCAGCATACAGGCCAGCCTGAGAGGCCTCTGCTGCTGCCTGTCCAAGCCACCCACCCTCTCCAGCCTTCGGCAACCTCACCTCTGAAATGGAACAATGTGGATGCCCCGACTGACATGCTAAGTTGACATATCCCCTCCCAGATGACAAAGAGCCTTTGCTAACCATCGTGTCTACTTATAACAGCAACTCTCATGTATAAGCTTTACACCAGGAAGCTGTGCTCAAGGCCAAATAACTCAATGAACAGTCTCTTGGTCCAAGTGTATCTTTCATGGTCAATAAGTATGTACCTGCAACTGGCCAGAGTCCTAGGACTTGCCCACTGAAGATATCACTAAGCCATCCCCATCTCTTAGCCTCAGAATCCTTCTCAATACAACACTGTAAAGAGCCACTCATAACTGCCCGGAGTGGTGAAGGGGTGCCACCAATGGAGAAATTATACATACAGTCTTCAATCCTATTTCCATCCAAGTCTTCCCCAGTCTCATGACACAGGAGTACAGGGTAAGGAACAAGGTAGTCAGAGTCTTCACCCCACCATGACCACCATCCAGATAGGGATATCCTGAGTGACTGGGAGTCAGATGGTGAAGAGAGCAGGCTCCTCCCAGCTGAAAGGCACTGATCCTTCCACTAATTGGTTCAAGTGTTTCTTTTGACCCTAATTAGTTATCTGTCATGTCTCCATTTGCATACCAGAAAAGAGGCAAATCTGCATATTTGTAAATGAGACTGGGCCTAGATGTGGGTTCTGGAAGAGCCTGGCAGTTGCTGGCAGGCTGGGAGGCAGCTGCCTCTTGCCACTAAGGCATGGGCCTCCTGGGAAGAGGAGACCCAGAAGACAGCTCCTTGGCTACAAGCTAAAGGTGCTCTCAAAGCTGGTCAAGCTGGACTGCCTCCCTCTTTCTTCACCTTACCCCCGGGGCTGAGTTGAGTGGTGGGCAGCAGTGAGGATGGATGAGCCTAATACTGCTATTTTGATTAGATGAAGGAAGGAGGGGGGAATATAAAGTGATTTCAGGACGCTCTGTGCTGGAAAACCTTCTGTTCGCATCCTTGGACAGAATTTGCATCACTTGTGGGGGGGGGGGTCTCCTCCTCCTCCTCCTCCTCCTCCTCCTCCTCCTCCTCCTCCTCCTCCTCCTCCTCCTCGTCCTCCTCCTCCTCTACTCCATCTCCAGAGAGGAAAAGGTTCAGGGAGAGGATGGAGGTCAGAGAGTATGCCCCAGACCCTAACTAGCTCTCCCCACCCTTCTACCTCTGCCTCTCTCCTGGATTCTTACTTTGACACCTACGGTCAATCCATTTATACACATATACCACACACATACACATATACATACACACACACCACACACACACACACACACACACACACACACACACACACGCCTCAGCCCCATCCCAGGAAGACACACACACTCAACTCCTCTAGACCACAGAGGTACACACGCAACTCAACTGGAGAGGCACATTCGCACATGCAAACATTCCCAGGCTTTCCTCAACACACACATTCACGCCCTTACACATACAGACACACACGCAAACACTTGAACATAGATGTAGGCACACAGACTCACTTAAGCTGTGCATAAATATTTACTTACAAGACATACTCATGCAAGCACATCTTTGCTAGGACAGAATTTCTTGGAAATTTCTGAAGATTCTGACCCCTCTGCCAGGGTGTCTGGTGCCTTTTTGAGGAAGAGACAAAAGAAACCAGGGAATTATCCCTCTTTGGTGGTGGTATTTTCTTTTAACGTTTTGTTTTGGTTTTGTTTGGTTTTTTTGTTTGTTTGTTTGATTTTGAGACTGAGTTTCAAGATCTCAGGTGGCCTGGATGATGTAGTTGAGGATGACCTTGAATTGCTCTGCCTGCTTCCCCCTCCCACATGCTGGCATTACAGGCAATGTACCGCTGTATCTACCAGAGCTGTCTTCAGAAAAGAATCAGTGTGTCCCCCAGGAAGAGGACCCCCAAATCCAAATTGGTTCTTCCTAAGGAAGCCAATGACTAGTGAATGCCCCTTGTTCTCAGTGCTTTGACCTCAATCACAGACAGAAAGGGGGGCAGGCAGGGGTAGAAGTGAGGATGTGACAGGCTGATGTGTCTAAGCATCACCTATCACCTTGTGGTTTCCATGTCAACCTCAGAGGCCAATAGGACCTAAAGTGATGTGATCTGCTGTATCTTCAAACATAGGGACACCGAGATTCTCAGTTCAAAGGAACCCCCCCCCCCCCCCCCCGGCCCTACTGGTTTCCCGGGCTCTGAGATCCGGGTGGTAGATACTGGGGCCTGCAGACACAAGGTCAGGACCCAGAGCTTCTGCTACTGTCCCCAATCCCGAGCACCTCTTCTCCAAAGCCCGTATCTCACAGGCAAGCAAGCTAAATAGCTCTGTATTTGTAAATTAAATATAGCCGCACTTCGGCTTTCCAAAGAGCTGGGAAGGAGAGAAGGAGAGAGAGAGGAAGAGAAGAGAAGCAAGAGAAGCTGCCGCCCTCAGGAAAGTCTGGCTGGTACAGATTGCCTGAGTCATGAATATTCATCTGGCGAATGAGGAGAGCGGGAGTTTGCATAACAGCTCCACCCACCCAACTGAAAGAAATGTCACCGCCTTTGCCAATAAAGTGCCAAAGGAAGCTGGTAGAGGCTGCCAGCCAGACGGTGCCAAACGGCTGACTTCCACTCCCAGCCCTGGAGAACGCACATTGTTTCCGGCCCAAGGAGCGCCACTTGGGGCTGAGGAATAGAGCTGGCTCCTGGGAAAGAACCAGGAAGCAAAGTTGAAAGTGGCAACAAGCCACCCACAGGAAGAGAGGCCCTTGCCTGCCTATTCCAGGACACCTATCCTGGCCACCACCAAGGACCCTGGTGGCCCATCATCCCAGCCAGCCTCTGCTGACAGTACTGGGCTATGGACCGCCTTAAAGAAACCTCAAAGAGTTCTCCTTGAGTCTTTGAGGATTGGAAGACAAAGAGATAGGCCAGGTGTCACTTGGGGACCTGGAATCCACAGGAAGCTTGCCTGCCTTATACAGAAGGTTATATCCAACTGTCAAGAACTTTTTTTTTCCTCCAGGTTCATTGTTATTCCCAGAGAAAAGTGACATTGTCTCTTATTTTGAGATGTGTTCTCAAGACACAGACAATTTCCTTGTCCCCTGCACATCCCAGTTCTGAAAGGTACCTGGTCTCCAGTCCCTGTGTTTCCATGGCTGCCTGTGGGATTCTAGTCCTGAACTGGACTCAGATAACAATCCTCACACCACTGAGAGGAACGGCTGCCTCCCTCCATCCCATCCCCACTCCTGAACCAGTTCTAAATCTTTACAGAGTCTCTGAATGGTGCTGATCAAGTCCCTGGGGCAAGGGCATCCATTTTAGCCTGCAAGTTCAGTGTGGACCCACTGTGAGCTGCCTACCCCCAGACTCTCACTCCAGAGGACAGCCACCTCGGTGGCACCTATGGGTGACATTACAAACACAATGTCCACTTGCCTGTCTAGCATAGCTGGCTCCTGCCAGTTATTACCTAAATGAACCAGAAAATTGGAGCTGGAGAAGAAACTTTGTCTGAGTACAGAGAAGCAATTAGGACTGTGCATTTCAAAGAAGAAACTTTGACTGAGTACAGAGTAGCAAGAAGGAGCTATTGGCCCTTCCCTGTAGTTTGGGGTATATATTTAGTGGTGAGTGAGGATATATACATGTCCACACCTTCACAGACTGCTCAGTTCCAGCATCTGGGGACTCTTGGGTGAAACAGAACAATGCAAGGCAAGATTCGAGACTGCGGGATCTGAGGAATAAATAGTACCTCTTCTGAGAAACCAGAAAGGACCCCGTAGTCCTAACACACACTCAAAGCTTGGCTGCCTTAACCTCACCTGAAATTTGCCTCCACTCGTCTTGAGGCCATCAGGAGCTGGGTTCTCTTTTCTGCTTCTTCCACAGTGAAAAGAAAAACCTTTGTAATAGGTGCAGAGTCCTTCCAAGGACAAACCTCCAATCTGCCTCTTCACTATGTCCCCGCAATGTCCCCGCATTGACCCCCAAACAGCCCCTAGGAACATCCCCACCATGTCACTTTCTCTTGCCCATTAATCCTGCTAGAGACACACTGTTAATTTAAAAGGTTTCCGCAAGTAAAATTGGGGAGGATCCTAAAATCCACACTGATCAAATTTCTGCCTTGCAGAACTTCTCAGAGCCTTTTCTGTACTCCAGTCTGCAAGTGCTATGTTTCAGGAGCAAGGATTCTTTTTCTTTGGAGCACCTTAAGAAACTAATACTACACAGGAGTAACTTTAGGGAAGTGTTTCTGCAGATTAAAATCCCCCAGCCTAGTCAGTAGCAAGGGTTTTCTTTCCTTGCACGGGCCTCTCACCAGTCTGCTTTTTCCCTGTAGGTGAGCTCTGCCTGTGTGTACACATTCATCTAGTCCAGAATAACCTCCACCTTCTCTCCCCAGCCCTCTGTGTTCCTACTGATGCAACAAAAATTGCCTTTGACACAATCACAGAGCTTTCTTGTTGAAAGCCTTCCCAGCCAACCATAACCAAGCCTTGCCACTAGAATTCACAGACAGACCCCCTTATGTTTGATGTTCCTAATGTGCCTTTCCTGGATAATTAGATGGGAGGTACTGTGGGTGCTCTATGTCTGTGCACTGGCTGGTATGTCACCTGTGGCCAGGCTTTTTCATGAAGTGATCCAATATGTAAGTATGTTCTACCAACTCCATCAGCTCATACCCCTGAGCACCTCCCATAAGCTCCACTTATCCTGAGCTCTGACTAGGCATCTCTTGAGACCAAGCTGGTGGTCCACGATCACATGGATGGAAAGCTGGCTCTACCAGCCTTTCTTGCTCTAGATCATGAACTGCTTCATCCATGCCTTTCTTTGTATCATCCTGCAAACCTTAGCTCCAGAGCCCACCAGCTCCCATCCACTGGTATTTCCTTCCTCAACTGGCCATTGAGAGAGAAAGACTGGCTCGCGCCTTTAATCCCAGCACTTGAGGCAGAGGCAAGAGGCAGGGGGAGTGAGGACAGCCTGGTCTTCAGCATGAGTCCCAGAATAGTCAAGGCTTCAGAGAGAAGCCCTATCTAGAAAAACCAAAAGGAAGAAGAAGAGAGAAAGAAAAGAAAGAAAAAGGAAGGGAGGGAGAGAAAAGAGAGAGAGAGAGAGAGAGAGAGAGAGAGAGAGAGAGAGAGAGAGAGAGAGAGAGAGAGAGAGAGAGAACAATTTGAAGCTTCCTCTAGACTGGGCAGAGTGATTAGTGATGTCTGCCAGAGCCTGCAAAGGGGCAGGTGGCATGCATGCCTGTTACTGACATCCTAAATTGGGGTTCCACCCCTCAGCCTCCAGTCTGAAATCCTGTAACCGGAATTCTCCCCTCCTGCACGTGACAGTGGCCAGAGAGCCCACTTCTCCATCACAACCACTCTCCCAGGTCACTACCAGCCTCCTGTTTGTCAAGTCCTGGGTTCTATCTCCACCTCCATGCCTTTGCATTGTCCCATATGGCTGAGAAATGTTCTCTGTGGCTCAGGGACCTTGCATTCCCTTGCTTCTACCATCTCGCCATCATGGCCCTCACTTGTTCCCACCCATGTCTTCCTCCCCCAGCTCTAGAGCACAGCTTTGTCCTTGGACAGAACACCGTGGGAGGCAGCCACACTACCTACCAGCCACCGCCACCGCCACATACCCTGATGCCTCCTCTTTACTCTACAGCTTACTCTCTCAGACTCTCCACCCACACACCATCCTTCAGACCTTGCATCTCATGGCTTTATCCACATGAACTGAGCCACCATGTGCTCGGGCCTCCTAGTTCATACTTACCTTCCTTCCCAAACAAAAATAGTTTATCATTTGTCCTGGTTAAAAATCATGATTCATCTTCATTATAAAGCTCAAGTCAAACCAATGCTCAAAAGTATGAAAAAGAAAGTAAAAAATCCCATCACCCAGATATAACTCCTAGCATTCTGGTGAACAGGCTTGCAGACATATCTCTATGCATATATACACATGGAGCGCCATGTATATAATTTTATAGCTAAGGAGTTGTATTATACATACTGTTCTCGCTGACACCTGCTTTTCCCGCTCAACAATATGTCATAGACATCTTTCTATGTCAATAAATAGAGCTTTACAAAATTATTCTAATTACTCCATAGTACTCCATTGTATGTGTGCATGTTCTTTATGTTCCTGGGTCTCTACTGAGGATCACGTAGGATGTTGTCAAGATTTTCCTTTCATCAACAACTTCGGGATAAACATCCTCATACGCATCTCTTTGCTCATTTTAGTACGTTCGTTCCCTTCCACTAAACACTGATGAATGTGATTGCGGCAATGGAAGAGATAGGAGGTTCTAATTTTACATGCTGCCCGTTAGAAAGCCAACCATGTATGTCCAGTCTGTAGTCCGTGGATAGCTATGACTAAGGCCCAGGTAAAAATCAGAAACTTTCTTTAAACATCATGAGTTTTGTTTCATTTTTTTGTAACTTTTTTTTTTTTTTAAATGGATTGCACAGTTCTCAAGCATGACCTTCGTCGATGACAACGCCATGTTGCAATGTCAAAAGGTCAGCCTCCTCTGGTACCCTACACCACTTGCCTGTGACAGAAGCCACATTCTAGCACCTGTGTGCCCACAGTCTGGCAGCCTGGGTCTTGTCAGCCTTCAGAAATGAAAGCCAGGCACAGAAGAGTGGCTCATGTTGGCGCAGCTGAGATTGTGAGATTGTGAGAGGACATAAGAGTTGTGTGTCTTTTCATTTTACCTTTGGTATTTTCTTTCTGAATTGTCCATGTCCTTGCCCGTGTGGCCAACGAAATATTTATCTTTTTCTTAATAGTTTGTAGGTGCTCTGCACATTAAAGATAAAATTAAGTATTTCTTGTTTGTTTTTTCTCTACTTTCCTCTTATTAACTTAATTTTTTAAAAGATATTTATTTTATGTGCCGTGGTGTTTTGCCTACATGTATGTCTGTGTGAGGATGCCCGATTCCTTGGAACTGGGCTTACAGACAGTTGTGAGCTGCCATGTGGATGCTGGGAATTGAACCTGGGTCATCTGGAAGAGCAGCCAACGCGCTTAATGCTGAGCCATCTCTCCAGCCCCACTATTAATTTTAATTTTTATTTGGGTGTGTTTGGGTGCCTACAGAGGCCAGAAGAGGGTGTTACAGGTGGTTGTGAGGCCTGAACTCACATCCTCTAAAAGAACAGCAAGTACTCTTAACCACTAAGCCATTTTCTACAACACCCCCCCACCACCCCTCCACCGACACTTCTTTGGAGGCTGGCGGCAAAATCATTGTGCAACTGACGATGACCTTGAAACTTCATAGTTGCTGCTTTTGTTGTCATTTTAACAATGTCTTCCTATGCAGTTCAGCCTGGCCTGAAACTGACAGAGATCCCCCTGCCTCTGCCTTTCAAGCGCTAGGATGAGAGCTGGCGGCATCACACCTAACCCTTATCATGTTAGCGTTTCGGTTTGTTTGATGTGCCTAAGCTCTTATTCTCACATAGTCAAGCTTTTTAACTCATTTATTTATTTATTTATTTATTTATTTATTTATTTATTTATTTATTTATTTATTTATTTATTTATTTATTTATTTGTGTGCATGTGCACACACATGTAGAGGTCAGAGGACAATTTGTGGGCTTCACTTCTCTCCTACCATGGTGGTGCCAGGAACTGAACTCAGGACATCAGGCTTGGCAGCCTTTACCCGCTGTACCATCTTTATCAGCACAAATTCATATTTTTTTTATGATTTTTGGGTATCATGGCATACTTAGAAGGATGTGCCCCACCTTAAGATGAACAAGATATTTATTGATTTACAACTCCGTGGTCTCCACAGCCTGACATGACTGAAGTAGACCGATAGCCTGTTTATGTTATAATTGGCCCATTTTCCTGCTCAATGAAATCTATAAAATTATCCATATATTCTCAATCAACTGAAATGCCACTTTATCATGCGAAAAAAGAATTGCCTTAAATATTTGGATCCATTTCTGGACTTTCCATTCTGTCCCAATGACAGAATGGAGTTGTTCTTAACATGAGAGTTTTAATGAGTGTCCTTTATAAAGCGTACTAATATCTGATAAATATTCATTTTTGTATCTTTAGAATTTTCTGGCTTTTCTCATCTTTTCCTCTCTTTCAGATTAACTCTAAGATTATTTTGTCGAATTCAAAACCAACCTTTTCTAGAGCTCTTGGTTATCTTAATTTCATACATCCACGTAAGGAAGAGTTGGTACCACTGTGGTCCATTGTGGTCTCAAAGTTCCCCAAGGCAGTTCAGAGTGAGCTGGGTCCACTCATCTCTGCTCCGTTCCCAAGTTTTCTGGTTTTCCTCATGAGATACCCCAGTCTAGTGAAGCTCATCTCTAGGTTTTCTGTGGTTTAGGTTCTTTCATACTATGGAAAAGCCTTTTCACTTAGACAGTCATTTTATAAATGGAAAACCTACAGGGCATGGTGGCACATGCCTTTAGTCTCAGCACTCAGGAGGTAAAGGCAGGCAGAGCTCTTCAAGTCTGAGGCTACATAACAGCTTTTGGGTCAACCATGATTACATAGTGAGACTCTGTTTCATTTTGTTTTTAAAAAGAAGAAGGGAGGGGAGGGAGGGGGAGGGAGGGGGAGGGAGGGGGAGGGAGGGGGAGGGAGGGGGAGGGAGGGGGAGGGAGGGGGAGGGAGGGGGAGGGAGGGGGAGGGAGGGGGAGGGAGGGGGAGGGAGGGAGGGGAGGAAGAAAGGAGGGAAGGAAGGAAGGAAAAGGCAAAAGAAAAGAGCCTAATAGGCTTTACGTTTTTGCTGTTGCTGTTCTGGTATTTTGAGACAGAATCTATCTCCAAAGCCCTTGTTGTCCTGGAACTCAGGATAAATAGACCAGACTGGCCTCAAGCCCACAGAGAACCTCTTGCCTTTGCCTCCCAAGTGCCAGGATTAAAGGCGTGAACCACCTACCTGGGCTTGTAAGGACATTTTACTAAAACTCCTTTCATTCTTACAGCTGTTTTTCAGGAAATTATCTTGAACTTTCCAAACCATAACCTCACCCACCGCTAAGATTCTTAGTTCACCTGCGTAGTATCCATACTTTCTTTTCAATATTTGTGTCTGTTTCGGATGTCTACTTCAGAGAAAAATATACTCTAAAAATGAGGTTTACTCCGTGATAGACCATACACTTAGTAGGCACAAGTTCCTGAGCCACTCCCCCTCACCAAAAATAGATTATAGATGATAGATGGATGGATGGATAGATGGATGGATGGATGGGTGGGTGGGTGGGTGTATAGATGAATAGATGATGATAGAATGATAGATAATAAATGGTGATGATGGGTGGATAAATGGGCAAATGGATGAATGGATGGATGGATGGATGGATAAGCAAATAGATAGACAGGGGTAGAAGAATAAATACAGATAAATAGATGGATAATGGATAGATAGATGATAGATAGACAGATAATAAATTATAGTCAAGGTAGACAGGAGATAGATAATAAATTAGATAGATAGACAGACAGACAGACAGACAGATAGATAGATAGATAGAAGAAAGATAGATAGATAGATGGTAGATAGATAGATAATTGACAGATAGATAGATGGATGGATGGATCAATGGATGTATCAATGGATAGATAATAGATAATAGCCACCCTGGAGTGGTTTCTGCATGTACCTAGGGTTCTGTTGGCCCCTCTCAACCCTTGTCACCTCCACCTTCATATAACCTCTATTACAGTGTCACCTGTATTATCAGAAACACGAAGAAGGCAGAGTCTGAAGTCAGGTGGCCTGAGTTCAAGACCTGATTCTGTCACTTACTAATCTGATGATCTAGTCAAGTCACACAAGATCTTTGAAACTCAAACGAAAGTGAGGGTGGGCAGGCCTAGACTTTTTAAAGGATTAAGTGAGGCAGCACGCATGGATTTATTGATAATGGACTCTGCACAGATCAGTCATTGATAGTTTTTTAAGTCTCCCCTCCTTACCCCACTTTCCAATCCATCCTAACAGAACCCATTTAAAGCTGACTCCCCAAGCCCATCCTTTCCCTGTCCTGCGCACCCAGCTACAGGTACTTCCCATTGCTTAGAGAATCACCCCAGGTTCCTTCCAAGTCCCACCCTGAGGCCCCTCTAATCAACCCCAGCCTTTCTCCAGTCTTCCTCAGCCTCCACTGTCATCCCCACAGCAACACAAACTCCTAACATCTCTAATTCCAGCATAGTGTCCTCCATAAGTGCTACTTTATACTACACAGGCTCTCACGTCCGCATTCAGACCCCTCCAGTAGCCCATGTCTGATTTATGTGGCAAATGAGAAAAAAATAAGATAAAACAAAAAGACTAAATCAGAATTAATAAAACATTTACCAGCTCACTAGATGCTGTGGATTTAATGGGCTCTCAGGCACAGTCTGATCAAGACAGACTATTTTTCTGTGCTTTTTCTAGATTCTTCTTTCCTGCCTTGGCTAGCCCCTCGGAGGGTCACTACATCTGTTAACAGTTGTCTGTAGATACGAAACTCATGTTTCTGTTTCAAACCTAGACAGAGAGAGAACAACAGCTTCCTTAGATGCTGACAAACACCTCTACTCTCTGTCTAATGAGGTCACCCATTCCCGAGGACCAAGGGACTGACTGTGCCTATGATTTAGTTGAAAAACAACAAAGAGGGGTGGATTTTTCTTGACTAGCAAGGGCAGGAGGAGAGACATCCCGGGGTCCCATGTGCTGCTCCTCCAAAGCCAGGCTCTCTAGCCTCCCTCCCTCATCTTGCTGGGTGTTAGGCTTCCTTTATCCCCAGACCTCTGACAACTGTGTGTCCTTCTCCTTCGGCTCCCACCTCTCACTCTCTGCTCCCTACTGCCATGGATGATTTATTTAGTCAGCCAACTTTCCCATCTCCCTAACCACAGATCTGTCTGAGGTCTGTACACTATTTCACATGAGCTGGCCCGTTCAGCCTTCCCCACAATCCTGTGAGACTCAGAGCTGCTCAGTGAGTTACCCTAGGTCACACAGAGAGAGGTGCTCCCGTCTTCCCCCTGGCACCTCCTCCCTTTTCCCAGTTCGCCTCAATTTCTAGAGCGTCTAGTCTTCCAACAAAAAGTACAGAGAAAGTTTTCTTGCCAGACAGCAGTTTTGAAGATTTGTGTGACAAGGCCGGGTAAAATTCAAATGACTCTGGCTGATTTAATCTGCTTGGGGCTGGAGTGGTAAATCAGGGCAGCCCAAGCTGCTGAAGCCGCCCCAGAAACACACCAGGCACTTATCAGGCAATCTGCAGGTGAGGCCCTACAAGTAGGCTCTCTGGCCGGGGAGTTCCCCTTCGCTGCATGTCAACACATTTGGAGGGTCCCAAGGCCCTCAGTGCTATGACCTACATGTTCTGCCAAAATCCTTCCCTCCCAGGCTGCAGCCCTCTCTTTCAAGGCTAGAGGTGGGTCCCTAGTCAGAGGAAGGAAGGCCAGCCTGGACCAAGCTTTCATTGAAACTGTGCCTTGGTGCCAGGTGCTTACACCCCCATGACCTCATTCTATCTCCATAACAACTTAATGAGGAAGGTTGGCCAGCCATCCCCAGCTCGCGGGTGACTTAACTGGGGAGCTGAGCTATTAAAATACCTTGCCCAGGGTCATTACACATCTAGGAAGAGGAGGCAGAGATGCAAACCTAGACTCTCAAGACTCCTAACTCCTCATCACTTTGGCCCCACCCTACCAGAAGGGAAGATCTCACGGTCTGAGGCCTAAGATGGAAACTGAGGGGAGACTGTCACTCTGAACAAATAAAGCAGTATGTTTCCCTTAAAAAATGACATCAAAGGAGAAGACATCACCGTTGCACTTATTAAATACCAACTGTATGCAATGCATTCTGTACTTGCGGATGCCATGTGCCAGATACCCAGCACCCATCCTAACACACTCTATAAATAAGTGATATATACAGCCTCTACAATCAACTCTTGGGGAGAGAAAAGGGAAATAAAAGAGTTCTGATGTGGAGCAGCTGCCACTTGCTGGCAGTGATGATGGTCAACTCAAGCTGCCAAGGAGGATGTTCTAGACAAGAGTTAGGTAGGAAGCCCTCGATCAGCTCTACAAGCCACGGCACCCTTCAGCAGCAAACTGCATCCTTTTATAGGAGACACAAAATGTGACTGTGATCAAACCCATCTCTTCAGAGTGTTCTTACAGAGACATTCTCTCCCCAACTCAGGTCTCCTGAGACACAGTGAGACTTTAGTCACAGTTCCTCAGGTCATCTCTAGAGGATGGGCTCCTCAAAATTCAAAATGCCTCAGGATAGAAGACAGAGGAATCCACTGACTGTTCCTCTAGGTGGAAACGCAGAGAAGCCCAACCAGCCATGTGCGGCCCAATGCGAAGGTTCCTGACGGGGAGGCACATGAATGAGGCACACATGTGTTCCACTCAGCATTACTAAATCAGAACCGAGCTCTGGTCTCCCTCCTCCTACATCCCCTGTGGCCTCCCTCCCTTCACTCCTCATGTGTAGCCAACCAGAGCGCCCCATTTATTTCACAGCCTATACCTTGCAAACGGGTGCTAATGTCCTCACCCCCAAATCAGATGGGTACCATCTGTCACTGGTACCCCGGTCTTTGCAACTCTCCCCTGGGCCTGCCAACCCACAATGGGTATGTCACTGCCACCCTTCAGTGGGTGGCCATGACCCAGAGGAGAGAATCAAAGCCCTGAGCACTGGCCTCTCGCTCCACCCCACGCTGACCTTTACTCCTCAACAATCCCAGTTGACTTTATCCAATGTCTGTGTCTCACCTCCATCCACGACATTGCACACACTCCGTCTTGCACTCTCCTGAGCCCCTTCCCTTTTCTATTCAGGAAGATAACACAGAATTTCAGAAGGCAGTTCCAAAGGGCCACTGTCCAGAAGTGCTGGCATTTCCTGATCCCAAGATCAACACTCAGTAGTCAAGTCCCATTGACTCTTTTCACAGGATTCGGAAGCATTCTTTACCCAATTCCAACATTTGAAAGAGGGAAAATATGAAGCCCAGAGAAGGAAAGGAATTTTCCCAAAATCACACAGTAAACCATAATGGAAGAGCAAGAATGAATTGAACACCTGCCTCCCAGTGTGGGGCTCCCCACCCCACCCCATCCCTAGTGCGGGGCTCCCCACCCTCCCCACCTCCCCACTCCCAGTGCAGGGCTCTCCCACCTCCTTGTTTACTTATTTATTTACTTAGTCTTACAGTTTCCAAGCTGAGCCTCCCACACCAGCACACATATATGTACCCACAACCATCGCCACCTGTTCTGATTTACTTAGCTCCTCCTACCCAAGCCAGACCCACCCCTTCAGACCTCTGTTCCTCTTCATCTCCCACAGCCCTCCCCTTCCAGGAAGCCTGCTTTGGCTATCAAGCCAAACCAATGTACCCACACCCACAAAGACACGCCCTTCCCAAAACACTCCTGTCTGTCAGAGCGCAGCAGCCAGGATTTTGGCTCACTCCCATGCTTCCTTCAGTCTTACCAGACACGATGCTCACTCCTCAGGGACAGCCACTGTCTCCTCACCTTCTTGTTTCCTCCCTCCCTCTTCATCCTTCTATTCTCCAGTTCAAGACACAGCTGTTCCAGGTCACACATGTAGCCAAAGCAGCAGCCCAGGTCAGACCAATGGAGGCTCACATCCTAATCCTGAGTATCCTTTGGGTATCTGCTGGGCCTGACTCCATCAGGACCTCAACTTTCTCACTCTGTGTAATGGGCCCTTCCCACCCAGGGTTCTTAAGGAACTGAATGAGCAGACCCACACTGCAAGCCTAGCACTTAGTCAGTTCCTAGTAAAGATGATCATTTTTCCCATTGCCCTCCACAGTGACCCCCAAGAACCTTGAGGAGGCAGGCTGGGGGCCGGGAAGCAGGTCTTGCACACTCTCTCACTGTCCTTCCTAAAGAGGCAAGACGAGGCCTGTGTGCGTTTCCAGACCCCTTCCCCACCCCCCAGCGATCTGCTTTAACCTTCTTATCACAAATGTCTTGTTTATTTCAATATCATCCACTTTACTTTTCCGTTCGTGAAAAGGGGGGGGGGGAGAGAAAGGAAAAAAATCACAAAAACAGATTTAAGAAGAAAAAGATGGTTTTAATGAGTAAAGCTGTCTGCAGCCCTGTTTCTTTCTCAGGAAAAAGTGGCTGTGATCTTGGCAGAGACAGGGAAGCTCAACAGCTTCCCTACAGGGCAGCTGCCAGGAGAAGTGCATTTTGGAGTGCGGCAGAGCCTCCAAATTCAACAGCATGTCTCCCCGCCAGGCGCTTCCTGTGCCCAATTCAGCTTGGCAGGTGACAGCAGAGAGACGCAGCCCCAGAGGGAGCAGGGCTCCCGGCTGCCACCTCTCTCCAACAGAGCAAAGAGCAGAGCTGGGTCTTGCCACACTGACCACAGGACACCAGGGCTGAAACAGAAAGAGACAGGCAGCTGAGAAGAAGAGTGTCACCCCTGGCCAGCGACACAGGAACCAGCCACCCCCACCCCCCCATCTTTGGGCATTTTCCTTCCCTTTGAGGGAAGATAGCTGGATGGGTATAAAGATCAGTTCTAAGGCATACCGCTCACATCAAAACTCAGAAGCTGAATCTTTTTTACTTTATTTTTTTGATGGTGGGGGGGGGGGGGACAGAAGACTCAGGAGTAAGTACATTTGCTGCTCTGCAGAAGACTGGGGTTCAGTTCCCAGCACCAGAATCAGGAGACTAAAGACCACCTGTAACACTGGCTCCAGGGAATCCTACACCCTCTTTTGGTTTCTATGGGTACTGAATGTACACACACACACACACACACACACACACACACACACACACACACACACACACAACATCATTTAGGGCCTGCTCTGCATGGAATGTCAGGGCCACACTCGAAAAGAAAAAGGCTGGGACTGTTGCTCAGTTTATAGAATGTTTGCCCAGTAGTGCATAAACCCCTGGATTCCATCCTCAGCATAAACTGGTACATGCCTATGATCTCAGCACTCAGCTGGATCAGGGGTTCAAGGTTATTTTTGGCTTGGTAATACAATGAAGCCAGCCTGGGCTATGTAACACCTATCTCGAGAGAGAGATGGAAAAACAGAAAATGGCACCTGACCTTCAAATACAGACACTAGAGACCAAAGCAAAGCACAGAAACTGAGGCTAGATGATGGCCTGCTCCTTTCACCCAAATACCAGACCTCAAATTAAGGTGACCCAGCAGCAGGCTACAGGGCCTCCTGTAGATGGGCCCTTCTACCATACGAGTATCCTGCATGCTGTGGTTAAACCTAAACCACCTCTGTGCCCTCACAGGAGTCCCCGGTGTCCCCATGGGTCATGAGAAGCTTTATCAAAACTCTTCAGAGGCCACAGGACAGAGCATAAAGGTCAGACAAGGCTAGGTTTGAACCTTAGGTAATTTAGTTTCTCAGAAACTTCATTTCTCCCCTTGGAAACTGTCCCATGATGTAGACTACCACACTGAATACAAAAGCTCATGAGGGTGAGGTAAGACCAAGTGTGGCCTCCATTATGCCCCTTCCTGACCAGTGGCTTCCACTTGTAGCTAACAACCTGAAGCATGTGCCCAGCCTTGGTGAAGGCATACTGGCTCTGGGGGGTCACTGCCTTCTCTCTCAGGTACCATAGATTTCCTTCTGTAAGGTATATGCCAGACCCTTGCACCAACTCAACATTTTCTCAAAATGGCTCCTTTTTTTTTTTTTTCCTTTTTGGTTTTTCGAGACATGGTTTCTCTGTGTAGCCCTGGCTGTCCTGGAACTAACTCTGTAGGCCAGGATGGCCTCGAACTCACAGAGACCCACTTGCCTCTACCTCCAGAGGGCTGAGACTAAGAGCATGAGCCACCATGACCCTGTTGCTCTTTGGGTTTTGTTTTTTAATCAATTTTTAAGCATTTGTTTATTTTGCATGCATGTATGTGCATACACATTTATACACGCATGTGGAGGTCAGGGGGACAACAAGCAGGGGTCAGATCTTTCTGTCTACCACGTGGGTCACAAGGATCAAACTCAAGTTACCAAACTTGGCAACAAGTGCTTTTATCTGCTGAGCCATCGTCTCGACATATCCTTTGGGTCTTTTCTATTTGGAGTCCACTAGGACAGTCGCCCCTTCCTAGCCCTGACTAGGCTTTTTTGTTTAGTTTTTGTTTATTCCTGTTGTTTGTTTTGGGGGACAGAGTCTAATTATGAAAGTTTGATTGACCTGGACCTCCCAACATAGACAAGTCTGGACTGGAACTTAGAGCCATCCTCCTGCTTCTGCACCCTGTATGCTGGGATTACAGGCATGCACCACCACCCATGAAATTCTGTTGTTTTAGTTCTGCTTTGTTTATGTTGTTGTCTTAATAAAAATTATAACTGGGATGAGAGTTTGATCCTTCCACAGAATTAAAAGAAAAGAAAAGCTTCTACTGAGGAGATGTTTTACATATACATTATACATTAAATTAACATACGTTAGTAATTATAGATATTATATAGTATCAGTTCTGTTCCTCTAAAGAACCCTGTCTAATCCAGTTTCTAATGCTAGGTCATTGACTCCTCCATTAGCCAAGTACAGGACCAGTTGGACCCTCTCCCCAGTCATCTGTCAAGCTCAGGCACCAGCTGCCCCCCATGGCTACACTCCAGCGTTGACAACCAGCTGTTGCCCTTCTGATCATCTTCCCATCCTGAGAGGTCAAATCCGCCTGCGGCTTGTAGAGCTTCTGGAAGCTTAGGGCACAGAGCTGCCAATGGTTTTAGAGGGGAAAGACTTCTGGGGCCTTGGAACTCAGGGCTGTGGCCTCCCTGGAGACACCCAGTGGAGGAAAAGATTCCTTTGAATTCATGAGAAAACCACTTGTGAGTCTGTGTACCACATCCCACATCCAGGCAGGAGGCCCAGAACCTGAAGCCTCCATCAGAATCCTGCCCCATGGAACAGAGCACTGGAGCAAGCCAGCCTTCCTCCATCAGAGTTACCCACACAATCAAAACTGCAGCCATTGGCAACCGTGCCCACAAGCACGCCTACATTGAACACTATGAGTCCACTCAGGCCCCTGTGTCTCACAGAAGCCCACCTGATCATCTAGTGAATGTGAGTAAAGTATCTGCTGCCTCCCAACACTATGTTAAGTATTGGGAGACATCAGTGGAAAGACCACATCCACCATCCAGGTACAATAATGTGCACTTGTATCCCAGGCTTAGGAGGCTGTGTATTCAAGGCTGGCCTGGGTCATCTAGCAAAATTCTGCCCTCCCCCCACCCAAAGCCCACCTGTTATGAGAGATGCCAGGAACAAAATACAAATACAAACTTAAAAAAAAATCTTAAATGACTGAGCTATTTGGCATATTGAAAAGTGTGATGATAAGCCTTAATAGCCAATTTGACACAATCTAGAAACACTTGGGAAGAAAGTCTTAGGGAGGGACTGTCTTTGTAAAGTTGGCCTACCAGCGTATGGGGGCTGGGGCTTGCAGGGGAGGGATGCAGACTGTCTTGATTAGGTAACTGGAAGGCCCAGCCCTCTGTGGGTGGCACCATTCCCTAGGCAGGAGTCCTGAACTGTCTAAGAGTGGGGAAATGGAACTGAGCACAAGTAAGCAAGGAAGCAAAAATGTATGCATTCATTTCTCCGTACTCTTGACAACGAGGTGTGATGTAGCCAGCTGTGTGACGTCCCTGCACTGACTTCCCCACTGCGGCGGCTAAAACTTGGGACTGGAATCTAAAATAAGCCTTTTCTCCCCTAAGTTGATTTTTTTTCACTTTTTTTATTTCACTTCTTTTTTTATATTTTTATTTATTTATTTATTTTGGTCAGGATTTTTTTTTTTTTAATCACAGCAACAGAAATGAAACTAAAACAGAAAGCATTGTGGGAAAAAAGGAAACCCTTATTCTAACTATGAGAAATGGAACATGGGGCGTGGGGGGGGGGGGGCGACAGGTGATAATTTCAAGTGGTATGGCCAAGCCATCAAGAAGAGTGTCACTTGAGGGACTCCTTGGAGGAGGTGATCATGTAACTCAATCACTTGTCTGTGATACTAAGCATCCACAGCACCACTCTCTGCCAGAGACAGTTTCAATGGTGAGGTCACATTCTTGGGCAAGCCTGCCTGCTACAGCTGCTACCCTCATGGAGTCTCCACGCTGACATCCATCTGGGAGAGAAGAGGGAAGAAAGCAGACCCAGGAATACTCACTGTGCCCAGACGCAACCCAGGCATAGAGAACTTCAAAACAGCATTAAGAAGGGACCTGAGCCCGCTTTTGCTAGGACTTGACACCACGAGCAAGTCCATTTATAAAGAAAAGAAGTTTGCTTAATCCTTGGTCTCGAGATCCTGACAGTCGCCAAGTCTGGTAATCCCATCAGTCCGGAGGAAGAGGCAAGATTACCTCTGTGAGTTATAGGCCAGACATAGCAAGTCCCAGCGACAGCCAGGATTACAAAGAGAGCCCCTGGCTCACAACTACAACCACAAAAGACTCTGGTAGCCACATCTGGTAAGTTCTTGCTGTTCATAGCTCAGAGCATTTCTGGCAAGAGGGACAGAGTATCCTTCAGTCTCTCTTCCTTTTCCTGTGGGGTCCCTAGCCCTCAGGCTCAGGGCCTAGGGCTTATGGCCTCAATAAACCTTCGTAGCCTCCTAGAGGTCACACTCCAAATGCCAGGTAGATTTAGCTTCTACCTTCTTAAGTATCACAGTAAGAAATAAACCTTTAAATGAGGCCAAGTATGGTGACACTCACATGTAATCACACTTGAGAGGCTGAAACAGGAAGGTGGTATATCCAAGTTAAGCCTGAGCCTCCTCTCGGAAAGCCAGAAAAGAAAAATGTTCAACATAAATTTTGATGGGGACATTCAAACTACAGTGGGGTGAGGGGGCCGAACAATCAACTTTGAGCGAGGATGGTCTCTGGGCTTCTTCTCACAGATCCTCCCACAGATCACCCACCAGAATTATGGCTGCATACACAGCACCTGGAGCATCCTCTGCTGTGAAAGGCAACACACACACACACCTCAGCCCATCTTAAAGTAAGCTCTCAAGACCACGGAAATGAGAAAGTGAGGAGAGACAGGACCCCAAGGGGCCGGCTGGAGCAGAGGCTAGGAGAGAAACAGCAGCTTGCCCAGGGCCAGCAGCACGGCAGTGCAATAAAACAGATCCCAGTTCTGAAATCTATTAAATGAACCAGTTTTCCATGTCCTAGACGGTCAGCCTCAGCTTTCAACAAAGACCTTCAAGCTTATAAGCCCTCCGTGACTGCACACAGTGGGCTGGCAAGATGGCTCAGTGGATAGGGGTGCTCAACACCAACGCTGACACGCTGAAATCCATCCCTGGGATCCACACAGTAGAAGGGAAAGGATTTATTCCCACACATTGCCCTCTGACCTTTACACCATGTTTCATATAAAAACAGGTACACACACATGTGCACACATATACACATATAAATATATAAATTAAAAATTAATTTTAAAAAAGAAAAGAAAGAAAATGTTCTGAGCAGTGGTGGTGTACACCTTTAATCTCAGCACTCAGGAGGCAGAGGCTGGCAGATCTCTGAGTTTAAGGCCAGCCTGATCTTCAGTCATGAGTTCCAAGATAGCCAGGGATACACAGAGAAACACTGTATTAAAATAAAAAATAATAAAGAGAGAGAAATGTAGGACCCACAAAATAGCTCAGTGGGTGAAGGTACTTGCTACCAAGCCTAACAAACTGAGTACAATCCCTGGGACTCACAGAGAGCAACTTTGACGTTCATGCTGTGACACAGGTGCACCCCCACACACACACACAAATAAATAAATAATAAAAAGGTCATGCATTTCCACATAGGAACACATGTTCATTCAAGAGGCCAATCCCCAGGCCTCGATGCAGCAAGGCAGGTGAGGCCTGGAGGATCTCTGACAACTGCCATGCCCCTTATCCCTTGTTTCCTTCTCAACATCACTGCTGTTCTAATCACAAATTAAATTATCCTTCCTTAACCTGTGGCCATGAGCTGTGTCTGCATATACATACATCACCTGTAAAACTGACTTGTGTGTGGACTGGAAATGAGTGAGCACATTTGCACATAAGTGCTTACACACAAGCCAACATGAAAGGGGAGTCTGCAACCTTTGTGTGCATGCATGTGTACATGAGTGCATGTGTGTGTGTGATGTGTATGTGTGTTTGTGTGTGTGTATACATATGTGTATATGTGTACTTGTGTGTATATATATGTGTATATGTGCTTGTGTAATGTGTGTGTGTGTGTGTGTGTGTGTGTGTGTGTGTGTGTGTGCAGGCTCCCAGTAAGTCAGAGAAATGTATCATCTAAATCTTGCCTCCCAAGGGATGAGAGGAAGTGAAGCCAAGTTCAGGTTTAAATCACAACCCCACTGGCAGGGAGAGGTTCCCTGGCCTTGCATGATTACCTGCCTGTACGTAGCAGAATGGCAGAGGGGGCTGGCAAGCAGGAGGCAGCAAGCCCCACAGCAGGGAGTCATTTGTTGTCTCTAGGCCCATGGGACCCACTGTGGCTGCTCTAGGAGTAGGAGACCCAAGTGCAATGCCAGCTACAAGCACATGCCCAACCCAGGTGTAGGGAGTTGGGGGCAGGGCGCTGGCCTCCAGCTCTGAAAAGCCAAAAGACAAGACCAGAGAGAAGCCCCATACTTCTTAGACTGGAGAAAGGGATCCAGGCCAGGAAACAGGATCAAGAGAGCAGGTCCAGGCTGAAGGTGCACAGAAGCTGGGTCAGGCTGGCCCACCCTCTTCTCTGTCCAGGAAGTGTGGTCCCAGAGCCACAGGCCGCTGGAGTCACTTTCTCCCAAAGACAGTCCTCTCCCCTACTCTACCTACCCTCCGCCCCCACTCCTCTGCATCAACTGCTCCTTGTCCTACCCTAGCTCAGCTCCAAGAATTGTTGCCTCTTGTGTGGCTGTCTGATTTCATCTCTCCATCTATCCATCTTACACCTTTTTTTCACATGCCTCTGCTTCCCTGGTCTTGACATTTCCCTCTACAGAGCACCTTGTCCCCTGGGACCTAACTTACACCACACCCCAAGCCTCCCAGTGCATTTCACCCCACTGGAGCCTCTGACCCACTCTTCCAGGCTGGGAACAGAAGAATCAAGATTCTCCAGCACACTGAAAGCAGATCTCTGTGCGTTGGAGGCCAGCCTGATCTATATAGCAAGCACTAAGCCAGACAGGCTACCAAGTGAGACCTTGTCTCAAAAAATATAAAAATTAATTAATATTCCAGTTCACAGATGAGAAAACTGAGCTCCCAAAACTTCCCCATGGCTATGCAGCTGACAAGGAATTAAAAACCCAGGCTTGCCATGCTTAGTGACATATGCCTTTAATTCCAACTCTCCAAAGGTAGAGGCTAGCCTGATCTATTTAGTGAGATCAGCCAAGGGCTACATCGTGAAAGCCTGGCTCAAAACAAACCAACCAACCCAGGCCTTTCCCTCCACAACTAGGACCTTGTAACTCCACACTTAGCAAAAAATACAAGCCATTCATACTACTTCAAAACCAATGCAAAGAAGAATGTGAGGAACCCAGGTCCAGACAGTCCACCCCGCCTCAGAGAAATGACTATAACAGCCTCCAGTTAACTAAAGGACCTAGAAAACAGGAGAGCAGAGACAGCAAGCAGTCTATTCTTCCCAAGACACCTCCTCCTCTCCTCAAGTCTCAACTGTCCCACCTTGTGCGGCTGGGTCTTGTCTGTCTCCAGACAGACATTCCCACTGTGTGGCTGATCACACTCCTCCACCCTCAGCCGGCGAGGGTTACAAGCATGCCCCACTTCTTGACTTGTTCTGTAAGTGCCCTGCAGACCTCCATCAGCCCATCTGCACAGTAGCGGTAGAGATCTTATGTTACTGTTACAGACCCAACTCCAACACATGCAGTGATTTCTCTCCTCTCTGGGACCCTGATCCCTAAAAGACCTAAGATACCAGCCACAAGAAGCCCTCGTTTGCCTCAAGAGAATCTCTGTGTTTCCTAGAACACTAGCAAGCTTCCAGTGTCCTGGTAGCTGGACTGTGACCATTAAAACACTGGGCTCAGAGGCAGAAACCATCTGCACAGGGTCCCACAGCCTCCTTCAGCCTCCACCATCGCCTCCAGCCCCCACCTGAGAGGCGCAGGCACCAACGACCCGCCAGGGCCTGCCCATTTTCCTTTCTCTTCATTGCCAGCCCTGTGCACGGTTATAGACCCAGGGTCTCCACAGAGTAATTTACTGGCAGAATCTCTCCCAGAATCCAGCTTGAAACCAAGCTGTAAAAACAGCTTCGAGTGTAAATAATTCATGCAGACAATATGACTTTTTTATGTAAATTCGGTGCATTAACCCTCTATTATAATGATGGACGACAGATAGGGGCGACGTTGCCTTGGTAAGAGCTAATGGATGGCCGCCATAAATTCACTGCACATTTTATTGTGTTGCTGGAAATTGTGCCTTCAGGCAATGCTGTTTACTTTTATGTAAAACTCTAGGTTCCCTAAATATTACAAATATTTTACACCCAGCTCCTCAGCTTTCCGGCTTTGCCCACAAATCAAGCTTTCTCCATGTGAGTTGTAATTAAAGGTTTGTTTTTTTGTTTTTTTTTTCTGGGACAATTATCTCCCACTATAAAGAGAAATATTTTTCCCCTTTAGATGTTCCGTCATTGACTTATTAACAAATCCTTTGAAGGAGGAGGTGAGTGACTAGCTGAGGTACTTGGCAGGAGGCGGGTCTGCAGGCAAAGGGGAGCTGTGGGTGTGAGTTCCGCAGCTGGCGTTTATGTCTGGCCGCCACTCCACTTTATTTACACATATGATATTCTGGGCCTTTCTCCCCTATTCCTTTCCATAATTCATAGCTGCTTTAGCAGGGTAATTCCTCTAGCCACCTTTCCAAGGGACTGGCCCCTGGCACACCCCCTGACCACACTCATCAGAGGATTCAGACCAGATTGCCCAGGCCTGGCTCCTGAGAGGGAGAGTCACTACAGCCAGCTGCCCACACACAAACCTTCCTGGTCCCCTGTCTGCCTGCACATATTGCCCAGAACTCCTTGGAAGGAAACTTGAGTTTCCTACCTCAATTCTCTTTCAATCCAAATGTTGGAAATGTCCACTGGGCTCAGCTCTGCTTGGGCAGAGATGGAGAGCATACCATGGTGTCTGTTAGAGGTCTGAGGAGGGAAAGGCCGGGACCTCAGAGGCTTCCTAATGAAGGAAGGCAACAGCTGGAGTAGCAGTCCTCTTTAAAAATAATCCTCACACTTGTTTATTGTTGTCATTAATATTAATGGACATGCTATTAATATTCATATAGCTGCATTAATATCATCCAGAAGCACCTGGGATCTCTAAGCACTCCTAATGGCTTGTGGATTCAGCCTCCTGAGTCTCCCAACCCCCTGCCTAGCCACCCCACAGGGACAATGCCTGTGGCCTATACGGGTTCCAATCCACACCCTCCCTTCCACCCACCTGCATCAGCTCTGATTGGTGCCTGCCCTTGGTAACCCACAGACACTTGGGACTCATCTCTAACACCCAGGGGCTCTACTCTGAGGATGGGACCCTGTGTAGGCTGAGGACTCCCGGCATTTTCTCCCTCTCTAAAGGATGGAGGAAGTTTCCTGGTGAAGGTAGTTCTAGAAAGATGGTTCGTTTCCACCACCCCTCCCACTCCTGAGAGCTCAACTTCCTGCAGAGTCCAAAACAAAAAAGAGACACACTGGCTAAAAACAAAGATGAAATATCATTTTTCACTGATTAGACTGGCAGAGATAATTAGAATAGTGATGATGGCTTGGGCCGAGCAGCTCACTTCCTGTATGCAATGGCTTTGCAGGATTACCTGCTCTGTGCTAGCTAGCTGAATGGAACCTTCATAGGTAGCCTGGAAGAGTACCCTTTATAGGACTGCAAATTCTCAACACCTTCCCCCAAGCGCAATTTACAATCTGTAACAAAATTCAAGTTCTGCTTGCCCTCTGACCCAACGATTCCAGTTTTAGGAATTCCATGTGGGTTTGTCATGGAAACACTCACTCTGCTTTTTGTCCACACATCTGCCCTCTTTCTCTTTTTGTCATGCTAGGGATCAAACTCAGAACCTCACTCACAACACTAGATGAACCCTCTACCACCGAGCTATACCCTAGCCTCCTTATCATTCATCACCTGCTCTGAGAAGGCTTCCCCAACTCTAAGACAAGTGACCTTTCTTCTAGCTCTGTTCTCTCCTTGCTTCCTAACTATGGGCTTTTTCTTGGTACGATGGGTGGAGCACTAATTGGATAAATATTCGTGTGACTGCTTAACACATATGCTCACTGAAAAAAAAAAATCACTGAGTCCCCTGTCCCATGTTACCACATCATCACAAATTCCCTAAGAGCAAGGACTGACTGACCAAGGCTGTTCTGTACATTGTCCGTACCTCCAGCCCCTGGTACTGGGCTCGTATATAGCTCACGCTTGAGTAACATCTGCAGTATAGATAAATATGCAAAGACAGAAGCACATGGATGTTCACTGCAGGGATGTTTATAAGCAAAACAATTAGAAATACTTCTGTCTCCATCGGCTGGGGACCTAGGGGTGGAGGATGAAAGTGAAGTAGATCCACAGACCAGGCAACCCAGGCATATAACACAGGCATGAAGTCTGTGAGGTGGATTCATAAGAACTGACATGAAGGATGTCCAGGACATATTGTTGAGTGGGGGGGGGGGGAACAGGTGACAGGACAGCATGTGTCATATGATCTCGCTCCGGGTAGAACTGCAGACGTAGACTCTATTTGTGTGTATTTATGCACAGAGAGAAGTCTGGAGGGACGTTCACCAAAATGTTATGTGGTTATCTCTGGCTGGTGGAATCTGAGGTGGTTTTTACATTTTTTTTTCTTTGAACTTTTCCATATTGTCTGCTTTTTTTTTTTTCTTTTTGCAATGAGCATATGTATCCTTCCCCCCTCCCCTTAACAAAATGATAAAGTTGCTTTCAAAAGAATTATAGGTGCGTTGGGAAGGATAGGAAGTGCTTTGTGAGGAACCCAAAGGCAAGGACAACAGACAAATAAGACTGAAGGGGGTTGGGGAGACCCAGAAGGTTGTCTCCTTTTCTGGAATAGCTGGCTACCCTCCCAGGCTACAAAGGAAGGACACTTAGGGCCAGACTCCTGCCCTGTCCCCCTCCAGGAGCCATGCCTGTCCAGAGTGGCGTTTCTAGATAGGGTTTTCCACGTGTGAGTCTTCTGACATGCTTTATCGCCTCGGAGCTGTTTTGCAAAATTCATAGCAATTTTCGAAGGCTCCAAGCTTCCTGGGACCAATTCCATTTTGAACAATAGCAGAGCGTCTGCTTGTGAGAAGGGTCGGCCCACCCCAGAGCAGCCTCCCAGCCCCTGTGAGCTGGGACTGTGGCTGAGTGTCGAGGCTGCTGCATGAAAATACATGAGCTCCTCCTCGTCCTTGTCCTCACCCTCCTCCCACTCACCCTGTGCAGGAGGGGGAGAAGGGAAGCAGAAGGGAAGCAGCCTTCCCTTCACAGCACTCCTTCAGTGCCCTGAGGGGACCCTGCACCCCAGGAGGTGAAACCAAGCCCCTCCCCCTATGTTCCTCCTTCTGCAAACTCTGGCTTCTTACCTAAGAACAACCTAGGAACCAGCAAAGTTAAGTGACTTGACCAGATAAAGGCAGGGAGCAGAGCAATGGTCAGACTGCAGCTACCTACTCGGTGCCCATGTACAAGTGCAAGCTTCAGAAAAGAGTAGGCAGCCAGGTATATGGTACCAGGAGGTAGAGGCCGGAGGATCAGGAGTTCAAGGACAGCCTCAGCTACATAGAAAATTCAAAGCCAGCCTGGGCTACAGACTAAGTCACAATGATTCTATCTGCTGTCTTTAGCCCAGCCCTTTCTCCATCCATCTAGGATGCATGGCTCTGTAAAATAGAAACCAGCCATCTATGACTCCGTGTTCCCAAGGGGGAATCAAAGTGCCTCTCCCTGACACTCAAGTTCTTTGTGATTTGATTTGTCAATCCAACATCCCTTCCATACCTCGCTGTGCACACCACAACAACCAGCCACTCTGATGTCTTACCAGCCCAGCCCTCAATGCTGGCATACCCCCCACACCTTTATCCATTACCATCCTTCACCTGGTGTATGCCCTGTCTGTCATCCTTCAGGATCCAGTCTGGAAGTCATCTCATCTTTGAGTCTCCATAATCCCCTACCACATGTGACTCAGACACTCCTCCAGCCACAGCAGAAGGTGGTCTCAATTCAATCTCAACAAATATTTCCTGAGAACTTGCCACAGGTAGACCCATGTTGTAGCATCCTCTGCACAGTAGGGTCTAGCTCTGTGCCTGCCTGCTTGCTCACTATACAGCTCCCTGAGAAATGAGACATATTTTTGGGACCCAGCATTCACCTTCATCCAAATATGTGTGGTCAAATGCAGAGATCATCATTGGCCCTATTTCTTAGCGCAGAAGGAAGACCAGGGAGCCCTCAACTGGAGATGAACAACAAGAAGAAAGGTGTGGGATGTCTGTGAATAAAGGGACTATTTGAGCCTATGGCAGGCATCTTAGAAGGAGGTGGGAAATCTGAGCATAGATAGGGGAAGAAGGGCAGAATCAGGGGAGATGTGATCCAGCTGCCCATAAAGCAAGATGTAACAAAATAGGTGAGCCACAGGCATGTGGCAAAATAGATTAATAAAAATGGGTTAAATTAAGATGCAGGAGCTAGCTAGCAATAAGCCAAAGCCATAGGCCAAACAGCATGTAATTAATATAAGCATCTGAGTCATTTTGGGGGGACTAAGCAGGGCGGGCAGGTCTAGACTGTAGGGCTAGGCCAGGCCAGAAACTTCTTATTACAAGATTTCTACAAGCAAATGCATCCAACCCCGTCCTACTGTCCCGCTGTCTTTCCAGTGTGTTCCCTCTCTAACCCACTTCAGGCCTTGTGTGATGGGTCTCCCTACTGTCCCGCTGACTTTCCAGTGTGTTCCCTCTCTAACCCACTTCAGGTCTTGCGTGATGGGTCTCTTTCCTCCTCTCTTGGCTCTTAGCTTTCTCCTGAGCCTTTCATACTTCGTCCCAGGCTCCACCATGTCTTGCCTCCAGGCTTTGCACCTGATTTTACCTCTGCCTACGACAATCTTCTGTCTTGTTCTTCTTGGTCTCTCAATGTCTGACACGTGGGGGATGTATGTGATGGACGGACCAATGAATGAGTGGCTTCCATTTTATAGTTATCTCAAACTGATGATGGCTAATATGCATCACTCTCCTGCTAGAGACCCCTTCTGTATGCTCACCCTTCTTCCTGTATCCACTGTCTCAGTGAACGGCCTCACCCATCTCCCAACAACTGAGCCACACACTGAGAGCCACTGTTGGCTCTCCCTTCGGTCCCCTCCATTCATTTCTGGTCAACCTCAGGACACCTCAGTGCACACCTCCCACTCTGGTCCTACACTGGCAGTGGCCTTGCGTCTCCCAGCAAACCCTCAATAGTAGTCACTTCTCTGGCCATGGTGTCCCTCCCCGCCCTTGTTCATAAACGAGTAATGTTATGTTAGTTATGAAAGTAATGTTCTTCTTTCATGAGGAAGGAACTCAGCAACTCCCCATCACCCTCAGGACCCACAGTCTTGGGTGGTCCTCTCCAGTCACCCCTGCCCCTCATCTTGTTCTGTAGCCCACTCCAAATGGAGTAGGAGGTGGTAGTGTTCCAACTCTGAACTCCCAAGCAATGGCCTGCTTCTTTGTCTGCTGAACTGATCACACTCCAAGATGCCACTTCATAAAGAAAGATTCTCTACACCCTCTCTGCCCCATCTTCTACTTTGGGCTCCTCGACTGCTAGCCTGGACTGTCTCTGTGACAACCAAGTTGCACTGCCTGTGTTTTGGTGCATCTCTCCCACAGTGATGTGACCTTCTATTGCAGCAGCCCAGTTCCTGGTGGACATGCGTTGCCATTGTTACAGAGGATGGTCAGCAGCCCTCTGTCACACAGGCTCAGAGAGGTGGACTAACTTTCCCAAGGTCACAAACTAGCAAAAGATGGGGCTAGAGCTTGAATTCAGATGCTATTATTTCCAAGTCACAATGACTCTAGAGAGTTACACATACACACACACATTTTTAGACAGATATAGGAATACACATTGATGTATACAAACACATATGGGCATACAAAGACACAAATCTCAGTCCCTTCAAACATGTTCAATGACCCACAGAGGTGTTTGCCGGTGAGGTGTTACGGTACACATGAATGTGAATATATATGCATACATACTGTTACACATAGGCAACATGGAAGCCCAGATATCAGCATTCATTTATATACACATATCTAGCACCAAATATACAAACTCAGATGTGTGCATAAGCATGCCAAGATGTAAACCACACACACACACAATTAGAGACACACATAAATAAAACCAGAGTCCTCTGTATAAAGGCACAGGCAGACACACAAAAGCACCCTACATACTACATGCATGAACTCAAATAAACACAAGCACGCATGTGTATTCACACAAGGACACATGTATACCACAGAGCCACACAGAAGCAACATACACACTAGTCTGTGTGCACAGATGCATTGCATACACCCAGACTCCCAAGACATGTTAGTGAATGACGTGGGTCAAACGGAGCTGTCTGCTGGGGGCGGGGGCCTGTCTGAGGTACCTCGGGGCGCTCACATTTTTGCAGCTTAGGAAGGCAGCTGACATACCAGCCTGGCTGTGATGGTATTTTGCATAAATGCTAATGTATTAATTACCATGTACAGTACACAGAGCTGCCATTTAAAAGAAAAAGTTAAGACTTTTTAATTCAAAAGCCCCATGTGGGTGGGGGTAGGGCTCTGGCCTACATAGGGGGTGGAAACCAGGCAGGGCAGCCATGCCCATGCCCGCTGGCACTGCTCTCCAGTCCCTGCCTATGGCTTCCTGCCAGCCCTCTGCTCCTGGATCCCTGATTTTCTCTGGGACCCTGAACTAACTAGGACCCCTGGCCTGGAAGAGTCAGGGAAAAGGTCTCAATAGATAGAGGAAGAGGAGTAATCCCTTCTGCCAGGGCTAGGGCGGGAGCAGAGTCGAAGGTGGCCCCGTGTGGTGGGGCTCTCCCTCCTCTTCCAGCCCAGCAGAGAAGCAGACTGCATTCTGCCCAGGCTCAAAGCTCTCAAAGGCTTCCCAGGGCTCTTGGAATACAGTTCATACTGGTGGGGCCAGGTGTCACACACCTGCCAGCCCAGCAGGACAATCACTTGGGCTCAGGAGTTTGAAACCAGTCCAACATACTGAAACCATCTCAAATAAATAAAATAAAATTGTTAAAGAGAATTTGCGTGCTCTAAAAAAGAGCCTGTAAAGGCTCACATGACCTGACTCCTATTCCACATCCCAGTGCTCCTCGGCCACACCTTAGTCACCTGCACCTGCCAGCGTCCCTAAGCATCTCAAGATGGCATCTCATCAGCCAGCCCTGGCTGATCTGACACTATCGGAGACCTCACGTCCCCTGACCAACTGATGAAACCCTTCTGCCTCTCTTTGGTGTGAGGAATTTGATTTTGGCTTTGTTTGTTTGTTTGTTTGTTTGCTTGCTTGCTTGCTTGCTTATTTTGCCCTTGTAGAACATTCTGTTGTTTCTACATCTGTTGATGATTTATTTTTGTCTTACCACAGCCTGCCACAGTGTGCTTTGGGAAGCTAAGACTTTGCAAACCTTGAGTCACTACCATGTCGCAAGCCGAAGGCCAGGGTCTGCCTGGCACTCTGTGCTGTTCTGTGTTGTGGTCCAGGGCTGTGGGATCAAACACACTGCGAAAGCATTCTACCACTGAGTTACATTGCCAGCTGGGATCTGGCACTTTGTAAGCATGGTTGAAAGAATGGATGCGTTGGCATTAATCAGTTGCTTTTGGGAACCAGCCTGAACCCAGGAACTAAGTGAGCATTACTGCTCTCTCCACTACCTGACAAGACCACCCTGACTATCCAACTACGGCGGGTGGGGGAGTCATGCCCCTGGTTAGGTAACCAAGGCTCCAAAGAAAGACGACATGCCCAACATTATACCACATCCTGGAGTCCAATGTTCAGACCTCCTGAGCCTATCCCAACCAGCCTCCCCTGATGAGCTGATCAGTGCAACTAAACTAGCCCAGAGAGCCCTCACCCCCTACTTTTGACTACTTCTGAGATTCTTCCTCCTGTCTATCACCTTTGCTAGCCCTCAGGAGTCATTTCCCAAGGCATTACATTGGAAGAGATTAAGCACAGAGTCTAAAGCAGGCCACACTGAGTCATCTAAGGACTCCGGTTTCAAATATAAGTCTGTGGCCCAGCTCTACACCTCCTCTAAGCACGCACACCTTCTCTTAACCAGCCCTTGAGGATGTTTCCCAGCAGCTAGAGTACAGCAATGTTTGTGGCCCCAGATGGATCCCATAGACCTCCCATCCTCTGAAAAAGCAGAAAAGCCAAGGTGGGTTTGGGAAGCAGTCAAAGACAGCAGCTGATAAATCTGCCTGGCTCATTCCCCAAGCTCCTGGTAGAGCCTTCGACTCCACCCTCACCCTCACCTTCACTCCCACACCCACCCAGCCACCAGCTACTGCCATTCCACACCCAGAGGCCCTTCCAGCTTGCCCTCTTTCAACATGCCCTCTGCCCTGGTCCAAGCAGATGGCTGCCACTTCCCACCTAAACCATCCCGAGAGCCTCCACCTTATTCTTGCCCCAGCAGTTAGTTCTCCACCCACCCCTAGCTCATGTCCCTGTGGTGGTTTGTAAACATGAATTATTGATAACAGTGTACGACGCCCACATTCAAAACCTGGACCTTCTGCTTTCTTGCTGTGTGACCTTCAGTGAGTCACCTCACGTCTCTGTGCTTCAAGTGCCAAATCTATTAAATAGCAGCACCCTGGTAGGGTTGCCATAAGAATGAAATGTGTGACGCACCCAAGGCAACCCTGGAAGCTGAAGAGCGCCCTGTAAGAGGCAGCTCATATTTGCTATCGGTTTTGCAACTGATCTGTGTCTTTTTATTCCACAAAATTACAAGCTCCAGGAGGATTGGACCTAGAGCAGGCTGGCTGCCTGCCTCTTCTTTGCCCTTACTTGGCTCCTATCTGCTATCTGCCTGCAGCCTTTGTTCTGCCCCCCCCCCCCATCCCTGATGGGTGCCAACCCTCCAGGGGGGAAGGGCATGCCCCCAGCAGGAAGCGCTGTTGGAGGCAGAGTTCCAGATAGCAACCAGAGAAAGCTGTTCCCTACTGTATCTTCCAGAGCCCCAAGTTTCTGGGAGCCCCCACATAGCCAAAGCCTCTCTTTGTCCTGAAGGTCAGGAGCAGAGGGCCAGCTGTGGGGGAGTTCCGCTGCCCTGCTCCAGACAGCAGCCCAGATGTGCGTGTTTGCACAGCCGAGCCCAGAATCTGAAGGGGCCTTGTTGAGAGTTCTGAAAGGGGGCTTGTACAGCTCCCTTCAGCCTCCAGGAGAGCAAGCAGGAATGCAACCCGCAGGAAGCCCTTCCTAGCAAGCTTGCCAAGTGCCCTTCTTGCTGGGGAGTCAGGGACACTGGTACAAACAGGTTGAGTTTGCCAAATGCAAACTGCAAGCCTGATTTCTGACCTGTGTCCAGGTTCCCACTCTGCAAAATGCCGGGAGGCCCCATTCCCCAAAACCATAATCAGTCATCTTGACGAAGAGTCCTGGAGTAAGGAGCAGGGTGTGGCAGTCTGAGACTGTAAACCCAGTACTCTGAAGACTGAAGCAGGAGGGTCACAGATTCTAGGCCAGCCTGGGCCACACACAAAACAAAACAAAAACGGGGGTGGGGGAGGGGGGTAGGGAGATGTCTCAGTCAGTAAAGTGCCTGACTTCACTCTCCAGCCATGATAGCACACACTTGTAACTCCAATCCTGGGACGTCCAGGCAGGGATAACAGGGTCCTTGGTTTTCCAGAGAGACAGCCTGATCAGTAGGCCCCAGAGATCAGTAGAAGACTTTGTCTCAAAAACTAAGGTAGACAGTGCCTACAGAATAAAATCTGAAGCCCCACCTCTGGTCTCCACATCCATGCACGCATGTATACACAGACAAAAAAGAAAATCAAATAATAAATGAATGAATGCATGGTTCTCAATTCAGAAAAACTAGAAAAGATTTTTATCTATGGACCTGTTTTTCACCGGTCAGTGGGGGGTGATAACTCCTGCCTCATAGGGTTATCCTGCAGAGGAACTGAGGCGATGGACAGAAAAGGCCAGGAACTCACAGACACAGCGTTCCTGTTCAAAAGCACTTCATGTTCTTTCTCCTTCCGGCTCCACAGGCTCCAAATGGACATTGGGCCTGAGACTGTTGGTGCTGAGAACAGTTGTCCTCTACCCACCATTCCTCACCCCAGACACGGTGACACACAGCTGGACACCCCCTGCATTATGTCATGTCCAAGCAGAAGAGTCTCTCTCCCTACATCTGCACACCCTAATCCCTGTACATGACTGACCATGTGCCTTTCATGTCTATATATGATATCCCTTCAAGCCCAGTCCAGCCATAGGCAAGACCAGTTCTTGGTGTTGGCTGGTTTGCCAAATCCAGCTGTCCTTGAACATAACTGACATGTGGGAAAGGCTCGTTCCTGGATTCAGGCAGTCTCTGGAAATAATCTCTAAGCACAGGTTTCTCCAGGCATATCAATCTGCGGGGACATCAGTCCTCTAGATACAGACACTATGGACATCATTAGTCCATAGGCATAGGTACATTCAGTGCAGTTGGTGCTCAGGCATGGCTCCAGTAAGAAAGTTAGCCATTGTTTCAGATGGCCCCAGATGGCCCCCAGCATGGCAAGTCTCTCAGAGCCTTTGTGGGGTATAGTCACCCCACAGGCACAAGTGGCCCCTGGATACATCCATCTTATGGACTATTGGTCCTCCCTGATTGGTCCTCCCTGATTGGTCCTCCCTGATTGGTCCTGATTGGTCCTCCCTGAGCATAGTCAACAGTAAGTTCCGCAGCTGTTTCTGACTGAGCATAGCTGGATTCCCTAATGATGAGTCCTTGGAAAATAGTTAACCTTGAGCTTGAGTGCAAAGCAAATTGTGATGCAGGCCAAGGAGATGGACCTCTTATGGACTTGCATGACCCCACCCACCTACCAAGGAGCCAGAGCTGGGACTCACAGAGGTAAATGTTTCTGAGAGTTTTGCACTGTCTGCTTAATGGTAGGCAGAGGTAGCAGGGCAAGAAGCCTCCACCGGTCTCCTCTAAAGCACTTGGCCACTGACACAAGAGGAAAATTATAAGATATGATAGAAAGAGAGCTCCTGTTCCTCTCCCGCCTCTTTCTGTATGTGAGGAAGATTCCGTGCCCCAACTGCCAAACTGTCCCAAGATCTGAACAACACATTGGACATGTGTCTTCTGGCTGTAAGGTTAGAATGCCCAGTGAGGTGGTCCTGTCCTTTAGCCATCCTGGTCTGATCAGTTCCACAACTTCATCCCAACCCAGTCCCACTGGGCACAGAGCCTCACAGCTGAAGTCTGCCCCACATGGAAGCCTTGTCCTGTTTGGGGCCTATTCGGACTTTATTCCCTTGCCCCTGTTATTGTCTGAGGAAACCTGGCTCCTGCAGGACAGTAATGCAATGTGGCATCCCATTAGCCTGAGCCTGCCCTGTGTACCCACCTCCCTCCTCCTGCCTCCACACGCATCAATGCTTCGTTGAATCACCAGGGTAGTAGTGCATGTCTCATCTGTTTCAGGGTCTAGGAACAATGTGAGCAACACAGTCAGGTCACCCATCACAGGTGACACCACCCACCCATCAGCCTGGCCATCCCTGACAGACTCCCCGCTGTCACAGGGGACAGCTCGGAGTTTGCTCATTCGGATCCTGTTTGTACCTTCAAAAAAGAAGAGGAGAATGTCGTAGCTCAGATGGGAACAGCAGGGTTAGAGCATGCAGCTGGGGAATTGCATGGGGGAGGGGGAAGGAGGGCAGAAATGGAAAGTGGGGAGGATGATGCTCTGGCAATCATCCAAGTTAGGACTGGCCAGCTGAGGTCCTCCAGCTGCTGGAGACTGAGGGCCCAACCCTACAAGGTCATTTATCTACTTACACTCCCTCCCCCACAAGTGCCTCAACCAAAATCACACAAGCAGGCAGGTCCAAGAGGATTGCAACTCCCAAGTCAACCAGAAGAGACTGATAGTACTGAGGGTGGGTCACTCCGGTTCAGACTTGTGCCAACTGGCAGCAACCAGATCTAATTGATCCAAATTGTCTTTAGCCAAACCAAATCTGTTGGAGCCAGTTCTAAAGTACAGGGCTTCCCAAGACTGAACCAAACTGCCTGTGACCTGCTCAAATTACCTGGGGCCGTTAGAAAGCCAGCTAGTCACACATTTTCTCTTGTGTTACTCTTGGCCATAAATGTCTTTACATATTTCTTCCTCTGAAAATGTCCTGAATCCTTTTGTTTCTAATATATATTTGGTATACTTTTTTTTATGTCAAGCATTGCAAGACATCCCAAGTGTGTGTGTGTGTGTGTGTGTGAGAGAGAGAGAGAGAGAGAGAGAGAGAGAGAGGGAATGTATGCTCAAGTATACATGCACATGTATGTTCCTGCTGGGTTAGTGGTACAGAGCTGGATTCCATTGCCTGGCCTGTGTAGACCTAGGCTTAGGTCTCTACATTGAAGTTTCTCAGCTGTGTAATCTTGAGAAGGTAGCCTAATTTCTACCAGTCTCAAAATGTCAAAAAAAAAAAAAAACCCTCAGCTAATGAACGGGACCTGCTTCACAGAGGACAGCTTTTAAAACCCAGATGCAGATATAAATACAGGTATGTAGATAAAGATTGAGACAGAAGAAGAGCAATAGCTGGCGGTGTGTAATAACCACTTAATCCACAGGCGCTTTTATTATAGTACCACGATTAGTCCAAGGCTCTGACCATAAAAGAGTAACCCCCAGAGTCAGAGAATCAAAATTCAGACTGACCACCCTCCCTCCCCCAAGCTGTGGAGGTGTCTCAGTAAATAAAGTGATGGCTGTACAGGCATAAGGACCAGAGTTCAAATCCCCAAAACTCACGTAAAAGCTGAGCAGGTGTGCCAGAGCGTTCAGGAAGCAGAGAGGGTCCCTAGGGCAAGCCTCTATCCAGACTAGCTGGAACTGATGAGCAAATAGGAGAGCCTGCCTTCATAAGTGGATGAAAACACCAGACATCTACTTCAGGCCTCCTCATGACCGTGCATGTACACACATGTGAACACGCATACACATACATGTGTGTAATAAATAAACTTTTCGTTAAAAATTAGCCTCAGATGCCTATGCGGCTATTTATTTACTGCGTGAACTCAGTGCCTCGTAAGGTTCATTTTCTCCCAAGTGAATAGGGGATTCCCACACTGTTCTCAGGGACTGCCTTGAATATTGATAAGATGCAGTTCACCAAGCATGGAGCACCAGGCTATATTATGTTAGCACAGTGTCCGACACACAGTGTCTGTGCTGGTCACTAAGGAACACTTGGTGCCAGCCCTGCCAGGTAAAGTGCTGAACACCTCGTGACTATTGGCTTGGTGTTCACCATAGTCCCAGGAAGTGGGTGCTTTTATTATCCCCATTTTCAGGAGAGGAAGACCACTGTATGTGGCGATTAAGAGATATTTTAGGGGGAACAAAAAGAATACATTTGCCAAGGTGCAGAGGTGAGAGGCTGAGCCACCAGAGAAGTCTTGGAAGCAAATGTGCCAGGAAGACCGAAGCAGCGTAGCCAGACATACCTGGCCTCAGGTCCCCAGCTTATACACTGTCTGGGTCTTTGTTTTTCAATGCTCAAAAATCCAAGCTGGGGCTGGAGAGATGGCTTAGCAGTTTAGAGCATGGTCTGCTCTTGCAGAGAACCCATATTTGAGTCCCAGCTCACAACTCCAGGGCCAAAGGACTGACTCCCATTTCCAGCTTCTGTGGGCACCAGGCACACACATGGTACACAGATACACATGCAGGCAAAACACTCATACATGTAACGTAAAATAAATCAATCTTGAAACATAACTTTTAAAAAGGCAAGTTGCCTGTGTTCTTCCCCCAGACATTAGAATCCAAAATGTGTGAGTGTATGCGGTAACATTTGTTGAGGGGGGAGGGGGGAGTAGCTTATAGAGTGCACAGGGGTTTCTTTCAATCTCTATATGAGATCTGCCCGTGTATGTTGTCTGTTTCTAATGTACAATTCAGCACCTCCTCCTTTCTACACACTGAACGCCAGTCCACTGGGACATGGCTCCTAACTACATTGTTACCTCACCTAAGTTCCAAGCAAAACCAGTCAGGGTTGATAACCAGCACATCTAGCCAGACACTGCTTCGTGAAATCCAGTGAGGCAGAAGAAATATTCAAGTTCATCTTCTGAGGGACAGTCCGTCCCACAAGGACAGGCGAGAGGTGTGGACTTGGAACTAGAAAACATCTACGCAATCTGCCAAGTACCCACCTGTGACTGCCTTAGGCAGGGACCTCTCCCAGATGTCTCTCTCCTCTGCCCCTACCCAGATGTCTGGGGCACCGTGACTCCCTGAACCCAGTGACAGTGATGATGGTGATGCTAAAGATCACACCTGGCACTTGCTTACAATACAACATGCTAGACACTTTTTAATGCATTTAATAATATGCTATGAAACATATTATTATATTCTCAGCTCCTGAGACACTGCGATTATTATCTCTATTTGACAGAAATTTGGAGTCTACTTAACTATCCAAGTGACACCCATTAGGTCAGCTATGGAACAGTGTGTGTGTGTGTGTGTGTGTGTGTGTGCTCGCGCGCGCGCAACACCCACACATTCACATTCAGAGGCTTTCAATGTCTTCCTCTATCATTCTGCTTATTGCCTTAAGTCAGGTCTTACCGAACTAGGAACTGGTAACTAGTTAGCCAGTGAGGTCTTGAAATCTCCACTCCACCAATGCGGCGATCACAACTATACACAGCCATTCCTAGCTTCTCCTATGGGTGCTGGAGTTTTGAACTCAGGTCCTCAAGCTTACAGAGCAAGTGCTCTTACCCAAAACTAGAGGTTCCAATCTACACTGCCTCATTCCAAAGAAAGCCCTGTGGGGGATGCTGTCTGCCTCTACCCGGACGCTCGGAACTTCCTTTTCCTATTCTTCACTCTGTCAAGGTTAATGTTCTCTGCACAGGAGAGCAGGTCCTGAGAGACATATAAGGAACATTGCACAGACGCTAACCTCAAAGTCGGTAAATAAAAATTACTGCATAGCACAGTGGGGACAGGACAGGGACACACGCTGTAGGGACGATGGAACAGATGGGAAACCTGATGTATCTAGCAGCAGCAGGCTGACCTGTCTGTCAGTCAGGTCTGGTGAGGCCATTCTACTCAAGCAGTAACTGGTACAGCAACAGCTTCAGTGACTTCACAAATAACACTGATTTTTGCTCAGTGGATCCAGCAACCCTTCAGGACAGCTTTATCTCCAGGGGTAATTAGGGGACACAGGATGCTTGGGTCAGACACTGAAGCCATCTAGAACATATGGCTTCTGGGCCACCAGGGCAAGGAAACTGAGTTGGAATGCCTTCCCTAATGTCTCGTTCTAGAAAGGTCATCTATCACTTCGGGCTACAGGTCACTGGCCAGATGAATCATGTGGCCCTGGCTGGCTACAAGGAAGAGAGGAAACCATGGAAGAATCAGAAGTAAGAGGCAGCAGCTGCCAGGAAAATAAAACTCTTTACCAAGCAAGTCCTCATCATTTTCTGCTGTTCTTATTTGCTTTTGTTTTTGAGACAGGGTCTCACTATGTAGCCTTGGCTAACCTACAACTCACTATGTAGACCAGCCTGGCCTCAAACTCACAGAGCTCCACCTCTCTTTGCCTTCTATGTACTGGGACTAAAGGCATGTGTCACCACATCTGGTCCTAATAGTCATTTTTTTTTTATTATTGTTTCTTTTTCTTTTTGTTTTTCTTCTTCAGACATGACTCAGGCTGGCCTCAAACTTGCTATGGAGTCAAGGATGACCTTGAACCAGGCTATAATATTCAATTTGTTTTTTAAAATTATATCACATATATTTTGTGTGTGCATATACACACTCGCACGTGCACACATGCTTGCACATGTGTATGCCATGGCACATGTGTGGACGACAAGTTACAGACTCAATTATCTCCTTCTGCATTGTGGGCCCCAGATGAACTCAAGTCATCAGTCTTGGTGGCAGCATCTTCACTGCTGAGCCATGTCAATGGCCTCTCCGACAGTCGCTTTGAAAAAGGAGGTGGTCCTATTACCAGGTCACACTCAGGCTATACCTGAAGTGGCATGCCCAGTTCAAAATGCTGTCTTTTCAGAAGTGCCCAAATACACTGGACTCCCATGAAAAAGATCAAATTGAGAAAGAGACTCAAAGTTGACAGATCTTTGAAGAGTTATCAGTAGACAAAAGATATAGACCACTGCTCAGGGTTCCCAGGGGCAGGGCCAGACCAGTTGAAGGTATTGGGGATCTCCAGCTGGGGGCCCCATTCCATGCTCTGGTCTCACTCCTCTCATTCAAGACCCCCCCCCCAGAAAGCCCACCAAGAGTCAGTCCCTCCCTGGGGCTGCTCAAGACCTTGCCACACTAAGGCTACTATACCTGCCATGGTGTTCGCTCGCCTGCTGAGAACCACGTGGGAGGGGCTTTTCTCTGCTCAGATTAAGCCTGGATTTATTAATTTGGCCTGATCAGACTTATTACATCATCAATGTTCCTCATAACTAGGAGATTTAAACTTTTCAGACGGGACATAGACAATTTCAACTCTGAGAAAAAAAATACTCCCTGTCCTGATAATATGCGATCAGCATTCAGAGCACCATTTGGGTTGGATGTTGGGGAAGAATACAAGTATCAGAAGGAGTAGAAACAGTGGAATAGCAGTCCTTACAGGTGGTCCTGAGTGGTGGGTGTAGGGGGCACATCCTCACTCAGACTCTAAGCCTGATATTGGGACCCACCAGGCCCTCGGAGCCCTTCCTTGTCACCATGTGCTAGTTCCCTACCATGCCAGCAACAAAAACAAAACCCCCAACTCTACAGTTTAGTGGGTACAGGCTTATTTGTGAGGGGCTGGATGGTCTTTCCGAATCTATGCCCCCTGGACTCAGCCTTCTCCCCACTGCTCTGAAGGAACTAGCTTTGTGTCTGATGCCTCCCTCTCTCAGGGACACTTATGAAGGACACCCAACGTGAAAACAAATAAAAGGAAATCACCCCATCAGAGCTATAAGTAATAATCAATAATTCAAAGCCTTGATAAAGTCTTACTGGAGAGAGCTTCAGAGAGAAGGCCCGGGCTGAGTTTCATGGTTAATTCAATGTCAATTAGCTGATTGCTAACTTCCCTCCAGCTAAATCGCATGCAGTTCAGGGGAGAGAAATCAAACCAGCTCTCGCTTTAACAAGCCTGGTGTTTCAATCATTCATCTCTGGCCGCAGGCTCAGAATCACTGTCAACAGACATCCCTTCACTGTTTCGTCGGCCATTTCAACATGCCACTGTTTTCTCTGCTGCCCTCAACTGTCCCGAGACCGGACCTGGGACCCCAAACTTCAGCTTCCTGGCAGGAGTTAGACCCACAGCTCCTGAAAATAAGTTTCTTCTAATAACTTCCTCCAGAACACGCTGTGATCGCTACATGTAAACAAGAACAGACTGCTGGGTGCACCATAAAGGTAATTTCCCCATGTCCTGAGTCCAGTGCGCCGCTCACCTTTCTGCCACTGAGCCCCTATGGAGACCGGGACTGTTTTCAGCACCGTGGCCAGCGCCCATGTCGGTAGGCTGGAGACACCGTGGGAGGAAGGGAAAGGTGAAGAGACTGACTAAAAACAGATGACCCATGAGGTCACCACCACCTTTGCATGGAAGCAAACAGGCCAGGGATGCCAAGGGGATTCTCAAAATTACAAGGAACACTCCAGCCACCCCTCCCAGGCACAGCATCTCCATTATCTCATGCTGACCCACAAAAGGAATCATGACAATTTTTAGTTTCTTCTTAGGATTCTTTAGGGTGTGAGGGATACAAAAGTTACTGATACACAGGGAGTCCCAGAAGTGTTCACTGGTGGAAGATATATCACCTAAAGCCCCAAAGGCTTGCCCTTGCCCAAATTTTCTGCAAAGTCCCCTCTGCTGCCATCAAGAGCCCACCACCACCACGAATGTAGCCCAGGGTGGCCTTGAACTCACTACATAACAAAGGACAAGACTGAACTTATGTTCCTCCTGCCTCTATCTCCCAAGCAGTGCTAGGATCACAGACCTGGGCCACCATACCCAGGTATGTGGTACCAGGGCTCAAACCTACATCTGCATGCATGCTGAGCTAGCACTCCATTAAACGAGCTACACCCCTAGCCCCAAATTGGGATTTTAATGAGTCTTCCACATGGCCTTGCACTATGCATGGCATGGAGCTGCTCAGGGATAACTCCCTGAGACACCCATCACCTTCCCAAAAGGCACACATCCTCTTCATCAATGTGCAGCATGCATGATGAGTGCAGATACAGTGTCCTGCGCTATAGAGACTATTCATCGCATAGCCACCAGCCTTGTCACCTCCTCTGCTTTCCTTAGGTGACAGCAAAGAAAGCATGTCCTCTCTCCAGCCTCCCTCATCACAGGCTCCCCCTGAGCTGTACACACTAAGCCTATCTGTGCCGGCTTCTACTTAAGGCTCTGTGGACACTGCTGTTTCTGACACTTTTTCTTCAGTGAGGCTTTAAGAGTAAAAACCTACAGAGCTACTGAAACCCAGGTTTGAGCCCTAGATCGGCCATGCACCAGCCAGGGAACACTAACCTTCCTGAGTCTTAGTTCCCTCATTTATAAGATTAGGAGCCTGATGGCACCAAATTTGAAGGGTCTGAGAAGACTAAAAGGTGTAATTCACATGAGGACCTCGGCATGAACTTCCTAGGCAGCATGACTCTTCTTTTAAAAACAAAATCCTCAGCCGTACAGATATTGCTGAGGAGGTTTCACCCAGAGGCCTGGGTCAGAACTCAGTGTGAGGTCAGAGCTCAGGCTCCATCTGGGGTCATGTTCAAAGCTCTACAACCCACCCAGCCTTGGAAGTCTTTTCCCAACGAGCTTCAGTTTCTTCCTTTATTATATGGGAATGATGACCCTTCAGCAGCTTGCCTCCAGGAAGTACTCCACGATGTCAAGGAATCGTGAAATCTCAGGTGGTGTCAGCCTGGGGCACTGAGCGTCTCTCCTCCAATGTTTTTATGGGATGTGGGACCTGCCAGCAGGACCACAGGTGAGTGCTGCACAAGTGTGCCGTCTCCTGTGAAAGCTGAGGTAAGATCCAGTGGTTGAATCCAGACTGAAGTGGCTAGTCAGGCTCAAATGGAAAGCCGGACCCCGGTGGGTGGAGCTGAGGTTGGATCAGGAGTGAGTTTAAAGCTGTGCTGGACTGGGGAGATGGTTAGCGTCGGAGGTGAGAGGTGATCCGATCTGGGTTAAAGCAGCGTGAAAACAGAAGCTGGACTGTGGGGTAGGTTAACACTGGATTGGGAGCAATCACAGAAGCAGGAGGGGCTACTGGGTCAAAATAAAGTTAGAGCCTGAGTTGGGTCTGAAATTGGTATTGATGTGAACGATGAGAGGCACACTGAATAGGGGCAGAGCATGAGGCTCAGGGCAGTCTCTGCCAGCGAGGTCCTCCATGTAGCCTAGAGAAACCACCTGGCCTTACAGTGGAGATGCTGCAGGTGACCGTGACCATGCCATCCCTGCTGCATTTCTTATGTGCTCTGTCTGCTCAGTCATCTAAGAGCTGAACTGTACCCTGGAATGGCTGCAATTTCCAGAACAAAGGACCCTCACAGAGTTTAAGAGTTTTCTTGCTGTACTCATTACTTTTCGCTTCAAAGCATGTCCTCATTTATTCTTTGACAATTTTATGCATGTAAATAATGTATCTTGATCATAGCCACCCCTTTTCTTTGTCTGTGTATGTGTATAATACATATGCATATGTGTACCTATGTTCAAATGTGTGGATGCATGAATGTAAGTGTGGGTGCACGTGTACATGTGTGTGAGTGCACATCCACAAGTGCACACATGCATGTGGAGGCCCAGAGTTGACATCAGAAGTCTTTCTTGATCACACCCCACCTTGCATAATGGAGGCGTGGTCTCTTGCCGTATATGGAGCATGCTATCTTGGCTGAGTCTGACTAGCCTGCTAGTTCTGGGCAGTACTTTTCTGCCTCCAACACTGGGATTACCGGTGGCCATCACATCTACTTGCCTTTATTTGTGGATTCTAGAGCTCAACCTCTGACCCTTACATTTACCTCGCAGTGTTTCACTCACTGAGTCCTCTCCCTAGCCCCATGCTCGTCATTTTTCCCACTGGTGCAAGCAGAGCAACTGAGGGAAGCACTCCGCGGGTGTAGGGATGAAATCCATTGTGTCAGAGAAGGCACAGAGGGAGAGAGGTGGTGCGGCCAACCACATCCTGTCTAGTCAGGCAGAGGGACACTGGTACGCCACTCTCTTTGCCTTTTTCCCCTCTTTTACTCAATCTAAGACTACAGCCCATGAGATGGTGTACTCGTGTTCAGGGCAGGCCGGCCCCTGCCCCAGTTAAACCTCTCCAGAAACACCCAAGCAGGTCTCTTATAGGTGACTCCAAATCCAGAGACGTTGACAACAGAAATGGTCTGTGACAAGTGCATCCCTTTTCAGCTTGACACCCGAACATATCGGTTCAATCCATCAAGAGTTTGGTTGTGGGTTTTTGTCTGACTGGTTGCTGATATTCTGAGATGAAGTCCTTGTGTGTAGCCCAGGCTGACCTCAAACTTTCTGTTTTCCTCCAGTCTCAACCTCCCAAGTGCTGGGATTCCACGTGTTTGCTACTCTGCCTGGTGGAGCTCCGGTGTCATATATAGAAAGAAAGAGAGCAGTGCAAGGGCCACAAAGCTGGATGCACAGCTACAAGCTAAGGCCTAGGAATGAAGACCAGGGAGATGCATCGGAGAGCACAGCATGCAATACCTGGGAAATAGGAGAACCCTGAGTTCAAGGACAGCCTCGAGCTGCATAGTAAATCTGAAACTAGCCTGAACTACATGAGACTCTACCGAATGGAAGAGGACGGAGGGAGGGAGGGAGGGAGGGAGGGAGGGAGGGAGGGAGGGAGGGAGGGAAGGAGGGAGGGAGGGAGGGAGGGGGAGGAAAAGAGATCATGAAAGGTCACTAGGCATGATGGGAGATTCCTGGGTGATCCAAAGCAATAGCTCCAGCCAGGAATCAAGGAGGGCTCCATGGGAGGGAGGGCAATCAGCTAACACGTGTTAGCCCTCTGAGCCTTGGAACCTATGTTTGTTTGTTTTGAGGTAGACAAGCAGAGCAAGTTTTACTTTTCCAGGCTGGTTCCTACCATGGCAATCCTCCTCCCTCAGCTTCCTGAGTGCTGAGATTACAGGTGTGAGACACAACTTCCATTTCTTAGTCTCCTCTTTTGGGAGGGGATGGTTATCCCTTGTCAAAGGACCTGATGCTCCCAAGAAAATCAGATGTCAATTAGTGAGACTGAAGGAGCTCCAAGAAGGCAGCCCCCACCCCCACCCCCACCCCCATCCCCAGGGACTAGTCAGTCAAGCTTGAATTGCCATCTCTCTAAGCTCCAGCCAGATCGCATCCCAGAGTTCCCACCCCTTGGAGTTCAGGGCATGATCTTCATAGCTCTCAGAACAGCTCCAACCTGGACTAAAAACCTAATGACTAGAAAGCAGAAGGCTCATGAAATTCCACCCAATCAAATTTCCTAGGGAGATTTTTGGAAGGGGGAGGGTTACGATGCCGAGCACTCAGGGCTCTGGGATGGGTATGGCATCAGATCAGTAAATCTGGTCCACGTTTCCAGCACAGACACCAGACCCTGCGCCACCTCCACCCAGCAATCAGACACCCTGCTAGATAGGAGACTGCACCAGACTCAACCCACTAAATCTACTTCTTCCTGGGCCACCTTGTCCCTGCACTGTCCGCTTCTCTGGGCCCTGGGGCCCCCCTGATCATCTCTGTCAGGCTATGGTGGACCCAAGGCCAGGAGAGGAGGAACAGGGAAGCAGGAGCTCCAGGAGAGGACAGACTACTACAGACACTCAAGGGAAAGAACAGCGGCACCCCAGACCAGCAGTGTGACCGTGGTGTGCAAGCTTCTTTCAGTCAGGACATAGGAACAGCTCATAAGTGGCCTAAAGAGGAAATTGAGGTGATTCTATAATGTACCAGGATCTACAAAAGGCCAAGTGTGTGTGTGTGTGTGTGTGTGTGTGTGTGTGTGTGTGTGATAGCTATACATGTATGCACACATAGAGGTGCATTTGGAGAATAACTTCAAGTGCTAATCTCAGGTCTCAGCATCTACCTTTTTCTCCCCCCTTCCCCAAGACAAGCTCTCTCACTAGCCTAGAATTCCTAGAACCCCATTTGGACCGGGTGCGGCTGCCCAAGGAGCCCACAGATGTACCTGCCTAACACTGTGGTAACAAGCACATGCTACCACTCCCAGCCTTATTTGAACACAGGTTCTAGGGATTGAATTTACTTCCTATGCAGGTAAAGCAAGCTCTTTACCTAATGAACCATCTCCCCAGCCCAAAACAGACAATTTGAACTACTAAAGGTAGAGCCCCTCCCTGCTTCCCCACTGTAGGATGAAGTCTCTGGCCCAGCCTAGCCCCAAGACCTGGACCTGCCCACAGCTGCTTAGCTCTGCCTAGCTCTGAGGTCCCAATCAGCAGTCCCAAAGTCCCAAAGAAACACACAAAAGCTTATATTAATTATATGCTGTTTGTTTTATGCCTGCAAAGGAAGTAATAAAAGTTGCTAAAAGACATTTGATTATAAATGCTGCTGGATTAATCCAACCTATATATTTTGTAAATGAGTTGACTTTAAAATTGAAATCAAAAGATATGCTACTTTGGAGAAGAGGTTTTCTTTTTATTTCCACAGACAATGAGAGGCTGTGGATTTATTCCCGGTTAAAATAAGGTTTGATCAAGGAAGACCCCTGAAAAACCTCTGATTAAAAGAAATGGCCACATCAGCTTCAAGGCTGCCAATTAAGATGATCTAGGCTCAGGACCCCCATAAGATTGTCAGCGCCTCCAATCCACAGGAAGCAGTTTATGGAAAGCTATACCCAAATTTCCAAAATATTATCTATAAATGTTTGTTTTCATTATAAATGGTTAATGGTCATAGTCAATCTCTAAGGGAAAAAAAGGGGGGATATGATATAGAAATGGTAAAAATATAGATTATTGGATCTACTTTGAAACAAAAAACAACTGTTAATCTCAAAATATTTTACATTGGTATGGGTTTTGGTTTATTGATACAAATTTAAGGTCAATTTTATTATATTTCTACTTTTGTTTAAGATATTACATTTTTATGCAACTTCTTTAAAATTGTAATGTACAATTAAGAAATAGATTAATAGTAGTCATCTATGATAATTAAATTTATACTCATGTTAATTAGTTTTTTTAGATATACAATGATACATTTCAACTAGATAGTTAATCTTTAAACACTTTAGAGACCTACAGAATATGATATTTAAAATATTTTAAGAATTTAGACTTATCAGGATAATGAGGCAGGTCTGCTCCTGGCAGCATGAATCTACTTCAAGAGAATGATGGGCACCAAAGAAATGCCATATGGAGTTTACTTTCTTTGTGGCAAAAGTTAACTACTGCTTGTTTCTTGCCTCAACTGCTGACTGTTTGACAGTATGCTGTATAAACTAAACATGCAGGAACCATAGGATAGTCACCCCTGGAACTTTGCCAGAATAATCTGAGATGATTCTTCAGGTTCCTGTTTCACAATGAAGACTGCCAGACATTTTGCGGGACATAGGAAGAAGCAACTGATGAACTATGCCAGAATGGGCAGAGCAGTCCTTCAAATTTCCTGCTTCACTAAAATGTCTGCTAGAGGCACTAGGCTGAAGATAGATGCTCTAACATTACAAAGGAACTTTGGGTGACTGTCCAGGTAGCCAGATGTCTCTATCATTTCCAGAATATGGAAGTTTCTTACAATGCACTTCCTGTTTATTCAGGTAATATAATATCCTTCTGTGGTCTTTGATGTAGTTAAAGATTAGATAGTTATAATTATAGTTTTCCTTAGTTATAATAAGAGGTAAATTATTTATGAAATTTTGGACTCACAAGGATGATAATGATAGAAAATTTTCTTTAATTTTGCTAAATACAAATAGATTAAAATTTTTAACTGTAATTCTTGCTTGATAGCTATTTTGTTATGTGTAATTTTGCTATGTTGAAATTGAAACCTTCTTTTTTGATTAAACAGAAAGGGGGAAGTGATGTGGGATGTCTTTCTTTATTATTATTGGATAATAAAGGAACTGTTTTGGCCTATAGGAAGGCATCTTAGAAGCAGGTAGGAAATCTGACCATAGACAAAGGGGGAAAGGGGCAGAGTTAGAGAGAAATGCTGTGAGCTGCCTCTGAGACAGCAAGATGTAAAGGAGCTCAGGTAGGTCACAAGCCATGTGGCAAGACATAGATTAATAGAAATGGGTTAAGATGTGGGAACTAGTTAGCAATAAGCCTGAGCCATAAGGCCAAACAGTCCCTTTATTATCCAATGATAATTCGCAGCATACAGAAAGACATCCCACATCACTCCACCTCTAATATATGACCTGACCTAGGGCAGAAGGGGAAGCTGTGGTTCTTTTAGAACCATTACCCTACCTTTTCCTTAACCTTTCCTGATGGCCCCTCTCTCTTATCTGCTCCTCCTTCCAATACTTCTGTTCTGCTCCCTCCCCCATTCACCCTATTCCACGTCCACTGATTCTCTTGTTTACACATATGGAGCAGATCCTACCCAGGCCTTTTGCACCAGCCAGTGCCTACTCGCTCAACTGACTATTCCCTTCTCACTGAAGTCTGATGGGCTCCTAACCAGCCTAAGGAAGTTTGAAGTCCCCTGCACACTTCTGACCCTGTTTCTCACTTTTTCCCCTCTTTGGTACATGTCACTAAGTACTTTATTTTCAAGGCTGGAGCAATGGCTTAGTGGTTAGGAGCATATACTGCTCTTGCAGAAGACTCTAATTCAATCCCAATACCCATGCCAGGCAGTTCACAACCATCTGTAACTCCAGTCCCAAGGGATGCCCTCTTCTGGGTCACTGCATGCACAGAGTGCACAGGTGTACAAGCAGGCAAAATACCCATACACATAAAATAAAAAGAAATATTTTTAAAGGAGGAAGGAAGAGAAATGAACAAGCCCAGGGGGGAAAAAAAAAAAAGAACAAATTTAAACTGGTGGTAGTGGTGCATGCCTTTAATCCTATCACTTGGGAGACAGAGGCAGGCGGATATCTGTTCGAAGCCAGCCTGGCCTACAGAGTGAGCTACACAGAGAAGCCCTGTCTCAAAACAAAAAAACAAACAAACAAACAAAAAACCCAAGAACAAATTTGAGGAAGCAGTCTGGGCAGAGGCCAAGAGCAAGAGTGTGGACCTGCTAAGAGTGGGGTTTGGCAAGGCCTCCGTGCAGGTCCCAGGGCTGTGCTAAAGACTGCTACATCTCAGGCCTGGGGGTGTGTAATCCTTGGAACTTATGCTCTCGTTCGTTTTCTGTGTTTTTCTCTATAACTGGCCCCAAACTCAGTCTTCCTCCCAGGGTTCCCAAATGTTGAAATTTACAAGTATGTGCAAGTATGTGACACCATGACATCCAACTATGCATTTGCTGATATAATTTTTTTATTTCTCTCTCTCTCTCTCTCTCTCTCTCTCTCTCTCTCTCTCTCTCTCTCTCTCTCTCCCCCCCCCCTCTCTCTCTCTCTCTGTGTGTGTGTGTGTGTGTGTGTGTGTGTGTGTGTGTGTGTGTGTGTGTGTGTGTGTATGCCATGGAACACCTGTAGAGATCATAGGACAACTCTGAGGAATTGGTTTTCTCCGTCTACCTTTATGTGGGTCATGATCTCCCGGCTCATGTCATAAGTACCTGTACTTGCTGGACCATTTTGCACAAGCTGAATTTGCTTATTTTTGAGGGACAAATACTTCCACCATGGTCAAGTTCATAGAACTAATGTGCTATTGTTGGGCTTGGTGCCTGCAGGTCTATAGGAGCGGCTCCCAGACTGTAGGCTGTCTGGCAGGGTAGCCTTTATCCACCTCACACTAGGAAGGACTAGCTCCTATCTGCTCCTTTCTTTAGCCAGATCCAAAGGACAAGACAGGGAGAGGCCAACTCAGGTACGGCCCTTGTATGACAAGAAGATGTCAGCCATCTCCTGCCCAAGGAATCCTGGGAACCAGTGTTAGTGCAGTGTGTGTGTGCTTTTTTGAGACATGATTTCACTAGGTTTCCAGACTTGCCTCAAATTCACAATGTAGTTCAGGTTGGCCTTAAAAGCTCTAAGAAGCCCTCATGTCTTTGCCTCCTTGACAGTGCATGTGTGTGCTACTATGAGATTCAGATTTTCTCCTTCTCTCCCTCTCCCCACAATCCCTGATCCCACTGAACCCATGGCCACTTGGATATGCACATTATCTGCCTCTGAGGAGAACCAAAGGCATATGTACTGTTAGTGTCCTAAATGGTTTGGGGGGTTGGGACTCCCCAGGTTCTGTGCTCCAACCTCCCACACAAGTTTCCTTGAGAGAACCTGTCCCCTCCAAGAGACCAAGTGGAAAGGCACTAAGAGCCAACTTCAGAGGCTTGGGGCTGTGCCAGTCCCACAGAGCGCACTTCCACAGGGGAGGCCTCAAGCTCCAGGGTTGGCCACCTTGCTCCCTGCCTCCTCCCACCTCCTCCCCAGCAGGTTATCAGCGTGAAAACAGGAAGGCTGGCAGGAACTATTAATAAAACATGAAGCAGAGCTCTGCCCCATCAGGCTGAGAAGGTAGGGGAGGCAGGCGGCAGCTCACAAGCAGCCCCCAGGGAGGGAGAGAGCCCGCTTCTGAGACTGGGCAAGGGTAGCCTCTCCTCCTCACTGATGCCAGACACCAGCAGCTGCCTCCATTTTGCTGACTGCTGTTTCTCTCCCCAATGACCTGCAGAAGATTCAATCCATACAGAAAATTCTCTGGCCTGGGACACAAGAGACCAGGATTTGATAAAAGGTAAACAATTTATGCCAGGTGAAGAGAAATAAAAGTATGAAGCATTAAAGAGGCTGCAAAAGAACCCAAGCCTGGGTAGCAAATCTGAATCCCTGTGCAGACCCACCTACTGGGTGACTTCAGACAAGTCACTTTACCTCTCTGAATCTCAGCTGCTGGGAACTTCCTGCCACAGTAGACACTCAGTACAGGGCAGCTTGCTATTACTTTGATGACCGTGAACTTGGGCAAGCTCCTAACTTCCCTGGGCCTATGGGGAGATCACTGCTCTCCCTAAGGCACGAGAGAGTGATGAGATGGAAGATTTGTCTGCCACGGTGGGCAGAGAGCGCTTTCAGGAGACAGCGAAATGGGAATTTGAATCAAGTGAGTAGGCAAGTATGTGAAGAGATGGAAACTGGGCCTGAAAACTGAATTAAGGAGTTCAAAGACTCTGGGGTAGAAATGAGCTCAGCAAGTTTAAACAGGGAAGAAGGACACAGTGGCAGCAAGGACAATCCGTGAGGTCACCTTCAAAGATGTGAGAGAAGCCAAGGCAGAGTGTTGGTTTTGGATATGAAACTCTATTCACCCAAAAGTCTAAAGGCACAGAGTCTGATACAAGGAATTTACACGAGTTGGGGACAGCGCTGGGTGAAAGCCCTGCTTTTCACTGAGGAAAGCCAGAGCTAGATGAGGGAAGGGGCCACCAGCAGTGTGCCTTGAAGGATATGTCTCTCCCTGTCCCTTCCTGAGTCTTCTCCACTCTATGGCTGCCACAGGGTAAAAGTGCACAGCTTTCCTCCCACAATGCTCCGCCTCCACACAAGCCTAAGAGCATCGGACCCTGAGCTGACATCTCACTGGAAGGTGGACCTCACCAGCCTGCATACAGTGGATACTTCCAGGGCTGCGAGCTGAGGACAGACATAGTCACCAAGGTCTAAAAAGCCTCCCCGGTGAATAATGAGCTCTGGGGCAGCACTGTCCACAGAAATGCCATTCAAGATTCACGTGGAATGTGGACACATTCAAAAATGTAAAGAAAGCTGAACATGGTGACTCATGCCTGTATCCTAGCACGGGGATCAGAAGTTCAAGGACATAATAAGAATCTACACAAGAATAAGAATTTTTATCTCAAAAGATAAAAATATGGAGACAAGTGGAATTAACTTTAGGAGTATATTTTATTTTATCCATCTCAATACAACATCTATATAAAAAAAATTCTTAGAGACATTTTACATTTTTTCCCCCTCAGACTTAGTCTTCCAAATTCAGTGCATACTTTACACTTAGAGCCTTTCAATTTGGCCTGGTCTTCTTTTAAAGCCCATGAGCTACATGTGGTTGCTATTGGGGACATGGGGGTGGAGGGTGGGGGAGGCAGAGAGACTCAGACAGAGGCAGAGGTACAGAGACAGGCCTGGGGGAGGGGGTGGGTAAAACAACAGAAGGAATGGTCCTGGGGGAGGTGCTGTGAGAAGGGGAGGCAGATGCGCCCTGGGGAACATGAGCTTCTAGGGCAAGCTCCATGCTGCAGGTAGAACCCAGCACTACCTAACCCTTCTAAGCTGGCTCGGCGACTTTGCATCTGATCCCTTACAGAGCCAATAAGCCAACCCAGGGTTGGAGGGCAGGTGTTTAAGCAAGTACAGCCTCCTGCCTGGAGGTGTAGCTAGCTAGGATTGCCAATCCCGCAGAAGAGGCCTGCCCTAGCAGCTGACAGTGGTGCCTGAAGCAGGCTCAGGAATAGGACCCCAGAACCTGGGTCTACTCAGACCAGAAGCCCTAAGGAGCTAGACCAGCTCTCTGCCTTGGCTGCAAAGGGAGGGTCTGGCTGGCACTGTGTAAGGTCACAGGTCACAGGGGCCGCCCAGAGAACTTCTTATTCACCTGAGAAGTAGACCCCTGTTCTGACATCTCTTAGATTTGGGTTGTACAGTCACACCAACGGAAGAACTGGCTGTTATTTCAGGATGTTATGGATCCAGAATGAATGGTCTCCTTAAAATCTTAGGCTGAGATTTGATTCCCTGTACCTCAATAGTTAGAAGTGACTAGGCTGTTAACGAAAAATTAATGCAGCTCTCAGAGGCATGGAACCACTTGCTAAGAAACAAACTCAGACCTCCATGTCCACCAGACTCTTCCACGTGCACCTCTCTCTTCTTTTCTGTTACAGCAGAAGGTCCTGGCCAGAAGCACCCAGCTAATCTTGGACTTCTAGCCACCAGAATCACGAACTAAACAAACATCACTCCAAAGGCTTGGTGTGAGCTACAGGTCAGCAGCCCAAGGCCCTGGCCTGCCTACCTGGTAACCCAAGTTACCATCCCAAACTTATGGGTCTGAAGGTCACAAGTCCAGAAGGAACAGGAGCATCATGCAAGATTCCCCACCAGGGTACACGAGTCGGGCAGCCACTGCCAACCCATTGGCCAAGACAGACTTCTTCCTTGGCTCTACCCAGGGGGTAGGTCCACTGGATGAGAAGTATCCCCACGAACCAGATGAGGAAACAGAAGATAGGATTCACAGAAACAGAACCTCTGGCCAGCTCCCCAATAAGCAGAGTGAGCTGCAGATTCAGTGGGCATTAGTCATTAGGCAGACAAATGGACAAAGAGATAGATGGATGGAGTCAGAGGTTGGTAGATCGGTAGGGGAAGGGATGCCTGAATCCATGGATGGCTATATGCGGATGAATGGGTGCAGGCATGAAGGCATAAACAGGTAGATGGATGAGTGGATAAAGAGAGAGAGATTTGGGTTCGTGGATTGGTAACAGGTAAGTGGACGGATGCATGGATAGATAAATGGATGTATGCATGGGGAAATACAGGTGAATAGGTGGATGGGTGAATGGTTGATGGGAAGACAAGTGAACAGATATAAAAGTAGATGGAGCCACGGTTTCCTGATCAACTTAGCAGCATAGGCCCCCCTGCAAGGCTTCACTTCCCTGGATCTCACCAACAAAACCCCCTTTGCCTGGTTTCTCCCTCCTGAAAGGCTAACTAAAGAAGTATCAGGCCTCTTCCTGGCCCCTGGATTCTCCCTACCAACTCTTTAGCAATGCAAGGGAATGAGAAGCTCAGACCTTGGGTGTCAGCATGGCTGCTGGTGGTTGCCAGGAACCAGAAGCCCACCAGGACTGGGTCTTGTGAGTTCTGCATTTGTAAGGAACAGAGTGAGCTGAACAGGCCACACAGCAGCCTTACTGCCTCCAGCAGAGTTAGAAAACAGTTATAGACCCCCTGTTTGTCCCTCCCTGGAGCCTCAGCCCTGAGCTGGGGTGTGATTTCTCAAGAAGAGCTCCTACACAACACTTGAGCTGTTCTGGGAAGAGCTAGGCGAGTCTGGGTGGAGCAGGCAGGCCACCACAGGAGAAGAAGGTGGGTGCTGATGTTGACACGGTTAAGAGGGACAGGAGGACTGTGTCTGAGGTGGTCCAACTGGATGGCTCCATCCCACACACCTGGTGTTCTGGGTAGCAGATACTGGATACCCAATGTGGCTGGCACATAAAGGGAGGCTGCAGGAATCAGAGAGAGAGACCAACTATCTCTTCCGTGACTCATTGCAAAGCTATGAGGAATAAAGGGCATGTGTGTGAAATACTTGGATACAGCAAGCATATCTACCAGCCAGGCAGTGGGTAGTGTATGTTTTATCCAACCACTCAGGAGGCTGAGGCAGACAGATCTCTGAGTTCAGGGCCAACCTGGTCTGTGTAGTCAAAGCTACACAAATCAACCCTGTCTTAAAAAAAAATTTTTTTTTAAACAGGTAAGGGGTGGTTGGAGAGATGGCTCAGAGGTTAAGAGCACTGGCTGTTCTTCCAAAGGTTCTGAGTTCAATTCCCAGCATCACATGGTGGCTCACAGCCATCTGCAATGAGTTCTGGTGCCCTCTTCTGGCCTGCAGGGACACATATGGGCAGAGCATTGTATATACAATGAATAATTTGTTCTTTTTTAAGTGTTACCTACAGCACCTAGGATACATGCATGTGACTCTCACTGAGCTCTACTCTGAAAACTGGGGGGGGGGGGGCAGGAGTCTATATTGTCAATACAGCTACTGTGGGAAATGTAATACACCAAGCCCATTCAAATTCCATGCTTCTTTTCTTGATTTAGAATTCTACAGCTGGAAACAGGGAAGGGCCTGAGCATGATCCGCTGGTGGAGCTCCCTCTTCCCAACATGCCCTCCGTTTTTCCAATCAAGTCCTAGCCAAAACCACACGCGCGTGTCCAGGCAGTCCTGACTAGCCAGTCTCCATGTTCTCCCTCATGGCTAGACTTGTGCAAACAGACTTTAGCCTGGGAGGCGGTACTCCCTATATAGAAATGGCCTCCAATTTCCCCACATGGCAATAACCACGGGCTCTGCTACATCTTAATGTCTTCTATTGAACATTTACTGTGTATCAACTACCACGCCAAGCTCTCCACAGGCTTGAACTCATTCACCCACACAACAACCAAAGACACTGATATCCTTATTTGGCACCTAACTGGGGCAGGATGAGCTAAGTGCCCAGGCTCAAAAGGAGACAGAGCTGGGTTCTGAATCAAAACCTGTCCACACCCTTGCTGTGTGACCTTGGACAAGTTGCTACAGCAGTCTGAGCCTGCTCCCTCCTCCACAAAGAGGAGATAAGAAAGCCTCTGCCCCTCTGGGCCCTTGTGAGGATTAAAGTAGATAATGGATGTAAATACAGCAGGGTGCCAGGCTAGGAGCCCTCAGAGGTAAGGTCAGGGCCTGCCCTTCCTCCTTATCTCACCAGTTCCCTTGCCAAGGCTTGCAGGCTGGGACATACCTTCTCCACAGTTCCAGGCACAGGGCTGGGCGCTGCCTGCACACACACACACACACACACACACACACACACACACACACACACACACACACACACACATTACTGCTGATCAGCAACTTTTCTCTCCTGGGGCATCTGGGGCCAGGAACTGCTCTGGCAACACCAGGGGAGGACACTCTGGAGCCAGGCCCTTCTACCTGTCAGTTTCTGGGTAGCTTGGAAGCCCCTCTGCAACTCACTTCCCCCCACCTGCTATGGTTCTTTCCTTTCCAGAGTCTATCTTGCTTCCCTGGATGTGAACTCCTTGGACAGCCTTCCCTGTCTGTCACTATGACACCTATCTGTCCCCCTCACTCCAGCACATAAGAGTTTTGACGCTGTCATCGGATGATAGCTCACACACACACTTCCCTCAGCTGTTCCAACCACCCATTCCAGTATCCCAGGCTCCAGTTTGTCCATTCTGTGCCCCTGAACCTGCCAATCACCTAATCACAGGAGCCATTTGCACCCTACCCAGAAGCCCCAAACACATACACAGTCAGACTTTCACTCACATCCACACTAGCCATGGCCTCTGCGGGGCCCTGAAGCCTGACAGAAAAATCACAGACATACTTTGACATTAATCAAAGACTCTCATAAATAAATATGTGTAAATCATATGCAAACCAGGTAGGAATTTACATCTCTCTCTGATGAGTCAGCATCTCCAGGCACCAGGGAGGCTGTCTGCTACTTGGGAGGTTTGGGACAAGAGCCCTCAGCATCCAGGGGAGCCGAGCCCACAGAACTCACCAACTCAGATTCCAGAATTTTCCAGTTGGAAGTATAAATCATGTAATTGCCACAACGTTTTCTCCTACACACTACCTACTAAAAGCATCTAATGAGGTAACATGTGAAGTGCTTAGAAGGGTCATTGGCAGTGTGCACCCAGTTCATCTGTACGTTTCTTCATATTATCTCATCTAGTTTTTCCAATAATAGCAATAATAATTATGACAATAATAAACAAAGTAATAGATGGGCTTTCGTGAAGGCCTTCCAATACCACAACTTCCCTGTGTGCAAGCAGCAGAGGTCTAGCGTTTCACCCCCCACCCCTCCAGGCCCTACCATTTCAGTACACTCCTTGCCTGGCTCCTCCCTGCCAGTAACTGCAGCTTTGCCTGAGGGCTTCTGCTGATCTCTAGGAAGCTGCACTCCCCTTCCAGAGCAGGCCACAAGGCTTAGAGAGTCAGGCCCCAAGGCAGAAAGAGGGTTACACAGCCAGAGAAATGACCCAGCTAGCAAAACAGACTCATTCATCTATGGTAGGGCTTCCAAATGTGTTCGACACTGGTGCCCAGTGGTTGCACAGGTGTCCTCAAAGCTAACTTGTTCCTTGCTGAATAAAGCTCTAGATGTTGCTTAGCTCTCCTCCCCTTCACTCTCCCTCCTCCCTCCTCCATCCTCCCCTTGTGTTTCCTGGATCCTTTCCTGTGGTTCGCTTTGGAGAAAGCTAACCTGAAACACCGGGTATCTCAGGCCCTTCTGGTGACCACCCCAGGAAAGAAAACTATGCCTTTACCAGGGACTCAGCACGCTATTCGCGTTTCCACCAGGTCCTGCTACATCTGGCCCAGCTTCCTCCAGACTTCCACCTCCTACTGTTCCCTCCCTCTCTGCTCCCTGAGAATAAGTCAGAGCCCCGGTCCATCTTCTAGCTGGGAACCTCTCTAGGCTCGGTGTGCAATGAGTTGATCTTGCAAGGCTCAGATCTTACACATGGTCCCCAAAGGCCTTTCTCAGGCTGAAACCCACACCCTTTCAGCAACTCTACTGGGGCCCCCTTACACTCTTGATACCATCTTTACTGAGTCTTCCCTTCCAGAAAGTACGATGCTTCTGGGGGACACAAGCCTTGTCCTTCCCATTGATTATCTTTTCAGTGCCCGGCCCCAAACAAGAAATCAAAACCATCAGTGGAGGGCCAGCAAGATGGGTCACAGGGTAAAGCCTAATAACAAAAGTTTAATCACCTGGACCTACATGCTAGAAGAGAACTGACCGCCATAGGCACACATGTTCCCACATACACAGGCAGGCGGGCAGAAAGATAAACATACACACACACACATACAAATAAGTAAATAAATAAATGCTTGTTTATTTTTAAATAAAAGTTGAAAAGGCTGGCAACACATTAAACCAATATTCAAACCAGAGCCAGGAGGTAATAGCACACATCTTTAAAGCCAGCACTTGGGAGGCAAAGACAGATGGATTCTTAAAATCAAGACCAGCCTAGGGTACACAGTGAGTTCCAAGAAGGTGAACCTGCTGGAGGATGCCCACGGGGTTATGGGAGTGCAGGGAGTTCAAGACCAACCTGGGCTCTGTAACAAGGCTCTCAAAGTACACCTGAAATGGGGTGTGTATAGTGATATAGGTCTTTGTGTCCAGCAATCAGGAGGCAGAAGGATTGGATCTCTGAGTTATAGGCCAGCCTACAGAGCAAATTCCAGGGCAGCCAGGGATACACAGAGAAACCTTGACTCAAAAAAAAAAAAAAACAAAAAAAAAACAAAAAAAAAACAACCAAACCTCAGTTTACAGTGCAAATCTGAATTTGACTGCCTGGCTCCCAGTCGATGATCTGACCTGCTCCAGAAATCTGCTTCCCCTTTCCAGGCAAACTGGACTAGAGAACAAGCCCCCTAAGACCAAAACTTCTCCCATGCCACCCTCGACCCAGCCCTCAAAGTCTGGCGCGGCTTGTCTACTCCTGGGCCCCACACTAGCCACACTAGCCCTGCAGACCTGCAGATACAAGTTACAATCTTAAGGGTCCATGAGGAGTAGGTTGAACATATAAATTACCACATGGGGCACAAATGGGTAGAACACTGTGCAGCAAACCAAGGGGTAGAGGACCTGAGGTGACAGCGTGTTGTAAGCATTCTCAACTATTATTTAAAAGCAAACGAACATACATACATAGATATCTAAAATACAGCATTTCATTTGTTCATTTGTTTGTTTGAGACAGGGTCTCTCATTGTAGCTCTGGCTGTCCTGGAACTCACTATGTAAACCAGGCTGGCCTCGAACTCACATATATCAACCTGCCTCTGCTTCCAGATTCTGGGATTAAAGGTGTGTTGCCACCTTGTTCGGCACACTTAATTTTTAAAAATGAGTTTAGGTAGGACGCGGTGGTCCAGGCATATAATTCCAGCACTTGAAAAGCCAAGGTACCAATAACTGTAAACTCCAGCTTTAGTGAATTCCAGACCACCCTTGGCTACAGAGTTAGACCATGTCATAAAGATAGAACTCCTAGAAATTGTCCTCTGACCTCAATACATGTGCCACAGCATGCACAGGCACAAATAAATACATGTAATTTAAATTTCTAATTTAAAAAAACATGTCTTATCTAGCTGGGCAGGGTGGTACACACCAACAACACACAAACCAGAGACCAGTGTCAAAATCAATTTAGGCTGAATTCCATACATTTTCTTGAAAACAAAACAAAACAAAAAAAAAATAAAGATAGTTATATCTACAACTATATGTTAACATAAAATATTTCCATAGGTAAATGAGACAAGCTGTCATTTTTGGCAGATTGATTCAACTCTCTGACCCTCAACTTCTTCATTTGTAACATGGGGTAATAGTTGTAAACATTTTTGTAAGGATGTAACATAGAAGGCCAGGTATGACATTAAGCCCAGCAACTACACAGAACAAGCACTCAATAAACCCTGGCTTTTATTAAATATTGTGTATAGATGCAGACCTTCTGGAAAGCCCGGGAGTAGTTAGAAGTGAAGCGGAAACGCAGATGGAGGACTTTCACTTCCTATTTCAGATACTTCCAAAGAAAAGAGTCTTTACAAATGAAACTATGTTGCTTTTGTGGCGGCAGAAACCGTTACAGATACTCCCGTTTGCTAGAATAAAAGCTACAATGTCCAGACCATGTCCCAGGAGTCTCTTCCTAACCATCTCCTCACGGACGCACTAAACCCCTAGAGGATTGGGGGGGGGGGTATTCTCCTGGGAATCTATATTCCTCTCATCCTGGACAGATGACGGGCTGACCCCACCTCAGAGATCACTTTATACTTTGCTGTACACAAATCGATGCTACTAATACCTTATTTCTTTTCTCTCTTCCCAGGTAAGCAAAGCCCAGGATCTTACAGCTTCTCCATTCAAGCTAAACCAGAAACTATACTCCTCCATCCCTCCGGAAAAGGTCCTGACATGTGATGGGACACTGACCTCTTCTTTAGATTTAGTCTTGTCACTGACCCCACACAGACAATAGGATGCCAGATGTGTGGCTGATCCTGGCCTTCCCTGCGTTTTTCCTTCTCCACCTTACTATCCTGTTTATCTTTATTTTAGCTGTAGATAAAGAATGTTAGGAAGGGATGGAAAGATGGCTCAGAGGTTAAGAACACTGGTAGTTCTTCCAGAGGTCCTGAGTTCAATTCCCAGCAACCACAAGGTAGCTGACAGTCATCTGACATCTGGTGCCCTTTTTCTGGTCTGTAGACAGGCATGCAGGGAGAATATTGCATAAATAATAATTTTTTTAAGAGTGGTAGATTTTTAAAAAAAGGTTAGGCATAGCCTGGGTGATGGTGGCACAGGCCTTTAATCCCAGCACTCAAGAGGCAGAGGCAGGTGGATCTCTGTATGAGGCCAGTCTGGTCTACAGAATGAGTTCCAGGATAGCCAGAGCTGTTTTTCTGTCTAGGAAAACCAATAATAAATAAATAAGAATTAGGCAGAACAGAGCCCTCACAGGCCCTGACCTAGCACTCTGGGTCCATTACCCAGCTCACGCTGACCACAGGCAATGACCTAGTACAAATAAGAAGAATCAGCCCTTCTTTGAGGTTTAAGCCAGGAGCTATAATATCCTCTCATCAACCCCTTTTAAAAAAAGAAAGCACTAATCCAGGCATAGTGCTGTACACCTGCAGTCCCAGAACCCAGGAAGCTGAGGCAGAAGGACCAATTTGATTCCAAGCCAGTCTGATTTACATAGCAGGATCCAGTCTCCAAAACCCAAGAAAATAAATAAAAAAAATGTTAAAAGAAGGAAAATGGGAACACCTTTCATCTCAGCAGGAAGCAGACAGATCTCTGTAAATTCAAAGCCAGCCTTGTCTACATATCTAGTTCTAGTCCAGCCCAAACCACATTGTAAGTCCAAGGCTAGCCTAGCCAAGACCCTATTAAAACATTTTTGTGAGTGTTCACTATAAGCCAGCAATGGAGCTGGGTCCTGGGGAAACAGGTGAAATGGACCCAGCAGAGAAACAGACAACAAAGAATCCAAGGAACGTGGGCCCATAGAGATGGACAATGTAAGTTGGGCAGAGTCTGACCCTTGAGCCCAGACTTGAAGGGCATGAGGTAGGGAGCAAAGCATTCTGGGAAAAGAGGTTCTGGTATACACAGGCAGGAGTCAGGGAGGGCCTGGCTGCTTTGGTGACAGAACCGGTGCTTCTGTGTTCAAAGAGACATAGGACAGGGCCACCAGGGCCTGAAACTTGATAACATGCATCTAGAAAGCCATGACATACTGCTCAGAGCCCAGTGCCATGACCAAACTGGGTCTTTGTTGGAGAACTCTGACTTGAGTCAACTTCTCAAAAAAGATGAGAGGAAGGACAGAAGCCAGAATCCCAGTCCAGTATTAGACTGAACCTGACACTTCCTTTATAGCTTCCTTTAACCTTGGCTTCCAGGAGTCACTGAGGCACAGCTTTGGACCATCCCTTAAGACACCCTAGCAACCGGACCATGGAACTCACAACTCCAGGTAAAGTGAGGTACTTCATGTGAGCGCTCTTCTGTAACAAAAAGGAGAGTGGAGATGTGAGCCTTCCACACAGTTCTCAGCCAGACTAAAATGAACACTCCAGAGTGATTTTATTTGCAATGACAAGCCCATTCCTAGGCTCAGACAGGTGTTGTCCTGGACCCAGCAGATGTCCCCAAGTCAGACACATGTCCAAAGCTCAAACAGACATTGCCCCCAGGCCAGGAAGATGTTGCATGATGTCCAGACAGATGTTGTGCCTGGCTCAAACACATGTCCTGAGCCCAGACAGAAGCTATCCCGGGGCCAGATAATGTGCTGGGCTCAGCCAGGTGTCCCAGCCTCAAACAGATGTTGTCTCCAGCCAGGCAGATGCTAGTCTAAACTCAGACATATGTCTGCCACCAGAGATACATAAAGATGCTGAGAGGTCTCTAAGAAGATGTCATTCCTAAATCTCCCTTTGCCCTTTCACCCTTCACCTGCTACCCAAAGAAAGCTGAAAAATGCCAGCTAGCAAGCCATAAAAGCCATCAAACTACATCTATGTGCCCCTCTGTCCCCAGCTCCAGGCAGTCATTGTAGGAAGAAGCTGAACCACACAAGGATACTGGGCCATCTGTCCAGTGGTAGTGATGCCCAGAGTACCTGAGCTGAATGTAAGGGAGAAGACACTGTGATTGATTGAAGAAGAAGTACTGTGATCTCATCCCCATAGACACACTTCAGCCAGCACCCAGGCAATCTCATTCCTGGGTCATTTGGAAAGACTTCCTCCCTGGAAGCTCAAGTGCATGTAATGAAAAGGGATCCCAGAAGCTGTCCCATGGGGAAAAAATAGGGAGAGGATCCCATCCATCAGCTTAGTCTTAGGTGGAAGATAGTCTTCCTTCTCCAAGAGCATCTTGCCCTGGGTAGAAAAAGAATGTCCCCTTGTGGCTACAAAACTGCCATCAGGAAGCTCTAGATCTCTCCAGATCTGGCAAGGCCAGGAGCCACTGATGGAAAAGGCAGCTGGTCGGTCACTCTACCTGTAGCGAGGAGCCTGACCATTCCATCTGCCCTGAGGTCTCTGCTAGTAGCTGGCTCATGAATATGTAAATGAAGCATAAATCACACCTCTCAACGGGTGCTGGTTGGGACTTCCCTCCAGACCTAACCCCTCTTGTCGTCAAGAGCTACCCTTAGGCTGAAGAAGATGAACAAGACAAGGTGTACTCTCACACACTAGAAGGCATCTTCAAAACAGACACTAGTGTTTGCCCATTAGTACAAACTAAACCCAAACACAGTAAAACAAATACACACCCAGGAAACTTTAGAACGTAAGCACAGGAGCACATACTCAGTACACTTACACACACGCAAAACACTCAGGAACATGAAAGAAAAAAAAATAGTGTGTGTGTGTGTATACACATGGCCAGTGAGATGGCTCAGCTGGTAAAGACACTTGTGGGAAATCTGATTATATGAGTTAATCACTTGCAGAGTGGAAGGCGAGGACCAACTCCCACCAGCTGCCCTCTTGCCTGCATATAACATGTTCACGTGCAGGCACAAGCGTACACATACACACGCATAAGCACACACACTAAATACTAAATTAAAACTGTACATTACAGACACGTTAATTCATGGAAGCCAACAGTGCATTGCAGTCACCCTCCACAAAAGTACCCAAAGCTCTCCAAGACACCATCTACTACTACTGTAGATGCAGAAACACAAGGCGACCCCCTCCCTGCAGACACCCCAACCGAGCTACCTATGCCAACCTACAGCTGCACCACAAAGTCAACCCCCAGTCTCACTCTTCCAACAGTGGTGACAAGGACTTAAATAGCCTCTCTGCCCTCACCGTACCTTGCTGTGGTGAATTTTGCACACTCATTCAAGTAAAAATGAGAGGGTAGGGAAGGAGAGGAGGAAGGAGGCAGGGGGAAATGGAGGGAGGGAGGGACGGAGGGATGGAGGGACAGAGGGAGGGAGGGAAGTAACTAAACTTAGCCCCAGCTTTCATAGCAATTAATCCCCTCTATTAACTTATCCATTTGCAGAATGCACATTCCACATAACACAACTATGGGCACTGATCCCACTGGAGGCTCCATCCTACTAAAATAGAAGTACATTCCAATAGCAACTAACCACTCCCGATTTAAATACTATAGACTAGAAGGATGTCACTCCCACCCACCCGCCTGCGGGCAGAGGTGGCAGGAAAGAAGAGGAAATACATCCCTCCTTCCCTTCACCAAGGAAAGACAGAAGCCCTGACTCAGTGACACTGGGTTCTCTCTGCCAAAAGCGGAACCACCCCTAGCCCTGCCCCCTCTTGGCCTTGAGTTCCAGAGGGCTCAGGAAGGACAGAAGACTAGAGATCACAGAAAAGGGAATTGCGACTTTGGGTGGTGTTGAGCACCTAGCTGGTGCCCACTCATACGGACAGAATGACCCCATTACCTCCACTTCCACCTCCAGAGACTAGGGACCTGTGACAGCCAGTACCCTGGTAAATGCTTCCAATCAAAACCACATTTTAGTTTGGGAATGCAGCTCAGTGAGGAGCGTTTGTCTAGCCTATGTGAAGCCCTGAGTTTGATCCTCCACACAGCGTAAACCAAGTGTGGTGACACATATCTGTAATCTCAGCACCAAGGAAACTGAGATGAAGACCAGAAATTCAAAGTCATCCTTGCCTACATAGTTAATTCAAAACTGGCTATCCAAGACTCTGTCTCAAAACCAAAACAAACAAGCCAAACGATTCCAGACCCAGAGCAAGCAGCAGCAGGCTCCAGTGGGCATCGTCAGCCCTGATTCCTTCAGTCAGAACTACTGGGGAAAGGCAGGTTTGCAAGACAGCTCAGCCAGTAAAAGTCCTCATGTTCTTTGACCTTCTCACATGTGCTGTGGCATGCACGCATCTACACATAAACTCACACCATACACGCAGACGACAATTTAAAACGACGTAAGAACTAATCTAAGGAACAGGCAGTTTCTGCTCCTGCGACTCACCCTGGCAGCTACCAGAGAGCAGATCAAACCAGGGGTACCCTTTCCGAACTACCACTGGGAGGTAATCTCCCTCCACATTCTTAATCACCATCAGAGCCCATGCTGCCCAGTTTCTAAGGGAAGCTATGGAGAGGTCAAAGGTCACAGAGATCAGGGTACCCAGATTGGCTCAAGATCCACAAAGCCCTGAGCCGAGTCACAGATGAAATCCAGGACCCTAACTCCCAGGCTCTGTTCTCTGTGGACAACAGATCTAGAGCATGAGAAGGAAGAGGAAGTGAGCCCGGCTGGCCCCAAAGACTCCAAGCCTTGGGTAAGAGGACTACTTAAGTCAAGGCTCTTTCAGCAGCCCAGAGGTGGACCCTATCCCTCTCTCCTTCCTTCACCTCTTCCCAGCATCCCTGATTTGCAAGGGCTCCCTTGTGGTACTTCTGGAGTCTGACCCCACCACAAAGGCCACAGCTGAGCCAGCCCCCAGCCCTGCCAAGTGTCTGACTAATGGTTAGAAGAAAGCTCCAGGGGCTCAGAGACCTAAGAGGAAAGAGGCCAGATCCAGCTGCCACCAAGAGACACTAAGCAGGACTGCACCTCTTTCAGAACCTGTGCTCATGAGTCACTGGGACTTGGAACTGGAACTGTAACAGCAAGCACGTCGCCTCCAGCGTGCTGATAGTGTGTAGCTGTGGCAGCCTCTACGGAGGTCTGTGTCTATGACCTCAGGCTTTGCAGCCTGGAACTTGCAAAGCTGTGACTCCTCCCAACAGAGCCCTCCCCACACCCACCCCCAACTGCCCTGCAGCTCAAAGGCCCCCCACAGCGAGGGCCCCATCTGCTGGAGGTTCAGTGACCTGTGTCAAATGAGCAGGCGCTCGGTCACACTCCAGAGCCTGGAGGAGGCTGTGCACTCTGGGAAAGCTGAGGAGCTCCTGCCTGGGGGCCGGCTGGGCAGGGGCCCCACAGGGGAGCCTTGAGACTGGCAGCAGTCAAACTGGGAGCTGCCCTACACAGACAAGAGGAGTGGAGGGAAGGGAAACAGAAGAGCTTTCCTATCTCCTTGGGGCTAACATCACGGGCAAAGCACATGGGCCAGACTCTGCACTGAGCACAGCCCCTTCCTGCCTTCTGGTCCCTTGTGCAGACCTCATGGTTCATTTGGGGAGCAGATAAGGGTATCTGTATGTCTATGAGATGGAGAGAATTCTTCATATCTGTTCACCCCGCTAAGAGAGTGTGCATGGCCAGCTCCATGTGCTAACAAATAGCAAAGTGTATGCCTATTTATGTGAATAATACTGTGCACCAATGCCGAGTCACTGTGTTTGTGGCCCCGGGGGGCTATAGGTCTCAGAGTCTTACTGTCAGAAAAAGAAGACTCATTTCAGTCTATATGAGGGTTCTGTGTTTGACCATGTTTAGACACATTTATTGTCTGTATTTATTGTTAGGCATTGCTTTGTGTGACTACATGTTTAACCTATTGATGCATGACTGTGTTCTTGTGGTGAATTGGTACATGTGTCCCTGTGTTGGCTTGCATATCTGTATCTGTATGTTCGGGATGTGTGAGAGCACACAGCTCCAGGCATGGCCTCACTATCCCATCTGCACCAGTCAAGAACATAATTTCCATGTTTATACCACAGCTGTGCAGTGCAGTTCTCCCTGGGTCTGTGAAGGTGGCAATGATTCTCAACCTTCCCAGTGCTGTGAGTTTAACACAGTTTCTCCTGTTGTGGTGACCCCCCCCACACACACACCATAAAATTTTGTATGCTACTTCATAACTGTAATTTTGCTACTGTTATGAATCATAATATAATATCTATGTTTTCTGATGGCCTTGGGTGACCCCTGAGAAAGGGTCATTTGACACCCCCCCCCAACGGGGTCTCAACTCACAGGTCTAGAACTGTTGTCCCAGAGATAGGGGCCATTCTGGTGGTGCAGGTATCTGCCAGGGACCTATGATGGTCCTCACAATCTCCAAGAGGGAAAAGGATTCCAAGATTTTCCATGGGAAACTTAACTCCAAGAAGTCAGACTCAAAACCCATATCCTTGTAGAGGACCAATAATCCCCAACCCAAAGATAAGAAGTTTACCTTTCCTGGCTCATGCTGCCACTCACCCCTAGGCAGCATCCATTACGTACAGGAAGACACTTAAATTACATTCTTTGTTACATCTTTGGAGTTTCAGAGCAGTCCTAAGATGCAGGCATCACTGTCCCCACTTTAAAATGGAGAAGCCATAGCTCCAAGAAGCAGTGGATTCATACAGGCTGCTTGATTGTAGGAATGTTAGCCCGGGGATTGAGATGTGCTGGGCCATAAGCTGGAGCTTGGGTGCTGCTTCACTGAAGATAACCCTCTGTTCAGCAGAGACCAGGGAACACAGCTTTCAGCTAGCCCTGACCTGCATGGCCAGAGAGAAGGCTGTAGACCATCTTTGCCATGAAGGCCAAAACTGCCACCTCCAGCAATGCAGAGAAGAATGCGTAGGGCGGTATTAGGAAGGCTCGGTTCTGCTCTATCCTCTGAGATGCTGTCGCCAGCTCCCCCAGGGATTAAGGCACAGGCCAAATGATAGGCAGAACAGCAGCATCATGCCCATGGATCACTGTTCTCCAAGCCTCAGTCTGTCTGCTGTCCAGACATTTCTCATCCTCCAGTAGGATCATGGGTAAATGTACAGAATCTCAGACCTATCAAAGCTGGAAGAGCAGAGGTGGTAAATTGGTTCAAACCCTATAGACCACTGTGCAAATAAGGAAGCAGATGTAGCTGTCCAGCCAGCAGCACCAGCAACAGGGAAGGGGAGGGGCACTCCCACCATCTCACATCACTCTCTGCTCACCTTAGGGAGACAGGAGGACTCTCAGATGGCATCAGTCCCAATTTACAGAAACGAAAGCCGAACGAACTCAGAGAGAACAGACCACAGTACTCTGAGAAGGCAGGAACGCTCCAGTTTGAGCCCAGTCTTCAGAGGAACACAGGCCTTGTTAGGGCTGGCACTAGACACCTCAGCTGTAGGAATTCAAGCATTGGTCCTGCACTTCTTAGGTCTGGGCGCAAGCTTAAGCAGCTAAGTGGACCAAGAGAACTTGAGCTGCCTCAAGGTGACTGACTACTTCCTGGACCAAGATCCTGGAAAACTCAGCATTCCTATCTGCGTTCAGACACAGGAATCTATCATAACTCCTGCAGCTAGAATGGGACATGACGGTGCCTGTTCAGGACTGTGGCCAGAAATCAGACAACCCTGACTCCCTTCTTCCTTCCCTTGGGACTAGCCAGGGGCTGGACCTGGGGCATTCTGGACTCAGAGGACACTGTCTATACCCAGAGTAACTCTGTTCCCTGAGATCATCCCCACAGCAGCTACTTCCAGAACCCTTGGATTCTTTCTTCAAATATGTAAGCTTCATTCCACATTCCTGAGTGGACCTGTCCTGTAAGGCCCTAGCTAGGCCCCCAGCTCAGCACCCTGGAACCTCTGAATCACCTTGAAGCAAGACCAGAGGCGAAGTGTCTATCAGTGGACAGAAACCCAGCACAGAAACAGGAAGAAGTATTGAGCCAGGTAGGGTCATAGACCAGCTGCAGCAGAGGCCCTGCTCCACTCAGAATCCTTAAGAGAGACTCCAAACACGGGACAGGTATGAAGAGATTGGCAGCGTCCCACTGTCCACTTCTCCAACAAGGACACCTCAGTTTCAATTCCCTACCAGATAAGTCCGAGATGGCTCCTCGGAAGGCTGGACAGCTGCCAGCCTACACATCGGATTTCTTACTGTCCTTCCCTGAGCCAGTCCACCCATCCTCTCCTGCAATTTCCCGCCATCATAACCAGCGCCAATGACAGACAACCGGCTAAGGCTGGGAGGAAACATCACGAAAAGGTACAGCAGCACAGGACAGGGCCCAGTATCCATCCCCCACCCACTGGTGGCGCTTTCTCCGGAACCAGTCTCCACCTCGAGGTCCTCTCCTTCCAGAATCCGAGAGCACAGCTCGTTACGGGAGCTCCTATCTCCGCCTTGAGCCTCTGCCGCCCGCTGTCCTGGCGCAGCACCGCCCACGCGGTACTTACCTGGCCTCGGTGCCCAGGAAAAGGAAAACCTGCGAAAGACGTGAAGCCCAAGCCCATTCGATTCTGTCCGTGCTTGCCGCACTTTCAGGGACACAGAGGTCCGGGTAGTTGTGACGTTGAGTCTAGAGAGAGAAGGGGGAAAACAGAGACCGTGGGAGCGGCGCGAAAGAGAGCGCACGGTGCGACCTGGCAGCCGCAGGGGGCGAGGCCGCGGAGGTGAGCAGCCGCGCGGTACCGAGCCGGGAAGCCTCGCCGCCTCGCTGTCGCTGCAGCTCACACTCGCGGGATCCTAGCCCGCAGGCAGCGGCGCAGCGCGGGGAGGAGTGCCGGGCTGAGTCTCTCTGCTCCCAGCCGAAGCGCCTCCCGGAACCCGCAATCCGCCCCCCCCCCCCGCCCTATTGGGATGCGGGCGGATTTTCAGCTTGTGTGGAACGTGGGACCGACCGAGCTCCGAGTCTCCCGCGCTGCGGGGAAAGCGGGGCCCACGCAGCGGGGACCAGAGGGGGTGCGGTCCCAGTGCCACCCCCGCGCCACTCCCCACGTGGCGGCCGCGCCCCCGGGGCGTGAATGTGTACGCGGACGGTGGGGGGGGGACATGAATGAAGCCCCAGCGGCCAATCAGCACGGCAGGCGCGCGGGACCCCGGGAGCAAGACCCAATGGCGAGCTCTGGGCTGCAGGCCCCCGCGGCGGGCGGGCTTGGGGGGCGGAGGCCGGGGCTGGGGGGCGGGAGGCGGCTCCGCGGGCAGCCAATGGGCGGCAGGAGGGGTGGGGCTCAGGAGCGCCCAGCGGGTCCCGGCTTTAAGCCGGCGGAGCGCGGCGGCGGGGCCCGCAGACGGAGCGAGGCGGCGGCGGCGGCGGCGCGGCACAGGGCGCGGGGCGGCATGGCCACCACCGCGCAGTACCTGCCGCGGGGCCCCGGCGGCGGAGCAGGCGGCACCGGGCCGCTCATGCATCCCGATGCCGCAGCGGCGGCGGCAGCGGCGGCGGCCGCCGAACGGCTACACGCGGGGGCCGCGTACCGCGAAGTGCAGAAGCTGATGCACCACGAGTGGCTGGGCGCGGGCGCGGGCCACCCCGTGGGCCTAGCGCACCCCCAGTGGCTACCCACAGGAGGAGGAGGCGGCGGCGACTGGGCCGGTGGCCCGCACCTGGAACACGGCAAGGCGGGCGGTGGAGGCACCGGCCGAGCCGACGACGGCGGCGGCGGCGGCGGTTTCCACGCCCGCTTGGTGCACCAAGGGGCGGCCCACGCGGGCGCGGCATGGGCACAGAGCGGCACAGCGCACCACCTGGGCCCCGCCATGTCGCCGTCGCCCGGGGCCGGTGGGGGCCACCAACCCCAGCCGCTTGGGCTGTACGCTCAGGCGGCCTACCCCGGTGGCGGCGGCGGCGGCCTGGCCGGGATGCTGGCGGCGGGTGGTGGCGGCGCGGGACCCGGCCTGCACCACGCGCTGCACGAGGACGGCCACGAGGCACAACTGGAGCCGTCGCCACCGCCGCACCTGGGCGCACACGGACACGCACACGGACATGCACACGCGGGCGGCCTGCACGCGGCGGCGGCGCACCTGCACCCAGGCGCGGGCGGTGGTGGTTCGTCAGTGGGCGAGCACTCGGACGAGGATGCTCCCAGCTCCGACGACCTGGAGCAGTTCGCCAAGCAGTTCAAGCAACGGCGCATCAAGCTGGGCTTCACTCAGGCCGACGTGGGGCTGGCGCTGGGCACGCTCTACGGTAACGTGTTCTCGCAGACAACCATCTGCCGCTTCGAGGCCCTGCAGCTGAGCTTCAAGAACATGTGCAAGCTCAAGCCGCTGCTCAACAAGTGGCTGGAGGAGACCGACTCGTCCAGCGGCAGTCCCACCAACCTGGACAAGATAGCGGCTCAGGGCCGCAAGCGCAAGAAGCGCACGTCCATTGAGGTGGGGGTCAAAGGCGCGCTCGAGAGCCACTTTCTCAAGTGTCCCAAGCCCTCTGCGCACGAGATCACCGGTCTGGCCGACAGCCTGCAGCTGGAGAAGGAGGTGGTGCGTGTCTGGTTCTGCAACCGGAGGCAGAAGGAGAAGCGTATGACCCCTGCGGCTGGCGCAGGCCACCCGCCCATGGACGACGTTTACGCGCCTGGGGAGCTGGGGCCTGGCGGGGGCGGTGCGTCGCCACCCTCTGCGCCCCCGCCACCCCCGCCGGCCGCGCTGCACCACCACCACCACCACACACTGCCCGGCTCAGTGCAGTGACCCTGCGGGCTAGGTTCCCCACCGGCGCAGCGATGCCTCCGGCGCGCAGTCAGCCCGCGCGGCCTGGACTCTTTTTGTTGTTGTTGTTTATTCGGTTGCTTTGGATTTTACAAAAAGAAGAAAGAAAACAAACAAAAAAAAAAGCCCAGAAACTTTTAAACAAAACCAAACACCCCGGATCGAAGCCCTCTCCGGCGAGCGGCGAAGGGCGGCCCGAGAGGCTGTGTCGCCCGAGTCCCGGGAGAGAGCAGCGAAGATCCGGAATGCGCCAACTCACTCTGGGCGCCCTCTGCCCACTGCCTGCTCCCTGTCCCCATCCCCTCGACGACCCCCGCCCCTGCCCCCGGGCTGTTCGGGGCCGGATCCCGGCAGCGGCCTCCCCACAGCGAAAGGTAACGCGGTGCGGGGTTAGGGATTCCCGGGAGAAAGGACGAAGAGAGGAGAGTCCCCAACAGCTCTCTCGAGCGCGGACTCCCTGTAGCCTGCAGGTCACGGGTGGGGGGCTGTCACTTTATTCTCTCCGCGCGCCTCTTCTTTCGGACCAGGATGCGCCCCACCCCCTCACCCTTTCTCCGGGCTTGGTTTTTTTTTTTTTTTTTTTTTTTTTTTTTTTTTTTTTTTTTTTTTTTTTTTTTTTTTTTTTTTACGGTTTTTATTTATTCGTGGAGCCTCTCTGCTCCTGGGGTCCTTCTAACTCCGCCCGCGCCCTTAATTTAAATCGCTGTATACTGTATTTATCGGGGCCCCGGAGGGGAGGCCGCGAGAGCCGCATCTGTGTATAAAAGCAGGAAATAGCCAAAGCTTTAATCTAGCCTAATTTATTTCCCCTTTCTCTTACCCTCCTCCTTCCTCCAAGAACGCAAAACAAAAACAAAACAAAAAACTAACAAAAAAATTTTGAGTGTTCATTTTCGTTTCGTTTTACCCGAGCCCTTGGCTCGGCTCCTGGCCTAGCGGAGAGGGTCTGCGCTCCCACGCACACCCGGGTGGGAAAGGGCATCTCTACCCGCAAGACCGAGCACGCACCGCGGGCCGCCACTTTCCCGCCGGGCCCTGCTCCTCCTGGCCTTAACGAACGAAACTTGGAAAAGTTGGAACTATTTTTTAACCAGCTGTAGAAATAAACCAATCCCCCAAGAACCTTCCGCCTGATTCCCTACCGCTTCCCCCTGCTCTTTCCAGCCCTCTCGGGATGCTGGGGGAACCCTGGAGAGAAATTCTCCAAATTTGGGGTGAGGTGGGAACCATGTAAATATGTGAGATATGTACACACTGACGGGGGTGGGGGGAAAAACATTTTGTGCTTGGTTTTTATTTTTTGGTTTTCTGGGTTGTCCCTCCCCATCCTAAAGGGTTTTGTACCCCCGACTAAACCGAAAAAGATATTTTAATATGGTTTCCTGATTTCTGACCCATCTCTATTTATTTTCTGGATGTGTTTGGAGCTTCCCCCTTCACCATTTCTTCATCTGTTTGTTAGGTTTGAGCTTAAATTTTGTTATTTTATTTTTATTATTTTTGGAACAATGTTCGGTGCATTCTCTTTGTATCTTTATTGCAAAAAAATGTAGACTGGGAAGTTCCCTTTATATTTATGTTATAGTAAATATTTTATTACTCACATAAACATGTACCCCAGGGCTGTGTCCTGTTCTCTTTACTGCTAGGGCTTGTTTTGCGGGAAGAAATGAGATTCCCCCACCTGGTCCCCTCTCCTGAAGTTCTACTCAGAGAGGGAAGGAGCCCCCAGCCTTCTTCCGGGTTAGTATCAGGACTGCCTGTTGCTTGGTCAACAGTTGGACACCTGGCCCAAGTACACCAGTCTAGAGAAAATGAATCACATCCCTTTCCTATTGGTTTCTGAGACCAGATCGGGGCCTAAGACAGGAAGCCATTGGCACCACATGGAACTTGGGGTCTGTTTCCCTTGCCTGACGCCCCAACCCCTAACATTGATTTCGCCTTGCACTCCGTGCACAGGGACCAGGCCAAGTTTGAACATCATGGGGCAACTGGGAGCCTATCCCAACTGGTTCTCCATCCAAACAAATGATCCCCAAGCCCACCTAGATACATCGGACAACTAGCAAATTCAGACTGAGGTCCATTCAGTGGTCCTGCAGAACTAAGTCGCCTTGGGAATGAGTCCCACCGATTCCAACCACCCCTGAAGAGAAGTAGGGACTTAAACCATGCTGTCGGAAAGGCTTGACACGTATGTCCCTTAGGGCAGACACCGAAGAACAGCATGGAGGGGAGAGATGAGCGTCAATGAAAGGGAAGGGCTGTGTGCATCAGGGCCTGAGGGAAAACATTCTGAGACATTCTCTTAATTCTTCAGTAGCAGCATCCCCTCAGAGAGTCCCAATCCTGAGGCAGCTCTCAGTTCAGCTCAAAACCCAAGACATCCCAGTTGAGAAGATTTTTTTCTTCCTTAAAAACTCTTCCCCTTTCTACCGTAGACTGTGGTTCTTCCCCCTTCTTGGGAGAAATCCTACAAGGCCCCTCTTACTCTCTATGGAGAAAACTTGAAGGCACAGTGGCTTGTCTAGAAAGAAAGTTGTATCCCTGGTAAAGGGGCATGTGAAAGCCCCAGAAAGCTGCTCAAGTCTGGGCCTTGGAGAGCCCTTGGCTCTAGCTGATAGGCTGGGTGATGCCCAGAGTCAGATGTTCTAGAACCCCAAACTGGTGCTCCCAGGCTAGGCTGAAGCCTTAGGATAACTGTGCTGGTTCCTAGTGACTTTTCTAGATTCTGCCAGTCCAAGGGGGATCTTGTCTCTCCAAGCACAAAGGCTCATGCATTTTTCAGAAGCTCAGCTCACTCTCTCTGCTCCTTTTAATTTTTTTAATTAATTTTTTTAGTTCATGAATAGTCCTGTGATGGGCACCCTGCCGTTCCTCCTATCTTTGCTCTTCTCAAGGAAAAGACAGCGACTGGTGGGCCAGCGGGACCATGACACGGTCGGGAGTCACTGGCCACCCTACCTAAGCTTCTCATTTCATGCCCCATTAAACACAAAACTTTGAAGCCATCCCATCCTCTCTGCTCCCTAGCTCTCCACCCTTAGATTTGCTCCTGCCTTGGGGGTCCCAACATGGAAGCAAATGAAACTTGGCTTGGCAGCCGAGAGTCTGCCAGTTTTGAGATTGGAAAGGCCTCAGGGAAGAGGGGCCTTTCACTGGCCTCTTGCTTACAGCTGACACCAATTGATTGATTGATTTCCTAATTGTCTGCTTAATCTTGTACAAGAGGCTGGGCTTATTATTTCAGCAAGTCAACTCAAAAATAGCAAAACAATGCAGCCTCCCTCCTAAGAACCAGCAGCAGCTGAGTAACAGAACAAAAAGAGAAAGGCAAAGGGGAAGGGATGGGAGAGCAATCTTCCAGCACAAGGATTTTGCTTAATAAGACACTCAGACTCCTGCTCCACACAACCTAGGAACCTAGAGTCCTAATCCCTTGGCAAAAGAGTTTTAAGAAAGGCACATTTGTTGTCGGCTTCTATATTTCCTGAATATAGGTCTACCTGCTTGCTCCAGGATTCCCCAGACTTTGCATGTCCAAGAGATGCACATGTCCCTAATATTAACCTCCAAAGAAGCCCAATTTTCCACGGAAAACTTGGAATCTCTGAGGCCTTTTATGCTCAAACGAAATTTATTTCTTGTAATCATGTAGCCACAGATTGGCAGAATGTGACTGCTCTGGTGAGAACACCTACTTGCTGGTGTTTGTGTATTCTGTTGCATGTGTAAAAATCCAGAACTGATCCCAGAGCCTCATGGGGGCTGAGGAATCCATATTATTGTGAGAATCTGATCTAGAGCATTTGAGGGGGTAACAGGGTATTAACACCAAAAAGAAGGAAGGTATCTGTTGTAGTCACCTGGTCACCTGTGCTCATCAAAGCAAACCCAGAAGGTACCCTGTCCTGAAGCACATTGGCATTCTCCCTCACCTCCTGCCCTAAGTTATATAGGCTTCTGTGTTGCCTGGCATTAAGTTCAAAGCAATCATCCCTTGTCCTTAGAATGGTCTACCTGTCTCCCAACCACAGCTGTCCACTTGGAAGTTCCTAGACGGCTCAGGGACTGCATAGGGGCAGATAAATCAATGTGACCCGCCCAGTCTTCTTTCCTGAACTTTCCCCAAGAAGGCTTGAGCTCCAGAAAAGAAAACCACCTAGTCAGAGGATAGCGTGAGAGAGGATTATCTGGCCCAGCTACTCTCCATAAGTTTAGCCAAGAAGATCTTCCCAGGGTTTCAGATTGGAGACTACTGCCATAGCCGACTTAGAGACACTTCAGTGCTGTCCTTTCCTGTCATCTGTGAAGGCCCTGAATTACTGTTGGCTAGATTTGCCAGGGCTTCCCTAATGCTGCTCATGACTTCATGTGGGAGGACTGCCCTCTATTGGTTCATGAGCTGAGACATGACACCAGTCACCATAAACACCTAGTTGATGAGCATCTGCCCCTCTCCCCAGTCAACTTCAAGGTGATTACTTCCCAGGCTTTGCCAGCTAGCGCAGAGCTGACTTCAGGCCCCAAAGGAAGCAATCCTGCTTCACACATGGACAAAAATAAGCTTGTTTGTGATCCCTCCTTTTCCATCTACCAACTGTCCACTCACACAGCCACACACAGAGACCCACTACCACACATTGCCTCTCCCATCTCCTACTCACACACATCCCCATCACACCTCCACCAGCTTATCAACAGCTCACAACACACATACACACACAGCTTTACCCACACCACCCTTCCACCATCCAGACCCAGCTTTCTGGTGGTTGGCACTGAACTCCTGGGAGTCCAGGTACAATGTACTATTTGACACATACCACCATCCGCTGCCACATTTAACCAGACCTTCTTCCAAGATTTGTAAGCATTTACCCCACAAATCACTTTCCAGATACATCCCTGCCTGTCATTGCCCCACCTCCTCCCAGATCTCTTTCTGCTCCGTTCAGATAATTAAAGTTAGGCTGTGTGTTTGTATGTATGTGTGATCTTATTTTTTAAACACACACCCCCACACATACATATGCGTGTATATATACAAACACACACAGCAATTAGCTCTACCCATTCACCATCATCCTTGAACAGTAAAACCTAGCTATGCACAGACCCCCACATGGCCCTATGATGAACCCAGTTTCACCTAGTCACAGGCTCCTGATGACACACACACACACACACACACACACACACACACTAGCATATCACCAAATAATACCCACTCTACACTACAAGAGTATAACCCACCCCCTGCTTCCTACCTCCCTTCAGAGCATCTTAATAGACTCTCCTCAAATGACCCAAGGGCCAGGAGCACTGTGCTACAAACCTTCCCCTGCCCACCCCATCTCCAACCACACACAGCAGTGGACACATCTCCCTGCTGAGCCTGACCAGAGTGGGACTGAGTATTATTAGGCTATAGAGACAGCACGGAGGCATATGGTCTCGTACACAAGAAATAATGTTCATGTTAAATCAGACCTCATGCATAATGCATGGTGCCTGATCTCACATTATTTTGGGTGTTCGTCAAAATCAGTGTTCTTTCTTGTGAGGGCTCCTGAAAAGAAGGGGAAAGGCATTTGCTAATTACACCCACAGCTTGGACCCAGGGATCCCAAAGTGCCCTGGGAGCATCCTCTGCCCCACTTCACCCACCAGTGGGTCCTGTCCCTCTGTTACTCTCTTCTCTTCTACATGGAAAGAGGGCTTGCCTTGGGTTTGTAGCAGGCATAAGGCCCCATGTTATTTTTATTTCTTTTCTCTCGACTCTCCGTCCCTGGAGGGTTCTGGGGAATAGCGGTGGCTCTGCTGCTCTCACACCCGATTCATTTGCCGTTTTATGAACTCCCCGTTGATTCATGGCCTCCCTAAGTCAATGATTCACTCCTGATGGCTTTTCAGAAATCCTGCTTGAAGGGTTCCTGATTATTCAGGTTTGAATGGGAGCCTGAGCCAAAGCAGACCTGGACCCTGCACTGTCTCTACTCCCTTGGCCTGGAGTCACCCTGTTTGGGCTTTTGCAGAAGCTGAGCTGAGGAGGAGGGAGAATTTCCTCCATGCAGAAGCTGGGAGAATCTACCCAAGCAGCTCATAGCTAGATTTAATCTATGGCAATGCCCCGTCCTGCTTCTGTGGATCACATGCCTTCTTTATGTCATCAAAGTCCTAAGGAACTTGCTGAGACTTAGGAGGCAGAGCACAGAGTAAGCACAGAGGCTGTGAGACAAACAGACCTGGATGCAAATCCGACCTTAAGCCACTCACATTTCCATGCCTCAGTTTCCCGGTATGATGACAATGGCCATTCTGTATTGTAGAGTTGCTTTAAGAATTAAATGGGATAACGCACACAATATTTAGTGTAAGTGGTGAATAAATCAAAGGTGTTTTATTCTGAAGCCTGAGCTCAGAAGTCACTGTACAGGGAAGAACACCACATAATGCATACCCAACACTCACCTTATGCTTTATGTATACTGTCTTACACAATATAGCCCCGTTTTATAAAAGAGGAAACTGGAGCCCAGAGAGTATTTGTAGCTTAAGCAATGCAGCAAGAGTAGGAAACGCCAGCAATCAGGACAGAAGCCATTTTATCTGACTCCTGAGCCCCTGTTCTTTATACTGAGGCCAACAGCAAAAATAGTAGTCAGTGCCTGAGAGTTTATTAAAATCATGGAAAGCTCCAGAACTTGAGAATGAAAATTGAGATCCAAGGGTGTTAGAACTAATTGGCTTTTGGCTTTTATCCATGGCCCCCTCTGTGCTATCCAGAATGAGGCTAGAGAAAGTTGAATAACTTACCTAAGATCGTTCAATGATCAGGAAGTCCTCCTGATTGGTCTATTCCAAATCTCCACATACTGAGAAGCCACACTTTGTGGCCAAGGATGAAGACCTGGCATCTGCCCAAGCATTCATTCTAGCACACCTACCTATGACCTGTGAATCTTCTGGAAAGTTCTTTAGACTCTCCATACCTCAGTTTCCTGTTCTGTAAATGAAAGTAACAGCATCTGCCCCATAAAACAGCAGTGAGGACTTGATGAGAAACGATATACAACATAAACACTTAGAGGCTGGCGTGTCATGAGAGCACATTAAATGTTAGCTGTAAAAAATAATTTTATATGTACAGTGTATATTATTGCTGAGATATTGCAGAAAGAAGTAATAATGTCAAGTACCTCCCCTACCGCCCCTACCCATTTTTTCATTCATAAAACCACTATAGGAAATTTAAGTCTGCAGCTTCCATTCCCAGTCCACAGGTGGGGAAACCAAGTCCTGGAGATACTAAAAACCTTTCTCGGGGTGACCCAGAAAATCAGTGATAGGTGCAGCTTTTTAAATTTTTTTTTTTTTCACTTATTTGATAGGTGCAGCTTTTAAGCCTATTGCCTACTTCCATTCTGTGGCAATCCTACTTCCCCAACCATGTCTATTAATGCTACAATATTAAGTACTAGTACTGTATACTAAGGGTTTGTACTGGACTCTGCAGAAACAGCACCCAGAGGCTTAGTTAAGCTGGGGCCAACAAGAATCGGTAAAGATTTGCTTAAGAGTCCCTGGATCACAGCTCTGATCCCAGAGACCAGTCACTCAACCCTGAACCCTCAGACCCCTTCCTGAACTCTGAACCTTTCATCCTTCCCACCCTGTTGAGGACCTCCAGCAGACCCTGGCATGTTTTTGACCCTAGCACAAAAATTTCAGTGCAGGGAGAGAGCCCCTAAGCCTGATGGGGCCCCAAACCATGAGATTAAGTCATACTGATGGTCCCTTTACTCCGTGACTGATTTTATTGCAACCCTAGCCAGAGGTTAACCACTAAACCATTTAATGGGGTGCCTAGGCCTCAGATACTTGGATCCTGGTCTCACAAAGTGGGTCATTTGTCATGATAAACCTCAAAATATGAAATAAGCATTCCCTCATTCATTTACCCATCAGTCCATTCTACAGTCATCTACTCATCCATTCATGAAGCCACCCACCTAGTCATGTAACCATTCATCCACCTACCCTTAAACTACCTACTCAACTACCCACCCATCCGTCTGCCATCCATTCATCCAAATCATCCAGCTTCACAGAGGCAGAGAAGACCAGTGTCTCTAACCTTAACATGTTTCCAGCTGGGTCCCATTCCCTGCCTCCCAACCATATAGGATAGGTGTATGGGAGCCAATGAGAAAATGATGTGGAAGAAAATAATAAAATCTGTTGTGTCTGTGAAAATGTGTGTGTCAAGGTGCTGGAAGCCTCAAACTCCTTTAATTGTCCCAAGGCTTCAAAGATGTATTTATACAGCCTTTGGCATCGGTCTGTATGGTCTTAGGAGTCCCCTGAGCTCTCCTTTCTTGCCCTAAGAATATTAAGGACTTCTTAGTAAGGGGTTCCAAAGGGCAGTAGAGAAGGAGCTTAACAGCATAGCCTCTACCAAGACCAGCATTGGATCGCCTTTTTCTTTAGAAAATGTCAGGCACACCTAAGCACCAGGGAGATAGGGGGTGACATTCTGTTCCTAGCCTATCACTACCTGGATGTGTAACTTGGAACAAATCCCTGCCATATCCATCACCTCAGTTTCCTCTAGCACAGTGTGGGGGTCCTCTCAATTTTGAGGACCTCGCCTGCCTTCTAGCCTGGGTGGGCCTGCTTCTTTGACAATGGGGCTTCTCTAACCAGCCCACACAAGAGGAAGGATGGGAGATGACGTGGTTCGTGTTCAGAGCCCTGAGGACTTAGCTCTAGCTATTCAGCCCCCCTCCCCTGACACAAACAATACTCAGTCACCTCCCCCTCTGGCTCCCCAGAATCTGGGCACAGCTAGAGCCTACTATGCCCTAGCCACCCCATGAATCACCCCTCTATGGTCCCCGGGGGAGTGGTCCAGGGAGCATCCTACGCTCCAGGAGGAGTGAGGGCCAGAACTGCAGCTTTCAAGCAGGCAGTGTCCACAGAAACAATGGGGGCCTGTGGCTAACAGCCGGAATGCAGCCATTGTCCTGCCCTGGCCCCCAACCCCAAGGCCTCAGGTCCCCAGGCCAGGCAGGATGGCGTGGATCAGTGCGTCAGACTCTCATGTACCAGAACTGGGCACACATGACCACTTACCTTTTCTGGTTAGGCAGGAGGGTAGGCTGATAGGCCAGACCCCACCTCCACAACCAGTCTCACAAAAGGATCCCCTTGCACAGAAATGAGGAGCAAGATGGGAAACCCCAGGAGCAAAGGCAACCTCCATCCTACTCATCCCTGGGATACTCGTGACTAGCAGCTCTGAGACCCAAGCTATACATCACAGTGGGGAGGGGACCACATTAGAATAATGCAGGATTAGAGTGGGGTTGCTATAGCGACGTATTAGGGCAATACATCTAGGGAGCCCCAGCCCCTTGGTGATGTATGGCTCTGCTCAGCTGTGGGGAGCAGGGGGAGGGGACCTGTCCCACCCCTCTAAAGGAGAGCAGACACCAAGCACCTCACTGGAGGAGAAAGAACATCTGCATGAGACACTAAAAATAGGCATCTCAGAACCCTGTCAAGGCTGAAAGGTAAACCCTGCCAACCCCCACCATCCCACTGTCCTCCACATTCAACTTGATGTCAACTTCAAATCTTAGCTCTAACCTTAGCCTCTCTTAGCTCTAACCTTAGCCTTAGCCTCTGCCTATGTTCCATCCCTAACCCCAGACCATAAGGTCTAAGCCTCCAACCCAGCCCTTCCAGGCTCTGTTTCATTGCTAAGGACCAATCCCATATCTCCCTGAACAGATGATGGGATTCATAGGAGCTTTTGGGGGTCTATGGTCACAGAAGCAAACAGAGCCAGGTGATGGTGGTGCACGCCTTTATTCCCAGCTCTCAGGAAACAGAGACAGGCTGATTTCTGTGAGTTCAAGGCCAGCCTGGTCTACAGAGTGAGTTCCAGAACAACCAGGGCTACACAGAGAAACCTTGTCTAAAAAGAAGGTGAGGGGGCAGAGGGGAAGGAGATGGGATAGTCCACAAACTCTCCACAGATAAGCCACTGGAAACCTTACCTGAGTGAAATCCAGGGAGCAAGTCTTAGGCACAGTCCCTTCTTACCAAAGGCTAATGTGCTGACACCTGGCATCCCATTCCATCTAATCCAAGTTTATCCAGCTCCCCTGAGCCTGATCTCAGGGCCATAGAGAGGCTCTACAGGAAAGAAAGAAGACAAAAGAAAAGAAAAGAAGACAGAAACAAAGAAATACCAAAAGAAAAAGAAAGATTTTTTTTTCACATAATCTTTGTACTGCTACGTCACAAAGTCATGGATAGCAGGCTACCTTCCAGGCACACCAGCAGGTCATTTGTGCTGGCTTGCCCACTCCCAAAGCTCTGGACCTCAACTCCCTGGGGACATCAGGAGAAGATTCTCTAGAGATAAGTCCCATTTCTACACCTGTCTTAGAATCCTGGTAAAGGGAAAATCTGCTTCAAAGGCAGATGATCTCTCTTGACTTCATGTATGCGCCATCTATGTTCTGAGTGTGCGCATGTGTTAAAGCACATGCATGTAGAGGATGCGTGTGCATGTGTGTGCCCTGCTTCCTTATTAAATGATATCTTTTTAGTTCATTCACTGAGTACAATCCCCCACATTCTTCCATTTAGTTGTTTTGTTCTGTTTTAAGACAGGTTCTTGCTTCATGGACCAGACCAACACCCTACTGTTTCTGCCTCAAAAGTGCCAGGATAAAAATGTGAGCCACACTGCTGACCTCATCATTTTGGAGGTGACACTGAAGTTCTGGTTGCAACCTGGGCTCCAGGTGGAACAAGATGTGTCCACATGAGTCAGCCTCCATCACTGCTGTCACCCCCAGAAATAAGACCCTCCTCAAAGGATAAGGCCTAGTAGACATAGCCTCATCCCTGTGCTCTCCCCAGAAGAAGAAACAGTCCTGAGAAGAACTAATGAACAGGATTTTTTTTTTCTCCCTATCTTGCAGCCCGTGTATGTCTCTCTTCTCACGGTCATCCAGACTCACACAAATACATTCACGATGCACACACTCTCACATAGAACAGAAGAAAGACTAAGAGGAGGAGGACAGAGTGTGTGCCCAGAGGGCAGTTCCTGGGGTTGGGTGGCAGGGTGCCCAGGGTACTGAGTGGGCAGGAGACCTCATGGCTTTCCTCTCTTCTCTAGCCAGCGACCAAAGGTCAGCTCAGGCGGCTCAGCCACGTGCAGTCCACCCACAGCCCCGCTCAGGTCATGTGAGACCAGGACTGAGGCTTTGTCAACACTCCATTGTCTCTCAGAGCCAGTCTGTGTGGAAGGGGGAAAAACCTTCTCCAGCCGAGGCTAAGCTGGTGAGTGTCAATAGCCTCGATCGGCTCCCAAGGGAATGCCTCCTCTCAGTAATCCTTTGGTCCTCATGTCATGGTGATGGTGATGACCACAGGACCCTGTTCCTCTTTGAGATTTCACACCATCCTCAAGGGCAGGAGGTGTGGCCTTCCTTGGCATTGGGAGAGGGAGCAGGGGGAGGAAGGATCATCTTCCCCTGTTCTTAGAGGGGCAGATATGCCAACACGTGACCCCAGCCCCTCACCTCACCCATTCCACAGATGCTCTGGGAGGAAAGAGAGCAGAGCAGAGAAGGCCTAAACATGGCCTTGAAGGTCATCTTGCACGTCAGCACTGGGAAGGGCCCGGAGCCCCTTGTGTCCTGGCTCCCAGCCTGGACCACAACACAGGCTTCATTGACTCCTGTGCACCCTCTTTCCCAAGATGCCCACAAAGCCATGGCTCATAGTTCCTACCCACAGGCTCCTGAGCCACAGGATCTACTCAAGAAGAAGGCCAGGGTTGGCCAGAAAGACTGATACGGCACCTGCACAAGAGTCTCCCAGGTCCAAACTGAAGGTCATGGCCAACCTCTAGACTCCAAAGACTAGACATTCTAGACTGTCTTACCCAGACTAGAATGGAGTCAAATGGAGACCCAGCTAGGGCACGTTCTCTGCCAATGCTATCTCTGCCTACCCATAGTCCTATGTATACTTTAAGGGTATATCCTAACTTAGCCCCGACTGCTAGAGCGACTGCTAGAGTGGAAGGCAAAGTCACCCTGGTCCACTGTGCCTTACCAGGGGAGTCAGGTGAGGGATAAGGGTTGGGGGAGGGGGACTGGAGGGAAGGTGGGGCTGAGAAGCCCCAGTAAGGGGAGGGGCTGGCCCTGCCGGATGACAGAGAGATGATTAAACCCACAGAGAAGATTGATAAGGGAGCTAAACAGCTGCAACTCTGCAAGGTGGGCTGGGGACAAATCTCATCTTGTCCTGGCGGTGCTCAGAGCAGGGCGGGGGGGGGGGGGGGTGTTGCTGTGCTGGGCCAGCCTAGCTGAGCTCATGACTTGTACAAGCTCCATGATCAGGAGCTTGGGAGAAAGGGGGGGGGGGCGTCTTCTCCCTCCTGGCCCCTGATGATGGTTTCCAGAGCTCACCTCAGAGACTTCCCACCCCCTTAACACCTGGGCAGTGCATTCCTTCTCAGCCATACCCCCTTCACCCACAGCATCTCTGCCTCAGCTCTCACTCCTGTTATTATTAGATGTGATTTACAGCGGAAGCGCTGAGTCAGACAAACTGAGATTTCCCCCTAGACAGAAGCAGTGGGAGAGAAGAGAGTCCAGAGGAGGTAGGCAGGGTCCTCAGGAGGGAGTCAGGAGCTAGGTATGTGGAACTCCAACTTCTAGAATGAGCGGGGAGATTTCCCTGCTATTTCTCCTGCCTGCTCTAAGCCCAGGAGCCTCACCTGGAAGTCTTGGACATTCAGAATCCTTTTCTGACTTCTTATCTGACCTTTGAGCTTGTCTTGGGTACCCTCAGATTTCCCTATACAGGTTGAAGAGGTTAGCCCAGAAGTCCTGAAATCTGGAAATTAGGTGATTCTACTGGGCCCTGCGTCCTCAGAAGGGCTCTGAAGGTGGTTCCTGGCTCCCAGAGATGGAGAGAGGCATCAAGAAGGGTACCCGGCTCCCCAGCCCCCAACTCTGCAAACAGACACACTATCACCGAGTTCTGAGTTTCAGGCACGTGAGGTGGGGGTGGGGGTGTTCCAAGGCCCAAGACTGCCAGCATGAAGAGCACACATTTCTGCTTCTGCCTTGTGCAGAAGAGAGTGGTGGGCAGGTTGGTCTCTGCTCCCTGGGTCTCTGACTCCCTGGCAGGGAGGAACTGGGCATTGTTGCCAAAAATAAACGTTCCTTCTCCCGCTCCCTGGCTCCCGGCTCCCGCTCATTAGGATGCGTGGCGTTTGGCTGCGGTCCCACACCTTGCAGCTCATTATAAATATGCAGTCGCTGCTGGCGCTACCCCAATCATCTCTGCAATCAGAGCTTTTAATTAGGTTAATTAAATTGTATCAAATCTCGCAGGGACGCAGTTCACTGATGCTGATGAGGCAGCCAAAACAGACCCCAGCTCCTTGGCTAATGAAGGCCGCTGCCTGCCTGAGCAGTGAGGGGGCAGGAACACATAATAAAGGGTACATCCTCTGGGAGGAGCTACTGCCCAGGCCCAAGCTCTGGGGACCTGCTAAAGGGTCTTCAAATGCAGCAGTCTCCCAATTCTAGGAACTATGAGCTTCATTGGAGAACCAACCAGGGTAGCATCGGGAGTCAGGACAGTTGGGCAGTGTTAGGCCTAAGCACCTGTCACCCCCTACAACACAACAAACTGTGTCTTGAGATCCACTGGCTCTATCTGGGAGCTTCTTACTTCTTCCACAGAATATTTTAACAAGGCTCAAAGCAAGCTCACATACAGAGAGAGAGAGAGAGAGAGAGAGAGAGAGAGAGAGAGAGAGAGAGAGATCTGTCACTGCCTCCTTGGTTGCCTTATTAGCCTGAGAGGAGGCCAGGCTGAGGCTAGGAAGCCCATCCCACTGCTAGCCTAGTCTCCATCTGCCATGGAGGCCATCTGCCCCTGGCAGGGGGTAGTTTATAATGCTACCAGCCAGAGACAGGAGGGGGCGGCACACCCCCACCCCCAGCCTCTATGTGCCAGATGGACTCTGTATTTTCCCACTTACCACTCTACCTAAAGAACCCTCTCTTGGGGGAAGACACTTGTCCCAGACCTACAGGATCAAATTAGCTAAGAAAGAGAGGTGATTCTTTTCTACTCTGGTCCCTCCTCACCCTGAACTGACTGCCACTGGAACCATAACGCCCAAAGCTGGAGGAGGTGGGAAGGTCTTCCCCTAATTTGAAGCAGAATGGCAGGTGCTACCACCTCCAAAGGGGTTGTCCCTGACACTGCTGAGCCCTTTCCTCTTAACCCTTCAGTCTCCGGTTGTGTCTCTCAGCAAATGAAGAGAAGGTGGGGGCTTTTTCAGTGGTTTCAAGGTGACTTCTCTGTAGGAACTGCTTTTGGGGGTATAGAAAAGGGTTTTTTTTTTGCTGTTTTTTTTTCTTTCTACCAGTTGTGAACACATGAACCTCCAAACCAACCCCCAACATTTGCCACCTAAGAGAGAAACCTTTGGGGTAAAGGGGGGAGTTGTAAATTAGTCAGACTGGCTCAGAGCAAGGGGAGGGAGCGCCCACCTGCCTCTGGGCACCAGGGTTTCATTAACACGGATGATCTGAGCATGGCCATCAGGTGACAGAATACTGACAGGAAAAGGCTTCCTTCTTGCCTTCCACAAACCCTCAAACTCAGCAACCCCCTGCCTCGGTCCTTGGTTCTATTCCAGACCAACCTCTATTAGCACGGGGGAGGAACAGACTACATGACCTCCCAGTAGCAACAAGTCCCTTCTCATGACATGATATAGCCACCACCTTTCCTAGGCCCGTCAAGTTAGACAGAGCAGATGGGCAGGGAGAGTCAGTATGACTGAGACAGTACCTCCCAAAATGCCCTGGAAGAGGAGGCAAAGAGATTCCTTACATGGAGGCAGAAGCAGCCAGAGAGCTGTTTCCTCTGGCCAGGCAGTCTAGGGCAGACAAGCAGAAGCATGACCTGCATGGCCTCTGCTGGTCTCAGTAGAATTGGGCTTTGGGAGCAATGCCACAGATCATGTCCAGGCCTTGTATAGTCTAGGTCAAAGCTCTGCTGCCCGGTGACAAGGACCTAGGAACAGCAGCTTTGCCTTTCCTGTTGCAAGTTGCTCTGGCATCCATATGCTAAAGACCCAGGAGCCAGTGGGAGCCCTGCCAGAAAGTAGGCCCCATGACCTGGCTGGCTAGAGAGTGCACCCTTTGACCCCAGAAGGCAGCTGCAAAGCCCAAGAAACCTGCCAGCTCAGCCTCAGACAGTCTACCCCGTTCCTCCACTCATCTGTGGCTTTGGGCAGGACTCCCACCCAAGGTTCGGTGCACCCTTCCCAATGCCCTGTGCATGAGGCTCTGGGAACTGGCAAGCTGAGATGGCTTTGGGAGGAAGAAAGCCCAGAATGACACACCTACTTGCCTCATGATTTCAAGTCCCAACAGGCCCTGGCCTCACCGGCCTCCACAGGCAGGCAGAGCAGTCTGTGTTGGCTGCTTTCCCTGCTGAAAGACGTGCAGCTTTGATTGTTCAGTGACCCACAGCCAGCAGCATGGGAGACAGCAAGCCACAAGTCAACCCTCAGACCTCCACAAAAGGAAACTCCCTAGGACATCCTGGTGAACCAACCTCTGGGTTACCTGAGGCCTTGGGAAAGACCCTAATGTTCCCTACAGGATTCTCATTAAATGTGGGAAAGCCACGATACATTCAGACCAAAACGAAAAATCTTTTTCATGGAGTTCTCTTTTGTGGCATTAAATTCAATAAACAAATCCGTACTCAGCATCTCTAGGGGGCAAGGAGGTTCTGGCAGAACCTTGGTAGACAGGCTCGCTGATAACCAACCCAGAGGGACAGCAGCGCCACCTGCTGGGATCTTTTCCACCCAGCAGTTCCTTCCATGGACAGGAAATCAGAAGTAGATTCTTACACTGGAAAACAAAACAAGGCCTTGACACACTCCCGTTTTAGTCGAAAGGACCCTAAGATGTGGCTATAAGCTGGCTGAGCTGGCTTGGGGACTGATGCTTTGCCAAACAAGAATACTGAATCACAGGAAAGAACTTCCACTGGCTGCCCACAGCCCCATACCACAGCCAGAGTAATATATACACCATGTCAACAGGCCAAACCATCCTGAGCCTAAGAAGGTGGTTACAAAGAAAACAAACCCTCTCCCTTTCATAGTGCATCTGTCCGTGGCTGCACTGAGAGCCCTGCCTTAAAGCTGTGGTCTGGTCTCAGAATCCATTGAGACTTGGGATGTCATGGGTTATGACAAGGGACCACTAATCTGTCCCCTTAAGAATTCTTGGGCCCTCCAAACACGGCGGCTCATAACTGCAATTCTGACCCTTGCAGTGAGTCAGAATAGTCAGTTTGAGAGCAGCCTAGGCTAGCATGAGACCATGTTAATTCAAACAAGGGCCTGAAGAGGTAGCCCAACAGTTACAAGCACTTGCTATTCCTGAAGAGAACCCTTGGGCTGGGAGACAGCCAAGAATGGCCCAGCAACAAGGATACCAAGTCTTGTTCCTCTGGTTTTCATCACCTCCAGATTTTTGGGAAGGCTCTCTTTTTAAAGGCAAAAGCTGGGTGAACTCCAGACACAACAGACTTTGCAGCCCCTTTGGACTAAGCACAAGCCCCTTTTAGCATCTCCATTGGTGTGCTGTGTGTGCACCCAGAGGTGGGTGCATGGGTATGTTCATACCTGTTTATGAGGCCCAAGCTGTTCCTGCCGCATGCCTGTTAATATGAGAGCTCATACAGCGCCGTGCGGGGGTGTTCACTTTATGAGTAGCTGGGCAGGTATACCCTTAATCCTCCTCCAACATCCTACCCAGGAACGGCAAGTAGTGCCTGGGGTTGGCTTACCCCAAAACAGACCATTGCTTGGTCTATTAACTCCTTAGAATGTCAAGTTCTTTTCAGGTGCCATCTGAAAATGCTACCCTCGGCTTGCTGCAGCCAGGGTTTCCCAACAGTGTTTACCCACATCTGTTGATGGGGACTCAGAACACAGGCACTAAGTGAGTTCAGCACCTCTTCCCAAATTGAGTCCAGTCTGGGAAAGCTCTCTTTTTAAAGGCAAAAGCTCTGGGACTTTCTTTTCAGGTCTCCTAGATCTGAATCGCACAGTATACATTCTGAGAAAATAGGCTTTCATTCTAGGCTTCATACAGGAACTCAGTAGCCATGTCACTTACTAACATGTTTTTTTATATATATGGGCTGGACAGATGGCTCAGAGGTTAATAGCACTGGCTACTCTTCCAGAGGGCCTGGATTCAATTCCCAGAACCCACACATTGCTCACAATCAGCTATAATTTGTTTCAACACCCTCTCCTGGCCTCTGTAGGCACCAAGCATGCTGGAGGTGCAGACATAAAGGCAAAACACTCACACACATTTTTTTTAAAAAAAAAAAAAAAAAGAAAAGAAAATCAGACTAATGTGGCTATTCTTCAGGAAGTGGGATGTGAACAAGACTCCCAGAACCCTGTTCTCAGGTCTCCCACATCTTCTGTAAGCATGCTCAGTCCTGTTCTGACTGGCCATGGCCTACCATCCCTATATATGGGCAAGGAAGCAAAGGGCGGAACCCAAGGTAGAGAAGAGAAATCAGCCCCAAGTAGCCTGGGTCTGTGTTCTCAGGTGAAGTCATTTATAGCCTTGGAATCAGCAACTGGCCAGGAGCAGAGGGCAGGACAGAGCCAATCCTAGTACTGATGTGAGCTTTCTGAACAAACAGGAACCCAGTGGGTTCCTAATTCCAAGGTTGTCTATCTTTGAATGTAAGGAGAGAGAAATGGACTCTTGGACAACTTATGAAGCCACCCAAATAATAATGAAGATCCCTCTCCCCACTGGACACTTGAATCCTCAAAACCATTACTTTAGCAAGGTTTTTTGACATGTCTGTAATCCCAGCCTCTGAAAGAGGCAGAAAGATCACAAGTTCAAAGTCATCTTTGGCTACACAGCTAACTTTGTCAGCCAGGGTTCAGTGAGATCCCATCTCAAAACAAAACAAAACAAAAAAACAAAAAAACAAAACAAAACAAGTTCTGTTGCTGTGTAAGCATAAGGGTTTGATTCCCAGAACCCACATTTTTGTTTTTCCAAGACAGGGTTTCAATGTGAAGCCCTGGCTGCTCTGGAACTCTAGATCAGAGATCCAACTGCCTCAGCCTCCCAAGCACTGGTATTAAAGGCAAGTACCACCTGCCACTGCCCACCCCAAAGTCACACTTTAAAAGCCCAGTGAGGGAACTGATGAGATGGTTCGGAAGGTACAGGCTCTTGCCACTAAGCCTAACAGTTTGATTTCTGGGACCACGCAGTAGGAGAAAACCAAATCCAGCAAGTTGTCCCCTAACCCACCACCCCAACAGGTGTGGTCATCCTCACCTGCAATCTCAGCAAAAGTAGGCAAGGAGACATTGACTCAAAACAAGGTGGGCTGATTCTAAGGCAAGCATTGTCCTATGACACACCATATATATGTGCATCCACCCAAACACAATGACTTTATTTTTACTTTGGTCTTATTACTTTTGAAAAATTCTGTAATGTAACAAAAATGGAACAGAAATAATTAATTAAAAGTTAGAATGTTTTCTATAAGGAGAAAATCAAAACAAATATATAAACAAAAACTGATGTATAACTCTCCTAAATGAGGGACATACACAAAAATGCCCACAGTAATGGCTTACCTCTCTCTATAGCCCTAGCTCCTAGTTCAGAATAATTATTTGCTGTTCCTAAATGCTGAGAGCAGAAATGTATTCATCTAGTTTCTATTTTGTTATATGAGGTTATATAACTCTTATAAGGAAAATAAGTACTATATGTAATAGAATGAATTCATAATATAGAAACAAAGATGGACAGGACAGTGATGGAGCACGCCTTAATCCCAGCACTCGGGAGGCAGAGGCAGGCAGATTTCTGTGACTTTGAGGCCAGAGTGATTTCCAAGAGAGCCAGAGCTGTTACACAGAAAAACCCTGTCTCAAAAAATCAAATAAGAACAATACAGAAACAATGGCACTGGGGAAAGGATTTTAATATTCTCATAAAAAGATATCAATTATCAGGTTGATAATAGTCATAAAACAAGAAAACAAGACATCTGAACTAATGTAATCTGAAGTTTTTACAAAAGGAAAAAAGTTCTTTTCAATGCAGAATGATGATGTTTATTTTGAACACATTAGCGTTTTCGGCGAGTCTGGAATCTGTAGATAGCTGGGGAGTTCACTGTCTCTTTCTTCACCTTCACCTTCTGAGTTTTATCCTGTAAGGTAAAAGGTGACCATGAATGCAGGCAGGAAGTCAGTAAGCCAGCTAAGGGGAAGCCCAACAGAGCCCTTCTCCGAATTCAGAAGAGCCTCAGGCACCCACTGTAGGGAGCCACTTAACTCTCCAGGAGCACACAGAACGCTGCCAGCTGTGGACAGTCTTTGGGAAAACCGAGGAGAGCAGCTCAGTAATTACTTTGTTTAAATTATAAATTTGACTCTCTCAGAACCCCGGTTGAGAAAGGCCAACCTAAACGATCTGCAAGGCTGAAGAACCTGACATTTAGAGGAATGAGAATACGAGAGCCCCTTAAATTCCTTCCCTCTGCTATTTCACTGCACAATGTTGTCTATTTTTAAACACTGTGAGTGGCATGCACTGTTTGTTAGCCTGTTTAAATGTTACGGGAGCTGCTCATAAGCTGCAAAGTCCATACGATACCTGATCCTAGCCTCTGCTGCTCCAGAGCACTGACTAATAACCCCTTATTACCTTGCTAATCAAGGTGCGCTTCAACAGTGTCAGAGCAATAGACACCGGCTCAAACCACTGCCCCAAAGGAGCAGACATTTCACTGCTGTTGATTTACACACAGCTGAGATCCAGTCTCAGTTAAGACCTTTATAAGAAGAAAAAAAAAGAAAGAAAGAAAAAGCGAAGGCTTGGGGCTATTTCTCCTCACCATAAGATCTTTGCGGGTTTGAATTTTCTGTGCAACAACAAACAGCTTCTTCTCCCGTTCAATCCGCTGTGTCAAGCAATCATACTGCTTCTGTCTCTCTTTTGCTATTCTCTACAGAATAAACATATATTTAAACAATACAATTAACAAGACAAAAAGGAGTAAGATCGTGGTTCTTGAATCCAACTATATCAATGGCTTCATTGGTTCCCTCTTTATTCCAGAAGCAACTCTACATGCCAACTACTAAGATGCCCACTTAAACCAGCTCATTCTACAAGTGAAAGCAACCGTGGGAACTACCCTATCAAAACCTACCATTTAACAAACCGAGACCCAGAGGAGAAAAGCAATTGGCCCAAGGGTAGATGGTTTGCCTAAAGGGCAGTCAGGCCTGTCCTGCACTCCCAATTCCAAGGACGTTCCTAGAAGTACACTAAGTGGCCTCAACCTTTGAGTGCCTTAGTTACTGGAGCTGAGGGAAGCACCCACCCAGGGCTGTAGTCCGTGAAAGTGAACAGAGAGCAATGGAGGACCAGTGATGGGCAGTGTGCTGGGGCCTGAGACTCTCAATCTCACATAGCACAAGAATTTTCAGCAGAGACCTGAGAAGACTTACTGACTAAGGACTCCTCAGAGGCTACTGCAGTCCTTACACTTCTGAGACTCAAAGCATCTGAGAAACTTCTTCTTTGAGATAGCCCACAGACTGAGTCTCACAAATCCTTAATGCTTGGAACCAGAGTGTTTAGATTTCAAAGTTTAGCGTGTTTGAAATATTTGCATGTACATGAGATAATTTAGGAATGAAACCCAAGTCTAAATAAGTGATTCATTATTTTTCATGTATTCCTTATATACACAGCCTGAAGATAATTTTACACAGTATTTTTAGCACGCCTGCATTTTGACTGTGGCCTCTCATATAAAATCAGGTGTGCAATTCCCCACTTGTAGTTTCATATTAGCACTCAAAAACATTGCAAATTTTGAAGGATTTCCGATTCTACTTTTTTGAACTACCTGTATGTATGTACATATATGCAGAAACCTATCTATACATAAATGTACAAAATTTCAGTGTGTGGAAGGGTGGATGTTCACAGACTTTAAGCCATTCACAGATTTTTCTCACTTCCAAGTTGCAGACTTGCAATCTACTCACCAGGAACAGTCTCTTGAGAAAAGTAATTCTGCTTTAAACAAATCAATGGAGTAATCAACACCAGGTAAAAATGGCCGGCCTACGCCTTATCTCTATAAAAGCAGAGCAGTCCTTAGGGTCTGGGACAATGCCCTCTGAAAGGACTACAGTGCTACCTGAGGAGCGTCAGTGACTCAGCTAACTAAAGCACAACTAACTGACAGTCAAGGCTACCATGAGAACACCTCAGCCCTCCTCGGTACGAGTGTTACCAACACAGAGCCCAGCACTGGCCTTACACCAACAACTCGCCAGCTCGGGCAGAGTCTCACAGCAATGCTGTCAAACAGCTTTTGTTTTCACTTTATTGCACAGACTGTCAAATTTATGGGATTACCCAATACAGTCAAACTAATTAGGGGTATTTATATACTAAAGCAAGTTTAGCTGCCTCTAAGCTAGAGGAAACTGCTGTGAAATTAAACATTGGAAGCAAAACTGATGCAGTGTAAATGATTCAAATCAAAACAGAACAGCTGTCTGCTTGAAACACATTGACAGCATTTTTTTTTTTAAATGAATCAGTCAGAAGTGAGAGTTCAACTCCAGAAGGCTTTGAGAGAAAGCCTGTCAACTCCACAACCCAGTTATGTGATACAAAGCACCATAAGGAAAAGTCAATACAAAAATCTTGGTTACAAACGAGTAATATGCAAACATTTTAATATACACATTCACTGGAAAAGGGTCTAGATCAGAGCACTACACAGCACAACCCTAATCTTCAATGTTCCTTCCCTGCTCTTCATTTTCCAAGTGTCAGAAAAGGAGGCGTGTATTAAAAGCACAAAGGAACAGCTCAGAGATCAAACCCAAAACCTAAGCTCCTGACCACTACAGAACATGTCTTCCAAAACATACAAAAAATCCACTTCCACCCCATCATCAAATCATCCTACTTTATCAAGAATTTTCAAGTTTTCCACAAATAATTATAAGAAACATACTGGTTAAAAAAAAAAAAAAACAAAAAACAAAAAACCTACAGACATAAAATCCCCGAGACACCCCCAAACTCCCATCAGAGTGCAAACAGAGAAGCATACCTTGAGTCGAGTATGAGGGGTAACACCTTTGACTTTCTCCTTCTGCAAGGTCTCTATCCTGGGCCTATTAAAGACCCTGCCCACTAGTTCTGGGGCCGTTTGCAAGTGAGTCGCAATATCAAACCGTTGAACTGAAATTCAAGACAATCTTTAAGGCACAGGCTGTCCCCAACACCATATAACACACAATGACGTGGCAGACAATCCCAGACACCTTCAACACTTCATACCTTCCTTTTTGGTGTCAAAAAAGAACACGTGCTTATTCTGTTGGTTCCCCTGGAAATCCAGCAGGTGGAGCTCTGATTTCAGTCTTTCGATTTTCTAGAGTAAAGGGATATGGTCTCTTTAAAGTGGGTTCTTCCAGAGTCTCAGAAATAAGCTTTCAAGAACTTATACCCTTCACACCATCACTGTCAGCCAGCAAAGAACTTGTTTACCTCTTTGTGATATTCTTAGGTACTGACTTTCATCCTGGCATCATCATAAATGTCTGCCATTATACTTTGTTCGCAATGGTTTCATATCCCCACAGGATTTCTGTGTACCCCTGGCTGGCCTCAAACTCCCAGAGATCCACTTGTCTCTGCCTCCCTGCTTGCTGGGATATAAAGATGTGCACCCACCACTGCAAGGTAAGGTTCATTCTTTTAAATTAAAGCACTTATGTGCATTTATCAAGCACTAGTCTGGGCATTCCACAAAGCCCAATGTTTAAAATATATGACAGAAATAATCATTCTCAAGTTAACTGGTCCACAGGGGTTAGAAACTGGCAGAACAAGAATTTGGTCACCATCTATCTCCTTCTCAAAGCTGAACTCTACTCAGCTTGTCTGATTATACTTCTAAATCATCCTCACACACAAACTCACTGTTGACTGTGGAATCTGCTGATAACCTGACATGGTGCAATTGTTTCCTTTGCTGTTTAAACCGGGGCCTCAATACTTATAGCCTCTACCTCCCACATGCTGGAATCAGGGGTATACACAACCGCAATCTGCAGTATCCTTTCTTAATCAACGAGAATACGCCAGAACCAAGATGTACTGGTTACCTTCGCTTCTGCAACCCTTTTCATCTCTACATATTTGATATCCTGCGTTCTCATCAGCTTTAGCTGCTCTGGTGTCACTTCTTCCTTGGTCTCCTTGATGATATGAACTCCATCCTAAAATTGAAGTTTTTAACAGATGCGTCCACAGCAGAGTGTGATCACTAGTAAACTGTTCACATAATCCACAAGTAGCAGAGAGACAAGCAAGAGCTGTGTGCACATTAAGAGCAATCCAAGGCTTCAGGCCCCTGACAGCCACCCTGAACAGACACACCTCCATTCACTTATTCTGCAAACAAAAGGCTGGGGTGTAACTGGGGCAGAGCACTTTGTCTAGGATGCAGAGGCACTGGGCTCTGTTTCTAATATCAAAATAAGAACAAACAGAGACAGCACAGAAAATGGTGCCAAGGCAGGAGCATGCTGACCAAGGAGAGGATCGTCTGCCTGGACCTCTCCCAGGAGCACCTGGCCCAAGCAGAGAAGCGTCACAACACTCAGGGCTCTCAACAACTATTTTTGCTTGTTCGGCTTGCACCTACCTGGAGCTTAGCCCGGGTCATTTTATAGTAGAATTCATCTGGATTTTTTTCAAGAGCCTTCTTCCGGAGAGCTCTGAGGAAGTCTTGCTTTTTATGATAGTCACTTAAAAAAAAAAAAAAAAAAAATCAGAAGAAAGTCATTGTAAAAGAAGGGGAAAAAAAGACCTATCCACACAGATGAACTACATGCATTTAAAAATTCATAACCCGGAAACACATCTGCTACCTCAACACTTGGGAAGCTGAGGCAGAAGAATCATAAATTTGAAATCAATCTGACTTAACCAGAGAGCTTATCTCAAAAAACAAATAAACAAAATCCCTCACAGCAAACGAGCCAATCAAAACTACAAAAGTTTAAGAAACCCAAAGCAGTGGCAGATTTGCTCCATGGCCCAGTGTCACAAATCAGGCTCCACGTAAGATCCACAATCTTAAGTGTCCTCTGTTCCAATCACACATAAGAGTAACTGTCTCCTTTCCACATTTAGTGCCTCTTAAACCATTATAAAAGGACACCAAAAAGCACAACTTGAAACCCCTTATGAAGGGGTTGTGGTCCATCCAAGCTTCGGGCTCAGACACCATTCACTGCCACACAGTGGAATAAGTAGAGTGGTGACCTCTGCAGCTGAACGGTGAGGGTCTGTATCCAGACTCCACTACTTCAGCATAAGTAACCCCGGGGAAGCTGAATCACCATTCTAATCCTAACTTCACATTGGAGTCTAACAGTAATCTACCCCAGAAGGTTGTTGGAAGAAATGAACAAACATACAAACTCTATCTCCTAGAAGACTGCCTGAGCCAAAACAACACTCAGGGCTAGGGCTATAGCTCATTGATAGAGAGCTTATGCTTTCTCTTGAATGCATAAGGCCCCAGATTCACATTCCCCCCCCCCAAAATAGTCACAGAATCAGTTCTTAAAATTAGCTTCAAAAGCTTCAGTCCGGCCAACATGGTGGCACGCGTCTTATTCCATGCTCTTGGGAGGCAGAGGCAGGCAGATCTCTGAGTTCCAGGCATCCTGGTCCACATAGTGAATTCCAGGACAGCCAGGTCTGTCTCAAAAAACAAAACAACAAAAGCTCTGGTATCAACCAGGCATGATGTGTAGAACCATAAACCCAGCACTCAAGGAGCTAGGTAAGAGACTCCAGCCTAGACTGCATAGGAAGACTGTCACAAAAACGGAGGGAGGGAGGGAGGGAGGGAGGAAGGGAGGGAGGGAGGGAGGGAGGGAGGGAGGGAGGGAGGGAGGGAGGGAGGGAGACTGACTGTTCTTCCAGAAGTCTTAGGTCCAGTTCCCAGACAGACATGGCAGCTAACAACTTCTATATCTCCAGTTCCAAGGGGATCTGATACTCTCTTCCAGCCTACTCAGGCCCATATCAAGAAGTGGAGACAGGCAGATAGATCACTGTAAATTTGAAGTCAGCCTGGTCTACACAGTGAGTTTCAGACCAGCCAGGGCTACATTGTGAGGTCTTATCTCCAAAAATAAAATAAAATAAAATAGATATTTCTTTTTTAAATTAAAATCTGGGATGTATAGAAACCCATTTAATCATCACCACCCTCAACACTAGGATTATAAGAACCTCAACTGACTTGTATGCTAATAAGCAATTACAGGCATTTTGCAAATGAAGTGCTAAGGGAAAGAATGGACATAATTGTTTTATAAGATGTTTTCAGAGTTCATCATCACCCACTCGCAGGCTCATGAATCCATCTTTCACATCTCTTCATTCCACACCACATATAATGATGTAAGAGACTCAACAAACAGAATTTTAGATTGTATCTTTCACATCAAGAAAAGAGAGCAAAAAAATTCAGCATTCGGTACAAACACCACGGCGGAGGCAAAGCATTGCCACTGTGAGAGAACCACCTGGAAGGGCCTAATAAAAAAAAATTACCGTGCAAGTACTTAAGTCAGTAATGCTTGGGGGTCACAGGAAAATATCTTAACAGGCCACCAGAGCTTTGGGCATTGTATCAATGACAGGAAATTATTCCCCTGTTAGACACTTGGCCACTTCAGCTGTAGTATGGGGATGCTGGAAACTTTCTTGGCAGCACCTACACCAGAATACTGGACTCACTTTGCACGAAGTTTGTAATCTTTCCTCTTCTCCAGCAAGCCCAGCCGTTTCCGAAAGCCAGGCTAGAAGACAAAGGAAAAGACACACTTAATTCTGTTGGCAAACACATGCTCTAGGGAACACACCTGACAGGAAGGAGACTCCAGTGCTCAGCAAATCCGTCCTTGGAGGCAGTCCACTACCCGGCTCCTCCCTCCCCTCCTACGAGGCCCTGCCCAGGGATGAGAGGATCATCCAGGAGCCAGACGGCCACAAGCAACCCCATAGTAGGTTTCTTGGCCTATTAAGGACAGAGAGAGCAACAATGACTCGGCACTAAGCAAGCAGTTGCCAGCTGTACTAAAATTACTACCAACTTAATCCAAGGGCTTATAAAATACTACGAAGGGAAAACATAGTAACAGGAGGCAACTGTGGTGAGGAAGCTAAATTTAGAGTTTTCAGGCCATGCTTTACCTCTTAACAATCTGTGTGACCTTGGACAAATAAATCACTTACCTTCTCTGAGCTGTCAGTTCCTAGCCAGAAAATAAGAACAGAAAGGCTGGCTAAAATCGTACTTGCCTGTGATCCTGACACTTTGGAGGCTGAGGCAGGAGGATTGCAAAGGCTACATAGCAAGGCCAGAAACAATTAAAAAAACAAAAAAACAGAGAACAGGAAAGACAAAATGCAGAGTTCACTGACTACAACTTCTATAAGCTGCCATTACTTTGAATGCTTAATGTCAGGTTAAATTAGTACATGTCCACAGTAACAGAACTTGAAAAATGGAAACAAGAAGATCAGGAGTTAAAGGCCAGTCTAGGCTACACGAATTATGTGTGTCTATGTTAGATGCTTTTCCAACTTTTTTGCTGTGGAAGAGAGCCTTGAGACAGGGTCAATTCATAATTCTTCTGCCTACTTGAACTGCTGATCCTCCAGCCTCCACCTGCAGAGTACTAAAATTATAAGTGTATGCCACCATGCCTGGGTTTTATTAGGTGTGGAGGGTCAAACCCAGTTCCTAGGTGCAAGGCAAGTACTCTAGGAACTGAGCTACACCCCCAGCTCTACCGCCACCTTTTTAACAGCTCACAAGTGTGTACCTACTCTGTTTCATGCTTGTTACATACTCCTACTTCATCTTTATGATCATTACAAAAAAGTGAAGCACATTCCAAAAGGGGAATGACACTTAAAGAATGTATTAAAACATGCAGATCCGAGGCTGGGGATGTACCTCAGCTGGTAGTTTGTTTGCCTAGCATACAAAAATCCCTAGGTTCAAACTACAGCACCACATAAACCAGGCAGGCATTACCAGACACATCTGTAATCTTTGCACAAAGTAGGCAGACAGATCAGAAGTTCAAGGTCCTCCTTAGTGGCATATACATGAGATATTCACTCTCCAGGAATGCAGAACCAGTAAGCCCCAACTAAAACTAGAACCCCTACCTTCTGTGGTCAGTCTATGCTATTTCAGAGCCCCCTATGCCCTCTTTCTACTCTGAATAATGTTTGCTTGACTTTGGTTTTGGAAGTAATTCTGGGTGACTTCAAACTCATGACCTCCTGACTCAGCCTCCCCAAAGCTATAATGATTGCCCACCGTACCCTGCTTTGTGCCTGACTTTTTTTTGAGACAGGGTCCCATTCTATGGCCCAGATTGGCCTGGAACTGGCCATGTTACTCAAGGTAGGACTTGTAACCCTCCCGCCCCACCTTGCCAAGGGCCTGGATAACAGATTTGCACCAGTCCTCCCAACCCTCTGGACAACCTTCACTGAGGCCACACATTTATGTCTCTACTGAACTTGGGATGATAATCTGCATGGGACTCTTTCAGTTACCCTTATCATCTCTTAATCTTTCGAGGGAACATAACCCAAGGAGGAAAACAGCAACCCAAGGATGGCAAGATGGTTCAGAAGGGAAATGCCTGCCACGGACCTAAGCCTGATCCCTAGGCCCATATGGTGGGAGGAAAGAAGTGACCTCCCCCAAGATGTCCTCTGACCTCTATAGTGACTCCCTGCCACGACTGCCCAACACTCATACACCCACACCCAGACAAACCGACAAGTAACTGTAATTTTTTAATCTGTGTGTGGTGGCACAAGCCCGCTGAGCACTCAGCAGACAAGAAGCAAAGGATCTCTGTGAGTTAATGGCAGCCTGCTCGACAGAGGGTTCTAGGCCAGCCAAGGCTGTGAAACACTGTCTCAGAACAGACTTTCCTAATTTTTTAAAAATATATATTTATGGGCAGCGATGGAGCATTGCCTTTAATCCAAGTATTTGGAAGACAGAGGCAGGAAGTTCTCTTAGTTCAAGGCCAACCTGGTTTACAGAGCCAGTTCCAGAACAGCCAGGGTGACATAGAGAAACCCAGAGAGACAGACAGACAGAAACAGAGAGACGGGGGTGCTTAGCTAAAAATTAAATAAATAAATAAATGAGGAAGGGCCTGGAGAGATGGCTCAGAGGTTAAAAACACTGGCTGCTCTTCCAGAGGACCAGGGTTCAATATCCAGCACCACATGGCAGCTCTCAACTGTCTGTAACTCCAGTTCCAGGGGATCTGACACCCTAAGACACACATGTAAGTAAAACGTCAATGCATGTAAAAATAAAAAACTTTAAAAAATTTTAGATTTGTTTTCCATGCATGAGTGGTTTGCCTGCACATACATTTGTGAACCACGTGCATGCCAGTTGCCTCAGAGGTCAGACAAAAGCATCAAATCCCCTGAAACTGAAGTTATAGATGGCTGTAAGCTACCATGTAAGTGCTGGGAATCAAACCTATTCCTCTGCAAGGCAGTAGGTTCTTGTAACCGCTGCACCATCGTTCTAGCGCCCATGATAGCTTTTATTTTTAATACAGCAAAGGGAGATAGACAGAGAGGAACATCTCAAAGGTCAGGGAACAACATTGAGGTAGAAGTCTTGAAATCATGAATGTGTGAATGAGCATGTGCATTAGAGGAAACCAGACATGTGAAGCGGTGTATATTTACCCCTCCACACAATCAAGAGCTTCCACTGCATCACAGAGGAACAGGACAAAGAAAAATACAAAGAACCCAAATTCAGACATCACCTTGAAATCCCTTTCTTCTGCTAACCCAGGTCAACTATTTGCAACTGCAACTTTACATGTGAAATGGAATCTCTTTAAGAAACAAGTTCCTAATTTGTAAGATGAAATAGTATCTACCTCCAAAGGACACTTTGGAATTGGGAAACACTCTTTTATAGCATGAAAAGCTATTCCTAAGATGCTCAAAAAGTGACTATTTTAAACAGGATAGACTGTAATCCCAGTATCAACAAGGCTGAGGCAGAAGGATCACAAATTGAATTTGATGTAACTCTGCTAAATAGGGAGCTCTTATTTAAATACACACGCGTGCGTGCGCGCGCACACACACACATACACACACACACTTGATAGCTTTGCCTTAAAAAAGAAACTGACCTCCAAGTCCAAAACGTTTCAACACAATGTTCTACACCTCTACCCTTTCCACACATGTTGCACACTTGGCATTTTAAATTTAACTATTATATGTGTATTACTGTTTTACTTTCATGTATGCCTATGCACTACTAGTGTGCCTGGTACCCAAGAAAGGCAACACAGAGCCTCAAATGCACGTGACTTGAGTCACAGGTGGCTGTGAGCTGACATGTCAGTGCTAGGAATCAAACCTGGGTCCTCTCAAAGAGCAACAAGTGCTCTTAACCACTGAGCCATCTCTCCAGCCCTGACATCTGGTATTTTTAATGTGCCACCTCTTATAAAGTTGTCTCTATATTTTTTTTCCCAACATTTATTTTTATGTGCATTGGTGTTTTGCCTGCATGTATATCTTTATGAGGGTGCCAGATCCCCTGGAAGCAGAGTTACAAACAGGTGTGAGCTGTCATGTGGTTCTGGGGACTGAACCAGGATCCTTGAACAAAGCAGCCAGTGCTTTTTAACTTCTGAGCCATCCATCTCTCCAGCCTGCCTCTTTCTTTATTCTTGAAGCATCTGATGTGCTTTCCAGCTTTGCCATATGACAGTTCCAGCCGTACCTCTCTGGGCAAGGTACTTGACCCATTTGAGTCTTCATTTCCTCAAGGAAACAATAACCTGCTTCGAAACAGCTGCTCTGAGTTAAATGGCAATGAGAGTCACAAATTTACACTTGACCGAGTTCTGGCTACTAAGTTTTAGATAGGTCTGACTGTATACAGTCCCACAAACAAGATGTTACGTTACGATACACTGCTGTGGGTTTCGTGAGATAAGGCAGCATGTAAGGGCATTTGCTGCCATCTAATGACCTTGAGTTTGAACATGGGAGACAGTCGCTGCCGAAAGTTGTTCTCTTGACCTCCCCAAAGCTATAGTGCCAACACACAGTTAAATAAGATACATGTGAGGTAATTTTTAATACATGTATAATACTGCTTACACCCTAATAAATGCTATTGAGCAGGAAGAATGAACTGTGCTTAAGAAAACTCAGGACTATCGCTTCTCATCCTTTTGGCTAAGATCAACTACAAAAACAACTACAAAAGGATATTTTCAGTTTCTTTTATTTTATGTGCACTGTTGTGAAGGTGTCAGATCCCTTAAAATTGGAGTTTAGACTGTGAGCTGTCACATGGCTTCTGGAAATTGAACCCAGGTCCTGGGAAGAGCAGCCAGGGAAGATGAGATAGTTATTGTTTTCTAGTGACAGTTTTAGAAAAGAAACTCACTTAGAGGTTAAAGTGCATAAGTTTGAGAAACAGCAAAATATAGTTTTTAGTTAGTAATACAAGTTAGATAGAAAGTGAGTTAGGTACAATCCTTTGGACTCACCAAAATAGGATAAACAATGGAATATTTTCTTTGAATTTGTCAATTGTTAACAGAGGACATTACTCATGTAATTATTGTTTGTACCTATTGTATACGATTATTATAGCTATTGAATATGGTTTTTCTTGTTAGTTCCCTTTTTATTTTTGACAAAAAAGGAGCTTTGTGGTGATAGATTTTATATTTAATAAAATCAGCCTGGAATATCAGAGAACAGGAAAAAAAAAAAAAAAAAAAAAGGTTGGAGAGAAGGCTCTGTCCTCTGATATTAGCCAGTGCTCTTAACTGCTGAGCCATCTCTCCAGCCCCAAGAGCCCACTCTTTCCTTCTACCTTTATATGAGTTCTGAGGAGCTTGCTCAGGTCACCAGGCTTGAGCAGCAAGAAATTTACTGGCTAGACCATTTTACCAGCCCATTTTGTTTTGTTGAGATACTGTCTCACGCAGCCCAGAGTGCCCTAAAACTTGATGGATTATTCTAAATTCTTAATTCTCTTACCAAAAAAAAGGAAGAAGAAAAGAGCTCGGTCGTGGTGTAAACCCCTTAAATCTCAGCATTTGGGGGTTGGCAGAGCCAGGTGGGTCTCTGTTCGAAGCTAGCCTGGTCTACAGAACGGGTTCCAAGACAGGCTCCAAAGTTACACAGAGAAACTCTGTCTCAAAAAACCAAAAAATAAACTTAAAAATTAAAAAAGAAAGAAGAGTTGGCTTAACAGTTAAAAACATTCTTCTCTTCCAGTAGCTCCAAGTTCATTCCCCAGCACCCATATCAGGCATGCCACAACTATCTGTAACCCCAGCTCCAGGATGAGTTCCCACAAACATATGCACCCATGTGCACACACAATCAAGACACACATATACATACATAGGTTAACTTTTTGATTAAAAAAATTAAAGCTGGGCAGCGGTGACGCACACCTTTAATTCCAGCATTTGGCAGAGGTAGGTGGGTCTCTGTGAATTCAAGGTCAGCCTGGTTTACAGAGCAAGTTCCAGGGCAGCCAGGGCTGTTACACAGAAAAACCCCTGTCTTGAAAACCCAAAATAAATAAATAGTAATAATAAATGTTTATAATTGAGTTATGTCTATGCGTATGAGGATGTGAGTGCAGAGCCTGTGGAAGCCAAAGGGGTGTGTGGGGTTTCCTGGAGTTGGAGTTACAGTTTTTGAATCCAGATGTGGGTGTTGGGATGTGAACTCTGATATAGTGGCCAAGTGCTCTAAATGGCCAGGCCTTCTCTCCAGCCATTAAAGGCTTGTTTGAACCATTTATCATGTGATTTCTGAGAATAATAAAGTGGATAATGTATAGATATATCTTTATTTCTATCATATATCTTCACCCGACACATTCTCCTTAGAAGTTGCACAATTATTTATTCTAAGTAAAATTTAGTAATGGACTCCCTACTTTCGTTCTTCCTTCTGAGAACTAAATCTTGCTAGGCAAACAGTTTACCACTGAACCGTACGTCTAGAAATTTTTGGATTTTTTATTTTGAGACAGAACTACGTTACCCAGCCATGCCCTGAACTTGCGATCTTTCTGCCTTGGCCTCCTGGGCTGCAATTACAGATCTGGGCTATCAGGTCCCTACAGTTTGTAAATGCTCAAGTCACTCTCCAGAATGGGAGAAGGAAAACACGATTTCAGGGTGAGACATATGACAGATCTACATAAAGCACAAATTCCACGCCAAAAGTTAGGCCCACTTTAGGAACGCCTATCCTCGAACACAACACCCTCAAGCGTCGGACATGGGGCACCTACTACTGCTGGTCACCAGGGGAAGGCACCTGACACACCTCGCCTCACTCAGTTACCCACTGAACCTCCTACCGTAGAGAATGACAGTCCCCCCTAACTGGGTCCCTGGGTGTTCCCGACAAGGCACGTTGGGGTCAGACCCCCTAGTGTCGGGTCTTTACAGAAGGCAGATGCGCTAGCCAGTATCCCGACGCTGGGATAGTGGGGGCAGGGGCCGTCGCCCCTGTGGCTCGTGGGGCCTGCGCGGGCTTACCTGGCTTCGCTCTCGATGTTCGCGCTGCCGGGTCTTGGCTGCCTTCCGAAAAGCTGCCGCCATGGTTACTGGAGTAGAGAAAATGCTCAGCAACTTCACCACAGCTAACACACTATCTGAGCAACAGCATCCGCCGAGACTACCGGAAGCAGGCCCAGCTGCTTGAGGCTTGCACATATGCAGCCTATCAAAAGCCTTCTCTACCGGAAATACATCCCCGTTCAAGCAGTCCGGACCGGAGGCTTATGGGAGATGTAGTTTCTTAGCACCTAATCGCCTAGGAGTATTCACAGGTTCAGAGACCTAGGCTTCACTCGCTGCAAATTGGCATCTGGGAACACGTGGCTGGCCCTGCCCTCTGGCAGAGGTCGACTTGCTTGTGCGCATGCGCAGTCGCTTGCGACCGGGACTGGGTTAAAATTCTAAATAGGGAGGGACATGGTGGTTCACACCTTTAATCCTAGCAGTCTAGAGGTAGAAGCTGGAGAGTTTTCTGTTCAAAGCTAACCTTACATAGCGATTACCAGGGCAACTAGGACTACATAGAGAAACGAAACCGTGTCTCAAAAAAAAAAAAAAAAAAAAAAAAAAAAGGTGAGGGTGGCACAGTGGCACAGGACTTTAATCCCAGTAATCAGCCGGCAGAGGCCGAAGAATCTCTGTGAGTTCGAGATCAGCCTGCTCCACAAAGCTAGTCCCAGTCCAATGCTACACAAAGAAACTCTGGAAAAAAAGAAAAGCAACAAAAAAAAAGCTAGAAACGGTGAGTTTTACAATACACTAGAAAGAGAACTTTAAAACCACCTTTGGCTCTGCCACCGACTGACTGTTGGCAGTATGACTTTGAGCAGGGTTCGGTGACTTTAACGAGCGTCATTATTTTTCATCCATAAAGCGAAGATAATAACAGCACGCTGGTCTTGCTCATAGATTGTCAAAGGCACTGAGTTGCTGAATTCTATCTATAAGCACCGCAGAAGAGAATCATCTAATAGCAATAAAGTTCTGAGTTTGTCACAACCGTCAAAGAAATGGCTGGCTAGCAGACTTAGTGTAAGGCAGTAGTACACTGATGGATAGAGCCCTGAACTGTGCGGATCCCATCCTTGCTTTTAACCAAGTTAAGTTAGTTGTGCTGAGGTTTGGTATCTACATCTAGTTGTAAAATAAAATAATATTATACCCACAGGGTTGTGAGGCTTAAATGACATAATATGTTTAAAGTACTTAGTGCTCTGTTTACTTGTTAGCAGGTCCACAATAAAATTATTTTGTCTCTGTTTTCCGGTTTTATTGGGTTTGGCTTAGTTTAATTTTGTTTGGTGTTTTGAGACAGGGTCTAGCTATGTAGACCTGGCTGCCCTGAAACTCACTAGACCAAGCTGGTCTCAGACTCACCGTGATTCCCTTGCACCTGCAGAGTGCTTGGATTACATGTGTGCACCAGCATGCCCAGATATCAGTGCTATTTTTATCATCCCGAAAGCTGCCTCTAAGTAGTACATGAGAGAGTTGGACCCAGCACAGCAAGAAGTGGCGTTTGAGGTTGTTTGCTGTCTCTCTCCTCCTTTTCCCTCTTTCTCATTCTTCTTTTTAATCTGTTGGCATTTGGATTGCGGTGATTTATATTTAATAAAATTAGTCTGGAATATCAGAGGAAAATAATAAAGATGCATCTGGACTACATTTAGATTCTTTTCCACTACATGAGGCTATAATCAACAGACTCTTTTTGTTTGTTTTGGGCTTTTGGTTTTTTGGGTTTTTTTTATTTTGAGACAAGATCTCACTATGTAGGTCTGGTTGTCCCAGAACTATGCAGACCAGGATGGCCTCAAATTCACTGAGATTCACCTGCCAAGTGCTGGAATTAAAGGCTTTGACAGGCTCCTTAACTGCATCTATTTTACATGAGACTGGTCACCTCTCCAGCTGAAGAATGCCCTAGAAACCCTCTTCAGAGAGTCCAGGGGACACGTGGGTATGAAAAAGTCATAGTATGGAAACTTTTTCCTGCCTCTACACACTTGATCTTTGCCCACTTAGATCCACATGTTTTAGGAAAATTCCATTTGCTTCTGATCCTTGAAAAACAAGCTATTTCATGATCTAGTCTGGGACCACCTTCCCAGCCTTAGCTCAAGAAGCTTAGCTAGCTGGAAGAATGAGCAGATGGCTACTATATCCACTCCTGCCTTGTCCAACAGCATCTGGGGAAGCCATCATTGTACCCTGGAGGTGAGGGACTCTAGAGTTAGCCCTAGATCGTCATTGTTCAACTACCACCTTTTAGTTTGACGTTTAGAGCACATTTTCAAATCTTTTAAAGGGATAACAATAACAAGTTCACATAGGGTTTTTTTTTTTTTAAGACTAGAAAAGATAATGACTACCATACACACCATACACATGGTACCTACACACAATGTGTAACTGGGTTCTCTCTCTGCTTCCCTGCCCTGCTCTGTCAAAGTCTCTCACTTTACCTTCTATGACATACACCCTTATGGGCTTGAGAGCACAGAGCAAGTTTCTAGGGGATTTGAAAGAGTGTTGTCTAAGCTTGAGGCCTGCTCTGGGCATTGCAGTGTTAAAAGTGAGCAATATATCCAGGGGGAAAAGGGTATTTTTTTCAAGGAGGAAGGAGGTCTTGTGGTTGCAGGCACCAGAGTGATTCAGCACCCAGAGGAAGCCATGAGCAGCTTGGCAAAAGTCACCCAGTGCCTTCTTTTGAAAGCTCTTCAAGTCAAGAAGACAAAACGAGGCTGTGAACTTGAGATAGGGAAGTGTATGTAGGCATTCTCTGGGTGGGGAAAGGACAAATATCCCACTTAACCTACGCCAGTGGCCAAGCACTCTGCTTCCAGCTCTGGCTCAGATGCACCTGTTTGTTTCCCAAGAAGGGGGAGAAGACAGATGGGTAACAGGGACAGAGAGTTCATGAGGCTGATCCCTGAACTCCCTGGGGCACGTCTTCCTACGCCAATGGAAAGAAAGTGAGCAGGGAAAGGTGAGCCCACTGGAAACGGGGAGGAGAAAGGACACAGCCCCCTGTCCTGGGTAGTCCCCCTCCCTGGCTGGCAGAGCCAAAGATGATCTAACTTTCTCTGACCTTTAGGCTCTGAGTCCTAACAGCAGAACCTTAACACTTGACCATGAAAGGGGAGGAGGGGAGGCTTCCCATCTACTGAAGACTTATTTCATGGACTCATCAGTCCTCAACAATGGTATCCTTGAGGAAGAGACTGCCTGTCAGGGGTTCACTGACTACCCAGGTAATGATTTGGATCACTTTTGGCATGAGAAGCTTTGACATTTGACAGTCTGGGTTTCAATCTTGACTTTGCCATTCTTGGCAGTTAATGAATGTGTTTGTGCTCCCTTTCTCCATCCCTCTCCCTCTCCCCCACCCGCCTTTCTCCACAGGGTCTCACTATGTAGCCCTGGCTGGCTGTATAAACCAGACTGGCCGTGAACTCACAGAGGTCTGACTGCCTATACTTTTTGAGTGCTAGGATTAAAGGTGTGCACAACCACAGGCCCAGCCTCCGTTTTCCCATCTCTGTTTTCTTGTTGCTACTGCTTCAGGTTAACAGATTTTAATGGAACCAATAACTATTCAATAAAATTTTATTTTAAAGATATGGGATACTTTATGAATTTGCATGTCATCCCTGCACAGGGACCATGCATCTCTGTAGCATTCCAATTTTAGTACCTGTGCCTCGGAAGTGAGCACCATTTTCTCACCCTTGAGAAGAGGATTAAAAAAGTATATTTAGGGCTGCTGGAACAGCTCAGTGGGTAAAAGCACTTGCTGTTCAAGCCCTATGACCTGAGCTCAATCCCCTAAACCCAGGCTGGCAGAATCTAACTGATTGCAGGGCCAGCAAGATGGCTCAGTGAGTAAAAGCACTTGCCACCAAGCCTGGCTATCCTCAAGAACCACATGGTAAGAAGAAAGAACTCCTTCCCACAAGTTGTCCCTCACTTCCTATATGCCTGTTAATATACAAACCATGTTTTACTTAATTTATTTATTTTACTTCTTTCTTTTCTTTTTGCTTTTCAAGACAGAGTTTCTCTGCGCAAGAGCCCCAACTGTCCTTGAACTCATTCTGTAGACCAGGCTAGCCTCAAACTCGCAGATAAAATCCCATTGCCTCTGACTCCTGAGTGCTGGGATTAAAGGCCTATACCACCACTGCCTGGCTATTTAATTTTATTTATATGTGCATGTTTGTGTTTGCACAAATGAATGTCACCTGTGCTGGTGTCTGAGGAGGCTAGGAAAGAGTAGTGTACTGGCTGATTGACATGATAGGGCCCAGCTCACTGTGGGCAGTGCCACCCCAGAGCTGGTGGTTTAGGGTGCTTTCAAAAGCCAGGTTGAGGGGGCTGGAGAGATACTCAGAGGTTAAGAGCACTGACTGGCCTTCCAGAGGTCCTGAGTTCAATTCTCAGCAACCACATGGTGGTTTAAAACCATCTATAATGAGATATGGTGCCCTCTTCTGTATACATAATAAATATTTAAAAAAAAAAAAAAAAAAAAAACGGTTTCCTGAGAAAAAGACTAACAGGCAACAATCACCTCAATGATTTCTTCTTCGGTTCCTACCTTCAGGTTCCTGCCCTGCTTGAGTTCCTGCCCTGACTTCCCTGAACAATGCTGTAGTATGGAGTTGTAAGCTGAAATAAACCCTTTTCTTCCCAACTTGCTTTTGGTTATGGTATTAGAAAATAACAGTAAGCAGTCTTAGCCACTAAGCCCTCTTCAAGAGAACTAAGGGGTTGTCCTCTGACCTCTACACAAGCATCCAGAAACACTAGCACACACTTGTGAGTTCACTCAGGCGAACACATATACATACCTCACACACATAGACACTGTATGTGTGTAGATAGATATGTATATAGATGTGTGTGTTTATAAGTTTATTGGATAATTATGTGCATTCATGTATGTAAAGTGTTTAGGAAACAGTACGCTGTGGGAGCTCACAGAATCCTGGCTCTTGGTAAAGCCCTTCAGTAGCAGCCAAGCCACAAGGAAAAGAACAAAGTTGCTAAGATGAAGCACCTTTACTGTTCATTCATAACTCTCCCCTCCCTGAAAGCTCCTGCCCTAGTTAGGGTTACTTTTGCTGTGAGAAAACACCATGACCAAAGCAAGTTAGGGAGGAAATCATTTATTTGACTTAGACTTTCATCATCAGAGAAGGAAGGTCAGGCAGGAATTCAAACAAGGCAGGAACCTGGAGGCAGGATTTGATTCAAACAGAGGCCATGGAGGAGAGCTGCTTATTAGTTTGCTCAGCCTATTCTCTTATAGAACACAAGAGCACCGGCTCAGTGATAGCACTACCCACAATGGGCTGGGCCAACCCCCATCAATCACTAATCAAGAAAATGTCCAGCATGGTAGCACAGACCTTTAATTCCAGAGGCAGAGGCAGATGGATCTCTTTGAGCTCAAGAGCAGCCTGGTCTGCAAAGTGAGCTCCAGGACAGTCAGAGCTTTTACACAGAGAAATCTTGCCTTGAAAAACAAAAAGAAGGGGGAAGAGGGGGAGGAGAAGGAGGAAAAGGAAAAAGGATGAAGAGGAGAGGAAGAGGAGAAAAGAGAGAGAGAAGAAAGGAGAGAAAGAAAATGCCCTACAGGCTTTCCTATGGCCTGATCTTGTGGAGTCATTTCCTCAACTGAGGTTACTTCCTTTCAGATAACTCAGCTCCTGACAGGCTGACATAAAACCAGTCAGCACAACTCCCATTGTTGCCATCACCTCATCCCAGGACAGACCCCCTTCCAACCAGGTAGAGTGCTTGCTGCTTACTCCAGAGAAAGGGCCCACCCTCAGACTGTCTCCTCGCCCACTGGGCTCCTGATAGCAGGTGCCTGGCAGGGAGTGGCCGGAGGTGATCCAAACTGAAGCAGTGTGTATCACTTACTCATCAGTTATTTATTGCATGTCAAGAAGGACTGAAGTAGAAACTGGGAATACAGTAGTCAACCAAAAAAAAAAAAAACACGACCCAACCTCTGCCCTCAATGCGTTTGCAATTTAAGAATCAACAACATACACACACATGCTATAGAAGAGAAGGGTCCTCACCAGCCGCTGAGGGCTAGGGAGTCGGTCGTCTTAATCTCTGTAGTGCAAACCTGGCTGGAAGAAGCCTTGGATCAGGGGAATATCTCTGGGCATCTGAATCACCATGGTTACAAAGGTTATTTTCAGGGTCAGTTTGTTTTCTCTTGTTTTGCAAACAGCACAACAGAGCCTCCCCACCACCACCACCACCCCGCCCTCCAGATCGAGGCTATTTATTCCTAGTGACAAGCCTGAGAATCCCGGGAGGGGGGGGGGGCGGCACAAGGACTTGGATGGGCCTTGTGTCACTGGCTGCCTCTAATCCTCCCTCCCCGGCACTGAGTAGGAGCTGGAGGGTCAGAAACTGCAATTCCCTCCCTTCTTTTTCACCACCCCTTCCTGAAGCCACACAACCACTCAGTCTCTTCACACCCCTCCCAAGAAACCCAAAACTCATGGGGCCAAGGAGTAGGGTCTTCCTTGGCCCTGAAAGGTCAAAACTATTCCTAGGACGCTGTAGAAACCTCAATGCCAGAACACAGCCGAGGATGGAGAGGTTGTTGCCTGGGCTTTCGCCACTAAGTTATAGAATAAAGCCCTTTGAAGCTGAAGAGGGTAAAAGCTCTCTTTCTCTTTAGCCCAAGTTTCTAGAAAATACCTACTGATCTCCACTGGTAAGGCTATGTCAGCAGAATCAAAACCGCCCCCTCCCACAGGCTGGATCAGGGCCTCCTTCACAAGCTAAGGTTTCGTGGAACATCTGGGGATGAGCTAGGAGAAGATGAGGTACCCTGATGGACCCTCGTCCTAGGAATCCTGCACCCCTGACTTGGGATCGCTTCCAGCGGTTCCGGTGGGTCAGAGAAGCATGGTGGGGCTGCAGGGTGGGGGCAAGGCGGGGCCGAGAAGGTCCGAGCGCCAGGTTCGGCTTGGCCGGGCTCACGGCAGGCAGGAGGGGGCGGGGTCTGGCCCCCGCGGGCGGGTTGGGGGCCCGGGGGCGGGGTCCGGGCGGGGCGGGCCCTCGCACTTCCTCGGAGGCTTAGGGCCGCGCGCCCACTCGCCCACACAGTCCGTCGCAGCCGGCTACCTCTCTGCAGCTCTCTCGGCCCGCTCGCCCCAGCCCGCAGGTAGGAGCCGCGGGGCGATCGGCTCCCGGCCCCACCCACGCCCGGGTGCGCCCCGTTCCAGCGCCCGCTTCGAGGTGAGCGTCCCCCGCCCTGTCTTCCAGCCCTGGTGCCTGAGCTGCGCTGCCCGGCGGTCCCTACGGGGGGCCCCCCGCCACTCTCCCCCTGCTGGGACACCCCCAAGCACCCGAGCTCGGTACTACACGCGCCAGCCTGGACCTCATCGCTCAGCGCCTCCGGCCCGGGAGGGAACCGCCAGAGTTGCAGGGGGAGGGGACCAAGTTTGAACTAGAAAAGCTAGAAAGATCAGGAGGGTTGGAGAAACTGAGGCTCTAAGGAAGCCTGGTAGATCAGACAAGGATGAGCACCTCAGGAGGCTACAGGAGCCATTCAAACTAATGCGGAGAATGGACGGACAAAGTTCTCAAGGCACTGCGGGACGCAGGTTCTGTAGAGCATTTTAAGAAGCAAATGTATGACCCCAGGGAACTCATTGCTAGCGCCCTTCCCAGGGCCTTCGAGGGCCCTGAGGCTGAAGCTTGTTAGACTGGTGCGAAATCTGCCTCCCTGAGGCCCAAAGAGACTTTCAGAGTCTGAGACGTTGAAAGGCCAAGACTCAGTTGCAGAGGGATAGGTATTCCCAGAGTAAGGGGTCCCACTGGGACACAGTTCCGGAGATACAGGGACACCCCCACCCAAACACAAAGACAGAAGCCCAGGGATCCTGAGAGATGCAGAGTGGAGGCAAGAGTTCCCTGAAGAGAGACTCCTAGGTGCACTCTGACAGCTGCCCCAGGCCTGAAAAGGTAGAGGCAAAGCTTGGGGAAAATTGACTCTCAGCCAACCCATCCCCCAGGAGACCGAGGACCTGAGGCTGTAAAGCTGAGCTCAAGAAGAGCCCCTTGTACACACAGCCACTAAGACAGCGCCAATTTATTTTTAAACTCAAATCTTGGACGCTCTGCTTCAGCCCTGGGGAACTCGGGGGTGAATGAAATGTTCTCTTCTGTCCTCAGGGTCTGCTCCCTACCTCCTTTTCCCTAAACTGCTTTGACTTCCAGGCCTTGTGGGGAAGAGGGGCAGGAGAGTTGGGGTTGATGCCTAATTGGAGGGGAAAGGGGAGCTTTGGTTTCTTCCCTTAAGTCTCCTGTCAAGGGGGAGGGGTCTGCTCTGATTCCAGACTCACAGCTGCAAGGCCTGGCCAGGGTCCTCCTGGACTTGGGGGGGGGGTGCGAAAGGTTGAGCAGTTGGCATGGGTAATTGGAAAGACTTCTGGGTGTCTTCCAATGACAGGGTTGGCAGCGGAGGAGAGTCAACTCTAGTGTATCTTCTGTCTCTGTCATCCTGCTGCCCCCCCCCCCCCATCACCCTTAAAGGCTGACTGCCCCTTCCACTGCTACCAAAGCATTTTGAGGCAGAGTACTCCTTGGGGATAGGACACTTCTGAGCAGCCTTGGCCATGCCCCTAGCCTGCCCTTAGTGTCTGATGCTGAACTCTAAAGAGATATATTCTGTCCTGCCTGCCTCTCGTGACATGTGATGCAGTGGTGGGAGATACATATTTTGTGAATGACAGGGTGTCATACAAGTGTGTACACCTGTCAACTACCCATCTGTAAGATCTTTAGGGTTTCTTAGTTGGCCCTACTGATCCCCTAGAGCTAGATCCTAGGCTCAGCCTTCATAGAGACTCTCTTAAGTCACATCCTAGGCCAGCCCCTGCCTCAGGTCTTCCTGAGACCCACTGTCTGGCTCCAGTAGGAATGAGGGGCTTATAGTTAAAAAATATACAATGACTACCTGGGACTTATTATCTGCCAGATGCTTTGCAAGGGTTGTCACATTTAAGACTGACAGCAGTCCCAGGAAGTGGGGGTAATGTTATCTCATTTACCTAGATGGACTTACAGTCTCAGGGCATGAAAAGTATGTACCCAAGGTCGCAGGATCCCAAATCAGGTTTATATTTCATGACTCAAGCAAGCAAGCTGCTATACACTGAACATCGTACAGGAAGTTCACCGCACTGCCACTGAACTCCAGGAAGTTCACTGGTGTGTGTGTGGGTATAATTCTGGTGTAGAGATATGTGTGTTAATGGAGATAGCAGATGAGGATCTTCTGGAAGATCACTGTTTCCTCTGAACCCTGCCTACTACCAGCCAGGAAGGAATACAAGACTGGCTCCCCGCTGATCTCTTAGTCCTCCAGCCTTGTGAGGGGATAGAGAGAGATTGGGGAGAGAGGTGGGCCTTGGTGCAGTTCTTCACTCTGTCCTCATTAGAAACATAGAAAAGATTGGAGGATTCTGGGGAAGAAGCAGAAGGCACGCCCATACCCTATTTGGGGTGCCTCATCTCAGAGGTGACTGGCTCTGAGGGGGTGGATCCAGGACTAGCCTGGGCCTGGGAAGGTAACTTGTGGCTACTGTTAGCCAAGCCCGGAAGGAAGGAAAGGACTTAGGGCACTCCCCATTGAACACATGGCCACAGGCCACCTGTATGACCGTCTGTTGTCCAGTGGCTAGCAGCCCAGGCAATCCTCAGATGCTAGGCCAGAGAAAACCAGGATCTGAATGACGGGGAGGAGCTGGAGAAGGAGGGGCTCTCTCCACCCTACCCTGAGGACTCTCCACTCTGAAGACTCCAGCTTTGATGGCCTGTGCCCTGCTTTGAGTGTGAACCCAGTGTTCTCTCACTCTGTGGAAGAGAAAGTTCAAACGTTTGAGCCCCAAAGAGGCAGGCCCTCCAGGTTTGAGACATCTGTTGCTGCCTAGTCTGAACTCTAAGGCAGACCAAGGTGTTCTGTAAAAATTTCCTGCTGTGCTTGCTGAGAAAGGCTTTTCCTTCATCTTAAGCCAGTACAGCTAGGGAGAAGGGGGTTGGTAGGTTCCTTTGTGTACCCCTTTAACTCCCCCCCAGCCTCCTTTTTAACAGTGACGCCATCCCCTTCCAGTGGGTCCTAGGGGATCTTCTTCACTACCCAGCCCTTTGAGAGCTTGCTTCATAGTGGAGGAGGGTGGAGCTGGGGAACTCTAACTTTGGGGCCAGAGACTGGCATTGGCTAGCAGAAAAGACTGGGAACCCCATTTCCCTGCCCCCCATTCTTCTTGCTCCTGTTCCAGAGGCAGCTGTGTGGGTGACCTCATCCCACAAACATGCTTTGTTCCTGAGAAAATGGAAAGTGTCTGAGGTTTTGTGGGGGGCTGGGTGTCTGCAGCAACAGCTCTCTGGGCTCCCCTTCTCCTACTCCCCATCAAGAAGGACCTGACTGGGTTCCAGGGGCTCCTGTTTTCTCACCTTTCACTTCTCTGGCCTTAAACCTTGGGGACTCAGGAAAGGTGGGCAGAGACTATCTGTCCAGATGCAAGGGAAGTATGTATCGTGACCCTGGATCTTTGCAGAACTACGAGCAGAGACACCTGGCAGAAGGTGACAGGGGCACACTGCTCACTCTCTCTCTCTCTCTGTGTCTCCACTTCCTTTCTGCCTCCCCAGGCATGTCGGTTTTCCCCTTTTTTCTCCCTCTGGCTGGCAAAAAGCTGACATCTGGGCTTCTGCGCTGCCACAGCTGCAGCAGATGTTGCAGCCCAGACTGTCCAGCACGGTGTGACCAGAGACACAGCAAAGGTGGTAGAAGATGAGGCTGAGGGACCAGCTGGGGAAGTTTGACTGTGTCCAGCTTGCAGGATTTCCTTCCTGCCTGAAACTAGGCTGAGCTTCTCAAGTGCTTGCTTGGCTGATTCTCCTGGGAGGAGAGACCTGACTTCTCACACCCCCCCTCCACCATTCATCAGCCAAGCATCTCTAGCATTCCACTATTTCCTGCATTTGGTAGGGAGTTGGGGGGGGGGCACACAGAACTGCCCATTGCACCCAAAGCTCCCCAGATCAGACCTGTAGATAAATGTCTCCTTATCTAAACTCCTATGTCCCATCCTGGGAGTCAGGAGGTGAGAGTTCTGTCTATATACAGTAGGGTTGGTGGCCCTCTGTCCTAGCCTTTGGCACCCTAGGGACAGTGTGCAGAGAGTGGAAGCAAACCTCAGGCTGGGGCAGGAAATGAGTCACCGACCCAGGAAAAGCCCCTTCCCCCCAGATCAGCCAGGGCCTAGATAAGAAAACAACTTCTACTTCCTGATTTTTTCCTGACCCTTCCTATCCTCACAGTTAAATTTAGAAATAAAACACCCAAGATCCAACCACGCACTGAACCTGAGACTCTTGGGACCCCACCTGTTTTGATCTGGCATCTTCTATGCCTCTTCCCTTTCTCTGAATTCAAAGAGCTCTTGTCCAGGATTATGCTAGAGCCCTTCTAGGTGAACTCTGCCCTCTCTCGTGTTCCTAACAGGGCTTACTCAGCATCACCATCATGAGTGAGGCATTTGACTGTGCAAAATGCAGTGAATCCTTGTATGGCCGCAAATACATCCAGACAGACAGTGGCCCCTACTGTGTTCCATGCTATGACAATACCTTCGCCAACACCTGTGCCGAGTGCCAGCAGCTCATCGGGCATGATTCAAGGGTAAGGACCAGACCAGACTGGTATGAGAGTAGTACAGACTTGTGGGGTCAGGGATGAATCCAGCAAGCCTGGGTGCTAGTGCCTCTGCTTTGTCTCCCAAAGGAACTGTTTTATGAGGACCGACACTTTCATGAGGGCTGTTTCCGATGCTGCCGCTGCCAGCGCTCTCTCGCTGATGAGCCCTTCACCTGCCAGGACAGTGAGCTGCTGTGTAATGAGTGTTACTGCACAGCTTTCTCTTCGCAGTGCTCAGCCTGTGGGGAGACTGTCATGCCTGGTATGTCCCGGGGCCTCATCCTGGGTTCAGGAGTTGCCATCTGAGTAGGGTCTTTGTGTCTGCCCATCTCATACTTGGCATGAGATTTGGTGTGGGTAGAGATCTAGACATGCTGTATGTTCCTGAAGCATGTTGTGTATGTATGCACTTGAGAGCTTAATGCACACAGGGATCGGCGCACCCAACTCTGCACACAAAAGCTTACTGGTACCAAAACTGACAAGCTGAAAGCTTAGTGTTTATTAGACCAATAGACCTAGTGAACACCTAAGGATTGACCGTGTACATAGCAATTGACATACTTCATACATACACAGGCCTTAGCTTGTGTGAAGACCTGTATGTTTGGTACATGTGAGAGCTAAGGATATACTAAGAGTCTCAGGGTTGCTGTATGGAAGTTCTGTGTGCAGAGATCCAATTGTAAGCTTAAAATGTATGATGTCCTGCATGCCTAATAAGCATGCGAGGACTTAGCATGTGTGGTGATGCTATACCTAGAACATGCAAAGGCTTAGCATGTAGTGAGCCTGACATTCCTAGGGTATTAGACTTTGTGTAGGCAGAGTTACCTAGTTAATGGGCTCTTGCCTGAATGTTAAGCTGGTGTTTCTGGTGATGGCACACTTGGGAGGCAGAGGCAGGTGGATCTCTGTGAGTATGAAGCCAACCTGAGCTCTAAAGCTAGTTCCAGGACAGCCAGGGCTGTTATACAGTGAACACCTATCTTGAAAACCAGAAAAACAAACAAACAAAAAAATACTCTGGTATTTCTGATATATAGTGACTTATTTAGCATATACTGGGACAACATGTATTTTACACAGTGGCTTAATGTATGTTAAGATAGTCCTGTGCGAGGCATGGACTGTAGCATGTGCTGGACCATCATATCCAGTTTAGGGGAAGCGGTTGGCTTATGTAACATATATGGTAGAGTCTTCATGTGCATGGATGGATACAGCTCTACTACGTTATAAAGCAATGCTTGGGGATTAGGATTGACAGTGACCCTCAGGAACTTGGGACAAAGACTCTGAATGGGATTCTTGTTTCCCACAGGGTCCCGAAAGCTGGAGTATGGAGGCCAGACATGGCATGAACAGTGCTTCCTGTGCAGTGGATGTGAGCAGCCTCTAGGCTCCCGTTCCTTCGTGCCCGACAAGGGTGCTCACTACTGCGTCCCTTGCTATGAGAACAAATTTGCTCCTCGGTGTGCCCGCTGCAGCAAGGTGGGGGCTGGGACTGTGAATTCAGGGTAAGACCTGTTGTGGGTGGGAATACTCAACTCCCCTGCTCATGGATGATGCCCCCACAGACGCTGACTCAGGGTGGAGTGACATATCGAGATCAACCCTGGCATCGAGAGTGCCTGGTCTGCACTGGGTGCCAGACACCGCTTGCAGGACAGCAGTTCACATCTCGGGATGATGATCCCTACTGTGTGACCTGTTTTGGAGAACTCTTTGCACCCAAGTGCAGCAGCTGCAAACGCCCCATCACAGGTGGGAGCAATGGTGAGGCTGCAGGTAAGCACATGGCTGTGATACTGGCCTCCTGAGGGGCAGCAGTACCACCAGATCCATAACCTCCACCTTCCCTCCAGGAGCTGGTGGAGGCAAGTACGTGTCCTTCGAAGACCGACATTGGCACCACAGCTGCTTCTCCTGTGCCCGCTGCTCCACCTCCCTGGTGGGCCAAGGCTTTGTACCAGACGGAGATCAAGTTCTGTGCCAGGCCTGCAGCCAAGCGGGGCCCTGAACCAAGGCTCCTGACTCTCCCCTTTCCCAAGCCAAGGGTTCAAGACTATGGCTCCTTTTCTGAACCACTTCTGAGACTCAGCCTCTCCTTAGAGTGGGCCTCCAGCTGGCCCTGTGCTGTAGGGGGGAGCTGGGGCAGCTTCTGGATTCAGTCTCCTAATTTCAACATATCCAACTGGTACTCTCTGATTCAGGCCCTCAAGGTCTTGTGGAAGACCCATGACTTAAACTCTCTCTCCAATTCTGGACCCCAGAAACCAATCCTCCCCTCTGTGCTTTTTTGGGTTCCCAGATCTAGCTCCTTCCCCAAATCAAGGCTCTAGACACCTCAGCCCCCCCCCCCAACTTGGATTCTGGGGCTTAGGCCTCCTTAAATCTAGACTTCTTGGATAGATTTTTTTTAGGTTTCCTATGGATGCCTGATAAGTCCTCAAAGATAGATTGTACCCCCAGTTTGACCTCATCCCCATCCCACCCCTAACTTGGCTAAAGCTGTCTGGATAGCAGATTAGGGGCTCCCTGGCTAGAGGGTCATAAGGTACAGGGTGCTGTTCAGCCTATGAGTACCATTGTATTTCAGCTCCGTGTTGCCCAGAGATAGACAGGAGGGGATGGCTCACCCCACTTCCAGATTCTGCAATAAACGGTGTGAGGGAGCACAGGCCCCGTGTATTTGTCTGGAGGGTGAGGGAAGGTTCTTGGCTGAGTCAGGCTTTTGTAAACCTCCTAGTGGGCGGGCTGTGGGTTGGGGATTCTCGCCCCAGGAAGAGGATCCCCTTTGGCAGCCAAACTAGTCCCTCTCTAGTTTGGCCAGCCTCCCCGCTGCTGGCGGAGGGCTTTTTCCTCTGGGAGGGAGAAAGGAAAGGGTTGGGAGAAATGCCAAACCGAGCCGATGGCAGTGGGTTTTTTGGTCTGGTACATATCTCCCCACCCCACCCCCAACAGCCCTGTCCCGGCCCAACCCAACATACAAGCACGGAGTTCTGATCCCCAGTTGGGCGCAGACCCTCAGCCCCTTTCCCCCTCTACCCAAGGATTAGTGGGGGCGGCTCAGGATCCGCTCACGGCCGCACGTTTTTTTGCCAAAAAAGGCAAGGATGCAGCTGCACGCGCCGGAGAACATCTGGATCCGATTCCCAGCATGAATGGGTCATGGCCCCGCCTCTCGTGATTCACTGGCGGGGGCGGGAGCGAGCCTGAGGGGCTGTCCCCCGAAGTGGGGCGATGGGGTGGAGCACTCTCCTGCTGGACGCCCAAGTCTGGGCTTGGCCCCTGGGCCGCTGTCTCCGCGGTCGGACTGTAGCAGTAGGTACGCACCCCAGTGGCTACGGCAGCCTCTGGAGGCGGAGCGGGGAGCTGCCGAGGAGAAACGGTGAGAGTGTGGTATCTCAAGAAATACTCCCTAACTCTGGGCTGGCTTCCTGTGGTTTCTCAGAGAAGCAGACTCTTGGGTCATCTGCCTAAAGTCCCAAAAATAGGCACCCAAAATTCAAGTTTAATGCTTTATATTGGCAGCAGTTGGCCTTTACTGGGTGAGGAGGAGCAAGACTCATTCTCCTGCCTCAGCCTTCAGAGAAGTAGATTGGCAAGTGTGGCCGACTGCTGGCTTTTTTTGGTTTTTTTTCTGAGACAGTTTCTCTGGCTGTCCTTGAACTCCCTCTGTAGCCCAGACTGGCCTTGAACTAAGGTCCACCAGCCTCTGCCTCCTGAGTGCTGGTATTAAAGTTCACTACCATCGCCTGGTTTGTAGTTGGGCCTTTTATTACATTTTGTGATTTTTAACAAAATTGCTTGCTGCAGCACAGTGCAGAGGACAGCTTATGGGAGTCAGTTGTCTTCACCACCGGTGATGGGACTTAAGACTCAGGTGGCTTGCCAGCCAGCACCTTTCAATGAAATCAATGTCAACACCCCCCCCCCTCAGCCATATTGCCAGCCCAACATTTTCAACAAACTTTTATAAATGCCCAACATAACATGTTTATAACGTGTAGGTTTACATTTTTTTTTTTCTCGCTGCCACCAACCAGAGATCTGCTTGTTTTACACACTTGCCTTCAGCTTCCTGCACTCCCAACTCTTGCTACAAGTTCAATAAACACTTGGTGAGGCAGAGCAGTCTAAGCATAGAGAATAGCTGGGCAAAGGCTCAGCAGCCTAAAAACATAGGTTGGTTTGGGAAAGCATAAGTAATTCATCATGGAGCGAGTGCCAAGCTACTAAAATGGCAGACAGGGCCAGGGTGGTCAAAAGTCGGTGCCAACTTAAACAGACCTCACCCTGATGGTGAGCAACCCTTGGAAATGTTGGGGGGGGGCACTAGAGGGTCAGTGTGAGAAAGGTCATTCTGGCTGTGTCTGAATAATGGATGAGCACAGTAAAATGAGAAGGCTGGTGCAACAGGCCAGGAGTGATCAGGAGATGTGTAGCAGCAGGAAGGGAAAGGGGGGGCTTGGTGACTGGTTTGGAAGGAAGCAGTGTTCAGGGAGTGTGGACAGTAGCATTTAAGGGAGGCTTCAGACCTGAGCAGAATGAGAGAGAACGGCATGGCTTAGGTCTCTTTATCATCTCAGAGGGAGAGCCTCAGCTGTAAATGGTTTCGTTTATCTCAGTATGAACACTTTCCACACTCAACATCTCAAACTTAATTTAGTTTGGAACTAATATAGTAACACCTGCTTGGCACATGCCTATAATCACAGTGCTTGGGTGGTGGATGGAGGTGGAAGTTCAGGATAATTTTTGACTACATAGTGAATTGGGGGGCTAGCCAAGGCTACATGAGACCCTATCTCAAAAAAAAAAGTGCATGTGTAGTAAAGAAAAAGGAGGAGGGATGCTATATCTTGAGTATAAATAAAGAAAAATTTCAAGGGACTGGGGGATTTTTTTTTTAATGATAGAACACCTTTTTATAGAGCATAATGCCCAGGCTCCACAGGAGTATGCATTTGCATTTCTATGTACACACAAAAGGCAGAATATGGCACTGCTTTCTGTGTGTACATAGTGTGTGTCACTACCTAGTCCTTTGAGGCAGTGTCTCTTCCTGCATATGGAGTTGTTTCTTAGGAGCCTAGTTAAGCCCCAGCCCTTCTCCTGTTTTGCCCCTTTCAGAGCTGGGGTTATAGGACTGTGCTCCCAGTTTATTAAGCGGATAGTAGGAATTCCAGTCATTTGTTTTTTGGTTTTTTGAGCCAGGGTTTCTCTGTGTAGGTCTAGCCATCCTGGAACTCTGTAGACCAGGTTGGCCTGGAACTCACAGAGATCTACCTGTCTCTGACTCCCACATTCTGGGAAGTTTGTGTGGCTTGTTTAAGAGTCTCACTTTGTAGCCTTTGGCTGGTCTGGAATTCACTATGTAGACCATGCTGACCTTGAACTCAAGAGATCTTTCCTCTGCTGGCTGCATTATTTCACTTGTGAGTGCTTGCTTGCAAATACACATGCATGCAGTGCTCATAGAGCCCAGAAGAGGGCACTGGATCCTGGGGAGCTAGAGTCTTACTGCCATATGTGTGCTGGGAATAGAATGTAGGTCCCCTAAAAGAGCAGCCAGTACTCTTACGTGCTGATCAATTTCTCCATCCCTTCAGATATTTTTAATTCCTCTGGAACTAGAGTCTTAGCTGCCATATGGGTGCTGGGAATAGAATGTAGGTCCCCTAGAAGAGCAGCCAGTACACTTAAGTGCTGATCAATTGCTCCAGCTCTGCCCCCCCCCCGATATTTTTAAAAAGACTTATTGAGGTTATAATTTAGACACTAATCACCTTAAGAGCTACAACTCATTTCATTTTAGCAAGCTTGATAGAGTTGTACAACTATCGCCACCCCCAAAAAGAATTCCTTCTGCTCATTCTAAGTCACTTCTTATCCCAAACAATCTCTCATCTTCCAGTTGTCTCCATGGATTTTCTGATCCGAACATTTTATCTGATTTTTCTGTTTTGTTTTGTTTTGTTTCTGGTTTTTCAAGACAGGGCTTCTCTGTGTGGCCCTGGCTGTCCTGGAACTCCTTCTGTAGTCCAGCCTGGCCTTGAACTCAGAGATCCACCTGCCTCTGCCTCCCTAGTGCTGGGATAAGGACATTCACCACCGCTGCCCAGTGTTTGTTTATTGTTTTGAGATACGCTCTCACTGGGTAGCACAGGCTGAGCTTGAACTTGCTCCCTTCTTCCCCCAGTCTCCTAAATGCTAGGATTACAGGCATGAGCCACTCACTCTTCATGGCTACAAACATAGTGCATGCTAGACAAGCTGTTTAAACTGACTCACATCTCAAGTCCTAATCTGCTTGTGTTTGCTTCCTAAGACTTGGTCTCTCTATGTAGCCAGACTGTCCTGGAACTCACTATGTAGACCAGAATGACCTAGAACTCAGAGATCTGCCTGCCTCTGCCTCCAGAGTGTTGTTAATCTTTTTTCTTCTTCCTCTTCCTCCTCCTTTTAAGAAAGGCAGCCTAGATTTCATTTTCTAAGATGTACAGTGGCCAGGTGTTGTGGCCCATACCTGTAAATCTCAGCTCACGGCAGGCAAGGCAGAGAGCCAGCTAGCCTATTTTATTGCTTGAATATACCGAATTTCACTTAAAGAGTCCACTGCTGATACACAAAGATTGTTTCCACATTTGAGTTTTGGTAGAACAAAACTGCCACCATCCTCACTTTACTGACAGACAATAAAATCCAGATAAGGAAAAAACATCGCCAGAGGTCACACCCTGAAAACTCGATATTCTAGTTCCATTTTCCCTTCTGTATCCTTCAACTTCTTGGTCCACACGAGTGTGTCTTTACCGGTTCAGCTGGCCACAGCGAACCCCAGGCGGCTGGTTGCCTTTCACCCGAAGCCTCCGGGGTTTTTTTTTGCAGGGATTCAAGACGGATTTTTCAGTCGCTGAGCATTGCTCCTCCACACCTCCGGCCAGCAGGAGGCAGTGGTACCGGCAGCCGTGACTTGTTCTCCCTGTGGTGTTCATTTTTTGAATTCCCCCGACGCGCTTCCGGGACTCACGGAACTTTGGTGCAGCCGGAAGCAGCGCGCTGAGACAGAGACGCGGGCGCGCAAGGCGGCAGGCGCTGCTTCCGGCCGTGTTGGTGGTCTGAATTGAAGCGGCGCCGCTCAGGGAAAATGGAAACAATTCTGGAGCAGCAGCGGCGCTATCATGAGGAGAAGGAACGGCTCATGGATGTCATGGCCAAAGAGATGCTCACTAAGAAGTCCACGGTGAGTGGGCCGGACCTTACAAGAGGGAGGGCCTCAGCCCCGTGCCGATCCCCGAGGGCTTTCTTCGGCCTTAGACCCTTCTCGCGTCCCATCTTCGCCTTCCTCCTAGGCTGCCCGGGAGCTTTAGCCTCGGTAACATCCTCTAAGTGCCCAGCAGTCCCTCTGCTTCAGCCCCTGAGACCTAAACCAATAAGCTGGTCCTTCGGGTGGCCTTTCCAACTCCAGAACTCAAACTAACAGCATCTCTTTTTGCCTTTCTTCAGCTCCGGGACCAGATCAATTCTGATCACCGCACTCGGGCCATGCAAGATGTGAGTGACCCGCTGTCCGCTTCCCGTTAGGTCGGGTTGGGCGGGGAAAGTGCTGGCAGGCAAGATGCTGAGGTTCAGCGTGATTCCTGCCCATGCGTGCTTAGAATATCCCGTTTCGGGGATTCTTGACCTATGTCCAATCTCTGCCTCCAAGTGCTGGCATTAAAGGTGTATGCCACCGCTCCCCTCTCGGGATGTCTCTTAAAAGTAGAGGAACTTTCAAGACCTTGTATCTCAGGAGGTTTCCTCGGGCTTTGCCAAGAAAGCCTTGGTTGTTTACTTAGCCCTATTGTACAAATTGCTTCATTCTCATGGATTTGTGTTTGCCTTTCAGAGGTACATGGAAGTCAGTGGGAACCTGAGGGATTTGTATGATGATAAAGATGGGTAAGTAACTGTCATTCCCCTCCCCCCTTCGCCCCGCCTCCCCAGCAGTTAGAGCTTCATAGGAGCCTTAGTGAGAGGATTGGCTGTTTGCTTATGCTCTTTGGATCCGTCATTATTTTGCAGACTTCGAAAGGAAGAACTCAATGCTATTTCAGGACCCAATGAGTTTGCCGAATTCTATAATAGACTCAAGCAGATAAAGGAATTTCATCGAAAGCACCCAAATGAGGTATGGCCTCCCAAAGTATTTTTCTCCAAATCTATCCCAGAACAAGGAGGGATGCAAAGAAAATGGGAGCATGACAGTCAGATGTCTCTTCAAGAATGAACTTGCCACTTAACTGCAGTGACCCTAGTTAGCCGACATCCTTCCTGGCATCTCAGCAGTGAAGGCATGAGAATTTGGTTTTTTGTTTTGTTTTGTTTTCTGCCAAGTACGTTATTTTTGCTCCAGAGTTCTTTATTGATATGGTCCAGAGTTTGCATCATAGTGTAGGCTCTGCCTTCTGACCCAAACCTGCTTTCTCCTTTTTATCTTTCAAAAGTATTTCCCCACTCAATACATTGTGCTCCTAACTCTGTCTTGAAATCTTCTACCAACACAGTGGTACTCTGCTCACTTCCAGAATTAATGCACACCTTCAAGATTCATGTCCAATGTCAACAAGTGTCTTTCCTAGACTACTTCCTCCAATACAGTCCTTCCTTAAGAGGCTGTGCAGTAAATGTCTGCCCAGTCATACTTAGCAAAGCAAGTGCCGAACAGTAGTGAGTTCCTCTGAACACTCCAGGGCAAATCAGGCATTAGAAGTCCAGCTCTGCACACTGACAGACCCACCTGCACCTTCTTCCCTCAGATCTGTGTGCCAATGTCTGTGGAATTTGAGGAGCTCCTGAAGGCTCGAGAGAATCCAAGTGAAGAGGCACAAAGTAAGTATGGTTTAATGTTTTTATTTTTTCTGGGAAATTGGAAAACAACCACTCCCACACCCCTTCCCCACCTTTTTTTTTTTTTTTTTTTTTACTTTTATTTGTCTGTATGGGTGTGCTGTGCCTGAGGAGGCCAGGAGAGGAATTTGTCTTCTCTAAGACGGGAGTTACAGGTGGTTTTGAGCTACTGTGTGGTGCTGGGAGTCAAACCTGGGTTCTCTGCAAGAGTAGCCAGTGCTCAGAACTGCTGAACCATCTTTCTGGTCCCTAGAACCTATTTCTAAAAATAACCACTGGATGTGGTGATATATACATTTAATTCCAGTTCTCAGAAGATAAGAGCAAACAGTTCTCTTAAGTTTACAGCCAGACTGATCTACATAGCAAGTTCCAGGCCAGTCAAGACTCCTGAGACCTTGTCTCAAACAAATAGTAGATAAACAAAGTCTCTTATGCCTGATGCCATTTAAATCAAAGAAGATAAAGACAGTTATTTTTGAGATTTTGTTTTTGTTGTTTTTATTTACTTTTTGGTCTTTTTTTCCCTTAGCCATTGAGCCATCTGTCCAGCCCTCCCTCCCTCCCTCTCTCTTTCTTTCTCTCTCTTTGCTTCTCAAGACAGGGTTTCTCCTTTTAACCCTGACTGTCCTGGAACTCACACTGTAGACCAGGCTGGCCTACAAAGATTCTCCTGCCTCTGCTCTCCCTAGTGCTTGGATTCAGGGAGTGCCCACCACCTCCTGACACTTTTTTTTGTCTGTTCGTCTTTTTTTCTTTCTTTTGTTGAGACTGGGTCTTTCTACATAACGCAAGTTATTCTGGAACTCACTATGATGATCCACTTGCCTTAGCTTTTCAAATACTAATTTTAAAGAAGAGTACAAGGCAATGTGGAGCTTAGATCTGTGCAGAGATTAGCTCAGTTGGTAGAATATTTCTGAGTATCCCTGAGAACTGAGTTCAGTTGTGAGCTGTATAAACCAGCGTGGTCATGTGCCTGTAATCCTAGCACTTAGGTGGAAGCAGAGGCCTGAGGCAAGTTTAGGCCATATGAAACCCTGTTTTAAACTCCCACCCAGAAATTGATAACTGGGTTTTCAGATTGGTTCTAGACTATATTGACATACTGATGATCTTGTACAAAATATTTTGTGCTCTCTAAACTCAAAATGAAAGCCTAGATCCATTCATTTGGTGAGGATAAGGAGGGTACCGTAGCGAAGGGCTGCCTCACGGAACCTCAAACAGTGCGTTTGAACAAGTTGAAGAAAGAGGCCTATAATATTAGAATCATTGACATGTGTGATTCCTTCAGACTTGGTGGAGTTCACAGATGAAGAGGGATATGGTCGCTACCTTGATCTCCATGACTGCTACCTCAAGTACATTAACCTGAAGGCGTCTGAGGTAAGGTCTGGAGGGGGGAGAGATTTTTATTCTAGGGACTAAGTCAAGACACCCAGATAAAATCTGTAGAGTGTCCCCTGTGTAACTTGTATTGGTAATGAGATGACATGTGCCTACAGTTACAGCAAGCCCATTATTTTCTCTATTAACTATTTTTATTATTGTTATTTATTCATGCATATTCATGTAAAAAAAGAAACTATCTGGCAGGGAGGGGAATGCTGTCCTGGGAGTGTACATGTAGAGGCCAGAGATCATCAGGTGTCCTCCGCTATTGCTCACTATACCCTATTTTTTTTTTTAATTTATGTATTCATTTATTGTGTATACAGTGTTCTTCCTACACACCAGATCTCATTCAAGATGTTTGTGAGCCACCATGTGGTTGCTGGTACTTGAACTCAGGACCTCTGGAAGAATAGCCAGTGTTCTTAACCTCTGAGCCATCGCTCCAGCCAGGACCTTATTTTAGAATAGCATAATATTTAGACAGGAACCTGGCCCACCTTAAATACCCACCTTTGTCTTCCTTTGATTCCTGTTTGATCTTGTAGAGTTAGTTTCATGTCCAACAATCTTCTACTACCTTCAGTGGAACCAGCAGCTTCAGGGACTGAAAGACAGGGAGGAGCGCACTAAAGTGAGCCAAGCCTTGATACTTAGTGTGTGTACGTCTGGGTGTGTGCAGTGGGCTCCAAGTATGGAGGTCACAGGATAACTTGAGGGAGTTAGTCTCCTACAGTGTGGGTCCCTGAGCCATCTTTCCAGCCTTTGAGAATTAACTGAGTTATGGTTCTGACTCTTGTCATTTTCTCTTTACAGAAGCTGGATTACATCACATACCTGTCCATCTTTGACCAGCTATTTGACATTCCTAAAGAAAGAAAGAATGCAGAATATAAGAGGTAGGCATTCACAGTTTCCAGGCTTTTACTGGATTTAGCTAGAATTTCATGGAAAGGTTCAAGGTCAAGGTTGTGGCTTTTTTGCCTGAATGCTAAACATGAACTTATGAAGATAAGTATTAGGTTTTAAAATATTTGTTATGCTGGCATAATGGTATGTGCCATTAATCTCAGCACTCTTTTTTTTGAGGCAGAGGCAGGTGGATCACTGAATTTGAGGCCAGCCTGGTCTAGATAGTGAGTTCCAAGCCAACTAGGGATCATAGTGAGACCCTGTCTCAAGAAATAAATTAAAAATTTGTGATATTCTGGTCGTGGATAAAGATATCTGTCATACTTAGGGTTCCTATTGCTGTGAAAAGACACTGTGACCATGTCAACTCTTATAAAGAAAAACATTTAATTGGCTCACAGCTGAGAGATTCTGTCCATTATTATTATGGTGGGCCATAGCGGTGTGCAGTCATACATGGTACTGAAGAAGTAGCTGAGAGAATCCTACATATTGATCTAAAAGGAAGGGAACTGAGACACCGAGTATGACCTGAGCATATATGAGACTTTAAAGACTACCCCACAGTGCCACACTTCCCTCAGGGCCACACTTACTCCAACAAAGCCACCTCCTATGAGCTTACGGGAGCCAATTGCATTGAAACTACCATAGTATTTATGGGAACTTCTGTGGTCTTACCTCATACTTTCCCTAATTTTCTGTAATATAGAAAGAAGTCTGTTTGGACCTTTGAGGTTTTCAGGGTTTAATGAGAAAAGTTTTCAAGAACTGGCTTGGATCTGGTATTAAGTGGAAAGGAAGGTTGAATTAATGACACTTCTCCTTAGTGTTCCCCAAGTTTAATCTTTCTCATATTTTGTTTACTTGATTTTCTTTTATCTGTAAGTTAATTAAGACATAGTATTTGACATTATATCTTGAGGATAAAAGAAGGTAGGAAAGGTCATGATGTGGGGGGGGGGGAAGTAAGGTTGTTTTTTAAATTAGTAGTAAGTCCGGTGGGTGCACACATCTTTAATTCCAGCACTTGGGAAGCAAAGGCAGGAGGATCTCTTGAGTTCTGGGCCGGCCTGGTTGAGTTCCAGGCCAGCCAGGGCTACACATAGAGATCCTAAACCAAGAAACTACATAGTGAGTTCCAAGCCAACTAGGGAGCTGGATTACAGCACATACCTGTCCATTTTTGGTCACCCAGTTAAATTTGTAGAGTGAAAGGAAACAGAGTGGTTTGCAGGGCACAGGTAGGAGTCATGATTGTCGGTTGGATGTTCTGCAGGTACCTGGAAATGCTACTGGAGTATCTTCAGGATTACACAGATAGAGTGAAGCCTCTGCAGGACCAGAACGAGCTCTTTGGGAAGATTCAGACCGACTTCGAGAAGAAGTGGGATAATGGTACCTTTCCTGGATGGCCGGTGAGTTTCAGGGGCTTCATGCCAGGGAAGTGAACTTAGGTAGCAAGCCTTTTTCTGTCCCACCAGCCAGCTCCCAAATAATGATATGGAGACTTCTTATTAATTATGAAAGCTTGGGCTTCACTAGTTCTTAGAACTTAAATTAACCCATTTCTATTCACCTATCCTGCCACATGATGTTACCTCTCCATCTTGCACCTCCTGTTTCCTCTTCTTGCCTCCCCTAAAGTCCCCCTCCTCTTCTTTCTCTGCTCTGAAATCCCGCCTATCCTCTCCCGCCAAGCTACTGGCCAGTCAGTTTTTAATTACACCAATCATTGCAATACACCTTCACACAGTCTACAAACATCCCACAACAAATTTACTATTTCAGGCTTGAGTCTCTGCTTCAGGACATTGGACTGACCTCAAACTCGCAGAGATCCTCCTGCCTCTGCCTCCTCGGTGCTGGGATTAAAAATGTCTGGATTGGGCCCAGGATTTTTGGTTTTGAGCTTATCCTTTAGTGGCTGAGCCATATCCTGACTGCTCTGGCTCCTGTTGACCAAAATCTGATCAATTTTTATGATTAGAATAAATATATATTTGGGGTTTTCTGTGTTTTGTCTTTTATTTTATTTATTTCTTTATGTTGAGGCCAGGTTTCTTTGTCTAACAGCCCTGGCTGTCTTGGCACTAGCACTCTATAGACTAGAGTTGCTTTTAAACTCGTTGGGATTAAAGGCGAGGGCAACCAGCACCTGGGTAAAATATATAATTTTTTGCTCCTGTTGATAAACTTGAACTTGCTGGAAGAAAACTAGCTATCTGATTTTTCTGCTTTGTTTCTGTACGTGTTGTTATTTGTAAACGTGATTAAAGAAAACAGCTCCTTACTTTTACTCATCTTATTAACCTGGATCTTAAACTTTCTATTCCTGCCAGAAAGAGACAAGCAGTGCCCTGACCCATGCTGGAGCCCATCTTGACCTCTCTGCATTCTCCTCCTGGGAGGTATGTGTCAGGACATCTTGTCAGTAGGCAGTACTGGCCTTGCTTGGCCATCTTTCTTTCTGTTGTTGATAGATCCATTGTGTAGGAGTAGTTGTATGTCCCACATGTGCCACAGCATGCATGTGAAGATGAGAAGTTGTGAGAGTTGGTTCCTTTCACTGTGTGAATCCTGGAGCTCAAACTCAGGTTGTCACTTGACAGCAAGCATTTTTCTTACTGAGCTATCTCATCGGCCCTGGCCATCCTCCAGAGGGACCACTTGCTCTTTTGTCTTCAGTGTCTTGGACTTAAACAATACCATTTCCTGAGGATGGGCATGTGTACAAGAGATATGGAAAGACCAGGAGGGAAAAAAACCTTTTGATGTCTCTAAACATTCAGAGAAGTGTGATATGAAGTTACAGTATTTAGAGAGTTGGAGGTTTGCTGAAGCAGGAGAATTGTTATGAGTGTGAAGCTAGCTTTAGAGTAAGACCCTGTCTCAAAAACACAAAAACAGTAATTCTAAAACAGAATAGGGAGCTGGAGACAGCTCAGTCAGTGAAGTACTTGGTCAACATGTGTTAGGTCCAAAGTTCAGTTCCCATCTCTGCAAAAATACTGATAGGAACAAATTCTACCACAGAGAGCCAGGAAATGCAGCCCTTCAGTGTGGCTGTGGGTCTATGGAGACTGAAAGCTAGGTTAGCTGTAGAATGTAGTCTTGGCTGGAGAAAAAGCTAACTAATCACGTCATTTTGTAACTGATTTATCTTTTGTAGGAGTTAGCATCCCTGGGTCTGGACAGGTTGAAATCTGCACTATTGGCTTTAGGCCTGAAATGTGGTGGGTAAGAACCTGGTTTTTCTATCAAAACTCCTACATATTGTGTTTGCTGTGAGACTCTCATTTTGTTCTTTTCTCTTGTCCACACTGCAAAACTCATCCTGTGCCTGGCATGATGGCGCATGCTCGGGAGGCAGAGGCAGGCTGCCTGGTCTGCAGAAGCTCACCCTAAAATCTTGTGTACCTCCTACTTCCTTAGGACCCTAGAAGAGCGAGCTCAGAGGCTCTTCAGCACCAAAGGAAAGTCCCTGGAGTCACTGGACACCTCTCTGTTTGCCAAAAATCCCAAATCAAAGGGTACAAAAAGGTGAGTAGTTGGGGCATCTCTGTTCTGCTTGAATGTCTTTCTGTAGAGTCGGCCATCTTTCCTTTGGCTTTCTCTTTCCCTCTAAGCTCAGGTTGGCATGACCTAAGACCTTAAACTGCCTCCTTGGCCATGATCTTTTTTCTTGATTTTTCAAGACAGAGTTTGTCTGTGCAGCCCTAGCTGTCTTGGAACGCGTTCATTCTGTAGACCAGGATGGCCTCAAATTTAGATATCCGTCTGCCTCTGCCTCCCAGTTGCTGGGATTAAAGGCGTGTACCACCATGTCCTAGCTTCTACTTTACTTTTGCTAAAGACAATTTGATGTACTTATGAGCTACATACCTCTACAGGGTAGGTGTTGGGCTTTTGGTTTGTTGTTGGGGCATTTGCCGGCTTTTGGGAGGTTTTTGTTTTGTTTTTTAATTTTTTCCTATTTTTCATAACAAGCCCCTCCCCCCCAAAAAAGTAATTGTTATTCTGACTCTGGCAGGGACTTGGGAAAGTTACAAAATGTGCCCTTTCTTGCAGTCGCTGTGCAGCAGAGTTAGGAGTTTGTGCAGTGTGCTTGCTTTCAGGGCTTTCTGTGTACTGTGTTCCTTTGTAAGTTATAGTGCTATGGGCTGAGGCGGTCTCACTGATCACTGACTTTAGGCCGGTCAAGAGGGGACCCCCGGGTTGTAAGCACTAACCTCAGAAGGAAGGCAGAGCCTGAGAGATTCTAGTGCAGCCGTGAAGTCAGTGTTCCTGACAGGAATAACAGTTAGGGGCAAAAAGAACCCTTAACTGATAACAGCTTGTTTCTTTTTCTCAGAGACACTGAGAGGAACAAAGACATTGCTTTCCTGGAAGCTCAGATCTACGAATATGTGGAGATTCTTGGGGTGAGTGCACTGTCTTCTGAGAGCTGGGGCACTGCTAGGGTGGGATAGCAAGGATTTCTTTTTCAAGTTCAGATTAGGAAGGGCGGACAGTAAATTCATTTGAAAATGTGATTCTCTTGAAGTCCTTGGCTCTCTAGTAGGCTCCTGTTCTGTTGTCAGGTGATTTTCCCAAGGCTGCCCAGTTCCCTCCAGGCCACACATAGACCACAGACCCCCTTTCAGCCGGATCAAGAATGATGCAGCTCTTTGCTGAGAGTCACATAAACCAGGGGTGATCCAAGAAGCAGGCACTCAAAAGGCAAGACAGACGGCTTACGGCCGTGCTTCAGGTGTGATTAATTGTCACCAGCCCTTTGCCCAAGTTGAGATTGTGAAACCTAGAGAGTGCCATGGGTGGGTGGGAGTTGGAAAAGGTTTGGCTTGCCCAGGGTAACTTGTTCCTGCATCTGCCCTTTGCCACAGATGTGATGCAGCTTTATTTTTAGTTCCCGCCCACACAGCTGGAGAAGTAGTACCCACTGCTTCTCTAGTGAGAAGTCGTGAAAGACCCTCCAGACACTAGGTATCTGAGACAGTGAGCATGGGCTGGTATAATGTGGGTAGCAATATTAGTGGCCAGTGATTCTGGAGCTGGCTGAGGAGCTGTTACTTCCCAGCCCTTGGCGTAATGTATGCCTCCTGCTCTCTCCCTCTTTTGGAAGTGTTTTGCATTTTCAGTCAGGACATGGCACCTCTCTTGAATTCTAACAAGTTCTGGCCTGTGGCCTCCCGAAGCTGCTCTCACTATGGATCATAGGATCTTTGTTATTTGTTATTACTTTGCCACTTATTTATGGCCGTCATTTTTTAAACACGATACTGAATTTTTCATATGAAATGAGTATGTCATGCTCCTTAAATAACTCACATTGTGGTCAAGAGAAATAAGCAGCTGTGTGGTAACTCAGCCAAATAGGGAAACTCGTGGATGAAAAGTGCCATCTTGGGCAGGGTGGTCACCACAGTAGAAGACTGGCTCAGGAACTTGTCACCAGCAGTGCCGAGACCTGTGACAGTCGGCAGCCTCAGATGAGGATCTAGGCACATGCACTAAAATCTTGGGTTTTCACTTCAGAGCTAAGTAGGGCCTGTGAGCATGTTCTAAGGAGAAGGCGAGACTTAGTCTTTCCTTTTTTCTATTAATGTCTTAAAGTGTGTGTGTGTGTGTGTGTGTGTGTGTGTGTGTGAGAGAGAGAGAGAGAGAGAGAGAGAGAGAGAGATAGACAGATAGACATGCGGAGGTCAAAAGACAAGTGCCAGGACTCTGCTCACAGCCTCCTCCTCAGTGTGCCACTCTGTGACCTGTTCATGCTACACTTTACACTCCATGCTTGGATGCCCATGAGCGTCCAGGTGAGGTGCTGTAGAGTTCAGAGACAGATGCAGCTTCTTACAGGGGTTCTGAGGCACCCGGCTACCTGACAAGTACTTTTTAACCAGATGAATCATCTTGTCAGCCTGACGTATCCCTTATTCTACATCCAAAGCCTAATCTTGGCAGTAAGGCATCAGCAATAGTTAAAGGAAATGTCCTCTGGTGTCCTGCACTAATTTCTGACCTGGCTCTTTCCTTATTACCCACCTTAGGAGCAGCGGCAGCTCACTCATGAAAATGTACAGCGCAAGCAAGCCAGGACAGGAGAAGAGCGGGAGGAGGAGGAAGAGGAGCAGATCAGCGAGAGCGAAAGCGAAGACGAAGAGAATGAGATCATCTACAACCCCAAAAACCTGCCCCTGGGCTGGGACGGCAAAGTGAGCCCCACGGGCCCCCTCTCCACGGGGAAACACGGGAGCCTTGTGATGGGCTGGGACGGCAAAGTGAGCCCCACGGGGAAACACGGGAGCCTTGTGACGTAACGCTGTGGCTTTTCCCCTAGCCCATCCCCTACTGGCTGTATAAGCTTCACGGTCTGAATATCAACTACAACTGTGAGATCTGTGGGAACTACACCTACCGGGGGCCCAAGGCCTTCCAGCGGCACTTTGCTGTAAGACACTCCGCCTTTCTCCCCTTGGGACTGAACGGAAACAACCCTGTAGAGAAGAGGGTGGTAACAGCCTGTGAGGGAGGGTTTCTAGAGCAGCCTTAAAATGTGGCAGGTCTCTGAGCCAGGCTACATCCTGCTGTGGAGCGTTCGTTCTTGTACTTTTCTCTATCGTTTTTCTGTAGCCTCTTGGTCTTCTCTATATCGCTACTAAAGGGGACTGGGCAGGTTTTTGTTGTTCTTTAGATCTTAAATGGGCCTTTGCCTCTGCAGGAAATTAATTAATTAAAGCCCTGATATTTCCTGACCTGTTGTTGGTACAAGTTGTGTCTGAGGACTTGAGCGGGCTCAACCCTTACAGCATTCTGCCCTTCATTTTCGGAGGACATTTTACATAATGGAAATGGCATACACTAGACAAGCATGGTACATTACATGAACTCCCTATCAGACCTGTCATTAGCTGCTCCTGCCTCTTTGACTCTTTGTACCTGACGGGCTGTGAGTTTTTCTTAGAACCACCTCAGACGATTGGGGTTGGTGTCCAGGATAAAGCCAAAGTTGTGATTGCTCCTGGACCCCCAGAGATACTAGCATGGTACTGTAGTATTACAGCACTGCAGGTGGTAGGGTTGCCGGGCTGTACCCACTTCTCTATAGCAGAGTGATTAGACTGAGCTGTACTTTTCTGACACCACTGACTCTACAGTCTGGGGTCTGTGAGCCTGAGATAGTGCCACTCTGCTTGGCGTTGTCAGCCTTGTGATTGTGACAGTCACAGCCAGCTGTGTGCAGACACGCCTCAAAAGGAATGCTGCCTTTTGCTGGGTAGGGTCTGTGGTAGAATAAAGTGAGTGCTGTCTCAACTGTCCTTGCTTCATATTGTCCCTTTGCTTTACTTCAGGAATGGCGTCATGCTCATGGCATGAGGTGCTTGGGCATCCCAAACACTGCCCACTTTGCAAATGTGACACAGATTGAAGATGCTGTCTCCTGTGAGTAAGCCTGCCTACTGTTTCTTAGCCAGACCAAGTGGCCCCTCCTACAGCTGCCCCAGTACCCTGCTGTCTCTAGGCCCAAGGACAGGGGTTGTGGCTGTAGAAAGCTAAGGCACACATATAATTACTGCAATTTTTAGCGCAGTGAGTTAGTTGGCAGTACTGATTCTATCTCCTTTGAAAGGAAGCCTGTGCTGAGGTTAGAGCCTTTTAGCCTGAGTCTGTGAACTTTCCTCTGTGGAAGATTCTGAGTGTAGGTTATGTGTTTACACTTCTAGTTGATTTTGATCTGTTAAGGACCACTGATCCAGAAGCAAACAGAACCGGCTCTGTAAGCTTATTTTTGAAGCAGCTGCAGATAACAGTGCAGCAGCCAGGGTACTTGTTGGAAGCAGAGCAGTGGATTGTGTGGGCCTCAGTTTGCCTGGCAGGTACAGGCAGAGCCCTTGCTCTCTCACTCACCTCCTCTGTTGTGTTTACTTTATGCTGGCTGCACAGTTGGAGATTTTACTGTGGCCTTTGGTTTGCTCTTAGACAGGGTCTCACAGTGTAGTCCTGGCTGTCTGGGAGTCACTCTGTGGACATCTGCCTGCCTCTGCCTCCTGAGTGCTACAAGAGTTTATATATGTGTGCATATGAGTATGCGTATGAAGCCTGTAGGTTCCTTGATCCCTCTCCATCTTACTTTTGTTGGTTTTTGTTTTAAAATATTTATTTATTTATATGCAGATGTCTGCATATATTTCTGCAGAACAGAAGAGGGCACCAGATCTCATTATAGATTGTCTAGAGCCACCGAGTGGTTGCCGGAAACTGTACTCAGGTCCTCTGGAAGAGCAGCCAGTGCTCCTAACCTCTGAGCCATCTCTCCAGCTCCCTCCTTACTTTTATTATTGTTTATGTGCTTGTGCTTGCTTCTGTGGCTTTTTGTGCACTGTGCATGTTCAGAATCCAGTGGAGCAGAACAGGGCATCAGATTCCCTGGGATTAAAATTATAGACAGTTGTGAGTTGCTGTGTGGGTGCTGGGAATTGAACCAGGCTCCTCTGTAAGAGCAGCTCTTAACCACTGCGCCGTCTATAGCCACCTGCCTTTTTGTTGTTTTTGAGATAAGCCCTATTCCCAGATTTGCAGCTCATTGACTGAGCAAGGCTGGCTGGCCTGTGAGCTCCTGAGAGCTGCCCCTTCCCCTTAAGCATAAAGGCAACAGACATGCCGCCACACCTGGCTTTTACATGAGTGCCAAAGATCAAAGCTTAGGTCTTCATGCTTGCATAGTCAGGCTGTTTACTCCGAACCATTTCCCCGGTTCTTGCTTGTTTTTGTTTTGGGGCTGAGATCTGACTTTAGCTCAGACTGCCCTGAGACTCACTTTGAACTGGTGGTAATCCTCCTGCCTCAACTTCCTATGTTCCAGGATTACAGGCATGAGCTACCACACTTTGCCCAATTAACTTTCTGTTTTATTTTTTCCCTTTTGCTTTGTTGGTAGGGAACTGAGGCATAGTTCATAGGATGAATCATAATTCTACAATTTAAATACTTAAAAAAAAATTTTCTGAGCCCAGTACTGGTGTATACCCAGCACTTGGGAGACAGAGGCAAGCTCTGAGTTTGAGGCCAGCCTGGTCTACAAAGCAGTTTTTGGGACAATCAGAGCTACACAGAGAAACCATGTCTCTCAGTAAATAAAGCAATAATTTTTTTTTTCCTTAAATTTACCACATGTGTATGTTTGTATGTGCTCACATGTATGCCTGGCACTGCATTTGTAGATCTCCTTCCATCGTGTGTTCCTGGGATCAAGCTCGGGTCATCACTCATGGCAGTTATACATATTTGAAAATGCAAACATACATGTACATCATACCTTCAGCATGATGTGGACTGATTTTTTTTTTTTTTTTTTTAAAGTTGTCAGTGTGGGTAGTAATGTGGGTTATAGTTTTGTTTGCTTTCTGTTGTGTGATAAACATGACCAAACACAGCATGGGAAGGAAGGGGTTTATCTGGTTTATACTCTCATGTGACAGTCCATCACTGAGGGAAGTTAGGGTAGGAACTCGGCAGGAGTTCCTGCTTACTGGCTTGTTCCTCATGGCTTTTGCTCAGCCGACTTTCTTCAAACTTACAAGACTACCTACCTGCCCAAAGTGGCAGCCTCCACAGTGAGCTGAGCTATCCCCTGTTGATCATTAATGAAGAAAATTCACCACAAACAGTATGTGTTTTTTTTCATTTGAGGTTTCCTCTTTTCAGATAACTGTAGCTTGTCAAGTTGTCTGGTATTGTCAGATGGACAAAGACTACCCAGGAGTGTGGTGATGCACTTTTTAATCCCAGCACTGGGGAGGTAGACCCAAGTCTCTGAGTCTCAGGCCAGCCTGGAGTACATAAAGAGACCCTGCATCCAAAAAAGAACTGCCTACCCAGGACCTGTGTTGGGCTCTCTCAGCTGTGCGCATTGTTACTTTATTTCATGGTTTCCATAGACTGTTCCGCATTAACTTCTTCTGAAAGGATGTCTTTCCTTTGTACTGTTATAATTGTTTTTTGAGGCAGAGTTGCTCATTTAGGGCAGACTGGCTTTTCAATCTCACTATGAAGCTAAGGCTAGCCTTAAACTGCCTGATCCTTCTTTTTCCCAAATGTTGAGATTACAGGTGTGCCTCCGTGCCTGATTTTTCATTGTCTATTCTAAAAAGTGATATCATGGTAATTTCACAATAAGAGAAGTTTTATTTACATGTGGCTCTAATCAGAATTCCATCTGGGGGCAGCTAGTCAGGGAGGGGGTGTACTGGGAGCAGGGCAGTGGGGGTCATGGAGCACTGTACCCAGTGATTGTGAGTCCTGATGCCTGCTTGTCTCTCCTGCAGTGTGGGCCAAGCTGAAACTGCAGAAGGCTTCAGAACGATGGCAGCCCGACACCGAGGTGGGTGACAATGTGGAGAGTGTCAGGTGTGGCATCAAGTGACAGCTCCCTCACCTGCAGAGAGGAGAAAGGAAGTTAGTGCTGGAGCAAGTGTACAAGTCTTTGTCACAGGGACTTAGGTTCTCCCACTGAGGGTGATGTGAACAAGAGCACCCAGTCTCTTGTGCTGCCCTGGGGATTTCTAAAGTAAGAAATGTGTCACCTCTTACGTGGTTGAGGAAAGCTTCTAGTCAGAGAGTCTTCTCTGTGTAGTGGGGATGTGTCCTCTTTGGTCTTGACATGTCTTAGAAATGTGCTTTGAAGGTGTGGTGATAACAGCTGGGTCCTGTGGAGACTGGTGGCAGTCTTCTGTATTCTCTGTTGGTATTTCAGCATCGAGAGCATTTCCAGCTGTAATGTAGACCTGAAGCACTGAGCCTGTTTGGCCTCCCTGCCGAGTCCTACAATGGCCAGTGAGAGCAGAAACCCAGGCTTCCTTGTCTCAAAAAGGGCTTTATGTTAAAGAATATGTAGGGTAAGGGTGGTCCACAACTGGTGCCACTCTGGGTAACTAGAAGTAGCATTGGGTTTCTTGTGGAACTCTGCTTGTACCAGGTACCAGGGTTTGCTATAGAACTCTAGCTAACAGAGAGCCCTCCCTTTCAGGAAGAATACGAAGACTCTAGTGGTAATGTTGTGAACAAGAAGACATATGAGGATCTGAAAAGACAAGGACTGCTCTAGTGGCCACGCCCGGGCTTCCCTGGAATCTGCTTTTCTATTTTTCCCAGTCAAACGCTCTTAAAGACTTTTTGCTATGTAGTCCTCGGTCTAGTGTGCATCTTGTAGAAACAAGACATGCCGGCAGGTTGAACAATTGAGATGTGTTTTATCTTTGTTTTATATTAAAAAGATTTGTGGGAAAATAAAACCAGCCTTGTTTCTGGATGTGCTGTTTCTGAAACCCAGGTTTATGAAGTGATGTAATTCTTTGTTCTTAGTGCCTGTGTGCCTTCTCACCTTCTCCAGCCGTGACTTAGGTTAGGAGGTAGTTCTTAGAGTGTGTGTGTATCTGTCTGTCTGTCTGTCTGTCTCGAGCTCCCACCAATCCTGCTTCAGCTTCCCTGTGCTGACATTATCGGTCTTAACCAACACACCAGGATGTGACAAGTAATTGAGACCTTTCTCCTTATCATCTGCTCCTTCATTGCTGCTCCCCAAATGAGCATTATGTTAGAATGAACTCTGCCCTCAGCTGACTCAGCTCATCAGTGTACAGTAGACAGGGTGAGCTAGGCCTGAGGGCTGGAAGTGGCCTCCAGGCCTGCCTGTTTTACATTTTAAAATTGCTGTAGTTGGCATTGGTGGCTTTAGCCTATAATCCCAGCACCTGGAGACAGAGACAGGGGTCAGTGAGTCCAAAGCCAGCCAGAGTGACATAGTGAGAAACTGCCTTTAGAAAACATTAATTAAATTGCCATGTACTAGTCATGTTGTTTGGGTTTCTCAAATATATAATAAAATATATACAGATAGACAAAAGTCTTCAGTCACTTCATAGACCTAAAAATATGACATTTAATGCTTTGTTATTCAAAATTTGGCCATGAAACATGAAAGACACAACAACTTCTGTATCACTGTTCTTTCCTGAGATGGTGTTGGGCATCAAGGACACTCCACTAGGAGTTTGTCTTCCTTGGCGGACAGTGGCCTGATGGGCAAAACATCTGCCCCTGCCTCAACTGCTGTCAGTACGCACACTGTCCAATCTGGAGGAGCAGGGTAAAAGATAAAGACTACTAAAATCTGCCAAGACAAGGTAAGACAGGTTCTCAAAATACCCTGCTTCTAAAGAGATCTGTCAGATATCCTAGGCCTGTACCCAAAAAAGGTAAATGCTCCAACTTTACAAAACGCCGTGGGTGACTGTCCAGGCAGCTGACTCACTGTCCTCTCCTAAACCTTAAAAGCTACTCTCCTGTGCTTCCAGCTTATTCAAGTAATCTATTTTTCTTCTCAGGCCTTTGATGAGGCTAAAAATTAGATAGTTAAGGTTACTACCATCTCATACCTTAGCTAAAAACATTAAATATTAAATTCATATTATTCAAGATAAACAGCCTCGACATAATCCCTGTACTTTGCCACTTACCAATATTCTAGACATTTAAGATACCTTACATTTGTTGTCTGTTAGTTGTGGTTTGACCTTGTTTGTGTTACTGCCTTTCCCTCTGCTAGACATTACCTTACAATTATTCCTATTGTATGTAGTCTTAAAACTTTCTTAGTTAGATAAAAGGGAGAGATGTAGTGAGATTCAAGTATTATTGAGAGACGTCTAGAGCATAGCTTTAGGTTCCCAGGACCCTAAATGATGCATGGCCAGCCCCCATTAAAAAACTCGTGGCAAGCTGACCTTCCTTCCTGTTTCTGTGTTCTCGGGGGAGAAGATCGGACCACCCATCATGGGACAATTCTACTCTCCAAGAATTGCCTTAAGGTTCACTTTGTATCAGTGAGTGTTTCAATAACCCCTTAATAAATATTAATCCTTTATATGATCGATTCCAAGTAAATAATTCTACAACAGCCCTGGTAGAACATTGGGCCCTTTGACTACATTAGTCTTTGAAGTATGATGTCTCCTTGGACAGATACTAACCACATAATAACTTTTTTTTTTTTTTTTTTGAGACAGGGTCTTATGTAACCAAGACTGGCCTTGAATTCATAATCTCCCTGGCTCTGCTGCTGAAGCACTGGAATTACAGATGTGTACCACCACTCCCTGCTAAGAACTGTCTGTCCAGTGGCAGAAGTGAGGGAAGAGTGAGGTAGCTGAGGGAGTGAGGGGTGAAGGTAAAGGAATAACCCTATAATGGGTATAATAATCACTATCAACCGATTATAGGTTAGTATTTACCAAGGGGTTTATAGGGAAACAGATACCAAGGGACTAAACAGCTGGACAGTCCTCGTGCTAAAACTCAGCAGGTTAGATGTCCAAGGGTGAGCAGAAAGCAGAAGGGAGCATCCTGATCGTAAGCTGCCTTCAGCCCTGCCTCAATGCTGCGGCTCTGATGATCATCATAGTGAATCCCAGATCTACACTGGCCAAGGGGCCAGGCCTCCAGGTCACGGTGCTGGCACCTGCTCTCCACTTCCAACTTTTGTCTAAATAAGGAAGTTCTAAACCTATCTATAAAACTATCTACAATAGAAACAATTCTAAGGTAATGTCTAGGAGAGGGAACAGGCAAATAACAAAGTCAGACTACAAGAACAAGAAACAGGAAGCATACATTAAATGTCCAGAATATTGGTAAGTGGCAAGATACAGAGACACTCCAAAGCTGTCTATCTTGAATAGTATGAACACCTAAGTGCTCCTAACCAATATATGAGATGGTCATAACTGTAACTATCAGGTCTTCAACCCCATCAGACTTGAGAAGGAAAACACATTACCTGAGTGAGCTGGAAGTCCAAGTGAGTAACTTCAGAAATTTAGTACGAGACAGCAACAGCTGGTTGCCTGGACAGTCTACAACATTGGTGCAGCCAATATTTTGGCTATAGGCCTAGGATATCTGACAGATCTTTTCAGAAGCAGGGTGTTTTAGAAACTGTCTTATCCTGACTTGGCAGGGTTCAGCAGTCCCACGTGCTTACTGTCAGCAGCTGAGGCAAGGGCAGTTCTTTGTCCAACAGGCCATTATCCACCAAGGAAGACAAACTCCATGTGGAGTGTCTTTGATGCCTAACATCACTTTTGGGAAAGGAATGGTGCTGCCAGGAGCCATCATGTCTCTCATAGCCAAATTCTGAATAACAGTAACAAAACATTTAAATGCCAAATTCTTTAGGTGTAGGAAGTGTTTGAAGTCTTCCTACCCATCTGACATGTTACTACATACCTAAAAGACATAATTAACATGGCTATTATATGGCAAACATAGGTGACTATAATCTATAATTCTTATCAACATAGATAACCTAAAGACTAAGGCTTATATTATAAAGGTAGACAACCTATAACCAGACATACAGTTTAGGGACAAAGACTTTGAGTATGGCAATTATGCAAAACATCTTAAGCAGAGGTAGAAATGTATAGTGCAAAATAACAATTTTAATATGTATCAACATACAAAATATCTTAACAGAGGTAGAATATATATATAGTATGACAAATATAATTAAACAAATTATATAGTTTGTTTATGACAAATGACAATATTCATAATATGCATTAATGCACAAAATATTTTAATCAGAGGTAGAAGCATAGGCACAATATGACAAACAGATTTGAATTTGTACCAATATACAAATTATCTTAAACAGACATAAAAAATAACTTCACATTTATATCAATATACAAGAACCCATACCAGTGCAAATTGTCTATGGCTCATATTCGGCTAATAATTGTTTACAGGTAGATACAATAATCTACCTATTTCTGTCCTGTCTACTTCCCTTTTTTCTTCTTCAAAAAGGATTCCTGAATTTTATTGTTTCATCCTCAGCCCAAATAAAACTTGTCACCACTCTAAGAGTATGTTAATTATTCATTGCCCTTAGAAGACAAAACTTATCGGGAGGGGGGCATAGTTTTTCTTAGAATTGCTTCTTGCTGTCTGGGGGTGACTGTTGCAAGTAGGTTTCTTGGCCCCATCTGGCCAGAGGTCCAGACCCACAGACCTGCAGTCCCAAACTGCTTAGCCACCTGCTGCTGCTTAGGCTCCAAAAATGACTCAGACACTTATATTAAGTTCATGCTGTTTGGCCTATGGCTCAGGCATATTGCTAGCTAACTCCTTCATCTTAACTCAAGCTATTTCGATTAATCTGTCTGCCATGTGGGCTGTGGCTCTCCTGTGTTCTCTACATGTTTCTTCTTTGGGTGTTTGGCTCTATCTGTCTGTGTCTCTGCCCTCCTACTCCCTATTCTGATTTCCCCGCCTACTTCTTCTATGGTGCCTGTCATGAGCCAAAACAGTCTTTTATTTAAAGATTGATATTCACAGCATACAGAAAGACATTCCCACATCAGGAGATGGTATCTCTGTGGAGTCCTGAAAAAAACTAGAACGAACACTGGTTAGTCTCAAAGGGCTGACTGTAACATCTGTAGCCAGTCTCAGAGTACTTGGTAGGCTAAGTTCTGGATGGAGGTGTAATATGATGGATAATCTTAGTAAAGCCATCTTGCAACTGTCCTGAACAGTTTGTAGTCCAGAACCAATCATTGGGTGGTGTACAACAACTTACAAAACATAATGAACCAGATAAAATCATTGTGGTGGGGCCCCATATTCTTTCTGGAGGCTTTAGAGATTGTTCTTAGGAGAATTTGTTGTTTACTGTGGAAAACTTAAACATTATTGATATCAAAATGGAAAATTTAAATTTTCTGGGAAGAGTTTTATACAAAGAAATGTTTTAAAAGCTTAAGGATAAGTACAGAGAGAATCAGAATTGTGATAATAATAGTCCATATCTATTGGCTGTCTTCTGTCCCACAACAAGTGGCTTTTCTGAAATAAAACAGAATCTTTAAAATCTTTCTTTTACCAACATGCTTGGGTTTAGAGAAGGAGAAAACCACTTACTCCAACTCCAAAGCCAGCTTGATTTGTAATTGAGTCAGGACCACATTTTTCAGATAAAGGGATAGAGATGATAAGCAGTGAGAATTTTCCCTGTAGAGCATACTGGTACCAATCAGCCTGATATTCCTTTGCCTGTAAACCTTCTCAGGATTAATTTCCTTTCAGCTTCAGACATATATGTGTCCAATGCCTTTTTAACTTCTTGAAATGATTGTTTCTATATTTCTGTAAAGACAAAAACAAACCCTGCCCCAACCTTTGTGAAGTGAGCTTTCCTTACCACTTACAGAATTGTTACATCGGTGGATGAGCCATTATTTCTCCTCATCAAGAGGTGTCTCCTATTCAAATCAAATCTTTATTGATTTTTTGTTCCCATAGTTTTTCATCTCCTTCAGAAATGAAAGTGAAACCCTTCCCCAATGAAGCACAATACTGGCTTCTATTTTGAGGTCAGCACATTCTAGAAGTAAATCGGTTGGTTTACCACAGAAGTTTTTATGTTACCCAATGTCTCTCCGCAGCTGCTGTTCCTTTCTCATCAGCATTAAGAAAATTCGGGTTAGGAAGGCACTATGCAACCTATCTCTGGGTGGATTTGTTCCTTCTGTTTATTACGCATCTCTTTTAAGTGTGATTAGATTTTTTTTTAACAACTGCTTGTCCTGTAGGATTGTGTGGTATATCTGTAATGTGCTTTATATCATAATATTCAAAAAAACTTTTTGGGGGAAACATATTTTCTGGGAAACATATGCTGGAGCAGTGTCAGCCTTAATTTATACAGATATGCCCATAATGGCCATGACTTCAAAAAGATGTGTAATTTTCCAAATCAGCCCTTTCAGAGTCCACTGAAATCCTGAATAAGTATCAATGGTGTGGTGCACATATTTTAATTTTTCAAATTCTGTAAAATGAAGCACATCCACCTGCCAAATTTCATTTCTTTGCATTCCTTTAAGTTTGCTTCCTGTGGGTAATGATATTTGGTTGTAGAAGAAGCGAGTAGGGTATTTCTTTACAGTTTCCTTGGATTGGTGCCAAGTGATGGAAAAGCCCCTTTTAATCCTTTGATAGTAACATGGTGTTTCTTATAAAATTCTGAGGCCACCAGAAAATTTCCTATTAATAACCAATCAATCTCATCATTACCTTGTGCTAGAGGACCTGGCAGACCTGTATGGGATCTGATGTGTGTTTTATTTATGGGATGAATCTCTATTTATGATAATTTTCTATAATTATATAAATAATGAACTTAATTCAGTTTTTTCAGGAATAAAGTCTGCAGTTTCAATATGTAAAACAACCCTTTCTGCATAGTGAGAGTGAGTGACTATGTTAAAATTCTGTAAAACTCATTAATGCCATTAGAATAGCATATAATTCTGACTTTTGGACAGAATTATAAGGGTTTTGAGCCATTTTACTTAAAATTTTCTCATTTGTAATCTGCTTTTCCTAATTTGTTTGCATCAGTATAAAATGTAGGGGTTCCAGAAAATGGAGTATCCCATACAACATGAGAAAGAATCCAGTTAGTTCCCTTTATAAATTGAATTCTATTGCTTTGAGAATATCTGTTGTTAATCTCTCCTAAAAAATTACTGCAGGCTCTTTGCCAAGGCTCACTGTCTGCTCATAATCAATCGATTTCTTCATTAGATAAAAGCATGACAATTTCTGCTGGGTTCTTTTATCATTATTACTCTGCAAAATCCCTGTCAGTTTGACTAATGTCTCATATTTAGTATTGTTATCAAACCATTCTTTAAGGATATGCTATGAATAACCAGACTTACTACCAACACAGCTGAAAGCAAGTATATCTCAGAGTTGTTGTACAGATCTTGCAATTTTTCAATTGTAACAACAAAAGTTTTTAAATTCCTGAATAGTTGTATTGTTTGCCATGGCGTTAGAAAGTCTTAATTTGTGTAGAGAAAATTTTATTTTCAAGTCAGTCTTTGATTTCAGTTGAGCTGGTTCCTGGATGTAATACTGACGTTTGGCCAGCAGGTGTCGAGACAAGGCAGGTCCTGAGAAGCTGTGGCTTGTGCTCTGCAGTTATCTGACCTTGTAAACGTAAGCAGGGTTGAGGGAGCAGCCACACACATCAAACAGTTTTAAAAGAAAAAGGGCAGCCTGCTGATACTCTCTGACCTCTGTGGGCCCTGGTGCTTAAGTAAAGCAGAGCACCGCTGTCCCCAGACTGCAGAGCAAGCACGCACAAGGAGCGCAGGCCCAGGCAGAAATGCTTGCAATGTAGGTGAGGGGCTGCAGCTCAAACAGCATTCCAATTTTGGAGCTCCAGCCACGCAAGGAAGAGCGTATAAGCCTCTGGCCTCTGGAACCGAACATGCGTGCAGAGTGGCTGGGAGCCTGGGAGTCCCCAGACTGGAGAGGGGGGTCGGGGGTGGAGTAAGCACTGACCCACCCCCTTTTATCTAAATAAAAGGCCAGGTTGGACCCACACCGAAGAAACTGGGCCGTTTCCTCCAGTGAAGGCGGCAGGCAGCTAGAACTGAGCGACTAGAGCCCATCTGAACCGGAGGAAATTGTGGGGCAGGCTTAGACTCTGCAACTCGCAGGCTCTTGGGCTGGAGGGACAGGGATTTTAAAAGAGGAAGGGAAGCGTGGGAGGGAGTGGAGAAGTGCCACAGCCCCCCAGGGGATTGAGGGTAGAGGTCTGTCCCGCCCAGGCTAGAAGCTAAATTGGTCACTGAGAAGCACCCAGTGCGTTCCCTCCATTCTAAAAGGATCCCTAAAAAGAAAAGGGCCAGTTTGTTGGGACACTGGACGCCAGATAAAGTGGCTATAATAATCACTATCAACTGATTAAAAGATTAACATTTATTAAGGGGTTTATAGAGAAGCACTCACAGATAAAAGATTAAGCAGTTGTGTAGGTCCTGGAAGGCTGGACTAGTCCACGTGCTGAAACTCAGCGGATCAGATCAGGTTCTCCAGCCAAGGCAACCAGGAATCAGAAGAGAGGAACTGAATCCAGATCTTAAGCTGCTTTCAGCCACGCCTCAATTCTGCAGCCTCTACTCTGCCTCTCTGTCAAGGTGCTGGCACCTGCTCTCCACTACAACCCCCACTAACCATGCTTCAGCTTAGCATTATTTATATCCCAAGCATGTCTTCATCCATGCAGTAAGCAGAGGGTCCTCACTGCAGGCTGTATCCTATTATCCTGGAAGATGTCCCCCAAAGACAGATCTTTGAGCTTGACAGAAGCCATGATAGGGAACAGAAGCCATGATGGCCCTGGGAGTGGCGGGGACTAGGCTATGCTTGACTTTGCAGGCGTGGGCATAATGAGAATAGTGTTCCCATTCTTGTCTCCAGCAGTTTTCTACCCTCAGGGAAGATGCCCAAACCCAGTTTAACAGACCCTTTCAGTCGGATTACACAGAGGCTGGCATTCCTGAGCAGGATCGGAGATACCTCTGCCCTTGGCTCACTCAGATCTGCCTTAGTGTGTGTGTGTGTTGGGGGGGGGGGTGTGTCTATCCTGAAAACTCTGTAGTCTTGGGATAGAGCCTTTTGCTCTCTTCTGGGATCCAGAGTTTCCCTGGCCTGTGCTATATTCCTCCACTCTGCCATCCTTCCCACAACCTGGGATGTTGGAGGTAAATGAGGCCAGATCACAGGTACCCAATGTCTACCTCATATCCCTGCACTGTTCCAATGCTGTCTCTCCTCAGGACCAAGTGCTGCTGTTGCCATGCCAACATATATTCTCAGAGGGACTGATGCTAGAATGCGGGTCCTTTTATGCTTGTCTCATACTGTCCCTCTGACAGTGTGACTTTGAAGGAGGAAAGAAACTTCTTGGGGCCTCTTACTCCCTTCAGGTAGTCTTGCCTGCTCCCCAGTCCCAGTCCATTTGTTTATATAATACAATCACAGGAACATCTGCAGTCTCCCCTGGGCTGCTCAGGCCCAGTCCTCCACTCTCCTATTCACGATGCTTGTAGCCAATAGCTGTCATAGGACCACTGTGCTCAAAGGTATAGGTCCTCAGCTCTGAGATCCTACCTTCTCCTGGGCCCTGGGACCAATCCTAGCCTCGGGCTTGTTGCTGACCCAGATGATCCTGTTTCTCCTGATTACACACCTCTGCCATTTAACCCCTGCATAGCCTTTCCTTGACCTGTGACCTTTGATCTGGTTACTTCCTGCTATGTCACCCTTGTCTCTTCCTCCGGCCGTCCGGTTCTACTGCTGATATCCTGGGAACCTAGAAAATGGCAAGGGGTCAGCTGTCTGCTCCAGTCCAGATAAGCAGCATGTGTAGGAGACAGACCTTCCCTGACTGATGCCCTCCATCTGAAGGGGAACCACAGCACTCAGACCCATCAACAGACCTGCCACCTCCCATAGCTTTCACTCTTTGGGGCCATGGACTCCAAAGGGGTGGGGTTCTCCCACCAGTTGGGGACAACCCTGCAAGGTAGGGGACAGGGTGAGATGGGACCCAGAAAGGACACTAGATGAAGGGAACTAGGAGCGGGGGGGGGGGGGGAGACACAGAGATTCAGAAATGGGAGGGGTGGGGTCCCTTTTATGATGCTGGGAGAAGCTGAGCCTACAACTGCCAGTAGCCACACGCTCTGGATGGGCCTGCCCTTCCTTTCTCAGCTGGTTTAACTCAATTCTTCCCACTTCAAGGCCTGGCACAGGCTCAGTTGTAGGGTAAGAGAGGAAATGAATCTCAGCCCTACCCTGCTGTCCAAGAACCATTGTCCAGTCCTGGCCCCTTCACACTGCAGTGCTCAATAAGTCTCTGGGGAGAGCTCTGGCCTTGGCACTCTGAATCTCCTGTCTGCAACTCTAACTTACATTACCACTGAGCCACCATATCCTTTGATAGAGCTTCAAATCTCAGCTCAGTTTTCACTAATCCCCTAATCTCTATCAATGTCCTGACCTTTAAATCCTGGTTGACCTTGCCTTTGAGGTCTTCATCAGCTCCCCAAAGCTGAGTTTCCCACTCTCTCTCAGACCTCCTTTTCTAACATGTTCCGTCGTTAGCCCTGCCAGGTCCTTTTTCTACTCTCCTGCAAGCGTCAAAGGGACACAGAGCAACAACTTGTCCTTTCTAGGGTGGTAGCTGAGAAAGGTACTGGGTTATGAGCTGCTTGAACATCCTAGAGGGGCAAGGTGGGGCTGTGACTTTGCAAAGGTGCTGAGCTCCCACCCTAGAGTGTCAGATCACTTCCCCAGGCAGAGTGCTCTTATCAAAGCAGTGCCTCTGAATAACCCAGAGGAAAGCAACTTTCTATGCCACTCAGCGATCACACCGAGTCCACTCTCCAGAGAAACTGAGTTTCTTGCTCTCAGCTGCCTGATGAAGTGGAGGAGGGTCATGGCACAGGCAAATTAGAGCTCCCACCTCACCTCACTGTCCAGCATTAAACACTAAAACTTCCCATTTGCTTCCAGAAAAAAACCCGGTACCTCCATTTCCTGTAAAGATGATGCCTACTTCAAAGAGCCGGACTCTACAGCCCATGTGTCCCAAGGGCTTGAACTTCTGTGAAGTGGGCCTTCAGTGCTCCCAGAATTGGGTAACTGTCTTCTCTCAGAACTGTAGGCCTGGAGTAGCTCAATAGTGGAATCTAAAGGGAGCTACATTTGTGGAAAGCCAGCCTGTCTGCTGTCTGGGGTTGAGCAAGCTTGACCCTGTCTGCTTTGCATAATGCAGGGCATCAGGTGGAATTGTTCAAGTCTCTAGAATGGGGTCTCTTGTTTCTGACCTACTGGCTTTCTGGGAACTGACTGCCTGGCCGCATGCAGAAGCTCAGCTCAATCCTAGCTTTACTGAGGCTAATTGCCTTCATGAGCAGGGGGAAGGGCAAGGGTAATGTGAATGGTCCTGTATGCTCTCATAGCTCAAGTGGTCCCATTCAGGCTATTATTTCAGGCTGCAGCCAGGCCTGCATGGCAGACACAGCCAGGTGTCCGAGACTGGGCCCTGTTGTGGGATTCAGGTGTCAGCTGATAAGGTCAAGGGACATTTATACAGAGCACCGGGCCCCCCCGACCTGAAGGGGGCGGGGGAAAGGCCCATTGAAAAGGGGCTGCGGAAAGACGACACGCTCTCTTCCTGGTTCCTGGCTGCTGGAGGGAGGATCCCATCGTCCGTCCGTCTGCAGACTCCGGTTCCTATTCAGGTGCCACTGTAATCTGTTACCTGTACCGTGAGTGTTGGTTTATATTCTAATAAATATCTATCTGATATTGGTGTCCTTGTGGGTAAACTCCGCCTACAGGGCCCTGCTACCTAGAATGCTGTCAAGCGAAGACCTGGAGCAGTTGCCTCCAGATAGATGGGACTTTTCACTTCAACAAGGCCACTCCAGAAGTCAACAGAAGCCCCTGCCCTGGAGTCTGATTGTAGCTACATAACTGCTCCTCCACACTCTCTGTTCCTGTCCCCAGTGCAGAGTTCAGAAGAATCAGAGAACAGCACCTGAGAAGACTATGTCAAGCCTCCACATCTCCCTGCCCCAAATCCTGAAGCTGTATCTTTAGTGAGCAATACTTATCAAGTCTAGGCTCTTTTCTCCCACACACAGACCTGAACATGGGCCCTCCAAGGCAGCAGGTCCCTATCCCCGATCACAAAGGAGAAGTCTGAGCTTTACCTGCCTACCCACATACCACGAGAAGACTCCCAAATCCTGCAGGGAGAGTTCCTTCACCTACAGAAACTGCCTACTCCCATCTCATTTCCCCAGACCCTTCTCTCCAGCCATTAGCATTAATGGGTTCCCCTGCTCCCCTTCAGTGACCTCCATCCACTCCCTTGATCTCTAATCAATTCCCTTTCCCCTCATCCCCCATGTGATTTTGAAACTGCAGTTCAATAAACTTGAACTCCAATTATGCTGTGGATATTTCTAGGAAGAGACAACCAGGAAAATATACCCTATTCTGGACGGGGTTTGTACATGCAAGTTGAATCGCTAATCAGAATTCACGTCAGAACAAAAAGGAGAGGATAGCTTCAAAGTTACAGTGGGGGCCGTGAGATAGTTTGCGCATGTGCCACTAAGCCGGATGACCTGAATTTGATCAGTCTCATGGCAGAAAGAACCAACTCCCACAAGCTGTCCCCTGACCTCCACAAACCACACATGTGCTGTGGTGTGTGTGTGTGTACAAACAATAAATACGGGTAAACACATAACTATTTTTAATTACCATAGTTAGCCATTCTAAGACCAGCACTGGAAACCTGAAACAGGAGAATTATGAGATTGAGGTCAATTTAGAACCAGCCTGGACTAAAGAGTGAGACCCTGTCTTAAAAAAAACAGCAAAGTCACAATGGCCATCCCTTCTCCAGCACCAGTCCAGCTGCTGCTACTCCTTTCCATCGAGACAAAGTTTAAACGCAATAGACTCAGTAAGCTAATTTATTGAGTAATTAATTCAATGAATATGTTCTAGGCTGGAGATGTGGCTCAGTGGCCGAATATTTAATGCATGGTTCCTAGGTCCTGTCTCTCCCCCCCCCCCCCCCCCCCCCGTCAGTACAGCTCAAAATAAATAAATGAAATTCTGAGTCACTATGTCAGAAACTGCACCAGAGTGGTGAGGGCAAGTCCTCAGGGAACATCAAGCTTACTGAAATAGTCAACAGTTAAAACAGAATCATTCTAGAATCTTCCATCTGAGCTAGTTTCTTTTGCCCTCTGTCTTAGGCTACGTTCTTCTTTTTAAAAAATATTTATTTAATGTACATTGGTATTTTGCCTGCATATATGTCCGTGTTAAGGGTGTTGGATCTCCCATGTGGGTGCTGGGAATTGAACCTGGGTCTTTTGGAAGAACAGCCAGTGCTCTTAACTCCTTGAGCCATATCTGCAGCCCCTGTCTCTTGATTTTCAAGGAAAGGTTTCTCTGTGTAGCTCTGGCTGTTCTGGAACTCACTCTGTAGAGCAGGCTGGCCTCAAACTCACAGAGGTCCACCTGTCTCTGCCTCCCCAGTGCTGGGATTAAAGGTGTGTGCCACCACTTCCTGGCATTGGGCCATATATCTATCTATCTATCTATCTATCTATCTATCTATCTATCTATCTATCTATCTATCTATCTATTATGTGTACAGTGTTCTGTCTGCACACCAGAAGAGGGCAACAGATCTCATCCTAGATGGTTGTGAGGCAGCATGTGGTTGCTGGGAATTGAAGCCAGTGTGATTAATCTCTGAGCCATCTCTCCAGTCTGTGGGCCATATTCTTAACCTATACTGGAATGATGAAGCCCAGAGAATGGTCTTGTAGATGGATGGCCAATAGAATGTAGCAAAGGGGCTTGAGGGCAAAACCTATCCAGGGCTGTCTAAAAGACCTGGGGGGTGGAGAGACAGTTCCATAGTTAAAGACTCTTACTGCCCTTCCTGAGGACCCAGAGATAATTCCCTACATACACATCAGGTGGCTCACAAACCTCCTGTAATCAGCTCTGAGGATCTGATGCTCTCTGGTCTCCTTGGGTCATGCATACACTTGGTGCATAGAAACTCATGCAAGCACACACATTTCAAAAATAACTGCACAAGTCTTAAAAAAAATAAAAAGAGCCAAAAGGGCCACATCTTCCTTTGTTCTAGGAATAGTGCCCTCCACATAGTCATCACCACCACACACTTCATGTTTCTTCGGTGGACAGGAAGAGCTAGATGGGCCTAAAGAACACTGGCAGTTCCTAGCTGGGAAAATGACATAAGAATTGGAATCAGACTTCCCTCTGAGCCTTTCCCAGCACTCAAAGAATGTTTGAAGAAGTAAAGAAATTTTGCCTGATTGGGGCTTACAAATGGCTCCTGAAATAATACAAAGAGGAGATTCTATTAATTATTTAGGATATAAAATAGGTCTACAAAAAATTAAGCCCCAAAAGGTGCAACTCAGGAGAGATAGATTCAGAACTCTTAACGATTTCCAAAAATTGCTAGGAGATACTTTTCATATATGATCCATTATTGAAATAAAAAAATCACAAACTAGTTAATTTATTCAAAACCTTAGATGGTGATAAGGATTTAAACAGTCCTAGAGAATTTTCTGATGAAGCTGAGAGAGAATTAGCTTTAGTGGAAAAGAAATTATGACATACACATGTGAATTGCGTGGATCCAGACCTTGATTGCATTCTGGTTATTGTACCCTCTAATTATTCTCCTACAGCAGTTATAATGTAAAGGGAAAATATTATATTAGAGTGGATATTTCTTCCACATAGGTTGAAGAAAAAATTAAAAACATGTGGGAAAGATTTCTGATTTAATTTTTAAAGCAAAATTAAGACTTCATCAATTGACAGGAAGGGACACAGAAATTGTCATACTTTTTAACTAATGAAGAAATTGATTGATTATGGGTGAACAGTGAACGTTGGCAAAGAGCCTGCAGTAAATTTTGGGAGATTAATAACAGATATCTCCAAAGCAAAAGAATTCAATTTATAAAAGAAACTAACTGGATTCTTCCTCATGTTGTATGGGATACACGGATTTCTGGAGCCTCTACATTTTATACTGATGCAAACAAATTAGGAAAAGTAGGTTCTACATCAGAAAATTTAAGTAAACTACTCAAAACCCTTAATTCTGTCTAGAAGTCAGAATTATATGCTATTATTATGGTATTACAGAACTTCTTAACATAGTAACTGATCCTCAGTATGCAGAAAGAGTTGTTTTGTAGTATGTGGTTTCTGGCCGGGACTTTCAGGCCTAGCCTCTAGGTTTAGGCCCACAGACCCACAAACCCGCAGAGACACACAGATGCTTACAATAGTTTTAGGCTGATTGGCCTAAGGCCCAGGCATATCACTTGCTAACTCTTTACCCTTAATCTAACCCATGACTATTATCCTGTTTAGCCATGCAGCTCAGTACCTTTTCTCAGAGCAGCATAGTTGTCCTCTGCTTCTTCTGGCTTCTCTCTGGCATTCTGCTCTGTTCTGCCTGTTCTCAGAGTTTTCTTAGTCTGGTAGCCCTGCCCACACTTCCTGTCTGCCTTTGGCCAATCAGCGCTTTTTATTAAACTCATAGGTGGGGACAATTATTTACAGTGGAACAACATAATCCCCCTACATTGTTTTACATATTGAAATTTCTGGTTTCATTCCTGATAATACAGACTTAATGTCCTCCCTTATTTACACAACTACAGGATATCATTAGAAATAGAAATCATGCTATATATACAACACATATCAGATCCCTCACGGGTCTACCAGATCCTCTAGCACAAGGTAATGATGAAATTGTTTGGTTATTAATAGAAATGTTCTGGAAGCCTCAGAATTTCATAAGAGACATTATGTTAATAGCAAAGGATTAAACAAGAGCTTTACCATTATTTGGTACCAGGCCAAAAAAAAATTGTAAAGAAATGTCCTACTTGCTCCTTCTATAGCCAACCATCATTACCTGCTGGAAAGCAATTCCAAAGTCACACAAAGAAATGAGATTTGGCAAATGGATGTGTTTCATTTTTCAGAATTTGGAAACATGAAATATGTATATCATACCATTGACACTCAGAACTGTCCTGAGCTCTGAAAGGGCTGATTCTGTAATTGCACACCTTTTGGAAGACATGGCCATTATGGGAATTCCTGTACAAATTAAGACTGGCAATGCCCCAGCATATGTTTCCCAAAGGAAGAAGCAGATATTTGGATAGTATAATATAAAGCACATTACAGGTATATCACACAATCCTACAGAACAAGCAGTTGTGGAAAGATCTCATCGCACCATAAAAGAGATGCTTCTTAAACAGGAGGAACAAAAAAAAAAAAATCCAGGGAGAAATTACATAATGCCTTACTAATTTTGAATTTTCTTAATGCTGATGAGAAAGGAACAACATCGGGTAATCGGAAAAACTTCTAAGATAACCAACCTGTCTTCTTCAAGGATGTGCTGACCTCAGAATGGAAGCTGGGGTATGTGCTTCGGTGGGGAAGGGGTTTTGCTTTTCTTTCCACAGGAAAAACGACGGGTACTAACAAAATTAATAAAGGTCAAAAAGGAGACCCCTCCTGAGGAGAAGTAACAGCTCACCCCTGACATGACAACTGGATACATGGCAAGAAAAACTCACTTAACAAGGCTGGGGCAGGGTTTTTTATATTTATCTTTACAGAAGGATAGACATAACCATCTTCAAGAAATTGAAAGGATACTGGATGCCTAGATGCCTAAGTCTGAACGGAGGTCAATTATGAAAGAATTACAAACAAAGGAATATAAGGCCTATTGGTGCCAACATTCAATACAGGGTAAATTCTCAATTCTCACTGCTTTACATCTATATTTCTTTTTAAAAATGTGATCCTGATTTAATTATAAATCAAGCTGATTTTGGCGTTGGAGTAAGTGGCTTTCTCCTTCCCTAAACCCAAGCACGTTGGTAAAACAAAGTTTAAGAAATTCTTTCTCATATCAGAAAAGCCACCTAATATGGGACAGAAGGCAGCCAAGATAAATAGGAACTATTGTTATTATAACTTTATTTCTAATCCTATCTCTGTATTTATTCTTTCTTGACCTATTAAAATCTTTTTGCATGCAATTTTCTCCTGAAAATGTAAACTATCCATTTGATATTAACAATGTTTAAGTTTTCCACAGTAAACAACAAATTTTCCTACCAGCAATCTCCAAAGCATCCAGAAAGAAGAGAAGATGGGGCCCCACCACAATGATTCTACCTGGTCTGTGATATTTAAAAACAAACAAAAAAATGTTTGGGTGCAGGCTTTGCCAAACGACTTCACATCTCTGTCCGTTTCTTTCTCCACCTGTAAAGTAGAAAAGGTGTTTTTTTCAGTCTGCCTTCATTAAGTCAGGGCAGGGTAGTTATTTGGAAGAGTTTCAGGAGAATGTAAAACATATGAAGAGCTGAGGATGGAATTAACTCAAAAATAAAAGTTAAAACATTCTTTCAGAGCTGGGCGATGGTGGCGATCGCTTTTAATCCCAGCACCTGGGAGGACAAGGCAGGAGGATTCCTGTCAGTTCGCGGCCAGTCTGGTCTACAAAGTGGGCTCCAGGACAGCCAGAGACGTAATACAGAGAAACCCTGTCTTAAACAAACAAACAAACCCCACAACCATTCTTTCCGCTAGAGTAGTGATCATTTCTTTCGTCTAGGGCAGGAGCCCCGGCCCTTTGATTTTGTGGGTTGCGAAAGGCGTTCCTCCGATAGCCTCTCCAGAACTGGGGACGCCAGAATACACTAGGATACCCACCAAGCTCTCGATTCCAGATCCTCACTGGGGCGGGAAGGCGGGTAGACCCCACCCACTTGCCCATGATTGACTCGGGCATGCTGGGACTTGCAGGCGGGCTAACCATCCTGTAACGCCAGGGCCGCTGGGAAATGTAGTTCCTGACCTGGTCCGGGACATCCGTGTCCCGGGGGCCCAGCGGTGACAGCTCGGGAGGTAGGCAGCAATGACAAGGGTCTGAAATAGGTGCAGAGTGGGAGGGAGCTTGCAATCTGGCTGCTGGTGCCCCTGTCTTGTGGGTGCCAAATGGACACCCCCCTCACCCCCGCTTGCAGCTGATGCAACGGGGCCTGCTTGGGTGGGGCGGGGGCAAGGAGCAACGGGACACTTTTCCATGCTCCAAGAAAAAGGAGCGGGACTAGGTTTTTTCTCCAGTATAAGACCCTCTTAGCTGAGACTAAGAAGTCTGTCTCTTATCCCGATTTGGACACACTACCAATCTTTCCCAGAGAAGCGCCAGATGGATCACAACTGCTCCCTGAAGAGGGAGGGAGTCAGAGCTATGTCCAGAAGCAAGGGGACCAGCAAATATACTGGACCCCACTGGGAACATCTTGTTCTCCTCCAAAAGAAGATCCAGCTAAGGGCAAATGAGCGTAAAACCCATTCCAGTGTAGGAAAGAGGGGAGGGCCCGGAAAAGAAGCGGGGTGATCAGGCTCTCTTTTTTTCCTCTACAAGGTCCCTGCTTCCATCCCCACAGCCGCCTGAAGCAGCCCTATTACAGCATGGGAGATTCCCACCTGCCCTACACCAGAGTTTGACAGCTCAGCATGGACCAGTCTGTGGCGATCCAGGAGACGCTGGCTGAGGGGGAGTACTGCACCATCATATCCTTTCCAGCTCATGCCCATCTTGGCCTTGGGAAGTGGGATGTAGGGTGTGGAAATTTCTGTCCACTCTCTCTCTAAGCCATATGGCAATAGGTATACCAATATTTACTAAGTATTCACTTGGCTCCAGTTTCTCTACTAGATGCAAATATACAGATATTCTCCCAACTGTGAAGTTGGGGGCTATTATACCCATTTTGCAGATGAGGAAAGCTCAGAGAGCTGAAGTAATTTGCCTGATCACAGTGATGGGGAGGGAGAAACGTGGCAGTGGTGAAGTGGAACCGATGGGGAGGCTTGTTCTTGGCTTCAGTTTACCTTCACCCATAGCAGCAGGCTGTGCAAGGTGTGCTATGTAAAGGAGAGAGCAGGCAGAGCCGCCTGCTGGGGCTGGTGCGGTACCGGCTGGAAAATGATGCTGAAGAGCATGCGTAAGTAGGCCTCAGACTCTACCTGTGTGGGCCAACGGTTCTTCACTATCTTTCAACTTGACTTCAGCCATCCTGTCTGAGCCTTCTTGAGCATTTAACATAATGATAGTATTCTTGGAACGCCGTGTTCTAAGCCCTTATAATCAGCAAAATATAACATGGAAGCTTCTAGAAATAGAGGCAGTTATCACACTTGCTTGATTTTGAGCTCCTGTGAGTGCCTGGGTTCAGATCCAGACGCTGTGATCCTAAGGAACTTGTTCTTCATAACTCATTTACCCAGAGTAAAGATCGAAGGCTGGGCAGGAAATGGTAGCTTGAACCAGTGATCCCAGCACTCAGGAAACTGAGGCAGGAATACCACAAGTTCCAGACCATCCTGGGCTACATAGTGAGTCCAAGCCAGCCTAGGCTAACAGAGTGAGAGCCTATCTCAGAAAGAGAGATGGGCAGAAGAGATTACTCAGTGGTTAGAATGTGTATTTTTCTTGCCGAGGATCTGAATTTGGTTCCCAGCACCCCCACCGACATCCAGTAGCTCACAACCCCTGTGACTCAGATTCTAGAGGATCTGAACCCTCTTCTGGACTATGTGGGCACTTACACACACACACACACACACACACACACACACACACACACACACACACACACACACAGAGAGAGAGAGAGAGAGAGAGAGAGAGAGAGAGAGAGAGAGAGAGAGAGTTAAAAATAAAATAAATATTTAAAGAGACTAGAGAGTTGGAGATGGTTCAGTTAGTGAAATACTTGTCCCACAAGCATGAGGACTTGGGTTTGGATCTCCAGAACCCATGGGGAAAGCTGGGGTATGGGGTGTGGAGATGTGGTGGTTAAGAACACTTGGTTTTGTAGAGGACCTAAATTTGGCTTCCAGCACCAACGTCAGGTAGCTCACAGCTACCTGTAACTCCAGCTCCAGAGGTTCAGATGCCCCCCCTAACAAACACCTATACTTAACTAAAAATAAATTTAAAGAAGTTAGGGGAGGTAGAGAGCCAGGAGGTCCCTGAAGCTCATTGGCCAGCTAGTCTAGCTAAATCAAATGAGTATCAGGTTCACTGAGAGGCTCTCTAGTGAAGGGGCTGGAGAGATGGCTTAGAGCTTAGGAGCAATAGAACCTGGGTTCAATTCCCTAGCACCTGCACAGTGACTCACAACCATCAATAATTCCAATTCCAGGGAATCTGACACCTTTTTCTGGCCTCTGCCAATACCAGGCAGGCATGCATATGGCAAAATACACACATGGAGGCAAAGCATCCTTACACATAAAATTAAATAAAAAAATATAAAAAGCAGCTTTAAAAAGTGGAGGGTGATTTTTAAAAAAATACCCGAGGGTCACCCTGTGGCCTCCACAAGCATTTGCATACAAATATGACCACACATGTGTATGTGCATGCACACACACACTAATGAGCACATATGCCACACACAATAAAAAATTTTAAATTAAAAGAGAAAAATTAATGGCTGGGAGTAGCGGAGCAGACTTTAATCCTAGCACTTGGGAGACAGAGGCTGACAGATCTCTGAATTTGAGGCCAGCCTAGTTTACATAATGAGTTCCAAGACAGCCAGAGCTATGTAGAGAGTGAGCATTCATTCAAAGTTGCCTGGCAACACTGCATAGTCCACAGGAGCAGGGGGAGTAAACAATACCTGCGAAGCTTTCATAGCTTGTAACTGAACCTCAGATCTCAGAGTCAGGAGAGGGGGCTTTAGACATTTTCTGATTTGTCACCCCAACTTGATAGATGGGGAAACTTCAGAGCAGGGAGATGAAGGACTTCGTAAGAACGTGCTCTTCCCGTCACTCACATGCTATATGGCACCAAATTGGTTTTTCTTCCAACTGTGAGGAGTTTTACTTTGATGACCTCACCTATAAATTACAGCTTTCCTGGGCACCTTGGATGGAAAAAAGCTTGAGGCCCAAGTGTGGGGATATGTTTCTGGCTCTGAGTTTCCTTTATTTGTGCAACACACAAGTATGGCTAGGACACTGCCAGCCAAGTACAAGGGACCTACAGGGTACAACACCCCAAGACCAAGCTCTCAGCACAAAGGACATTTATTTGTCCCAGAAGGAAACAGAAGAGGAAGAAGAGAACAAGGGAGAGGGGAAGGGATATTTGCCCCAGAGGGACAAAGGATACCTCTGGATAGAGAGGAAACGGATGTGGCCCAGAGGCAAATGACAATTTATAAAGGCAAAAGGGCAAACCCCATATGAGGATGAGCTGTGTAATTTTGATTGGGCATCTTAGGATAGTCAATAGGAGGTTTTGATTGTTGGGCTTCAATGCTTTGATAGCTGGACATTGGTTAGCTTGATAGTCAGCCCCAAGGGGAGGAAGTGGTCAAATAAGAGAATAGACCATGGGGTCTGTCTAGCTTTGGGAATGTAATATAAGGGGTTAGCCAGGTAGAAGGGATGGGGGAAGGGCAAGGCCTGCCAGAACCTGCTGGAGCCCCTCCAACATTCACTCAAATGTTGCAGGCCTTTCTTTGAACTGCCATGACCTTAGTTTAGACTTGTTTCTAACTAGGTTTTTTGTTTGTTTGTTTGTTTGTTTTGACAGGGTTTCTCTGTGTAACAGCCCCAGCTGTCCTGAGACTCACTTTGTAGACCAGGCTGGCTCAAACTCAAGGAGATCCTCCTGCCTCTGCTTCCTGAGTACTGGGATTAAAGGCATGCAGCACCACTGCCCAGCCCAACTAGCTCTTAAAACTTAAATTAACCTGTTTATATTAATCTACCATGTGCCTTGATACCTCTCCTCAGCACCATATGTCCAACTTCCTCAAATCTCCCAAATCAGATTCTTTCCGATGGTTCCTATATCTACCCAGAAATCCTGTCTCTCCTTTTCCTGCCTAGCTATTGGCCATTCGACTTTTTTTATTAAACCAATCAGAAGGTGCCTTAGGCAGGTGAGAAAGGACAGAGACAAATCTTTACTGCAAAAACATTATCCCAGCACTCCAAGGGTACCTCTTCTGCTTTCTGCCCTCAGCCTCTTCCTGTATACACACCGGAGGATGGCCATCACAGGAGACGATGTATCTCTGGACCAGATAGTACCACTCTCAAGGGATTTTGTGCTGGAAGAAGGTGCTAGTCGGGCTGGGTGGTATGAATTACTTTCCTCTGCCCTCCACTCCCTCCCTCCCCAGTGATCTCTGCCCTTACTGCAGGGGGTGGGTGGGAATGGAGGATGGGGTAAGGCAGGAATGATCAGTTGCTAAAGGCATTCTCATTTCTCCCTCAGTGTCTCCAGAAGGTGAACTCTACATCCTTGGTGAGTAAGTTTTTCAATTTGGGTCAGGATCTTAAGTGGGACAGGATCTTAAGGCAGAGAGAAAGGTGTGAAAGAGAACATTCCTGGATGGGTATGATGTGATGTGCCAGCAATCCTATAGCATGTACAAGGCTCAGGAAGGGGGGCTGCCTTGCCTAGACTACATAGTGAGTTCTAGGCCAGTTAGAGCTGTAGCCATGTTTCAAATAAACAAACAAAAAAGAAAACTCTTAGGTTGGAGGGATGGCTAACTGGAGAAAGAGGTTTGCTGCTAAGCCTAACTACTGAGTTTGAAACCCAGAACCCACATGGTAGGGATGAGAGAAGCAGCTCCTGGAAGTTGTACTCTAGCTGTGGCATGCATGCACGCGCGCATGCATGCACGTATGCACTCATGCATGCACGCATACATACGCATATGCATGCACACATATGCATACACATGCATGCACATACATGAGTGAATGAATGAGTGTAATAAAAAAAAAGGCTTTCCTGATATCCATACTATGGTAAATAGGACCCTGAAGAATCAGACCCTGCCCCCACTACAGCTATCTTCCATTACTCACCCCCTTGTCACACAGTGAAGTCCCCCAGGTGCTTTCTATCACCTCAGACATCACAGCTTGCCACAGCAGAGTTCTCTCTTCCTCTTCCTCCTTCTCTTCTTTATTTTGTTTTCCAAGGCAGGATTTCTTTGTGTAGCCCTGGCCGTCCTGGAACTTACTCTGTAGACCAGGCTGGCCTTGAACTCAAAGATCCACCTGCCTCTGTTTCCCAAGTGCTGAGACAGAGAAATCCTGTCTCGAAAAACGAAAGGAAAGAAATTATCACACTATTTAGGGGTGTGTGTGTGTGTGTGTGTGTGTGTGTGTGTGTGTGTGTGTGTGTGTGTTGACTTGAATGGCATGTTCAGGTTTTCCGCCTTTACCTGCTGAGCCATCTCCAATGGCCTTGGAACCCTCCCTTTTTGTAAGTTTTTGGCTTGGCTTTCTCCTGTGCATGATTTTTTTTTTTTTTTCTCATCACTGCTGATGCCTGGCACTACTGTGGAATGATGGACAGGAACCCCAGTCCACTTCTACATGCTCTTATCTCACAGGACACAATTCTGGAGAGCCTGTCCCTGCCAGTTCCATCTGCTACAGTGATGGTGAGGCTGGGTGACATTCAGAGCTGGACTCTCCCCTTCACAGCGTGGGGATGATGCTTGTTCGTGTGAGGAAGCACATAGGGTTTCTTTACTGTTTCATCTGCTTAAGGTCAAAAGGGAGCATTAAGATCCCAGATTTTCTGATTTGCCATTTTGCAGATGCCGCTTTTTTTTTTAGACAAAGTTTCTCTGTGAGGTCCTGGCTGTCCTAGAACTCAGTCTGTAGACCAGGCCAGCCTCAAACTCACAGAGATCCGCTTGCCTTTGCCTCCAGACTGCTGGGATTAAAGGCATGCGCCATCACCACTGGGCTTGGATTCCATTCTTTAAAGCACATTTCAGTACTTAGTTCCTGGTGGTCTCACTTCTTGCTTCCTCTCTATAGGCTCTGATGTAACAGTACAACTGGACACAGCTGAACTCAGGCTTGTATTCCAACTACCTTTTGGCTCACACACCAGAATGTTCCTCCAGGAAGTTGCCAGAGCCTGTCCAGGTAGGTAAGAGCTACATTTCCAGGGACGGCTGTGTTGCCTGGAGGCACTGGCCTGCCCTCTCAATAGCTGACTTTCCAAACCCACTGGGCTCATGCACCAGTTTCTGCACCATCTCAAGGCTGCTGGCATGAAGTCACAATGCCCTGGGCTGCCAGCCAACTATTGTATTTGCTTATCCATGTGGACATGGGGGTGTCGCTTCCAGCTCCTGATCCTGCCTGAGTCCTCATCCTTGCTGAAGACTGGCATGTGTCACCACACCTGGCCAGGATTTGTTTTTCTTTTTTTTTTGTTTGGAGTTTCTGAACCTAAGTGTTAACTGAGACAGGGGCTCTGAAGAGATGGGGTTTCTTTCAAATTAGCTGGGACGTCAAAATTCTCTATATTCATCGCTACAACCAAGGGAAGTCTGTCAAGTGTATTTTGTCCTTAAACCCCGCTCTGTTCCCCATTTGACAGAATTTGTTTAGATGGGAGGTCAGCCAGGCCAGCAGAAAGGCAGTTTGTATACAGAGCAGAGGCCCAGTGACAGAACATGCAAATGTATGCTGCCAGGTGCTGGGGCTCGGGTTGACCACCTCCACTACATTACCTAGGAGTTCCTTTAAAGCTAACATCTTGTCTCTGTGGGAATGAAGGTACCCTGTGCTGACTCCTATTGTCACTGCCTTTGGGGCCTTCTAGCTTCAAGCATATCACTAAATGTGTCAGGAAGGTGACTGGCTTTGGAGGAAAATTGACTTTGGGGTAAAAGGAAATCAAGTTGAGAATTTAAAAAAAACCTTAAACGGTTAAGGAGTTTAAGTATTATTCTATAAGCAAGGAAAATTGACCTCTAAATCATAAACTAATGAAAATAATTAATTTATGACTGTTAGTAGTCATTGTAGGCAGGGGTAATAATAGTAGTTCAGGTTGGGCATCCCTAACATGGAAATACCAAACTGGAAATCCTCTAAAATCCAAACTTTTTTGTGTATTTGTTCTGTTTTTTGAGACAGGGTTTCTCTGTGTAGCCCTGACTTTTTTGAAACTTAGGACCCTGAAGTCCCACAAAACACTACCATTCACGTATGCAATCAGCAAGACCGTTTATTCAAAGCTTCCAACATGTGGGGTCAGACCATCTGAGAAACTGGCAAATGGTGACCCCGAGATTGGCTTGCAGGCTCCTTTTAAGCTCAGCTAAGGGGAGTTTCTGGGACAGTTATGTCATCCCAGAAGTGATTGGTTTACGAAAGTGGCAATCATATCAGCACATTCTAATTGGCTAGGAATAGCAGGAGCTGGTTAAGGTAACAGATTTTCCATTTTTGGCAAACTTGGACAAGTTTGGCTCTGTCCTTATTTGGTTATTACCTTAAGTTATTAACTGGAGGGGCTGGCCCTGATACTGGCTATCTCCCTTGTCCCTGCTCTTGGGGCCTATTCAGTTTCAAGAGGCAGGAACTGATGAGTTATTAGGAGCCTGCCATGGTACTTGCCTGGCCTTCTCACTCTGTAGCCCTGGTTGGCCTCAAACTCACAGAGATCCACCTGCCTCTGCCTCCCGAGTACTAGGACTGAAGGTGTGCACTTGAACCACATGGTTCAAACTTTTGTTTTTGTTTTTAAACAGGATCTTATATAGCCCAGGGTGACCTCAAACATGCTGTATAGCTGAGGATGACATTCCCTGTACCTCTCAAATGCTAAGGGCACAGGCTTAAACTTACTTAGTTTTCTTCAGGCAGGACCTCATATATACCAGCTTTGACTTCACTATATAACCACGGATAACTCCTGATCCTCGTGTCTCTACTTCTCAAGTGCTAGGGTTACAGGTGTGAGTCACCATGCCTGGGTTTTACAGCGCTGGGGATGGAAACAGGACCTCACGGAGGCTAGCGTGCTACTCTGCTGAAATACAGTCCATCCTTTTCATTGTTACTTTGTTGTTGGTTTTCAAGAGACAAGTTTTCTCTGTGTAAAGGTGCTAGCCACCCTGGAACTTGTTCTGTAGACCAGGTGGCCTTAAAATCACAGAGATCCACCTGCCTCTGCTGCCTTAGTGCTGGGATTAAAGGCATGTGCCACCACTACCAGGCAAAATCCAGAATTTTTAGATTGCCAACATTGTATTGCGAATGGAAATACCACATTATGAAATTCTTTTATGCTCAAAGTTATTGAATATTGAATATAATCACCTCAGTCTATGTGTGTAAGGTATACATGAAGTATGCATGACTTTTTATTTAGACTTATGCTATAAAAAGTTTTTGGCCTGGACTTTCTAGCCTAACCTCAAGGTTCAGACCCGCAGTCCCACAGAAACACATAGACACTTATATTAATTTTATGCTGATAGGCCTATGGCTGCCATAAAACTTGTTAACTCTTAATTCTTAGACTAACTTGTGATTCTTGCTTTGTTTAGCATCTTGGTACCCTTTCTCAGAGTAGCATGGTTGTCTTTCCTCTGCATCTGCTGGAGTCTCTCTAGCCTCTCTCTGGCATCTCTGCTCTGTTCTTCCTGTTCCCAGAGTTTTCTTAGTCTGGTAGCCCCGCCCACACTTCCTGTCTGCTTTCTGGCCAATCAGCCTTTTATTAAACCCGTAGGAGGGACAACAACATATCAGAACATATTCCCACAGCAGACTTGTGTTCCCTTTCCAAGGGTGTCAGCATGTCACAAATATCCCAGCATCTGAAGTCTGACTCCCTTCTTGTCCCAAGTAAGTGGAGTAAGAGAGTCAACCTGTTAAGGCAAAAAAGCAGACTCTCTCTGCAGCTACATAGCCCTTAAATCTGACCAGTCCTTCGCTGGCTGTGTGCAAGCTGCTTTACACATAAATCTTATCCTCCTCCTCCTCCTCCTCCTCACCTCTCTCCTTCCTCCCTTCCCTCCCCTCTCTCCTTTCCTCCCCTCCCTCCTTCCTTCCCCTCTTCCCTTCCCCCCTCCCCTCTCTGCTTCCTCCCCTCCCTCTTTCCCTCCCCCTTCCCTCCCTCCCTCTTTTCCTCCTTCCCTCTCTTTTATTCCTCTTCACTTTACTCTCTAGGGGAAGTTGAAACCCAGTGTCTCTCTCTATAGACCTGGCAGGCCTCAAAGTCACAGTGATCCTCCTGCCTCTGACTCCCCAGTGTTGTAATTAAAAGTGTGTACTATACCAATACCTGCTTTTGTAGTCTACTGTTGTAGAAAGTATCTTTCTCATGTGGATTGTGAGAATAAAAAGAAATAACACATTTGAAAATGGCTAGCACACAGAAACCTAGAAAATGCTTCCTATACATGTCTAAGTGGTGTTGTTGTTTTCAAGACACGGTTTCTCTGTGTAGCCCTGGTGTCTTGGAACTCATTCTATAGACCAGGCTAGCCTTGAATTTACAGAGATCTGCCTGCCTCTGCCTTCTGAGTGCTGGCATTACAGGCCTGTGCCACCACCACCTGGTTTAGACTCTTCTAAAACAGTTAATCCTTATCATAACCTTACAAAGTAGGTATTATCAGCATCTCTATTATCTAGATGAAGGAACTCAGGCTTAGAGCAAGTGCTCTGCCTGCCTATATGGCTAGAAAGGTAGTAGACAGTGGGTGCATCCAAGGTGAGACCAGGACTGGCTGGATGTCCTCTGGATCCTGAGGTTTTGCTCTAGAGCTTCTGTGGCCTGTGGCTTTCTTTCTATGTAAAGTGTAAAGCTTCCTGGGAGAGGTGATGTTGAAGCCCAGACTATAAGGAAGAGCAAGCATTTTCCCCCCCTAGTCAGGCAAAAGGATGGGAAAGGGCAGTGAAGCTTAGGGGAGAAGCAAATGGTGGGACTGAACGTGGACAGGTGGAGAGAGCTGACAGGAGAAGCTAGCAAAGGGCAGCTCAGGAGGAATAACAAAGTACTGAGGAGCTTGGACTCTGCCCTGTAACTTGTGGAGAGACCTTAGGAAAGTTTCCAAACATTTCCAGTAAGCTCCTCCGGCAACAGGTATGGAAGGCAGTGAGACCCTGGATCAGGAAAAGGAGTAGACCATAAGGAGGTATGTGCCACCATGGTTCAGGCATAAAGAATGAAGTTAGGGGGCTGGAGAGGTGGCTCAGCAGCTAAGAGCACTGGCTGCTCTTGCAGAGGCCCTGGGCACGATTCTTAGTACAGCTTTAACTCCAGTTCTAGGGGTCCTGATGCCCTCTTCTGGCCTCCTTGGATACCAGCATTTGCACAGCACACTCATATAGATGCTGGCAAAACATTCATTCACATAAAATAAATTGGTTTTAAAAAATGAGGCTTATACCAGGGACATGGCCATGGGACAGGGGAAGAAGGGACACAGAGGTAGCCAGAAAATCATTCAGATGAGATTAAAGGTATCAGGGGGTCATGCCTTTGAGTTGACAACTTATCCCAACTGATTAGAGCAGTGCCTGTACATACTAGAAATGGAGTAAATATTTGCCAAGTGGATAAACAGAGTGTGGAATTGTTACCCATGGTCAGGGTCTGGGCTGGGTGTTTTCAGGTTCTTGGCCTCTTATTCAAAGAACTGAAAAGGAGAGCTCACACAGATCTGCCAAACAGGCAAGATAATTCCAGCAAAGCAAAGGTATAGGGAAAGTTACAGAGATTGACAGTGGGCTGCCTGAGTGAGGGTACTCAAGGGACCTAGGCTATATAGCCTAGTGTTAGAAGGGGTAGGTTACTAAGGGGTGCAATTTGGATGGTTATCTATTTTGACTGATAGATTAAGTCCTATATTCATTTTTTCTACTCTTTGTACTCCTTCCCATAATGCCTCTTGTTTTAGTAATATGCATTCCCGATTATGCATGGGCGTAAGATGGCAAATATAGAATTTTCTCTAAAAGATTACTAGAGGACACAATTTTGCTTTACTGATGATGTACCCAAACTAGTTCAGTCTGGGTCAGGCCTTCTATTCCTCACCTGTAGATACATTGGGGATAGGATTGAATAGAAAAGTGTCTAAATTTGATTGATATCAGAGGTGGTGAAACCAACACTATTGTTCAGAGGTGGGAGTACGTGTAGCCCATCCAGGTAGGAGGCTGAGGTGGTTCTGAGGTGCATTGTTCAGAGAGGGGAGTGTGTGTGCATGGTATGTACAAGTGAAGGATATATGAAGCCAAATGAATTATTACAAGGTGTGTGTGTGTTTGTGTACATGCATGTGTGTGCGTGCACGTGTGTGTGCATGTGTATGCGTGCATGTGTGTGGGTGTGGGTGTGCATGTGTGTGTGCACGTGTGTGCGTGCATGTCTGTGTGTGTGGGTGTGCATGTGTGCGTGCATGTGTGTGCGTGCACGTGTGTGTGCGTGCACGTGTGTGTGTGTGTGTGTGTGTGTGCGCGTGTGTGTGTATGAGACAGAGACATAGAGAGTGAGAGATTGATTGACTGATTAAGGACATGTCGTTTTAGGCTGAGTGTGTTTTACAGATCTCTTCCTCTCTCCCTTGCTCCTTCCTTGGGATCCACACCCTGTGTGGGGTAACAGCAGGGAAGTTGTGTACTAACTCTTATTTCTCTATTATGATAGTGCTTCCTTAGGAAGGAACATGGGTGACAGGGACAGATCTTTGGCCAGCAGCCAACACTTGTACTTTATATATGAAGGGATTGGGGCCCAGGGTGAGGCTGTTCTCACGGACCCTCTCTGGGTAAGGCAGTGCCTGGACCAAGAAACCACAGGTAAAGAAAGGAAGGGGCTCATGTTGAGTGCCTACTGTGTGCTAGACATTTTTCTAGCTATCTAGACAATGCAAAACAAGCCATGATTATCTTTTTTCATCTGTGGGGCAACAGGGGTAAGGAGTAGATGTCCGATTTTATTGATGACCAAGTTGTAGGACAAAAAAAAAATCCCAGATCTGGTAACCTGGATAGTCTAGTCTTGCCTACTGACCCCAATTTTACAATTAAAAAGACTAGTAATGGCCAGGTATGGTGGTACACACCTTCATCCCAGTACTCAGGGGGCAGAGGAAGGTGGATCTCTATGAGTTCAGCCTGGTTTATATATCATGTATAAGCTGACACAGAACATGTTAAGAAACTTAACCGGAGACCATTCATGAGCTGAAGCAACAGATAGCTTCTCACACTAAAGCCCACAGAATGGCCACCATTTCAGTTCAGATCCCAGCTTGGCCCTGTCCTGTGTGTGAATGTGGGTGGTTCTTTTACTTCTTCAGGCCTTAGATTTATGATCTGTTTGGTGGAAAGAGAGAAATAAACTTGCCTCACCCAATGATGTAGGGGTGCTGTAAGATAATTTGAGGCTGGATTTGGGGTGGTACTAACATTGAAAATAATTTGAAAGCAGTGTCTGGCCAGGCCAGAGTCCAAGACTTGAGCTTAGGTCTCCTTAGTATGATGTCCTGGCAAATCCAATGATGTTGTCTGGTCCATGCAGTTCCCCAAGCTGAACAGGCTCAACAGGAAGGGTTTAGCAGGCGGGGTTAATGCCAGGGTCTGGGAGTCAGACCCGGGTTTGAGTCAGAGGCAAGGGTTGCTCAGGATCTTCTGGATAGGAGAAGTGCCAATTGAGTTCAGAGTACCAAAGGTTACCTTGCTTTTCTGTTTTGTTTTTTCTTTTTTGTTTGTAGATTTCACTGTATGGCCTGGGCTAGCCTGGAATTCACAATCTTCCTGCCTCAGTTTCCAAGGTGCTGAGATTATTTGAGTGTAGTCCAGGCTGGTCCTCAACTTCTGATTCTTCCACTTCTGTGTTCTGAGTTCTGGGATTACAGGTGTGTCCTCACCACCACCACTACCAGTTTTATGTGGTTCAGGGTATTGAAACAGCTTGGTGTATGCTAGGCAAGTACTCTAGACCCCTAGGTCCCAAGAGGGCTTGTCTTAAAAGCACATTTTATTACATATGAAATATAGCTTGTTTCTGGATTACCTGGAGAGGTCAGGAAGTTGCAGGTGGAGGTTGGAGGTAGTTAAATCTCCTAACACACTCTTTAGTGCGGGCATCCTGTTAAGTCTGACTTGGTGACCTCGCATTTAGCCTTTCTGAACTTAGTTGCCTCCTCTATAAAATTAGGATAATAGTTCCGTACCTAATAAAGTTTGTTAGATAATAAAGCAGTCCTGCTTTGGCAAAACACTTTCGTCTTCACTTCTATTGACTGCATTTGGATTTCAGATCTACACTGAGCAAGAGGTAAGCGGGCTTGGAGAATCTCCACCACACACGGTCTTAGAGAAATGCAGCTGGCTTTTCAGAGCCATGGCTCAGTCTGTGCTCCATCCTCCTTGCCACAGGTTTCGACCCTGAGACGCGGGATCCCGAGTTCCTGTGGCTGTCTAGACACAGGTGCGGAGAACCAGGTGTCCTATCGCTGAAACCGCGCGAGTCGAACTCGGACCCGGGTACCCGGAGCTGGTCCACGCCCATTGGAGGAGGCAGGTATCAGTCTTGGAATGCACGGCGAAGATTGGAGGATGTCTTGCTTCAGGGGCCCTAGCTACATTCTGATTAGGGGCGGAGCCACGGGTGACCCGGAATTTCTATTGGCGGAGAGGGCGCACGGGGGCGGGCCTGTGAGAGGACAGAGCGCGCGCGGCGGGCGGCGGGATGAAGCGCTTGAGGAAGCAGACTGGGAAATGTCGGCGGGCGGCGGCTCTGGGGAGCGCGACTGTGCAGGTCGGGCGGTCCCTGCGGAGCGGGGCTGCGGTGTCGGGCCTTTGGGAGGACTGGCGGGTGGGCCGATGGCCTTGTAGGGCGAAGGTTTAGGCCTTGGGATGCTGAGGCTCAAGTTCTACCTGGAAGTTACTCTCCGCCAGGCGTGAGGGCGACAGGCCGGTGATCAGCGGGTACCCGGGAATCCGGAGGCAGAGGGGTTAAGGGAAGTCCCGTTGGTGGCCGGGTGCGTGACCTCGGGCTGCTTGTTACCCCCTCTCGGCGTTTCGGTTTCTCCAACCGAGATAGTTCCTCCATCCCGGCCTTGCGAGGGTGGCGAGTGTCTGTGGGGGTGTGCGCGACTCTGACAGAGTTGTTTCGGATGAGGCGTGGTGTGTGGCTGGTGCTCCCTGTGGCCTGTGCACGTAGAGCTTGGGAGCCCTGGCTGCCGTGAGACTCGGAGTCCTCAGGGATGAGGTTACAGGCGAACTCAACTAGGTTTCTGCCACTTGTCCCTTGGTGGATAATGTGCACAAAGGCTGATTGTTGAACACGATATTGTCCTTTGCCGAGAGAGAGAGGTTCGGGGCTGAAATTTGGGTCAGCCCTGTGATTTAGGGCTATCTGGTGTTTGTTTTTCCCAAGATGTTGCCCATGAAGCACCAGGCTCTTGAGGGCTTTGGCACAATCGCTACTACCCATTCCTACTACTCCTGTCTGCCAAGTAGCCCTGTCAAGTATGGGCCAGGACATTTGCAATTAAAAGGCTTGGAAAGTATGAGGTGACATGTTGGGCAAGTGTTTGTAAAACTACAGGAAACTAGGCAGCAGAGGACTTCCTCAGTCTTTCCTTCCTTGAAACTACCACATGACATCACTGAAGCCCCTGATGGCACAGATAGGTTGCGTCTTTTTTGGGCTTATCTCAAAGTTCACTTGTGCAGCTGTTGCTTCAGTTTCCATGGCCGTCGGGTTTGTGGTACTGGGACTGGTGAGTGGTTAAGATTAATATCCACTTCTTGTTCTTCTGAGAGGCTGTCAGAAATGCAGTTAAGTGGAGAGAAGTCCAGTGGCACCTTAAAGAAGTGGGTCCCGGCTTCTGCCCACATGCCAGAGCTGAGCTATTGGGAATTCTTTGGGCTTCTAGTAGAGAGATATAGACCATGAGAAATCAAATCAGCCAGCTCTGAAAACAGTTATCTGCCCCAGGGTGAGAAATGTGCATTGGTCGCAGAAACATTCATGTTGCTTCACAAAGGAAAATCTGCTCACATGATGGAGAGGAATTATTGTCAAGATTTTGCTTTAATTTTTAATTCAAAAGATTCATCCCCATCATAATACCCAACAGTAGGTGAGGTTACATGAGTAGCTGCTAGGTTGCTGCTGTTGAAATTGGAAAGAGTGGTACTCAACCAAAGCCCCCATTCCCTTTGGGTCATCTCTGATTCCAGAGTTGTTCTGGCCTCAATAGACAGTTGCTTCTTCTGTGAGAGATGGAAGGAACCCTTTGGGCCACCTCCAGATGCACCAGTTGATTTAGTCTCAGTGGAAACAAGTAGTGGATTTTGATCCTTCCCATATGTTGACCATCAAAATACCCACTTCCCCCAAACTGAGGAACTAACCCAAGGCAAAGTGCTGCCTCCCACGGCTGTTTGAGACCAGGTATGGTAGCAGATGCTTATAGTCCCAGCACTTGGAGATGGAAGAGCAGGGCTAGGAGTTTAAAATCACCTTTAGGTACACCAGTGAGCTCCAGTGTCAGAGGGGCTACATGAAATGAGACACCATTGTACTAAAACACCCTCAGAAACCACCAAAACAGATGAACACAACAGCAAAAACAGCTATTCTTCAGGAGATGGCATTCTGATGGAGAAAGGTGTAGTGTATAAGTGGAGCTGAGGGGCAAAGGGTCAGTCTAGCAGCAGGATGGTTCTTGTAGGGTAAGCAAGGGTATCTTGAAGGTCTAGCTGTTTGGGGGCACAGTGAATCTGGTTTTCATCCTATGACTTTGCCTTGTTAGAGGAAGATCTTGCCTCAGTGATTCTTTCTTTCTCAGCTGAGTTCAAGAGCGCCAAGTTGAGGCTGGGGAGATGGACTCAGTGACTCAAGTGCTCACCTTGCAAGTACAAGGACCTGAGTTCATATCCCTGGATCCCCTGTAGAACCAGGTACCATATCGTGGGCATCTGTAATCCCAAGGTTCCTGTGGTGTGATGGGGAGGTGGCGATAGGAGAATCTCCGGAAGGCCACCTACCCTGCTATATTCAGGGATGAACAAGAGACTTTGTCTCAAACCAGGTGTATGGTGAGGATGGCATAGACACATGCAAAGTCATCACGTAAAGATTTAAACAAGAGACTGCCAAGGTGACTTCGTGGGGCTGTAGTAGGAAAAAGAGATGGAGTTAGTTTCTAAGTCTGTGCCTTCAGTGTTACAGACACCTGTAGGTGCTGAGCTGTGGTATGAAATCACAGTGGCTGATGCACGTGGTCTCTAGGGAGTTATGTTTTCACTTTAGACTGGTTACTGTTTCAGACAGTAGTAGCTGCTCTGCTTCATTACCTGTTTTACTGCTCTTAACTTGGGGATGCTCTTTCCTTCCTTAATAAGAACAGAGAGTGGCTTGGGAGAAATGCCTCATTATTGCTCTCTGGCAACCAAGGGCCTCTTAACTCATACAGCCCCACTGGGGATGCTGCACAGGAATCAGTGCCATCCCAGTCATTTTGTAAAAAGTTCACTAGCATTTCAGTCTGGGTTCATGGCAGAGACCTGGAGCTGTATTCTGGGCGGTTCTGGGCAATACATGGGAAAGGAAAGAGCTGAAGTCCTGTGGGGTAATTTAACTAAGTGGCAGAACAAGAATGGGAGCTGGGGACCAGCAAATGGCCCATTGGGTAAAGGCACTTGCCACCAAGCCTGGTGACCTGAATTTGACCCCTGGAAGTTACACATGGTAGAAGGCAAGAACTGACTTCCATGAATTGTCCTCTGACTGCCACACCTGCATCATGACATACATGTGTCCACTCACATCACACACCTATGCTCACACGCAAATTCCTAACAAGTGAAGGAATAAATGTAAGTTTAAAAACCAACAAAGTGGTAATAACCAATTTTGGTGTTTTGAAGCAGAATCTTTTTTTCCTAGCTGGTTAGGCAGTTTTGTAGTTGTGTGTGTGTGTGTGTGTGTGTGTGTGTGTGTGTGTGTGTGTGTGTGTGAGAGAGAGAGAGAGAGGGGGGGGGGGGGAGAGGGAGAGAGGGAGAGAGGCCTGTGCTTAGAGGCCATAGTTCCCCTCATCACCTCAGGTGTTCCCCAAGAGCCATCTATCCTGTTTTTTGGAGACAGGGTCTCTCATTGGTTTGACTGGTAATAGAGTCCCAGGAATCATCCTGTCTCTGGAATTACAGGTGAAAGCCACCTCGCCTGGCTTTTTGTGTGGCTGCTGGGGTGGGGGGGGAGTGGGGGGTTGTGTGGAAGTGTGGGGGCTTGGGAGTGTGGGGGGAGTGTCAAACTTGAGCCCCTATTCTTCTGCAGCAAACACCTTACTGACTGAGCTCTCTTACTACCCCGTAACCAAATTCTCACTGGAGTATGTTATGAATATTTTCCCCTGGACCCAGGAAGCAAAGCATTAAACTCTGCCTGGCCTGTGAAAGGAAGTGGCTGCTATTTATATCTCAGGGTAGCATAAAGGGTAACCTAGATTACCAGAACCGGAGCCAGTGAGAATGTTAAAAAAAATAGCCCATGGGTTGCTTTTCTGTTTCTTTCATCTGGCTTTGTATGTATTAATAAGTAAAACCCGTGTGACTGATACAGTTCTTCATTGTGGAGCAGATGAATTTGCCTTTTGTTTATCTTTGAGGTGGAAATTCTGCCCATCATGTCCATGGCTGTAGGAGGTTCTTTAGGCTCCTGAGCAGGTTGATTTACTTTGAGTCACTTGTTTCTTTAAACAAAACGGTACTCACTTTTCTTCCTCTTGTTGTTCTGTCTCCATTTTTTCCTCCTTGTCCATTCAACCTCTTGTTTTTAAAACAGGCAATCCTCCTTAATAACTGCTTTCTTAAGAAAATAGTGGGTTTGGGAATTTTGCAATGTTTTGTCCTGAACAATAGAGGTTGAGGTACTCAGGAGTGGAGCTGTATACAGAAATCCTCAGGCCTGACAGTTCATGAAGAGAGAAGCATCAATATTTACTAGAGGAAGGACAGTGTTGTGTTGTAGTGAGGTTCCTTGGTCCTGGACGACCAGAGACCCAGACCCTGCCATGCCAGACCTCTTAGCCGCCCAGCCGCCCGCCGCTCAGGCCCCCAGAAATGACTCAGGCGTTTATATTAACTTTATGTTGTTTGGCCTATGGCTCAGGCACATTGCTAGCTAGCTCTTACATCTTAACTCAACCCATTCTCATTAATCTGTCTTCCACGTGGCCCGTGGCTCACCTGTGTTCCTTACATGTTGCTCCTTTGGGCTTCAGTTTGGTCTTCCTCTGACTCTGCCCTTCCTTTCCTACCTATTCTGATTCCTCCTCCTACTTCTTCTATGGTGCCTGTCATGGCCCAAAACAGCTCCTTTATTTAAAGATTGATATTCACAGCATACAGAAAGGCATTCCCACATCAGTGTTGGGGCATGTTCTTCCTCTAGTAATGTGTGTGTGAATATGTGTCTGTGTACATGTGTGTATCTCTATATATGTGTGTATATATGTGTGTGTCTCTGTATGTGTCTGTGTGACTATATGTGCCTCTGTGTGTGTGAATGTGTATATGTGTGTGTGTCTGTGCATGTGCGTATGTGTGTGTATGTGTACATGTGCGCATGTGTGTGCATTTGTATGTGTGTGCGTGTGCATGTGTGTGTACATGTGCGCATGTGTGTGCATTTGTATGTGTGTGCGTGTGCATGTGTGTGTACATGTGTGTATGTGTGTGCATTTGTATGTGTGTGTGTGTTTTGTTGCCTCAAATACACATTGAAAATAACAAAAATACAAAAAAGAAAAACAGGAAAAATAGCTGGGAGGTGGAGCACATATCTTTAATCCCAGAACTCGGGAGGCAGAGGCAGGCGGATCTCTTATAAGTTTGAGACCAGCCTGGTCTACACATGGAGTTTCAGGACAGCCAGGGATACATTGATCCTGTCTCAAAAAAAGACAAAAACCAAATTCAAACAAACAAACAAAACCTATACCTATTTGAATTGGTGGCCAGGCTCAAAGGTAACAGAGGATTCTTTTTAATACCAGGTGGCCTATGTTATAAAGTTCACTCAAGAAACTCTTTGCCTTATGTACTGAGTACTATGTAAATGCTTAGTTTTCCTTTCTATAAGGAAAAAACTCAAAGCCTGGCATGGTGGCAAGGAGTTAAGGCCAAGCTGCAACTAGAAATAATCATATTAAGTGGAATTAAGTCATTCTCAGGAAAACAAATATTGAGGGCTGGGGTATAGCTCAGTCCTTAAAGAGCTTGCTGAAGAAGCATGATTTTGATCTCTGACACCCACGTAGATCTGGGTTGGTGGTATGCTCATGTAATTTTAGTGCTGGGGAGGCAGAGACAGGATTCCTGAGGTTCACTGGCCAATTTAGCCTAATCCACAAGCTCCAGGTCACTGAGATGCCCATCTCAAAAAGCATATACAAGAGTGTAATAAACACATGAAGCTTTACATGTTTTTTTCTCATTTGTGCTTCTTAGATTTATATGGATGTATAAAATCGTGTATAGATGATATGAAGGTAGATGTGAAACCATCTAGGGAAATGAAGGGGTTAATGGAAAGGGGAGGGGAAGAAACAGGAGGGGAGTGGGCATTGGGGTGTGTATGCTCAAAGTGCATCATATACTTTCATGGAGATGGCCTTTTGTAACCCAGAATAGTATAATAAAATAATTACTTAATAATGGCCTCTTACCCTCTAAAGAAGAAGAAAAAAGGGAAGTCCAAGGTTTATGTGCTGTTCAAAGTCTCACCATTTGGCTCAGAATATGTCAGTTATTATTTGCAGTTGTAATTAATTAAGCAATTACCGTGATCTATGGACCCTAGTGCTGTGCCGTAAAAGCTGTAGGAGCCAGATGTGGTGGTGCATATTTGTAAGGTGGAGGCTGGAGGTTCAGGAGTTCAAGGCCATCCTCAGCTGTGTAGTGAGTTGAGGCCCGCCTCCTGTCTACCAAGAGACCCTATCTCAAACAGCAGCGGGAAGAGTTCTGGAAGGGGAGTCTTTATTTTTCATGTTGGAGGTATGTTAAGTCTTGTTTTTGTTTCTTTTTGTCAACGTGACACATCCCAGAGGAAAATAACTTAAAGTGGGTCAGGAGGCCACTCAGTGGTTAAGAGTACTTGCTGCTCTTGGAGAGGACCTGAGTTAAGTACTCATGTTGGGCGGGGACTCAGTTCATTCTTCTGGCCACTGAGGATACTCAAACACATATCTCCTCCCTCCAGCACACACATGAAAGGATTCATTTTGGCTCATGGTTTCAGAGATTTCAGTTCACGGTCATCTGTCTCCATTCCTTTTTTTATTATTATTAAAGATTTATTTAACATATATGGGTCCTTTGCATGTCTGCCTGCACACCGGAAAAGGGCATCAGGTCCCGGGAGCTACATGTGGGTGCTGGGAATTGAACTTAGGGCCCCTGGAAGAGCAGCTAGTGCTCGGGTCCCCTCCCAGCTTTTCTTCTCTCTGTTCTCATTTCATATTCTATTTGCTTTAGACTTTCTGGGAAAGCAAAAGCATCCTACCGGAAGAACATGGTGAAAGACAGCTGCTCTCTTCCTGACGTCCAGGGAGCAGTGAGGGGTGGGGAGGGAGGGGGAGGGCGAGGGGCCAGAAGAGGGTGTCTGGTCTCTTGGAGCTAGAGTTGTAGATGGTTGTGAGCTTCATCCTTACTTTGATTCTCTACTAGAGCCTGATGTAGGTGCTGGTAAGTAAACTCAGATTCTCCACAAGAGTTGCGAGGGCTCAACCACAGAGCCGTCTCCAGCCTGTAAGGCATATAGCCCAATACTTGGTTATGGCAGGACACTCCATCAGGCCGAGTGGGGTTTAGCAGTAATGGAGAACAGGGGATGGTTTCTCAGTGTCTGCTATATACCAGACATTGTGCTCTTTATTTCAAGACAGGATCTTACTTTGGAGCTTGTTCTGGCCTGGGACACAGTGTGACTCCAGGGCTGTCTTTGAAGTGTCCTGCCTCAGCCTCCTGTGTGCTGGGGTTACAGGTATAAGCCATCATGGCTGTGCATTTGCTGATCATTTGGCTTCTTTGTAAATGTGGTCACTATAGTAACATTTTACAAATGAGGAAGCAAATGAGTCTTTTGCTTGAGGTTTCATATGATGTAATGGATGGAGCCAGGAAAATAGCCAGCTTTATCTATTCCAGGACCTAAGGTTTTTCCCCAAAGTCCTGTCTCTTAAAGTGCCAAACACCTGTTGTTGAGTCGGGGAGGCAGGAGTTGAGGCTGGGTTCTACAGGCCGGGGAAGTAGGAGGAGCTTCCTAGGTTGGAGTGGGAACCTGTCCTTTTAGATTGCATTGTCTGGGTAGTGATTAATGAGGGAGAATAAGGCCTTGGATGCCAGTTGAACCAGTTTTGGCCTCAACCTTCAGGCACTGTCTAACCATGAAAGTTTTGGAATAGAAAGATGAAATCAGAGTTTCATGTGGCCAAGACCAGAGACTACATTGGGCAAGGAGAAGTGGGAGGACCCTTAGGCTCTGTGTCAGCAAATGAGATGATCGGTTGGCTGCCCAACAGCAGCTGTGAGAATGAAGAGACACTTGGCTAACTCCCTCTGGAGACCCCTCAAGAAGGGTGAGTGGGTGGCAGGATTGCAAGGCTGGGGTCAGGGTGATGGAGACTGCTGCTGACCTCAGACAGAGCAAGAATGCCGACACAGAGCAGAGAGGGGACCACAGTGTTACCTGGGACCCACCCAAGTATAGAAGATCCTGTGGGGACTCTCAGGAGACAGGAGGGCTGACCTAGATGGCCCCTGCTTACAGTGTACCATGATATCTGGCCATCCCCAGAGGAGGGACCAGGCCCAGATCTGCACTGGCAGTTTTGATAGCTACCAGCTATATGTGCTGCTAGTTTATGTAAAGTGGAATTTAAAATTGAGTTTCTCGATTGCTGAGTCACATTTTAGGGGTTTAGTGTAGTTAATGGTTACACTTGGACTGGGCATCTATGATATAAAACATTCTGTTCTCAAAAGTTGTTGTTTATTTTTTGAGACACGGTCTTACGATATAGCTCTGGCTGACCCCTGGAGCTCACTATGTAGACTAGGCTGGTAACTCAGAGAAATACCTACCTTTGCTTCCCAAGTGCTAGGATTAAAAGTATGTATCAACATGCTTGATTTGTTTCAGTCTTTTATATTTGTGTATGTGTGTATGGGTGGGTAGAGTGTGCCAGCATGCCTGTGGAGGTCAGGACAACATTAAGGAGTCAGGTCACTCCTACTTGTATATGACTCAGGTCATCAGGCCTGCATGGCTAGTGCTTTACCCAGCTGAGCCATCTTATAAGCCTGGAAGTAGGAGATTTTTTTTGATTTGGGTTTATGTAGTAAGTTTCTGGCCCAGCCCAGTTCTGAGGTCTGAACCCACAGCCCCAAATAATCACACAAAATCTTATATTAATTTTATGCTGTTTGGCCCATGGCTCAGGCATATTGCTTGCTAGCTCTTAACTCTTAAACTAACCCATGGTTAGCCAATTGGCTTAGGACCTTTTCTCAGAGCAACATTTTGACTTCTTTCCTCTGTATCTCCCCGGCATCTCTCCTCTGTTCTTCCTCTTCCCAGAGTTTTCTTCGTCTGGTAGCTCTACCAATACTTCCTGTCAGCCTTCTGGCCCATCAGCCTTTTATTTTTTTCTTTTTAAATAATTTATTTAACTTCGTTTTATGTGCATTGGTGTGAAGGTGTCAGATCTCCTGGAGCAGACAGTTGTGAGCTGCCATGTGGTTGCTGGGACTTGAACCCAGATCATCTTTAAGAGGAACCAGTGCTCCTAACCTCTGAGCCATCTCTCCAGCTCCATCAGTCAGCCTTTTATTAAACCAGTAGGAGGGACAAATATTTACAGTGTACAAGAGCATAATCCCATAGCAGGTTTAAGTTTACATTTCTACTTTTATGTGAAAGCCCAGACTCCACAGAGTGGTAGGCCTGGCATCAGGTGTTGCATTTTGTCTTCATTTTGTACTTTTGGGTCTTCTCAGAGCCTCATTTGACTGCTAGAGCGACTTAGCTAGTGAGTGAAGGAAGGATTCAAGTTAATTATGGAAAAAGACATAACCATAGGAGGAAGAGGCAGTTGATTTTCTCCAGCTGAGGAAGCAGAGGCTTTAGATTAGATAGCTTGTTCTAGGTCCTACGTTTCTGACTACAAAGCTTGTTTGTGTCTTTTTTTTTTTTTTTTTTTTTTTTTAAGATTTGTTTTATTATGTATACAGTGTTCTGCCTGCAGGCCAGAAAAGGGCACCAGATCTTATTATAGATGGTTGTGAGTCACCAAGTGGTTACTGGGAATTGAACTCAACCTCGGGAAGAGCAGTCAGGGCTCTTAGCCTCTGAGCCATCTCTTCAGCCCCAAAGCTTGTGTCTTTATGTAATGTGAAAAACTATAGGTTAGGGCTGGGGATGTGGCTCAATCAGTAGAGTGCTTGCCTCATGTGCACAAGCCAGAGAGGTTTGGCTCATAGCCCTGTTTAAAGTGACTGTCCATAGTCACATACCTGTAGGTGTACAGTCACAGCTCTCAGTAGGTGAAGGCAGGAGGATCAGAAGTTCAAAGTCATTCTTTTCTATATATTGAGTTGCCTAGCCTAGTTGACTAGCCTAGATAGACTACAGGAGACTCACAAGACCAAAATAAAATGAAAAAAGAAAGCAGAAATAAGCAAGAAGAGAAGTATCACCACAGAGAAATGACCATTATTAAATATTTACTGGGTACCCTTTCATATTTTCTTTCTTTTAAAAAATTTTTACTTATGTGCATTGGTGTTTTGTCTATGTAGCAGTGTTGGGTCTCTGTAACTGTAGTTACGGACAGTAGTGAGCTGAGTGCTGGGAATTGAACCCGAGTCCTCTGGAAGATCAATTAATGCTCTTAAACCCTGAGCCATCTCTCCAGCCCCCCCCCCTTTTTTTTTAAAAAAAAATTTATTTATTTTTTTATGTACATTGGGGTTTTGTCTGCATGTATGTTTGTATGAAGATGTCAGATCCCCCAGAACTGTGGATGCAGACAGTTATGAACTGCCGTGTAGGTGCTGGGAATTGAATTCAGGCCTTTGGAAGAATGGCTAACTGATGATTCATCTGAACCACTGAGCTATCTCTCCAGCCCCCAGATTTTCTTTATGTTTGTAGATCTTTACTTTCTGATACTTTAAAAAAAAAAAAAAAAAAAAAAGTCCTAGCTGTCTGTGATGATGCATACCTTTAATTCCAGTACTCAGGAGGTAGAAGCAGGCTGATATGTGAGTTTGAGGCTAGCTTGATCTATTACTGATCTCCAGGCCAGCCAGGGTTACATAGGGAAACCCTGTCTAGGAAATAATAACAAAACAAATCCCCTCAAACCCTGAAGCTGCATAAAGAAAAGTCTTAAAAACAGGCTATGAGCTGAAAGAAAGAAGGGAAAGGTTACACGGGGCCAGTTAGAGGAGGAAATAATTTTATATTTTTTAGTTAAAATTATTTTTTTAGAAAATGTTTCTTTAGCTTACAATTTTGGAAGCCAGAGGCCCAAGTTTGAGCAACCCCGAATGTTGACAGTGTGAAGCCAGAATGATTTAAGGGCCAGATATTTATTTATTTATTTATTTTTGGTCTTTTCTCTTTGAGACAGGGTTTCTCTGTATAGGCCTGGCTATCCTGGAACTCGATTTGTAGGCCAGGCTGGCCTTGAACTTACAGAGATCTGCCTGCCTCTGCCTTCAGAGTGCTGGGATTAAAGACACCACCACCTCTTGGGTTGTTCTTTTCCTAAGGACTTGCTATTGAGGGGACTAACTGATGCCCCAACTTTAATCCCTTCTGAGACTAGCCCCAGTTGACTGGATCGCCTCAGACACCTCTTGGAAATTCCATTATCACTGCCCATTGCTACACGATGGCTAACCTTCCAGAGAGGCTTTGTGGACTCTAAACCACAGCGATATGTATGTGTTGTATCCGGATGGGTGTTGGTTTATGCCATGTATGTGAATGTAGATTCTCACTTCTTTTTAGCACGTGGCGATGTAGCCGGCCACAGTCATCACCAGTTTCTTTGGCAGTTCTGAACTCCCAAAAGCTTTGAGGGTTGAAAAGAAGCTAGATTTGGCAGTGAAACTTCTTTTACCGATATGAATCTATTTATAGGTTTTATCCAAGTGTTGCTATTCATAAGTTGTACTGTGTCTCAGCTTCTACTGGGATTTTTACTGCAATGGTGTAGGTAATGTCTTATAATCCTAGAGTGCCCCAAATTTTGAGTTCCAGTATACACTGGGCTTGTAGGTTTTGAAGTCAGGTTCTGTGGGTCTCTGTTTGGCTGTACTGCTATTCAGGCTAAGAAGAAGCCTTAAAAGGCAGCATTATCTGTTAAGGAAGATTAGTGTGGAAAGTTTTTTTTTTTTTTTTTTTTAAGATGTGAATGCAGAGTCAGAATTTAAAAAAAAAAGAAAGAAAGAAAGAAAGAAAGGAAAGCCCATTCCATACTTCACACCCAGATCAAGCTGCATGCAATTGTTGGGACTGACTAGCTAGGCGGTCAATGGGAAATGACTCCAAGCGTTGGCATGACAGGTAGTCATCAGGAATGCATTCATAGATCACCCCTGAGAAATGGCCCCAATGAGGAGGAAACAGATTGTTTTGTTTGGTATTCATTACCAGCTGCCAAGTCTACAGCACTTGTTAAGGCAAGCCAGGGGCCCACAGGAAAAGAATCTCCTGAGAAGCAAGTGGTCCAGCACAAGAGGCAAGACATCTAAGACTCCTAGCCAATTAGGGCTCTACTTTGATGAGTCCCTGCATAGATGCAAGCACCATGATCTGGGTGCTGGAGAGGTGCCCCAGGTTCAGCTCCTGATACCCACAGACAGCTCACTGCTACCTTTAACTCTGGCTGCTGGGGATTGATGCCTTCTTTTGAACTCCTCAGGCACTTATATGCAAATATACATATATTCTCCCCCCCTCTCTCTCACACACACAACACACACACACACACACACACACACACACACACACACACACGTTAAATAAATCTTGGGACTAGAGAGATGGCTCAGCAGACAACCTGGCTTCATTTCCAAGCATATCTCACAGTCATTTGAATCCCAGTTCTAGGGGATCTGACATCTCTTGGCCTCTGCAGGCACCAGGCATGTGGTGCTGGCAAACACCCATACACATAAAATAATTTTTAAAAATTAAAAAAGTAAATCTTTAAGTACTTTTTAAATTTAAGCACTTGGGAGGTAGAGGCAGGCAGATCTTTGAAAGTTCAAGGCCAGTCTAGTCTACATTGTGCACTTTTGTACAGCCAGGGCCACATAGAAAGACCCTGCCTCAAAAATAAATAAATAAATAATGGATAAATTTAAAAAATCTTTTGAAGTTTGGTTGTAGAGATGGCTCAGCAGATAAAGGCCATGCCTGACCACCTGAGTTCAATCCCTGAGACCCAAGAAGTTATCCTCTGACCTGGAAAAGCCCTTTATATACACACACACACACACACACACACACACACACACACACACACACACACACACACACACACACACGAGAGAGAGAGAGAGGGGGGGGGGGAAGAGAAAGTAACTTATAGAGCTTACTAAAAAAAGGCCAACATGCTGGCTCTCGGGTATTATGTACTTACTGTACCAGCCCAGGAACCTGAGTAAGAACCAAGCCCTAGGAGTTGTCCTCTGACTTCAGTAATTTAAAGGGGGGACAGACCTAAGGAAGGGATGTGTGAAGGAGAAGCAGGCAGCATGAGAGGACAGAAGGAAAGGACTAGAGGTGGCTTTACGGAAGTGATGGTTCTGAGTTGGACTGTGGAGTTTAAAGATGAGTGCGGCTTCCCAGATGCTGATGGAATTTGGCAGGTGGGCCTGGATGTGCACAGGGTCAGGGGTATGACGAAAAGGGGAAGAGTTTTGGTGTGAGTGGTTTGAGGGCTTGGAGAGGTGGGATGTGCAGCTGGAGAGGCAGTCTGGGCTGTTTTTAGAAGATTTAGCATGTGCTAAATCCACAGATGTTCAGGGTTTAGTTCAAAAGTCACTCAAGTGACTTGCTAAGGATGATGCTTTCTTTTGAGGCGGTGAATCCAAGAGAGAGCTTTGTAGAAATCAAGACTGGAGCTAAGGCATGGCCATGGGGATGAAGAAGGTTAATATAAAAATATTTAAGAGCCTGACCTGGTACACACCTTTGGTCTTAACACTTCAGAGCCAGAGCCAGGTGGATCTCTTCAATTTGAGACCAGCCTGGGTCTATATAGGAAGTTCCAGGACAGTCAGGATTACATAGTAAACTCCTGTCTCTAAGTAAGTCAGTAAGGATAATATTCCTAGACCTGGAGACGAGAAGGAAGGAAAAATCTTGTCACCTCTTGGGCTGGGTGACAAAGGACTGGAGGGCTGAGGCTGAAGAGGGGAGAAGAACTGGGAAAACCATAGCCAGGCAGAACAGTGGTGCTGTGGAGAAGCAAATGCAGTTGACAGCCAGCTTCCATGCAAGTCCTGGGGAGAAAAGGTCCTGAGAACTCCTCATGGCTGGAAATCCCCTTAATGAATGAACGTGGTCTGTCCCTCGGAGAGGGCTGCTAAGATGTCAGGCAGCTCCACGGCATGCTACCCAAATCCTCAGGAGTGGAGCACACTAAGAGGCCTTCAAGTGCATAGTCATCATAGTCACAACTGCTTAGGCAGAAAAGCTCAGGTACCTCCGCCCGTTACAAAGCTCCATCTTTACATTTTCCCACTGGTAATGTCATAGACCAAGGAAGGAGGAAGTGACTGGCCATTTACACAGGAATACGGTGGTGGAGCAGGCCTTCAACTTCAATTCCCCATACTCTGACTCTGAGACCAGCACCTTTTTCCATCATGGAGAGTAGCCTGGAGGAGTCAGCCTTGCTTTCCCAAGCTTATCTTTTAGTGGGAGTGGCATCCAGTGTGTGGTATAGATGAGTGATTACAAATCTTTTATTGTTTTCATGAGACTGCATCCCACGACCTTGAACTGGCTAAGTAGTGAGGATGACCTTGAATTTCTGATCCTTCTGCAGGTGTGCACCACCATGTAGTTTCCTGCAGTGCTGGGGTGGGACCCAGATGTAGGTCTCAGCTGAGCTACATCTCAGACCAGATTATAAATAGTGTGTGAGTAAAATGACTCAATAGCAAATGATGGTAGTACTAATAGGCGAGCCTTTCTATTTTTAAGTTTATTTAGGATGTGTGTGGCTGTGGTATATATGTGTGCATGTGCACGTACATATGGAAGCCAGAGGTCAAGATAGGGTATCTTTCTCAATTGTTCTCTTATCTTTTTATTACTTTATCTTCTTACTTACTTATTTAGTTTTTTGAAGTAGGGTCTCACTATGTATCCCTGGCTGTCCTGGAACTCACTCTGTAGACCAGGCTGGCCTCAAATCCACAGATCTGCCCGCCTCTGCCTCCTGAGGGCTGGGATTAAAGGCATGTCACATCCAGCTCTCTTATTTTTTAAACTTTATTATTAGTGTGTAGGTGTGAACACATGTGTGTGTATGTGCGCCCTTGCATGTGTGATGTCAGAATGAGTTTGTGCAGGTGTTTCTCTCCTTCCATCTTTACTTGGGGGTCAGGGATAGAACTCTTTTACATTTTCCAGCTGCAAGCGCCTTTACTTACAGCACCATCTCACTGGCCCTCTACCCATTCTCTGAGATACAGCCTTTCACTAAACCTGGAGCTCATTAGTTGGGCTAACTGGTAGTATTGAACTCTTCAACTCTAGGGACCAACCTGTCTTTGTCTCCTATCCACTCCCCAGGCTAGTGTTAGGGTTTCAGAGGAGTGTACCACAATGCTGAACTTTTGTGGGTGCTGGGATCTGAATTCAGGTTGCCATGCTTGCTTGGCTACACTTTACTGATTGAGCCATCTTCCCAGTGCACAAGAGAAAAATCTTTTAGAAGTTAGATGTGGTTCCTAAACTTTTCTGAAGCCCTCCTGACTCAGTACTGACACAGGAACATGGTGGCAGTGTACAGTTTTCAATGAGATAACTTGTAGCTCAAGGGAATTGGCAGTTTCAACAGTAGATGGTGCTACCACCTTGTGATCAGATTCTTCTTGTGGGTTTGGTGGTTTTGTGATTAAAAATAGAGTGAGTAGATATTCTCCTATCAAATGTTGAGACTTGACAGATTTGGGAGTGTGAAAATTTTTGTTATTTATTTATTTATTTATTTATTTATTTATTTAAGTTTAGTTTAGTATTTTCCTCCCCCCAAGAGAAAGTTTTTCTGTGTAACATTCCTGGGTGTCCTGGAACTCCAGTTGTAGACCAGGCTGGCTGAAAACTCATTGAGATCTACTTATCTCTGCCTCCCTGAGCACTGAGATTAAAGGTGTGCACCACCAAGGCCTGGCTGTCTGTATATTTTTAGATTTACTTATACATATATAATATTTATCATGGAGATAGTGCCCAACTGTAAACATGACATTTGTATAGAGTAACTTGTACATATAGCCAAATGTGTATGCTTATGTGAACAGGCATGTGTGTACACACATGTTTGTGTGTTAGTGTGAGTACTTGCTTGTATATGGATGCAGGTACATGCATGAAATAATGTTCCATGGTGTGGAATTTTCAATTTGTGTGCATCATGGTAGCTGTGGTGGTGCACACCTTTAGACCTGGCACTTGGAAGGCAGAAGCAGGTAGGTCTCTGTAGTTAAAGGATAGTCTGGACTGTTAAACAGAGAAACTCTACCTCTAAATATATATACATACACACACACACACACACATTTTCAAGCTGGCCATGGACAGGCTTGCAGTCCCAGTACCTGGGAGGCTGAGGATGGAAGGTTGCTGGAAGCCTAAGGTCAGCCTGAGCTAGGTAGCAAGATTCTGTCTCAAAAGACAAAAAGGGAGGGGGAGCAGGGGGAGGAGGGGGAGGAAGGGAGATGGCTCAGAGATCGGGTGCTTGCTCCTCTTGTAGAGGACTAAGTTTGGTTCTTGCTGTCAATCTATGTTGGGTGTACATTGGATCCACTGTTCCTTCTGGCCTTCATGGACACTCACACTCATGTACAAAATAAGCCTTTAGTCCAAGCACTTGAGTGAGTGTGCGCATGTGTGTGTGTGTGTGTGTGTGTGTGTGCGCATGTGTATGTGTGTGTTGGTGTGTTGCTCCTGGGGAATGCTAGGCAAGAATCCTACTACTCAGTTATAGATCCTTAGCTCTTTTATCTGCTTTTGTTTGTTTTAAACAGGAGCTCATTCTATATAGCTCAGGTTACCTCTGAACTCAGGACAGCCCTCTCTCTTCACCCTCCAAGTGCCATAATTTTGAGTGTATACCACCACTTATAGATAGAACTGCTGGGTAATTTGTGTTATTGTTTGGTTTTTGAGACAGGGTTTCTATTATGTAGCTCTAGCTGTCCTGGAACTCACTGCCGAAGTTTTTGTTTTGTTTTTATGTAAAAAGACTGAGGCTCAGTGGGTGAAGATGCTGACCCCCACCCAAGCCTGGGCACTTGAGTTTCATCTAGGACCCACGTGGCAGAAGGAGAGAACCAAACCAACTTTTTCAAGTTGTCCTCTGACCTCCACAAGCATACTGTAGCACATGTGTGTGTCTCCCAATAAATAAATAAATAATACGTATTTTGACAGTAAAATGTTACGGACTGAGGAGATTTAGGAGCTTTTAGAGTACAGATAAAGGGGTATGTGGAGAGTGGGGGACTCCTACAGAGTGTCAGAGTGAGTGTCTAACATCTGAGCCCAGTCTTGGATGGCTGAGGAGTGAGCAATGTGGGTGTCAGGAGGAAGTGAATCCCAGACAGACAGAGAAACAAGAGGAAAGCCCAAGTATAGCAGTGAGCTTGGCATGTTCCAGAAACAGGGAGGAAGGAAACAGGGCAGGTCAGAATGTGTGGGTCCCAGTGGCATTAGAAGCTTTGGGCAGGGCCTTCTCGACTCTTGCTTCTGAGTGTGGGTTTTATTTTCAGTGTGATGGACAGAGAAATGACCTCATCTAATGTCCTTGTGTACTATGGTAAGGTTTGCTGTGGCTGCTCTGTGGAAAACTAACGTTAGGCCTTATGTAAGGAAGCACACACAGGAAGCTGCTGCTGCAGTCTTGATGATGTCCACTCCTGGCCATGGTTTTGAAGGTGGAACTCAATTTGCTAGTGAATTGAATGCGCCTGTGAGTCTGGAAAAGGAAGAGTCAGGATAAGGCCTCAGGGTGTGTTTGCCTGTTTGAGATCAGTTCTCTAAGTAGCCCAGACTATTCCTAAACAGAGGGTGCTGATTATAAGTCTGTTCCTTCCTGCTAGCTGAGGCCCTAAATTCTCTTGTTTTCCTGTTTTGCCAAGACAGTTTATACTGTAGCCTAGGCTGCTCTCAAACTGAGACAGTTCTTCTGCCTCAACCCGCTGAGTGCTGGGATTACAGATGTTTGCCCATGCCCAGGGAGCATGAGGTTATACTCTGACCCGCCAGTTGAATGGTGCCATTTTTACTGGAGTGTAAGGTGAAGACAGGATGTGGTGTGGGCACTGGCGATCGGGTGGAAGGTGGAGAGCTGCGATGCAAATTTGAGAATTTGTGTAGTTGCTGGTTTGTTTGTGTGCCATAAGGCACGTTTTATTTTCATTAATCATACAATTTTCCATAGTGTCCCAGGACAAACTGGAGCAGTCTGACTGAGATCTCCTTAATGCCACAGTCAGTGGCATCTTGCAGAGTACGTGGGTTTACAGTGTAGTTTATTATTTGTAGCTCTTTCCTCCCGGGGTTTCAGATGATGTAGATAGAGACTCTAAAAGTGGTTAGAAAACTTCCCTCTGCTTTTCCTGCTCAGTAGTCTCTGGTGATGGGCAGGACATTCTCCCACATCTCTGTTTTGTTTTGTTTTTTCTTTTTTCTCCCTTTTTTTTATCTTCTTTAAGTCATGGTCTTTTTATATAGCCATAGCTCAGGCTGTCCCAAAACTCACTATATTGACCTGGTAGCCGTGAACTCACAAGGATCTGCTTACACCCCCCCCCCCCCCCCCCCCGACAGAGTTTCTCTGTGTAGGCCTGGTTGTCCTGGAACTCACTCTGTAGACCAGGTTTGTAGTAGTAGGTTTCTAGCCCAGACTTTCGGGCTTAGCCCCGAGGTTTGAACCCGCTCTCTGCCCCACTGCTGCTTAGGCCTAAATAATCACACAGATGCTTGTATTAATCTTATGCTGATCAGTCTATGGCTCAGTCATATAACTTGCTAACTCTTAATTCTTGAACTAACCCATGATTCTTATCTTGTTCAGCCATGTGGCTCGGTACCTTTTCTCAGAGCAGCATAGTTGTCCTCTTCATCTGCTGGCTTCTCTTCTGGTCTCTCTGGATGTTTTTCCTGTTCCCAGAGTTTTTCCAGTCTGGCAGCCCCACCCACACTTCCTGTCTGCCTTCAGCCAATCAGCATTTTTATTAAACCAATAGGCAGGACAATTATTTACAATGTAACACAATCCCACTACACACTACTACTACTTCTTCCTCTTCTTCTTTCTCCAGAAAGAGTTTCTCTGTATAGTTCTGGTTGTCCTGGAACTTACTCTGTAGACCAGGCTGGCCTAGAACTCAGAGATCTGCCTGCCTCTGTCTCCTGAACGCTGGGATTAAAGACTTGTAACACCACCATCGGCCTGTGACTTGCTCTTTGTTCCTAGCACTACAGAGGCAAATGGATCTTTATGAGTTCAAGGCCATTTGGAGGTTAGAGAACACCTTGTGGGTTCTGGGCATTGAACTTGGATTGTCAGGATTGATGTCAAGTGCTTTTATCTACTGAGCCTTCTTGCTGGATAGTTTATCACATTTTTCCTTAGCTAGCTTTTATCAAAGCTGACCTCATGTTTATTTTCTTAAGTGGTCCACTGAGTCTTAATCATAGCCTGTTCTCCTAGTGCTCATTTGCAGCAAGAGACCCATGTGGAGGTGCTAGAGAGAAGGCCTATAAGTTAGGAACGCTGGGTACTCTTGCAGCACAACCCTCTGTAACTAGTTCCAGGAGGTTCTATGCTATCTTTTAACTTCTTTGAACATCGGGCACATAGTTGGTGCACATACATACACCTAGGCAAGACAGTCACACACATAAAATAAAAAAATATGAGAGAGAGAGCCATGTGAGTTGTTTTTTAAACTCTGAGACTAGAGGCACGTAGCTGGTGCACATACATGTAGGCAAGATAGTCACACACATAAAATATGAGAGAGAGAAAGAGAGAGAGCCATGTAAGTTTTTTTTTAACTCTTATACTAGGGCTGGGGACATGTCTCAGTGGGTAAAAGTGTGCAGAATCTCCAGCACCCACATTGAAAATAAGTAAAAAGTGATGGAATCCCGAGGCCAAATGAGGTTGGGGTTTGAGGCAGAGAACAGCTAGGGAAGAGATGCCTTGCTTAGGCTCTGCTAGGGTGCGGGTGGAAAAGGGAGAATCCCCCAAGGACTCACTCCCAAAGGAGACAGTGACATCTATCAGGACTTGTTTCAAGGAGGTGAAAGTGGACACAGCTACAGACTGGGCAGACTGCTGCATCTGGCCACATGCTTATCAGTTACCTAAAACAGCAGGGAATGGGAGATTAGAGACAGGGCTGGACCTAGGGCTGAGACAAGGCTGGGCTGCAGAAGGTTGAAAGGAGCAGCAGAGGCTGGGCAGAGATGAGCCTTCCACAGAGTTTAGATCTTGGCTCCCAATACTAAAGTCTTTTACCTTTTAGAACTTTACCTTTTTTTATTATTTAAATTTTTTTTTTTTTTTTTTTTAGTCTCGGCTTGTCCTGAAACTCACACACAGATCCTCTTGCCTCTTCCTCCTGTGTGCTGGGGCTAAAGTATGTGGCACAGCATCTGTCAGAACAGTGCCTTTTTCCTTGAAAACAGTGCAGAAAATTTCCTAACCTCACACCAGTCCCCTATGTCTTGTACTATTGATGACACATTTGTTTTGGGTTCTTGTTTTGTTTGTTTGTTTGTTTCTGAACTCAGGTTTCTCTGTGTAGCCCTGGCTGTCATGGAACTCCTTCTATTGACCAGGCTGGCCTTGAACTCAGAGATCCACCGGCCTCTACCTCCCAAGTGCTGGCCACACTGCCCATCTTGGCACATTTGTTTACAGGTATTAACAGTATTTACAGGTATTAAACTGGGGTTGATAGGTATTATTAACCGAAGTCCATACTCAGATTTCCTTGGATTTTTACCTCATAACTTTTTGTGTCCATAGTCCCCTGACATTGAACTGTCTTGTGTCCCCTTAGTTTTCTCTGATGCATGAGTTTCTTAGTCTGGCTTTGTTTTTGATGACCTTGACACTCTTAGGAGCACTCTCTCAGCCCAGGACCCTGTAGAGGGATGGAATAGTCTGTGTGTCAAGGGTACAGGTTATCAATGTGGCTTATCACAGGTGAACCTTGACCACTTGGCTGAGGAAGTGCCTGGCACATTTCTGCTCCACAAAGCTCTGATTTTCCTCCTTTGCATGCTTCATCATTTGGAAGGAAGTCACTCTGCACTCCCTCAGGAATATGGAGTTAGCTTCCTCTCTGAAGGGTAAGCTGCTGTCTCAGTTATTTGGAATTCTGGGGAGAGTTATGTCTTCTCATTTGCTTATCATCCTGGTGATTATTATTTATTTACATATTTTTAGCACTTTTCTACTTTCTAGCACTGTTGGGTATTTCAGGCCCATTTTGTGTATTTCCTTTCTCATTTTCCAAATAATCATACTTCTTAGGAGCTTAGTGATAGAAAGCAGTATTAGAAACTAACGTCTTGCATCAAGTGTGTTTATGCTCTTGGTGTGTTCTTGCTTCTCAGAGGACAGCAAAAAATATTTGTATGTGGAAGGGGTAGAAGTTTTTTTTTTTTCCTTTGAGAAAGTGTCTCATGTATCCTAGACTCCAGTTAACTGTGTAGTTGAGGGTAATTTTGAATTTCTAACCTCCCACCCTCCACCTAGGATTATTATAAATTACCAGTTTATATGGTGCCGGGAATTGAATCCAGGGCTTCATGCATGCTAGACAAGCACTCTCTTAACTGAGCTGCGTCACCTTATGGAATATATTTTATTTATTTATTTAAATTTCAATCATATGGGTATGTGTGTGTATGTGAGTATATGACATGTGTATGTAGGTGCCCTGGAAGGCCAGTGCAGTTGGAGTTACAAGTGTGCATAGTAGAGGTCAGAAGAAGGAATGAGTTCTTTGCTTTTATCGTGTAGATTCTGGGGACTGAGCTCTATTGTCAGGCTTGGCATCAGGTGCCTTTATCCACTCACTGGTCCAAGTTTGTTTATTTTGAGTGAGACAAGATATGTAGCACCATTGACCTTTGCCATGCAGTCTTTCAGCTCCTCAGGCAAGTGTCACTGTGCCTACCTGGTCTATTGTTGTGTTTTGGTAGCAGAATATCCCAGGCTGGCCTTCAACTTCTGATCTTCCCATCTTCACTTTTGGTTTGTTTGTTTTTTGAGACAGGGTTTCTCTGTGTAGCCCTGGCTGTTCTGGAGCTTACTCTGCAGATGAGGCTGGCCTTGAACTCACAGAGATCCATCTGCCTCTGCTTCCCAAGTGCTGGAATTAAAAGTGTGAGCCACCACTGCCCTGGCCCCATCTTCACTTCTTAACTGCTGGAATTACAGCATACATATGTCAACTAGCCCAGTTTTTGTGGTGCTGGGGATCAAACCCAGCAAACTCAGGGCATAATGCCAGGCAAGCACTATGCCAACTGAGTCACATCCCTGGCTGCTCCATTATCTTTTGATGCCTAGACTAGTATCAGGCACTATATAGCATATCCCTGGATAATTTTAATGCTCCCAAAATACTTGTCCTTCACATACTTAGCTAGCCCCACCCCCCAGGACTCCCAGCATCTACAGGTATAGGAACAGGTCTGGTTACTATTTCTGTTATGCCTTGCCCAGGATGTTATGTAACTAGAATCACACTCTATATGACATTTTCAGACTAAGTTCTCTCACTTTTTTTTGAAACAGGGTTTCTCTGTGTAGCTCTGGCTGTTCTGGAACTTACCAGGCTGGCCTTGAATTTACCGAGGTCCACCTGCATCTGCCTCCCAACTACCGGGGATAAAGATGTATGCCACTGCTGCCCTGCAAGATTTATTTATTTAATGATTTTTTTATGCATATGAGTGTCTTGCCTATGTGCATGTCTGCTATCTGCATAGATAAGAAAAGGGTACTAGATCCCCTGGGACTGGAGTAACGGGATTGTGAGCTGCCATTTTCATGCCTGGAATCAAACCTGAGTCTGAGACCACTGAGCCAACTCTCTAGTGCCCCCCCCCCATGGCTTTATAATCCATAGTAATTCCTTTATTGCATGAATTCTATTTAGCATTGTAATAAACCCAAAGCCAGATATTGGGGGAAAGCTGAAATATCAGAGAGACAGAGAAACAAGCCACAGCTAAGTCTCACCTTGCTAATTTCTGTTTCTTTCATGAATCCTCTGACTCCCAACCTCTCTCATCAGCATTCAGGGAAGTGTCACAGAAAATTGAATTCCTCCTCTGTCCCTCTCCACCCAGCTAAATCACTTCCTCTTTCAACATTTCTAGAGCTAGGATTGAAGGTGTGGGTCACCACTCCCTGATCTTTACTCCTTGGCCCTGTCCTATGGTATTTCAGGCTATTTTTTTTTTTATTAAATATACATCTTAATATATTAAATACATTTCTTGTTTGTTTGTTTGTTTGGGTCAAGGTTTCACATTGTAGCCCAGGCTGGCCTGGAACTTGTGGTAATCCTGCTGCCTTAGCCTATAAAGTGCTAAGATTACTGTGTGTCACCAAGCCTGTCTTGCATTCTTTTTGTGTGTGTATGTGTGGTTCAAACGTGTGTCTTAGTAAGGTTTTATTGCTGTAAAGAGACACAATGACCACAGCAACTCTTATAAAGGAAAATATTTCACCGGGGGCTGGCCTAGAGTTTCAGAGGTTTAGTTGATTATCATCATGGTGGCATGCTGGCAGATGCTGGAGAGGTAAAGTATCTGAATTGGCAGGTAGTAGAAAGAGAAAATGAGCCACTGGGCCTGGTTTGAGCTTCTGAAATCTTAAAGGACACAGTGACAGACTTCCTTCAAAAAGATCATACCCACTCCTTAAGGCCACTCCTCCTAATCCCTGTCAAGTAGTATCATTCTCTAATGACCAGGTATCCAAATATATGAGCCTATGGGGCCATTGCTGTTCAAACCATCACACACTGATCCAGGTGGATGCTGAGTGTTTCTGCTGTCACTGTCTGCCTCTGCCTCATTGAGCCAGAAAAGGCTCAACATTTGAGCTAGGCTGGCCGGCCAGTAAGCCCTTAGCATCCACTTGTCTTCACCTTACAATGCTGGGATCAAAGGCATGTGCAGTCATGTTTGGCTTTTTAAATGTGTTCTAAGGATTTGAACTAAGGTTTTTCATGCTTGTAGAGCAAGTGTTGTGTAGTTGTTCTTTGGACCGTCAGCTCCAGAATAATGGCATGGAGACTTTATTATGAAGGCTTGGCCTTAGCCTAGGCTTGTTCCCGGCTCTTTAGACTTAACTAGTTTATATTAATCTGTGTTCTGCCACATGTCTTGTTACCTCTTTTCCATACTATATGTTCAACTTCCTGAGGTCTCACTGGGGAATCCCTGCCTCTCCAGTTCTTCCCCTGATTTCCCCTCTCTCCAAGGAAGTCCCGCCTATCTTCGCCTGCCTAGCTGTTGGCCATTCAGCTCTTTATTAAACCCACAATAGTGTTGTTACTCACTGAGTCTCCTTCCCAGTCCCTTGTTTTTTGTTTATTTGCTTGTTTGTTTGAAACAGGATCTCACTATCTAGCCTTGTCAGGCCTGGAACTCTCTAGATAGACTAGGCTGGCCTTGAACAGGACAGGACAGATTACTAAAATCAAGAGAGATTAGATGGCCAGGCATACAGGTGGTGTATCCCTTTAACTCCAGCACTTGGGAGGCAGAGACAGTGGATCATCTTTGTTCTAGTTTGAGCTAGTTCAGAACAGCAAGGGCTACACAGAAACTGTCTTGAAAAAACAAACAAACAACACACACACACACACACACACACACACACACACACACACACACACAAGCATGCACGGGTGGGGGGGGGGGACTGGGGGTGGTTAGGTGGCTTGTCAAAGTCACCTATATTCCAGAACTTAGACCTATGAGGCAGGAGGAGGGCCATGAGGACAACAACTGCATTGTGATACCTTCTCTCAAAATAAATAAGCAAACACTGTTGGGCATGCCTGTAGAGCTATGTGTCTGTAGTCCTAGTATTTGGGAGGTAGAAGCAGGAGGATGAGTTCAAAGCCAGCCTTCTCATGTAGTGAGTTTGAGACCAGCCTGAGATCATAAAATCTCATCTCAGAACAGCAACAACTGTAGGCAGATATTTTTGTTCCACCAGCCTGTTTCCAAATAAACACAGAGATTTCTTACTAATTATGAAAACCCAGTCGATAGCTTAGGCTTGTTTCTAACTAGCTCTTTTAACTGAAGTTAACCCATTTCTGTTCATCTGTGTTTCCAGGTGACTTGTGGCTTTTACCTCTTTTCTTGCATGTCTCTGTTCCCTCTAGTTCACTGCAGCGTTCTCTGTCTAACTCTCCCACCCATACCTCCTGCTTAGATAATGGCCAATCAGAAGACGCCTTGGCCAAAATGTACCTCCACAGTGTAGAAAAAAGATTGTCCCACAACAGACAGCAACAAAAGGAATGCTGGGGAGATGCTTCCACTGCTAAAGTGCTGTGCTGGCACAAGGTCCTGAGTTCTGTCCTCAGGACCCATTTAACGCCCGGCCTGGTGCTGTGCTCTTGGAATCCCAGGACTGGGGAACCAGAGACAAGTGGATCTGTAGAACCTGCTGGCAAGCTAGGCTAGCCTAGTGGAGAGTTCCAGGCCAGAGAAAAACTGTTGCCAGTTAAGGAAGGCTTGTTGTCTTCTGGTACACCCCCTCCCCCGAGGTAAAAATAAGAGAAACCAAAAAGAAGAAAATGAAGTCCTTGACAAACAGATTTCTGGGTTTCATGTTACTTTTTCTGTACCTTGTGTTCCTACAAAGGGGTGGAGTAACTAAAAGAGCTTTGTTTCTGGCAGCAAAGCCATCCCAGTGAGCTAGCTTTCTGCCTCTGCACATGCCCCTTGTGACTGCACCTGTGGGCCAGCCTGGCCTTTGCAGTTTCCAAGCAGGGTGTAGATTGCCAGTGATTCCACGGCTACAGTCTGAGAAGTAGCACACTAGTATACTTTAATCCTTTCTCCTCTCTAGGTGGCTCTAACCTGGACAGCTCAAGACCAAATGGGAGAGGCCTGCTTATGGACCAAAACTCTGGGGCCAGGTGTCCGGAGAAATCAGAAAACTCCCTCACCAGGTACCGAAACCTTTCCTTCATTTGCAGCTCTGATGAGTGAGACTCTATTCACCAGAGAATCACCCCCACTGTGTATAATGTAAGTTTTTCCAACCAGCTGAAGCCTGAGAGATGTTTCTAATGTGCATGACACAGCTCTTACTGTGTATGCCAAACTGCATCCTCTTACAGGGACTGTTGTTTACATCAGAGTTTCATACTTTACTGTTTTAGAGCTAGGAGACTCAGGTGATAAGAAATTACATAAGTGGTGGAGAGATGGAGACCGCTGACTGCCTTTATGGAGAACCCAAGTTTGATTCTCAGCAAACACATGGCTCCAGGGATCTGATGCTCTCTTCTGGGAATTTCACTTATATGTATATATCCTTGTGGAGACATATGCATCCTTAAAAATAATAAAATAAATATTAAAAAAGGAAAAGAGATGCCGAGCTCTGGTGGTGCACTTTAATTCCAGCACTTGGGAATCAGAGGCAGGCATAGCTCTGTGAGTTCGAGGCCAGCTGAGTACAAAGTGAGTTCCAGGACAGTCAGCTACACAGAAAAAAGGTGTCTTGAAAAATTAAAAAAGAAAGAAAGAAAGAAAGAAAGAAAGAAAGAAAGAAAGAAAGAAAGAAAGAAAGAAAGAAAGAAGGAAAGAAGGAAAGAAAGAGAGAAAGAAAGAGAAGGAAAGAATAAAGGAAAGAGACTACATAGGTTGGGGAGAGAAGACAAGATGGCCTAAGTAGAGAAAGCATTATCTCACTCATTTGAGGACCTGAGTTCAGATTCCCAGACCTGTGTTATTTATTATTACTATTTTTTTTAATAAGGCACTCAGACTTGAACTTGTAAGCACTCTAAATCTCCTGTATAGATATAGAAAATGGTCTGGAGAGATACTTTGGCAGTTTATAGCACTTACTGTGCAATTGTGAGAACCAGAGTTCAGATCCCAATGCCTGAGTAACTAACCAGCTGTTCAGTGAACATGTTTGTAATCCAGGACCCAGAACAGGAGGATGGGGCATGGAGACAGAAGGATCATTGGGACTTGCTGGCTTCCACCCTAACTTAGCAAACTGGAGCTCCAGGTTCAGGGAGAAAGCCATTCCAGCCTGCTTGAAAGACTATACAGTACTGGAGGAGGAGTTCCAGTGCCCTCTTCTGGCCAGTGCGTGCATACAACAAATTGATGCTTTTAAAACAAGCCTGGCAAAGGTAGCAAGCTCCTTTAATCCTAGCACTAGGGAGGCCGAGGCAGGTAGATGGATCTCTGTGAATTCAAGGCTAGCTAGGTCCACACAGTGAGTTACTGGCTATTACTGCACACAGCAAAATGATTTTAAAAAACAAGCAAAGATACAGGAAGCTGAAAATGTTTGATTCCCCCCACACACATTCTTTTTATAGTTTTCTGACTTGGAAAAAACTGTATTTTTTTCTTTACCCCTCTCCCATCATTCTCATTATATTTAGTGTGTTATTTAGTGCCTCCCACGGATGATAAGTAGATTGGCCAAGAGAAAATACTTACTTTTGGTTAATATTTTAGTTACACCTTAAGCAACAGTGAGCAATCCCCAGATTTGAATGTATTCAGGAATCCAGCATTCTCAAACCTTTTAGTATCTATGCTACATATTCTTATTTATTTATTTATTTATGAGACAAGACTTCTTTATGTAGCTCTGGATGTCCTAGAACTTGCTTTGTAGAACAGACTAGCCTGAACTTACAGAGATCTGCCTGCCTCTGCCTCTTCAGTGCTGGGATTAAAGGCGTGTACCACCATGCCTGGCCTTAAAAATTTTTTAAAAGTTTTATTTTTATATGCCTGAGTGTTTTGCCTGTGTGTGTGTCCCACATGTACCTGATGCCATCAGGTTAGAAGAGAGTACCATTAATGAAAACTGGAGTTAAAGGTGGTTGGCAGCCACCATGTGGGTGCTGGGCACTGAACTTGACTTCTCCACAAGAGCAACAAGTACTGAACCATCTCCTCAGTCATACCCCACCCTCACTTTTCTCGAGACAGGGTCACATTTTGAAGCCCTGGCTAGTCTAGAGCTTGATGCATAGATGAAGATGGCCTTGAACTCAGAGCTATGCCTGTCTCTGGCTTCCTAGTGCTGAGATTAGTGTGTACATGGTGCTATATAGTCCTACGTAACCTTAATTGATATATAAGGAATAGTGCCGCCGTTGGTACTCATGTGGGGTCTTAGTCAGGTCTCTATTGCTGTGAAAGGACACCATGACCACAGCAACTATTGTAAAAGAAAGCATTTCATTGTGGCTGACTTACAGTTTCAGAGGTTTAGTCCACTGTCATCCTGGTGGGGAGCATGGTGGCTCGCAGGCTGGTGTTGAAGCAGTAGCTGAGAACTACATCCTGATGCCTCAAAACAAGAAGAGAGTCTGGGTCTGACTTGGGCCTTAGAAACCTCAGAAGCCACCTCCTCCAGTGTTACACTTCTTCCAGCAAGGCCACACCTACTCCAATAAAACCACACCTCCTAGTCCTTCACTCCCTGGTAACTAGACATTCAAATATATGAGCTTCTGGACGCCAGTGCTGGGAATGGCTTCAAGAGCCTTGTATACTTTAGTTCATTAAGACATCTTCAGTGTTTCTTAGCTTGTAACATAGGACTCCGGTGACCCCGGTAGGTGAATAAGTCGTATTTTTCTTACATTAGCTCTTGAATAATTATATCCTGACTATAAATACTACATAATAACGAAGTCTAAATTTCCATTGCCTTTTTACTTTGGCCTATTCCAAGGGGTCCAGAGGACTTTATGTTCTTGTCCTGTGAGACACAAAGCTACAGAAAGAATGCTGTCACATCTGAGTTCCTGTCACACTCCACTCCCTGCAGGACAAGTGAATTCCACCTTTGTAGTACTGGGACTTGAACTCAGGACCTTGTGCATACAAGTTAAGGGCTCTGCCTAATGAGCTTTGCCCCCTTAAATTTTTTATTTAGGGTCCCTTTGTGACCTAAGATTCTATGAATATATTATCAGAAAAAAAAATTCTAGACCAGTATACTATGTAATTGACCTATCTGTTTACTTAATCTTCCAATTACTATTAGCAAATAAATTTACCTTGGACTCCTTTATTCTTCTGTGATACAGGTACTAATGTGTGAGAACATCTAGCTTTATGTTTCTTTTCCATGCCAGACTCAAAATATGATTAAGATGCTTTTATTTTTTTTCAGACAGAATAAGTCCAAGTCTGAAATTACTGACATGGTTCGCTCCTCCACAATCACGGTATCAGACAAGGCTCACATTTTATCCATGCAGAAGTTTGGGCTTCGAGACACAATTGTGAAATCACATCTTGTGCAGAAGGAAGAGGATTATACCTACATCCAGAACTTCAGGTAGCTAACCAGGTTTCCACAGCTTTATTTCTATTTAGACAGAGTGTCACTATGTAGTCATGTAGGCTGAACAAGCTTCAAACTCACAGAGATCTATCTGCCCCTGCTTATGGAATACTGGGATTAAAATTGTTTATCAGTGGTTTTTCAAGGCAAAATGGCCATTCTGCTCTCTAGAATTTGAACATCTGCCTTCACATACCTTGGATTTGGAAGCAAATTATTCTGTTTGATATTTTCCCTTTTTAAAAAGTATCCTTGCGTTGACTTTTTTGGGGTGTGTGTGGGGGGCATAATGTTCCCCAATGTTATCCAGCTTGGTCTCAAACCTAATGGATGAAGTGATCCTCCTGCCTCAGCTATACAAATGCCAGGGTTATAGAGAGGTGTTTCTGTGCCCACCCTGGTTGCTGTCTGTGGGCAGGTGTCTGAACATGCTGTGTCTCCTCTGGGCAGGCCCCCAGCTTGTAGGTGACTGCAGAGATAGTCACACGAGTAAATGTGTGCAGATCAGAGAGCTGTACCCTAAGTCTCGAGTACCAGCCTGAAGTTCTTTATTCCATGGTCACTCCGGGCCTTTGAAGAAAATCATTGAAAATGAAATCTGTTAACATTCCATAATCCTGTTAGTTAGGCTCACTGAACATTAAATGAATAAAACTTTCAGAGTTCTGCTGGAGCCTTAATAAGGCAAAATAACGTTTCTAAGCATATGGTGAAAAAGGGACCTGTGGCCATTCCTGCCACTTGCCGGAAGCCCTTACCATCATTTTCCTTTCAGCAGTACCCACAGGGCAAAGTCATTTTGTGGTGGCTGTTTAAGGGAAGGAGGCATGTTCAGAGCAGGCTGGCCTGCTTGTTTGTTGGTTTATTTATTTACTTGTGATAGCGTTTGTTGCTGTACACTGGGTATATAGCTGAAGCTGGCCTTGAATTCACAGCTGTTCTCCTTCCTCACTGTCTCAAGTGCTGGGGGATTATGAGCATGTGCAGTCACACCAGGCTCAGAGAAGACCTACAAAGATAGACTGCTGGATATCCAGTGGTACCATCATGATTGATCTAGGTTAGATAGGACATTTCTTATTTGTTTTCCTTCTTCTTTTTTCCTTAAATACTTTTTTGTTTGTTTGTTTTTTGAGACAGATTTCTCTGTACATCCTTGGCTGTTCAAGAACTAGCTCTGTGGACCAGGCTGGCTTCAAACTCAGAGATCCGTCTGCCTCTGCCTCCAAAATGCTGAGATTAAAGGCATGCACCACCACTGCTGCGCCATTTCTTATGTCTTAAAATGCCATTACACCCAGACTGAATCCCAGACTTGCTATTTGCAGATCACTGACTGAGTCTCTCTGATGATAGGTTTTTTGTGGGTACATACAATGTGAATGGACAGTCCCCCAAAGAATGCCTCCGGCCCTGGCTGAGCCACAGTACCCAAGCCCCAGATGTGTACTGTGTAGGGTGAGTGTTCCTCCTTTGTTATTTTGGTTCTCAAGAATGGAGAGCCACACTGAATGAATGGGGACATGAATTGAGCTGAGCTGGGTCTTCATAGCAGGTGAAGGAATTGAAACAGAAGCTCAGCCCAGGGACAGCTGCTTCTCTGTTTGAAGTTCATCCTGATAAACAGAGGTCTGGCCACACACTGTGCTTGGTATTTAAATGCTAATATTAATTTAGTATAACCTTCTGTTAAAAATTGGTGTGTCATTACTTGACATTCAACACATATTTGGTCGCAAAGCAAAAAATGTTTTTGCCAGGAAAGGAAGATTCCCTATCATCAGTTAGTCAATTTTGTAAGTGTGTGTGTGTGTGTGTGTGTGTGTGTGTGTGTGTGTGTGTGTGTGTGTGTGTGTGTGTGCGTGTGCGCGCGCATGCCAGACAGACAGGGTCTCTCTCTAGTCTGGGGCTTAGTAGGGCTAGACTGGCTGCTCAGTAAGCTCCGCTTGTCTGCCTGTTTTCTGCCTCTCAGCGCTGGATGTGGATCACCATACTTAGCCTCCCTTTGTTTGTGGTTTTTGGTGTTTTGTTTTGTTTGCTCTCACTATGTAGCTCTGGAAGTTGCTATGTAGACCAGGTTGGCCTTGAACTCGGAGATCTGCATCCCTCTGCCTTTGGAGTATTGGTAGTAGATGCATGAGCTCACATGTAGAGAATCACCCGGGAAGTCTCAGGCCATTCAGTTCTCTGGTTCTATTTGTTTTTAGCCCCTCTGGAGGGCCCTGCAGTTCAGCCAGAAAGCGGGGACCTGAGCCCAGAGCAGACTTGGGGTGTGTTCCCTGCATGTTGCCTTTCTCTCCGGTTCACTGATCCTCTCCACATAGGTTCCAAGAGCTCGATCTGAGTAAAGAAGCCTTCTTCTTTCATGATACCCCAAAGGAGGAAGAGTGGTTTAAGGCTGTATCAGAGAGCCTTCATCCAGGTGCCAAGTATGCAAAGGTAAGTGAGGACTCGGGACTTTGTCACTTCTGTATCCTGCAAGGTAAGCCTGAGATAAATGCTCAGCTTTTGGTGAACCTTTGGTGGAAACCATTCCTGGTCAGCCTCACCTTTCTCCAGAGGGGTCTGTCTGAGTGGAAGGATGAGGGGTCTAGGCACTTGAAAGTGGTTAGGGTATCATGTGGCATGTTCTGTTAGTGGACAGACTACCTTGTATCCGGGCTTGGAGGAGGGTCTGTGGAAGTGCTTCAGCCAGCTTCCACACCACATTTCTCTCAGGACAATGTTGCTTTCCAACTTCTGTCTGCGGCAGCTATCACTTGAGACTTGGGCTCTGTGTTCCAGGTGAAGCTCATCCGGCTGGTTGGGATTATGTTGCTGTTGTACATCAAACAGGAACACGCAGCATATATCTCAGAAGTGGAAGCTGAGACTGTGGGCACGGGAATCATGGGGAGGATGGTGAGTCGTTGATAATGTTTGTACATTGAGGACCTTGACCCCTAATGTTTTGACTCAACCTCTCAGGGTGCAGGAACCATACAAACCCACCTGAGATGCTGCTCTTGCAGAATTAGCTATACCCATAGACAGGGCTGGATTGAGTAGAAATCCAGCTGATGCATTTCTCCATCTTGTTAGTGTTGGAGCATCTGGTTGATCTGCCTTTAGTGTAGTGCGGTATAGAAACTGTGTTGGGGCCACCTGGGAAAACAGAGTCCTGTAGGCTTGCAATGTCTTCTTCTGGAATCTCCTAGAGTCCTGCCCTTAGCTTCCTCTGCAAGAGCTGAGTTGGACACGTGGCTGGCTCACCAGGGATACAGAGAAAAGAACAGAAGGTTGAGAGAGGCAGACTCTGGCCCGAGCTTCCTATAAATAGCTAGGGGATTCTTATCTGTGAGATACAGATAGTAACTCTGTAAGGCCATTTTGAAGACAAAACATGTGACAGTCTCAAGGTTTGAATGACTGAAGAGGGTCCTTTTACTAGGGTAACAAAGGAGGAGTGGCAATCCGGTTCCAGCTGCACAACACGAGCATCTGTGTTGTAAACTCCCACTTGGCAGCTCACACGGAAGAGTACGAGCGGAGGAACCAAGACTACAGAGACATTTGCTCACGAATGCAGTTCTCTCAGGTGGACCCGAGCCTCCCCCCTCTCACCATTAGCAAGCATGAGTGAGTCTGAGTTTTTTCATCCTCAGGCCCCTCATGTGACTACTAGGCTCTGGGTTCTCAGTCATGCTGGGGAGGTAAATGCTGGAGGCTAGGTATCTAGCCTCTTACTTGCCAGCTCTTACTTGTCTCTTGGAAATCCTTGGCTTCCTGACTTACCATCTGGAAGACCTCTAGAGCCATTGTCAAGCATCCCTTGTCCCTGGAGAGGCATTGGGTTTATTTGCCTAGAGATCTGAGCAAAGCAGCAAAGATCTTACATCTTATGCACAGTCTGGAGTACTGTTTAGGTTTCCAGGTCTGTTCTTCCAGAGCATGTGCCATTGAGAGTTGGATCTGTGTTTCTTGTTGCCTGCACTTGCTCATTCCTTCCCATTCTGCTTGCCAAAAGCATAGTTGCAGCTGCATAGAGAATGTTGTGCTAGCTTTTGTTCATTCTTTTTATTTATCTCCAAAACTTGCTATTTTGTCTGATTTCAAAGCCTTGAAATTTCAGACTTCATGGTCACAATTGAAAGTTATGGATCCTCTTTTATAAAGAGGAAGCCACTGGGGTCCTGTATGAAGCAGTGGAACTGTCTCTGACTTACTGGTATTCTGGAAGCTGACTAGATGGCTGTTCTCTCCAGCATCTCTTCTAGGGAGCATGGCTCCTCTGTGAGGCGGCTGGCATGGCCTTTTGTCTGCTTTTAGCCTGAGGATGCATGTGTTGTGGGAGGGGGCACACTGGTTGACAGGATTATTAGTGATATGGTTGTTGGCTTCAGGTAGAGCAGTATTTGACTTCGTGGCATGTCTGATATCATCAGGGAGCAGCGGCAGGTGTATTGAACCACATCATAGCTCTTCCCAGGAGTGCAGAGTAAGCCAGTGGTGTGGTAGGCAAACTAGGCCTTACTATTAAATGTGAGCTTTGCTTCAGACAGTTTTCCCTTGGAGAGTGCTAAGAACATATCTGTCGGCTAAAATGTAACATGGTGCCTGAGTGACTGAAAGATTTATACTTTTTGATCTTTTTAAAACCACTTCCTGCTATTCAGCAAACAGCCATCTTGCTTTTAGACATCTTTGTTTTATTTGTTTGTTTGAGTCAGGGTCCACTATATAGCCAAGCTAGTTTTTAACTGGCTTATGCTCCTGTATTAGCTTCCTGCATGCTGGGATTACAGGACTGTGTCATGACAAGCAAATAGGCCTTGCTTTTAGATGTTTTGAGTCTGTCTTTTCAACTATACATGAATAAAACAGTCAAGAACTCCAGGCCGTTTATGATGAGCCGCGGGCCAAGACAACCGAGTCAGCAGTGCCTTAGCCATGCTAGTGAGCAGGTGGGAAGGGAAATTCTGCCACAGCTCAGTTTCTGTCCACCCCGGGGCTCCTGTCTGATAGGTCCTGGATAGGAAGGGTTAAAGCGTCCCCTAAGCCCTGCCACCTTTGTGCTCTGTCCTCACAGTGTGATCTTGTGGCTGGGAGATCTCAACTACAGAATAGAAGAGCTGGATGTGGAAAAGGTGAAGGCACTCATCGAGGAGAAGGCCTTTCAGACCCTGTATGCATATGATCAGGTACACACGGGGACACAGTGTCGTCCCCTGCTTGGGAGGCTTCCCTAAGGCCCTGATGCTGTCCACTCATGCCTGCATTCCATCTGCATCCCTCTCTCTTGGCTCTGTCCAAGGAGTACTTTTGTGTCCCTTAGGGTAAGAACACACTCGCTCTCATTTGCTCAAGAGATCAGGAGTTGGGGCCATAAGGGCTTTACGTTATTGATTTTATTTTTTTCCTTCAGTAAAGAAACTACTTCTATTTTAGGTGATTTACTAATTCTCTTTAGAGTGAGTCCCCTGCTCCTGCCTCTTCTTCTCCAGTGTGAGGGAACTTTCCCAGCTCTTTCTCCTCACTCTGCGGCCTCTTGTGTCCCACCGTCCACGTCACAGGCTGAGGGAGGCCTGCATCTGACTCTTTGCCGCTCTCCTCAGTAGACTTGAGACTTGTTAGGTGCTCAGAACTGTCCAGCACGCTGAAGCCCTCTTTCTTTTCCACCTGAGCTCTCCCCTCCCTGACGGCCTGGGCATCATTAGGTCCGAATCCTTCAATTCTCTTTCTCTTTCCCAGCACAGAATAGTTGAAGGAGAATCCTAACTCTGCTGTCTCTCTTCAGGAAGTCATTTCTTTATTGACTCATGGGACAGGAATAATTTTCTCATGGGTCCTTTCCCTGAGGTAGGGCTCGTGATGTGGATTGGTTTTATGGTCTCCACTAATCTCAGGGTTGGCCTTTTATTCTGAGGGCATTTCTCACCCGTTCTTTTGTATAGCTGAAAATCCAGGTGGCTGCCAAGACCGTCTTCGAAGGCTTTACGGAGGGAGAGCTTACCTTCCAGCCTACTTACAAGTACGATACTGGCTCTGACAACTGGGACACCAGGTGCGTCAAAGGGTCCTTCTGGGGGTAAGGAGGTAGAAACCCAGGAATTCTGGGAAGCACTGGTTCTTATGTGCCTGAAGAAGATAAGGTCCTTGTGACTGCATGTTTTCCACTATGGCAAACGTTTCCTCTTATCTAAGCTCGTGCCTTTCCTGTTATTTCTTTTTGACTAGGCATCATTACATCATGGGTCTTGACACTCACTGATTTTCCTTTTTCTATTCCTGTTTGTGTTTGATACAGTGTTTCTCTGAGTAGCCTCAGCTGTCTTAGAACACACTCTATTGACCAAGCTGGCCTTGAATTCACAGAGATTCACTTGGATCTGCCTCCTGAGTGCTGGGATTAAAGCTGTGCACCACCACCACTCACCTTTTATTTTCCTTTTAAGAAGATATATTTGTTTTTATTTTATGTATGAGTGTTTTTGTCTGTGTGTATGTGCACTGCATCTTGGCCTGGTACCTGCAGAAGCCAGAGAGGGTGCCAGGTACCATGGAACTGGAGTTATAACTCTAGCTAGTTGTGAGCCACCATGTGGGTGCTGAGAACTGAACCCAGGTCCTCTGCAAGAGCAGCTAGTGTTCTTAACCACTGAGTCATCTCTGCAGCCCACCAGTTGGCTTTGAGTTGTGTTTAAGGTAAATTGGTGCTTAGTTTTAGTTACTAGTTAGTATTTTTTTAATAGTGCGTACTATATGCCACACACTCCAAGACGTATTTGATTTGCATATCTCATTTTAACCTGGTAAAACCTGTTGAAGAAGCTAGAGAGACGGCTCAGCAGTTAAGAGCCCTGGTTGCTCTTTCAGAGGACCTCGGTTCAATTTTCAGCACCCACACAGCAGCTCACACTATCTGTAACTCCATTTTCAGGGGACCCGATACCCATGGCAAAACACCAATGCACTGTTTTTTAAAAGAACCTGTTGGGGTAGATATGGTTTATGATGACACTGGGGCTGAGGTATAGAAAGTCCAAGAGCCTCCCAAACATGTAAGCACTAGAAACAGAATTTGAGCTCAGGCAGAAGTTCACAGGCTGCTCCCTTAACAACTTTCCTTTAAGGACTGTGGAGTGCTATTCTTCTGTTGCCTCTTCACTTTCTCTCCATCCCCCTGTGTACATCAGCAGGGCAGGGACTCAGTCTGAACAGTTTTCTGTTGGAGCTTTTTATAGCTACCGTGACTGACACCCACGGGGACACCTTGTTCTTCCATGGGCCTAATCACCCACCATCTTAGATTCCCTGGCTGCTCCTGCCCTGGCCTTTCTGTTTCTGTGAACCTACCCTTGTGGACTCTGTATTTCAGTGACAAGTGTCGTGCTCCTGCCTGGTGTGACCGAGTCCTCTGGAAAGGAAAGAACATCTCTCAGCTGAGTTACCAGAGCCACATGGCTTTGAAGACCAGTGACCACAAGCCTGTCAGCTCCGTGTTTGACATTGGGGTAGGTCCTGGAGAGATGGCTTAGATATTAAAAGCCCTTGCAGCTCTTCCAGAGGATCCAAGTTTGGTTCCGAGCACTCATGCTGGGCTGCTCCAGATCACCTGAGCAGGCGGATCCAATTCCAGGGGAACTGCAGCAGGACAGGAACCTGGAGGTGGGAGCTGATGAGGGGGCTTACTGGTTTGCTACTCATGGCTTACTCAGCCTGCTTTCTTATAGGATCCAGGACTGCCAGCTCAGAGGTGTTCCCACCCACAATGGGTTGGGCTCTCCCCCTGCCCCATCAATCACTAGCTAAGAAAATGTCCTACAGGTTTGCTTCCAACTTCATCTTATGGAGGCATTTCCTTAATTGAGGCTCCCTTCTCAATATCAGCTTGTGTCAAGTTGACACAAACTAGCCAGACACCCATATACATAAAATAGAAACAAATACATTTTTTTAAAGTACAATTAAAGTGTAAAGCTAATTATTACTTGCTTTTAAATACATATGAATATTTCCTCATACATGAACGGTCCTGTTTTTCTCCTGGACTTTGTTTATTATTTGCAGCTGATTTGTGTCCGTCTCTTTTGTTTTCTTTAAAAAGAGCTCACATTATACCCATTCTGAGAACATCTTTTGTCTTCACCGAAATGTTTTAGGGCTGGGGAATGTAGCACAATTGGTACAGAACTTGCCTAGTTTGCATGAGGTACTGTTGTCAATTCCCAGAACTACACAAGCCAGATATGATAGCACATACTCGTAACCCTAGCACACAGAAACTGGAGATAGCAAGATCAGGGTTCAGGGTCATCCTTGGCTACATAGGGGACTGTGAGATTCTGTTTTTCTCCAGCTCCTACTACAAAAGATAATATATTTTAGGGGATTTTTCCTGACAGTAATGGATGATACAAGTCTCTTTTTTTAAAAAAAAATTTTTTAGCATTTACTTACAGTGTGTGTGCATGCACATGTACATGCATACTACAGTATTCATGGGATGGTCAGGGACCTATGGGAGTCCATCACTTGGATTCCAGGGATCAAACTCAGGTCCTTGGGCTTAGAGGTAAGCGCTTGTATCTATTGTGCCATCTTGTAGGCCTGGTGTTTATTAGTTTTAAAGACTGAAAACTTTTCTGTAGTAAGGACAAACCATAATGTATTGATGATTTGTTTGCAAAATATCCCCATTTCATGTGGTGCAGTAGTGACTGCCCTTCATGTGTATTTTCTTATGTTTATATGAGTATTCTGTAGACTGAAATTCTCTCTCTGTGTCTCTGGTTTTTTGAGACAAAGTTTCTTCATGTAACTCTAACCTAGCTGTCCTGAAAATCCCTCTGTAGACCATGCTGGCCTAGAACTCACAGATCTGCCTGCTTCTTCCTCCCAGTGCTGGGTTTAAAGGTGTGGCCACCACTCCTGGTTAGACTGAAAGTCTCAGTGGTGACATTAGTAACTGAAGGAGGATTCTACCTTAGTTTGAGCTGTTCAGAGAGCTGTGGTGGGATTGCTTGAGCCCAGGGGCTTGAGACCAGTTCAGTGTGGGAAACAACAAAACCATGTGTGTGTGTGTGTGTGTGTGTGTGTGTGTGTGTGTGTGTGTCTGTGTGTCTGTGTGTCTGTGTGTCTGTGTGTCTGTGTGTCTATGTGTCTGTGTGTCTATGTGTCTGTGTGTCTATGTGTCTGTGTGTCTATGTGTCTGTGTGTCTATGTGTCTGTGTGTCTGTGTGTCTGTGTGTGTGTGCATTTTTTAATTAGTTTATGAAGGGGGTGGAGTAATGTAATGGTGGATAGGAACTGGTTTCACAAGTTCCTGGGAATGCCTTTTTCTATAGTCTAGCTAGATATATGGACTGCCCAAAACAGTTAGTGCCTACTCCAACAGCTCTTACCATTAAAAAAAAAAAAAAGACTTATTTATTTTTGTGATTGGTTCACTATGTAGACTGGACTGGTCTCAAACTTAGAGATTTGGATTAGAAGTATATAGCCCCATGCCAGGAAAGATTTATTTTTATTTTATATGTATGAGTGTTTTGCCTGCATACCTGTATATGCACTGGCTGCATGCTCGGTGCTCCCAGAGACCAGGAAAGGGCATAAATCCCCTGGAACTGGTTATAGTTGTGAGCCAGCATGTGGGTGAGGAAAACTGTGTCCTTGAGCAGCCTTGAGCCATCTCTCCAGCCCCAGTTCTTACCATTTATAATTCTACCAATTATGTGAGCTTGTTTCCTTTGCCAATAACTTTTAAAATTTATCTTATTTTTAGTTAATTTGCACTGGTGTTTTGCCTGAATGTTGTCTGTGTGAGGGTGTAATATAACTGCTGATATATCTCTCCAGCTCCACCAATAATTTTTAAAATTTTTTTTTGTCAATGCAATGAGAAGGGAAGGAGACAAAGCATTGTTTATGCAGCAGCTCCCTGGTTCCTAGTGAAGTCAGACAGGTCAGCACTCATTTATTTGCCTTTGTCACCAGCACTTCCTGGGTTGCTTTGTACTACCTGTTCTTGCCAGGGTAGTAGAGTCACTGCAGTCAGAATCAGAAATTGGAGAAGAGCCAAAGACTAGGTGTGGTGGGTCTTGCCTTTAAGCTGTGACTTGGAGGCCAACCTGTTCTACATAGTGAAATACTCTGGGGGAGTACTCAGTAATGTTGCAATTCATATTTTATTGTTGAAAATGCGAAAAGTGTTTATAATTAAAATACAGAATGGAGAGCCTGACATATTCTTGAGTTTGTGTTTAAAAAGCCAAGAAATACATCTTTGTATCAAAACCATAGAAAAAAATATCCCACTGCCAGCCTTTGGGTGACAAGCAAGCAGGACAGAGATGAAAAGGATTCTTTGGCTAAGACCTGAGACCCAACAGGAGGAGCAGCCAGGACATCCCAGTGGCAGCAGGTGGCCTTGCTTGCAGATCCTTCTAAGTCTGTCATTAATTGGGTTTTTGTTAATAAACTAAATCTACTTAGCTGTCACTTCCTGAAATGCTGGCAGCTGATGTTTCCTGATACCTCACACACTGTCAACACCAAGAAAGAAAAATGGCTAGAAGGCTCTGCACTCATCTCTAATGTGTTCCTCCAGGTGCGGGTCGTGAATGAAGAACTCTACCGGAAGACACTGGAGGAGATTGTCCGCTCCTTGGATAAGATGGAAAATGCCAATATTCCTTCTGTGTCCCTCTCCAAGCGGGAGGTAGGAAAGACCCAGCCAGAACTGTTAAGAATATTAGCATCAAGGGTTGGGGAGTTGGCTTAGTTGGTAGGACCTAAGTTCAAGCCCTAGAGCCCATGTTGTGGTGGTGGTGGGTGCTAGGCATTGTGTTGGGTGTGGTGGCACGACCTTTGGCCCTAGAATTTGGGAGGCAGAGGCAGGTGGATCTCTGAATTCTGACTACCCTGGTCTATAGCAAGTTCCAGGAATTCTAGGCCAGCCAGGGCTACATAGTGAGACTATCAGAAAAACAAATGGAGTTCAAGGGAAGATACTTTATGCTTCAGATGTCCAGCCCCCTCCATGGCAGAGTGAGCTTGACCCTCAGGTTCAGGGGCCAGCTTGAGCATGGTGTTTGAAAGTGGTTTTGATGAACAAAGATGGAAGTGTTGTTCTCTTTAGGAAACGTACTTATAAACCATCTTGGGCTTTGGCTTGCATAGGCCACTTGTCTTCAGCAGCTACTGTGCTCTCTCAGCCAAATACCTTTCAGAGAGATGGTTCTTCATTTTCTTCCCAAGACAAATTTTTTTTTTCCAGTCAGGGTGGGTGTGCAGCTCAAAAATAGAACACTGGTTCTGACCGGTCCCTTGTCTGTTCCCAGTTCTGTTTTGAGAATGTGAAGTACATGCAGTTGCAGACCGAGTCCTTCATGATTCATAATGGCCAAGTACCCTGTCAGTTTGAATTCATCAACAAGCCTGATGAAAAGTTTTACTGTAAGCAGTGGCTGACTGCCAAACCCAGCAGAGGCTTCCTCCTGCCAGGTAATGCCGCTCTTCCTAGGCACCAGTTTCTGAATGCTTCATTCTTGGCCAGAAACTTTTCTCGTTTTGTTTTTTGTTTAGATAGAGCCTCTCCATTTTGTAGCCTTGGCTATCCCGGAACTCACCATGTAGACCAAGGTGGTCTCACAGAGATCTTCCTGCTTCTGCTGGCTCTGAACACCCCCTCCCCCCCAAATCCCTATAGTGGAACTCAGCCATATATAAAATTTAAAGTGCTGAGGGGAATGTGTTCAGCTTCAAGAACATTTTAGTCGCTTGTGTGTGCCATAGTCTCTCAGAGCTGTGGGATTATGGCAGCTGCTATTTCTATTGCAATCAGTGCCCAGGTACTGAATGAAAAAAAAAAATTATAAGGAAAGGACATGACTATTCCTAGGTATGGTGGAAGAGAACGTTTATTATAAATAAAAGGGACATCGGAGGTAGAGACACCCAGGAGAATCCAGAGTGGTCATGACCAGGCTGAGCTGGGCTATGTGGGGAAAGGGGGACGGGAAGGGCAGGGGAGAGGGGAACCAGGTGCAGCTTCCAGGTGGCCAAAGGCACAAAAGAGGCAGGTAACCAGAATGTCTAGATTATATAGGGAAGAGCCTCTGGGTAAAGGACAGCACAGCCCCTGGGCTGAAGAGTTCAGGGTAGAGGGTGAGGTATGCCTGCATACCCTGTAAGAGGTAGGGACTGAGGGATGCTGGGAGAATCTGGTGGTCAGATTCACTTAAATAGGCACCTCAACCAATTGTTCCAGGGTTTGAGACTTAACAGTGTGTGTGTGTGTGTGTGTGTGTGTGTGTGTGTGTGTGTGTGTGTGTCCCCGTGTTGAGAGGGATATAATAGGTTGCAATCTAGAAATAGTAATAGGCCCCTGTTGTATGGGGTTTCTGGATCAGACTTTCTGGCCTAGCCTGGCTGGGACTTACAGACCTACAGCCCCATAGTCTCACTGAAAGACACAGACACCTATATTAATTGTATGCTGATTGACCTGGGGCCCAGGCATGTAACTTGCTAACTCTTTACTCTTAAACTAACCGATGATTCTTATCCTGTTCAACCATGCAGGATCGTACCTTTTCTCAGAGCAGTATAGTTGTCCTCTGCATCTTCTGACGTCTCTGTGGCATTTCTACCCTGTTCTTCCTGTTCCCAGAGTTTTCTTAGTCTGGTAGCCCCACCCATACTTCCTGTCTGCCTTTGGCCAATCAGTGTTTTTTATTAAACTAGTAGAACGGGCAGTTATTTACAACGTAACATCATAAATCCACTACAGGCTCCCTAGAATGTAACACCCTCAGCTGGAGGATTAAGGGTATTTTTCTGGCTAGTTCCCAGTAATATGTCCCTGGATCTGCGAAGGGCATGTGTTTTCACCTTTCCTGGTTCAGGGCGGTCCATGCCTTCTCACTAGATTCATTTCTCCTGGTTTTAAGCTTTGCTCCTTAGTACTGACTGGGTTTCTTAGCTTTTTTCCTCTAGTTTGCATGTACTATCCAGCATTTCCAGGCTGGACTGTGCACATTTGTGCTTCCCAGTGCAAGCACACAGGTCCTTGTCAGCTGACACCTTCTGTTTCCTTCCTTAACCCTTTCTGCCTCACTCTCTTCCTTCCTGCCTTTTTCTCTCTTGACTGCTCCCTAGCTGATGTTACTTTTAAACTTTCTCTACAGATTCCCACGTTGAGATTGAATTGGAGCTCTTTGTAAATAAGGCTACTGCCACAAAACTCAACTCAGGCAAAGACAAAATTGAAGACATTCTGGTTTTACATTTGGACCGGGGAAAGGATTACTTTTTGTCTGTGTCTGGGAACTACCTGCCCAGCTGTTTCGGGTCTCCCATACATACATTGTGCTACATGAGGGAGCCAATCTTAGACCTACCACTGGAAACTGTTAGCAGTCTGGTAAGTAACAGACCCTAAAGAAATATCCAGTAGTGGGCAGCTTGGGTCAGACATTGTATTTCTATATCTAAGCTTTTTGCAGCCTCCTAGAGCTTGCTTAGAGTGGAATAAGCCACCCCACTGTACCCCATCCCTGTCAAAATGACGGTGAGCCATCTCTCCTGACTTTCACTGTTTTCGATGGTCCAGCCAAGACTCATTCGTGCTAATGTAATGAGGCAGCAGCTGTGTTGGACATGGTGTTGAAGGTTGCTTCTCTTGCCTGCCTCAGTGCTGGTGGCCCTCTGGCCTCGCACATGGACCCTCGGCTTTCAGGAAGTGAGCTCAAGCTTCTGCAGGTAGAGGCCAGAATGAGAGAAAAGCTAAAGCGTCACATGTTGTGAGTGACGAGGCCCCCAGGACACCCTCTTCTGCCTTACTGTGTGGTCTGAAGCAAGTCGAGCCAGCCCGGATTCCAGCCCAGAGAGACTCCTCCTGCTGTGGACAGCTGCGGAAGACGGCCACACTTTCCAGTCTTCATTTCATACACGTGCATGTGTTAGAGCGGCAAGAACAGAGACAAACTCCATAGGCTGGCGCTTTGTAATGAACAGAAGTGTAGTATTCACAGTTTGAGAGGCTGAAGGACACAGTAAAGGTCCCGATGACTTGTTTGGTTCATAGATGGCCATCTTAGTGTCCTTAGATGTCAGGAGTGGGAGACTCTTGGTTTCCTTATTGCACATCAATCCATTTGTGGCCAGCCAGCCCTCGTGACTTCCCAAAGGCCCCACTTCCAGATACCATCACATTGGTGACTAAGATCCATTATGGTAATCTGGGTGGGATGCAGGAGACATGCATAAACCAGCAGTGCAGTAGAGAAACACAGTCATGATTCTAAGCTCCAACTGAAAGTTTGAGAGATGGCTCAGTTCATAAAGCCATGCAAGCAGGAAAACATAACATGTCTGCTAGGAGGTGGTGATACAAGTCTTCATTCCCAGCACTTGGGAAGCAGAAGGCAGCTGGATCTCTGTGAGTTCAAGGCCAGCTTGGCTCACAGAGCTTCCAGGATAGCCAAGGCTACCCTGAGAAACTCTGTCTTGAAAACCAAAAGAAAAAAAGAAAGGCACAGCTTTGGGAGATGGAGACAGGTAACCATGGGAAACTATTGGCTAGGAATTATAGACAAAGTGGTAAGTTCCAGGTTCAATGAGAGATCACCATCTAAAAGGATAAGTGGAGATCAACTAAGGAAGACACTGAGTATCGCCCTCTGACCACTACATGCATATGTACATCAATACTGATACACACAAACAGACAAGTGAATAAGTAATGACGATCTGACAGCTTATCCGAAAATGAGTTTGCTAAGAACCAAAAGGCTCCTATGGCAACTCTCCTAACACCAGGGAACAAGTTTGGTTTATTTAGGTAATTTGTACACTTTCTTCTTAGAACGCAGAATATCAACTCTAGAACTAAACTATTATTTAATGAAGATGAAAACCCAGTCAGGGCGATTTGTCAAGGGTCATGTGGTGAGTGGCAGTGGACCTGGAGCTTGGGCTCACAAATGTGTGCTCTTCTCCCACCCAGCCTCTCGGGTTCTAACAGTGGAATGCTGGAAGATACGCTTGTCCAAACGCTCCCTGCCTTTAGAAATCACCATTGTCACCCAGTTGTACAGCCTGCTCTCCTTTTTAACTTTTGGCCCCTGGAATGTTTGGTGTTAGTGGCACTGAGGAACTCCCCTTTGCTGTTTGCTGTGCCCATAGCATGCGTTTTCCTGAAGTTCCACTTTGTCGTGACTTGTCATGATTTTCTTTCTTTGGAGACTTTGATGCCATTGCGGACTGCAAATGACAGGAGCCAGCTGGAGAACCCCATGGAAATCCCCAAAGAACTCTGGATGATGGTTGATTACCTGTATAGAAATGCTATCCAGCAGGTAGGTTGGGGTTAAGGCCTCAGACCTGACTGCAGCCAGGCTGCCTTGAGAGAGACTGAGAACTTTTGTGTTGAAAGTTTTTGTCCCTAGGGAATCTGTGGAAGATTGCTCTGCCCCAGGGAGTGAGTGAATGTTTGGTACTTGACCTTGATTCCCCAAAGGGAAGCAAAGCAACTTCCCAGCCTCTTAGTCTACCCAGAGAAGGACTTGTGATTGCCTCCTGGGAGTCATTTTGATGTCTTTTTCTGGAACTCTCACCTGCTTCTGAGAATGGGAGGGGCTACCTTGTTGACACTTGAGGCAGAGGACAGAGGGAACTCCAGACTGTGAGTCTGGAGGGCTGATTTCTGGAGAGATTTAATCAGGCTTCCTGGGATTGGTTAGTCAGTTTGACTGACTTTGCTATAGGTTTGTAAGGTCCAGGCTCCAAAGCCAGGAATGGAAAAGGTGGGTTGAGGAGAGAGTGTGAAGAATCCTAGACAATTGAGATATACTTTATTTAGCAACACAAAGGCCACTTGTCAGGCTGACACTGACAGGTACCCACAGGACATCACACAGAGGCCTACAAGGCCATACAGAGGTAGGCACAGAGGCCGGCTAGTAAAGGCAAAGGCCCTTGCCTCTGATCTCAAGGCCATGTTTATAAAAATTTTAATCTTGCAACAAAATATGTTCATTTTTTTTCCCTCCTCTCCCCTTACTCTCCCCCCGCCCATTCTTCTCTCCCCTCTCCCCTCCCCACTCCCTTGCCCTACACCTTTAGTGCTGGGGACTACATTCAGGCTTCATGCTTGTTAGGCAAGAGCTCTTGAACTGCATTCCCAGCTGTTTATTTTTTGAGATAGTAGTTCACTATATAGCCCAGGCTAATGGCAAACTCACTAGCCCAAGACTAGTTTTGAACTCATGATCCTTTTGCTTCAGCCTTCTATATACTGGGACTGGGACCCGCTCATCTCTGGTTCCCCACACACACACGGGTGTTGGAGTATACCAAGTTGTGTTCTGTGTACCCATTGCTTACTCTAACTCCAAAACAAACTTTGGCAGAAACAGATATCCTGAAAGGTGAATAACTTACTTCCAAGTTGATTAATACACAACAGTGGGATTTCTTTTTAAAAATTGAATTTTTAAGTACACATATGTCATATGTGTGTATATACTTATTATTATTATTATGTCCATGCTATTGTTGGAACCCTGGGTTTTAGCTCTTTACCACTCAGCTATGTTCCCAAACCCCAGAATTCACTTTTATAAGAGGTCTGTTTTCTCTGTAGCTCTTTCAGATGTAACTTGGGAGCAATATATGTAATATTTTTATTAATAGTTATATTATGTTGAGTCGCTTATTGCACTATTGAATTCTATTTAGTATTATAATAAAACCCGGGGCCAGATATTGGGGAAAAGCTGAAATATCAGAGAGACAGAGGACAAACTACAGCCAGTTCTCACCCAGGGAACTCCTCAGGCCAAACAGAGTAGATCCTGTCTCCAGGAGTCCCAGACTGACTGGGTGCATAGGTAGAAGGTGCAAACTTCTGCCTTCTCCTGCCTCATATTTCTTCCCCGCCCAGCTATTTTTCTTCCTAGTTCAGCATTCTTAGAGCAAGGATTAAAGGTGGGTGCTGTCACTGTCTGGGTCTGGCCTTGAATTCGCAAGCTCCAGAGGATCTTTTACCTCCCAAGTGCTGGACTAAAGGCTGTGGGCCGCCACTCCCTGACATTCATGGCTTGGCTCTGTCCTCAGATTTCAGCCCATTTTGTTGAATAAGCCACCATATTCATTTGTTGCTTTATGAAGCAAATGAAGCCAAAGTGTCTTGAGACTAATGGAATGATGTTTACTGACCTGTTTTTATTTACATAAGGTCTGAGGGGTCCTTTGCCTCCCCCCGTCTTTTGTTGTTTGTTTTGGCTGAGGATCAAAGTGGCTTTTCAGTCTTAGCGTGGCCTGTCTCTCATAGCTGTAGGACACATGTTCTGTGTGACTTTTCACTTACCCTGGATCTCATCTGTGTAGCATGGCCTACCCATACCTTTATAATGCAGGCCTAATGGCCTCTGGTGAGCCTGAAGATGAATTAGTCACATCGGCACAAGTCACATTGTCCACCAGGGTGATTCAGAGCTGCATTTTGGACTCTGGTGATATGGGTAAGTCAGGAAATCACTGCCAGTTTTCTGAGAAGGTAATTGTTTTGTGGCTTTCTTCTCTCTTGCAGGAAGATCTTTTTCAGCAGCCAGGCCTGAGGCCGGAATTTGAGCATATAAGAGACTGTTTGGATACTGGAATGATTGATAACCTTTGTATCCTTTAGAAATTTGTGTGTGTGTATGATGGGGGGATATGAGAGCCTTTAAAAGAGAATGAAGCATACCTCAAAGTCTGGAGTCTGAAATTGTGACCTCGGCTAACAGGTCACAATTAATTAATTGTTAATTAATTAATTAGTTAATTAATTAATTAATTGTTATTAATTACTTAATAACAACCTGCTCAAAGGACATTCCAATCTCAAGCAATCAGGGTGCCAGGAACTCAGGGGAGCCTGACTCACCTGACAAACAGCATGACGCCTCTTAGCACCTGCCATCTTAGCACTAAGTAAAGCCAGGCTGAGCAGGCATCCCTTCTAGCACATGCTAGTCCCTGGGCCTTCTCCTGTTCCCTGGCAGCATTATCACCTGTTCCTTAGCAATGGGCCAAAGGTGCCAACAACCATTCTGTAGCCGAAGCCTTGCTGCTTTTCCTCGAGAGCCTGCCAGAGCCTGTCATCTGTTACAGCGCCTACCATAACTGCTTGGAGTGTTCTGGCAATTACACAGCAAGCAGACAGGTGAGGGGAAGCACTGAGCACTAGTAGGCATAGTAGCTAGCCCTGGGCAGAAAAGCCTGGCAGAACAAAATGGAACAACCCCTCTAGTTCAGTGGCTTGGAAAATTAAGATCTTACTTTGTCCTGCATTGGCCTGTAAGGTTGACATCTTTTCAAGCCTACTCTTCCTCTCGTGTCCCTTTGGTTTTTAATAGCATCGCCCTTAATTCCAGTGACTCAGTCCTTAAAACTGAGTCATTTCTGATTCCTTCCTCTCCTCACCTCCCACGTGCCCGGGCCCATTGATCCATCACTTTTCCACTCTCACCCATTGTCATCCTACTTAGTGCAGTGTGCTGTGTAAATGTGCTCCATCTAGTCTTCATTTCATGCTACAGTTAGATCATGAACTTACAGGTGCCATCCTGTTGGGCAAAACTGTACCTGCTTCTGTTCACTGTCGGAGTCTTCTCTCCTTTTTCTTTTTTTGAGACAGGGTCTCTGTGGGCCCAGAATTCAGTGTGGCCCAGGCTGACCTCAAATTCACTATCCTTCTGCCTCAGCTTCCCAAGTTCGGGATCACAGGTGTGCATCACCACACCCACCTGGATTGATAGAATAATGTACAACAGTTGCCAGCAGTACTGGTTCAGAGTCTTCACTTATATCCATTGATTGACTCTGAGTATCTTCCAGAACCTACCCTTTTCCAGCTCCTATTGATTCTGCTGTGCAGATATGTGGGCTATTCACTGGATTCCTGCCTGGATAACCCTTCCAGGCTGAGTGCCTGTTCAGCCAGTATATTCTCTCTGTTCGTGCTTACCTTCTGCTTTCTCTTGCTTCTGTGTCCTCAATACCTTAATTCTCACTGTTTAAGGCTAACTTTATCTTATATTCAAGACCCAACTAAAATGTCTTAATTCCCGTAAGTTATCTAAAGACATGGAAGTTCTCAGAGTTAGAAATCTGACCTCTAAATTCATGCAGCATTTGACCTTTGCGCACCTTTGATACTTATGCCAACTGGTGAGTGATTATCTCTGTGTGCATTCCTACTCACATGTTAAGTCATGTTCTCAGTTCCTGAAATATAGCAGGCAGGTTGTCAAGTAACTGAGAGAGTGAAGCCAAAGCCCACCTCTCCCTCTTTCAGGTCATTTCTACGCTCCCCATGTTCCACAGAAATGTCTTCGAGTACTTGATGGCGTTTTTGCAAGAACTGCTGAAAAATTCAGCAAAAAATCATTTGGATGAAAACATTCTGGGTAAGTGGCCTAGTGCCCAGGGCAGCATCTCTATGGGGTCGCTATGGAGGGAGGTGGAATTAAAAATGTGTTCTTTTTCACACTTATCTTCCCTTTCCCATGTCTTTCCTGCTTTTTTTTTTCTCCCAAGCTTCCCCCAAGAAAGTGTTTTGTTTTTTTGTTTTTTGTTTTTTGTTTTTTTTAAACTGTGTTTTTTTGAGGCAGGTTTCTCTGTGTAGCAGTCCTGGCTGTCTTGAACTCACAAGAGATCCACCTGTCTCTGCCTCTCAGACCTTTTTTTTTTCCTTTTTAAAAGACAGGGACAAGTTATATCTGTTACCAGAGCTACCCTCAAATTCACCATGTAGCTCATACTGGCCTTGGACTCAGGATTCTCTTGCCTTGGTCTCCTGAATGCTGTGTATGTGCCACCATGCCCTATTCTGGATGAAGTTTATATGCAAATAGTTTGTTTGAGGCCGGAAGTATGACTTAGTGGTAGAACACTTGCCTAACATGCAGAGCCTTGGAGCTTCCCATTTTCACTGGACTGGCTGGCTGGGTTTACAGGTATCTCCCAGTATGCCTGGCAATTATGTGGGTGCTGGGGATCTGCATTCAGGTCTTCTTTTAAATTTGTGTGGCAGACACTTCACTCATTGGGCAAGTTCCCCAGCCCCTTTATGTTCTGGGACCAAGTCTCACTATATAGCTTAGGAATACAGACCACCATAGCCAGTTGTTTGTTTTTTCAAGAAAAAAGTATGCAGGTATATTGTTGCACATCTTTAATCTCAGAACTTGGGAGGCAGAAGCAGGTAGAGCTCTTGAGTTTAAGGCAGCCAGGGCCTGGCTTTAAAAAAAAAAAAAGAAAAAAGATTGCTTTGCTTTAGAGTAGTCTGTCCTTTCTCCTAGCCACCCTAAGTGTCCTACTTGCTAAATGGTGTTTTCTGTTTCTGTCATGCACAGCTAGTATATTTGGCAGCTTACTGCTCCGAAACCCAGCTGGTCACCAAAAGCTTGACATGGCGGAGAAGAAGAAGGCCCAAGAGTTTATTCACCAATTCCTGTGCAGTCCGGCGTACAATGTTCAACCCTAGTTATTTAACACAAGTAGATCTCTTTTATATTTTTTAAAAATTTAAACAACTGTGTTTTGCCTTACTCAACTTGCCTCCCGGACATATAGTCTGTGAATTCCCTGTATCCCAGAGCATCTCATAATTAGAAATTTGGACTAACTGGAGTCCTAGAAGAATGAGTTGGACAGTAGAAATTTGGTTAGATATTCCTGGATAAACAAGTTTTTGCCATTCCAGATGCTTCCACTATCCAATCCGAGAACATGTATATACATAAACCAATTCTGTCCCCTTCCTACTCAGCTCCAAAGCCTCTCAGTCACCCCTAAAAGCACGGAAGGAAGGGGGCTCTGGTGAAATGTGGGATTTTGTAAGTCAGCCAGTCCTCCCAACTGTATATAATGCATCCTCTCATGTGTAATATATTTTAATGATAAATGTATTTTTAACAGTCGTGATTGTATGTTTGTTTTTCCCTTTTATTTTGTGTGTGTGTGTATGTGTGTGGTGGCGGTGATGGATATGCATGTCTGAATGCTGGTGCCAGGAGAGGCCAGAGATCCGTGTGAACCTGAAATTAGAGGTGGTTGTGAGCCTCCCTATGTGGATTCTGGGAATTGAACTCGGGTCTTCAAGAGCAGTAGGTGGTCTTAACTATTGAGTCTTCTCCCCTCATTCCTTTCTCAAAATATGGTAGTTCTTGCTTGGCAACTGGGCCTTTGTGGCTTAAGAACACAAGTAGCTGGTCAGGGGGCCAAAGAGACGTGTGGCAGTCTGCTCTCCCCTCAGTCTTATCCAAGCAGAGAGAATGGTCCAGCAGTTTGGATCTGAACCCTGATCTAGCCTTTAAGGGCACTGCTTCAACCTAAACGTTCTAGAGAAGTCGCTCTTGGGGAAAATGATTTTCGCTTATTATGAGCTACATTAGAAGCAAATCGCTTCTTTGGCTTTGGAATACTGCTACCAAGTAGCGGTTTCAAAGGTCTGTAGGATGAGTGTGACCAGCTGAAGAGGGGACAGGCCAGTAGGTGGCGCTGACGCTCCCGAGCGCGAAAACCCTCCCTAGGACAGGAAAGTTGGAATTGCCAGCTCCGGGCGGACGTGAGGACGGGAAGCTTCTGGAGCACTTTGCTCTGCTTTCGGGTCCTGGGGCCTCGCTGCGTGTCGAGGGCGTAGTGGAGGGAGAAGAGGGATGCTGCAGGCTGGCCTACGCGTCCAGAAAGCGGCGGCTGACTGCGCCCTTCCCGCTGCAGTGATGGGCGCAGCCCGGGCTGAGGACACACGGGTTCACGGCTGCGGTTACGTGTTCTACCGCGCCCGAGACCGCACGCTCCCAACAGCCCGCTTCCCCAAGCCGCACAGGAGTTCCGGACGCCGCTCGCCCCGCCCAAAGGCCGCCGGCTGGAGGCGCGGTCTCAACCGGGACGGCAAGAGCCAATGAGAAGGAGCAGCGGGCGCAGGGCCCTGCAGGCCTTTTCTTCCTCCGGAAAGCGGAAGCGGAAGTGACGCTAGGGACAGGTGGGGGTAATCATGGTGCCGCTGGGGAGGGGAGAAGCTGCTGCTGCCGCCGTTGCCGGGAGCCGCGGAGGTAAAAGCAGAAGCTGGACTCGGCTGGGGCTGGGACTCCCCGGGAGGCGCGGGACTCCGGCTCCCTGGCGAAGCCGTTCCCGGTAGAGACTTCATTCCACTCACCAGAGGGACCCCACCCCTCCTCCGTTTCCATGGGGATGGGTATCCAGCCCCCCTTCTCTGTTTCCATGGAGACCCGGACCCTGCCCCTCTTCGCCCAGCTCGTAGCCCCCAGCCTGCCTTGGGTTTTTTCTCTAGCTCTGGACTGGGGGTGCTTTCCGGTCAGGTTCCTTCTGCCAGTCTCTCAGGGGTGCTCGGTTCGCTCTCCTCGTCCACACTTATGCTTCTTGGTCTTGTTTGTTACGGAAAGTTGGTCTCCGCGTTGCCGCCGGAGGTGCCTGAACAGCCCACCGGGAGCTCTCGGTATTCTTATCTCTCTTCTCAGATACAGAGAAACGTGCATTTCTAGGGTTGCGTAAGCAAAGGTTCAGCTGGTTCCTCTCAGATTAGGTCCCTTGACCTGTGTCTGGTAACCACCTTGCCTTCTTGTCGCTCTGGCTCGTAAAGGCTTACTTGCTAACCCTGAGCAAAAGAGAAAGTGCAGAATCAGGCTGAAAACCAAGTGATGTGCTGATTATTTTAAATTCTCCTTTTGTGTCTGCTAAACCCACATTTGTAGAACCTGTGTGTGTTTTCAGGTGAAGGAAGAATCATGCCAGACCATGAAAGCTTCAAATTTGGTAATTTCCTCAACAGACTGTATCTTCGAAAAAAGACTTTTATCTGCTTGTCATTCATTTTGTTGGTATTTCCTGAGTTCCTTATGTCAGTATGCTATGCTAGGGACAGGCTTTCGGGGCAGAAAGCCTCGTCATGATGCACAGGCATACTCTCTCCATGTCATGGTTTAGGATAGAAATAATTAAAGTGATTCGCATCAGCTATACTTTATTAGGGATAAACCCCTCCACCCCATGTATTCTAGAAGACAGGCGGAATCTATACTCTTTCTGTTTGACAGAATTGTGCTTTACATGCAGTTTCTTGTCCGTTCTTTATGAGACAGGAACGATCAGTCTACTTGTAGAAAGACCAGGCACGAACAGGTTAGCCGAGTAGTAAAAGTCAAAACCAGGATTTGCAGGTGATTATGTTCAAAGCTTTGTTTCTGCACGATTAACGTCATGAGTTTTTGTATACTGCCTCAGTGTGATTGAACGGGAGTGCCTCACTTGAGGCTAGCCACTGTCCCCTGAAGAAGCCACATGATTGCTCCTTTATCCTCATTAGGTGCATATCTATCTTTAAAGTGTGTGACAGTAATATCACTTAGAAGGTCTTGTGAACCTGATAACTTTAAATTTTTGGAGAGAGAGAAAGATTGCTTTCCTTTAACAGTGACCGATTTTTACCAAATTTTAATTATTTCCAAGGAAGTTTTTTGTTTTTTATTTTTTATTTTTTGCTTTAGCTCCCCCCCCCCCACCCCTTTGTGATCTCACTCCATCCCTGGTTCAGGTGGAACTCACAGAGATCAGCCTTTCTCTACCTCCAGGTGCTGGGAGTAAAGGGAGTGAAGGTGGACATTAGTCCTAGATTGCTGTCTTTTTTGTTTTGAGACAAGGTCTTACCCTGTAACTATGGTCGGCCTGGTACTCACTATGCTAGCTTTGAACTCACAGAGGTCTGCCTGCCTCTGCCTCCTAGGGTCTGGGATTAAAGCTTAAGTTTGCTTTTTAAAATGAGAATGATTCATCCCTAAGGTGATTAGGAAGTAACTCTGGTATTGTCTGTTGCAGAAAGGCCATTACTTTTCCATTTCTCACAATTGGGCTGAGCACAACTGAACCATGGGGGAACACAGTCCAGACGACAATATCATCTTCTTTAAGGGAGAGGAAGATGACCTAACTCCGGATGACAAGATGCTCAGGTTTGTGGATGACAACGGACTGGTGCCTTCCTCATCTGGAACTGTTTATGACAGGACCACTGTTCTTATAGAGCAGGACCCCGGCACTTTGGAGGATGAAGATGACGATGGACAGTGTGGAGAACACTTGCCTTTTCTAGTGGAAGGTGAAGAGGGTTTCCTAATAGATCAGGAAGCAATGTCCCAGGGTTATGTACAACACATTATCTCACCTGATCAGATTCATTTGACTATAAACCCCGGTTCCACACCCATGCCAAGAAACATCGAAGGTGCGACTCTTACTCTGCAGTCGGAATGTCCAGAAACAAAACGGAAAGAAGTAAGTAAAGCAGCAGATGAGGGCCCAGTGTGGCTATGGGGCAGCTCCTTACATGTCTCGCTGGCAGTTTTAACTGGGGTTAAAGGAGCGCTCCTGGGTTTAGAGCCTGCGGTAGTCTGGCTTGTCAACAACACATCCGCTTCCTGTTTTGTTGTGACTGCTCTCTAGAACTGTTGGATTGTATGGCCACATTGTAATTGAGGAATATTACGTTGTAATATCCAGATTTTCCTCTCCAAATCATAAATAAAGTAGAAGTTTCACCAAAGTGAATTCATGTTTATACTGCGAAAGTAACAGCATGGCTCCTCTGATAGCAGTGACTAGCTTTGTGGGTAATAATTAGAACTGACTAGAAATGATTTGTTTTGGAGATGCCTGTGGGAATATGTGCTTTATTAATTTAGTGAATATTGAATGATAATAACTGTGGGTTCAGGCAAGAGCCCACAAGTGAGACCAGGTTAGCTAAAAGTTGTCCCGTTCATATTTAGATAATATGGTGAACTAATCCTTTCAGGACAGCTTGGAAACTGGAAAGCACTTTTCAAATTGTGGTGAATTTGGATGGAATACATGATATGGCTTAAAGATAGTGAGTAGTAAAATTATTCAGGAACTAGTCAAGTTTATTTGAAAAAACAAAAACAAGAACCAGGTCAGTGGCAGTTACTGTGCTGAGGACTCAGTATCAGGTACTACCAAGCAGAAATAGGCTTACTTTCTTAAGGAAATATTTTCCATTTTTGATGTAGTGAAGGTTTGAGATTACATGTAGCTGTACCAATGACTTATTTATGACATTTGGCTTTTCCTTTATAGCCTTAGAATCTTTAGTTAAGGGTGGAGTGCCTTCCTAGCATACATGAGGGCTTGATCTCTGGTACTGCAAATAAATGAATAAATAAATAAAATAAGTATATCTTAGAGCTGTAAATACCTTAGAGAGACCATTCCTCCCTCCCTCCCAGTGGACACAATAATCTTTGCAGCATCTCTGACATTTATTCTTTGGTCTGTGCCTGACACTTCCAGAATGGAAGAGCACAGGCTTTCATAGCTCAGTCCAGTCCATGGTCGGCCTGCTCTGATTGCTAGGAAGCTCTTGCTTATGTAGGACTAAAGTCTGTCTTTGTGTAGTGCTGCCCCAGCCTCCACTTCTGTCTTCCTGAGAACCCTTTTTTCATGGGGCAGCCTGCGCAGTTTTAAAGGTTCTGTCATGTCCTTTGGCACAAGCTAGCCACCTACACTCAAATATCTTTCTGATGGTGTTTTCCCCCCAGTCTCTCATCAGCCTGACTGCCTTTAATTGAAGGGATTCCAGTTTTCCAAAGTCCTTTTAAAATCCGGAGTTGAACCTAATCTCACAGGAGTGAGTCAGCAGTGCTGGTCCTGTGGCTCTTATCTATCTCTTCATCTGGACACTGTACTACAATGACTGTCATCTGTGGTTTATTATCAACATCTCACACTTGGCTTGTACTTGGAAACTTCTAGAATAGCGATTCTCAACAGGGGCGGTTTTGCCCCTCAGAAGACATTTGGTTGTCACACTGGGGAGGTGCTAGCTGGAATCTTGTAGGTAGGTGCTAATGATACTGTTAGATATTTTATAAGGTACTGGACAGCCCCCAGCAACAAATACCCCAGATGTCTTCAGGACTTGGATGGAAGAGCTCTGTTCTGCATCATCATGGCTGCAGCTGTCAAGTTTGTGCTGGTGAAGGCAGATAGGCTTGTAAGCCTTTGGAGTGTCTCCATACTGAAGTTTTCTTGTTGGTTTCAGCCCAGTCTGTGAGCTTGTGTAGAGGTTCATCTGCCTTCAGCAGACTGTGTTGTGTTCTTTTTGAGATGTCTCATGTAACCCAAGCTGGCCTCCAACTTGCTGTGTAGTTAAGGTTCACCTTGAACTTCAGATCTCTTGCCTTTCCCTTTCCGGTGCCAGGATGACAGGCATACACTTGGCCTCACAAACATTTGTTAAAAAAGGTGCTGCTATTGCAGATGTTGACTTGCAGCTTAGAGGTGGAAATACCTGATGGCAGGAATGTGAACATTAGGAATAAGATGATAAGCATGAAGGGTCCAGTGCTGTATTTGGGGGCACAAGGAGCTCATCTGTTTGCTTAGGTGAGCCTTCAAGCTGGTCTTAAGAATGTGTTCAGTTTATAAGACAAACAGGACATTAGTATTTCTGAGAGATGGAGACATTGTGAACAGAGGGAGGCAGAAAGCAAAGGCCCCTTTCCCTCTTTCAGGAGTGGCCAGCTATCCCCCTAAGACAGTTAGTGCCCCTCTCTCTCTGTGTTCGTTCTTTTTTTTAAACAGTCTTACCGTGCAGCCCAAGCTTTTCTCAAGGTGGTGATCCCCCTTGCCTCCCTAGGGCTAAATAGTAAATGTTCTTGTCCTCACAGTCTCTGTGGTCTCTGTTAAAACCAGTCAACTCTTTGGTTGTAACACAAAATCAGTCATAGACAAAAGTGTAAGTGGGCTGGGGGTGGAGCTCAGTCTGGATTGCAGGCTACGAGGCCGGAATTGGCTGTAGTGAGCATGTCAGTCCTTGGAATCCAGAGAGTAGCAGGGGATAGGGATGGAAAGATAGCCAAGATCCAAATCTAGAAAGCAGTGTGAGCTTGCTGAGGATTTGTGTTATTTCAGAAGCAGTGGGAGACTCTGGGATTTGGGAGCCAGAGTAATGTGACTAGAGGAGCATTTTAGAGCTGCGTATAGTGATGCACACCTTTGATCCCAGTATTTGGGAGGCAGAAGGAGTCAGATCTCTGAGTTTGAAGCCAGTCTGGTCCACAGAGTTGCAGGACAGCCAGAGCTATATAGTGAGGCCCTGTCTTCAAAACAAAACAAAACAAAAGAGTATCATTTTAGAAGGGGTGAGTTTCATTTAACTGATGAAGGAAAGAATCTAAGATCCCACTGGAATTTGTATAATGAGTCCTGAGTTGAATGTGAGTCAAAGGTTTTTAGTCATGTTCATTGAAAAGATTTGTCTAGGCCAGGCAGTGATGGTGCATGGTTTTAATCCCAGCATTCAGGATGCAGAGGCAGGCAGATCTGAGTTTACAGTTAGCCTGGTCTACAGAGTGACTTCCAGGACAGTCAGAGCTACAAGAGAAACCCTTTCTTGAAACTGCTCCTCCCCAACAAAAAAGAGTAAAAGATTTGTCTGGGACTGGGCATGGTGGTACACACCTTTCATGTCAGCACTCAGGAGGCAGAGGCAAATGGAACTCAGAGTTCAAGGCCAGCTAGGGCCACACAGTAAGATCCTTTCTCAAAAGATTTCGGTTTTGTTTTTTCAGTGTGTTGAGTTTCTACTGGTTGAGTGGATAAAGATGTTAGTAGTTGAGAGTCTGTCATGGGTAATTCAGTCCTGTTCAGGCTTTGTGCGAGCTCTGCCTTCTCCCCATACCTCCCGGTCTAAATGGTGAGTCTTTTAACACAAATTGGAAGAAGAGGAAAGTTTGGTGGGGAAATGAGTAAGTTTGCTTGGTGTTGACTGAATGTGTATCGTCCTTGGGAGTAAGGGGCATAAACTGAAACCCACTAGGAATGTAGGTCAGAGGTCAAGGAAATGACATGGATCCTAGATCCCTTCGGGTTGCAGTATGAACAAGGAAGAAGCTGGGGGGGGGGGCAGAGAAGAAGACAGTTGTCAAGTGAGGGTAGAATGTGCTGTTCTGGTCACTGGGTCAGGAAGGCCAACTTCCTGTGTGGCCTGGAAGAGGGACAGAGCTGGAGAATACACTAATTCTGTCTCTTGTTCACTTATTACTCACATTTCTGAAAGCCTCCAGCTGAGCCCGAGGCCCAGAGTGATGGCTGAGGTGGAAGTACACTGGGATGAGAGACCAGGACACAGGAAGTGTCAAGTTTTGTTTTTAAAGTTTGATGCTTGAAAGAAAATTGAGGCAGTATAGCACAGGGGCACTGAAACGTTGAGGTTTAGAATGGTTGAGCTGGGCAATGGTGGCTCATACCATTCAGTCCCAGCACCGGGGAAGCAGAGGGATGGAGTTCCAGGCCAGCTAGGGCTACAGAGTGAGACCCTATTTCTAAATTAACTAATTAAAGCTTTAAAAGTTTTGACATAGTTTAGACCTAGCTTTAGGCCACCCTCAGTTAATGATTACTGTATGAGTGTTCATGGGCAAATGTTTAAGAAATGTTAAATAAAATCAAACTATTTCAGAACTTATCAGGCAGGACCTTTGGCTTGTGAATAACTAAAACAGAAGAAAATTGGAATTTTCTAAATGCTATAAGCTTATATTATAAACCATTTTCTGGGGATTAGTAGAGCACATTGTGGGAAATGCTGACCTAGGCAGAAGTGGGGATGGGAGGGAAGGATTATGCAATCTGATATTAGCTATCACTTTCCTCTTGTGTTCCTTTCCAATTGTTGCTACTGTGCAAGCTTGGCTTGCTCTGTTCCCTTCTTCAGGCCTTTTAATCTGAGCAGGACAGAGTCAAGGATGCTCCTCCAGTGTACTCTGCGTTTATCTCATAGGTTCTTCTCTCTTCCTCTTCAGCTTTTCAGTCTACAGATAAGATCTTTGTAGAAGATTCTATAAGCCAGACCTTCCTTTTTTTTTTTGACTGCAACCTAGGCTAGCCTCAGACTCTCAGCAGCCTCTTGAGGTCTAAGATTAGAAACGGGAGCTACTGTCTTGGTCTTAAACTGCTATTAGGCTCAGTAGGTTGGAGCTTTGATGGGGATCAGGAAGAAGTAGCCTCAGCCCTAGTGTTTAGAGTCCTGGAGGCTTGCCTTCCAGAAGCCACTCTTACCTCAGCCATTGATTGACAGTAATTTTATTTTGCTTCCAAATCCACTTAGTTGGCATGAGGAGGCCATTGTTTACGAATGGTAACAGCTGCATGATTTTTCATCACCCTTGTTCCGGGAACCTTTTAGATGCATGGCATTCACAGGTACTGCTCTTGAGAAATGGAATCTTTTGGTAACTACTCTGTCTTTTTGGCTTCCTAAGCAGCTTAGTTCCTGATTTTCCTGTTTACCCCTGATTGTACCTTTGTTTCGTTTAGCATGCAGTTGGCTTACTTATTGCTTTATTATTTTTCATCATGCTTGTCTTGCACAAAAACAAGCCAACTAGAACCTTGCCACAGACACACTCACTCTGCCGTACACACAGGACCTCTGGACATCCTGACCCTTAGTTCACATCTCAGGCTCCCATCCTGACTGTCCACTGCTTTCTCCCTGTAGAGTGGTGGCTCTGAGAGCTTCTGTCAAAACACTGTCATTCTGCATCCCGTATACTCAAAGGCTAGCTGTTCCTCTGGTGGGTTCATATGGTCCATGGTTCCCCAAACTTTTCTCATATCTCTATTCTTCCAAAGAACCTGCCAGGGAGTGTCCAGTTGCCTGTTTATCTCCTGTCAGCACTACAGTGGTGAACATAATGCATTCTACCAACCTTCCCACTTTTCTGCTAAATAGTTGGCAGCTATGAAGAGATCCTGGGCCCGTATGTCAGAGATATTGTTCATGATGCCCTAAATATTCCAGAGCATTGATTGGGAAAGAATGGCCCTTCTTGCAAGAAGCAGGTGCAGTGTTCTCTGGATTCTGCTCTTAGCAGTATTGCCCAGTATTGCCCAGTAATTGGATTACTCTTGGGGGCATTCTAAAAGGAGGGGAGCAGTTCTTTCCCTTTCCTAGTCTTCTTCCTTTGTAAAATTTTATTTTAGGTTTTTTGGGGGTTTTTGTTTGTTTGTTTTTTTGTTTTGAGACAGGGTCTCTGTAGTTCTGGAGCTCACTATGTAGACTAGATTAGCCTCAAACTCACAAAGATCATTCTTGCTTCTGCCTTCCGAGTACTGGGATTACAAGTGTGCGTCACCACACGTAGCTGAGTTTATTTAGCCTGACAGATTTTAAGTGAGAATCAAGGGGTTAGAAGTGGGATGGCTTGTGCCTAGAATGCCAGCACCTTGGGAGGCTAATGCAGAAGTTTGCCATGAGTTACAGCCTGGGTTACAGTGAGGAATCCTGTTTCAGGGAAACAAAAGGAAGGGGGTGTGACTCTAGTATTTGGGGGCCTTTTTGCAGTTTGCCCTTTATTTTAGGAAGACTGTTTCCAGTCTTGTTCTTTAGTGGGAATCCTCGGGGAGTGGGGCCATCCGCTCAGACACACAGGGTACTTAGCTGTGCTGGAACAGAGCCACCCACCTTCCATTGGCACACCAGATTACATTTCACAGATCCCTGCTCAACTCCCACGGGAGTGCCATTCAGAACTAGGACACATGAGCCTGTCACTGCTTGAAAGTGTCATGTTAAGGGTTTGCTCCTTTCCCTCCAAGGTTTGACTTAACTAACTTTTGTCAGATGTCAGTTCTAAGAATGCTTTGGCGCTTGGAGAACTGTAGGAAAGCTGGTAGATCTGTGTGGCTATGTGCCACCAGGTGAAGACGATCAGTCCACGTGTCTCCTCCATGTCAATGTGTGTGGTTCTTGTCCCTATCTCGTCACTGAGGCCCTCTGGCCTGGCACAGGAACCTGGCTAGTTAGTACCATAGAAGCTCTGGGGCTTCCATTGATATTTTCATGGACTGTATTGGGTTCTGCTGACATTTTGTTCCTGTAAGAGTAGGAGAAAGTACTGGAATTTTAGTACTCTTTCCTTATTTAAGTCCAGCTTATTTCAGAAACTTTTTTTTCTTCAAAAGATGATTTCAACTTTGGTCTCATCTTTTTGTTCTAGCGTAATCTAGCTATGCGACGCTGGCAACTGCTCTCTGTCCTCTTTGGTAAATTGGAAATAAAAATGTCCCACTATGTTCTGGGAAATTCAGGTAGATTTATGTCATATGAAGTGTACATCAGTATTTGCCCAGGCACCATGTCTGGTTCATCAGTTATTCAGTCAGTCACAGGTTCTCTGGCTTCTTCTTTCTCCCTGTTTATAAGGCTCAGAAGTCACTTCTAGTTTTAGAAAGGTTGAATGTCAAGGCTTCTTTGTTTGGAAATGATTTGGGAAGCATGTTTTCCTTGAGGCAGGCTGTAAATTGTGGTTGGAGAAAGAAGTGTTAGTGCCTGCTTGGGAGATGGAGGCAGAAGATCTGTACATTTCAAGGCCAGTCTGGTCTACAAAGTTTAAGGCTAGTTTGAGGTTCTTTCTTTAAAAGTTGAGGAAACAGGACTAGGTTCCAAGGGAACCCACAGAAATCTTGGTCCTGACCTACTTAGCCAGACTTTCCCATGAACGTCACTGTAACCGAGATGGGTTGTTGTGTATTGTTTGTTTCATTTGGGGGAGATGGGTGCTGAGCTCCAGGGCCAGCTGATGCCGGTCCAGTGTTCCACCGAGTTACATCTTCAGTCATCCTTTTTTGTTTTTTAATTTATTTGTATGAATATTTTGCCTACGTGTATGTCTGTCTGCCCACATGTGTGCCTGGCACCTGTGGAAGCATAAGACACCTGATTCCCTGCAACTGGAGGTACAGCCTTTTGAAAATCATGGCGTAGGTTCTAGGAATTGAACCTGGGTCCTCTGGTGGAGCAGCAGTTCTCTTATCCACTTAACTATCTAGCTCCCTTAAAAAAACAAAATAAAGCAAAAAAAAAAAAAAAAAAAAAAACCAACTCCTTATTTTGAAGTAGGTTCTCCCTAAGTTTTTCAGGGTGGCTTTGAATTCAGTTTGTAGTATAGGGAGCAGTTCTGGGATTCCCCTCCCACATCTTCCTGAGTAGCTGAGATCATAGGCCTGAGCCATCAGACCACACTTTTAACTGTGTTATCAAATGAGGACATTTATGGCCCCAAGCAGAGGGTGGTGAACACCAGTCCTTGCCACAGATAATCTTTTGTCCACATTCTTGGTGTCTTGTAATTTTCTTGGTACGGGCCATCAAAAGTTTCTTCCATGGTGGACATATGGGGCACTAATATCCTGTAGGTAAAAGTGAAGGCTTTAATATAATTTGGTATTTCACCTTTTTTAAAAAAGTATTTTTCTTTTATGTGCATTGGTGTTTTGTTTGCACGTATATGTAATGTGAAGGTGTCAGATCTCCTGGAGCTGGAGTCGTTACAGACAACTGTGGGTGCTGAGAATTGAACCCAGGTCCTTTGGAAAAGCAGCCAGGACTCTTAACCATAGGCAATCTCATAAAGTAGACACTGTTAGCCCCCATTTTAAACATGAAAAAATAAAAGCATGGAAACATCTAGATGATATAAGACAATGCCGGGAGGCAGACAGGAGGATCCTAAGAGTTCTCTGCCTATCGACCAGATTCAGTGACAGACCCTATCTCAAAAATAGTGTGGAGGCCTGGTGTGGTGGCCCATGCCTTTAGTGCCAACTCTTAGGCAGAAACAGGTAAACCTTTGTAGTTTGCGGCCAGCCTGGGATATGTAGTAAGACCCTGCCTAGAAATAAATAAGATAGAGCAAGATAGAAGGCAATACCCGATGTCAGCCTCTGTATTATGCATGCTCACACACAAGCACGCACACCTTCATACACACATACCCCACAAACATACACAGCTGCAAATAGGAACATGCAGTTCTCAAGTGGTAAAACTGAGACTTGAACTGAGGATTGTCTGGGTGCCAAAGTCACTGCTTTTTATGATAGCATACCAGTTTACAAAGGTCGTAGTGAAGACACAGGCCTGTTGGCTGCTGACGGGACTGAGAAATGAAAGGACAAATGGGTGTTCTTAGTTCTGGAAGGTAGAGGGATGACGGGCGGACACAGCTCTGGACAGTGGTGCATGTATAAATTCAGCTCTGCTGGGCATTGAAGAAACGGGACCAGTTCAGAGCACTTAGATTTGTGTTTCAAGAGTTTTGATTGTCCGTTTGGAATAGAAGAAGCCAGTGCTAGTACAGGGAGCAGCTTGAGTATGGGGGAAAGGGGACAGGAAGTCACTAGTGATGGGGAAGGAAGGGCAGAGTAAGATACCCCCCCCCCCCCAGGGTTTTTTGTTTGTTTTTTTACTTTTCATTTTTGAGACAGCCTTGGTCTGTGTAGCGGTGCCAGCCTGTAACTTGCTATCTAGATCACACAGTTGACCATTGAGACAGTCCTCCTGCTTCTGCCTCTGCCTTCCGAGTGCTGGATCAAAGACGTGCTCCAGCATACTGGATTTAGAAAGTGTGTTCTGTGGCTGTAACCACCAGCCACTCGTTTATTTAGGAGTGTTTGTCTGCTCTGGGCTCAGAACCAGGGACTCCCTTCTCTGCTGCAGTGTGTAGAGTTAAGTTTTTCTCCTCCGCCTTTCCTTGCCCGGGCTCTCTTCTTTTTGTCACTTTAGGAATTCTGTCTCCTGAAGCGCTCCTGCTTTCTCTTCTCAAAGCCCGAGTGCTGGGGCCATCTCTGTTAAACATTTCTGCTTCAGAACCATCCAGAACATTCTGTGCACCTTTGAGCCCTCACACCTTCTGGACATGGGACTGTTCCACTCCATGTTCAGTGCTCATGCTCTAGCAGAGGCCCCCCAGCTCTCGGGGGCCACGTAAGAACATTAAAGACGTCTTAAGGTTCTTTGAAAAGCAAGTTTTCTTCATGTTCAGTAGATTCTCCAGTAACATTATGTTCCTGTTATAAATGCTCTCGTTTGGACAAGCAGGCTACTTATGCGTGACCCTTCCCTGAAGTCTTCCTGGTCCGTCTGGTATCTCTTTACCCTGTAGATAAGCTCGCTCATCTTAGCCCCAGTCTTGTGTCCTTTTTCTCTGTATCGCCCTACTGTGCTTAATACCCATTATCCATGCCGCTCCTCAGGCAGTGCTCTTGCCCGTCCTGGGTATTCTTTTTGTTTTGAACTTCTTGAGAGCAAGGGCCATTCTTGGCACTAAGCATGATATAATTCTAGAACACAGTTCTTCAAATTTGTAATTGCTAAATTTTAGTCTTATTTAAATGTACGTGATCTTGTAATATCTCTTTTTTGTGGCCTGCATGACGCACTGCGTTTTTTCAACTGCCTGTTCTGATCCTGTTTGACATGGTTTAGGTTTCCCTTTTTATGAAATTTGTTGCTATTTAAAAATAATTCTGTAAGGTACTCGACAATGATGTCCATTTATCGTCTCCAGATGAAATGAGAAGTTGATCGTTTCTTCATTTTATTGTTGGGAGAAAAGGCCTCTAGTAGCCAACACCACTGTTATTTTACTCCCCTGTGAGGCAGGGCTTCTCTATGTAGCCCTGGCTGTCTGTCCTAAAACTCACTCTGTGGACAGGCTGGCCTGTGCCTCCCCAGTGCTGGAACTAAGGTAGGGTCTTTACTCTGCATATGTACCCAGCCTGGCCTTGACCTGCCTCAGTCATCCTGAGTGTTGTCCTATCTGACTTCTGTCCCACCTTTCAGCACCTTTCCTGGTCTAAGAGTTTTATCACCTTTCTGTCCCTGGTCTCTCCCTTTCTAATCTGCCAAGTTTTCCTGAAAGCATAGTTGGCTGACTGCTCACGTTCCGGCCACTGCCCACAGTGCCAGCACTAGTCTGGGGCAGCAAAGACTGAGATCTTAGCCAACAGCGGTCTCTGCTGCATTTGACCCGCTGACATCCTACTCAAAACTTTGTTTCCCACGTGGCAGTTTTGGGGTTTGTTTTGTGTGTGTGTATATATGTGTGTGGGGGTATGCTGTATGTTCACATGTGTAAGTTCATGTGTGTACATGGAAGCTGAGTTAGTGTCCCAGTGATTCCTTGATCACTCTGCACTTGATATACTGAGGCAGCATCTCTTGCTGAACCTGGAACTCACCAACTCCGTCTTGTCTAGCTAGCTGCCTTCCCCTGGCAGTCCTGTCTGTCTTCAGAGTCCTGAGTACGGTGGCCCTCATGGCCAAGAGGCTTTTATGTGAGTTCTAATCATTAAGTCTTGATGGGTGTTTTTCATTCATTCAAAATATAAATGGAGTGAGTGCTGCTGCTTCACAAATCTAGTCTCTGAAGTTGTCAGTGAGCAAGATCGCTCTAATCCCTGCTTTCATCGGTTTAAAGTTTAGATGAGAAGCAGCCCTTCATTCACCTAATTCAGTAAATATTTACTTAGTGCCAGTTTTCCAGGTCCTGCTTGCCTAGCAACTAAAGGTCGTAATGGAAATTGTTTAATTATATAACTGTTTGATCTTAATTGTATCTTGAACTTTAAAGGAAAGGAGGTGTCTCTGCAGTGGGGATTATTTCTGGAAACACTACTTTCTCTCAAACACACATGGATACTCAGGCTTCTTATGTAAAGGGATTGCAGTATGCATGAAGCCTCTGTAAAACATTTATTTGTGTGTAGGCAATGTGGCTGTCAGAGAACAGCTTTGTGGGGTTTATTCTCCATCTACCGTCACATGTGTCCCAAGGAGTGACCTTGACAGCAAGCATCGTTATTCACTGAGCCATCTAGCTGCTAGAAGCCTTCCTTCTTCTCTTGTATATATTAATTAGCTTAGCTTACCTATGACACATTTTCTGCAGTGCAGACGCTCTAGAGATTGTTGTTTATGGGATAATAGGTGCTTCTGCATGTGTTCAGCACAGGCACTTTTCTTTTGTTTTTATTCTGAACATTTTCAGTTTGTAATTGGCTGAATCCATGAATACATATCTCCCAGATTCTGAGGGCTGATGGCCCAGGAAGCCGTAAAAGCCTAGCATAAGCATACCTGTCACAATCAGGACTGGGGCTATGGGCCAGCCAGGGAGAGGCCCTTGAGGAAGAAACATCCAGTAGTGGAGTGAGTTGGCCAAGTGCAAGAATCCAGCTGGGAGCTGGGTAGGGAGAGAGTATTGCCTACTGCAGTCATTTACAAAGTCATCAGCTGCCATGACGACTCAAGAATGACATTCTGTTCTTATCTCCCGCCTCTGTGATGGAGACAGGGTGCCTGTTCTTACAGTGATCACTTTGAAATTTCCACTTGTAAAGTTAGCACGTATACATGAGAGGAGATTACCAATGTAGAAGAAGTGTTCAGTGAGTGGTAACGTACATACATGGGAAGAGCACTATTGGATAGACATGGAGGATTGTGGAGGACCTTGGAGGAAGGGAGACTTGAATTAAAGGAAGAGAGCTGCTCAGGAGAGCAAAGAAAGGAACTAGACATTTCCAGTAAAGGGAGAGAAGAGCACAGGAAAAGGGCGGGAGCTGAGATTCGCTGAGGATGAGTGTGCTGTGCCTGTAGGCCTAGGCTGACCCTCCTGCTTGCCTGGTTCCTGAGTCATAGAGCAGAAAGTGTTGAAAGGGCCTGGGACTTTCCAGTGAGAGGCCTTGCACCAGGCATTGTCTGGGTGGTTTCAGTTCAGAGACTACAGAGCCCATCTGTGTGGCAGTGGGAGGGGTAATCCATGAATAGGTGAATGAAGGCTTGTGCTATGCCCTATTAGATGGAGAGAAGAAGGGGCGGGGTAGGAGGAGGAAGGAATCCGTGCCCCTCCCTCCCTTATCTAGTAAACTAGCTGACTGTCTTAATCCCTTTTAAACCTAGTTACCCCCCCCCCCATAGCTATAGAATATTGGTTCTCAACTTGTGGGTCAAGGCCCCTGGGTGGGGGGAGGTTGACCAACCCTTTCACATTGGGCCATGGCTTTAGGAAGGTTGAGAACCACTGATCTAGAGCTAAGTAAGAATATTTTGTTTTTTGTTTTCGTTTTAATTTTTTATGTGAATGTGGAGGGCAGAGGCTTCGGAGTCCATGAGTGTTGGGAACTGAGCTCAGGTCCTCTGCAAGAACAGTATGTACTCTTAACCACGAAGCATCTCTTCAGCTCCTGACAGTGGTTTTCAGTTGCTGTTTTTATGAGAATTGAACTCAGAACCTCAGGCTAGACAAACACTGAGCCAGCCATAACTCTGACCTCGGTTTTTATGTGTTTATTTCTTTTCTTTTCTTTTACTTTTTAAGTAAAGCTCTCAGCCCAGGCCTCAGATTTTCTGTATAGCTAAGGATGACTGAATGACCTTGAATATATTATTTTATTTGTGAGGCAGACTTACACCAGACTTACAGAAGCTGATATGTCTCTATCCAATTTATGTCCTATTGGGAATAAAATCCAGGGCTTCGGTGCACGTTGGGGAAGCACTTTACCCACTGAACTATACCTGTCCAGTTCTTATGTTTTTTTATTGATTTTTTCAAATCAAAATAATATTTTATAATGCCTGAAAATTATATGAAATTCAAACTTCAGTGTCCATAAATATTTTTGGAGCATGATAGTGTTCAGTTATTTGTCTGTGGCTACTCTTAACGTGCAGGGCAAGGGTTGTGTTGTGACAGAGATCATAAACTCCAAAATATGCTCTCTTTGACACTTGACAGAAAATTGCCCACCCTTGGGCCAACCACCCTTTCTGAAACAGATTGGCCGCCATCTTCTCGAGGTTCTGTCCTTCCGGTCAGGCTTTATTTTGTCATCTCTGTGCCGAGATCAAACCCAAGGTTTTCACCACATTTCCTTTTTAAAACAAAACAAAAAACCAGGACAAGGTTTCTCTGTGTAGTCCTAGCTATCCTGGAACTTGCTTTGTAGACCAGGCTAGCCTCCAACTCAGAGATCTTCCTACTTTTGCTTCCCAAATGCTGGGATTAAAGTAGTGAGCCTCCACGGAGGACACCTCCCACCATGTTATAAGCAAGCACCCTATCACTGACCCCAAGAGACCCTTCAAAACAGCCTTTGAAACCTTAATTCACTTTCCCCCAGGAATTTTCCTCTTGTTGGGTGTGGGAGGAGGGTGGGGAGGAGAAGTTCTGTTTGTTTTCCCTGGCCTCCTGCTTGGTTTACTGTCTGACCTGGATTTTGTTTTCCATAAGACCCCTTGTTTCTGTTGGCTTCCGTGACTCTCCTTCTCTAGCCCTCTCCTGCACTGGCCTACCAAGGCTTTGTGTGACTAGTTAGTGTGTGAGATGCTCTCCCCTGTGTATCCTTTATGTGTCACTTGCTATATTAACATACCTTACACAGATTATTCCTAATCCTTTTGTTGTTGCTGTTTTCAGGTTGTATTTTGTTTGAGACAGGGTTTCCTCTGTAGACCAGGCTGACCTCAAGTTTACAGAGATCCATCTGCCTCTGCCTCCTAATTTCTGGGATTAAAGGCGTGCACTACCACAGACCAAATTTTTCTCAATCCTTAGACAATTTTTATTTAGTTTTAAAAGTTTATTCTGGACAATGGTGGGACATGCCTTTAATCTCAGCATTGGGAGGCAGAGGTAGACAGATCTCTGTGAGTTCAAGGCCAACCACTTACAGAGAAACTTGTCTTTGAAAACATATGTGTATATATGGATATGTATATATATATATATATATATTTAGTTACACACATATTTATGACTATGTGTGGGTATTTTCAGGGCAAATATAGGTGCTCATGGAGCCCACAGATGATAGATCCCCCTGTAGCTGGAGTTAAAGGCATCTGTGAACTGCCTGATGTAGATTCAGAGAACTCAGGTCCTCTGTAAAGCAGAGCATGCTTTTAACTGCTGAGCAATCTCTCCAGCTGCCTATAACAGCTTTTAAAAAGGTAGACTTAGGGCTTGGGCTGTATCTCAAGTCATGTGCTCACCATCATACACAAAGCCCAGGCATTGCATACAAATCTAGATGTGCTGATGCATACATGTAAGTACTCAGAAGGCAGATACGGGAGGATCAGAAGCTTAAGGGTAACAAGTATGCTGTTAGTTTGAGCTTTATGAGACCCTGTCCCAGGATGGAGAGATGAGATCTGGGCAGCTGTTTTACCCTATTGATAAGGTATCCCATGTCCTCTGTCAGGTAAAGCGGTACCAGTGCACCTTTGAGGGATGCCCCCGCACCTACAGCACAGCCGGCAATCTACGCACCCACCAGAAGACTCACCGAGGAGAGTACACCTTCGTCTGTAATCAGGAGGGCTGTGGCAAGGCCTTCCTCACCTCCTACAGCCTCAGGATCCATGTGCGAGTGCACACAAAGGAGAAGCCATTTGAGTGTGATGTGCAGGGCTGTGAGAAGGCATTCAACACACTGTACAGGTCAGCCTCTCCATGGCTCCACCAGCCTCCTGACTCTGAGCTTGGTACCACATAACTCTTTCTCTGTGCATATGACAGCGATGGGACTTTGGAGAGCATAGCTATATTCACCTATTTAAAATGCATTATCAGAACCTTCTACTTAAAAATAGATGTACCATGGCTGGGTGGAAATGTTAGTACATCTGTGTAGGTTTGCATCTCAAGGAGTGACATTGTGGCCCTGGGATTTTAGCAGTTGGCATAGAGTAGTCTTCCCATTGGCACAAGGCTAAGTTGGCACAAAGCCTTTGCAATAACTTTCTTCTATCCTGAGAGGTGGGGAGATGCCCACTTGGTGTCTACCTTTTTCCATGTTTGTGTCAGAGACTTACACAAATCTTCAGGATTAGGCATAAAATAACAAGATAACAGCATATCATTCTGAAAGTGCTTGATCCTGTTTGATCCTCGAAGCCATCCAGGGTTGGGCCTGGTTAATACTTGGTGAGAGAGATAATAATGGCTAACACTGATGTGGGCACTGTGTAAGCACAGTTCTAAGTGCTGGTCCCCAGGACAGCTACTAAGTACACAGAAGTACAGAGCAGTTCTGGAGGAGCCCTGGCTGGTAGCTCAGGGCCAGGACTCGAACTCAAAGGAGTCAGTCTCTGATCGGTGCTCAGGCCACTGTGCTGTTTTCTTGTCTGCATTTCTCTAGGTGAGTTGCAGATGTTACTGTGCTCTGGCGTAGCTTTCTGGTGCACGTGGTCCTGCAGTGTGTTAGGCTGGCAGTGCACTGGGAGGCTTTGTGGAATACCTGGCATGAGGCATTTCTCTGGGACATTTTATAGGTTGAAAGCACATCAGAGGCTTCACACAGGGAAAACGTTTAACTGTGAATCTCAAGGCTGCAGCAAGTACTTCACCACACTCAGTGACCTGCGGAAGCACATTCGAACCCACACAGGAGAAAAGCCATTTCGGTAGGTCTGCTTTTTCTTTTCTCACTGACCAGGTCTCAGCTAGGTCTCCTGCTAGACTCCAGGAAGGCTTCAAAGTAGGAGGACCACGCACGGGGTGACCACGCAGTGACCTCCTGATATGGGTTGGGGGAGTGTGCAAGTGGACCTAGAAGCATCTCTCCCTGGGCGATGGCTGGCTGTTCTGCCCCATTTTTTCCTGTGTTCTATAGAAGGTGTTTGTTGAAGTTGACTTATATGGTAAATGCTTTTGTGTACTAGGGAAATGCTGAGATCCTTAGTCAAGGGCTGGGGATGTAGCCTAGGCTACAGAGCAAGTCCCTGTGTCAACACCTCTTCCCGCTAAACAAAGAAACAAACAAAAATACCCTTAGTTGAGCAGGAAAGAATCACAGAGTTGTAGACAATGTCTGATGCTATCAGTGACCTACCCAAGAAAAGAGAGTTAAATTCTTTCTGAGTATGCTCATGAGGGAAGGTGAGGGTAGGAGGCTTAGCTTAATGTGGTCTACATGCTCTGCTCTGTTACTTATTTGCTATTGCTTTTAATATCTCATGTTTATATTCCTATAGAACCACATGCTTTTTATGTAGATATATCAATCCATATTTTTAAATTTTATTTTTATTTGTAAGTATGTATTTGTGTGAGTTCATGTCATATTTGTGCTGATGCTCATAGAGGCCAGAAGAGAGTATCAGATCCCCTGGAGCTGGATCTAAATTTGTGTCCTCTATGAGGGCAGTAAATGCTCTAGACTCCCAAGCCATCTCCCCAGCCGCATTATCCATGGTAGATAAGTCTGTGTGCATGAGGCAGCTTGTACTATCCTCTTTTTTCCTCTGATCGCATGTAACACATAGCATGATTCCAGGCATTCAGTAAGTGTTCAGAAGCAGCCTCAGATGATTATAGGACATTTTCATAAGATAATCAGTTTGTAAAGACCCCCATAACTGTGTTTTAAGTATTGATGAAGATTTTCCATACACAATGACCTTGAGTTCCAGCAAGGATACTACTTAAAGTTCTAGCATCAAATATGCCACCCTCCCTTTTTCAAGTCACTTATCTACTTAGCATGCTTGGAGGCAGCTAGCTCTCAGACATCAATTAAATAGAATTGAGGTTTTAAATTACAGATACATTCCTGAATTTCAGTCCCTTTAAAAGCAGGAGGTTAAAGTTCAGTTGGCTACTCTTCAGCTGCTTAAACACCCCCACCAGGTTGCTAGGGTACTCTTCTGTATAGAAACGTGCATTTATTTTATGATGATTAAAACAGTTTTGTCTTGAATATTAGAGGAGACCTAGATATATACAATGATGATTATATGTGATGAAGAATCAAAAGGCTTTAAAGAATTTTCTGTTTAAATAAATAATGTTTAGATATATAAGAAAATGTGTTTGGTCATATACATATATATATATATAAGTATTAAGTTTTTGCTATGTAACATCTAAAGCAATGTGAAGAACTACACAGATCTTGCTTTTGAAAAAGCAGATTAAAAATATATGTACACATCTGGCATGGTGGTACATATCTTTAATAGCACTGGGGATGCAGAGGCGGACAGATGTCTGTGAATTCCAAATCAGCCAGGGTTACATAGTGAGACCCTGTCTCAAATAAACACCCTCCCCCAAATGCACACAGAGATCAGATAAAATTGGAAATGAGAGATGCTTTAAAGGAAGCATGTGATAAATGCATTAGTAATCCTGAGGAGGTGAAGATTATTATTATTTCTGGCTTTGTTTATCAAAAAAGTATGAGGGGGGCTAGGAGTATAGCATTCATGATGCCCTGGTCTTAAGCTTTAACACTGCGTAAGCCAGGAATAGTGGTGCATGCTGGAATCCTAACTACAGAGTGAGTTGTCTTGTCTGAGATGGGAAAGGGTCCGCTAAGTGCTGAGGATTATGGCTAGTTCTTGACTACAGCCACACCACTGCTCTCTTTGCATTCAGTTTGTGTTTTCATGCTGAATTCCCAGCTCCATGCATACCCCCCCCCCCATTTTGAGACAAGGTTCAACCTGTAGCCTAAGCTATCCATGAATTTATGAGCCTCCTCCTGCCTTAGCCTCTTAGGTACCAGGATTGCAGATATATGTCTGTAGGCTCAACTTTCTTTACCCACGCTTGATATGCATACGGTGTGGGGAGGGACCAGTGGCCGTAGATTCTCCACATAGACTCACTGTCAGCACAGTTCTGTCCAGAAATTAGTTAGGTTTTTATCACTGAGATGCTCTCAACACTTGCCTAACCTACAGGCCAAGAGATACCTGTCTTAGACTCTGAGCTTCTGCTGACTCCAGATATGCTGCCACCTTTCCCTTTGTTACATTTATTTATTTATTGTGTGTGATTACAGTACACACGTGGCAGTCAGAAGACGGCTTGATAGAGCTGTGTCTCCCCTGTCATGTGGGCTCCAGGTATCCACACCCAGAGCATCAGGCGTGGTGGCAGGCACCTGTACCTGGTCCAGCCATCTTGCCACCACCCCCCCCCACCCCCCCCCCCCGTTTTTATTTTTTCCCAAATCCTCTCATTCCCACTTCTGAAAGCCCTCTGACCAGTCAGATCTTCGCGCTCTGAACATTTGCTCTAGTGTGCATGCACAAGATCTTCAGGGCAGCGCTCTCTTAGAGAATGACTTGTTTTTCTGTGTGAACAACTTGTTTAGATGTGATCACGATGGCTGTGGAAAAGCATTTGCAGCAAGCCACCACCTTAAAACCCACGTCCGCACGCACACTGGTAAGTTGGGGCTCATTGCCATCCTTCTTTCTTTTTTCTTTTTCTTCTCCCCCTCCCTCCTCCCTCCCCTCTCCCTCCTCCCTCCCCTCCCTCCCACTCCCTCCCTCCCTCTCTCTCTTTCTCTTTCTCTCTTTCTGTTTTGTTTTCTGTTTTGTTTTTCAAGACAGAGTCTCTTCAGGTAGCGCTGACTGTCCTAGAACTGTCTTATTAGACCAGGTTAACCTAGAACTAAAGAGAGCCACCTGCCTCTGCCTCCTCGGCACAGATTAAAATAAAGGTCACCTACTTATGCCTGGCAAATTTCCATTTTTCCTTTAAGCCTTCAGGAGACCTATCCAGGTTTTTCTTAAGACCTATAAACCTAGGAAGAGAGGGAGCACAGTCAGCGTGGCCCTCACCGACAGTGCTGACAGAGGGAGCACAGTCAGCGTGGCCCTCACCGACAGTGCTGACAGAGGGAGCACAGTCAGCGTGGCCCTCACCGACAGTGCTGACAGAGGGAGCACAGTCAGTGTGGCGCTCACCGACAGTGCTGACAGAGGGAGCACAGTCAGCGTGGCCCTCACCGACAGTGCTAAAAGAGAGAGAGCACACATAATCTTTTGGAAGAGCTGAGGCAGCTGCAGCCTTCTCTGCAGGCCTCCCAGCCCCGGCCGGTGCTTTCCTCAGCACCGGGTTTTAAAACTGAGGCAGCCTCACTAGTTGGTTCAGTTTTGAACAGCTCTTGCTCAGACCTTCCCTCTGTTAAAAGGGAGAGCTTGCCTGTTGGGGAAATTAACATGGCTTCTTCATTCCTACAGGTGAAAGACCCTTCTTCTGCCCCAGTAACGGCTGTGAGAAGACATTTAGCACTCAGTACAGTCTCAAAAGTCACATGAAAGGTCATGATAACAAAGGAACAGCATTCAATGCACTTCCACAACACAATGGGTCAGAGGTATGTTCTTATCTCCTGTTCGGATCTGGACACTGCAGGCAGCTGTTGTTTACAGCTGTTGAGTCTTCTGTTACCTAGAGGGGAAAAAAATGGGTCCGGATCTCTGCACCTCTGCCATGGGATGACGGGAGCCAAGGGTGTCACAAGCCTCCCTATACATCTGCTTAGCCCTGTTGTGTTTCTAGTCCAGCAGGCCTGAGGAAGAAGGTACCATTGACTGGCTTTCTGAAGCCTAGGCCAAGTGTCTGTGTTGGTGTGTTGCTTCCTCCCCCACACCGTATGTGTTCTTGTATGTAAGGATACATACTGGGCAGTACAGCCTTTGTATGCACATGCTTGTGGTCAGAAAATGACCTGATGTTCTGGACTGGTGCTCCTCAGCTGCTGTCTGTCCCTCTGCTTTGATTCTTTTGAGACGGGTCTCTTCATTGCATGGAAGTATGCTAGGTTGACCATTCAGGGAGCATCAGGGGTCCTGTCTCCTGTCTCCCTAGTGTATGGATTACAAGAGTGCACCACACCTCCAGCTTAAAAAAAAAAAAACAAAGCAAAACAGACAAAACATAAGCCGGGGGGCTTGAAATCTATGGACTGAGGGGCCTTCTTCAAGGGAAGCAGCTCACCTTCTCCGCATTGCCATACACACAGAGGACACTGAAGACTCGGTCACAGTTCATCTTAGATTGATCCAAGCCATAGACCATGAGCACAGGGCTGTCAGCGTGGGGGCCACAGTCGGGTGGTGGGGACAGGGTGGGGGATGCGGTGGTTTAGGGTACAAACATTTTGCCCAACCTACTGTAAATCTACCTCGGTCTGTTGGTGTGGGTGTGAGACCCATGTCTGGTCTGGAATTCTTAAGATAATATAATTTTCCCACTCAAGAAAGCAGTAGGTGATAAGTCTACACTGCATTTGGAATGGAAACTAATATTGCCTCACATGTCTGTCAACATCATCAGATAGCCAGGCTTAGTCGGAAGGGTTCCCCCGCCCTACTTGGCTGTCTGAAGAATAAATGTTTTGAGAGTACCTTCCTTGGGACACTGAGTGGGAGAGGAGGAGGCTTGCTTCGTTGTTCTCTCAGAATTTTTTGTCTATTTTATTTATGTGGATGGTGTTTACCTGCATGAACTTGTGTATACATAGCACCTGTGTACCCGGTACTTGTGGAAGCCAGAGAGGCCGTTAGATCCCCTGGAACTGGAGGTACAGTTGGTTGAAAAACCACTGTGTGGGTTCTGGGAACTGAACCTGGGTCCTCTGCAAGAGCGGAAAATGCTCTTGACTATTGAAGCATCTCTCTCTTAAACTCTGTTATCCTCTTTTGTTTCCCTCCCTCCCTCCCTCCCTCCCTCCCTCCCTCCCTTTCTTCTTCCACTTTGACTTTTTGAGCCAGGCTTTCTCTGTGTAGTCCTGACTGTCCTGGAATTCACTCTGTAGACCAGGCTGAAACTCACAGAGATCCACATCCTCTGTCTCCTGAGTGCCGGGACTAAAGGCGTGCGCTACCACTGCCAAGCTTCATTTGTTATTCTTGATAAGATCCTGAGATGCTTATTGTCTCTTGTCCTTTTTTCCATTTTGTTAGTTGTGTGCACTCAGTGCCCAGTCATGGAAGTTGGTTTTTTCCTGTGTGGATCCCATTGATTGAACTCAGGAGCCTCTACCTGCTGAGCCATCTTGCCAGCCTTCTGTCTCTTTCTAGTCTAGTAGTATTCGATGGCCTCTATCTGTCAATCCTAGAAAGAGGGAAGACCATTGCCTTCCTATGTGTAGATAAAGACATGGGAGCTGGTAGAGGAGTCTCAGTTCTGCCTTGAAAATGTATCTGGAGTTGGTTCACTTTTTCAGTCTGCTTCAGTCTTTGCGATCAGCGACGGAGTGGGTCTTCAGCGGCCTTCCTCCTCCCCAGACTGCCACCTCATCTGCTCCGTCCTGTGGCTGCACGGTTGTCTCTGCTTTTAGTCCCTCCAGCCTGGATCTGTCCCCAGCTCTAGGCTAACTCAGTCATTGATCCCTTCGGAATAATGAAATTCAGAAAGTATGAAATAATGTTTGTAATTTTGGAGAGGCAGCACCCTCAGAAGCCTGTGGTTTCTAGTTTTTAATCAAGAATCCTTTTAAAAGCACTGTGCTAGTTAGAAGGCTCAGTGGGTAAAGAAAGGTGCTTGCCCCACACCTGATGGCCTGAGTCTGGCTCCTGAACCTTGGCAAATGGAGAGAACCAGCTCCTGCAAGTTGTTTTCTGACCTCCTCATGTATGCTGCCCCCCCCCAACACACACATTAGGTAATGAAAGGACTCTGAGTCGTTAGGAATAATATGGTAACTAACATTATTGGATGTTAGATACAGAATCAGTTCTAGGTGCTGCCTCACTCACAACTCCGTGCTGTCACCATTTCCACATGGGAGCAAGGAGAAATTAAATAGCTTGCCAGGGTCTGCAGAGCTTTTCTTTAGCGTGACTCCAGAGCCAGCCCCTTAAGGTGTGCACTGCAGAGACAAGGTGATGTTAGTTATGAAAAGGGTGGTCTCTGGTGCTCACCAGCCCCAGTTCTAACCATTCTTGTGTCAGTAATACTATGGCCTAAGGCAGATCACTTCTGGGCACCTGATAAACCAGGTAGATACTGCTGGTCTTAGTTCGTAGTCAGCTTCTTTTTTAGTGGTGCTCAGGGGGATTGTTGCAGACAAGACTGGGTGTATTAGGCAGGGTTCTCTAGAGATTGTAGCAGAACTTAAAGAACAAATGAATCAATCACACACCCACACCCACACAGTACCTTGGAAAGTGTGGTGAAGGAGTGGACTTGGTAGCAAGGGTGGTAGGAAGCAGGCAAAGGAATGCTTTCCTCTTCCATGTCCTTTATATAGGCTTCCAGCAGAAGGTATGGCCCAGGTCTTCCCATCTCACAAGATCAGTGGTGGAGCCCTTTACTTTAATCCCAGCACGCAGTCAGGCAGATCTCTGTGTGTTCTAAGACAGCCTGGCCTATAGAGCAAGTTTCAGGACAGCCAGAGCTACGCAGTGAAACCGAGTCTTAAAAAACCTTAAAAAAAACAAAACCAAAACCAATCAGCGGTTCTCAACCTTCCCAATGCTACAACCCTTTAAAATTTTTAAAAATATTTAACTTTATTTTATGTGCATTTCTGTGAAGGTATCAGGAACTAGTTACAAACAGTTGTGAACAGCCATGTGGCATGTGGGTCCTGGCAATTGAACTCAGGTCCTCTGGAAGAGCATTTAGCCACTGAGCCATCTCTCCAGCCCCTCTGCGATCCTTTAATACAGCTCCTCATTTTGTGGTGACCCCCCAACCATAAAATTATTTTTGTTGCTACTTCATAACTGTAACTTTGCTACTGTGCTACTCTTATGAATTATAACGTAAATTCCTGTGTTTTCTAAAGGTTTCTAACCTCTAATAGGAATATGTTAATGGACCCCACAAGGAGGTTGAGAGCCACTGTTCTAGATTAAAGGTGTGTCTTCTCATCTCTGAGGTCCTGATTAGATGATCTTTCTACTTCATATGATCCAGTTAAACAAACAAACAAACAAAAAAATCCCCCATGGGGGTGGGGAGATGGGGGGGTGTCCAGCCATTTTTCAAGGGTTCCAGTTAATTCCAGATGTAGTCAAGTTGACAACCAGGAAGAGCCATCACACGGAGCCTTGTACCACTGTACCAGTGTTCAGTCTTGAAAGGTCAAATCTCTGCATCTCTTCCATTCAGCAGAGGAATGGCTCCTGATCTGAGGCTTTCAGGGGCCACCCGCAGAACCCTGAGTTTAACATTGTCAGTGGCAGCCTGGGCCTGTCCAGCCTCCCACTGGCAGCCTCCCACTGACATCTTCACCCAGATAATACTGATCTTCCACTACCCGACCTGTCCACAACTGCCCCTCCTGTAGCGTTCAAAGAAGGCCTCAGGCAGCTAGGTTTCTCTAGTGGTGGAGGTCCAAGTCTTGGTGACTGACCCCTTCCTGCTCAGCTCACATCCCCCAGCCGATAACAGTCTCTCATCTCTACCAGGAGGATATGTCTAGAGTCTAGGCATTGAGATGGGTGCCTGTAAAAGCAGGCGAGTTCAAAGCCTTACTGGGTTCTGTGAAACAATGAAACAGACAGAAGAAAAAGCCTGTGTAGAATCTGACATTTCCCAGTGTCTTCAGTCAGTCGGTTTATGGTGTGTCCCTGGATTGCTGGGTTGGGGCGTTACCTGCTTAGCACCTCTGCATCATTCTAGTCCCACTTACGTCAGCCAGAGACCTGTCTGAACCAGATTGCAGATAAGGCAGCTCTGTGTCACTTAGAATAAAGGTCCTAACCCTGTCAGTGACCCTCACGGCCCTGGTCACGCATTTGTCATCTCCTCTGAGTCATATCATCCTCTTTGCGGTAAACCCAGAGAAGCCTGTAAACCCAGAGAAACCTGCTCTTCTCTCTAGGCCTTTAAACTTGCTATACGGACACACATGCTCCGGGCCTACTTTAGTTTCTACTCAGACACCTTTTATGTGAAAGGCTTTCCCTAACCATCTAAAACAAGAATAACTCCTGTGCTGGTGAGATAGCTCAGTGGGTAAAGTTGATTGCTGCCAAGCCTGACAGTGTCCTCTGCACTGCAGATGGCCCCTGAAGCTGAGACCAGAGGCAAAGAAGTAAAAGAGCACTGTGTGTGTGTGTGTGTGTGTGTGTGTGTGTGTGTATAAGAGAGAGAGAGACTCTTGTGCTTTGGGCCGTTGTTAAAGACAATAAATGTTGCTAGGGCTCAAGCTGTGGCTCAGCAGTTAAGAGCACTTGCTTTTGCAGAGGACCCCAGTTTGATTCTCAGCACCTAAACGATGCTTTTCTAGCCTCTGAAGGCACCCAAGACTTACATATATACAAACAAGTAGTCTGAAACATACAAAATAATTCTTGTTTTTAAAGAAAAGACTTGCTTGAACATAAGCAGGCAACACCAAGACAAATGATCTGATTCCCTAGACAGCTACTGAGTGACTAGTGTGGGTTGGAGCTGTGGCTTTATGGGAGATGGGGGATAGGATGCCCAAGATTGCATCAGACTCGTCAGTAGGGAGCAGCTGGAAACTTGGGAAAGGTTTCCTCTGTGATTTAGTTTTGCTCATCATTGACCATGGGTAGTTGGAACTGAAAAGCAGACTGTGGATAAGTGAGGGCCATCTGTATGTGTTGAATGTATATATGGGTAGGAGTGTCTGGCCCACTTGAATATGAGCTAGATTCCACTCTGGGATAAGGATTGGGGCTCATGTTCAGGAATCCAGAGCTTAGAATTGCTCGAGCAGCAGGATTTGAGTACCATTCTGAGGAGGAACCTGGGGAGCCCGTATAGAGACACTAATGGAAAGAGAGTTGACTGCTCAGTCAGAAGCTCCACATTTGTCCTCTATTTCACTATATATCGGGCACATCATTTCCTTGTCATAGCATTGATTTTCTTGCATTTCAAATGAGAGTATTAGATAATACTTCTCCAGTTTACTTGAGTAGCAAATGAGTAATGTGATAATTTTATAAATGAGAGAAATTATACAGATATTAGTAATTTCATGCTATGTTTTTGTTTTTGTAACTTGAGTCATAATTTAAAAATTATTAGCCAACGGCTGGAGAAATGGCTCAGAGGTTTAGAGCACTGGCTGCACTTCTAGAGGACCTGGGTTTGATTCCCAGCACCCACATGGAGGTTCACCTCAGTCTGTCTCAAGGGATCCAGAGCTTTCTTCTGGCCTCCTCGAACACCAGGCATACACACAGTACACATACATACATGGAGGCAAAACACACATAAAATGAAATTAAGCTTAAAACACTACCAACAACTACTAACCACTTTAAGAACTAATTGAGCGTGGTGTCTCGAACTTGCAATCCCAACACTTGGGAGGTAGAGGCAGGATGGTCATAAATTCAAGGTCATCTTTGACTACAAAGAGAATTGCAAGCCATGCTGGGTTATGCAACATCCTGCCTCAGAAATGCTGAAGTGAAGCTATTCTAATAGTATAGAGTGGTTTTCTTTGTAAGTTCCTGTTTGCTTTCTTTTTAACGGAACTGTCTACTTAGCCCTGCTTTGGATGTGTTTGACCTTTTTTAAGTGACAAATACAGACATTTGGAACCTTAAGGACCTTGGCAATCAAGTATTTTATTATGTAATGTGCTGCTATAATTTTCATTTATTGTATTTGTTGCTTACTTGGGAATTTTTTCCCCCACAGGATACAAATCACTCACTTTATCTGAGTGAGTTGGGCCTTCTGTCCACAGATTCTGAGTTGCAAGAAAATTCCAATACAGTAAGTATTCCTGAGGAGGGGTGCTAGAAGAATTTCCCTTTGAAAATGGAGAATGGCTAGTCTGAAGTCTCCTGGATCTGATTGTATTAAGTGGCTGACATGGAGGACTCTTCTTCTCTGGGAGTGCCTTTACCCTAGATCATTCATTTGATCCCAGAAGATTTTTTATTTTACTAATTTAGGCAAATATTCACTGAAGCCTACAGTGTAACCAGGAAGGTTTGGTTTGGCCTCAAGGAACTTGAGGTCTAGTTAGATGTGCCAGAATTTCAGAGTTCCCGGACTTGTCTCAGCCTTGCATCTCAGCTGCTGTAGGCTGTTACCTTTGAAGAGGCTTGCTATGCAGGCCTCCACTAAGGAACAAGCCTACTCCATCTGCTTGTCAGTGTGGCTCCACAGTGTGCTAACAGACCATTGCATGGAGCCTGAGTCAGTTTATACAGGCCAGCTATTCTCGTGTTTTCTCTACACTGATTTTTGAGATTTGTGCTCAGGCTAAATTTTCTGTCACTCTTTATAATGAATAATGTAACTGAATATGTTTAAACCCAGACTGAACGACTTAGAAATGGTGTGGGGAAAGTGCGTCATTTTCTCTCTTGTCTTGTATTGAGACAGTCTCACTCGGTATAGGCTAGTCTCAAGCTTAGGACAGTCAGGCAGGCTGACTTTTCAGCTGTCTAGATGCTGGGACTACCAGTGTGAGCTACCCTGCTAAACTGGAAAACCCCTTCTTACAGTGTGGAGGTTAATAAAGTCACTGGTAGCACCTATGAGAATGTAGGTTCCTGCCTGGGTGTGATGGTGCACCTGTATCCCATCGATAGGAAACTGAGGCAGGAGGATCACTGAAGCCTAACAGTTTGACACCATTCTGAGTAACAGTGAGACTTGTCCCTAAATTAGAAGAAAATAAAGTATATGTCCTCCTTACAACCAGAAAATCAGCATAGCTGAGAGTGATATTAAAAAATGTATTTGGGAGTTGGGGATTTAGGTAAGCACAATGCCCTGAGTGTGTGTGTGTGTGTTTTGTACTGGGAACTTTTAATGTAGGGTCTATTGCATGCTAGGCAAATATTCTACCCCTGTACTAAATCTTAAACTCAGATAAAAAAATTTTCATAGCTAACATTTGCTTATATACGTAAATGAATATGTTTATGCAAATAGGAAGTCTCAGCGAAGAACTAGAAACTATTTAAAAATGAAATCAAGTGTGGTGGTACATACTTCTAACCCTAGTACTTAGAAACTGAGGCAGGAGGATTGCCAGTATTTTGTGGTCAGCCTATGCTATGTAAGTGAGACCTTCTCTCAGTAAATAAAGTAAACCAAGCCAAGCTTGATATGTGGGTTTTAAACTGAGTACCTGTAATCCTAAAACTTGAGGTATAGGCAGCAAGACTGTAGACTCAGTCAGATAATTCAAAACTCTGGGCTGTTGAGAGAGTTCAGTGGAGTCACTCAGTACATGTCACTCAGGCCTGGTGAGCTGAGTCCGGTTCTGGGGGCTCCAGAAGCAGTAGAGAACTGGCTTCCCTGAGTGTCCTCTGCTCCAAGTACTGTGTTGCTCTCCTGTGCATGTGGGCACCTGAATGAATGCAAAGAAACCCATGAAAAGATTCTTAGGTAGACCTCACAGTGAAGCAACAGAAGAGAATCATTTGTTAATTTGGAAAACAAAGGGAAAAACATTGAATATTCCATATGATTGTCATACATGTTACAGAACAAATTTTCTGAAGTTTATGTTCAAGATTATGTAGAATGCCCTCTGAGTTACTAAGACTTCTGGGTACTGTATTCCTTTGACACTTACTTTAGTCCATGTGTGTGCACACATGTTGCATTTGTGTGTGTGAATGCATGCCACAGCACACATACAGAGATCACAAAGCAGCTTTGGGTTCTGAGGATTGAACTAGAGCAGTCTTTACCTACAGAGCAATCTAGAAGCCCAGTATTTAACTGTGTTATATAGCTGAGAAGTCCATGCTGGCCAGGACTGTGGCGTCAGACTTGGAAAGTTTTGGGAGCTCTGAGGCCACCAGAGAAGACACCTGACAAGTGGGAACCATAAGGAGTTTGTGAAAAGTAAAGCCATTTCTGGCATAGTTATCTGTGTTGAGAGAGGAGTCCTATCCCCTCGCCTATCTATTATGCTCCTAGCACCCAGAATTTAGCCCAGATTTGGAAAGAGGTTTCTTTGTTTGTTTGTCTTTGTTTTTAGTCTTTCAAACCAAGGTCACAGTTCCTTAAAGCAGTTAGACTAGTGTGATATTTCTTAATAATTTGGACTTGGTAGAATCAAGTGGAAGGCTGTCTGTCTGTGTGTGCCCTAGAAATGAACTTGGTTTGTCATCCTTTTGAGTCGGGGCGGGGTCTACCAGGGAGTGCCCTCTGGGCCTTTTGGTTGCTGGGCTGTGGGGTCATCAGGGCCTGGACAGTTCCCGCTGTTTTTCCTCCTCTGACCCAGAGTTCAACCTGGCCTCACCTCTACCTTAGAGAGTCATTCCAACTAATTCTGCAGCCAGGGGTTTTGCTCTGAAGCCTGGTGGGGCTTCCAGCCACCCTTCCTCCCTCTGTGGCTCTTTGTGTCCCCCTCCCTCTATTTTGTTCTGTATTTTGGATCCTTTATTGGGGAGCATTGCGCATGCACAGAATAGCATGTTTCGTAAGTGCTGCCCGGTGAGTCATTTCATGGTGACACCAGCACAGTTGCTCTTTATTCTTCTGTTTCTCTCCTCTCTCAAAACACTTATCTTGTGATATTAATTGTAGTTTGGTGGTGGTGGTGCATGCCTTTAATTCCAGCACTTGATAGGCACAGTTTGTCTGTGAGTTTGAGGCCAGCCTGGTCTACAAAGTGAATTCCAGGACAGCCAGAGCTATTATTAAAGAAACCCTGTCTAGGAAAGTGCCCCCCCCCAAAAAAAAAGAAGGGAGGGAGGAAGAGAGGGAGGGAGTAGGGAGGAAGGAAGCTGGAGCTCCATGTGGTGCACACCTGTGATTCCAGCTCCCGGGAGGCAAAGGCAGGAGAATTGCTGCAGGTTTGAATTGATTTACATAGTGTCCAGCTGGAGCCGCCCAACGTAGGTCTCTCTAGAAGCAGAAATAGACAAAACTAAAGCATTAGGGTTTAGAACCAATGTTTCTGTTCCTTTCTCCTTCTCTTTTTCGTATGTGTATATACAGATAAGGCCAAAGGAGGATGTCGGGCATCTTGCTCTGAAGTAGAGCTGGTGCTATTCTCTCGTCTTGGCCTCCCACAAGCTGGGATTATATATGCTTGGACAATAGTACCAGCCTTCTCCCCCACCCCCAACCCCCATGTGTGTGTGCATGTGCTGGGGATTTCAAATCAAGTCCTCATGCTTGAAAAGTAATGGTGCCTTGTCTCCAGCTCGTCACCAACATTTCTAAGACACCAACAGAATGAAAGATGGGATACTAGGGGGATGTCATAGTGAGAAACGTGCTGGACAGACCTGTGTTTGGATCTCTGTTGCCTACATAAAAGCCATATGTGGCTGTACAGCAGTAAGCTCCATACCCAGTGAACTGTCTGAAAAATGAATAAATAAAACAGAGCATGATATACAGTCAACTTCAACCTCATACTTGAGAACTATACATTTAAAAAGTGTTCCATAGACTTGTGTCAGGTACACATCTAGATATACATGTGAAGTATATATGAATGTAGGTAGGTAGGTAGGTAGGTAGGTAGGTAGGTAGATAGATAGATAGATAGATAGATAGATAGATAGATAGATAGATAGATAGATAGATAGAGTGGGGGTGACTTTTCAGGTCACAGTGCAGAATCTGAAAGTCACAGCTTTGGCCTGAGTCCTAACTCAACTGGACAGGCAACTGGAGATGCTGAGGTCACTGCTATTCTCCATACTGCCAGTGACTGCCCTTCCCCCTTCTTTTTGTTTGATTGCTTGGTTGGTTTTGTTTTGGCTTTGAACTCACAGGGATCCTCCTGCCTCTGCTTCCCTGCTGGAATTGAAGGTTCACACACCACAGCTTGTGTCCTCTTGGTTCTTACAGCAGATGTAATCAGAGTAGACTAATTGCCTCTGAAGCAGTTTCGTAGCTAAGCACCTCCACACTGGGGACAGCTGCAGTCACCACGCTCTGCCCAGTAGCAAGGCAGCCCTTAGCTCTCTGCCCCATAAGCAGAATGTCTGGAAGATAAGCTTGCAGCTGGGACAATGTCCCATCCAAAGATAGATTTTTACTTGGATTTATAATGGAGTATCTTCTTTTGAGATGGGATCTGTATAGTCAGTCCATGCTGGCCTCAAGCTCACAGCAGTCCTCCTGGAATTATAGACATGAGCGACAAAATATATATATGTGCACCCCCTCCCACCTCTGTACTATTGAAAACACATGACTGGGTACAGGTCAGAGCTTGCTGTCAGATGTTGGTCCTCACCTTCCCTGTTGTTTTCCATCAAGCTTCCTAGGCCCTGACCTGGGGATCTGTCTCCCAGTTCTCTGGCTGTGGTATGCTGGGATTGCATAGGCTCGTGGTGCTCTGTCCAGCTTTTCTGTGTGGCACGCACTGACCCATCCCCAAGTTCCCTCTTTGTCTTCCTCCTTCCCACCCCACCCCACCCCACCCCCATTTTTAAATTTGTTCTTATGAGACAGTACCTCACACTGGACCCCAGGCCAATTTTAACAAACCTGTTCACCCAGGACCCTGTGATTATGGGCAAGAGCCGCTATGTCTGGGTATTGCTCTCCATTACTTTTATTTGCAATTCACGTAAAATCTATATTTTAACCCTGACCTAAACTTTGGGTGTCCCTAGCTTGCCCTGTTTCAGGACATGTTTGACTGAACTCTTTAGACAATTCAGGTACATTGGCCCCAGAGTGTCAGAGCATCCCTGTTCCCGCCCTATTTTCCTGGGTCTTTGTGGACTGATGCCTTTGCCATGTAGAATTCTGAGATGGAAGTGGGCAGCGGACAGGAGAACTGTAGCTTCCTTTCATTTTGTTAAATTTTGTGTGTGGGGGGGTGAGGTATGTGCAGTTACCCATAGAGGCCAGAGGCATTGGATTTCCCTGGAGTTTGAGTTCCAGGTGGTTGTGAGACATGGGTACTGGGAACTGAGCTCTACAAGAGAATGTGCTCCTAACCACAGAGCCGTCTCTCCAGCTCCACTTTTAGTTTTTTAAATGCCTTTGACCTCTGGCATTTGTTAAGTGTAAGGCTCTTATTGTTTTGCTGTTGTTTGCCGCTGAGGTCTTAGGTTGGTTAGAATGTTATAGATACTATAATGACCATGAGAGACACTAAGTCACTACTGCAGAAGAGGGCAAACTGCAGGGATTGCTTCTCTGTTTTTATTGCTGATAGTACAGTACCACAGACTCAGCTTTACAGAAAAGATACTTTCTTTGGCTCATGGTTCTGGAAGCCCAAAGTTGATGGGCTGGATGTGTGTTTTCCCATGTGTGAAGGTATACAGTTGTGATGAACAAGATGTGTGTGTTTCTGTGTGTGTGCAGGTGTATAGTCATGATGGGCAGATGTGTGTGTGCAGATGTACAGTCATGATGGGGAGGGTGTGTGTGTGTGTCTATGTGAGTGTGTGTATACAGTCATGATGGGAAGATGTGTGTGTTCTGTGTGTGCAGGTGTACAGTCATGATGGGGAGGGTGTGTGTGTGTGTGTGTGTGTATATGTGAGTGTGTGTGTGTACAGTCATGCTCATGCTGGTGGAAGCCAGAGGTCATCATCAGGTGTTTTTTTCTGTCACTCTCCACTTTAGTTTTGGGAACAGAATCTCTTCCTGGACCTGAACTCACCATTGTGGCTAGATTGGCAGGTCAGCAAGCTCAGGAATCCACTGCATCTGCCTTTTGTTATTACCATTCTTATATTTATTCATTTATTTTGTGGGGCTGGGAGTATAGGCATTCAAATTCAGGTCTTCTGTTTACATGACAAACACATTACAGACTGAGACCTCCACTCCCTTCTTTATTTTAGGGGGACAGGATCCTCCACATGTAGCCCAGGTTAACCTTGAACTTGGGCTGGCCATGGACTTTTTATCTGGGATGCATACTGAGATGACTGATGGGTACCATACCTGGCTTTAGTGGTGGCCTTTTTGACAGGAAGGATGAGTATGTGTATCTTGGTCTCTTTTCTTTTTTGTTTATTTAAGACAGGCTAGCCTGGAAGTCTCTATGTAGATCAGGCTAGCCTGGAACTGAAAAAGATCCACCCACCTCTGTTTCCCAATTGCTTTGAATCAAAGGCTTGTGTTGCCAGGCTTGGTCTCTTCCCTTTTATGCAGCCAGTAGCACTGAGTGTTAGCCTTATGTGGTGACCTTATCTGATCCCCACTCCCTAAGCTTTATGGAGATTAAGCCCTAGCATGAATTCCTTTCTCTTTTAAAAGAAGGGATCATTTTGGCTCAATTAACATGGGTTTCCATGAGGCAAATTCTAGCAGTAATATTCAGACTACAATCTCATTTGTATGTAGGATTTGGTCTTTTAAAAAGAGTTTATCAGATTTAGATTTATTTTTACGGACATGAGTGTTTTTGCTTGCACATTGTATGACTCTTGCACACAGAAGCCAGAAGAATGTGTTGAAAGCTCTGGAACTAGAATTATAGATGATTGCTAGCACCATGTGGGTCCAGGGAGCACCCTACCCCCAAACCCCATCCCACCCTCAAGCCTCCTCCATTTAAACACTTCAGGCTTTGTGGAGTCCATAGTCTCTGTCACAGCTACTGCTTCTGTTTATGTATTGTGGAAAAAGCATCCCTGTGCATGCACCTGCATTCCAGTGAAACTTTACCCAAAAACTAGCCATAGACTCGCAGGTCAGAGTGCTGATTCTTCCTGGCTCAGTTTCAAGGAAACACGTGTTCCTTTGCAGGAGGCAGAGTTGAATGCTGGCCATGATAGTCCACATTGTGGCCCCGGTGCTCAAAGACCAAGGCAGTAGGATCAATTCAGTACCAGCTTGAGCAATTTAGTCTCAAAATAACAGAACTGAGTACTGGGGGTGTAGCTCGGGAGTGGAATGCTTGCCTGAGGTGTGCTGGGCCCCGGGTTCAGTCTAAGGCATAGGAATCCTATCAAAAGGTCATTCTAATGCCCTTGCTTTGTTTATGTTATTCAAGGGGAGACTTTCTCAGGATGATGAATCTCACCTTTCTCCCTGTCAGACACAGGACCAGGACCTCAGCACAATTTCACCAGCAATCATCTTTGAATCAATGTTCCAGAATTCAGATGACCCTGCAATTCAGGATGATCCTCTGCAGACAGGTATGTTCTTACTGTTCAATCCATCCTTTCCCAGCTCCCCGGGATGCATGGGGAAGGTCTCCTTTGCATCTCTTGTTGGATTTAAAAGAACAGCAAGAGTTGAGGACTTTTTTCCTTCTAGTGTGCTGCTCTGTTCATGAGTGGGTGGGACCCACAAATGAGGCTTCTGACGTGTAGATAACACTGCTGGAATGGAATGGAATGTCTGTACAATACAGCTTTCTACTGGCACTTGCCTTCTGAATAATTATGCCAAAAAGCTCGCCTCTTCTCTTTGCAGAAGAACCACAAGACATTTTTGTTCTAGTTAAATATACTTAGTACTTGTCTTTATAAAGTGTGCTTGATCAGGAAGCCAGGCCAGCTAGCAGTGAAGTGATTGGCCCACAAAGACTGTTTTTGTGATGCCTGTGAAGCTTGGGATGTGGATACATGTTTCTTTCCTTCCTTGCCAGCTGCCTTGATTGAAAGTTTTAACGGTGACGCAGAGTCAGTCAGTGATGTTGCACCACCTGCAGGAAATTCAACATCGTTATCTCTTCCACTTGTACTGCAGCAGCCTGGCATCTCTGAGCCACCCCAGCCTTTGCTACCAGCCTCAGCTCCGTCCGCTCCTCCACTTGCACCCTCCCTAGGACCTGGTTCCCAGCCAGCTGCATTTGGCAGCCCCCCTGCTCTCTTACAACCTCCAGAAGTGCCTGTTCCCCACAGCACACAGTTTGCTGCTAATCATCAAGAGTTTCTTCCGCACCCCCAGGCGCCACCCCAGTCCATCGTACCAGGACTTTCTGTTGTTGCTGGGTCTCCTGCGTCAGCAGCAGCAGCGGCGGCATCAGCCGTGGCAGCACCAGCCCCACCACAAAGTACTACTGAGCCCCTGCCTGCTATGGTCCAGACTCTGCCCCTGGGTGCCAACTCTGTCCTAACTAATAATCCCACCATAACCATCACCCCAACTCCCAGCACTGCAATCCTGCAGTCCAGCCTAGTCATGGGAGAGCAGAACTTACAATGGCTATTGAATGGTGCCACCAGTTCACCACAAAACCAAGAACAGATTGTAAGTATTCCTCATAAGCATACCCAGTGGGCTGAAGTGTGTATAGCAGACATGTCCTTCCCTCCCGTCCTTTCTTTTTTTTTAGTAGTAATGGGTATTGAACCTTCACATATGCCAGGCAAGTACAACCTCAGCCTTCAGGTGACAGAACTTGGACATGAATCTGGTTTAGCCAAGTCCAAAACTTACAGCAAAACTGGAGCTCTCCTGAGCCTTCAGAGTAATGCATGCTTGTGATAGATAGCCTTACCCTGCCCTGGGTCATCAGTCTAGACCCTGAGTGGTAAAAGGAACTTTCCAGCTTCCACAAGAAAATTGTGATGGGCACAGTTAGCTCAAGACTCCCTCTAAGAAGACCATTGCTTGAGAGAAGCAACCTCTACTGGACTAAGCAGCTGCTAGTCAGCCAAGTAATGGGGACAAAGTTAGCTATAATGTCAGACAGTGCAGTGACCTCATATCAGTGCACAAAACACCCTTCAGAACAGAAATGCCTGAACACTGAGGGTTTTCTGTCTTCTTGGCTGACCACTACAATTGGGGAGGCTTTGGAGCCTTGGATGACTGCCGTATTGGAGTGGCCATAGTGTGATTTTGTTGTGTTGTGTTCTGTTTTCCTTAGCAGCAAGCATCGAAAGTCGAGCAGGTGTATTTTACTACTGCAGTACCAGTAGCCAGTAGCACAGGTATGTAATTCTAGGTTAGCTTTAAAAGAAAGTCCTCTGGGCTCTTTGTCCTGGCTTCGGTTTTTAAGTTTTTATTTTTTTAAATTGTGAGACAGCCTTAATTAAGTTGACATTCCATTGTTTACTGAATAGCCCATGTTCTCATGGCGCCCAGAAGCCAGTGTGCTGCTGGTGGAAATGTGGGCGTGTTCCCTTTGATATAGCCTGGAAACAGAACCAGGGGAAAAAAAGGTTAAATCACAGTTAATGCTAAAGAGGGCAGTTGTTAATTCACGGGGCTCTTTTCTAATTACAGTAAGCAGCAGCAGCATCTGGGCCAGAGACTCAGCAGAGCAGAAAGGGCCTTTCATTTGAGTGCTGTCTTGTTTGTCCGGTACTGAGGCTGGAGCCCAGAAGCTCATGCATGCTAGTCAAACTTTCTACCGCTGAACCATGTACCCCAGCCAGACCCTTCACTTGAAACCCTTTCTCTTTATGTGTTAAACTCAGAACCAGGCATGGTGGTGCTTGCCTGGACTGCCAGACTGTGGGACTCAGGTGGAGGGAGGGCTGAGAGCATCCAGCCCCAGGTTAGCCTGGGCTGTGTGGTGAATTCTAGGCAAGTAAAACTCTGCAGTAGCAGGCTGATTAAAATAATTAAGGGGTGAAAGGGATAAAAATAATTGGAACCTATCTGGGTGGTGGCACACCTCTTAATTCCAGCACTCAGGGACAGAGACAGGCACATCTCTGTGAGTTCCAGGACAGCCAGGGCTACACAGAGAAACTGGTTTGTTTGTTTGTTTGTTTGTTTGTTTTTAAAGTCTTTTTCTGGGGCCAAAGGATTTTCATAGACACCCCCAGGATTGTAGGTGAACGTGTGGGAGGGCTCTCTGGCCACCTACCTGTTCCCACCCTGTATCTGCTGTACATAGAGCCTGGCCAAGTACAGAGTTTCTGTGTGTATAATACACACAAAAGTGAAGTGAGAATGGAATGTGTGCACATACCAGGCTGGCATCTCTCATATGTCAAACATAGTCCTACGGAGCTGGGTGTCCAAGCAGGATCTATGCAGTGTGGAGAGAGGCACAGAAGGCAAGCGGCAGTACTGGCTGCCACTGGCTTGTCATTTGCACAGCCTGCAGGGAACACCACCTGGGGCAGGAAGTCGGCAGAGAGTCAGCTGGACCTTAAAAGATGCAGTTCTTTCAAAGAACAGCACTGTCTGCCTGCCAGTTTAGGCAAAAGGAAGAGTCTAGAGCATGAAAATGGAAGCAGCAGACAGGGACAGGGTGCATCTAGATTTTGTGGGTGGCTCTTCTAAGAAGGAAGCATAAAAGAATGGGGGAACACCTGACAGCCCCCCCCCCAAAGAACCTGGTCTAGTTTAAAGCATAGCAACACCCCCTCCCCCCACTTACCATGCCTGTCTCCCTAGCATCCGTCCCAGTCCATACTGCCCCCACCCATCTTGCCTGTGCTCCTGGCCACTTGAAGAGCAGTCTCTCTCACCTCTCTCACAGGGAGCTCTGTCCAGCAGATTGGTCTCAGTGTTCCTGTGATCATCATCAAACAAGAGGAGGCCTGTCAATGTCAGTGTGCGTGTCGGGACTCTGCCAAGGAGCGGGCGGCCAGCCGGAGAAAGGGCTGCTCTTCCCCATCCCCTCCAGAGCTGAACCCCCGGCCTCCTGATGGGCCCAACCTGCAGTTGCCACCCTAGACTTCTCCCTCCCTCCTCCCCCCTCGTCCTCCTCCGCTGGACCCTCTTCCTGTGAGCGAAGCAGACAGGCTGAGGCTCCTCAGACCCTCTGAAATGTTAAGTGCCATGGTGTGTCAAAGCTTCTGTCCCTCCCGAGCCTGGATGCCCTGTCCAATCCAGTTTGCAGTGAAGCACTACTACAGGGGTAAAGGAGATGGGCCTGGCCAGCAGCTTCTTCAGGGGAAGGGCCTGTGTGCGCGCCCCTCCAGAAACAGGGTGAGCAGGAAGTATCGGGTGTGATGCTGCCATCATGGGGTCAGAAATTGGAAGGATGAAGAAATCTGCCATCTGAAAGCCTCACCTTTCAGACATATTTTCTTTACTCATATCCCAGGAACATCCATTTTAATGAACTGATCTTTGGAGAAAAACAAAAAAAGAAAAAGAAAAAAAAAAGCTAAGTTATAAGTGAACTGTCTGGCTGCACTGTATGTCACTTTTGCTTATTGTGAATTGGAAATTAAGGTTACTGGTATGCATAAAAGTTCTAAATGAAAGGGTGTGGTTTCCATCAATTTGGTACTGCCCATCATTTGCACTGGGATCATTGTGGACTGGGCAAGAGAGTTCAGTGTGCTTGGTGTTGCTCCTTCCTGTCTTTTTAAATCTGAGGCAACGCATGTCTAGAGGGCCAGGTTACTGCTCTGTGGAAGCAGGTAGTGGCAAGGACAGGTGAGAATTGTGAGCTAGACAGAGTGAGATTGTTTGGTTGGCACTTTGTTTGTGGAGCTTGGAATAGAAGCAGAGGGGTCTGTCCTGTGTCCAGCTCATTCGAGCTTCAAGCACCCTGGCCGTGGTGATGGTGTGGCTCTGCAGGGCCCTGAGGTGATTATTCACAGCTCCGTTGACATTGTCTCTGCCTTCTTGGCTCTTTCCATTTCTCGGTGCTTGTCAGTGCTCCAAGTTTGGAGTCATCTCTCCTGAGGAAGCACCCAGTTTTATCCTAAAGCGAGCACAAGCCTCATGGCCAGTGCCTGCCAGGGTCTGCCTGCTTTTTGATGGTGTTTGGGGAAGGACTGCTTCTCCAGAGAAGGTGCAGATAGATCTATGGGAGTTGGATGAAGTAGCAGGTGGTACCCAGTTCTAGCCAGGCTTTTGGTTATTTTATCCCTCACACCTCTAGATTTTGCATATAGCCTTGTACAGTGTAAACAAGAATGTGATTTCTAAACAAAAAGGAAAAAAAAAACTAAAACGATGATCTTCTACTCAGGGTAAAACAAAAATTCCCCTTCCACCAAAAAGCCTGAAGCTTGCAGTCAGTTACCTCATTTGGAATGTTTCAGTAAGTTGTATTATAGGATATTTTTTTTTATTAGTGTGTAGAATTATATCCATGTGTCTGCCTTTGACTTCAGGTTACTGCCTCTTCAAATATAAATACAATCCATAGGAAAATGGGAGTTGCTGTCCTTTGGCTGTTTAATGTGGCCATTGGTGCTTGGGAAGCTCAGTGGCTAGCTGGGCCTAGGGTCTGGAGGAAGGCTCTGCCTCCTACAAGGAGCAAGGTCCAGTGCCCAAACAAGACAAGGGAGCTGTGTAGGTGGCCCTCCTGCCGTCTGGGCCTTTCCTCAGAGCCAGCCAGGATGGTGTCCTTTTAGAAGGCCCTTGTCTAAAGGCAAGATATTTGGGACAATTGACCAAGAGAGTCCTGGCAACAGCAAAGGAGAGAAATGGGTGTACATGCAGTAGTAGCTCACCGGGAGTGTGGACTTCTTATTGACATCTATGATCCCTTTCCCCAAATGGGCAACCATAGGCTGCCGCAGAAATCCACAAGCTAGGAAGAGCCCATTGTTAGCACAGTGGTTAGGGCTCCTTGGGGAATCAGCTGCTTGGGGGCAGGTTGTCTTTGGCTGTCCCCAGGACTTGCACCCATAAGAAGCTTTACACTCAGGCCCTTGACTAACCTCTGAGACCACCAGTGAATTGACTCTGAGATGAAGGCCTGGGGTTCTGCTTCACTGGGAGCCCAGGGAGGATGTGTGGAAGGTTTTAATAGTTTAAATATGGTTTCCTGGTTGTCTATAGCTGCGCTCTTAATAGTCCCTTCTTCTGGGTCATTGGCTTTGCTCTGTCCACACTCTCCACAGTTGAGTGTGGAAGAAGCATGTAAGCAGTGTTGAGGCTGACATGTTTTCTGTTGGAGTTAAGTATTTGTCTTTGTGGGTAACTGTAGAACACGAGACTCAGATCTAAATAGCTTTTGGAAATTGAGGAATGTGCTTAAAATCAGTAGTTATGCATTCCACAGCGTGCCTGACTTTTCTGCAGTGTCAGGCCAGCTCTCCTCCTCCTCCCAGGAGCCCAGCCTCTAATGCCAAGGACTTTGGAGAAGAGGGAAGCCAGAGCCAGGAAGACCTTTCATGGAGAGAGTGGCTTCTCTGGGGAATGAACTTAGGGTAAGGCTAAGAACATTGAGTTCTGGCAGGTGGAGTTGGACCTTCTTCCCATGGCAGCCTTCACCAGTCACCCTGTAGACCACACTTGGGCTACAGTATTGCCCCATCTCCAGTTTAGCCCCTTCCAAGAGACTAGTCCACAAGAGTGGAGAATGGAGTGCCTGGACTTAGGAGGTGGCCAGGTAATCCTGGGCCCACCAAACTGCCTTAAATGTGGCCCTTGCCAGACAAGAGGGCAAGGCTGAGAGGTGGCTCCGTCTGGCCAACCTCATGGGACAACACTAGCTTGGTGACTGGAGTAGTATCCCTTAACTGACTCTTACTCTGGTTTAGAAGGTCATGGTACAATGCCAGAGAGGCCTTGAGATGTGGAGAGCTCTCTAGGTAAAAAGCAAAGGCACTTCCCTTCCCTTCCAGGGAGTCAGTACATGGGAAAAGGTTGTTTTCCAAGTCAGAGCAGTGGGCTGATGGGGTAATAAGGTAGATGATGTTTTCCTGAGGCTTTGTATGATACTGAATGTGTCCATAGGGACAGATTTGCAGAACTTCATACTGGTATGTTAAATAAATAATAAAATAAAAAGCACTTTAGGTTACTTTATCTTTAACCCAATTGCTGCAATTTATGTTGTGTGTGTGTGTGTGCGTGTGTATAAACGCACACATACACACACACACACATATATATATATACTTTCCACAAAGTTTTATTTTTGCTCAGAATAAAAAGTTGAGGTGTGAAAAGAACTTACTTTTGTGCAATATGTGCGTAGCTTGACAGTCTATCTCATGTGGCCCTGGCCCGGTCTGTTTTTCTGCTCCCATCAGCCCTGTGCTGAATCTGTCCATAAGGAAACACTATCGTGCATCTCAGCAGCTGCTCAATCTATGCAAGCCTTCCCTGTGTCAGAGCGCCCGGCAGGCCCTCGGGGAACTGCTGCAGCTGTTTCTTTGACTGTTGAACCCTCTCTACTTCTTGGTTCCCCTGCTGTCTTTCCCTCTTCACCATGACCAGATGATTCCTGGGAGAGGTTATTCCTAGGTAAAAACCCAGCATCTCCTAGACTTCGATATTTGTAATTAATCATATCCATTGAAGGTAAATGGCTTCTACAGTGTAACTGAAACTATTGATTTGTAGAACTCCATCATTACTCATTTACAGTCTTTTTTTTTAATGCCCCAAATCAGAAATATGTTGGAAGAGTGGGCAGTACAAGTCATTGCTGAACTGCTCTCTGCACCTCCCGTGTTGGTTCAAAGCAGACTGACAGGCTTCATCAAATTCAGTAATAAGTAATCTCCCTCATGGGCTCCCACCTAACCTTAAATTCCCAGCTGAAGAAAGGAAGCATTTTAAATACACTTCAGCCAGAGCAAGATTTCCAGATGTAGTTTGCAAGTAGTTCTGCTGCAACACAGTTGGGAAACTGTCGTTCTCTTATTTGAAGTGGAAGAGGCTCAGTCACAAAGCCAGATGATACATATTTTTGATTGGTCAATCCATTTGGCCTCTTTCTGGCATATTCCTGCAGCAAAGATAAAAGGGTCTTGTTTCTTATGCCCCTGCTCTTGGGGAGGTTGTTCATTAGCTTGGGTAGTTTCTGTTTTTCCTGGTGGCTTCTCGATCTGCACTGAAAATGTAAGTTACTGGATCTGTCATGGTATATTATATAGTACAAGCTTTTTCTAGAAGTAGGGTTTAAAAACCATGCACTGCTCCTTTGGTGGTGGCCCACTGGGTCCAAAATAAGTGATTATGTTATGTCACTTCCTCAACTCAATGCAGTTTCTACCTTTTTTTACAGGAAATTTTTTCGTAAAACTTCCCACCAAAACCTAGGGTGTTTTTGCAATATCCTCATTGCCCTCGTGGTGCCAAGTGGGAGGCTAATCTGCCCTGGCCTCCCAAGGGCTGTCTGACCCAAGGGTCCGCATCTTTCGGTGTGCTTTGGAGAAAATGTCACTGTGGCTGGAGTTCCAAGCAACTGTTCCCTTTTCCTGTGAACTCACCCCTAGTTCCGTTTGGGGAAGATGGCTGGAAACGGGCTTTTCTGGCTTATCTGGCTCAGAACTAGCCAGAAAAGGCCACAAATTCTCTTTTCTAACACACACTAATCATTGGCCAGTGGTCTTGGTGACAAGATTTTAAGTCCCAAATAGTTTTATTTGGATTATGAAAAAGTATCAAATTTATTTTCAATGTAAAACATGGGAACAATGGACTTCCACTGAGCGATATGAAAACGTTACAGGTTCAGTACTTCCAAAGGAAGAAACTTCCAAATCCAAAAAAGAATAAATACAAATTTGTATTTTTGAAGAATGTGAAATAATGGTGTTTGCTTAATTGCTCATTTTGTATAAACTTAATATTGTACTTTAAAATATCTGCTATGAAGTGAAAATTTAACTTTTCGGAATTGAAAAAGCAATATTAAATACTAATGAAATCTTAATTAAATGCTTATTTAAATCTGGTAGTATCTGTGGCTTACTTTCCATCCCTGTCCCTGGTTGACATCATCTTCCCCACTCTCCACCCATCAAGTCTTGGAGGACAAAAAGGAAAGCTCGGTCACCTAGAGTCTACAGGTTTCCTTTTAATCAAGACTCCGCTGAAGTGTTTTGTAGGGCTGAGAGCCCCCAAAGCATGAAATGAACATGTAATACCACCTGGAACCCCCAAAGCAGGCCAGACCACTCTGGCCAGCACTGCTGGCCTGCCCGGATCCGAGTACTTAAGACTGGATATTCGTTGGCTACATTTCAAAACATAGTACTGCCTTCAGTCAGGACGACACAGGAGTGAACCCAGCTGCTAGTAGAGTTGCCATCCCAGGCTAAGGGCCAAGTACTAGCAACAGCCAGTGAAGACTAGCCCCTTTAGTGAAGGGAGTTGGTCAGAGTCCAGCCACTGGCCCTGGGAAGGGACAGAAGTCAGGGTGCCCGGCTAGGAAATGGTCAAGGCTCCACAGCTCCATCGCCAGCATCCTTTGGAAGGCCACCTCTGGCGGATACAGCTGGCTGGGGCGGCGCTCCGGACTTGGTTGAACCGTTCTAGTTGGAACAGAAAGGGGGTAAAATGAGCCTGGGAAGAAAGGCCTTAGGTTAGGCCCTGCAAGGATAAGGCCACTTGGCATTTCTACAATACTGTACTTTTTCAAAACCTCACCCAGATCAAAGGAGGTTAACTGCAGAGCGGTGGGGATGCTCTTCTATCCGCCTCCTCTAGTGTGGGGAGAGTTTGACCAGAGTCCTAAGTGGGCAGGACCCCACTTCCCCAGACCCAACCCCGAGTGGGCACTGACCCCGCCACCAGCCGACTCCGGACGCCGGCGGCCCAGCTGCCGCAGCATCTCCTCGCAGGCGGCGATGGTGTCCAGGAGCTGCCGCTGCCGCTGCTCCACAGCGTCCAGCAGCTGCTGAGCGCGCTCATCCCGGGGCGGCTGCGGGGGTGGCCTCCCGCCGAGCCCCAGCCCCGCCTTCCCACGGTCCACGCCGGCAGCCTCCCTGCCCGGGAGAGAGAGGGCGTCAGGGCCAGCGCAGGGCGGCGCGAGATCGCGGCCCCAGCCCCCCGCCCCGCGGGCCCGCTCTCACCCCCGTGACCAGCCTGCGCCCGGGCCCCACTCCATCGCCGCCCGACCACCCCCTGTCGACCGCCCCCGCCCCGGCGCCGCGCGAGGGCTCAGCTAAGCTGCGCCCCGCCCCGTCCCCACCGGTCTCCTTCAAGTCGCCTGGGGGTCGCGGTCCCTTTAAGTTGCCCGGCGCGGAGGCGGGGTCGAGCCTCTGGGGCCGGAAGTTTGGCGCGTGCGTCACTTCCTCCCGGAAGCGGGTCTGGGCGGATGTCTACTGCGCGTCCGTGTGCGGGACTGAGGGCCGTGGTGGCGGCCGGCATGGGGCTGAGCGACGGGCCAGCGGGCTCGGAACGCAGCTGCCGCCTTCTACGTCCGCCCGCGCCCGCTCCCGCTCCGGCGGTGCCGGGGGCCCGGCTGTTGCGGCTTCCGGAGAGCGGGGCAGTGCAGGCCTCAAGCCCCGAGCGCTCCGGTTGGACCGAAGCGCTGCGGGCCGCCGTGGCCGAGCTGCGCGCCGGCGCCGTGGTGGCGGTCCCAACTGACACGCTGTATGGTCTGGCCTGCTCCGCGAGCTGTTCGGCGGCTCTGGACTGCGTGTATCGCCTCAAGGGCCGCAGCGAGGCCAAGCCGCTGGCCGTGTGCCTGGGCCGCGTGGCCGACGTCTACAGGTGAGGCCGCCCCGACCCGGCCCCGCTGGGGGCGGCACCGCGGGAGGGGTTTCCGGTGACAGGCTTGGGAGACTGAGGCGCTGTGTGCGGGAGGGGCTTGTCCTGGCTCACCGAGGAATCCGGAACTGGAAATTTGTTGGGAGCGCTTAACGCGTTCCAGGCTCAACATTAGACCGTGTGCTGGTCGCAATGCTGAATTCGGCGAGCGTGGCACTGTTCTCTTGGTGCTCTTGTGATGTACGGAGGGGAGGCTCACGGGAAGAAGGAATTACGGTAGCAATTTAGAAGGAGTGTCTTCCAGATGATGAAACAGTTTGAGGTTGTAGTCACGGTGTCACGGCGCTGTGGTCATCGTCGCCAAGACAGGCATGTGGACTTTAAGTCCGGGGTACTTCTCTGGAGTCCTGACTTGTGCCTGAGCTCTGAGAGGAAGTAGGGAGGTAGGCAGCCCTCCTCGTACACTCAAAGGCCCCTTTTTTGCATCTGCCTTCAGTCCAGGGAAGGTCCACCAAGGTGATTCAGATTTTGCGCTCTTGCCTCCAGGTATTGCCTAGTGAGGGTACCCAAGGAGCTCCTGGAGGACCTGCTACCAGGGCCAGTGACCCTGGTGATGCAGCGCTCTGAGGAGCTCAACAAAGACCTGAACCCCTTTACTCCTGTGAGTCACGTTTGCTTTTCCCTTTAATCTGAATCGGACTTCTTCTGGCCCTTGAAACCTTCCTCACATCCCCTTTTCCTCTTGCTTCACAGCTTGTTGGCATCAGGATTCCCAACCACGCCTTCATGCAGGATTTAGCCCAGATGTTTGGCGGACCACTTGCACTCACCAGTGCCAATCTCAGCTCCCAGGCCAGTTCTCTGAGAGTTGAGGTGAGAGTTGGCCCTAGCAGACTAATGGTTTTCTCAGAAGCAATAAAGCTGATGCTGCACTGGGATTTCCTAGCAACAATTTGGGCCTTCGGTACAGCAATGATATTTGTTATGGTTTAGAGGTGGTCACCTGTGGTGATCTATCATATCAGGCTGTAGGTATCCAAATGAAAGATTCTTAGAAGGGGTCAGACGGTACATACTTGTAATGCCAGCACTAAGAGGCAAGAAAATCTGGGTGGGTTGGTTTGTTTTTTCAAGACAGGGTTTCTCTGTAGCCTTGGCTGATCTCCAACTCACTCTGTAGACCAGGCCAGCCTTCAACTCATAGAGATCAATCTGCCTTTGCTGAGATTAAAGGCATGGTCCACCACCACCTGGCTTTTTGAACTTTGTATTGATTTTTTTATAAATGATTTTGTATAAATCTGTATTGATGTTTTACCTGCATGTATGTCTGTGTGAGGGTGTCAGATTGGACCTGAAGTTAAAGACAGTTGTGAGCTGCCTTGTCAGTGCTGGGCATTGAGCCTGGATCCTCTGGAAGAGCAGCCAGTTCTCTTAACTGCTGAGCCATCTCTTCAACCCCCAGAAACTTTTTTTTTTTAAAGCATTGAAGAATGAGTGTATTCTTTGTATCTATAATAATAGATTAAAAAATGCTAGGGCTCTCACTCAGACCTTGAAACCCAGCACTTGGGCAGCAAAGGCAGGCCAGTCTCTGAGTTCAAAGCTAGCCTGTCTACAGAAGTTCTACAACTTCATAGAGAGCCCTCATCCCCCTAAAAAGGAAGGATTGTAGGAAGTAAAGACAGTTTTGTGAGAGGACAGTTGTCAGAGACGCAGTAACAGTGCTGAGAACTTGAGGCTCTGAAACATTAGTTCCATTCTCGGTCTCCTAGCTGTTCTTTTTGTTTGTGTATTTGTTTTTGAAACAAGGTCTTACTCTGTAGCCTTGAAACTCCTTATATAGACAGTCTGGCTTTGGATTGCCTCTGCTTCCTGGGTGCTGGAATTAAAGGTTTAGGGCAGGGTCTTAACTATATAGCTCAAGCTGCCCTTGAACTCAGGCCTCCCTCTTTTAGATCTATACCAGTGCACCTGACCTCACCTAATTTTTGACTCCTGGCCTTATTCTTATCTCTGCTTGCCAGATAGGATTGAGACAAGATCATTTTAATCCTGTCTTGGCTGTATGCTTTAGAACAAATGAGCACAAAGAAACTACTCTCTTTTCTTACAACATTTAAATTAGGTGCAGTTAAATGATGGGGGCCTTGGAAATGCAGTCTCTACTGTATTTGCTCTTAGCAGCTGTACAGGTATGGATGGAGCCACAGAGGTTATTAGCAGAGGAGAGGAGTTCTTATCTCGTCAACAACCCTGGCCTAACTCCATTGGAGATTCTCTACCAGAGGCAAAAAGATTCTAGCTCATTTAACAGTACAGCCCACAGCCCAAGGGCTGAGCGCTGGTGGCCTGTGTTTGCAGAGTCCACCCTGTTTTCTTCTCTGTGCTCTGAGCTTGACTTCTATTGAGGTCTGGGATCTGGCTGCTAGAGCTGGGAAGGCTCACCGTGGGAATCTAGATGAAATAATTTCATGAATCCCACAAATATGATGAAAAGTCCAGGGTTAAAGCCCACATTTCTGGGCTCAGACTCAAGTGTGCCACTCATTGGACCTAGGCCTCCACAGCCTCTATAATATTAGCGATTTCTTTATGAAAGGTGTAACTTGGGAGTGCGTACCTAAGGGATCTGAAGGCTAGGTGTTAGTTGTGCCCTTGAAATAGCTGGGCATGATTAAGAGGTTTCTCCTCTGCTTAGCAGAAGATGCCTGGATTTAAATGTGAGCCATGTATGTAGGTGACAATATGGCCATACTTTCCCACTTCTCCTACAGGAGTTCCAAGACCTCTGGCCTCACTTGTCCCTGGTCATTGATGGGGGGCCAGTTGGGGATAGTCAGAGCCCTGAATGCCGCCTCGGCTCTACTGTGGTTGATTTATCTGTGCCTGGAAAATTTGCCATTATTCGTCCAGGCTGGTAAGGCTATTTCCTGTGTCATTGGGGTATGTGAGGGAGGTTGGGGAAGCAGAGGCTTTAACGTGCAGAAATTCATTCCCGTCTTTCATTGGTTGGAGGCACAGGGAGGTGGTGAGTGGGTTGGGATTAAATTTGCTGGTTTGGCTGGCTTTTTGGGATTCATCGGGTTTGATGACCAGAGTATGGGATAGTAATCTTTAGTAGTTATTCTTCAGACTGGTGAGCTCATCACTGTAACTGCTTTTTGTGTCTTCCTCAGTGCCCTGGAAACCACTACAGCCATCCTCCAACAGAAATATGGGCTGTTCCCTTCACAGGGGACCTGTTCCTGAAACTTGGGAAGACCCAAGAACCATGCTAGATACTATGTGTCTACGAACTGGTTGGCAAGGCCTCATTGGCAGTCTCCTGGAGCTTCACCTATAGCCTGGCATTTTAGGAAACCTCTCTCTCTCTGATTATTGTAGGCCAGAAGCTTCAGGTTGAGTCTTGTAGATTCATATATCAACCAAAAATTGAACAAAGGTAAGAACATTCTTAGAGGGACCTTATTATTTTAAGGCCTCACTTTGAGTTGGAAGTCAGTTGAGTGCAGAATTAGAATGTCTTAAGAGTTTGTTTCTGGTGGACAGTGGCACTTCATGTCAAGCCAGCCAGAGGCACTAGTGCAGTCTAGAAGTCTCAGGACCAATGCAGGAAAGTTCAGGAGCCTGAGATGGAGCTTTCCTGGGTATCAGAGAGAGGCCATTTTAGGGAAATTATCCTAGGGGGTCCCAAGTGAAATGATACTAGAAAATAAAATCTTTACTGTTTTCAGCCAGTGGCTTTCTTATTTATTGATAAATTATATCGTTCTGTGTGATTTATTTATCTTTATTGTTTACTCAGAAGCCTCTTCGTCTTTGTTCACATGTGTGTCAAGTATTCTTCATAATTATTTTTGAGTATATAAGCTGTATTTTTCTTTATTAAAAATGCTGCTACAAACAGTTGTGAATGGTTTATTTTTCTTGTGAACTATTTCCTTAGGGTAGGATTTCTAGGTCAAGGTGTGTATGTGTATTATGGCTGTTGATGTAGTTTAGCCTTCAGACGATCTGAGTCAAGTGGCCAGGCTGTATCCAAGCTGGGTATCCATGAAAAGGAATTAGCGCTGATTAAATCCAGTGCTGCTCATTGTCAGTAAATGGGCTGGTCGTCCTTGAAATGACCTATATTCTACCTCACCCTCCCCTCGTTGCTTCCATTTCCTAGACTGTGGTGCAACCTTAGCCCATAAACCAGGACAGTGGTTTCCAGTGAATATTTTCAAGTGTATTTTGAGAATCTTGCTGAAAAATATTCCATGGATCTTACTTTAGCAAGGATCCTTGCAGTTAGCATTAGTTTGTGTATATAAGTACTGGCTTGTTAATTTCCCTCTAGAAATCTTACATAAACCAGTCGTTTACGCAAACCCATCTCCATTGTGCTTAAACAAGCCACCCAGCCATCCACTAATTTGTCACAGACTGGCCTAGAGGTCAACATTTATGACGGCTGCAAGAAGAATGCAGACTGGTAAACGCCACTTGATGTTTAATACAAATCACAGTAGCACTAAAAGTGGCCCTAGAGGGTGGCCTCCCAGCCTAGACAGCTGAAGGGAGTGACCTAGTCCTCTCCAAAGCTGTTATCTGGGAAAGGCTCTGGAGCACAGAGCTATTTTCTTGGAGGAAAAATAGCTGAACTTCCAGGCCTGGGAATAGCTGCAAAGAAGAGCAAAGCAGCCATGGTGCTAGCGCCATGGCCTTACCAAAAGAGATCCTGTAAGCCTCGGGAAGGGAACCTCAGTCACATTCCCAGCACCTGACAACAAGGTGCTTTGTAATGAGTGGATGCTCAGTGTTTCCTGATTGTGGGGCACAGGAATCTACTGGAAAGACCCCATTTAGAAGTATCAACTAAGGTTTCCTGTATTCAACAAGATGTAGGAAGGTGCCTGAGGAAATGTAGGCTGTCCAAAGGAAGTAAGGTGCATGCTAGCTCAGAACCCTGAGACCCTTTTAAACACAGTGGCTGGCAACTCCAACATACAACCTGCCACAGCTGAAAGCATGTGAGCTGCCCTCGGCCATGTGCTGCCTCCTACCAGCCTCCATTAAGCCTTGCTTCCCATCACCCCAGCACCACCAGCCCGAGGGCCAGGCTCTGCTCTGCATGAGCTAGCTGGCCCACCCACAAGCACCCAGTTGCTACTTGAGACTAGTGTGTGCCTATATCCTCAGCTGAACCAACCTGGTGACCTAATGAGGTTTCAGTGGTAGCCCCTCACATCAGCCACTGCTCCTTTTCCTTGATGAAGTGCTCTGCCCAGCGCCGGGTCAGCTCTAAATACAGGCTGGGCTGGTGTGGCAGGTAGTCCAAATACAGGCGAGTTGGTGTCTTCTTGGGAACAGCCTTCTCGATCTGTGTGCCCTCATGCCACTCATTAAAAGAGGTGATGGAGACGATCTCAGGCCTTACAGTCAGGGCCGCCTGCAGGGCTGTCTCATAGTACTTGCCATTAACCCTGTTCCGAGTATTGTGGTTGTTCCAGGGCCTGATGCTAGTGTCAATGTACCCAGGACCCACGCTTGGAATGAACATCAGGTTGTTGGTATCACAGAAATTCTTCACAGCTTTCCAGTTTTGATGGGAGGAGCCAAAGGAGAAGCCATTGGAAGCAAAGTAGGTGTACATTCCATCGAATCCTGCAGCAAGGATATCATGGGTGTGGCCCTCCTCCACCAGCAGCGCTATAAAGACCCCATCATAGGGAGTGTTGCGGATCGAATGGGGCCCATTTTGTGTCAGGAGGTGGGCCCAGGCCTCAGGGGATGTCAGATATGAGTCGTAGATATAAAAGAGTGGAAGGCTCTTGCCCATGCTGTTCTTATAACGGTAAAATGCACCATGGGAGCCATACCTGAGGAGCAGGAGGAGAGGCTTGAGTTGGCAGTGAGAAGCCAGCACAGCTGAAAGACCAGCCACGGGAGACCTTTCTCTGCGCTCACAGCAGTCTAGGATTCAGCAGGTCACATGCTGAGCTTCTACCTCCAGGAATTAACCTGTTTCCCTTCCCAGCCCTCCCTGACCTGTCTGTCCTCTTCTCCCAGCCAGGCCACCACATCTTTGTCTAGATTGCAGCAACAACCTCCTGATTCGTGTCTAGACTTGAGTCCTGGCTTCCTAGGATCGGATCTAAGCACTCCTTACTGTGACCTGAACGTGCCTATTTTCACTCCTGCTATTACCCACCAGAGTCCACTCCCTAAGTGACCTCTCTTCCACCCCATGTGTGACCTGCCAGCTCTCTCCCTGCCTACAATCTTCCTCTTTCCTCTTTTCTCCAGACCTTGCAGAGCTATTATTATTTTATTGTTTGAGAGAGGTATGCGGCACGGAGTTCAGTAAGTAGACCAGGTCAGCCTTGAATTAAAGGCATGCATGTACCAGCATGCTTAGCCAGAGCTCTCTCATTTTAAAAAAACTCTGGAGGCAGCAGGAGGAGTGATGGATCTGAGAGAAGCAGGAAGAATAAAGATGATTTTTATATATACTTTTTAAAAAAGAACTATTGTGCTGGAGAGAAGATGGCCCAGAAGTTAAAACCAGTTCCTACTCTTGCAGAACCCGAGTTCTGTTCCCAGCACGTACATTAGGCAACTTGTAATATGCCTGTAACTTCAGCTTCCTCTTCTGGCCTCTGGACACCCACAGACTCACCAAATACATACAAGTAAAAAAACAAAATCTTTTAAAAATTTTGTTGGGGATTGAACCCAGGGCCTCAGGCGTGATGGCGTTTTGTGTGCTGTCCCAGCACTTGAGATGCTAAGGACAACAAACTAGGAGTTTAGGGTCCTCAGCTACATAAACAAGGCCAGCCTAAACCATATGAGACCCTGCCTCAAAAACAACGGAATTCTAGGCTCACTCATTCCTTTTAGCTGTATTTATATCAGTTCTGGGAATTGTGGAGTCCACCACAAAATTGCCTGACTAGTTCGGTTCTTGGTGAGAGTTCTCTCAGCTCACAGATGGTCACTACACTGTATGCCCATATGGAAGGCAAGAGTAAGCCTCTTAGGTATACACACACAGGACAAGTCCTCTCAGAGAAGTGCATTACCACCCATTCTAAAGAATTCCTTGAGGGCTGGGACATGAGGTACCTGCTCATGCTCATCCTTAGCAAAGGACCCTGGCTTTGATCTCCAGGACCATAGAAGGAGGAGGAAAAACATTCTTGGGCACATTCTTAACACAAAACTTCACTTTGCTTTTTAGTGGTCTCCATACTACACATTACTATGGTTTCTCACTTCTTGGGTAACTGATGTACCCCCAACCACTAGACTATAAGTATGAAGTCAGAAACTTTGCTAAAGATAACTGTATGTGTCGGCACTGAACAGTTTTTCAGTGAGTATGTACAAGCATGTGTGAGGCATCTGTGGACAAGAGTCAATTAGGGTCCTATAGCTGGACCTGAAACTCAGTCGCCTGACTCCAAGCTCAGCACCCTCAACTATTGGGAACACATATATCCCACCCTTGTATTGCCTCACCTGGACCTCCAACCCTTCTATCCCTGTCCATCTAGATTCCCATCTTACGTGTCAATGATGTACTTGATGTTGTCATGGACGGTGATGTCATCCCGGCCCTTGTAGGGTTGGATATGGAAGGCCACCTGCCACAAATAGAGGAGTTGCAGATCAGGTGAATATTCAGGAGCACAGAACATTCGGCTTAATGTCCCCAGCCATAGCTTTTAGGGAGGTACTGAGCTCAGGAAAGCCTGGCAAGGATGGGCACAATGAAGCTGCCACTGCCCTTCAGGTCAAAAAAGGAAGGGTGAAAGTTTATCTGTGCCCCACAACAGGGCATCCAGGAATCATTCTGAGGTCACTGCAGGATGGTGCTCAGGTTTCTACCTCTGTCAGCTCCAATCATAGACACTGGTCCTATGCCAGTGAAAAACATGCCATGCTCTGTTAAAGCTGCCAGTGGTGACCTCGGGAGGGTGAGGGGTTTCTCCGTCATTTTTCTTCCTTTAACAGCACTGACTTCTTCTACTGATGTGTTTGGGAAGAATGGCCATGCACATAGCCTTCCACTCTGAGGAGAACCTGCTTGTGGAGGCCCAGCATTGTCCTTCACTATGGAGTGGAGTCTAGAATTCTGTATACAGGTTCATTTGGCTCTTGCTCACCCAGTATCCAGGATCAAGGGTCTCCAACCTAACCTATATTATTTAATAAATGTGAGGGGCTTAAGAGCACTGGCTACTCTTTCAAAGGGCCTGAGTTCCCAGCGCCCATGTCAAGTGGCCTACAACCAGCTCCATGGGGATTCAATGCCTTTGACCTCTGCACGTATCTGGACATACCCCACACAGATAAACACATATACAAAATATTTAAAAATACAAGTAAATATAAAAAGTGACATTTATAGTCTTCTATTTGTTTCCTATTTAATTTTCTCAAAATTAAAAATGGTAACAGTTGACACAGGGCAGCCTGCTAGACTCCCAATACCACACCTACACTTCTTGTCATGCTCAGCCACCCAGTACTAACTGTATAGCAGAGAAGCGGCATTCTCCAGAATGAGAGCTTGTATAACCGTTTGAACTCACCTGGATGTTGTACTGATGGGCAACGTCCAGAATGGCAGGTACCAGATCATCTGAGGGCTCCCCATTATCATCAGCCATGCCAGGTGGGTACCAGGAAAGAACCAAGACTCCTGAACAATACAGAAACTCCTTAAGTGGTGCACAGTGTGTCCCTCACCACCAGCAGCAGAGATTTTTCTTCCAAGAAGTCATCTCCAACTGCATGATTTCTGAAAACCCTGAGCCAGGATTCTGTTAGGTTCTTGGGACCCAGAGCTTAGCTGGCTTCGGAGCTGTCCGTGCCGGCAGTGCTGAAGTTCTGCAGCTAAGGGAGCCGGGCTGAAGACGCATCATCAAGTAGAAGGCAGAAGGGTGACACACTCACCTGGAAGCCACAGCCCTAATTCCGGGGTCCTACCTAAAGAAAAGCCCCGTGAAGAAGTCGTATCCTCATGCTTTCCGTGGGAGAGAGCATTTGCCTTGACTGGCTGCACGTCTAGACAGCAAGCCTGGACAGAGTAGCCCACATCCCAATTATCTTCGTGTACGTCTCGTTCTCCTTCTCATCCATACATTATTCTGGAGATACCGTCCCACTATGCAAACCTGGCTGGCTTCAAACTGGGAATCGTTCTTGCCTCAACCGCCCAAGTGCTAGGATTATGTCATGCGCCACTAAGCCTGGATCCTTGCAACTGTCTCAAACCATCTCGAGGTATAACAAGATGTATCGTTAAAAAACTAGCAGAATTCAGAGACAATATCTAAGCTAGGTGAGCATACCACCCCAGCGTAGTGCAGAAGGTTCTCCAGGACCTCTGGCTGGGCACTTGATGAAAGTTGTCATGTGTTGTGCCCGCCCTTCAGCCTTACTTAGCAACCATACGGCTGTCACACTCCCCTGTACCTGCTGTGAAACCAGAGGCCTCCCCAGGCTCTCCTTTGAACCCCAGACTTGAGGGGCCAGGAACCCCACTCTCCTGAAACCTAGAAGTGCATCATACTCGAAGTTGCCCTTCTTACTGTCCCCACTCCTGAAGTCTCTAAAACACACACACACACACACACACACACACACACACACACACACACACACACACACACACACACACACACCAACTCTGCTCTAGGGTTGTTGAGGGTAAGAAAGACCCAGAAGGTACAGTGGAAAATTAGAAGGAAGGGGCAGTGGTGTGCAGTAGGACCGGGATGAGAGTGAGTGGGAAAGGCTTCGAGGTCAGTTTGGCGGGAGAGCGGGACCTGGGCCCTGTGGTGGAATATCAGAGGGGAGGTACAGGAAGGAAGGGCAAGGCTGGGGGACAGACTGGCTAGGGAGACTCACCGATGGCGGCTTCTTTGAGCTGGGTCATGTGCTCTCGTAGCACATCGGGGTCCCGTGAGCTGTAGGGACCCAGCTCCGGGTAGAAGCTGGAGCCCAGGTCGTCTGGAGGGCTGTGGCGGCCACGCGGGTAGCTGGCCGAGATCTTGGGATCCCAGTGCGGCACCATGACATGGTCCCAGTGAATGTAGTGGCCCTCCCGCCGCGGACTCCCGTACCAAGAATAGTAGAAGGCGTGCAGGTCGGAATAGACGCGCAGGCTCTGCCGGGGCGCGGGATCGGCCGCAGCGGGGCCCAGCGAGGCGCGGGGGTCGGAGGTGCGCGGCGCCGGCGGCGGCGGGGGCGCGGCGGGGGCTGCCGGGGCGCGGGCGGGCGCGGGATTCCCCTCCGGACGCCGCTCGAAGGGCGCTAGCTCCGGGCCCGGGCCCAGCGCGGGCAGCCCGTCCGGGGCCTTGAGCGTGCGCAGCCCCATGAGCGTGCCGAAGGCGAAGAGCAGCACCAGGAAGAGGGCGATGCAGGCGCGGCGCCGCCGCCGGGCCATGGCTTTTCTGCGGTGCCGGCCGCCGCGCTACCGGCCCCGGAGCCGCGCCATCCCTCCAGCCCGCCCGCCCGCGCGTCCCAGGCCACGGTCGGCCAGCGCTACGCGCCCAGAGCGGCTCCGCGCCCGTTCCCCGCAGTGCGGGCGGGCCCGGCACACACAAGATGCAGTGGCGCCGACCAAGTGAGAGAGAGTGGAGGGGGGGACCAGGCAGAGAACGCAAGCCCAGCCCGGCGTGGGCGCTGAGTCCCGGAACGGGTGCACCGGGGGTCCCGGTGGGGTGCAGGACCGGACCTTCCTAGTAGACGGCCGGTGCGAAGGGTGAGAACCGAGAGTCTCTCGGCCTCCTTACTGAGTCCTCCTTCCACTGAGTTCAGTCACCATCACCCCAGTTCGCTCCAGATCCCCAGTACTAGAAGAGGGGCGTTGGACCACCCTGCAAACTCTGGCTGGAGCCAGGAACCTAGCAGAGGGCCGCTTGCACAGGGGCCTATTTCGATGGCCAGGCCTGGCTCTCTCGTGCTACCCTGTGCACTGTAGCACTGCCTAGTCTTGGCCATCTCTGTATGGTCCCCCATTCTTCCTCAACTCTGCTTCCAGTAGGCAGACAGCATCGCAGCCCTCCAGCACTGAGATTAAAGCCGGGGTGGGGTGGAGGGGTGGGTGGTGGCCTCACATTCATACTTGGCAAGAGTTCCGCAGCAGCAGCAGCAGCGAATGAGTTCAATCCTTTTTGCTACTTTGTATTATTTTGAGAATAAGTCCCCCTCCCCCCAGGCTGACCTTGGGCTCAATCTACAGCCCAAGCCGACCTTGAGTTTGAACTATTGATTCTTCCATCTACCTCAGCCTCCCAGTGCTGAGATGAGACACCACTCTTGGATTATTTATTTTCTTCGATGGAATTTTACAATGTAGCTTAGGCTGGCCTGAAATTTTCTTTATGGCCCTGGCTAGTCTTGAACTCAGGAATATTTTTGCCTTTGGCTCCGGACTACTGGTATTTCGGGCCTGGCTTTTCATGGCCATAAAACCAGAAGCTTTCGACAGACTTGCTATCACTTGTCATTAGTGTAAGTTGTGTCAGGTTTATGTTGGAGCCAATCTATTGCCAAGGCCAATCAGAAATATGAACAAAATCCAAAGGACTGGAGAAAATGACCTTGAGTATCTGTGGTGTCTCCTCACCACTGCAGAACTGGGGGTCTTAAGAGCCCCAGCAGAGCAGGGAGGTCTACTGTGGAGAAGATAGGAACGAGGAAGCCTTCTGATCAAGAGCCGAGGTAGGGGTGGCCTACCTACTGTGCTGTCATACCGTGAATATATGTAAATAATCAGCCAGACATCCACATCTAGGTCACACAACCCAATTCATCAGCCAGAAATCCGAGTCTAAGTCACCCAACCCAAAGAAAGCCAGTGATCAGAAGTTCACCTTCCAGACAGAATAACTCCTACGGAGGAGAAAAGCCTTCAAGAAAAAGCATACACATTCTGAAGTCATATTGAGGACCCTGGAGGAAGTCCATATTTTTTGAAAGCCTGCTCACACCACAATGAAACAGGAGTTATCAAAGTGGCCCCGTGCTTTCAGATGTTACATGAAGGTGGAAAAGAGGAAGACTGAGAGCGTTTGAGATGGTCCAGCGAGTTAGCAGCGTTTGAGATGGTCCAGCGAGTTAGCAGCGTTTGAGATGGTCCAGCGAGTTAGCAGCGTTTGAGATGGTCCAGCGAGTTAGCAGCTTTTGAGATGGTCCAGCGAGTTAGCAGCGTTTGTTCCCGAGCCTGATAATCTGAGTTTGAATGCAGGTGGAAGAGAGAACTTTATTCCACATTCATGTTACTGTAGCCGAATAGTAGTCACAGGCAATTGATATCTCAGGGTCATGGGTTCAAGCCCCACGTTGGGCACCAGATGTAGCCAATATTAATCAGAGGCAATTATTTAATAGGTTAATGTTTATCAAAGGGGTTAATAGCAATTTACAATAGAAATAACGGGCGAGAAAGATGGAAAGATCTACTCAACAGAATGGAACGAGTCTTCTTCCAAGCTATAGAAAAACAAAAACAAGCTACAAGTGTGCACCTGGAGATCTTTAAGCTATCTCCAGCTGCACCTCAAAGCTACAGCCTCAAAAGTCATAAGTAAATCCCATACCTATACTGACCAGGAAGAGGCCACACCTCTAAGTCAAGATGATGCACATGATTCCCATTACAATGTCACTGTACATACACATCCCACCCCGTGACACACACATAAGTAAATAAATTTAATTCTTTAAAATTCAGCAAACAAAATAGAGTACATAAAGGGCATGGAAACACTGTAGTTTATAGATAAAACGCCAGATAGACTTGATAGCATGCAGCTACAGTCCCAGAACACAGGAGGCTGAGATGAGAAGTTTTAGTTTGAGGCTAGCCTGAGATGCCCAGTAAGAACTAGTTTTAAAGATCAAGACAAACCAAACAAGAAAATATTGCTGTCTACAGCAGTGGTTCCCAACCTGTGGGTTCTGATCCCTTTGAGGAGGATTGTATATTAGATTGTATATCATTGCATATCATTAGATTGCATATCATGCATATCATGATTCATAACTACAGCAAAATTATGTGTGTGAAGTAGTAATGAAGTAATTTTATGGTTGGGGGTCACCACAAAATGAGGAACTGTATTAATGAATCAAAGCATTAGGAAGGTTGGGAACCGCTGGTCTACAGGTTGGAGAGATGGTCAGTTGGGAGCACTGGTTGCTCTTCTAGGGGACCCTGGTTTACATGACAGCTCACAACTGTGTGTATCTCCAGTTCTAAGGGATATAACTTCTTCTGGTCTTCTCAGACACCAAGCATGTATGTGGTGCACACATATACATATAGGCAAAATGCCTATATGCATAAATTTTTTGAAAATAGTATCTAATGCCCCGAAGATTTTATATTTTTAAAACAAGAACAGATTACTATATAAGTTAAAAATGTTTATTAGAATGTAATAAATGTCTTGGAAATTAAAAACAATAGAACCCAATTAAAAATTTTAAAGATTTATTTTTATTTTATATTGTTGTGCCTATTATGTGTGTGCAGTACCCAATGAGCCCAGAAGAGGGCATTGGGTCCCCTAGAAGTGGAATTGGGTTCTTTTTCTATATTACGTTACAATATCAATTACATAATATTAAAAACTATAGATCAGGGCTTGTAAGATAGTAAAAGCTCTTGCTGCTGATTCCTAAGACTTGAATTCCATCCTTAGAACCCACTGTGGAAAGAGAGAAACAACTCGCAAAGCTGTCACCTCACCTCATGTGTGTGCCTGCTTGTGGCACACACACACACACACATCATTTACCATTATATACACACATCATTTTGTTTTGTTTATTTAACATAATTTCTTTATTGATTCTTCGGGAATTTCGCATTATGCACCCCAATTTCGTTCACCTTCCATTTCCCCTGTATCCACCCCTTAAATTTTTTAAAAAAATATGGACCAAACAAAATAAGCAAACAAACAAACAGAACAATAACAGCAGCAGAAAACCAAACCAAAAACACCCTCATTGCCCCTCTGTCCCTTCCTCCTCTCCAACACCGTCTTCTTTCCCCGGTGGCATGGGGGCCGTCTTGTGTCACTCGGTACGCCCTTTGTCTAATCAGCTCTACTTGCAGACGTTCATGGCAATGAGTCATTGAGCTGGTTCAGGGCCTCTGGTTCCTGGTACCATCATCACTGTATCCCCACTGAAACCCCTCTCAGATATCCTGAGGCCACTCCAACTCAAGGAGATCTTTTGGGTATTGTTCCTCAGGATCCTTCATGAGCTCCAGCAGATCCTACATGGGGTAGATGTAGGGTGGGACAAGCCAAGGCTGAGCTGTGGGCCTGGGTGGGTGGTAGCTGAGTAGGTCAGTCCTCAACTTGGCCCTTTGATTTCATCACACATGGTTCCTATGGCCCCCTGACAACACACTTATCTTAAAATAGAAGTTTTAAAATGAAGTTACAGGAGAGAAAGCTTAACAGTTAACGTCACTTGCTGCTCTTGCACAGTACCTGAGCTGGGTTTCCAGTATCCCCATGATGCCTCACAACCATTCATCCCTAACTCCAGTGTCAGGGACCTGACACCCTCTTTTTTACTCCATGGGTAACAGGCACAAACGTGGTGTACCTACATAAGAAATGCAGACAAAACCCTCAGACATAAATAAGCTATCTTTTCGATTGCCGATCGCCAGGACTAAAAGGCCGTAGAGACCAGCTGTAGCTTCGTGCTGGTCTTATTGGGGCCACATTCTGTTACTCCCCTGAGGCTTCTCAGGTAGGTTTTCAGAGAAGCTGACAACACTTAGTTACACTGGAGAACTTCCCATTCTCGGTCTCTTTCCCTGCACCTTACAAGGGCTGACCACTGCTTCCTGCAGACTATTATTTTTAAGTGTGTTCTCTTGTTTCTGCTGTGTTTGTTTGACTCTGTGAAGCTGTGTTACTTTGCCTGTGCAAAACACCTGATGGTCTAATAAAGAGCTGAACGGCCAATAGCAGGCAGAGAGAATATGTAGAAGGAGAAGGCTGGGAAAGAAGGAAGGAGCCAGAGAACAAAGAGCAGAGGATGCCAGGGGCCACTCAGGTGGACATCCGGCCACAGAGAGGGAGAGAAAGTAAGGGTACAGAAGTAAGAAGAGGTACGAAGCTCAGAAGCAAAGATAAACACGGTAAGTTAAGAGCTGGCAGGAAACAAGCCAAGCTAAGACCAGGCATTTTAAGAATAAGCCCCTGTGTGTGATTTAGGTGGGAGCTGGGTAAAGAGTAAACAAGCATCCACCAACACTCTCTGGGTAGGGTTTCTTTGACTGCTGGTCCAACATCTTCTTCTAAAACAAGCCTAGAGTGAAAGATGCAGCTCTGTGATTAGAGTTTGATCCCCAGCACTGAAAAAACCAGACACCGGCAGTGCTTGTGTGTGATCTCACTCTTATGCCAGGGCTGGGGAGCTGGAGATTGTAGGATCAGAAGATCTAGGTCTCCTCTGCTACATTTCAAGTTTGAAGCCAACCTGGCAAGACTTTGTCTCAAAAAATGATAATAATAAATATCAAAAGAAAAAATATGAGGCTGAAGAGATAGCTTGGTGGTTATGAGCATATAATGCTCTTGCAGCGAAAAGTTAATTCCTAATAACACCAGTTCCAGGGGATCCAAAGCCATCTACCGGACTGTGCTGGTGCCTATGCTTACACATGTGCAATACCATGCTCAGAGACACATATGTACACATAATCAAAAACAGAATACATTTTTGAGATAGAGTCTCACTCTGTAGCCAGGAGATTAACCTGCCTATGTCTCCTGAGTGATGGAATTTAAGGCTTGTACCACCATACTGGCTTTAAATAAATTTTCAAGTGTGTAAGGCAAACCCTGGCTGCCTCAACACCTAACCCACTCCCAGAGAGACCAAAGCCTGCACACATCAAATTGAGGAGACAAATGGAGGGCCACAAAGTTTGACCATTCAAAAACTAATTTAAAAAAAATTAAAGTATTAAGGTGGCAGATTTGGGGGTTTTTTTTCTGTTGTTATTGTTTTGTGTTTTTTTGAGACACAGCAGCATTTCTCTGTGTAACAACCTTAGCTGTCTTGAAACTCACATTATAGACCAGGCTGACCTCGAACTCACAGAGATCTGCCTGCCTCCCCCTCACTGCCTCTTAAACATACTATATTAATTTTACTTTTAAATCTGTACTTCCTGTTCACATTTCATCCATGCTTCAAGCCATCTTCCCTTCATGGTCTCCATCACCTCCGAGGATGCTTGCTTGCTGACCTCTTCACATCCATCTGATATCATTTTATAGAGGACAAAACAAAGACTTGGACCCTCAGGAAGAGGTTTAGCTGAGCTGGAGTCACATCTGTCTGACTCTTCATACAAGTGTCTCCTGTCCCCGGACACACCCCATAAAACACCAACAAAGCTTCTTTTACTGGCTTCAGATGTGGGTGACCCGGTCCTCTCCTACCCCGAGGTTTGCAGAACAGTGTTGGAGCACAAAAGCCTTCACTTAGGAAGGGTTAGTTCTTTCCAAATTAAGAACCATGCTCAGAAAGTGTGAATAGACACGGAAGAGGCAACCCAGAGCGGTTAGCCCCAGGGAATGAAACCTGGTGAGGGAATGGAAGATGGGGGATTACTTCTTTATTACAGGACTTTCGTACAGCTTGATTTTTAATACAATGTACAATATTTGATGGAAAATGAGAGAGAGTTGAAACAAAGTGACAAGTGAATCTTCTAAAATTGTGGCTGTGGCAGAAGGAATATAGAGAAATGGTTGTCTCCCACGTTTGTGGGAAGGATTGCACAAAATAAGTCTGTTCATACATGTTTACACTGGGCCAGACTCAAGAATTATTATAACTATTGTTTTTATCAGGACAGAGTTTCTCTGTGTAGCTTTGGAACCTGTCCTGGAACTCACCCTGTAGACCAGGCTGGCCTCCAACTCAAAGATCTGCCTGCCTCTGCCTCCTGAGTGCTGGGATTAAAGGTGTGCTCAACCAGCACCTGGTCAAGAATTACATTTGTAATTTGTGTGTTTACATTTGTGTGTGTGTGTGTATGTGTGTATATGTATGTGTGTGTACGTATGTGTGTATGTGTGTCATTGTATATATGTGTGCATATGTGTGTCAGTGTATGTGTTTGTGTGTGTATGTGTGTTTATGTATGTATGTGTATGTATATGTGTGTATGTGTGTGTATATGTGTGTGTGTCAGTGTATATATGTATGTGTCAGTGTATATATGTTTGTGTATGTGTGTATATATGTATATGTGTGTATGTATGTGTGTATGTGTGTGTGGATCAGTGTATATATTGTGTGTGTCTGTGTATGTGTGTGTCTGTGTGTATCAGTGTATATATGTGTGTGTATGTGTGTATATGTATATGTGTGTGTATATATGTATGTGTTGTTATGTTAGTGTATATATGTGCATGTGTGAGAGTGTGTGTGTGTCAGTGTATATATGTGTATGTGTGTGTATATGTGTGTATGTGTGATTGTATATATAGTGTGTGTGTATGTGTGTGTGTCAGTGTATATGTGTGTGTATGTGTATGTATATATGTATGTGTTGTGTGTGTGTCAGTGTATATATATGTGTGTGTATGTGTGTGTATATGTGCATGTGTGTGTATATGTGTGTGTGTGTGTCAGTATATATGTGTATGTGTGAGAGTGTGTGTATGTGTGTGTGTGCACCTGCACACAGCCAGTCATGGAGTGAGTCTGTGTGGAAGTCCAAGTACAGGTGTGAGGGTCAGTTCTCACCTTTCTCTGTGGGACTTGGTGGCATCTTTACCTGCTAAGCTTTCTCTCCAGGTCCTAGTTTGGGGAGCAAGGGCTCACTGTGTAGTCCGAGCTGGCCTTGAACTTACAATCCTCCTGCCTCAGTGTCCTGAATTCCTCTGATGGGCACAAATCACCATGAACAGCTGGGTGTTAGAAAGGAATTGGATTATTGATGTCCACTCCTGAAGTCAATGAACACGTGTGTTACTTGGTTGCACTGCAGGGATTTGAAGCCAAAGTTTCACACATGGTGGGCAAGGATCTCTGAGCCGCACCTCCATCCCTGACACATTGGAGCACTGTGCGTTGGAGCTGGTTCCAGCTGCCATTGGCGCAGTCATGAACTATGTTGTGAAATATTATTTTAACTGGGCAAAGACATTGTTTATGCTGTAGAATATACTTTAACTGTGTAAAGGTGTATTTCCTTTGCTTCTGCTGCCCTTGTTTACTGGTGTGAGGATGGGTCACATTTATTTTTGCTACATTTATTTAATTATGAAAAGCTGTGCTGCCATTTCACCTTGCCTGTCTAAGGAGCCAGATTGCTCTAATAAAAATCTGAATAGCCAATAGCTAGGCAGGAGAGGGACAGGCAGGGCTGGTGGGCAGAGAGGGAAAGCAGGAGGAGAAATCTAGGAGAGAGGAGGGAGAAGGAGGAAGACACCCAGGGCCGGGCAGCCTGACAGACATAGAAGAATCAGGAAAAGTGGGACATACAGAAAGAACAGCAATAAGCCCCGCGGCAAAGGCTAGATAAAGAGAAACGGGCTAATTTAAGTTAAAAGAGCTCTCCAGTTATGAGTCTAAGCTAGGCCAAGCATTCAGAACTAATGAGAAATCTCCCTATCATGATTTGGGAGCTGGTTGGTGGCCCCAAAGAAAAAGCCTGGTACAGAACTAAATGAGCATGCTTCAGATCTCCATGGAGGACGCATACGATGTTATAGGATAGTGCAGCTACTTGGTCAGACAAAGGTCTCTGAACAAGGCCAGTCACTCCCCTTTGCAGCTGTTCTGTGTGATACGCTGGGATGAAAGGGAAGATGTGATTGAACACTAACTGGTTAGTGTCCATGCTTGTAGCAAGTGACTGGTCTTGGTTACTAATCCCAAATAACTGGCCTAAAAATTAGGGGCTGAAGATGTAGATGTGCTTAGCATGCCTGGGGCCCTAGGGTCCCTAGGTTTCATCCCAGGGTGGGAGGGGTTGGAGGGGTTGGAGGGAGAGGAAGAGAGAGTATCTCACCATGTTCAGCAACCTTCCAGACCACTTGCAAACCATCTCTGCCTACTGGGCTACCCAGTTTCTTTTTTAAAAATATTTTATATTTATTACAGGTTGTGGTGGCTCTTGCCTTTAGTCTGGAAAGCAGATGCAGGTAGATCTCTGTGAGCTACAATTCAGCCTGATCTCCACAGTGAGGCCCAGGACAGCCAGGGTTGTGTAGAAAGACACTGGTTTGGATATTTCTGTCTGTGACAGACAGACCTGAGTGGTCCCCATGGTTCCCATTCCTGACGTTCCTGACAGTCTATGGTCCCTTTCCTTAAGCACACAGAGAATCTGTGACAAGCTTCCAGCCAGTAGAATCTGGCTGTGATAAGGGATGTTAGAGACATAATTAGGTTCTTAAATCAGGTCAGTCCAAGTTAATTAAGATAGAGATGGTCCTGACTTTTAAAAAAAAAATCCCAAAAAGAGACTAGGAAAGAATCTATAGTGGAGCTGATGAAATAAACATTTTCAGTTAGGTGTGGTGACACACCCCTGCAAGCCCAACATTTGGGAGGCGGAGGCAGGAGGATGAAGAGTTCAAGATTCAGTTAAGGAAACAAAGGAGAAATGAAGGCAAGTAGGCAGGTAGGGAAGAAGGAAAGAAGGGGGAGAGAAGAAGGAAATAATAAATGGATAAAAGGAAGGAAGAATAAGTAGATGGGTGATGGATGGATGGATGGATGGATGGATGGATGGATGGATGGATGGATGGGTGGGTGGGTGAGTGGAAGAAAGGATGGGTAGATAGAAGGTAGAAAGGAAGAAACCGCTTTGCTGGAATGGTCACTGGCAGGGGCTTGCAGTTATCTCCCCACAGTCTGAAGAATGCAGCCTACGGGGCTGGAGGGTTTGCTCAGCGGTTAGAGCACATTGCTCTTCCAGAGGACTAGTTCTATCCCCAGCACCCACACAGACCGCTCACAACTGCCTGTAACTAGCTCTCCAGGGCTCTGACACTCTTCTTGTCCTTCACATTATATGAAGATAAAGACACGCATACTAATAATAATAACAATGATAAATTATAAAGAATGCAACTTAGATGGGTTAGGGTAGAACATAACGCTAAAATACTTGCCAGCATGTACTGGGACCTTGCTGAGATGGAAAAGGAGACAGAGAGGAGGGAGACATAAAAAGGAGAAAGAAAAGAGAGAAGAAATATGTAATGACATAGACAGAGAGGCTGACAGGAGGATCCTGAGGTCAAGGCCAGTCTAAGCTACACAGTGAGATCCTGTTCCAGCACAAGGGAAAAAGAACAGGAATGGAGATGGGCTGGAGACGTGTCCTGAGGTCAAGGCCAGTCTAAACTACACAGTGAGATCCTGTTCCAACGCAAGAGAAAAGAACAGGAGTGGAGATGGGCTGGAGACGTGTGTAGCTCAATGCTTGCCTAGGGCTCAAGAAGCCCTCCGTCTAAGCTCCATACGGCATAAGCTGAATTTAGGGGCACAGGCCTGTAACCCCAGCACTTGGAAGATGGAGGCAGGAGGATTAGAAATTTGAGAGCAGCCAAGTAGGTGAGGTGACCCATCCTTTAATCCCAGAATTCAGGGGACAGAGGCAGGATAATCTCTGTGAGTCTGGGGTCAGCCAGCCTGCTCTACATAGCAAGTTCCAGATCAGCCAGGGTTCATAGTGAGGTCCTTCCAAAAAAGAAAAAAAATACAAAATAAAACCTCAGAAGTTTAATGTTGGCCTTGACCATAGAGTGAGCTGGAGGCCCATGTGGATACATTTAAGGGCCTGCCTTTAAAAAGAAAGAAGTGGAGAGAAATATGAAGATGTGAAAGCAGAGAAAGGAACGGGGTGGGGGGGAGCAGAGGAAGGAAGCCTGCAGTCTAGTAAATGCCTTGACTACAGGCTTCTGCCATCCTCAGCAGGGGTCCAGCTCGGTGGGCCTGACCTATGAGGCTCTACTACAGTAAGTATGTAGCATTTCAAGCTGCCATGCCTGTCTCCTGTGATACGCAATACTAGAAAAGTAGTTCTTTGTGTGATCATCATTACTAAATACACAGGCCTGAGGTTTTGAGTTGCGAGTCCTAGGGTCTGATCTTAGCTCAGGTCATAATGTCCTTGGACTTTGCTAACATCCTGAATGCTATTTTGTCTCATGTACCCCAGTCTGGCCTCAAACTTTCTATGTAGCAGGGGATGATCCTGAACGTCCCTGATCCTTCTGCCTCCACCTCTGGAATGCTGAGATTACAAGACTACAAACTGACACAAGACTTCCCAGTAGGTGGACTTGTCCCTCCCACCCGCTGCTTTCCAAATAACCACACAGAGACTTAGTATTAATTATAAATGCTCAGCTGAACTCTTTCATTACATTAACTCTCAAATCATCAAGACACTGTTTGCTGCTTTAGACTCATCTATTCCACTGAACTTAAACATTTTATTTTCCAGTTATAGGATTTAAATTACATAGTATTTTCTTCTTCGTTGCTAGGGATAAAACCTCACTGACACAAGAGCTCCACCACTGAGCTCTGCCTCTAAGCTATTTCTTCCTTTTTATTTTCAGTTTTTCTTTTGGTGATGGGGACTTGGCATTTTTGCATGTGTGATATGGAGGATGTTTTCCTTTGTTGAATGTGATCTGGTGATTTGTGGTCACTCTACCACAATCCCAGTATGGAGTCTTGCTGATGGACAGGGATGTACTCCATTCTACTCCATCTCTCTTCTGCCTGAGCCATTAGAGGCTCAAGATAGTTCCTGTTACATCTAGCTGACAAATGCTCACAGCTAGAGTTCCCATACCATGCTTTCCATGACAGCTGCAGCAGCTCCTGGTGGTGAATATAATTGAAACTAAAAGGTTTTCTGTCCCCCAACAATATATTTCTCGGCTGATGCAGTAGGTCAGATCAAACGGTACTGGAAGGGTATAACAATGGGTTTATTTGACCAAAGCAACTTCCAGGCAGATTTCCAGTCCCAGAGATGGAGGATGGAGAAGCCATGCCCACAAATGAAAGCAGGGAGACTTTATAGGTTGGAAGCCAGGGGTGACGACTAGTCTGCCGCTAGCTGGGTTTGTGCCCAAGTGTGGTCAAAAGCTAAGCGTTTTAAGTGGGGACTTTGGAGGCCAGAAACCTCAGGGGAGGAAGCTGCAGTAGCCACCAGAAATGTGAAACTGGGCTTTTTGATGCCTTTCCTTTGTTTGGAGACTCTCTGAGTGGGGAAGGGGTTTGGAGCCGGAGACAGGAATGAGGCTTTCTGGATCATACAGGGTCTAGCTGGAGGTTCCAACTGAACGGAAACATCCAAAGAAATGGGACATAGCCTGCCTGTCCACCTCTCTTTTAAAAAATATTTAGTTATTTATTATGGGTACAACTGTTTTGCCTGCATGTACCATATGTGTGCTTGGTGCCTCAGAGCTCAGGAAAAAATATCAGATCTCTTGGAACTGGGATTACCAATGTTTGTGAGCTGCATATAAATGCTTGTAATTATCTGAGGTGATAGGAGCTAAATCCTGGTCCTCTTCAAGGGCAGCCATTGCTCTTAACCACAGAATCACCTTTCCAGTTCTTGGGGTTTCTTTGTTTGTTTGTTTGTTTGGTTGGTTTGGTTTTTCAAGTGAGGAATTCTCTGTGTCGCCATGGCTGTTCTGGAACTCACTCTGTAGACCAGGTTGGAACTCAAAGATCTACACGTGTCAGGCTCCCAAGTTCTGTGATCAAATGTATAAGCCACCTCGCCCAGTTTATTTGAAGGACAGTCTCACTAACTAGCCCAGGTTGGCCTTGAATTCATAATCCTCCTGTTTCAGTCTCCCACATGCTGGAATTACAGGCCTTTGCCACCTCTCCTGACTATGCATCTCATTTCAGATGGGAACTTCTTTTCTTGGACCCTTAATTCAGAAGGTCAGGGATATAGCGCGTGCCAGGATGAAAACAATTAGCCAATCTTAATCCTTATTGATCTTTGAAATTGCAGAGAAGTCATTTTCTCTGAGCAGAGGATTAGAGCAAGAACAACCAAATAAGCCCGGGGCTGCATCAGCACCATGAGATGGCCAGGGTGAAGCATGGGAGGGAGGGTAACTTAAAAGTGAATTATCTGAGACGTAACAATTGGGTGTTTTCACTTAGGCAAGTTTTGTACAGTCGAGACTGACCTCCGCTCACTATGTCCCGAAGAATGACTTGAACTTCTGACCTTCAGACCTCCATCTCCTGAGTGCTGCTGCCGCTGCAAATCTACATCGCCACACTTGGCTTATGTAGTGTTGCAGATTGAATCTAAGTTTTATGCATATTACACATGCACTCTACCAACTGAGCTACATCCCTAGCCCTGACTTAACATTCATTCGTTTATTCATTCATTTATTCATTCACTCATTCATTTGCTTATCTGCAACGTAACAGAGAAACTTCAACACGAGTGTAGTGATAATTGAAGTTAGAAAGAGTTACACTGTTGTGATTGACAGGAACACACAGTGGGAGGTACTCCAAGCCCTAAATATGTATATATGTATATGTGGTAGTTTGAATGGAGGTGACACCCATAGGCTCATATGGTGTGACACTGTTAGGAAGCATGTAGCTTTGCTGGAGAAAGTGTGTCACTGGGGTGGGCTTTGAGGTTTCAGAAGCTCAAGCCAGGCCCACGGTCACTTTCTCCTTCTGAATATAGAAGGCCAAGTTCCGTCTCCAGCACCATGTCTATCTACACATTACCATGCTTCCCATCATATAATGGACTAAACCTCTGAACTGTGAGCTAGCCCCAGTTAGATGTTTCCTTATAAGAATTTCTCGTATGTGGCCAGAGTGTCTCTTCACAGCAATAGAAACCCTAGTTGTGTGCATATGTATGTGTGTGTGTGTGTGTATACATATATATGTGTGTAAGTGGCGGCCTGGACATGTCATGGTTTATGTGTGGAGGTCAGAGGACATCTAATGACAGTTGGTTCTCTTCTTCTACCATGTGGGCTCCTGAGATCAAAATCAGGTCATCATGGTTAACATCCAGTACATTTACTGATTGAGGCACCTTGTTGATACAGGACTTACACTTTTTATTAATGACATTACTTGGGGGTTTTTGTTTATTTTTTTTTTTTGCTTGCTTTATTTGATTGGTTGAGTTTTTGTTGTTTGTGTTTTTGTTTTTTTTTTTAAGGCAAAGTTTCTCTGTGTATCCCTGGCTGTCCTGTAAACTCATTTTGTAGACCAGGCTGGCCTTGAACTCAGAGATTTGCCTGCCTTTGCCTCCCAAGTGCTGGGATTAAAGGTGTGTGCCACCATGGCAGGCAATATCATTTTGTTAATTTAACTCTGTCAAATGGGGACACTGTAAAGTAGAGTTTTAATTAAAGCACCAAACAGGAGCTGGAGAGATGGTTCAGAGGACCTGGGTTCATTTCCCAGCACCCACATGGCGGCTCACAATTGCCTGTAAGTTCAGTTCCATGGAATCTGGCACTCTCACACCTACATGCATGCAAAACACCAATGCATGTAAAATATAGATAGATAACTTTTTATTAAAGAAAAATATTTTTTTATTTAACAAAACCCCAGCTATTTAGAGAAACAGGTGTTGTTACATCCTATTTTTTGTGCTGGGGCCAGCCAGGGAATTTGGAGGCTTGAGGCAATTGGTATCTGATGCCAACCAATCCTAGAAGCCTCCTGTCCCCTCCTCACATTCACGCCGCTGCTTCCATGAGAGCAGCTCCCTGCGCCCAACCTCCTATAGGAAAGCATATGACAGGCATATCGTTACACACTCTGACCCCCTTGGCAGCTTCGCCTCTCACAAGAAATTAATGTACTGTTTCTAGCCTCAGACAGCGGGATAGATCCTGGTCAAGTGTGGTCATCACCCAGCTACCCCATGCATAGATGCTGTTTTTGTGGAATTTGTAAGCTTGGACCATGAGGAATTCACCAAGGTAAATGTCACTTCTGATACCGCTTGGCTGCTGGCCAGGCAATGATCCCTGATGACACATCTTCCCCTTCAAGTCCATTTCTTTCTTTCAGACTTCTTCGCTTTTAAAACACCCATCTCGCCAGTGGTGTCTGGGTCCCTGCTATCCTGTCTTTCACAACTCTTTACCTAATTCAGTCTTGCTTCCTATTTCACCACTTAAACTTTCTGTCTTTCCTCCCCTCCCCTCCCCTCTCTAGACTTTAACAGTGGAGTTGGATGATACTGTAACAGAGCAGATGTGCCAAGCACTGTGTTGGGCCATATATTAATCTAAGACCCTACAATTGGGAGTAATGGCACACACCTGTACTTTCTACTAGGGAGACAGAAACGGGACCACTAGAAACTTAGGGTTATCCTCAGCTACATAGGGGACTGGAGGCTAGCCTGGTCTATACAAGACCCTGTCTAAAACCTGTATTCTCTACTTGGGAGATAGAAACAGGACTACCAGGAACTTAGAGTTATCCTCAGCTACATAGGGGATTGGAGGCTAGCCTGGTCTATACAAGACCCTGCCTAAAGGGGTTTTGTTATTGTTGTTTATAACTGTATTTCATTTTTACTTGTGAATCAGTTACTCCTGAAAAGAATCCATCTTGGGTATGCTAATGCCTTTGCTATGCTTGTGAAGGAGATATGGAATGGGCAAGGAAAGCAGTAAATGAAGATGTCCCTTTGTGGAATAAAGCTCCTTACTGCTCTGCACCCCATGCTCTTCCTGAGAGCAGGGCTTGGTCCCGAGTTTTCTTGTGCAGTGTAAACATTCTCCACGGAGGAGATGACTTTCTCTGACTAGTGAGATACCCCCCACATCGGTGAAACAAATATTTCATCATTTAGAAATCCTTCCAGTAATGTGGAGATAGAAGTTTTCACAAAGTTTGCATCTTCAGGGAAGTATCTAGGCATGCTGGCTGCTCCCACAGAGGGCCCAGGTTCAATTCCCAGTACCCACATGGCAGCTCATAACTGTTTGTAACTCTACCCATGGAATATAATACCCTCTTCTTACCTCCAAGGGCATCAGGCCTACATGTGGTGCATAGGCATATATGTAGCAAAAACATTTACACACAATAACAATAATAAAGTAATTAAAAAATAAATCGAGGTCCTAATACTGACTTCTTAAAAAAAAAAAGTTTGGATCTGCATCCTGGAAGACTACTTGAGATTATTTTTGGTTTTTAATTGCACATACAAATTTTATGCTCTGGTCTTAGGAAGCAGTGAGGTAGAGGAAGCCCCTCTCCCTTCCTCCCATCTCGCTTCAAGAAGGAACCTGAGAGAAATGGAAAACAGTTATTTCCAGGTACGTCCTGGGCTCCTCATTTCTTACTCCAAGAAATGAAGGATGCTTGGCTCCTAAAGATAACTGTCACAGAATCTTGGATACAGACAGGAGGAGTGGAAAGTGACTTCTGGCTTAAGTATGAAGATGCAGCCCCGGAGAAGCTCCCGGACAAGCAGAAGTCAAAGGTCCAGACTGGGTGGGTTCAGAACTATGGACAGAAACCCTGCCAACGAGATCCTGTGGGCTGAGGGTCCAGCACCATGGCCAGGGCTCTTCCCTTTTTGAGCCCCTCCCACCTCTCAGAGCAATTTCTGAGAAGGACCTAAGGCTGTAGGTTTACTGGCTCATAACACCTGAAGGCTATAATAAACAATGGTTTAGTTAATTGGAGTATGGTCCTGAAGCATGATGAGATGCAGGCAGGCAGGCAGGGAGGGAAGGAGGCCTTTCTTCGAGCCACAGCATGAAACCTTGATTGACTGTGAGACCCAATTCAACACCGAAAATAATTTCAAGTGGTCTTCCAGGATGCAGACCCAACTTTATCATAACTTCTATCTCCACATTACTGAAAGGATTTCTAAATGTGGAAATTCTGGTTTCACAAATGCAGGGAGTATTTCACTAGACAGAGAAGGTCATTTCCTCCATGGAGAATAACTTACACTGTACAAGGAAACTCAGGATCAAGCCCTGCTCTCAGGAAGGACATGGGGGTGCAGAACAGTATGAATTCTGCAGAATTTCTTCTTCAGAGGTTACCTGCACTACAGCCTCCGGGAAGAGTAGAGTCTACCTAGGAGCAACTGCCATTAAGATCTGACTGATTTGCATATATTTGCAAACACAAGGGCTTCTCTGCTCTGATTGTATTCTATATAAATAAACTGCTCACCAGAAGAATAAGAAGGATTAGTTCACTCCCCTTGCTTCCCCCATTTTTAAGGTTTCTGTCAGGGAACTTTCCCATGTATATGCAACAGAGTATCCCAACAGCCAGGGTGTCTTGTGGACATCCTATCTAGCTTTATTCGGTTCATCTCATCCACCTATTCTGCTCCTGAAAGACTCCTGTGTGGCTCAGAGAGAGCCAGCATTTTGTTTTTGTACCCGGGGTTAAAAGCTTTGGGCTGAAGTCTCTGGAGCTGCAGTAAGAAGCCATGCCTGATTCCCTGCTGACTGCCAAGGGGGATAGAACATGGCTTTGAAGAAAAGAGGCTGAGGGCTGGTAGAGTGAAGACTCATTCTGAAATAAAAGGAGTCCTGAGTCTATAAGCCTATAAGTCTAAAAATACCGTCTCCCAGTGCTGGGGGGAGGGGGAGGGGCAACTGAGCGTGAGAAGAATGAAAATAGGGGGGAGGTGGGGGATACAAGAGCCTTTCTTCAGGAGGGTCTCATTTCAGGGACCTCACCTATCTCTAGGAACTAGACAGAGGCCACGCCTCCTCAACTTCGGTCTCCCAGTGTCTCAGTACAGTCCTTTCCTGATACCCTTTCTTCCCAGTGGGAACCAATTTCCCACCCACTTCTCCATTACTACTGTCCAGCAACGATATCTGTAGTGAGCAAGTTCTTTTACACACACATACACACACACACACACAACACACACACACACACACACACACACACACACACACACACACACACACACGAGAGAGAGAGAGAGAGAGAGAGAGAGAGAGAGAGAGAGAGAGAGAGAGAGAGAAGAGAAAACCGGCTATGGTCTGTGGATGCTATGAATTTCCTTTACATTCAGTGGCCAGAGGGTATGGGATGTGGCAGAGATGAGTGTTGGCCCAGGTATCCTCAGCACTGAGTCTGGTGCCCAGAAAGTGTTAGCTGGAGGGGTGAGGAGTATGCATCTAAGCAAAATGTACAGGTGCCGGGACCCCACAGCCAAGTGCATGGGTGGCTCACGTTCACACCCCAGGCTTCTTAGACTGTTGTAGCACCTGAAGGAAAAGGAGCTTCGGCCTCCCACGAAAAGCCACACGGAGCTTACTTCCCTCAAACCCAGTTCAAATGGTGACGCTCAATAGCTGCTTCCTTCGTTCTGACGTGCCTCCCCCGCCCTCTCCACCCCACCAAATGATTAAACCTTCAGCTAGTACATAAGTGACCTTCATTAAATAGAGGTCATGTACCACGTTTCCTTGCGGCGTCTTCAGCTCTGGCTGAACTCTTCGAGGACAGCTCCACCTCTTTCCAGGGGACCTCGGATTCCTGGTGCTGCATTTCTTATCATTTTCCTTGGGTAGGAAGAGTGGGGTGCTCATAGGGGAGCCTCAGCTTGAACAGACTGTGGACAGAGGTTGTGGGGTGTGCTGCTATGTGTATGGATAGCAGAAACAAGAACCCGGGAAGTGGATTATTCTTGCAAAATCTGTTACTGCCCCCATCTCAGCATCCACATGGTTTCCAGCCTCGGAAGCTATGCTGGTAGGGAGGGACCCTGTCTCCGGATTGACTCTCTTTTCCCAAACAGCTTCTAGGATCAGGTTCTGAGTGTGTGTGTGTGTGTGTGTGTGTGTGTGTGTGTGTGTGTGTGTGTGTGTGTGTGTGTGTGTGATGAGGGCGGGAGAAAAAGGAGGAGGGATCGAACCATGAGACACCGGGAGCCGAAGACACAGGAAGAGGCCAAGGGCTGGGAGACACCAGAGCTTCCTAGAGCTTGAGGTCAAGATACCAGGCTCGGAAATCCCCTGCAAGTCCTGGGAACAAGGGTGCTCCCAAGAATAGCTAAGAGGCTGCAAGTGTCGCCGCTTCCCCGCGGACCGCCCCCCGTAAGCCACGCCCACAGCGCCTACTTCTTTGGATGCGGAAAGCTAAGGTTTAAGGGTCTCTGGTCCACCGACGCCAGCTTGTCTCGCTCTCCAGCAGCCCCGCCAGCTCTCACGGCTGCCCTACCCCCACAGTTTGAAGATCTGCGGGACCCCTTGGTTTTCCCCCTCCAGCTGGGCGTTCCGCCCCTGGCCTATGAAACTCCACCTCCTCATTCTCTGCCGGCTGGGATTGGCGGACCTCCCGCGGTGATGCCTAGCGATTGGTCCCCATGGATGATGGTGACTAGTGAGACTCCGCCCCCAGCCGGTGCTGGGGTCTGGGGGCATTGCTCAGCCTTGCTGGGCTGGCGAGGCTTGAGCCGCCGCCGCACTGATAGCTCCGTCTGTGGACCATGGAGACAGGCGCCGGTCCACACCCGCTGCGCCCGTTCATCTGCCTAATACCACTCTGCCTCGCTCTGCTTCTGGGACCCGGGAGACCCGGGACTGCCGAGGAAGGTAAGGTGGGTTGTGCCTGGGAGCCTGAGATGCCTAAATAAATAAATAGATAGATAGATAGATAAATAAATAAATAAACAAACAAACGGGAGTTGGGGGGAGCTAGGGGACTGGGGGAAGGAGTCGTTGGAGAGACTACTCTGTTTGGGGGCTTGAAGCAAGCGGGCAGCAGGGCAGGAAAGAACTAGAAAAAGAGGGGAGGTTGGCTAAGCGATAGAGAGGAGAGGGGTATTGAGGAGCTTAGGTCTGGAGACCTAGGAGACTGGGGAAGGAAGAGGCTGGGGACCACTGGAGCCTGAGGCAGCAGTTCAGGGGTTGAGACGGACAGGGTAAATGATTGGAGGTGGGAGGTGTGGGGGCGGGGAGATGAAGAGAGCAGGAAAGCCAAAGGGATGCAGCGAGACCCGAGCATGAGGCGGGGTGAAGACAAATAGTGGGGGCCTAAGGGACCATGGCGTGGACAGTCAGAGGCTGGATGCAGCTAATCCTTTGGGCTGAGTACTGGCGCTGCCCGAAGTGCTGACCGTGGAACTGTCCGCAGTGCTGAACTGGGATCGAGTCCACCACGCGCGGTCCGCGTTGCGGAGGATTTGGGGCTATCGGCGACATTAGCGCCAGAGTCTTGCCTCTGCTCCCACACCTCTGGGAGATGCACGCTCAGTTGAATCCAGAGGCGTCACAACCAGGTGCAGAATCCTGAGATGCTGGAGCAGACTCTGCTCGCAGGGTCTGTCTTGGCGCGGGATGGCAGATGCCTGCCAGTATGCAATTCCCAAGCACTGTTGGTGACGAAAACCCAGGGCACTGTCGGCAGCCCTGCCCGCTGTCGTCGTGGCTGCCTCTAGATCCAGTCCCGCTTGAAGGACCTCACCTAGGAAGCCCACCTGCTTTCTTACCACTCTAGGGAAGTAAATTTCTGAGATTTGGGCATGGCCTGGCTTCTTGTGTTTAAACAGAAGGTTCAGCTATTTGGACCCGAGTTTCTCTGAACCCAATCAATGAAAGGATGCAGGCTGCCAACCTGTCATATCCTGAGGGGATAAAGTGATTCCTAACTTTTCTGGAGAGGGACTAGAGAGGGTCAGGGACTGTGTGTGGAAGGGTCCATGACATTCCTTCAAAGGCAGTAGAGGTGGTAATCCCAAAGAAAGGGGCTGGGTAGAGAAGCAAAGAATTCTGATGTTTCCTCTTGCCAAGTAGTCTCTCTACTTCGTTTTCACCAGAGATCTCCGGAGGCAAATGAAACAGGTTTCAGTCTCCATGACTGGCCAACTGATCTCACATCTGAGTGGATTTGGGGTGCACCCAAGAGTCCCCAGATCCACTACTAATCGATGGTTTCCCCCTACTAGATGACAGTTAAATATAATTTGGGGAACTTGGGGAGGGTGAAGAGGTGGGTCACTGACTTCGATCCCTAATGTGAAAGCTGAGCTTGGAGTATTGGACACGGACTCTGTGGGAGGCTGAGAACCACACTCACTTTGATGGGGGGAGGGGCAGGTTCTAATCCCCAGAACTTGTTAGTGTCACCTTAAGTGGTAAAAAGGACTGGCAGAGTGGCTGGGGATTTTGACATGAAGGGATGAATCTGGGTTGGATAAATGGTTCCAGTGAAACCACAACGGTTCTCATATGAAGGCCGCAAGACTCAGAGCCGGAGGCGAAAGAACTCGATCATAGGGGCAGAGGTTGAAGTCAGGCGCTGAAGATGGGAAAGAGAGCATAAGCCATCAAGCTTGTGGTCATTTGTCACAAGCCTCAGGGAATGAATACAGCTACCTTCATTAATCTCAGTGGCTGGGACTTGTGCTGCCCCAGTCTTCTGGAGTTTTGCTTGGTTCCCTGTCGCTTCTGTAGTTATCTGTGGTGAACCCAGAAATGGCTCCCGCCCTCCTAATTGTACGATGTGGTTTCCCATGTTGTGTCTTTCCTTAGTTATCCTCCTGGATTCCAAAGCCTCCCAGGCAGAACTTGGTTGGACTGCACTGCCAAGTAATGGGGTAAGTGTTAAAAGCGTCACTCCATCCTAAGGGTCCCCTGGTAGACCAAGACTCAGTCCCTTTAGCATCCTGTGTTCACCTAGGATCAAAGTGTACCACAGAAATCCCCAGCCATGTTCATACAGCCAACCTTAATTAAGTGCAGTGGGACACACACACAAAGATATGTGAGTAGGAGGGTGACCCGCTGGGAAGAAGCGGTTTGGTGTGTGTGTGGGGGGGGTGGAGATAAGAGAGAATAATAGGGAGATATGGCCAAAGTACACTATGCATTATGACATTGTGAAGGAATTTTATTTTTTCAATATTTATTTATTGTGTTTGTGTATGTGTGTCAATGTGTCAATGCCATGGTGTGTGCAAGTGGAGACCAGGGCCACCAATGGGAGTCCATTTTCTCCATATACTGTGTGCATCTTGGGGATCAAACTCAGGTCAAGCTTGATAGCAAATGCCTTTACCCACTGAGGCATCTCAGATGCCCTGTGAAAGAGTTTTGTTTTGTTTTTCAACACAGGATTTCTGGGTGTTTTGAAACTCCCTTTGTAAACCAGGTTGGCCTTGAACTCCTGGAAATCCACCTGCCTCTGTTTTCTGAGTGTCTGGACTAAAGATGTGTGTCACCACTGCTTGGCCCTGTGAAAGAATTTTTAAAGATTTGCCACAGAGTTTGTATACTCCAGAACCCTTGGTGCCAAGCTGCCATGGCTTTACCAGAAAATACCAAGTCCACTAAGTCTTCAGCTAGTCAAATAAATAGAGAATTGGCATTTAAGAACATAAGCAGGATGGGACAAACGCTGGGCATTGCCCCACACATGACAGACCTCCAAGCAGCTGTCAATTAATTACAGAGTAAGCAATGTGGGGGTGGGGTGAGGTGGAAAGGTCACTGAGCAGAGAGTTGAGTGACGATAGGTACCATCCCTAGCTCTGTCATTACCTCACTGTGGCTTCTCCCTCTGAAACTTCAGTTTCCTCACTCACAAAAATAAAGGTTATGGCCAGGCGGTGTTGGCTCACGCCTTTAATCCCAGCACTTGGAGGATAGAAGCCGGGGGATCTCAGAGTAAGTTCCTACACAGCCAGGACTACACAGAAACCCTGTCTCAAGAGAGAGAGAGAGAGAGAGAGAGAGAGAGAGAGAGAGAGAGAGAGAGAGAGAGAGAGAGAGAGAGAGAGAGAGAGAGGAAAAGAGAGAAGGGGTGAAAGAAGGAAGGAAGGAAGGAAAGAGAAGAATGGAACTGGCCTGACGCTATAGCCCATAAACCTAGCTACTAGGGATGTTGAGTCAGGTGGACTGTAAGCTCAGCCTTTCTGATCGACAGAGTGAGTTCAAAACCAGCTTGAACAACTTAGTTAATGCAACGTCAAAATAAAAAGGGGGAAAGGTCTGTGGTAGAGGGCTTGCCCAGCAAGCCCAAGGATCTAGGTTCAATCCCCAGTACTTGGAAGAAAATGAATTTGATTTGTTCATTTCCAAAGAGTCTTTTCTTCCTGCGTTTTGTCATAGTTAGGGACTTGGAATGTGGGGGCAAAGCGGGGGAGGCAGGAGATGTGAAAAAGATGGAAAACGGCCCGTTGCTTAAGCTCTGGGCTCTAAGGCATGCACCTCTGTACTGTTGCCTCAGTGGGAGGAGATTAGTGGCGTGGACGAACATGACCGTCCCATCCGCACATACCAAGTATGCAACGTGCTGGAGCCCAACCAGGATAACTGGCTACAGACGGGCTGGATCAGCCGCGGCCGTGGGCAGCGCATCTTCGTGGAACTGCAGTTCACACTGCGCGATTGCAGCAGCATCCCTGGCGCCGCGGGCACCTGCAAAGAGACCTTCAATGCTTACTATCTGGAAACTGAGAGCGACCTGGGACGTGGGCGTCCTCGCCTAGGAGGCAACCGACCCCGCAAGATTGACACTATTGCGGCTGATGAGAGCTTTACGCAGGGCGACCTAGGGGAGCGCAAGATGAAGCTGAACACAGAGGTGCGTGAGATCGGCCCCCTCAGCCGTCAAGGCTTCCACCTGGCCTTCCAGGATGTGGGTGCATGCGTGGCGCTGGTCTCGGTGCGTGTCTACTATAAGCAGTGTCGCGCCACGGTGCGGGGCCTGGCAGCCTTCCCCGCCACAGCAGCCGAGAGTGCCTTCTCCACACTGGTGGAAGTGGCTGGAACATGCGTGTCCCACTCAGAAGGGGAGCCTGGCAACCCTCCCCGCATGCACTGTGGCGCCGATGGCGAGTGGCTGGTGCCCGTGGGCCGCTGCAGCTGCAGTGCAGGATTCCAGGAACGTGGTGACATCTGTGAAGGTATCCATGGTACCTGGAGGGATGGGATGGGGACATAGCATGCAGGTGGCAGAAAGAGCATGCCCTCGATGAAGCAGGAGTAAAATGGAGAAGCTGGCAGTCAAGACCTTTTGTGAGGTTTCTAATGGGCTTAGACAAGATCTTCTGGAAGAGGTACTTCTGATCCCATATAAGAATATATTAGGAACCAGGGATAGAGTAATAGGCCTGTAAAACCCAGCCCTCAGATGTTGAGTCAGGAAGATGGTGAATTCACAGAGAGACTGAGCTACATAGTAAGATGCTGTCTTAAATAAAACAAAAAACAAACAAAAAATGTAGAAATCTGTATTTCAGGCAATATTATAGGTTCCCCATTACCAAAGAGATAAGTACCTACCTCACTTGAAAAGTTAGGAAATGAGCAGTCAAGATTAGAATTCAGGTTTGTCCATCTCTGAGAACCAATTGCTGTATCATGCCATCTTCATATATAAGAAAAAACTCCATAGCAGTCCAAACTTCAGGATAGCATTTCAGGGACTTCACCTTTGAACCATACTCAAGTCAGGCTGTCAGAGGCAACTCAGAGGCCGGGAGTGGTAATATGCCTTAGAGGGCTGCTAGGATCCCACTCAGCTTTCTACAGTAGAATTGCTGTCACTGGGGATGCTTCCTGGGTTCCTGGGTCTGTGGCTTCAAAGCAGCAAGATATGGTGGGATTTAGAATGTGTGCATTTAGCCAGAAAGTTCAAAGGATGTATTTCCTTTGTGTGTGTGTGTGTGTGTGTGTATGTGTGTGTGTGTGTGTGTGTGTGTGTGTGAGAGAGAGAGAGCGAGAGAGAGAGAGAGAGAGAGAGAGAGAGAGAGAGAGAGAGAGAGATCATGTGAGTGCCATAGAATACAAGTGGATGCAGAGGATAACCCATAGGAAGTGGAAATCAGTTCTCTTCCACCATGGGTTCTGGTATTGAACTCACGTGGTCAAGTTAGACAGCAATTACATAGAAAAAGGCCTTTCACTCAGAGCCATCTCCTTACCAATAGATGCACATTCAAAAACAGGCCTTTTTCTGTGTGTTGGGGCAATAGAAATGAATCAGACACAGCCCCAGTTCTTGAAAAACTCACATCTAGATGGAATGGGGAAAAGATTTATTTTTTAAGTCATAATAAAGTTATACATGGGGCTGGAGAGATGGTTCAGAGGTTAAGAGCCTTTTCTGTTCTTGCAGAGGACCCAACTTCAATCCCCAGCACCCACAAGGCAGCTCACAACCACCCATAAATTTCAGTGCCAGGGGATCTGACACCCTCTTCTGCAAGGCACACATGTGATATGCAGGAAAAAACTATACATGTAAGTTAAAATAAACATTAAAAGGAAAGCAATATGTGCTATAACAGGGCTACAGAATGGTAGGTGACAGAGAAGGTGACTAAGCTTGATGATGTCATTAACCTGTTGCTATGAAAAAACACTCTTACCAGAAACAACCCAAGGGAAAAGAGGGCTTACTTCACTTTACAAACTGCTTTCTCATTGAGGGAAGCCAGGGAAGGAATTCCAAGAACAGACGTGAAAGAAGACCGCTTGCTGGCACAAATGTTTAGCTAGCTTTTTATAGAGGCCAAGACAAGCTGACAAGGGAATGGTGCCTCCCACAGTGGCCTGGGTCCTCCTACATCAAGACAATCTCTCACAGACATCCCACAGGCCAATCTGATCTGAGAAATCCTCAACTGAGACTCAGGTGATGTTAGGCTGTGTCAAATTGACCATTAAAACTAACCAGAACACTTATTCCTCTACTTGTTATCCCAGCTGTATTGCACAGTCCTCATCATATGTGTGGATAAACACAGCCTTCTATTCTCTGGGAGACTGTGGTTAATATGAAAGAGGCAAGAACCTGAGCTCTGCAGACATCCAGTTCTTGATACAGTGATAAACTAACACAGATGTGTATGTGGGTGTGTTTCTGAGCTCAGGCAGTCATCTCAGCATCCCCAGGGACTATTGCAGGCCACGAGATGTAGTAGGTGCTCAGTGGACATGCACTAAGTGATCTCATGTCTTAGCTTCCTTTCTGCTGCCTTGATAAAATGGCCCTGATAGAAACTACCCATGAGAGAAAGGGCTTATTGGGCTTATACTTCTATGTTACAGTCTACAGTCAAGGTGAGGACGGTCCAGAGGTGGGGTCCCGGGAGAACTGGTCACATTTCTATGCACAGTCAAGAGCAGAGAACCATCAAGTGATCCTGCCTGCTTGTGCTCTGCTGGGTCTCTCCATCCTATGTAGACCACGACACTACTCAGGAAGTGACGCAACCCATGGTTACAATGGACCTTAAATTCCTGAGAGGCAGAGGCAGGCAGAGCTCTGTGAGTTTAAGATAGCCTGGTCTACATAGTGAGTTCCAGGGTAGCCAAGGCTTTGTAAACAGATCCTGACTAAAACACACACACACACACACAGACACACACACACACACAAAACCAGACCAAGATGAGATTTTCTACTTCAGTTAACTCACTCAGGACAGTCCTTCACAGACATTCTTAGAGGCAAACTTTATTCTACACAGCTCCTTACAGATGTGCCTAGAAATCTGTCTCCTAGATGTCAAGCAGTCAGTGCTGAACCACCCACAGAGAGCCCAGTTCTGAGGTAGAGTTTTCTAAAGGAAGGGAGCTTTCTCTTCCTGGTGGCTGAGACATTCTGCAGAGGCACGGTGACAGGAAGGACCAGAGTGGCTGGCACTAAATAAGAAATCCAGTGTGGTTACTGCAGAGGGCATGTAGGAGTGTGTGAGAAGTGACAAGCAAGGATGGGGCAGGGCCATGAGTCAGGGATGAAATAAAGCCATTATGCTTTAGACCACTGAGGAGGGAAGCCAACATTTTCAGATGTATATTTTCAAAAGACCACTCAAGGTACCAATAGCAAAGAAAGGGTCAGGCCGAGAAGCCTTGGCGGACAGAACGAGGAAGGAAGGCAGGAAGGCGGATGTGATGGGAGGCAGGGTACGATGCTGAATGCCTGTTATCTCAGTACCCAGGAAGTGGAGGCAGGAAGAACAGAATTCAAGGCTATTCTTGGCTACGTGCTGAATTTGATGCTAGCCTAGGCTACATAAGACCCAATCTCAAAAAGAAACAAAGAAAAAACCCAGAAGAGGCAAGGTGGTCAGCGGGAAAAACACTTGTGCAAAAATAATCTTCTTAAAGTGTTTGGCACATGCCTTTAATCCAGTGGTTCTCAACCTTCCTAATGCTTCGACCTTTAACACAGTTCCTCATGCTGTGCTGACCCCCAACCATAAAGTTATGTCATTGCTACTTCATAACTGTAATTTTGAAACTGTTCTGAATTGTAATGTAAATATTTTTGGAGAGAGAGGTTTGCCAAGTGGATCATGACCCACAGATTGAGAATCACTGCTTAATCCCAGCATTTGGGGGGCAGAGAAAAGCAGCTACCTTTGACAGCCTTGTCTATATAGTGAGTTCTAAGACTGTCAGGGCTACATAATAGACCCTAAGAATAGAGAGATTGGAGGTGGTATGCTCAGGGTAAAGGGTGGAAAGGAGGAGACACCATGGTTCAGGAAGATGAGTATTCAGGAGACAGCAACCTATAGCATGGTGAGCACTCAGGCATGTCACAGGTAAATAGTGTTCACTTGGTTTTGGCAAGAACAATTTCAATGGAGTAATGGGAAGAACAGGCTGCAGTCAGCTGAGGAACAAAGAACCCTGGAAAGCCAGAGTCTAGAAGTCTGGTGATCCCAGGTAGCTCAGTTAGTAGAGCATCCAATTTAGGGATGGGGCTCAGTTAGCATCCACAAAACTCTGGGTTTCATTCCAGTACCACAGAAACCAAGCATACAATCCCAACACACAGGAGGTGAAGGCAAGTCATCCTTAGCTGCATGGTGAGTGTGAGGTCAGCCTGAGCTATGTGACACCCCCTTGTGCACGTGCACACACACACACACACACACACACACACACACACACACACACACACACACACACAGTTACTGGGAAAGACTCTAGAAACCTGGATTTGAAGGAAGAAATAGAGACAGCATCTTCAATAGGATTGTGGGTTGATAGGATATTTGTGTATGAACGTGTGGTTTGAACAGAGAGAAGGCTTTTTTTTGCAGACCAGAGACACTTGTTTATATGCTGGGGTAGGGTGGGAGAGCCATCGGCATACCAAATGTATATGTGTGGAGCAATCTGTTTAAGAGGAAGGAGTGTTTTATTACTGACGCGGTTAAAATTGCTGACGAATGTTACTAATAAAAAGCAGGACATCTTTTTGTCAGTTTTAGGATTGTTTTAAAATAGTCTATAGTCAGAGAGCCCTTATGCCTGCATGGAAATGGATTGCTTTTCTGCTCCACCCACTAGCGACATCACTGGAAAGAGGCAGTAGAGAGGGGATTGCAAAGACCAAGAGGGGAGGTGACAGATGGAATGTCAACTTTGGGGGGGGGGGGGTAAAATGGTCCAGAGTGGAGATGGTGAATTGTCCTTAAACAAGGATGGCTTGTCTCCACCTGTCAGACTGCAGGAGAGGAGATGTAGGTCAGATGGAGGTGTTTGTGGTTTCCATAGCCAGATGTTGGGAGGGAGGAATTACCAACTCATGACCTCGCTAGGCTCTGCCAGGTGTGGAGGCAGCTATGACAGGCTGCGACAGTCAGAGCCCTGTCTACTTTATGGTGTATCATTAGAGCCTAGAAGAACACCTGGCTTATAACAGATGATAAAACTGGGATGCTTAGGAACTAGAGATCTCTGGTTTGTGTCAGGCTTCCCTTTTGGGGCTGAGACCAGATAAAAGTCACTTGTACCGGCTTCACCTCTGCCCAGGGCAGAGGGGGAGCTGGGGAGAATCTAGGGCAAACTTCTCAAGGGAGGTGCTATTGGAAGCGGACTTTGGAGAACTCAGCAGCTAGGAGGCAGAGGGTGGGGACATCCTGGGTCAGGAGCCAGAAGCTGTCTGTGATGTTCAAAGAGGGCACAGTGGAGGCTGCTGGAGAGGGTTAGGAAGGGAACAGAAGTGGTTAAAGTAGTCCAAGTGTCCCTTGCAGCTAAGTGGACTGCAAAGCCAGAGGAGAGAGAGTTATGATTTCTTCACCCCCTTTTTTTTGTTTTTTGTTCATTTGCTTGCTTGTTTTTGAGACAGGGTTTCCCTATGTAGCCCTGGCTGTCATGGAACTCACTCTATAGACCTGGCTGGACTTGAACTTGGAGATCCACCTGCCTCCGCTTCCTGAATGCTGGAGTGAAAGCCATGAGCCCCCACCTCCCAGCACTCCTTCCTTCCATTAGTGAGTCTCAATCTCGATCCTGTTCTAGACACCATAGGACATCCAGCTTCTTCCCTTTAGGGACCTCATCAGGCCTGGTAAGGTAACTTTATCAAGTCTCTTGTGGCTCTGCCTGCTTGCTGAGACTGCACAGGTTACTGGGACCTCTGACGGGGTGCCAGAGGTGACTCTACACGGAGCACCCTACTTGTGCTCATCCCATGAATGTCTATCTGGTAGCAATGTCTAAGGGGTGAGAAGGGGAGACATCCCCATCACGAGCTATATGAACAAAGCTGGTGAGAAGTCTCCTCAGGGCAAGGCCAGCGGGAACTAGATGACCTCTGCATTTCTGACTTTGATACTGAAAAGAGAAAGGTGCTGGTTGGCAGGGAGTCTTTTCTGAGTCTGTCTTTCAACACAGCACCTCTCTGAGTAGGAAGGACCACAATGCCCGTGATGAGGCCATGATAATCACAGGTAGGACCGCAACCTTCTACTCAGAGCAAGGCATCTCTACATTCTTCCCAACCCTGAGACTTGCACTCAGGACTCTTGTCGGACTCTTGTCCAGGCCCTCATCCCCTATCTCACCACACAGATCACAATTCCCATGTGACAGGTGGTCTCCTCAACCCCAAGTAGCAAAGCTAGTACCACACCAGGCTTTCAAGTCTTGGCTTTGACCATGACCATATCCTTAGGTCCACAGGAGCAGGGACCCTGTACTTTGTGCTACAGCAATGGTTCTCAGGCTTCCTAATGCACCAACCCTTATACAGCTCCTCATGCTGTGGTGACCCCCAACCATAAAATTAATTTTGTTACTATTTCATAACTGTAATCTTGCTATGGTTATAAATCATAATGTGATGTCTGTTTTCTAACAGTCAGTCTTGGTCTCTGGAAAAACGTAGTTTGACCCCTAAGGGGCTATGACCCACAGGTAGAGAACCACTGTGGTAAGGGGAGGCGGCTGCTGAATTTCCTCTTCCCAGTAATGCTAGAGGAACTCTGGGCAAGGTGGGACCCTCCCAAGTCCAAGCCTCTCAAACAGCACAGTTATTTGGGTCTTCTTAAGGGCTTGCTTTCCCAGGGCTTAGTCTTCCTCCCCTTCTGTTGTTCTGACTTCTTGGGCCAGTTTTCCACCCCCAGCTAGACTGGAAGGAAGGACCAGAGAGTCAAGTGAGGACCAAGCACAGCAGAAAGCAGGGGCTGGGGGCCACTGCCCCAACCTGGCCTGAGACCTTTCTAAAATGGGTATTTAGGACAGGGAGATGGCTCGGTGCTTGCTGTGGCAGCCTCAAGACCCGAGCTGAAATGCCCAGCATTCACATAAAGGCTAGGCATGGACAAGCTTGCCGGTAACTCCAGCACAGGAAGGGGACAGCCAATTCCAGAGCTAGAATAAATGAGGCCATGAGCTTCTGGTTCCCAGAGGGACTCTGTCTCCAAAAGGAAGCTCTACAGTGACAGAGAAAGACATCTGACATGGACCTCTGTCTCTGCACGTCAATAAATGGTCATGTCCTTATACATAAAATAAACAAAATAGGTGTCAGCGTATGACCATGCCTGTAAGGTCGGCCCTCAGCTACACTGTCAGTTGGCGGCTAGGCTGGCTTGCATGAGATCCTGCCTCAGTCAGTCAGTGTGTGGTCATTCGTCCCCTCTCGGGGCCTGAGAGGGAGAACAGTAGTCACGGTTCTCACTGTAACAGCAGTCCATACAGAAGTGATCACATCCTCAATGCTCCAATAATCCCGCTGAGGTACAGCAAATAAGTGACCGATACAATTCAGCTACAAACACGTCTGGGTTTCAGTCTGCTCTTGGGAGCTGTGCTCTGGGTTAGGTGAGTGAGGCAAGAGCAGCAAGGTTCCTGGGTGTCTGGTTAGAACCAGTCTAGGAAGCCACTGGAGCATTCCAACAGCTCCACCCCTCCACCTGCCTTCTCTGCTTCCAAACCGGCCTCCACCGTGGGAGTTGGGAAAGGTTTATATTACTAAGCCCAATGGATGGTAGTAGGAAAATGAACTTGTGTGTGTGTGTGTGTGAGCGCGCGTGTGTCTGCCTGCCTGTCTGTCTAAGTGGGAGTGTGTCTGTCTGTCCCTGAGTAACAGGGACCAGCCCTAGGATGTCTCACCCTTTTTTTCTTGTGATCATATCGAGTCTATGTCCTTGCCAGTGTTGCCAAGGCTCTGAAAGGGGGCTGACTGGGGTGGGAAACCCACTGACTGTGGGGTGTTGGGCAGTTTAAATTCTCCCAGCCTCACTTTCCTCTTCTTAACCATGAATATGATGCCAACTGTATTAACAGAAGTGAATTATGTCACCGTCCCCTGCACACACTGCATTTATAAAGGGCCAGGTGAGACTGGGCTAAGAGCTGTCCCCACTTTCCTCACCCTAATCCAGGAAAAATAGGAATGTAGGACGGGGCATGGTCAGAGATGAGACTCTTCCTCACCAGCCCCTTCCCACAGCCTGTCCCCCAGGGTTTTTCAAGGTGTCCCCAAGGCGGCCTCTCTGCTCACCATGCCCAGAGCACAGTCTGGCTCTGGAGAACGCCTCTACATTCTGCGTGTGCCAGGACACCTATGCTCGCTCGCCCACGGACCCGCCCTCCGCCTCCTGCACCCGTGAGTGCCCCCTCTGGCTGGCGGTGGGAAGGGGGTGACACAGGGAGGGGAATGGACTGACCCAGCCTGGGACTGGGGGAACACAGAAGGATGGATGAAGATGGGGCTCAAGATTCTCTATGGGTGGCCATCTCCCCACTCTCTCGCCTATTCCTGGGCCTGGCTGAGAAGTCCCTCCTCTCTTTCATGGCCTCTATTCTCGGTGGCCATGTCCCCATCCCAGTCCCCTCGATGGTCCCCATGCCCTCATCTCAGTTCTTGGCTGCACCGCACCCCCCCCCCCCCGTCCCCATCTGGGCTGCCAACCCCCATACTGCTACCCATGCAGGGTTCCTGCGCTTCTGCGCCCCCGCGCCTCCCCATGCCTCCATGCCCCACACGATTGCGTCCCCTCCCCATCCTGCTCAGCGTCGCCCCATGTCGCAGGGCCACCGTCCGCGCCACGGGACCTGCAGTACAGCCTGAGCCGCTCCCCACTGGCGCTGCGGCTGCGCTGGCTGCCGCCTGCGGACTCCGGCGGCCGTTCCGACGTCACCTACTCGCTGCTGTGCTTGCTCTGCGGCCGCGACGGCCCGGCGGGCACATGCCAACCCTGCGGACCACGTGTAGCCTTCGTCCCGCGCCAGGCCGGGCTGCGGGAACGCGCCGCCACGCTGCTGCACCTGCGGCCGGGCGCGCGCTACACCGTGCGCGTGGCCGCGCTCAACGGAGTCTCCGGCCCGGCGGCCGCCACGGGAGCCACCTACGCGCAGGTCACAGTGTCCACCGGACCCGGGGGTAAGGTCGCGCGCCCCAGCGGAGACCGACCCTCACTCCCCCCAGCCACGGTTCCCCGCATACATCCCAAGGTTTTCAGTAATCCACGTGACCACACCCCCTGATGTGTGTCCCCCGCTTCTCCCCACCATTCCTTTGCTGACTCCACCCGCGTCCCCGGCCCTTGAAGGAGCAGGCCAGGTCAGAACGCAGGTGACAGAGTGGTCGTCTTACCCGTTTCTGACTCTCGAGTGGGATAAAATCCACCTTTTGATACCACACCCTCCGCATCCTTGACATTTACTTCTGATTTGTTTCTCCTCTGGTGCACACTTTCAAGTAATCCCTCGAGTGCCCTTTGCAAGATGGATAAGCTCGCGCTGTGGCTTCTGAGTCTTTCCTGTCTGATTGGTGTGTGACCCTCCTTCCCTGTCTTCTGTGACCCTACCCTGTCACTTGGGTTTCCAGCAAAGCTTGGGATGATTTTCATTCTTTTTTAAGTATCTTGGGGGTATAGATGTGCTCACATGGGGGTGTCTGAATACTTTCTTAGCCTGCTGATGAAAATGAAAACGTAACCAATATGGATTTTCTGTCGCTCAGTCTGGCTGGAGCACAGTAGGCCCTTTGATCCACACTTTCTTTTTTCATTCTTGGGAAAGTTCCCTTCAGCAGCTGCTTTGGAGTAGAGCTCCCGCTATATCTGCTAAAATGATCTCTAAGCCTTAGGTTGTACATCCATTTTCTGATTCTCATAGCTTGTCACTTCCTTTATCATTTCTAGCTCTTAATCCCTTTCCTAGGAGCTTTGAGAGAGATTTTCCAATCTACCTGGTTTTCTGGGACACTTCTGTTCTTTATTAGCTCTATTGAGATTTAACCCTTGCTATTATGTTCACATTTTTAACAATTCAAGGCCTTGGAAAAGTAGCTCTATGATGCAGTATTTGGCTAGCATGCTTGAGGCAGGGTTTGGTCACTAGTACCAAAGAAGGAAGAAAGGAAGGAGGGAGGGAGGGAGGGAGGGAAGGAGGGAGGGAGGGAGGGAGGGAGGGAGGGAGGGAGGGAAAGAGGGAGGGAGGGAAGGGGGAAAGGCCTGTAATTTCAGTATTTGGGAAGTGGAGAATGGAATTCAAGGTCATTCTCAGCTACACATTGAATCTGAGCTCAGTCTGGGCAACATGAGACTTTATCTCAAAGAATAAAAGTATGGTCAGGTATGGTAACACACCTTTAATCCTAGCACGTGAGAGGTAGAAACAGGCAATTCTCTGTGGTTTGAGGCCAGCATGCTCTATATAGCAAGTTGCAAGACAGCCAAGGCTATAGAGAGAGACTTTGCCTCAAAATGCCTATATATATAAATTATCAAAACTTTTTATACCCATAACTGTTTCCATAGAACCCCTTTTAATATATATGTGCAGAGTCTTTATGTTTTCATCATTATATGCTTATGGGTGTTTTGCCTACATGTGTTTCTGTGCGCTGTGTTCATGCCTGGTAGTAACAGCACAGAAGAGGCCACTAGATCCCCCAGAACTGGATTTTACAGACAGTTGTGATTCCATATGGGTGCTGGGAGTGGAGTCCAGGTCCTCTGGAAGAAGTCAGGCAGTACTCTTAACCACTGACCTACATCTCCAGGCCCAGACAGGGTCTTATGTAGCCAAGACTGGCTTTACATTCACTATATAGTTAAGAATGATCTTGAGCTGTTCCTGTCTCTACCGCTCAAGTACTGGAATTTTAGGGGTGACCCAGTTCATGTGGTACTAGGAAGTAAATTAGGATTTCCTGCATGCTAGACAAATATCCTGCCAATTGAGACACAACCCTCACACTCCATTTTGTGAGTCAAGGTCTCACTAGGTAGTCCTGGCTGGCCTGGAATTTACTATGTAGATCAAGCTGGCCTCAAGCTCACTGGCATCCACTTGCCTCTTGAGTGCTCCGACTAAAGTTTTGTGCCATTATGGCTGGCCTTTAAAAAAATACTTCTTTAATTTTAAATGTATGTGTGTGCCTGAATGAATTTATGTGCATCATGTGTGTATGCACACAGGGAGGCCTGCATCCCCTGGAAATGCAGTATACGTCTCCATGAGACACCTGATGTGAATGCAGTAAACATTCTTTATCACTGAGCAATTTCTTCAGCGGTCATACACACTCTTTAGCCCAGGCTAGTCATATACATATATATGGAGAGTATTCTGCCTGCACATATGCTTGTGGGCCAGAAGAGGGCATCAGATCTCATTATAGATGGCTGTGAGCCACTATATGGTTGGGAGGAATTGAACTCAGGACCTCTAGGAAGAGTAGTTAGGGCTCCTAACCTCTGAGCTGTCTCTTCAGCCCAGCCTAGGGCTGTCTTAAATTCTCATAGCAATCCTCCTGATTCAGGTGTTAGGGGAGTACAGGTGTGATTACAAGTCAATTGTCATGACTCTGATAGGATGCTTTTTTTTCCTTCTGTTTTTCAAGACCAGGTTCTTCTGAGTATCCCTTGCTGTCTGGTACTTGCTCTGTAGACCAAGCTAGCCTCAAACTTGGAGATCCACCTGCCAGGGATTAAAGGCATGTACACACAGCCATAGGTATCATTTTAAAGGCAATCTCTCCTCTTAGTTATCGTCTCCTATGGGCTAGAACAGAAGTAAACCCAATCCTAAATCAATAGAGAGTAAAAGGAACCAATCACACATATGTTTTGGGGCATCCATGATTGACCTTAGCACCCCCAGACATAACTGGAGATCAGTCAATAAGGCAAGACAACAGGCTGCTGATAGTGTTCCCTAGAAGCTACTCCTTGGCCTTATGGGCCCTGGTCATCCATAATCTAGAGCTGGACCCCCGGGACTCAGGCTGAGGTTTTAATTTGATTCTTAGGAATTTTTCTTTTTGAGTATGTGCATGTGTGTGTGTGTGTGTGTGTGTGTGAGAGAGAGAGAGAGAGAGAGAGAGAGAGAGAGAGAGAGAGAGAGAGAGAGAGAGAGGGAGAGGGAGAGGGAGAGGGAGAGGGAGAGGGAGAGGGAGGGAGGGAGGTTAGAGGATGCCCTTTAGTGTCCATCCTCACCTCCCTTGTATGAGAAGGGGCATCTCTGTAAGTCAGGCTAACTAACTGTTCAGAGAGCTTCTAGGACCGCAATACATGGTTCTGGGGATTTGAACTCATATTCTCATGTTTGTATGGCAAGCACTTTACCCACTGAGCCATCTTCCCAGCCCTTCATTCAGGATCTGTCACCTTTCATCTACTATATCTCTGAGGGGACCAAAATGGAACCATGTCCTACTGTGGATCCCACCCCCCACCTGATGCTCTTGACGACCAAAGTTCAAACATGACATTTCTCGCCTCTCCCTGTCTCTGCCCCCATCTGGGTCTACAAAGGGCTTTTCCACCTCCTAGGAAGCCTCAATACTCTTTCTCTTTAATGCCAGGTCCAAGTGAATTCTGCCTGAGGCGCTGCTGGGGGCAGGGGAGGGCACTGCCTCAGAGCAGCTGTGCAGTCGAGTGACAGGCTGCTATTGTCCAGCTCACAAAGACATTGCTTTTCTTCAAAGGGTCAGACACTGGGGTTTTTAAAAAAGTTATTTTTAGGATGGGAGGCAGTACTGCACTGTGGGTAGTGTTGCCTGGGGTCCACTACAGCCACGTGGGTCCATTCAGTCCCACTGGCTTTACAGAGGTTAAAAATACGATACTCCTTCCCTGTCCCCTATTCTAGCAATCAGCTGTCACTGTGGGTTTCCAGCTCCTTCCGTACCCACAGCCATCACTGGAGTTTAAGGGGAGAAGGCCAGCTGGACATGTGTCCGCATGAGAGCAGAAGCTGTATTCAAGCTCTTGTCAGAGGATGGGCTGTGGGTGCAATCTCTCCTTCTGCCCTTTGCTATCTATTTTCCCCAACTCCCTGGTATCCTGGAATCACCCGACTTTTTGCACCTTCTTGCCAGCACAGGATATTGCTGGTCACCAGCCGCTGGTGAACTTGACCAAGCACTGTGTTGCATCTCACCCTAAGCCCTCCCTGTACTTCACGTTGTGAGGCTAGTTTTCTGAGTCCTTTGTGAACTCTTCACGACCTGGTCACTCCAGAGCAAAGCTCCTTTGCATTTTCCCAATGTGGGCTTCCTTTTTTGCTTTTTTTTTTTTTTTTTTTTTTTTTTTTTTTTTTTTTTGCTCTAGCTAGAGTTGTAAGCTATGGTGACTGCAAGGGGAACAATGAACATCCTGGTCTTTGTCCAGACAGGAGAAAGATTCTGGTCCTTCACTATTGAGGGTGATATCCTCTGTGGGCTTCACACGTTTTTGTCTTTATCATGTCCATGTCGGGGTGATTTCTTTCTAATATTCGCTTGCCTGCGGCCATATCATCATGAACAAGCTAATCTCAGCTACACACTCTATTATGTCTTTAAACCACAGAGAGGCTGAAGGATTAGCACCAAGCAGGATGAGGAAAACTGGATGGAGGGAAGGCAAACTTTCCCTCCCACCAATGATGAAAGGGAGAGAAGCCCTGGCCAGAGATTCTCCTTTAGCCTCTGATCCCACAAAGGCTCTTCCCCTCAGGCCCCCTCAACAGTCAGCATCTCCATCCCTAGACCACGCCCACATCTAACAGCGCTCAAGTTCATGCCCCGCCCCTCTTGCCTTCACCCGGATCTTGTGGGCAGTGAGTCTAGGGAAAGCATCCCACTCTGCTTGCTTTCAGCACCCTGGGAAGAGGATGAGATCCGCCGAGACCGCGTGGAGCCCCAGAGCGTGTCCCTGTCATGGAGGGAGCCTGTCCCTGCTGGAGCTCCTGGGGCCAACGGCACAGAGTATGAGATCCGCTACTTTGAGAAGGTGAGTCTCGGCGGGAAAAGCCACCTGTATCCAGGCTTACCTCAGTCTTATTCCTCTGTTATTCCAAACGTAACTGCAGCCTCCTAGGGTCCTCCCTTCCTCCATTCCTTTCTCTCTCTCCTTCCTCACCATGGACAGCTCCATGTCACCTCCTTGGTTTAGGGTTTAGCTGAGCTCGCTGTGGGGCAGGTCTGTTTTTCTGCCTGAATTTACAGAGACCATCTGCAGACTCCTTTGTAAAGGAAAGGCACACGCAGAGGAGCACATCGCCAGTCTGGAGGGGTATGTTCCAGAATGGAGGCCTGCATTCCTGTGGCTTACTATAATAGAGTATGAGTGATGAATCACTTATTATGTATATTAAAATACTTACGTACTTGACCAGGTGTGGTGATGCATGCCTTTAATCCCAGTAATTGGGAGGCAAAGGCAAGTGGATCTCTGAGTTCAAGGCCAGTGTGATCTATAGATCGAGAGACCAGCCAGGGATGCATAGAGACCCTGTCTCAAAAGACCAAATCAACCAAACAAATAGAACATACTCATCATGAACTCTGGAGAGCTATTTTTACTTTTGAGACAGGGTCTTGCTATGTAGCCCTGGCTGACCTTGAATTCACAGCCATTCTCTCCTGCCTCAGCCTCCTGAGTGCTAGGGTTTAATCACCATTCCCCAGCTTTCTACATAGCAAACAGTCCCTCATAAGATCCTTTTTGTTTACTTTTGGACAGGTTCTCTCTGCTGAGCCTTCGTTGGTCTGGGATTCGCTATGTAGCCCAGGCTGGCCTTAAATTTGTCTTGACCCTCCAACCTCTGTGGCCTTAGAGCTGATATTGTACGTGTTCACCATACTGTCAGATTTTGAGGTTTATAAGATACTTTTGCCGGGTTTTTTTTGTTTTGTTTTGTTTTGTTTTGTTTTTGTTTGTTTGTTTTTGAGACAGTCTTGCAGTGTAGCCTTGGCTGGCCTCCAACTCTGTGGCTCCTCCTGCCTCTGCCTCCTGAGTGCTGGAATTAAAGGTGTGTGCCACCACACCCTGCCTTTTGCTGAGTTTCTTGGCTCTTCTCCCCATCTCTCCCACCCCAGTCTGGCTCAAGTGACCCCCCCCCAAATAGCTTTACATCCACCCCCTTTTCTCTTAATCTACTCCTTCTTTCAAAGGTGGTTCACTTGTTTACTTTTATTTTGAGATCAGGTTGCACAAGCTAGCCTCCTGCCTCCACCTCCCAAGTGCTGGGATTACAGGTGTGTGCCTCCCCCTTTCTCTTCCTGTGTGCATTTTTAATCTGTGGTAACAGTTCAGTCACTGTGTGATGAAGGGAATTATTTCCCAACCCAAGCTCTTTCCCCATCAGTTTGGTGTCTTTATCTTCTGTGAAACAGTGCCTCCCTTTCACGCAAATTAATCCATTAAAAATAAACTTCTCAAGAGTGAAGCTCCTGGGGCTTTGCTGGATTCGATAATGGCTTTTGACTACCAGTTGAGAACTGTGATAGTTGGGGTCACGGAGTCACTTTTGAATGCATGGGCCTGGATGACCAGAGGATAGGGAGCTATTAGCTGAGGTGGAGAACCACAGAGGAGGTGGAGGATTACATGATGAGTATGGTCTTGTCAGCCACCCAAGTGGACTTCCTGTATGTCTGAAGTCCAGATGAAAGCTGTGGGATGGAGAACTTTGAACAGAAATAGCAAATGGGGGAGAGGTGTCTATGAGAAGGGTGGTCAAGACAGGAGGAGCCTTGGCTGTTGGTGACATTAGGGTGACAGTCATGAGGGCCACTGGGAGAAAGAAGTGTATACAGCAGGTGCTTAGAAAAGATGGAGAGATGGCTCAGAGGTTAGGAGCACTGGCCACTCTTCCAGAGGTTCTGGGTTCAATTCCCAGTGACCATATGGCGGATCACAACCATCTGTAATGAAATCTGATGCCCTCTTCTGGTGTGTGGGCAAGAATACAGAGAGAACACTGTATACATAATAAATAAATCTAAAAGAAAAAAAAAGATGCACAAAATGAATACTTAGATGTCCAAGAATGGGCAAGAATCTTAAGGCTGAGCTGCTGCATGCCCCAGGCCCCTGACCAATGACAGTGAATGAATATGTTGGGACAAGGGCCCTGAAAAAAGCAGCAAGAGGGCCGTATTTGATATGATTCTGGGTCACCAGGCAGAGACAGATGTCTGAGACTTTTTCTCTGGAGCTAAAGTGCCTTCCTCTACACTTCTGCCCAGCCCCCTGCACAGAAGGACTTGTTCATGGCTCATCCGTTGCCCACCCCACCTTTGCACCTACAGCCTTAGCCTGTTTTCTTTCTGCATGAATTAGGTACATTGATGTGACAAGATGCCAGAGATAAATATCCTAAGAAAGGATGGGCTTGTTTCTTCTGCTCGCAGTTTGAAGGTGGGGAAGGCAAGGTGGTGGGAGTGAAGCTCCTGGTCACATGTCCCAGTCAGGAAGCTGGGGGATGAAGCTGGTGTTCAGCTTACTTGTTCCTTTTTATTGATTCCACGCCCTTGGAGATGATGCTGCATGCATTCAGGGTGGGTCTGCCACACAGAAACTAACCCTCCTCATCTATAAAACAAATGCAGTGAAGCCAGCAAGATAATCTTTGCTCTTCTCTGTTTTGCAAATCAGAAAGCAGGGGGATGAAAAAGCCTCCTGAGTGTCAAGGACAGGTGTGTCTTGCTTGGGCTCTGGCCTATCTCACCCTTGGACTACCAAGCCGGGCAGTCACCATGGGGGCACCTCTGCAAAGGAGGTTCTGGCCTTTTATGAAATGGGTCTTGAGAGGCCCTTGGGAATCCTATTGGAGAAATCTCTGCTGTCTCCCAAGATGATCGGGGTCAGGTTCCTGCACCCAACTTAAGCTGCTCCCCTCCCCTCAGCCTCCTGGGTCTGGGTCTCACTGTTCCATCCTCTCCAGGGTCAGAGTGAGCAGACTTACTCCACAGTGAAGACAGGGGCACCGGCTGTCACTGTCACTAACCTGAAGCCTGCTACCAGATACGTTTTTCAGATCCGGGCGGCCTCCCCAGGGCCTTCATGGGAGGCCCAGAGCTTCAACCCAAGTATTGAAGTGCAGACCCCAGGGGAAGGTAAGTGATGTGCACTTGGAAGGCTCTGGATGCAGGCCGACAGTAGAGACAAGTCTATCAGGAAGGGAGCCACAGAAGAGTCTCTTTGCATCCTACTTCAGTTAAACAATTTGAGATCCACCTGCTGTAATCCACTGGGCATCTTCCCTGGACCACATTGCAGAGGCCTTGGGGACAGCTGGCATTCCTCTTCTTGGAGGATGCGTCTTCAGTGACCTCTTTCCTAGGCTTCTCAAGATCACCTCTTTCCGGACCTTGGTTTTCAATCCTTCCTGTTCTTCTTCTGTCTGCCATGACAAAGATCCACCCTGGGGCACTATCTCTTTCCCCCACCAGGCTTAGCCTGTAAAGCCAACTTCCCTGAAGGAGAGCGGACCTAGAACAGATCAAAGTGAGCCCTGCACATTTTAAATAAAGCGAGTAAAGCGGCTCAGGCCAGCAATCTGGGCACTTCTAAGGCTTGAGATGGGAAGAGCAAAAGGTGTTCAAGTGCCCTATACATAGAGTTCAAGGTCAGCCTGGGCAGCATAAATAAACCGCTGAGCTGGTAGTGAAGACCTATAATCCCAGCAGCCTTTGGGGGGGAAGAGAAGGGGAAGGAGGGAGAGGAAGCAAGCGGGGTGGGGGTGGTAGGGGGGTGGGGAGTGAGTGGTGTGTAAATTACATCTCAAAGTTCTAACAACCAAAGAAAAGCTGAACTTGATCTTGAACCGGCCCCACCTCCTGCGTTGTGTTTGCCTCTTCCCCTTCTCCCCGCTGCCTTCCTCTCCATTCCCTTTCAGTGGCAGCAACTTCCTCAGCCTGCTGCACCCCCAGACCTCAGCATCTCACCTCTATCTACCCTACACAGTTCATGGAAGTATTTTCCCCAACAAAGGCAGCTCCCCCTAAGAGGCCTTCTGGCAACAGCTGTCAAGATAAGAATTCTTCCCAACCTGCTACATGACTCTAATCCAAGATAGGAAATGCTGGGAGCCCAAAGGGAGGTGAAGATAACACTTGGAGCCAGAACCACTGGTGGTTCTGGGAATGCCTGTCCATGCTTGGCCCTGGGGCAGGTGCTGCCAAGACCAGATTAGTGCTGTGTTTTAAGGCTGGGGTCTATTTGAACAAGTGGAAGTGAGTAGGGAGAGCATTTGGAAGCCATCTGCGCCAAAGCCACCTCTCCATGCCCTGCATGCCTGGACACATTGCTCTGGTCTCCAGGCTTGAGCCGTCTCTTCCTTCTTCCTCATGCTGAAGCTGCTACAGACAGCCATCTCTCTACTCAGTGTCGGTACTTCCCTTTCCTGATAGTTATTCCAAACCTCTCCTTTCTCAAGCACCTCCTCTCCATCCTCACTCCCAAATCCACTGGCTACCTCTGTCCTTTCCTCTCCACTCAGGCAGGAATCTGTCTGCCGCTCCTAGTGAACCTTGGTAATTCTCCTTAGCTGACACCCAAGGTTCTTTAGTTATGCCTCTTCAAGTCCCCTCCATCCTGGCTCAACATCCACCCCATATCCTCTGCCTCCAGACACTTATGCATCAGGGCCTGGGATGCAGCCTGTGTCCCTCAGCTGTCCAGGCTTGCTCAGGGACACAGAGAAGGAAGCACTGGACTCTGCTCTGGTCGCCTCCTCTCTCTCTCTCTCTCTCCTCTCTCTCCTCTCTCTCTCTCTCTCCCTCTCTCTCTCTCTCTCTCTCTCTTTCTCTCTCTTTCTCTCTCTCTCTTTCTCTCCCCTTTTTTGGTTATATTGTTTATTAACGTACTTAGTTTTGTCTCTCAGTCTTGGCCTGTCACTTTTTAAATCAGATTAGAGTCCCGAGGATGTCTGTTCAATTTCAGAGCTGCTTCAGGTGAAGGGTTTGGGGGACAGGTTCCAATCTTGGATTCACCTGACTTTGGTGGCAGGTGACTGTAATCTCAGCACTTGGGAGGTGGAGGCAGAAGGGTCAGGAGTTCAAAGTCATTTCTTTTTTTCTTTTAAGATTTACTTAGTATTATATACAATGCTCTGCACACCAGAAGAGGGCACCAGATCTCACTATAGATGGCTGTGAGCCACCAGGTAGTTGCTGGGACTTGAACTCAGGACCTTTAGAAGATTAGCCATGCTCTTAACCTCTGAGCCATCTCTCCAGCCCCTCAGTCATCTTCAACTACATGAACTGGTGGCCAGCCAAGGCTACATGATACTCCATTTAAAAAACAAAACAAACCTCCACACAATCCTGTATTTATCACTTGGAAGCTAGCTATGTGATTTTGGATGACCAAGGTAACTTTCCTCAACGTGTCTCCTGTACCTGAACTGGAGACAGTATCCCTTGCGGGTCTATTGTGTGAGGCAGGGCACAAGAAGCCTGTCTTAGACAATGGTATGCTCAAGGTTAATGTTCTGCTGCTGGCAGATACACTATGTTGGGAAAAGAACTCCCAACAGAGGTTGTGGCCTGTAGAGCTTCTAGAAGTCTCTTGCCCTCTTGAAAGGCATAAGGGGAGGCCAGCCCCAGTTCTCTCAGAGCTAGCCTGCAAAAGAGAAGCTTTGCCTGCAAACAGAGGTGTCTGGCAATCCAATTGCTACTGTGGGCATTTGTGCTACTGTGTGCTGAGGGCCTGAGGGAGCTTCCTAGTGGCTGAGACAAAAGTCTCACCTAGTCCTCTGCCTGCCTCAGCTCCCTGTTTCGTTTTGTTTTTCCCTAGTTGCCACGGGGTCCAGAGACCAGAGCCCGGCAGTAGTTGTTACTGTTGTGACCATCTCAGCCCTCCTGGTCCTGGGCTCTGTGATGAGTGTGCTGGCCATCTGGAGGAGGTAGGTAGTTGGCTTCATCCTGGTCACCACTGGTGGGTTCTGTCCCCATGTATACCTGCCACACACACACACATGCACACAGGCAAGTTTACAGACTCACATAGATCCCAGTGCCATCTGGGAATGTAAGCACCCTCAACTCCAGCACTTAGGTGGAGGCAGAAGGGTCAGTGGTTCAAGCTCTGCTTCAGCTACATATAGAATTTGAGGCCAGCCTGAGCTACAGGAGACCCTTGTCTTACTTGCCCTCCTTCAAAAAAGATTCAAGTGTGACCAGTACGGCCCCTCCCCCACACGCTGCTCACGCACCAGCTGCAGGCACTGCGGCTGGCTCAGCCGTGCTGGGATGAAGGGGATTTAGCTCCTTAACTCATTAAATGTCAGAAGGCTTCACTGAGGATGGAATCAAGCTCCAGCTGCTCCGGTGTGATTAGGAGTCTCCCGAGGCACTGGGGCCCCCCAGCTCCGGCCCCAAAGGGATCTGGAACCCCTTGTACACAAGCAGAGAAAAAGTCAGTGTGTGGGTGGGGGAGAAGGGGGCAGGGAGGGAAACTCATCAGTCTGAGCCACGTTCCTCCCCCTACATAGAAGCTTGTAGGCAGAGAGAGGATTGGGGGGGTGAAGGTGGGGGAGACAGAGTTGGAGCCTGGCTGGGTCTGTCTGAAAGAAAATTCCATTTCCTTTGGACAAAGCAGAGGCTTCAGCCATGTGTATTCCCCACCTTTCCTGGGACCATCCTGCTATGCCCAGAGGCTGCTGGCAGTTGCAGTCTGGGGCTGTGGTAGGTAGAGCTTGTGGGCTGGAATTGTGTGCAGAGGAAAAGTGGGCTGGTTAGGGAATCTTGTGACCCAGAGCGACAGCAAGTGTTTTTTGACACTGGCTATTTGCATGGTCTTGACTGAAGCTCTGGTAGTGATGGAAGAGAGGTGACCATCCTGAAAATCTGGGAGCCATTTGTGCCTGGGCAAAGTAGATTAAGAAGACAGGACAGGCTGGGCATAGTGGTGTAACCTTTAATCCCAGTGCTCAAGAGGCAGAGGCAGGTGGATCTCTGAGTTCAAGAGCAGTCTGGGTCTACATAGAGAGTTCCAGGACAGCCATTGCCAGGGCACAATAGAGAGACACTGTCTTAAAAAAAAAAAAAAAAAAAAAAAAAAAAAAAAAAAAAAAAAAAAAAAAAAAAAAAAAAAAAAAGAGCTTAACTTTAGGTTCATACTCTTGGGCTTGTTGGAAATGCAGGAATGCAGGAATGGGGAGCCGCAAGGGGCATCTCATCCATACACAAACACCTGCACTGGTGCAGGCAGGGAGACAGCTGCAGACTTCAAGTCAAACTGCCCTTCAGTGGGAGATAACCAGGGAGCAAATTACCATATGAAGTAAGTGTGTGTGTGTGTGTGTGTGTGTGTGTGTGTGTGTGTGTGTGTGTGTGTGTGTGTGTGTGTTCGCGCACATCCCTGGAGGCCAAAAGAAGACATCACATTCTTTGGAAGTAATTACAACGGTTGTGAGCCACCTACTGTGAGTGCTAGGAACTGAACACTGGTCCTCTGGAAGATGACTGGGCCATCTCCATTTTATATAGACTTTGTTTCATCGTTGAAACGATTACTTATATTGTTCTCTTATTAAATAAAACTCAGGAGTCAGATATTGGGCAAAAACCTGATAGAGCCAAAGAGCAAGGGAGAAATAATCTGCTGACACCGCCTTTCCACACTTGCTGGTGGAAAGAGCATCTTTCTAAGCCCCTCCCTACTACTACCTGTGTCCTCTTATCTGGATTCTCCAAAACCTCTCTGGCTAATGCTGGTTGGCCAAACATTGACTCCGCCCTCTGATTAAAGACTTAACTTTATTGGCAGCCTTTATTGGAGCGTCAGTGTGAACAAATCTTCTACAACACAGTTTGTTTTGTGTTTCGGTTCCCCTGTTACTCTTGCATCCACCCAACCTTCCCTCATCTCTACTCCTCTCCTTTGGATGTTCCCTGTCATAGGTAAGAGTCATCAGTCATTCTTCTGGGTGACTTCAGCAGCCACTGTGTGGCCAGCCCAGCTCCTTAGGTTTTATCCCTAAGTCCCTCTCTCCTGTCTCACATAGACCTCTGGGAATTTCTACCATTGGAGGCATAACTAAGTTCTACTTGTGACTGCCAAGGCCGTGTCCTTGCCACTTACTCTGTCAGCTTTACCCGTGGCCCTACTCTCAAGTATCATCGACAGTCCTTCAATGGCTCATGATCAAGGCTGGAAGCCCTGCCTGCTTTACAGACATTCTCATTTCTTAGCTCTAGAGGAAGAGACTTCCTCTCAGGCAGGAAGAGCCCTTCTACCCAAGATGGAGCCCCATCCCCTCTTGCTGCTTCAGGACATGTTACTACCCATAATACCCAACCCCCCCCCCCCGCCACACACATGAGAACATTTTGTCTTAGTTACTTTTCTACTTCTGCATTAAGATGCCATGACCAAATGGTCTTAGTCAGGGTTCTATGCTGTAAAGAGACACAATGACCACAGCAAGTCTTATAAAGAAAAACATTTAATTCAGGCTGACTTGCCATTCAGAGATTTTGTTCATTACCATCATAGTGGGAAGCATGGCAAGATGCAGACAGACATAGTGCTGAGATGTTGGAGAGGTAGCTGAGAGTTCTGCATTTGGATCTTTGGACAGCAGGAAGTGACCTTCAGCCACTAGGCAGGCTTAAACTTCTGAGATGTCAAAGCTCCACTCCCCTAGTGACACAATTCCTCTAACAAAACCACACCTACTTCAGCAAGGCCATACCTCCTAGTAGTGCCACTCTCTGTGAGCCTATGGGGACCTTTTTCTTTTAAACCACCACACAAAGCAGCTTGGAAGAGTCCCTGACCCTCATGGTGAGGAGCATGGCAGAAGGCAGGTATACCATGGAGCAGAAGTTGAGAGTTTATATCTGATCCACAAACACAAGGCAGAGAGAAAAAGAGAGAGAGAGAGAGAGAGAGAGAGAGAGAGAGAGAGAGAGAGAGAGAGAGAGAGAGAGAGAGAGAGAACTAACAGAACTAACTGGGAATGGCCTGAGCTTTTGAAACCACACCTACTCCAATGAGGCCACACCCACTCTAACAAGGCCACTTCCTGATCCTTCCCAAACAGTTCCACCAACTAGAGACAAAGCATTCAAATATATGAGACCATGGGGGTTATTCTCATCCAAACCATATACTCTGAGGCTTGGTAAGTGTGTTAGCCATCTGTTGCTATGACAAAATGTACAAGATAGTCAATATATAAGAAAGAAAAGTTTGGGGGGGGCCCACAATGTCAATAGTTTGATCACAATATTCTGCTAAAGGGCATGACATCGGTGACCCAACTTCTTCCTCCAAGACTACACCTCCCAAAGGTTCCATCACCTCCTTTTATCACCCCAGGCTGTGGACCAAGTTGTTTATCACTTAAGCCTTTGAGAGACAGTCCAGATCCACACTATAAGCCAGACATAGTACACACACCTTTGAGGTTAGCCTGGTCTACATAGTGAGATGCAAGGCTGCCAGGACTACATAGTGAAACCTTCTCTCAAAACAACAAAAAACAGAAACAAAAAATCCACACTACAACAGTAAGTTCTTTATTACCATGATACTGTCAGGCAGGGCTCTCATTATGATTTTATTACAGAGAAAAACTGAGCCACCGGGTCCCACAGCCAGGGGGATGCTTAGATGGCAACAGCACATAGACTGCAAAAGGCACGTGTCAGAATCCTTCCATGCCACTATCTCCTGTGACACACCTCTCTTTTAAAAACTGTTCCCCAGCCCTTCTTCCTGTCTTCATAAAACCTTGTCTCCTTCCTTCCTGTGACATCTCATCTCTGTTCCCTTCTATCTCGCATCCTCCAATTTCTATTTCTTCCCTCAATCCAGCCTCATTATTCTCAGCACTTCCTTTCAGGCTTCCTCACCTTCCTGGGAAAATCCACAGTCCGTGCATTTGTAATTTCTGAGCAGATCTACCTACCAAGCTCCAGAACCATCCACCAGACTCCCTACGGGTCGATTCCCCGCTGCGTCTCTCACCATCCCAGAGCTCAGATGTCTGAGCTTGGGCTTTCCCTTGCTCTGCTTGGCACAGGATCTCCATGAGCTCACTGTGCAAGTCCTCCCTCTTCTTCCCAGCTGCCCGAAGTCTTCAAGCCCTACAATCCTGTCATATTCTTGCTCCGCCACAGTCCGCTCACCTCTGTCCAGGACTGACCATCCCATAGCTCAGGCTACTGCCATCTCCTGAGGGGACCATCGAGTGGCAGCCAGGATCTTCTTTCTCAAATGAAAGTTGAAAAAAAAATGATATAAAATGTAAATCGATTCAGGACACTTTCTTGCTCAAGGTCCCCTGGTGCTCTCTTTTGCTTCTAGAACAAAATCCAGTCTTCATGGGGCCAGGAAAGTCCTGCCTCAAGGTGTCAGATCCAGACTGCTGAGGGCTTTGCCTCCGGCTCAGGATGGGCCAGCCTGGCCAGCCTGTTCCTCATAGGCTAGTGTGGGGCTCTATGCCAGGAGTGTGGGCTTGCACGTGTCTGAAGTTTGTCTCAAAGCAGAAACACCGGGTGATGGTATTGAAAGGCTAGAGCTCTGGGTTTCGACTTATCATGTGCTGAGGAGGAGGCTGTTGGTCTGCAAAGCACAGAGAAACCACAGAGGCATCAGAAAGTGGAGAAAGGGGAGGGAGGAAGGAAGAGGGAGAAGCCGTTCTCTCAGGTTGTTCTCTGACCTCCACACGAGAGCCAATCATAGCACGTGTATGTGCATACACACATCACACACAGAGAGGGGTGGAAGATGCAATTTTTATGGCTTAGTGAGCTGGGCATGGTAATGCACACCTTTAATCTTAGCACTTCGGAGGCAGAGGCACATAAATCTCTGCAGGTCAGCCTGGTCTACAGAGCAAGTTCCAGGAGAGCAGAAACCACACAGAGAAACCCTGTCTTGAAAAACCAAACGAAAGCAAAACTACAAAAAAAGATGGCTTAGTGGATAAGGGCGTTTGGCAAGAAGCCACGGCTGGAAGGAGAAAACCAGTGTTTACAACTTGTCCTCTGAGTGACTGACACACACACACACACTATATTAAAAAAATGAATAAATCTGAAAAGTAATTAAAATTAAAAACGAAAAGAAACTGCCAGCCAGCAGGACGGGAAGGGGCACTAGAGCTTTTCTCTCTGAAAGGACCAAGAGGTGCTGCCCTGGGTGCTGGTGAAGGGGGAAGGGCTGGGGTCGCCTGACGAAAGGATGCCTCTGTGTCCCGACAGGCCCTGCGATGGCAAAGGAAGTGGGGACGCCCACGATGAAGAGGAACTGTATTTCCACTGTGAGTTGTCCGTGCCGCACACACCTGTCTTCGACCCCTTGCTGGCTGCCACCTCCTGTTACCCCAGCAATGAGACCCCTTTCCTCAGGTCTTCTTTCTCGCTGTGTTCTCAGTCAAAGTCCCGACACGCCGCACGTTTCTGGATCCCCAGAGCTGCGGGGACCCGCTGCAAGCTGTGCATCTGTTCGCCAAGGAGCTAGATGCCAAAAGCGTCACCCTGGAGAAGAGCTTGGGAGCAGGCAAGCCCTGGACCCTACAAGTCTGGATTCATCTGGGAGCTCGGCCCACTGGATAAACCCCACCCACCAGGCAACACCCACTGGGAAATGCTATCCTCACCTCTTTTCGGCCAGCTCTTGCGATCCCAACCCCATGGCCGGAAGCCCCGCCTCTGCGCTAAGGGTACCCCCTTCCCAGAAAGTCTGGCGCCCACGGAGGTGTCTGTGGCTCTGCCCTCTCTCCTCTGTTCCCTAGGTCACCGTGGGACACCTGCATTCAGGATCTTTTCCAGTTAGCCTCCAGAGAGGCTCTCAGGCTTAAAAAAATTTTTTTTTTAAGTTTTTTTTTATGTATACAATGTTCTGCCTGCATGACAGAAGACAGACAGCACTAGGTCCTATTACAGATGGTTGTGAGCCACCATGTGCTTGCTGGGAGTTGAACTGGGTCCTCTGAAAGAGCAATAGGTGCTCTTAACCTCCAAGCCATCTCTTCAGTCCCAACCCTAGGCTTTTTATAGGACAATGGGGAGGGGTCTTTACAATAAGACACCCCTGAGGTCTGACCATAGATTAGCTGCAGACTAGAGAGGCTCATCCTTCGTCGCTCTTTGAGCCTCAGGTCTCACCCCCAAAAGGGGCGGGGCATCCGCCACCTAAAGGGCTGCTGTGAAAACTCCAAAGACTCAGGCAGGCCCTTGCTGGTTCTGAGCACCAGTCTTTTTTTTTTTTTTTTTTTTTTTTTTTGGACAGTTCACGAACTGTCAAGTTTACCTTTGCGCCAAGAAACAGACCTCGCCCTGGAACCTTACAACAAAAGTCAGGAAGGAGCCATAGGGCACAAAAGATGTCACTGTCATCTGCCCTTGGCTTTGCTGTTATTCCTCATAGGCTAGTATGGGGCTCTAGGATGGATTGGCACGTGCAAAGTTACTGTCTGTCACAAGAGGAAAAGTAAGTCAATAAGAGATGAAGCTAGGATTCGAACTCTGGAACTTCTCACTGCAAGATGGAAATGACCCATGATCCAGAGTTGCCTGCTCCTTGGTTCAGACTACTCCACTTGCTGGCATGAGTCTAAAATGCTGTTTCTTCACAGGACGGTTTGGGGACCTGTGCTGCGGCTGCCTGCAGCTGCCTGGTCGTCAGGAGCTGCCTGTGGCCATACACACTCTGAGGGATGGTTGCTCCGACTCTCAGAGGCTCAGCTTCCTGGCCGAAGCCCTCACCCTGGGGCAGTTTGACCACAGCCATATTGTGCGGCTGGAAGGTGTTGTCACCCGAGGTAGGCACGGCAAGGCACACCCTTGTACTGGGTACTGAGTGGGCTCAGGCACAACTAGTCCACTACATCACTTTCTCTTCAGTGACTCAGGGTGGCCTCTCTCTTGGAGTGGCCATGCTGACCCAGAATGACCTTTCCAATTTGCAGTGACATTTGGGGAGTGGCTCACTTTCTCCTTGAATAATCTTTCTCAGCTGACTCTTTGCAACTCTGACTTGGGCCTCTGTCCCACAATGCACAGTTGACTTTCTTGTACCTCAGCACCAGAGTGGGTGGTCGTGGGGTGGGTGGGGTTGGACTGGGTGGGTGGGATTAATGGGATGGCTGGCGGGTGGCAAGATTAGGAAACTTGACTGCTTTCGGCTGTCTTGGCTGAGGTGGAGCTGAGGGCAGTGGGGAGTGTACATAGGAAGAACCAGCAACTTGGTGTGTCTCCATCCCTGGCACAGGAAACCCCTTGATGATTGTCACTGAGTACATGAACCTTGGGGCTCTTGATGACTTCCTCAGGGTGAGTGGTTGGAGCCCCAGGTGGGAGAGTACCAATGTCATATTTTTCTTGTCCCTTCTTTTTTTCTTGGGGCTTGGGATTGGCATTGTTCCCACTGGGCACGATGACCTGCTGCTCGTGGTACACTGAATCCCAAGGGGAATTGGTGGCTTTCTGGATGATCTGAGTGTACAGCCCTGGTTTCAGTCCCCACTCATCCCATAGCATCACGAGGGAGAACTGATGGCTACACAGTTGATGGGTCTGCTCCCTGGGCTGGCATCGGCTATGAAGTATCTGTCAGAGATGGGCTATGTGCACCGGGGCTTGGCAGCCCGCCGAGTGCTCGTCAGTAGTGGCCTTGTCTGTAAGATCTCTGGCTTTGGGCGGGGTCCCCGGGACCGAGCTGAAGCTGTCTACACCACTATGGTAAGGAGCTCCTTTCTCTGGAGCCACCTGCTGGCCACACCCAGCAGCCCCCTGGTCTCCATATCTCTGCTCTACATCTCTGTCCTGCATTTCTTCCCTGCTGCTGGTGGTCACTTCCTGCCTGGTCCCTCCCATGTCATGGTGTTGCTTCCTCATGTGAAGGGGGTGGGTGAGGACAAGCGGGACTGGATATGGGTGCTGGTGGCCTACCCGGGTTTGGCCTGCTAGTGACTCAATGCTTTCCTGTCCTGCCTTGCTTACCCACCTGTAGAGTGGCCGGAGCCCAGCACTCTGGGCAGCTCCCGAGACACTTCAGTTTGGCCACTTCAGTTCTGCTAGCGACGTATGGAGCTTTGGCATTGTCATGTGGGAGGTTATGGCTTTTGGGGAGCGGCCCTACTGGGACATGTCTGGACAAGATGTAAGTGACCTATGGCTCCAGCTTCTTGACCTGTGCCTATTAATCCTTGACCTCTTAGCTCCAGATCGTTTTTCTACTCCCATCCTGCTCATAGTCCTCCTTAGGATGATGATGGGGGGAGGGGGTGTTGGACAATCTGAAATATCCTGTCTGCTCCCCATCTCTGGAGCCCAGGTGATCAAGGCTGTGGAGGATGGCTTCCGGCTGCCACCCCCCAGGAACTGTCCCTCGCCATTGCACCGACTGATGCTTGACTGCTGGCAGAAAGACCCAGGTGAGCGGCCCAGGTTCTCCCAGATCCACAGCATCCTGAGCAAGATGGGGCAGGAGCCAGAACCCTCCAAGTGTGCTACAAACACCTGCCTCAGGTACATCCGCATCAACCTCCAAGCCAAGTCAGCCGAAATCTCACTTCTCTGTAAATATCCTCACTGTCCCAAATGCAGCCAGCTTCCCCATCCCACCTGCTCTGTAAGCAAGTGTTACAACTCTCGGGAGGAGGTGAGAGGCATCCTGACTGTTCTGGAAGTCAGGTTATACCTAAAGCTGGGGTGCAGTGGGGGAAGGTCTCCTTGCAGGATATCATGATCCCACACCTCTCCTGGGGAGCCATGACAGCTGAGCTTTGCTCCATCTCCCCTCAAGGGGCTTCCCAGCAGAGCTCTGCTGCTTCTCTCTGGCCCAAGATGTTACTTCTTTTGCTTCACTCTGCTAAAGGGGAAAGCCCAAGAGAAATGTAGCAATCTCCTCCAGCTGAGCAACTTTTCTGCTTCCACCTTGCTCTATTTTCCTAAGGGGTCATCTCAGCAAAGCTTTTCTATTCAGTCCCCTAAGGGACATCTCAACAAGGTTCTTTGCCTCAAATGAAGATCTTCACCTAAGACTCTTCTGAAAAGAGATTTATTTGGGAAGGAGGAGTCCAGGAGGGTGTCTGCCTCTACCTGGGTGGGAAAGAACAGCCTACACCTGAACAGGCAGAGGGGTTTATATAGGGGCCCTTAGGGGCAGTTTCTCCAGGGATACTCAGGGTTGGTTAGTTATCCCTGCTCAGGGATTGGCTAGTTTCATTGGTCAGGGGCAGAGATGGCTCTGATTTCAGGGTCAAACTGTGTTTCTTTCACTGGCCCTTTTTAGCTTTTGGATTCTAATCCTTAGGCCAGGACATATTTCTTTCACTGACTCTGATTCTAGGACCAAGTGTGTTCCTTTGGTACTGGTTTCAGAGTCAGGGCATGTTTCTTTGGTTCTGGGTTAAGGGATAAAGTGTTTCATTTACTGGCTCAGGCCTCAGATCCAGGCTCAGGGTGGATTTCTTCAGCTAGCCCCCTTCTCTACATGTTCAAGTGTGAAGCTCAGCCCATCGTCAACACAGATCTGACACCCCCACCTACTTCAGGCCCATCTCCCTTCATGGCATGTCCTGGATTTTGCCCTTTAGCTGGTCAGCTCTTCACTTGCTCGCATGTCCTGACCCACTTTTTGTGTGCCCATGTGAGACACATTAAGCCCTGGGTGTGGTCACCTCACTTTCTGCTTGTCCTTTTCTTACTACTCAAGAGAGTGACTGGTGCCACACCCTGGTTGTTTGACTGTGGCTTCTCTGTTCCCCAGGCCTCCCACCCCCCTGGCTGATCGTGCCTTCTCTACCTTCCCCTCCTTTGGCTCTGTGGGTGCCTGGCTGGAGGCTCTGGACCTGTGTCGCTACAAGGACAACTTCTCTGCAGCTGGCTATGGGAGCCTGGAGGCTGTGGCTGAGATGACCGCCCAGTGAGTCTAAGAAGCCAAAGCCAAAGCCAGGGCTCAGGGAACCCAAGAGAGCCCCTGCCTAGATGGGAAGCTCCTACCTGTCCTGGTTCTAGACCTTTCCCTGTCCAGAGAAGGGAAGGGGAGGATTGGCTCCCACGGGAGGAAAGGGATTGGGTCAACTGGATATGACTATCCCTCATTGCAGGGACCTGGGGAGCCTGGGTATCTCTTCCGCCGAACATCGAGAAGCCCTCCTGAGTGGGATCAGCGCCCTCCAGAGTCGAGTGCTGCAGCTACAGGGTCAGGGGGTACAGGTGTGAGCAGCTCAGTCCTGCCCAAGGACCTGCAAGCTCCACTCCCCTTGTATGGGAGGAGTACGTGTTCTCACTCTTGGTGGGCCCTGAGCTGGTTGGTACCACGTTATCCCCCATTTCATATTTCCTCTCAACACCTTGCTGACCTAATGGTCTTTTAAAAAGAGGTTCAGATCCCTGGAGAGGACTCTAGACATAACAGTAGGAAGAAGTTTAGGGTGTCAAGGGCAAAGCTGGTTGGGGAAGACAAACCAATTTAGTTGTCCTGCCTCTAGCTCCTCAATCTTCCACACTCACTGGGGGTTGAGCCTAATCAGTGGGCATCCCATTTCCCCAGAGAGCTTTTGGCCTGCCAGGCAGTAAGGGTCCCTAAGAGAGACCCATTGGTTGTGGCAGAGGCCACAGCTGCCTGGGTACCTGAGTATGGGACCCTGGGCCAATGGGTAGTGTCCCTTATTTCCTATGCCTTGGCTAGGTCTGCCTGAACCCTGGAGCCAAGGCCCAAGCAGGAAAGTGGTGCTGAGCTCAGGGATAAGACCCCCACTCGGAGACTCCAGAGGTGATGGCTTCTTGCCTTGGGTTGGCAGGTTAGGATAAGGGCCAAGCTCCCGGTAGGCTTACACAAGGTTCTGGTGCATCCCCTTGGCCTGGTTTCTCATTTGGTTTGGAACTGATTTAGAAGATCACGAGGCAGGTGAAGGTTGCTCTGCACTCTGGAGGATGGGGAGGAGAAAGAGGCCGAGGAGACAGTTTAGGCAGGCTGGTCCAACTCTACTGTGTAGATGAGAAAGTCAGAGCCTATAATCTCTGAGCCAGGGTTGATGCCAGACCAAAATCCAGGGAGAAGGCTGTCTCTGGAGAGACTTTGCCCTTCCCCATGGCACCAGCACTCTTCCCTGGGCAGCCCAGTGAATCCTTGTAGGTTAAGCCCCTTCAGGCATGCCACGCTTCCTCTGTAGAGTGCCTTCCCAGTGTTCTGTACAGAGCCCTTGAAGGACTGTGGTACTGAGCTCACCTATCTGCAAGGGCCCTGGCAGCCGTGAGAACTTGAGACCAAGGTCATCCTGGGAGGGCAGAAAGGTTGCTGGACAGGATCACTGGGGCCAAATTTGTCTATATCACTCCTAATGGATCCCTGCTGTTTTTGCCATGGTAGGAAAGAGGGGCCGCATGGGCTGGGACAGCAGGTAGGAGAGAGGCAGGCAGATACAGAGTTTACCTTTGGAAGGATTCCACTAGGAGAGTATTCCCCCAGGAGACAGGGAGAATGGGCAGGTACACTGTTGACATGTGTGTGCCAAGGAGTATCCAGAAGGCTTCTTTCTTAGCTGAAGTCAGAATTGAATAAGGCCTTGAGGGGTAAGGATGTCTCTCCATAGGGTGGCTGGAGTTATTAGCAGACTCACAAGCCAAGCAAGGATCTCTAACAGAGTCTGGGGGCTGGATGCCACAGCATCTTTGGGGAGTACCCCATACTGGGGGCAGCGATTCTCTGTAGTGCCTTTGGCCTTGACCTGCCAGCAGTAGCTCTTCCTTTGTCAGAGACTGACCCATTTCTGGTTCTCTGCTCCCTGGGCACCTGCCTGGGTTCAGTGACTGCAGGAATACTGGGGAAGGCTGGGATACGATGCCCACCTTTGACAGAACTGGGGGAACTAATATACTCCCACAGGCTCTTCCTTCATTCTCCCTCCAGGGAAAACTAGCCCAACATCCAAGGCTCATGGGGACCAGTGCCCTGTTCTAGAACCTCATCCCCATCTCCAGTCATTAGTCATTCTCAAGGTCAAGCCCCTCCCCTCCCCAGTTATCTGCAGAGGGGCCTCTGGTTGTGTTGGCAGGACTTCGGTGTCCAGGGTAGACCTCCCTCTGATGAGGAGTGAGGTCCTAGAATCCTGAGGGGGTCCCAGGCCTCAGCCCTGCACTGGCACCAGCATGATACAGGGTGCTGGGTTATTGGGGACCCTCCATAGACCTATTTTTATATATGGAACTTGTTTGCTGGACAGAGAGGTGGCCTGAAGCCCATATTGCCCTGTCTGCACCTACCCAGGGAGGGAGGGGCTGGTTGTGGGTGGAGGCTCCTTTGAGGAGCTCTGGAGACTTGGTTCTTTTATTCTTTAAATATTTCTTGGGTTCTATATGCAGTACAAAGTAATAAAAAACTTGTCTGTGTTATGGTCCTTCTGTGTGACATTGTTAAACCACTGAGGAGTGGGGGGTGGAGATTCTGCACATAGACCATGGGTATGCATGCATCTAAGAGCCTTCTGCTATGAAGAATGCCACAGGGTAGTGTAAAAACAGGAAATAGAACCAGACAAGGGACAGGGGCACATGGGACACACTGGAGTTATGTATGCTGGAGGAAATGGTACTTGTGCCCATGTGGCACTGGGGGACAGGAAATGACCAGTTGGATTTGGGGTGTGCATGTGATATGCTTGAAGACTGTTTAGGAGATAGGTGGATATCTAGGTATGGACCTTGGTGCATAATGTGAGCTAGAGACTGACCTTTGGAGTCATCACTACACTGAGGAGGATTGAAGCCCCCATGAGAGGGAGGGCACATAGAGAGTAAGTCCTGTAGATACTCTAGGATTAGGGCAGCTTGGATGGAGAGGCAGAGGGACTAGACTGAAGGGCGTAGTAGAAAGGAGAGGCCAGGGGATTAAGAGCATTAGAGAGATGGCTCAGCAGTGAAGAACACTAATACTGCCCGCTCTCCCAGATGACCCAGGTTCAATTCCCAGCACCCACAGGGCACAGGGCACTCCCACAGACTTACATGCAGGCAAAACACCAATGCACATAAATATCTTTAAAAGAAAATATCAACATAGGAAGGAGAGGCCAAAGCATGTGCTGTCACAGGAAGTGAGTTTCAGTAGGTGTCAGATCCAGAGTGGTGGGTGTAGGGAAGATGACACTGGCAGCTATACTATGTGCTTATTCCAGGCCACTACAGTAAAGTACAACACACTGGGTGCTGCACATGACATGTGCATATTATCACACAGCTTGGGCTGGAAGGCCAAGATGGAGGTATTGCTTTCTTGTGTAGACTGAGGGGGGAACAGCCCTGGGTTTGACCATGGCCATCTTCTGTTTCTCCGCACCTGATCCATAGCAGTCCAGCCTAACAGCTTCATTTAAAAGATGCTATTTGCAAATAGTCATGTTCAGTTATTGGGGTTAGGATTTCCACACAGGAGTTTGAGGGGGAATTATACAACTTCTAACAATGACTTTAAATTTAGGGATAGAGAAATCACAAGAGAAAGATGAGGGAGTGGAGCTGAAGAATTTTATAGATTGTAGTAAAGTGCTCCCAGTGTAGAGCTATTACTAGCACGATGAGACCCCAGGTAGATACAGTGTATGGTTGGGAGTTGAAATCTTCTCTGGGCAGTGAGCCTGATCTGGTTTTATGAAGTAGTCTCCTGTTCAGCCAGTGTGTCCCCACACCAGACACCTAGTGGCCAGCACTGGAAGCTAAGATCTTATTGCTTACTGCACAGCCTATTATAAAAAGAATGAGGCATAATTCTAGGCACTAAAAGAATTATGCCTTGTTAAGCAGGTAGCGACCTTTGCATTTCTGCCCCCTGCTTCTCCCCTCCTGACCTCACCCCCACTGCAATGCCTACCACAGCGTGTGCCCCTTTGCTGGTTAAGTTGAAGTGCATGGGGCAAAGGAGAGAAATTAGAAAACATTTGGGGTCATGGATAACCTCAAGATGCCTACAGCATGCTAAGTGTGGACAAGGGAAATAGTTTGACCAAGAGCACTTTATATAACAAAAACCACGCTTTTTTTCTGAACTGTGAATATCCTCCCGACCCCAGACGGCTCTCTTTTACTCCTTCACACACTTTTTGAATTCTCTGCAGAGTCAGGATGAGATTTTCCCAAGCCACCTTTGCACTTCATTTGGGGTGTGCTGTAGTGAGTCTGTGCCTCCATTCTGAGGTTCTTGGCATTGTCATGTGAGGAACTGTAGGTAGGTAAGAATGCAGGGAGGGTGATGGCAGGGGATGGAGGCTCCGATGGCAGGGGACGGTGGCCCCAGGTCTGAATGAACCTGAGAGTCCCACCCCTCTAAAGGCACATAGAAATTATTTCAGAGACATGGCATTATGCAACCCAGGCTGGCCTCCTTATTCACTATGTCTCTGAGGATGACCTTGAGCTCCTGATCCACCTGTGCCTTCAACCCTCATATTCTGGTACCATCACACCCAGTAAATTGTTTTACTTATAATCCTTGAGTGTGCACTACACTGAAATTTAGGAGTAGGCCAACAACCATCACATCATGTAAAAAGATTGGAAGAGATTTGCTTTGCTTTTCAGGGGTCCTGGGAACACCTAAAGAAGCCCCGTGTTGGCACAGGATTTGCCTATTATTGGAGATGGACCTTTAATCCCCATGAGAGAGTGGTTGCATTTGGGTTCCAAAGAACAATGCCTTGATGCCTGCTCTCTCACAGATGAGCTATTCACGGGATGACCTAGTCTCAAGGCAAGACCTGTAGAATTTGTCCAGCAATGGCCTCCTTAAAGTCCCAGGGCTCCTGGAGGACTCGGAGAAACCTTCTCTTTATTGGCACTTTGGGGAGGACAACACGATGCATCTGCCCCAACACCCTGTGCAGTTCCGGTAAAACTGTCCAGAGAAAAGATGTAGTTCAGGGGAAGACATCACTTCTGGCTGACTAGTCTAGGCTGCCATGCCTTATTTCTGGAGACTAGCAGTCTTTGTGGTATCTTCCTGTTTTAAAAACAGGTCATTCAGGGGGCCAGAGAGATGATTCAGCGATTAAGAGCACTGGCTGTTCTCCCCAAGGGTCAGGGTTAAATTTCCAGCACCCACATAGCAGTTCACAACTGTAACTATGGTCTCAGCAGATCTGAGGGCACTGCATATGGTACACAGATATGTATACACAGGAAGAACACTCATATTCATAAAAGTAAAACCAGAAAAGCAAAAATCACTGTTGAGCTAACCCAAACACCAAGGGTACAATTTGTTTGACATTATCCAACTCGTTCTTTCAAACACTGGGATGGGGGAAACTCAGCCTCCCAAGCCAGTCTCTTCCTTTGGAGGACTAGTGTGTCCAAAACACCTACTGTGTACTGTGCATTTTCTTCCATTGACTTTCTTCTGCCAGTGTTGGAAATGGAGAGCAGCACAGCTGACCTGGCTTTGGGTAGGGTGCAATCCCACTCGATTCCCAAGGGTAGGCTTTAACACAGTGTGTGATTAACTGTAGGCTGTTACTTCTCTCTTTCAAATTCCACCACTGACCAGAGGTGGCTTCTCTGTGCATATTCAGAAAGCCCAGCAATGACTCCAGTTCTTTCTCAGAGTCCTCTGCCACCAGCATTCCACGCAGCCCATCAGTGAGGGCTCTGAAGGAAGGCAGAGCTCTGCCTGAGCCCCAGGACTGTGAAGTGAGCAAGAAGCATGATGGTGGGCACCCTGTCCCTCTTGGCCAAGCCCCACACTGCTTTACTTTGAAGTCGTTCGATTCATTCTCCTCAGCTTCTGGGACAGTGTGGGAACACAGCTGGCCTGAGTTACCTCAGCCGTGGATCTTGGGGTCTCTTTTGGAGGTCCGTGCTTTTGTTCATCGGAATGGTTTCTACACTCCTGAGGAGACAGCTGTCCAGGGATGCCCACTCCAGGAGCTGCAGCTCCCAAACTATCCCAGTGAATGCATCATAGCTGGAAGCAACAGGCAGGCTGAGCACTGATTTATAACCAAAGCAAACCAAGATTTACTGAAAACAGCAATGTTTCAGAAGGACAAATCAGCTGAAATGGCGCTGTATATGAAAGTCTCAGCAATAGGAAAAACAACTTGGAACACTTCCCCAAAGAGGACTGAAATAACAACAGGCCGTAACAGGGAGGGCTGTGCATCCACACCGCATAGTTGGTAAGCCCTCCAGGACAATGCTCCAAGCAGTCTACAGACAGCTCCTAGTCACTCTGCACCAGGCACACAAAGCCCTGATTAGGCCTGTGTTCCTATCCTAATAACTAGATGTGGGCAGCCAGATACTGGGGCTGTCAAACCAACATGTGGTCTTTGATAGGCAGACAGACAGACGGAAGGCACCATTCCACGTGTCAGCAGGTGAAACTACACCCCACACCAACAGAATGAGGGAAGAGGACAGATGTGCCTGTTCTGCCATGACAGTCCGTGCTGCTCTGCGGTCTTCTCATTTGCCAGTCCGTATGGTGCTGCAGATCTGGGCAAGGCGGGTCTGAAGAGGAGAGAGGTCATTAAGCCATGCCTGGCATGCCGGCCCAGTCAGCTCTTCACCCACCCAAGCACAGAATCTCTTCCAAAGACTGGTTTGTTATGATGTGTGTGAATGTGTCCAGTGCCTATGGAGGCCAGAATAGGGCACTGGATCCCCAGGAGTGAACTGCCATGTTTTCTGGGAGCCAAACCTGGGTCCTCTTTAAGAACAAGTGCTCCAAACCACTGAGCAGCTCTCCAGCTTCCCAGGCCTAGATCTAGTCTCTATTTGTACTGTAAACTGGTCAGACTATGGAGACTCATTTTGTAAGAGAGACAGTGAAGTTGGGGGATGATTCTCACTGATATCTGTGAGATACTGGTACATATTTAGGATCCCAGCTCAAGGCTTGTCCCATTCCTGATGTACACAGGGTGTGCCTCCAGCACCCACGCCTGTACCCCAAGCTCCTGCCCACACCCAAGCACAGCTGACTGGGCTGTAGGTGGGCTCTTCTTCTTGAGAATTTAAACTCAGAAAAAGAAACTGTTGGCAGTGGAACAGTAAAGAGCTGGGCTGTGCTCTGCAAAGCCCCACAAAGGCCAGTTTTCTGGGCAAGATCCTCCATGTGGAGATGAACCCAGGACTTACCGAGAGCTTCTTAATGTTTCCTATGGCCTCTGGATTCAGCTGAGTAATATCAACCTTCTGCAAGTCACTGGCCAATAACCGCAAACTCTGTATGGAAGGAGAAAGGATTAAATGGCATGTCCTTCCAGACACCAATGTGCCCAGGGTCCCCTTGATATTCTGCATGTGGTAACAGAAGATAGCTAGGGTGGAGAAATGATAATGTAGGTGGCTGGTGGAGACAACAACACCATCAATGTTATCAGTGGACCTCTGGCCGGGAGTACAAGGATGGCCACACAGATCAAATCTGTGACTGGTTGCCCTTCCCTCATACAGGCTGGTGACCCACTCTTTGCAGCACTGAGAAGCCAAGGTAGCCTGTTTCAGAATCTCTCTGTCCCACCCCAGCTGTGTCTTCTTCTATGCTCCCACTAACAGCCAATACTGTACATGCCACAGATGGTAACATTCCAAACCCACTGTAGCCGCTGAGCTGCTTCTCAAGGCAGCAGAAGACAGTTGAGGGAGAGATGGAACCCAGGACTCGAAATGGGTCCATGTGGTGGAATTCAGGTGTTAGCTGATAAGGTTGGAAGGTGTGTCTCTAGGTTTAACTTGTAATCGTGAGTGTTAAAATACCCTCCAATAAATATTAGTCCTGTATTTGGTATAATGCAAGTGAGATTTATTGAAATAGCTCCTCCTAGCTGGACCTCAACCCTGGGAGAGAAGCCCAGGTTCTGAGTAGTGAGGCAATGTGGTGTCTAGGATCCACCCACTGAAGGGACTCTTCAGGGTCTCTGAAGCAGGTGTGGGAAGACAGCTCAGGGGAAAGAGAGGCTTCCTTGTGCAACATACTGGGACCTGACTTCCCAGGAAGTCACTTACCGCACCACCTCCCATAGGCACAGTGAGGGAAATCTCTTTGCTATCAGCGAGAGGGCTGCCATTCATGGAGATGTTGTAAATCTGCTCTCTGGCTGCTGGAGTGCGCAGGCCTGGGGTCTTAAAAACCCTAAGAGTTGGAGAAGTCTATGAAGATGGCTCGGCAGACTGGATAATGACACCCTCACAACAAGCCCTCCTAACCCCATCTGGTCTCAAATCACACTGTTCTAAGAAGGCAAATTCTAAATTTAGGGAAAACATTTTCAAACTGTAATGACTAAACACAGCTGGAGAAAAGAGGCTGCAATTATCAAACATACATCCAGTAAAAGTCAACTAGTACCCACGCAAACTGAAGGCCAAAGCTCCATACGGGTGCCCATCACCCACCCATCACAGAACCAGAAACACTGGTTCCTAGGCTTCCCTCCTGAGGAGCTTTCCAGGGTCAGAGGAAGGATTCTGAGGCAACACCACACTAATCCCCAAGACTACTCCTCTCTACACAGAAGTCTGGAATGTATTTCTTCTAAAACAGCATTAAGTCAATGTCACTGGAAACAGAGGAGTAGGAAATAAAATGGAGTCACCAGGTGATGGTGGCACATGCCTTTGATCCCAGCCCTTGGGAGGCAGAGGCAGGAGAATCTCTGAGTCTGAGGCCAGTCAGGTCTACAGAGCTAGTTTCAGGTCAGCCAGGGCTACACAGAGACCCTGCCTTGAAAAATCAAAAGTAAATAAAGTGGGAAGTCTGCCTCATCCACAATAGTCACTTCTTGTTCTGCTCCAGAAGCTACTGATTTTAACTCCTTATTTTTCTATATGTACACATGTAGTGTACCTGGGGAGCAGCCTGGGAGCATTACCAATTGAGGCTCCGCCCCTGGAGCACACACCACCTCATTTCTTTTGAGAAGGGTCTTATGTAGCCCAGTTTGGCTTCAAACTGGCTATATGGTCAAAGGTGACCTTGAACTAATCTTCTTGCCTCCAACTCCTGAGGGCTGGGATTACCAGTGTCTGCTACCAAGACTCTGCCTTAATGGTGACAAAGGCTTCCTGCCTGATCAGCTAGCCCCCAGGGAAGGTATTAACATCTACTGTAAACAGTCTTGTTATGTTGGCTTCAGAAAAAGTGCTATCAATTTTCTTCTTTCCAAGGGTATAGGAATAAGCAACTATTCAGCTACCATCTAACCAGGATTAGGAAAGGCTGAAAGCCTAGGCCTTCTAGTCAGTACAGGCCAATGCTCTCTCCCTCTCATCAGGTAAAGAATTGGAAACAATATCAGGGGAGGGCCAATGGTGGACCACTCAGCTGCTCTCTGAATTGTCTCATCAAAGATTCAGGAGCATCACATATACTTCTAAGTGCTGTTCATGGCTAGGCTCCACACAATGCAAGGGCTGTTCTCAGTACTCACCTGGAATCAAACCTAGGTGTCATGCCTGGGGTTGGTTTCACCATAGATGGCTCCAGCCTGCTTACAGCTGGTGTCACAAAATCACTGCTTAGCCTGCAGGTATGAAACACAGATGTCAAGTCACAGGTGTAAGGATGGCAGTAACCACAGAGGCTAACAGTCAAGTCAGATGCCGCCCTGCACTGATCACCTTATAGAACCCTCTGAGTTTCCTGGGAAGCGAGCACTATTTGTATGCATTTTAAGCCACAGATGGTCATCATAGTAAAGAACTTCCCCAGGATCACATAGTAGTGAGAAGCAGACAGACAGAACCTGGCAGCCTGTGGTAGCATGGGACTTCCTAGCCAGGTGGAAGAACCTGCGGACCATGAAAGCAGCTGGTTCTCTGAGCAGCTGGCTAGCTAATACCCTTGTCAGGACATGGCCTACCCTTCAGAGACAGGCAGTCCAGGGCCCAACTCCTTAAGTTGTTTCTCCTATCTCACAAAGGGTCACAGTGGAGTCTGCACAATGCATTTGAACCCGTGGGGATTCTTAACTAGGCAGGAGAAGAGCATTTCAAGAATCTAACTATGGAGCTGAAAAGATGGCTCTATGCTTAAGGGCACTTCCTGCTGTTCCAGAGGACCCAGATCCCCAGTGCCCACATCAGGTGGTTCCAGCAGCTATGCCTTTCTTCCCTAGAGCTCCTTAACAAAAACAAGACAGCACATCTATCTCAGGAAACCATCACCTTTTGCTCCTGCATCTTCCTTGTATGGACTGGGTTCTCTTCTTGGATGGAGGGCATCTTTTGACCTAAAGGCACAATCAAACAAACCTGAAGTCACATAAAGCCTAGCAAAGGAGAAAAAAGAAAATAAACAAACACCGAGGGGGAGGGGAAGGAGAACTGGCTTCTGAAAGACAAAGGAAAAGTCAACACAAGAAGGCTCATTGCAGCAGCACATCCTGGTAATCCCAGCACCTGGATGGCTGAGGCAGGAGGACAGTGAGTTCAATGCCAACCTGGCTATACTGTGAGACTGTCTCAAAAATCAGACCAAACACAGGGCTACTGTAGAGAATTCAGTGTTAAAATACACAGAACTCAAGGACTTTGAGACAGATAATGAGGGCAAAGATTAAAGGGAAATTTTGTGTGTATATACATGTGTGTGTGCACTCAGACATGTACATGTGGAGGCCAGGTGGACCTTGGGTGTTTTCCTGTAGTGCTCCTCCCCTTACGGGATAGGCTCCGTCACTGACTGGCTAGTCAGGCTAACTTGTTCCGACTACTTTCCTTAAAGTACCACTATGGCGGTTACTCAGGGCATCCCTGGTGCAGGGGATCTTCTGCAGTCCTTACCTTCTCCAGTCCTGGGAGGGCCTGACAAGAGTCCCATTATCTCCTTAGCCTCTCACACCTGACCCCACTGCTTCTCTTCCTGGTCATCCATGGGAGTTTTCTTCAGGAACTCATTTCTACCTTCCTTCTAGTGCACAGCCACCCCCACCCCTCCCCAGGGGTCAGAGTGTCTCTCCTCTCTCCACCTTGCTGAGCTCTAGGCTTGAATCCTGTCTAGCCCAGACAACCTGAAAAGTACTTCACTCAGCAGATGCTCCCCAGAACCTTAGCCATCGGCTCTGCTTTTTCAGGAGACCTACAGTCACTAGATGACAGCTGTCTAACTTAGAAAGCAGTTACCATCTCTGGTTCTCCTTTCTTAGACCAACCAAGCTCACTTTTTCTTGATAGCACTCACCCCAGAACCATCCCTTGTGTTTCCCCAGGTATTAGTTACACTTCAGGTTGCCCTGAGTATGTCCTTTGCTTCCTTTCCCTCCTTCATTTACTCTGAGTAGTTCTGAGACACTGACAGCTCGTACTAGTGCCTCACTGACAGAATGAAAAGCCAAGTTTAGTAGACTGGCTCATCCATTGTCTGCTCTCAAAGCTCTACCCCAGACATAGCAAACACTCCCTGCTCTTCAGAAAGACTTCCCTTGCCTGTCCTCCACTCTCATCCCTTTTTTCTTCAGCTGGTGAAGCTTCCTCTGAAAGAATTGGTTGGGTTTGTCCTAAAGCTTCCTCCCTCCCCATCTTCCTGATCCATAAACTTTCCACTTGTATCTACAGTGATTTGTGCTATTTGACATATAAAGTGCATCTTTGTACTCTATGAACTCTGCCTTCCACATTAAAAAAACAAGTCAATTCGTTTGTACAGGTATTTTCCTGCATGTACATATGTGTGCTACAGGTGTGCCTGGGGGCTGTGGAGGCTGAAGACAGTGTCAGACCCCTTCAACTGGAGTCACACACAGTAGTGAGCCACCAGAGGAAATAGGGATGGAACCTGGGTCCTCGGGAGGAGTAGCCAATCAATGCTTAGCTGCCAAACCACCTCCCCAGCCTTACCCCACACCTCCCGGTGCCCGGTGCCCGTGTAACCTCAGCTCCTACTCACTCTTGCACACTGAAGATTCTTATGGCTCTTTTCCTCCTCTCCCTCCTCCACTATCATCTCCTCCAGCTGGATTGCCTTCCTCTCTGTAACAAAGTGTAAAGAGTTACCTCTGTCAAAGCCTGTTCAGCTCAGGGGAGTCCACAGCACTGCTTTCCATGTAAAAGCCCCTAAAAGATGAGAATGTGTCCTTTCTGCTGGAGTCACTTATCTTAAGCATCCCTTCTTCTCCCTGTTCCTCCCAAGACAACTGTAATAATAATGTTATTTACAGACAGCAATGTAATAACTAGTAGTTTTTACAACTAGTGTTTCGTACTGTCCAATCATCCACAAATAACAACCACAGGCACAACTTAGGGTCTGAGGACAGAAACCATAGCCCACACCCATTCTTGCAGACTACATGTTTCAAGTCATATAACCTTGTCATAGAAGAGGCAACCGCTGAGTGAAAGCCATCTGAACTAGTAAGTGGTAGCACAGGTCTCACACTCACCTGTGTCTGTCTGTCTGTCTGTCTGTCTGTCTTGTTGCTGCTGTTAGCTTTTTCATTTGTTTCTTGAGATATAGTCTTGCTACATTATCCTAGGCGGGCTGCAAACGCACTATATAACCACGCTGACCTCAAACTGGGAATTCTCAGCCTTTAACCTCCCAAACTATGGGATTACAGGTGCATAAAATCACTCTTAGCTTAAATCTGTCTTCATCAGAATGCTGGGCTAACCCTACAGTAGCACTACCTAGTGGTTTTTAAATTTTTTTTCCCCTTTTAACCATTCTAATTGTTTTCTTTTGTTTAAAACCTCTTTTTAAAAAAGATTTCCTGGAGGACCAGAGAGATGTCTCAAAGCTTAAGGGCACTTGTTGCTTTTGCAGAGGACTTGAATTTGTTCCCAGCACTCAAGTGGAGGCTCACAGCCACCTGTAACTCCAGTCCCAGACCTCAAGCATTCTCATGTGATGCACATACACACACGTAGACAAACCACTCAAAAAACAAAATAAACCAAAAAAAAAGAACAAAACAAATTATCACCAACAAAAGTTTTGCTAAATAAATACAAACTAAGAGCTAGAAAATCTTGAACAGGGGTTACAGAGACAATTCAGGATCAGACTAAATCTCTATAGTTTTTTTTTTTCCCTCAGCAGTGACCTTGACACATATAATATTTGTGTGTTTTCTGAGACAGGATCTCAGGTAGCCCAGGCCAGCCTCATACTCTGTAGCTGAGGCTAAACTTAAACTATTGATACCCCTGCCTCCAGCTCCTCCCAAGTACTGCGATGACTGTATATGTGTGTGTGCGCGCGTGTGTATCCCTGGCTGGCCTCTGGGGTGCTGAAATTATAGGTGTGGCCACCTCCTGGCTTGATTTATTTTTTAATAGCTTCCTTTCAGCTGAAGTTGTGCGGTCAAAGGGTCATAGGAGCACTTGTTGACTGCTGACTGAGATGGGCCTGGTGTGCTCTGTTCCATCTGCTAGCCAACAAATAAGCAGACATAGGGAACTCAAATAAAAAGAGGTGTTATTTAAACATATAAATGACAATGGCAGATGGGCAGCCCTCAGGGAACATGGGGCCAGGAACACTTCATGTTTTCTTTACTCTACAGGGCAGGTGTGATGGAAGCTCTGCACAATCAGCAATGGTTCTGGTTTGGGTGAGTGTCACACATCCCCTGGAGAGCTGAGCAGCAACAGTGGCATGTGATCCCATGCTCAGTAGTTAAATCTGGCTTCCCAAAGAACTGCTTCTGAGTTGGCAAGATGGTTCAGCGGGTGCTTGCCAACCAGTATCATGACCTGAGTTCAGTCCCTTGGAGCTATACCTCTAACAGAAGAAAACCAACTACTGTAAATTGTCTGACAAGCACTCACCATCCCATTCCCAAATAAATAAATGTAACAGTCCTACAGTATGGGATACCCATGGGAGATGATTTTGCTCAGGCAGATCACCGAGTGGCACAAGAACTTGAACGCTGAGAAAGCATTTCTTTGCAATTCTTCAGTCCTGCTGATGACGCCAGGAAGAACTTGGAGAAAGTGAGCAGGAACTGAGGCCTGGTTTCCAGCACTGTGGCCCCTCTGATTCCTTCTTCTTCTTTCTTATTTGTTTGTTTTTTGTTTCTCAGTGTAGCCCTGGCTGCCCTAGAACTCACTTTGTAAACCACTGGTCTCAAACTCAAGAAATCGCCTGTCTCTGCCTCCTGAGTGCTGGGATTAAAAGCAGGCACCACCACCTCCTGGCACTCTCCTTTCACAAATCATGTTTTTATACTTACAAACCAAGGGCTAGATAGTCTTAGCAGAGCGAGGCACACCTATGAGGCCTGGTCTGGATCTCAGCTCTCTGTTCTAAAGGGCCTTTGAATGCACTCACACCAGGCATGCTAGCACATGCCTCTAATCTCAGCAGGGAAGTAGGAGAGACAGTTCCAGGCTCTTTTGCATCACACAGACTTTGACTCAAACTACTAAAAGTCTTGGGAGATGGATCAGTGAATAACAGGCTTGTCCTGCAAGCAAGTGTGAGGAAATCAGATCCCCAGAATCCAGGGAATAGCCCATCTGTAATCCCAGCCCTCAGGGTGGAGACAGGGCATGAGGCAGACTGGCTAGCTAGACTGGCTGAAAGGCAAGGTCTAAATTCAGCAAGAGATCCTGCATCAATAAAGTGACATAATGTCAGCCTCTGCTCCACACACGCTTACACATACATCACACATACCATTAACATATACATATACAAATAAAATTATACAAAAGAAAAGGAAAAGTACTCACTTTTGACAGATTTCAATGGTGTCTGAATGGCTTCGGCTGTTAATTTGTTTATTTCTGTGATGTCTACATCAGCCTGTGACAAACAGCCAAAAAACATCATGCTTAGACCAGTGTGTACAGAAACAGTAAAGGTGCTAATTGTAAACCCACCACACCACTCAAGACCTAAGACCGTACTTGTATACATTCTTTCCTTGCTTCACTTGTCATTCCTCAGAGGCAAACCACAATTATTTCATTTTTTATTAATTTGGTTCTGTCCATATATGTATATATGTATATTTGTATGTATGTATGCTTTTCAGAATGTGAACACACTCAGTTTTACTTGCATATTGGTGGTGTTGGTTTGTTTGAGACAGGGTCTTCCTATAACCTAGAAGACTAGGTTCGTAGTTGGTCCTTTTTCATGGGACATTGAAGTCCCATGAAGCACAACTGACGCAGGATTGAAGGGTGGGTTGGTAGGGAGTACAGAAAATGATCAGAATACTGAAGCTGTCTATGCCCAGCAAGAAACAGTTCTCTAACAGATTAGTGATGTCTAGCATGCCAACTTTCTACCATCTCTAGTAATGACTGGCAGCCTTTGAACTCATTACTAATGGCAGGGTACGGACACTGCAAGAGTTAACACTACAGGCCTGACTGTAAGGATGGACCTTGGCTGTCTTCTGAGAACAAGGATTTCAGGATTCCTCATTTTTGCTTCCTGCTAACAACAGCTCTCTGTGCTTAAACTTAGTGCAAATAATACAGTTTACATGGAAGCTTATTCCTGGCTTCCTCTGGTTTGGTTCTATTTAGACAGGGTTATTCTATGTAGCCCCAACTGTCATAGAATTCACTATGTAGACCAGACTGGCCTCAATCTCCAAGAGATCCACCTCCTCTGCCTCCTGAATGCTTGGATTAAAATGTGTGCATCACCATGCCTGGTCGCTTGGCTACCTCTGAACTTTGAGGCACCAACTACTTTATCCTGCTTTGTATTCTTGTGATAAGTCACTGCCACCTGTATAACTATATGCTGAGTCCTGGGGGGTCTTCTTAGGGAATCGCCAAACCTGTAACTGCAGAGTTTGAGAGGCTGAGGCAGGAGAATCAACATGTTCAAGTTAAGGTTGTCTATACAACAGGTCTTGGGAGTTTGGGGGCAAAGTATCATTTCCTCCCTTGATTTCAATTCAACGCTAAAGTAGAATTTTTTCAATTTGGTGTGGTAACGTTGGATCTCCTACATTACATCAGAAGGTTTATTTGCAGTTCTGCATATCTGACTAACTTCAAACAAGAGAGACATACTAGCTAATGAGTGTGATTCAGCTAGAGTGTTTGGAAACATTAAATCTGGGTCTCCTCAGGGGAATGAGTGAAATGAATCATGGGAAGTTTTATAACAAAGAGCATGGATTAAGACTGCTGGCTTCTGGTTTGCTTCTTTTGATTCACCCTTCTATAGCACATATCCCTGAACACTTCAACCTAATTGTCTTTAACTACGAAGCTGATGGACAGCAGATATTCAGTTGAGACTGAACCCTTAACTCACTGTATCCTTTCAATCCAAGATTCCAATTTTGATGAACTCATATAAATTATGATAAACTTTCTTCCCCCCAAAACAGGTGAGTGTGTTTACACACTGTTCATATAAGATTTTATCGTGCCTAGGAACTCTGTGAAGGCCAATGGTGGACTAGTTCCCAACTCTATACAATAGGACTTCCTGCAAGGACAGAAACACTCTACCACTGTGCTGTCCAACACAGTGGCTACTGGTAGCATGGCTCCTGGCCCTCACAGATGTGGCTGCTATCTGAAGAAATCCTTCACTTTGCCTCCCACCTTGCTGCCTTCAGTCTTGGGAATGACGCTAGGAGAAGATATGGAGAGGGGATGGCTGAGTCTCTGAGTCTCCAACAGCACAGCATGGTAATAGCAATATCTGTTTCTCAGTTTTCTAGGCTAGGTCACAGACTAGGTCACAGACTAGGTCACAGACTAGGTCACAGCCTGATACAACTTTTGTTTTGTTTTTCTGAGACAGGGTTTTTCTGTATAGCCCTGGCTGTCCTGGAATTCGCTCTGTAGACTAGGTTGGTCTTGAACTCCTGTCTCTGCCCGCCAAATGCTGGACTGAGGGTGCGTGCCACTATGCTCTGCTGAGCCTAAAAGAGTTAGAGCAAATTAAGCTCTAAGGCCTCCACTTCCCCTGCCAACTTCAGGGTAAAGGATCACAAGGAAGCTATCAAAATGGACCAGATTCCCTCTGATGATTTAGGATTGACAAATCTACCCTCTGCTATATTCTGCACAATATGGAACATGTCTGTGATTAACTGTGTAGGCTTTCCACCAAACCAAGACAGGACGCAAGATGGATACTACTAATTCAACTCTGATACTATCTAAGAATACATCAGGTCCTGGGAAACGCCCCCTTCTACCCACTTAACAGCCCTATGATTCTGATCTATTAGTTACAAATAGGGGGTCTCTACAACTGTGTATGCTTAGAGGTGCTCTCTCAACCCAGAAAAACATTTTACTTCAGTACCTATGTGTACGTGCATGTGTCTAAGGCCCATGTCATCAGAGGACAACTTTGATCAATTCTCTCTTTCCACCACATGGGTTCCAGGTACCCAACTCAAGCTGTCAGTTGTGGTATCTTTACCTACTGAACCATTTTACTGGCCCTGCATTTGGCAGTTTATGATAAAAATTGTTACAAAGGGCATAGAGAAGGAGACTGTCGGGGAGTAAAATGCCCCTCCCAAATATACCTCTTTGGCACATTTTAACTGTTACTCAGGGCTGCAGACCCTATGGGTGGGCGCAGGCTCCTTTGAGAAGTCCTTTTTTGGTGACAACTCTACATTCTGCATTAGCAAACAGCAGAGGAAGCAGAGCCTTCCTAGCAGAGGTCCCCAGTTGCCTAAGAGAGCCTTTGCACCGGCAGATTGCAAGGCCAATGCCTGGCCAGGCCAGAGGCTAGTTACATGGCCTCCTAGGAGACTACTTGTGTAACAGGACAGTCTTTAGGATGTTTTCTTCAACCTCTCATAGTCTGAATTCACTTTTTTTCCCTCCAATGTTCAAGTCACTGTTTTTAAGCCCTTACTTTACTTAAAGCCTCCTCTCACACCACCTACCAACTCCCATGGTAATCTACATTGATATGTTTATAAACTAATCTGACTACTACCAGATTAGACTAGCATTCATAAACTAGCATTATTCACCTTTCAGAGGGAGAGGAAAACACAAATTTCCCTACCAGATGTTATGGCAAGGTCTTGCGGGGAGGCCATGGAATCACCACGCCTTTCTGCTGTGACACCCCTGTCCCGTTTGTTTGCAGGTGTATGGAGGTGTAAAGGCACGACTGACAGACTGTTGTCATTGGCAATCAGCTTACTTTTAGGCCTTTTCCTCCACAGGAGGCGAGGTACTGTGAGCTCCAATCCTCTGGGAGTATAGTTGAGTCCCCTAGCAAACAAAACCCCACCCAGTGTTGTCTGAGGACTCTCCATCTGTTACTCCATCAACACAAACTCAGGCAAGGTTGAAAGGTGCTTGTTATGACGAGCAAAGGACTCTCACCACTGTAACCATGGAGCTGCACAGGTTAAAAGGCCAGATATTCTAATATGAGATGGTCTTATATCTGTAGTCCCATAAAGTGCTAAGGAGGCAGAGAAGGGACTGGAGAGGTCAGCAGGAAGACCACAAGTTCTAGGCCACCCTGCATGAGACTGTCTCAGGAAATTGAAAAGTAAATAACATGAAACAGTATTTGCATATAACAAAAACATGTGCTATAATATTATATTTTAAACTCTCTTTAAACAAGTCAAAACATTTAATGCCAGGTTAATACTATGTAGACAGCTGCTACACTGTAGCACTTAGAGAATAACTACGTACATATTCAGTGTAGATGCAACCTATTTTTTTCTGAATATTGACCCATGGTTGGTTACAACCCAAGGTGAGGAACTCACAGGGGAGGGTCTATCCCACAGCACACTCCTTTTTAAGGACTCGAGATCTATTTGGACTTCACGTATGCAGTATCTTGACACAATTATATTTTTTCAGTTGACACAGATAATATTTTTTGAAGAAATTCTTCTACATTATACACCCAACAGTTGGATTTTATAACATTGCTGATCTAAGGAGCAAAAAAAAAAAAAAAAAAAAGAAACCAAGATAGTTCACTTACTGTTGCTGCCTCTTCCATGGCCTGCTTGTTTCCTCCAAGAGCTTTAAAAAGAACATCAGGTTTAGTTACTATGTGGTATGAATGATGAATTGCTATCAATTACCAAACTGGACCAATGAAGTCTTTGATCTAGCTCTACTTTTCACAATCTTTCTCTCAGTTTGACCCCTCCCTGCTCTAACTAGTTATTCTACCTTGTATGTTCTCCATGACTCAGTGTTTTGATACTAAGTATTTCTTCTGCTCAGTACACTTCTCTGTATCCTACAAACTTCTATTTATTCTTTAAAATTCAGCTCAAATGTCACACTCAAACTGTTAATGTTTCTATTATAACAGACTGTTTCAAACTGTAAATACATACATACATAGTATAGCAAATTACTCAAATGCTACTAACACTATTTAGGTGCCTACTCCTGACTGAACTCAATTCCAGAGATACTATCCCTTGGTACCAGTAAAAATTTGGCATAGCCATAAATGTGCAGACTATAAAGGTTAGATTTAGATGTAGAATTGAAACTTAGGTTAGCTCCTCTTGCTACAAATCCTCATGGAATCCTGTCCATGCACTTAAGATCTTGGGCCTTAAAACAGAATGCCTGGTGCCCAAGTAGACTCTGCCTGTAAATACGAGAGCCTGAGTAAGTATCTCTCTATCCTAATCTTATCGTTCTAAAATTGGTCTATGCAGCATGGTGGTGTATTAGTCCTAGGAGGTAGAGGAAGGTGGATCTCAAATGTGTTCAAGGCCACTTTGGTCTACTTAAGAGATGTCCAGGATAGCCAGGGCCACAAAGGGACCCTCTGTCAAAAACAAAAACTGGCCTACTATTCCCATATTTTTGTACTATTTAAAAATTCTAACTCTATATGATTTTTCTTCTTCCCAAGACAAGGCTTCTCTATGTAGCCTTGGTTGTCCTGGTGATTGTTCTGTAGATCTGGCTAGCAGAACTCACAGAAATCCACCTGTCTCTGCCTCCCCAGTGCTGGGATTAAAGGCTTGCGCCACCATCAGCCAGATTCTATATGAATTTTTAAATGATTCTTCTTCACTAACCTATAAGCTTCTAGTGTGGGGACAATGTCTGCTTTGTATCAAGAGGTTTCTGGCCCCATCCAGCCAGAGGTCTATATGCTATAAATAAAAGACTGTTTTGGTTCATAACAGGCACCATAACAATAAGCAAAAACTCAAAGCATAGATAGATAAGAGGAGGTCAGAGTCAGACAGAAAAAAAAGCCAGCAGCCCAAGATTCAACATATAAGGTAACACAGGTAAGCCATGGTCTACGTGACTAAACAAAATAACAAAGACAAAATAGCTAGCTAACAATATGGCTAAGCCACAGGACAAACAACATAAAATTAATATGTGTCAAGGTCATTTTTAGAGAGGTAAACAGCCGAGGGCAAGTCCAGATCATAGAGCTAGGCGGGCCAAAACCCTCATTTATACTGTTTTATCCCTCACTGCATTTACAGTACCCAGCATAGGAACCGTCACTCAACCCTGTAGAAATGAATGAATGCATGGATTAATAAGGCATGTCAGAAAATCACTTCTCTTGTGAAAAACATGCACTTCGACCCAGGAAGAAAAAAACACACTGGTTATCAGTGAGAGGAAAATGACAAGTGGATGGCCACCTAATGGATGGGAAAGAAAGGAACCTCCATGTTGTACTGGAAGTTAACAAGTGGTAGGAAATGGGTTGAGATTTTCCTCTGGTCAGAAAAATACTCCTTTGCAATTCACAAATGACTTGCACACTCTAAAATTGTCATTTTCTATAAGAACTGAGGATTCTGTTCTAATCGAGCTCTGACAAAGCCAAATCATTTTTTCTTAATTTGTTCATTTGCTTTTTAAAAGTCTGACTATACATAGTATTTCCTGATGTGTGAAAATTATGTGAATTTGACATTTCAGTGCCCAGAAACAAAATTCATCATGGCTCTTTTGGAACTATAACAGAAATCCAGTTTCAGAAATCTAAAATATCTGTTACCTAGCCTATTAAGAGAAAAAGTTTGCCTACCCATGGGCTGAACGACATTCCCCGGTGAGACAAGCAGTAGGGTGGATTTAAATCACAAACCTTCCTCTCCCTCCCCTAATTATGGATGTGCCTCCCCAACTCTCTCCTTGGACAGACAGAGAGGATAATAAAGTGTGCTGTGCTATGGTCTTGGCATTCTCTCCTTCCTCTGTAAAGCTGCAGGACAACTTTATTAGTCCTAACTAGTGTCCGTGTCCTTATCTAGCAGGTGGGCTAACATAGGCATGGTTATGTTGATGTGCAACACCCTACCCCCCAAAGCCTTCAAGAATCAGAAGACTCTCTCCCCCTTAACGCCCCCAACTTACCCTTTAGATATATGTCTGCTAATGCTGTCTGGCTCAGCTGTGAACGTGAGGCACGCTATCCTAATAATGACCATCTGAGGGGTAATTCATGTCAACTTCACTTCTATGGGCCTGTCATTTTATAAGTTATGACAGGCGGCAGTTTCCCACAGGTAGCTATGTTAGCCTCATTACGAACGAGTCCCTACAGAAAGCTTTCAAGATAAGCACTAGTCGGCTACCGGGCAAACGCTGGTAGCTCTTACCAAAATAGTCGAGCCAGTTCATCTCGCGTAGCGCTTTGGGGAGCCGAAGGATCTCGATGTTGAACAGGTTTTCCACCTCCTTGAGGAGGTTCTGTCTGTCGGACTCGATTTGCTTGGTTCGAACTTGCACTGCGAAGAGGTCAAAGCCGACGTGTCAACAAGAGTACAAAGCTGTCGGCCCCACGCCCCAAGCCGCCCGAAACTCGCGACCGCTGCGAACCCGCCCCTTACCCTCGCGGTCGAAGTCCTTCAGGAAGGAGGCGAGCTTGCGGCTCCGCAGCGCGTTGGCCTTGGTGCTGCGGCTGCCTCCCTTCCTGGGAGCCATGGCGCCGGGGTGCGGGCTCCGGCGAGCGGAAGACCGAGCAGCCGGGTCAGCGGCTTAGCCGGCGAGAGAGGACGGGAGCGAGCGCGGAGCAGCCCGAGTTCAGTCGCTGCAATTTATAAACCCAGAAATCTGAGGACCGGTAAACCTGCGGCTCCGAAACACAGAAACAGGAAACCTCGCAGCTCCGGCGGAGGGGCTGGTTCGTCCTCCGGAACCGCCACACAATTCAAACTCAACGGACACAGGATGGCCAATAACAAGCGGCCGTCTTAGGACGCGTCTCACCGCGCCCAATCACAACAAAGCTTCTTCTCCATCCCGCAGCCAATCCTCATAGAGGACTTCAATGCCCAGAAGTCATTGCTGTACGTCATCTTCTCGCGACATCTTGAGTCGCGCTAAGTAGAACTGAGTAGTTTGCTTTTAAGCATGTGGAGACCGTGCCAAGCACAGTGTGGTTATTGGTGCCTGCTTAGTTTTAGCTATCTGAGGTTTAAGCTTTTCTGCTGTTTTAGGTGACACGGTTGGCAATCTTAAAGAAAGGAGACAAGATTCTGGTTTCAGAAACACGGGTTCGAGGAGAGACAGGCCCCAGGGACTCGCAGTCTAAAGCACATTACCCTGTCCTGAAGAAACCTCTTCTGAAGACTTCCAGGACACCCTTCCCAAGGTGAGAAGCAAGGGTCCTTCTGCAGAAAGAGCTGGTAAGAGGATGCTAGAACCTTTACTTTTGAGTGTCAGCGGTGACAAGACAGAGACATAGCTTCAACTTGCTACCCTCAGCAGCTTGAGGAGTTACCCCAAGCTTTTAGGAACTGCAGCTCAGCTGGTGGCTTGACACTGGAAAGAACTCAAGACTAGCTACTTTAAGAGCAGAGTTACGCACACATATTTGAGTAGGAACTCACCTTTTAACACTGGCTGGCTTGGAACTCTGTATGTAGACTAGTTGCTTCGAACTCAGAGATCTGCCTGTCTCTTGTCTCCTCGGTGCATGCCACAATGCCCAGCCTAAAGCTATTTTTAATACAGGCTTAAGCACAAAGATTAAGGAAGAGGCACCTAGGCAGAAAATAAAAGACACTTGCGGGCTACTCAAAGAATCTCATAAAGTAAGATATAGCAAAATGGGTGTGGGCTTCTCAAAGGAGAGTTAGCAATTGATTGTCTTAACATTAGCCATGTGTACTATTTTGGTGGCTTTCAAGATACATCTCAAGAGGGTTTCTTTTTTTTTTTTTAAAAAAAAAAAAACTTGTTATTCCCTTTTCTCTCTTCTTTTTAATAAGAGAAGTGAATGAGGTGGCTTCTGAGACGCCTTGAATGGTTTTATAGTCAAATGCAGTGAAACCAGGAGCTACTATGGTTGTACAGGGGTAGAACACGTCTTTCCCTATAAATGAATTTCTGATGAGATTTCTAGAAGATTGAAGGTTTACAGCTGGGAAGGGAGCAAGGCCTTAAGCAGTTGGTAATCTTAGGCTGGAATTCTCACTTCATTGTTGGCCAAAGTCATCAGTCAACCTGCTTCCAGAGTGAGAAGCACACGTTCTTTTTCACGGCCCCCAAAGTTTCCCTAACTTTCTATATTGCATTTAGAACTATTTGAAGTCCAAAAGCTGGCTTTCTCATGAGGTCAGAAATGACACACCCTTGACCCAGACCCTCCCCTTCTGTTACCCTGACTCTTGGTTTTGTCTTTCCAGAGGATGGCCCAAGACCAGCCTTTGCTGGCTGTGCAGGAGGTCCTGAGGAAGTGCTTCCCTGTGGTGGAGAAGCAGCAGGATGTGTGGCAGGGCGCTCTGCAGGATTGCTTGCCCCTCCTCTCTTCTCTCAGCAACCTGGCTGAGCAGCTGCAGGCGGCACAGAATCTGCGGTTCGAGGATGTGCTTGCCCTTCGTCCCTTCCCAGATTTACAGGAGCGGCTGAGGCGAAAACAGCTGGAGGCTGGTGACATTGCCCTGGACAAGCTAGCTGAGCGGCTGTAAGAGGCCCTGTGGTCCCCTTTTTGGTGGAAAGATCTTAAAGCTTTGTGACATCCCAGCCCCAGTGGGAGTACAAAAGTTACAGCAGCAAGCTGGGAGTGGTCCTTCAGGGGACTAGGGGTGAGGGACTGCGAGTTTGAGGCCAGCCTGGACTACATTATAAGAACTTGTATCAAAAAAAAAAAACACAGCTGGGTGGGTGGTGGCACAAGCCTTTAATCCCAACACTCAGGAGGCAGAGGCAGTCAGATGGATCTCTGAGTTTGAGGCCAGCCTGGTCTATAGAGCAAGTTCCAGGGCAGGCTCCAAAGCTACACAGAGAAGCCCTGTCTCGAAAAACCAAGAGATCAGCAACAAAACAGGTTGGGTATGGGTGGCATACGTCTTTAATCTGAGCAGTCAGGGAGCAGAGGCAGGCAAATCTCTTTGTTCAAGGCCAAGGCTCACAGAGAAACCTTGTCTCAAAAATAAATAAAAAATGTACAAATAAACAACCCCAAACCAACTAAATAAACAACAAAAAACCCCAATTACAAAAGCAGAAAAGAAGGGGACTGCAAAGCATGCCCCCTTCTGTGGTTGTCGTTGGTAAACTTCAGGGTTAGTAAGTCCAGAACTAAGGGCTTTGTGTACATTACCTTCTACAACTCTGGTTTAACCCTGCTCATACATCTGGAAGCAAGAAAACAGAAAGTCAAGCCGATTGTCCTAGTGACACAGCCAGTAGAGCTGGGATTCTAAAGTGTACTTGCCAGTTCAACTGGGGCTCTTTACCACACTGTTCACACACAGGTGGATACATGTGTCACTCAAACTGCCCATAAAACGATCACTCAGGTGTTACACTGTTACTTTGTATAAGCTAGACTGGTAGACTTTCGGGTTTTGGATTGTTACTTGTTTTTATACTCTAAGTAACAATCTGGCCTTTTAGAGCCAGAGTTCTGGGCTAAGGGATCCTTTGTCCTTTGGGAAGTTACAGCCTTTGTCTTGGTAATGAGTCAGAATTAGAATAATCCCTAGGCAGCCTGTGGTGCATATCTTTAGTCCCAGCACCCTGACTGGGAAACACCCCCCCAAAAGGATACCTAGGCACTATCCCCTCCCCTAATCACCGTTTTTTTCTTACCCCCCTTCCAAGACAGGGTTTCTCTGTGTAGCTTTGGCTATTCTGGAACTTGCTGTGTAGACCAGGCGGTCTCAAACTCATAGAGATCCACCTCCCTCTTTTGTGATACTGCCTAACATCCCACTTTTCCCACAGAGCCATCCTTCTCAAGGTTCGAGACACTATCAGCAGCCATGTGGAGCAGGTGTTTCAGACCTATGAGCAGCATTCAGCTGCACTCGACATGGATGCTGTCCTGCGGCCCTCAGCTGTGAGCCCCTCTGTGGCTGACATGTTGGAGTGGCTGCAGGACATCGACAGACATTATCGGAGCTCATATCCTTGAGTGCGTCCAGACCGCCCAGAGCTGCTCCTAGAAGCCTTTGCTGATTCGGGTTTCACATGATCATCAGGCTGTAGTTTGCTGCAGTTCTCCTTAGAGCTCAAACCTGTATTCCCCGTGTTTGTTTTTTAATAGTCATTTGGTAGTTTACCTGCTGGGCACTGCTGAGGGGCAGGCACGAGGAAAGGAAAATACTGCGGGGAAGGCGAAGGCGAGCTGGGAAGTCCTGGCCGGCCAGGATTAATGGTGTGTGCCACCACCACCCAGCTGCACCGATGAGGCAGTCATGGTTATGGCATTTGAGCAAAGATTTGAAAGCGGGAAGGAATGAGCCCTGAGGGTATTTGGGAGAAGAATGGTTCAGGCAGTGAAAAGGCCTGTGTGGGTGCATGCCTGGTATATTTAGGAAATCCGCAGAGTCCCGTGTGGTGAAGGCAGGGCATGAGGAGTGTGACAAGGGCTCTGGTTTTTGAGAAGGATCTTGAAGATTTTGGCTGTTATTCTGAGATGAAAGTTCTCAGAAGATTTTAAGCAGAATCGTGTGACCAAGGCCTATGTTAACAGCAGCATCATGTAGAGGTCAGAGGGTAAGCTGACAGAATGAGTTCTCTCCTTCCACCATGCCTCTCCCAGGATGAAGTTCAGGTCATCAGATTTGGCAACACCTTGACCCAGTGAGCCTTTTTGCCAGCCCGTGACACAGACTATTAATCCTATATCCCTTCCTGACAGGCTCTCCTCTGTCTCCGGATTTTCCTAAGCTGTTTTTGGTTAAGGACCTTCAGACCTTCATCTTCAGGAGATCTGGCTATGTTTATGCTGGAGTTGTTGGCTCTTGTGTTGCTAGTGGGCCAAGGCTTAGAACCCACGCCTTTATTCTGGCTCAAGCCACCTTTGAACTTCCTACTTTAGCCAACCATGTCAGCACACCAGGAGGCCTGCAGTGCCAAGTCCACTCACTTTCCTCCACCCTGTGCCTCTGTTTCCCTGTTTGTGTCAGTGGTGTGCTCACCTGAACTGTCACTCCGGGTGTTTTATTTTGATACTTGTTTTAGCTACATTCTGGTTTCTCTACATAGCCCTGATTGTCCTGGAGCTCACTATGTAGACTAATCTGGCCTCGAACTCATAGAGTTCCACCTGCTGGTGCCTCCTGAGTGCTGACTAGAACAGGAACTGAGTTTTATCTTTTGAGTCACTTTGCTTTTCTGTCTGGTCCAGTCTCAGCCTGTGTGGCCAGATCCTCTTTCTCAGGAGCATCAAGTTGTGCTCCTGCAGGGCACAGCCTGGGCAGGTAGACCAATGGCAGTCCTCTTAGCACAGGTGAGCCCCACCTACCTGGGAAGCTCTACCAATGGCTGTGCTGCCACTTTTGGGTTCCTACACTTCTCCCCAGCAGATTTCCTTTTTTCTTCTCCTTGTGCTTTTCTAAGCAGTCCTTAACTTCTGGGAAGGTACCTGAAGAGAAAGTACCTCCTCTCCTCCATCCACTGGGGAGACTTGGCCAGTGTTCAAGCATTGCCGAAGGCCTGGGACCAGATTTCAGAAGATGAGTGCCAAACCCTTGTGCCAGGTACCAGTGTCCATTAGTCCCCTGATTCCTTTTCCCTGCAACTTGCCTCTTTGGGGTGTTAGTGACATCACTGCTATGCTTCTGGGCCTTAAACCTCATGTCTTGTACCCTGCTTCCTTTTTCTAGATATTCTGGTGAGTGTCTCCTTCTTCCTGGAGGAGCCAGGAAGCTGCGCAGTGTCTGGAGTTCTGGAGCCCTGCAACTGAGGGCTGCCGTTGCTGCCCTTGGCTATTTCTAAGTGAGCATCAGCAGTGCAGCCCGATGCCCCAAAATACCAATACCAATGGTAGAGGTCTCTAGGGCATCTCCATGCTAGGTCATGGCCCAAGGTCCATGGCCTCTGTACGTGCAGCTCTGGGAAGTGGATAGGGAAAGAGAAAACAGGAAAGGCAGCGCTAATAAGCCTGTCCATCTCCATTGTTAGTTTTAAAGTGGAAAGGACGGAAGGTGAAGGTCCATGGCTGCCTCTGCATCAACTGAAGTACTTTGCTTGGCTCAAGTCCTGGTTATATGTGTCAGTATCTGAGTCCTTAATGGCTTAAAGATAGAAGTAGGTCTGAGAGTGCAGGGCAGTAGCAGTGTCTTGTGGTACACATGAAGCCCTGGATTTAATCCCTTCCCATCCAGAAGGGGGCACTGAAGAAAAGGGAGCATTTAAAATGTTTACCCCTTCACAGTAGCTCGACAAGCCAACTTCCATTTCCACAGCCAGCCACCAGGGGGAGATAGTGCAGCGTGAGCGGTGCTGAGTGTTTTGTCCTTAAGCAACTGAGGGAATCATTAAGAGGCAGAGACAGGTGATGTCTGTGTTTTTGAGGTCATCCAGATATACACTGTCTCAAAAAGAAAAGAAATAAGATGACTGAGAACAGAGACTGGGGTGGCTCCTCATTGGCTGCATTCTTCTGAGTCAGGAGTGACTAATATGCCAGCTGCGATTGTTCACTTGATATATATATATAAAGTTTCCTGGAAGGAAGTCTCAATGAGGAACATTGGGTTTGGTTGGCCTCAGTCATGCAGGCAGGATTTTCTCGAGGTGAGAAGTCCATCCTGAATGTGGGGGCATCACTGAATGATCTGGGTCCAGACTGAATGGGAGAGAGCAGGCTGAGCAGCAGCCCACCCGCATGCACTAATCCATTGCTCTTGACAGTGGGTGTCATGTGACCAGCTGCTTGCCACCTTGACTCCCCTGTGGTGATTACCCTCAAATTATGAGCCTAATAAACCCTGTCTCCCTTCAGTTGTACTTGTCAATATTTATCATGATGTTTTAGGCTTCTCTAAAGGAACAGCTGATAATTCTCTATATATTTATCTCTTTATATAATATAGAGAGAGAAGGATGGGGCAAGAGGGCGGGCAAGCCGAAAGCAAGCTTTCTTCTTCCATATGCTTTTATGTGGACTGCCACCAGGAAGTGTGGTTCAGTCTTGGGATGGGTCTTCCCATCTGCTTGGGTTTAAGTTGATTCTAGCTGTGGTCAGGTTGACAGCCAAGATTAACCATCTCACACAGTAACAGGAAATAAGCTGAGAGGCAGCCTTGAGTCATTGCTCAGAGCCGCATTCACCCTCTGTGCAATGGCCGCTTACCTTGGGGTCCCAGCTTCCCACATGCTTATAGCAGTCAAGGCTGCCAGTTATAGGACTTGACATAGGATAGGTACATTTAAGAGAAAGTACCTTTGATTTTCTTACTACATTTTTTATTTGTAATTAAAGGGAAACTAGAAAAAAATTTAAACATAAAAGTATAATATAAAATCCACCCTAGATATTTTAATCTATGTTTCTTTACTATTATTCACAAATGTAAAAGCAAAAACATTGATACAAGCTCTTTTCACCTTTGTGGATACTGAGATATCTGCAAATAAGCCAGCAAAACTGTAGTGTGTAGACTTATCTGACTTGTGAATATATTACTGTCCTTTTTGTGCATGTTTGCATCTATTCATGTGTGTTTATGTATGATGGGCTGCGTGCGTGGATGACTAGAGACTAGGTGTCATCCCCAAGAACACCATCTTCCCCCCTTAAGACAGGGTCTCCCATTGACTTTGAGCTAGCCAACTAAACTGGGCTGGCCAGTGAGCCTGGGACCCTCCTCTGTCTCCCCAGGACTAGGATTATAAGCTGGTCACAATGTCCAGTGATCTTCCCCAGCCTCTCAAATGCCAGGGCCATAGTTGTATGCCACAATGAGGATTGAGTCTCATGCTGAGCTCTGTGCAATATTAGGTTTCTGGCCTGACCTTTCTAGCCTGGCCCCAAGGTGCTGACCTGCTCGCAGTTAGTCACCATGTGAAGTGAATGTGGATATGTAAGCAGACAGTTGCTGATCTCTGCAGCCCCAGGCCAGACAGTTTTGAATCCCTGTTTCTCAAACTTAAATGTGCATGTAAATGGCAAGTATCTTGTTAAAATTTAGACTCTCGCTCTTTAGGTGTGATAGGAGCCCAGAAGTCTGTGATGAGGTCTAAGAGTTTGTATTTGGGGGCTAGAGAGAGAGAGCTGGCTGGCTTTCAGTATGTGCCAGCTGAATAAGCAGAGACCTGAGTGTTCTCAACATTCATATTAAAGCCAGATGCAGTGAGATATACTTGTAATCTCAGTCCTAGAGAGACAAGACAGACTCTGGGGCTTGCTAGATAGTGAGTAAGCTTCAGGTTCATCCAGAGATCCTGTCTCAAAAGAAAAAGGGGGTGGGGGTGTAGAGCAATAGAAGTAGAGACTTGACATCTCTCTGGCCTCTGTGCATTTGCATACGCATACATGCACATGAGTTTGTATTCTGTGCTGTAGATGGGAACTGAAGTGTGTGTGGGGGGGCTGTGCACTGTATAACACTTCAGCCTTTCAAGGACCCCTTTCTATCTGTGAGGGTGGCCCCAAGACCTAGTATTGCTAGGGACTTCCTAGGCATCTTTGTTGAAATACACAACAGAATCACTAAGGTACACCTCTCAGAATGTACCTGAATTATTAAGTAGTAGTTATAAATGTTTTATATTTGCATAATAAAGCTATTTTTTCCTTTAAATAGATATTTGTGATAAATAGAATTGTTTTGGTTTTCCTCACTTTTCTACTAAAAATGCTCTCTCTCTCCTCTCTCCTCTCTCTCCTCTCTCTCTTTCTCCTCTCTCTCCTCTCTCCTCTCTCTCTCTCCTCTCTCTCTCCTCTCTCTCTCTCTCCTCTCTCTCTCCCTCTCTCCTCTCTCTCCTCTCTCTCCTCTCTCTCTCTCTCTCTCTCTCTCCTCTCTCTCTCTCTCTCTCTCTCTCTCTCTCTCTCTCTCTCTCTCTCTCTCTCTCTCTCTCTCTCTCTCTCTCTCTCTCTCTCTCTCCTAAGAATGATGACTGTGGAGGCCAGAAGAGGGCTTTGGGTGTCCTAGAACCAGGGTAATGGATAGATATAAGCTGCCATATGGATGCTGAGAACTGAACTTGGGTCCCCTGCAGAACAGCAAGTGCTCTAAACCACCGAGACAGCTTCCCAGCTCCTAAAATGCCAACCTTTTCATAGTTATTTTAGATTTTACATCTAAGATAAATGTGATTTACTAGTTGAATAAGATACCCATCACCCTAAGTGTAAAACGTACCCAGATATATTCATTGAAAAATTCTCCCTCATCTGCCTGCTTCTCTTCATTGCAGAGAGCCAGTGCTAAGTGCTTCTGGTGCTCTGGTATGGCCAGTATTCTGTGAGGTGGTCCTTGGTGACCCCACCTCTAATATTCATGCCCCGTGTCATTCTTGCCCTTTGAGGTGGGCCGCTCTGTAGCTCAGCTTCTGATGAGCAGAATAGTGAGAATCTTCTGGGAGTATGTCATGAAGAGTGCTGCTTCTATTTTGGCTGCTGCTCCTTTGCTCTGTCTTGTATCTCCCACCTTTGGGGAAGTCAGCTGGGGTGCTGTGAGGTCACCCTGTAGAGAAACACAGGAAAGGTCTGACTGGACAGCACCACAGGAGGGAGGGAGCTTGGAAACATCTCTGCACTGATTGAACCTTCAGATGGGTCAGCAGCACCAGATGTCAGCCTGACCACATAAGGACCTGAGCTAAAGATGTCATTAGAGTTGTGCTTGGATTCCGGGCACATGGCAAACAGAGAAAGTATTTATTTAAACTATTTATACATCAAGGGGAACTTTCCTCCCACAGTGGCAGACAGCTGACATAGGAAACAATGGTTTGGAGTTTTGATTTGTCCATGGTTTAGTTGAATATAGTGACATATTACATACCCACTTTTATATCTGTTTTTTTTTTTTCCACTGTACCTTGGAATTTGCTCTATGTAAATATGTACCTTCCTTTAAAATTTCAAAACAGGGCTGGAGAGCTCAGTGGTTAAGAGCACTGGCTGTTCTTACAGAGGACCTGGATTAGATTCCCAGCACCACACAGTGACTCACAACCACCTGTAGTGAGATCTGGTGCCCTCTTCTGGTGTGCAGCATATATGCAGTCAGAATACTCTACATAATAAACAAATGAATCTTTTTTTAAAAAATTCCAAACAGTTGCAGTCTGGGAGATGACTCAGCTGGTCAAGTGCCCTACATACACAGGAAGGCCTGAGATTGGATCTCTGGTACCCACATAAGAGCTAGGCGTGGTGGCACACATCAATTTAGTGAACTGGCAACCTCCAAGGTCAGAGTGACACCCTGTCTCAGAAAACAAGGTGGGGGGGGGCAATAGAGGACAACATTTGAGCTAGATCTCTGGCCTCCTTCAGCACCTGCATGGGCAGATACCCAAACATACATGCATAGAATACCATTACACAGGTTGGTGTTCTGTTGCAGCAATGTATTACTTGCCTCTTACTGATGGACATTCAGACTGTTCCCAGAGCCAGCTCTCTCTGAGTTCCCATATTTATTCGTTATGCTACTTGTTCCCAATACTTTGGATGGGAAGCAACTGGAAATTAAAGCCATGATCTGGTACATGCTAGGCAGGCACTCTGCCACTGAGCTACATCCCCAGTCCGGAATTTTTTATTTAATCTTATGCCTTACAACAACAACAAAATCTGTTAATATTTTTACTGGGATTGTCAAATTTAAATTAATTTAGGAGAAATCACCATGTGAGAGCCCCAGTAAAGCTCTTTGTTTAGGAGCACTGCTGGGTGATGGAGTTCTTTTCTGTGTCTCTCAGTTGGTCACATCCTTCCCTGCAACTGTGAGCTGTAGTCTGTTCCAGTAAAAATAATGGCTTTCCAACACATTCAGAAATTGGCCTGAAGAATCAGGCCTGGGGGGCTAGCTTCATGAATAAAGTGCTTACTTTACAAGACTGAAGACCTGTGTTCTCATCCCCAGCTGGGCAGATTCATCTATAACCCCATCAATGGGACATGGAAACAGAAGGACACTGGAATCCTGGTGGCCAATCACTCAACTCCAGATTCAGTACGAGACCATCTCAAAACTTAAAGTAGACTTCCAGGAGGTGGTGCACTCCTTTTATCCCAGCACTTGGGAAGCAGAGGCAGGAGGATCTCTGAGTTCAAAGTCAGCCTGGTCTACAGATCTAATTCTAGTTCAGTCAAGGCTACCCAGAGAAACCCTGTCAAGAAAAACAAAACCAATTGAGGCAGAACTGGGCTTTATATGCCTTTAATCTTTAATCCAGCACTCCAGAGGCACATCTGAGTTGGAGGCCAGTCTTCTCTACCAGCCAAGTTCCTGGGCTGCAGAGAGACCTGTCTCATACAAAACAGCCTTAGAGTGGAGAGTGACCTCTGGTCTTCTCATGTGCATACATGCACCATGTACACATGTACTTCTGATACCTTACCTCACACGCAAAGATTTGTTCCTGGCTGGAGATATGGCTCAGTGGTAAAGAGCTTCCTAGCATGTGTGGATAAACAAGGGAAATGATTCTGTTCTCAAACAAAGTAAGTGTTGTCCCACACCTGTGCTCTCAGGAGACGTTCTGCCTGCCTGGAGGGGACTGCTGTGTCTGACATTCATCGGAAGGAAGGAAGCCAGGTACTTTCCCAACCAGCCCAAGCACTAGATTCTTTAGAGTTCCTTTTCCCTGTGAGGAGGGGGATTGCCACACATTCTTAAGAGCAGCTTTGTGTAAGAAGGTCACAGTGTACTGCACAGCCTGTCACCTAGCCCTATGGTCAATTCTTGGCATAACCTCTAACTATCCATGAGGTCTTGTCCGGTGATTTCCCCTGGCTAAGTCTCAGTTTCCCCATTCCCATAATGGAGAGGATGCTATGTCCTTGTGGGGTCATAAGGTTCATATAAGAAAAGGATATGTAGGGGGCTGGAGAGATGGCCCAGCAGCTAACACTGGCTGCTCTTCCAGAGGACATGGGTTCAATTCCCAGCACCCACATGGCAGCTCACAACTGTCTGTAACTCCAGTTCCAGGGGATCTGATGCCAATTCACATAAAAAGTTAAATAATTTTTAAAAAGAAGAAATAAAAAGATGTGGTAGGGTATCACTTTAATCCCAGCACTTGGGAGGTAGAGGAAGGTGGATTTCTGAGTTAGGGCCTGATCTAGAAATCCCCTTCCCAGGATTTACAGATTTCACTGCCATGGGTAGCTTATTTGACATTTTAAAATACCTTTCGAGCTATTGCAAGCATTGACGAAGGCATCTTGTCCCCACTGGACAGACCAAGAGGCTGAGCTGTGGGGACAATCTCCTGAATCCCCAGTGGTGGCAAAGGACACGGCAGCATTTACGCAGGATCTTGGCTCTGGGAAAAGGGTCTTTCCTACAGTCCATTGTCCCTTTCCTGTCACAGAGAGAACATACCTAACACCTATTCTCTGAGTGCCCCGCCCTGTGAAGAGCCAACAATGAACCTGGCAGCAGCAATGGAGTGCCCCAGTCCATTCCAGGGCAACTCGGGCCTTGCCCATCTGTCGTCCCTTCTGATTCCGTAGCCAAGAGGGTTGGAGTGGGTCCCAAAAATGTGGCAGAACCTTATTATCTTGCCCTTTAGTCCAGAGTCTGGGAAGAGAATGCCAGTTCTTTTTAAAGAATGGCAGGGTGACCCTTCCAGGCACTCACCCTCCTCTTCATCATTCCTGGAAAGCTCCTTCTGAGTTTCTGCAAAGGACAGAGGAATGTTTTCCTGAGTCTGGTAGAGCGAACTAGAGCCACACCAGAGGCCTGGATCCACATTGTGGAGAGGGGATTGCTCTGTGCATTTCTAACAGTAACCCTCATTCTGTTGTATAGCCACCACCCCCTCCCCCCAATCTGCAACATCACTACATTAGTTCTGGCTGGCCTGGAACTCAACATGTAGACCCTATTGGTCTCAAACTCACAGAGGTCTGCCTGCCTCTGCCTCCAGGTACTGGGATTGAAGGCTTGTGCTACTGTGCCCAGATCTTTTCTCTCTTTGATCCATTAGGAAAAGCAGCAATGTAGACAGGAGTGGGACAGTAATAACAGGTCAGTCACATCCCCATGCGTCCACTCTAAGACTTCTCCATGGGCCGAACCCTGCATGGATCACCACCGTACAAAGGTAAATAAGAGAAATCCACGCGAGTCTGGTGTGAGCAGGGCCATCATGAAGAATGTGCGGGCATGCAAAGGGTGGAGAGATAGTGGCTGATTCTTTTTGTGGGAGGTGAGCATGGGGAATGCAAAATTAGATCCTGAGTGAGTGTTACCCTCTGGTCTCCAGTGGAGTGAGTCCTGGGGGCTGGACAGTATGGTCCATCTGCCCTGCTGTGCACAGGCAGTGAACCTCTGAGATCCACTTCTCCTGATTCAAGCGGGGGGAGTAGTTCTTCATTTTTCAGAGAGCCCAGACTAATAAATCCACTACTCAATTGCAATCCCCACTGTGAGTTTATAGGCAGCAGCTGACTTTTATCAGCTAGTTTGTTCTTTGATATAAGCAGAGTTTTATGAGGGTCTCCTGAGCTGGCTCGTAATGTGATGAAATGTCATCAAAACTCAACTATAAATCCCCGGCACCTGCCAAGCAGGGGATGCCGTTTCCCAGGCACATTTTGTCCAGCTGGAGGCCCTGTCCTCTTGCCCAGTTTGCATTTTTTTGCACTTGTCTCTTTAAACTGGGATTTGTTTTTCAGCTCTCTGTGGCCTCTTTAAAAGCAACTGAAAAATTAGGGACAGAAAAAGAAGAAACTAGAATGTTACATCTGTGCAAAAAATTTCCTCTGGCTTGTGTTGCCGAGAGCTAGTTTGGATCTCACTTCCGAAAAAGAGACATCAGGCTTCCCAGCCTGGGCGGGGCTGGAGGAGCCCTTCATGATGACTTGGATACTTTCCTGAGCCATCACCCTGTGTACTTGCCAGGGGGGCCCCTACCCTTGCCTGTCAGTTCTGTGAAAGAAAGGAACCGCTCCAAAGGCCTCTTCTCCAGATGGTCTCCAAGTGTGACGTCCCTTCCCAGCACTCAGAGTTCCCTCAGTGCAGAGATAAAATTCACATGCCCTTTCCCAAACCAGGTAAGAGCTGGACTCTCGGAGGAAGCCATGCAAGGGACCAGTGCCCCTGTGGAGCACACCCCCATCTAGAAAATGTGGACTGGGGCTCTAGCTTGTACCTCCTAGTGACTGGTCTTTCTGTTTGTGGCTTCCCTAGGCCAGAGGCTGCTATTTCACTCTCCAAGGCCCCCTGATAGCCACTTCTCTGGTCACAGACATCTCTATACCCAGGCAGACCCCATAAACTCTATAGGCACCAAAGAGATGCTTGCCAGTCCCAATTCACTAATCCATCAACTTTCCCTTCTTACCACCTTCTAGAAACGTCTTCCAGTCATCGTACTTTATTTGGACAAGCTGCCTATTCCTGTGAGGAAGCTGGGGTATCCGCTACCGAAAACAACCCTTGCATTGTCTTCTACTGTGGGAAGGTAACCACCTTCTTATTTGTACAGCCCCAGCTCAGATACCACCTGAAACATGGCCTTTCTTATTCTCCTGGTTAAAGTAACTCTTGTCAGCCATCACTCCCAATTCTGTCACTGTATTTTTCTCTTACGTTTCATTACTTCCTGACCAGCTTCCTGGACGGCTCAGCCCATCTCTAAACTGGCCCAAGTGGTAGAATGGCAGAGATCCTTGTGTGGCCTGGTGTAGGGGGGGCCTTGCTCTACCTGATAGGGATGGTGGTGGAGCCTTGGCAAAGCTGGCTACTGTGGCCTCAAGGAATGCAATAATGTCCTGAAAGGACCATGAACTTTCATATTGTCTCAACTCTTCTATGCGTGACTGTGGCCTTGAGCTTTGCCTCTCATCTATAAGCCAGGCCAGCATTACCTGACTCATTTGTTACTATGGTAATGAAATGAGCTAATGCATTCAAAGCAGGGGCGTGAGACCCAGCACCTGATAGGTTCTTAGTTAATTAGACATTTCATTCTTTTCTGGAGGAGGATCTAAAACTGAGACCTACCTGCTTCATCCTATCAGGGACCCGCTGAGCTTTGGTCACAGTCCCTGGTTATCCATGACTTAGAGGATGGACGGGTAACACATGAAACAGATGGGAGGGGAGGACCACCCCATTCATCTCAGCCAATAGCCTCTGGGCAAGCTTTGCAGAACATCCTCCCTCCACCAACCCCACACACCGGCAGACCTAGATCCACCCAGCATTGCCACAGGAAGAGGTGGCTTTTGTCCCAACCAAACCCCAGCACTGTGGCAACAGCCCTGACTGGGCCCAGCTACCACATCAAGGACTAGCTCCATCCTCCTCTCAGCACTCCCTACCTCGGGCTTCCTGGTTCCCTTCTTCCCAAAGCAATGTGCTTCCCTTGAGGCTGACTAGACCTTAGCCCTCTGTGGTTGCTGCTGTGTGGTAGAGAAAGTCTTGGGATCCTGACCCCGTTCTGCAGTCAGCCTTGTGGGAGCTTGACCTTCCCAGACCTAGGTTCTTCATCAAAAGGCAAGCAAACCCAAAGGGGCTGCCGGTAGGCAAAAGGATTGACATTATGGACCTACTGTGAAAGAGGAAATGAGCCAACACACTGAAGAACTTTAATCCTCTGTGGTTTTCTTCTGAGGAGCAGTAGGGTATGCTGGAAGAAAGATCCAGGAGCTTCGAAGACCACATCTACTGTTTACCACGTTTTCCCCACTTCATGGTTCATGTCTAATACAGCAACTTTGTGAGCGATATGGCCTCCCCCAACTTACAGATCCAGATGCTGATGGGGAGGGTCAGCTGTGCTTTGGTTGTTTCCCCCAAGCAATGGGAACTCTGCTCTGAGAACCTCAGGAAGGAAGGAAGTGCCCAGCATATTCTTTTGCTCAGGGCCATCAGCCTCTTGTAGGTGGTACCCAGCCTCAGAAGCAGCTCTGAGCTGGTCAGTGACCTTCTCGGTTCCCAGCCCTGACCAGAAGAGCCTGAAGCAGGCAAAAGCTCTTGGGAACTGCTCATTTAGGAAGTACAGCCCTAAGATCATCACAGGTGTGTCATTTTCTGGCTCCACATCAGAGGTGAGGCTGGCAGTATGAGCTGCCCCTCTGCCCAGGACCACCCAGAGGTCACCAGGGGGGTCTCTTTCTGTCCTGAGATCATTCTCATTCTTCAGTAGTTTCCAAGGCCCTGAACTAGGAAGCACAACACAGAGAAGTGTCCCCAGGGCAGCAAGTAACCATAGCACTCATGCCAACTTCCAGTCCTGACCTCTGACCTGGGCCTGGGACTCAGGAGGGATGTTCTCACCCAGGCAAGCCTGACAGCTTCCTGTGTCCAGCTGCCCTCTGGCCTTGCTGTCCTGTCCAGAAGGAGGCAGGCAAAACTCAGAAAAGGCACCATCTGTATCCTGTGAAACTCTGGCCCAGCGAGACACAAAGTCTCTCCATCAGGACAAGTGGAACAATCCTGACCAATGGTTTTGGTTCTTGGCTGTACTGGGAGACTCATCTGGGAGACTTTATAAAACTGACACCGAGTAGACCCATGTTCACCTTAAAGATTCTGGTGTAGTAGGCTGGGGTGCAGGGATTTAACCCACCTCCAAGTGACTTGAGATGCAGCCTTGGCTGGGAACAGCTGCCCTAATGGAATACACTCACTAATCATTCTTTCTGAGTGTCTTCTGGGTCACAGGGAATACATGCTGGGCTCTGAGTCTGCGTTCTTGCCTTTAGGAAGCTTGGGGTTGTAGTGGAGAAAAGTCAAATCAAATTTAAAAAAAAAAAATCATGCCAGAGGGTAGTAAACGAGATACAAGACATGGAAGGAGCTGGATGTGGTGGCACAGGCCAAGAATCCCAACACTCAAGAAGTGAAATGAGAGGACCAGAAGTTCAAGGTCATCATCCCCTACTTAGAAAGTCTGAGGCCAGTCAGGGCTACAAAAAAAAAAATCTTATCTAGGGTCTGGAGAGATGGCTCAGCAGTTAAGAGCACTGACTGCTCCTTCAGAGGATCTGGGTTCAAATTCCAGCGCCCACATGGCAGCTCACAACTGTCTGTAACTACAAGATTTGACACCTTCACACAAACATACATACAGGCAAACACCAATGCACATAAAATAAAAATAAATTGTATATATTATGTAAACACATATATCCCAATCAAGGAAGGAAGGAAAGAAGAGAAAGAAAACATGGGCATAGAATTGGGGCAGAACGATTTGGGGAGAGCACAAGAAGAAGCAAGCTTTCCGAGGGAATGCCATTTTTACTGAGATCTGAATGAAATGCATGAGTAGGGTGTGCAGCTGTCTGGAGCAGAGGTGTCCAAGTGTTGCTTGGTCTCTCCAAGATGCTGTCAGGGGACCTGGAAGGGGAAACTTCTGGAAACACCGAGTCCAGGCTTGCCTTTTCCGCTGTCTTTGCCTCATGAGTATACAAGAGTTTTCCGATGTCTTGTGGTATGTGATGACATCATTGTGGGATATGCCCTTGTCTATTTTACAAAACTTTGGTAAACAGGAATGGAGATTTCCACAGGAACACACACAAACTCTTCGGAGTGTTTAGCTTTTAAGAGTGTAATAGAGTCGATGTTGAAAAGAGCGTCTCTGAGAGGAGAGCCTTCTAGAAGGTTCTCCCATCAGCTTGGTGGGTTCATCAGAGTAGGAAGGAACAGATCCTGAGTGAAGACAAAAGAGCACAGAGGTGATGAGCCAGGTGAGGCAGAGAGCAGGCACGCAGGGGAGTGAGACAGGACTTGTGTCCAGCATGGAGACAGTTTGTGTTCTAGAGAGGAGAGAAAATGAGCAAGGGGTGGGAGCGGGTGGGAGCTAACTTCAGATAGTAATAAATTTGATAAAGAGATGGCTCAGTGGTTAAGAAAATCTGTTGTTCTCGCAGAAGAGAAGCAGCCTTCCCAGCACCCACATAATGATTCACATCCATCTGTAACTCCAGTTCCAGGGGATCTGACACCTTCTTCTGACCTCCATGAGCACCAGGCACAAAGGTGGCACACATACATACAGGTAGGGAAAGATTGATGCACATAAAATAAAGTTTCAGAAAAAGAACACAGAAGTGGGCTAGAGAGACAGCTTAGCTTGTAAAAGTAATATTCGTGCCAGCTTGATAAACTACTTCTCTGGAGACCACAAGAATCTGGATGCAGTGGACCACATCTGTCATCCCAGTGTGGCTCTAGCAGGATAGGAGGTAGAGACAAAGAAATTGCATGGAAGCTTGTGAGCCTACTAGGCAGGAGTAAGAAGCATTAGCAGAAATGAGAGACCTGGTCTCAACGAGATGAAGGGCAAGAGCCAACTCCAGTGAGCAGGCACACTACACACACATTAAAGCAACAAAAACAAAAGCCTCAGACAAACAACTGTTGTTACTGGGTGGCACACACATTAATCATAGCACTGGAGAGGCCGAGGCAGCGGTATCCATGGGTGGCACACACATTAATCATAGCACTGGAGAGGCCGAGGCAGCGGTACCCATGGGTGGCACACACATTAATCATAGCACTGGAGAGGCCGAGGCAGCGGTACCCAGAGTTCCAGGCTAGCCCTCTAAGTAAGAGGACTACCACAGACAATAACAAAAGCATATATGAACAGTAATGAGATAAACTCACTTGGGTAGGGGATGAGAAGGAAGAAGACCCGTTCTAAAGCCAGGCAGCCTATAAGACGAGACAATCCAGGATGAGGACAGTAGAGTCGGCTCAGCTGACTCTCTAAAAGACCCAATGCATAGGACCCGAGTGTAGGACCCGGTGATGTAGTAGATGAAGGGTCAGTAGGCAAAAAATGGCTCTGGATCTAAAGTCAATGTCAGAAGCACAGGAAATAATGAACTTTAGGGTAGGTATGAGGAGATAGAGTAAGAGTCATGGCCATTCCCAGGTGGAGGGACATTCCGCTGGCTTCTGAATGGATGGATTTGGAGGTCTCGAGAGAAGTCAGGGCTAGCCAGGTGAGAATGAACTTGGAGAGAGATGGTACAGATAGAAAAGACAGCCATGGAGCTTCACGAGACGCCTGAGCTTTCAGATGTGGTCCAAAGTCAGGGCAAGGGTCCTGGGGAAGCAGAAGGCAGTGGGGATCCAGGAAGGAGGTGAGGGTTTGGCGGGAGTCCAGGTGTGATCTCCACAGGGAAGGGCAAGCTGGTTTGGAGTAGGCTGAGATAAAGAAGTCAAAGTAATGAGTGTGGAAAGTTGGTGACAGGTGAAGCAGATGCAAGGGGCATTTTGGGACGGAGAAGTCAGGAGCATGCTCTGGAGGCAGAGACAGCGGGAGAGGTCTGATGGGAGAAATGATGGCTGGTGGCACAGATACACGGAGCACAGGTGATGAGGTTGGTTCAGAAAGAGAGGAAGGCAGGACAGCCAGCTACAGCAAGTTCAGGGGACAGGTTGGAGGCAAGGCCATTTGCTCAGAGAGAACAGGCTAGCACAGAGGCTTGAAGAATGACAAGAAACAGAAAGGCCAGCAGAATGACAGGGCTGCCATCAGAAAGCCTTGGCTCGGGCTTTTCTATCCTCTATTGGAAATTCAGGAAACACCAAACACACCAACTTCAACAGTGTTTCCTCTCAAGAACCCTTCTCCCTGGCCCCAGTGTTCTTGGCTGTTTTCCTCATAGAGGGAGGGTACCCATGGAAGAGTGGCCAGGATGAGCATCTCACCATCATATGGGGAAATGGATACTGAGAGAAGACTCTGGAAATTTCTTAAGGCATCCAGAACCAAGCCTAGGCTGACTGCTGGCCATTCCTACATAGGCTATTCCTTGTCCACACAGGCTGCCCCCCCTCCCCCGTTCTGCCTGCTCGCCTGTGATTCCTTCCCAAGCACACTGTCCCCTAGAGGACAGTACTTTGGAACCTCTCCAATGTGTCCTTTAAGCCACACTTGCTATCTGGCAGTGGCTAGTCTCTGGCTGTTTGTCTTCTCAATTCACACTTGGCCAAGAATATGGCTCTACTCCAACAGTCCCACGGTACTCTTATCTCTGAAGTCTCCCAAAGATCCCAGGGACTGAAACAAAAGTCCTTGGCATGGTATCCCAGACCTCTCCTAGGCCACTGATTCCACTTAATCTCCTGACATGTCTCAGGCACAAATCTCTCTCCTTTGACTCAGAGACCATCTGCCAGGATGTCCATGCCTGTGGAAGTAAGAGTCCCACTTTGGGTTTTGTTAGTGCCACCAACCTTGTTTATTTTATTTTACTTTTTTAAATTTTATTTGAGATAGGGACCTGGTCTCACTGGTCCAGACTCCACCAAATAGGTTAGGCTGGCTGGCCAGCAAGCCTTAAAGGTCCACCTTTGTTTCCCCAGTGCTGAATGTATGCCACCAAGCCCAGAGTTTTTCATGTGTATTTTGGGAATCACACCAAGATCCTCATGTTTACAAGATTAAGCACTTTATTGCCTGCCTTCCCTCGACCCTCTGGTCACCTTTCAGGGACCAGTGTTTATATTGCCCTGTCCACATGGTCCTTCCGTGACCACGCAAACCGAGTCATCACCCTCATCTGTTTCTCCTTCTACCACGTACTCCAGTACGACAGCCTATCTAATTTGTGGAAGCTGGATATTTGTACATCCATCTCCTTTCCCTGGTGTACACTTCTTCAGGAAAAGATACAGATTTGAGTCTCTGTGTATCTCTGCCAAGCATTTGGAGCCATTTACACACTGGGATGGATTAATTAATGAGTAGAGAGTGAATAAATATATGAATCTGACCACTGACCCATCCATCCATCTAGCGTCCATACCTTTATCACTTTCCACAAGAATTTCTCTTTTTTTTTTTTTCTTTTTATTTTATATGTTTCTTCTGTATATACATCTGTGTACCACTTTTGTGCCTGGTGCTTGCAGAAGCCAGAAGAAGGTGTCCAACCCTCTGGAACTAGAGTTACAAGTGACTGCGAGCCACCATGTAGATTCTGGCAATTGAACCTGGATCCTCTGGAAAAGCAGCCAGCGCTCTTAACTTCTGAGACATCTCTCCAACCTGGTCCCTTATTTTCAATGTGTGAACCACTGCCCTTACTGTCTACTTTTAAGATCATGCTCTCTTGTTTTATACAGTCCACAATGGGCCCATAAATAAAGGCTCTGCAGCACTCCTGGGGGACTTGACCCCTGTGTGGCATGTGCCCAGAGGACCACAGACAGCTTGCTTCCTGGGTGACCCTGCAGAAGCCCTCCCTAAGGCCTTAAGCCAGAACCCCTGCAGACTCATTCATCAGTTGACTCTCTGGGCAAGCCAGATCCAATCATCCTTTGGCTCAGGCTGGCATAAGTCGGTGCTTTCTGGAGGTTTGTGTGGAGTGCTATGTGGAATAAAAGCCTTCCCTAAGAGGCCCCTGGCTCCCAGCCTTCGTGACAGCCCTGCGAGTCACCGTCGTGATGCCTAGTCACATCTGCAGGTAATTTCTTGCTCCATCTGCACTGGAGTGGATCTTATTCAGATCAGAACAACACCCTGTCTCTGTGCCATTTCCGGAGGGAGGGGCCCCTGAGTCCTCTGTGTCCCCTGCAGAGCATGTTGCTCTGGCTCTTGATGAAACCTTCTGTCTCCTAGCAAGCTCTGATGGCATTTGGAGTAGCCATGAGCTCAGTGGGCATGCTTGCTATGATGCCTATGATGTGTGCGCAAAGAGCTCCAGGCTGCGCTGCCTGACATTTGAAGTCATTTGCAGGGAATACGTTCCATCCTTGCACCCTGCTCATAACAGCAGCCAAACTGTCCGCCCTGGACAGGACATAAATTCTGCTAGCGAGTCATTGGGCCAGCGCTCTGGAACTACTTCCTTCCCAAAGCTTGCCAGGGTGGCAGCTGTCTGAACCTCAGCCCAGGAAAGGCTCCAGTGTGGGGGAGACCGAGAGCATACAAGTGCCTTTGCTCTGAGCAGAGGATATTCTTACTTACAAGAGATCCGATTCAGGAGATTGTGGCACCTGCCTGTGCTTTTGTTGTTTGTATTGATGGAAGGCCCCAGCTGTGCTGACACCGCACAGGTACAGAAGGAGCCTCTTCCCGCCTCCTGCAGTCAGGCTGTGCACCCTTGGGCAAGGAACATAGCTTCTCTCTGCTTCAATTTCCTGCCAAATGAGATCAGGGCTGGACCCATAGCACGTGGCCATGGGGCAGAATAAGTGAAGTAGCACATGTTGCCAGAGAACAGGCCGCCCTGTGGTAAACACTTGTGAGCGTCTTCCTTTTCTCTATCTGCACAACAAAATGCTGAAGACCTACTGTGTGCTGGGCAATAGGCTAAAGATGTAGAGCTGTTATTGATACCTTTTATATTTCTGGTCATTCACATGACCTGCTGGCTTTATTTTTCTCTTCATTGGCCTATCTTGTGTGTGTGTGTGTGGGGGGGGGGTTACTGGGAATTGAACTAAGGACATGGTAGGCAATTGCTGAACCATTAAACTATAAACCCAGTCAATTAAAAAGGACTCAAACAAAAATTTGAGACAAAGTCTAAAGTTACTCAGGCTAGTCTTGAACTTGCCATCTCCCACGTGGAACTTCAGGAGTGGTTGGGACGAGAGGCATGTACCACCATGCCTAGCCCACCTACCCTTTTTGTTTTAAGAATTTGCCAATGGCCAGGCATGGTGGTAAGCACCTTTAATCTTATCACTTGAAAGGTAGAGACAGGTGAATCCCCATGATAAGGCCAGAACATATATATTTGATTTATATAGCAAATTCCAGGATAGCCAGAGTGACATAGTAGAAAGACCCTGTCTCAAGGGGGAAAAAAAGCCAACAGAGGCTTGTTGATGCCACCTATTTGAGATTCTGGATGTTTATAAATGGGACAAAAATCCAGGATAATACTTTGTTCTAGAACCTTAGAGTCCAGCTCTTCCTGTGGTCATCTTCTTGAGTTTTCCAAGGTCAGCTGACAGGTCTCTTCCCCAGGAAGTCCCCTCTGTTCTGGGTCAGGTGGCCTGATAGGATTTTTTTTTTTTATGGCCATGAGGATTGGGCTTCCTTTTTTGTAACTGAGAATGAATGGGCACTGGGTTTATATAACTCCCTGCCCTCCCACAGCACCTACAGTAGAACCCTATAGATAGGTCTCAAATAGATGAAACATAGACTTTGGGCCTGTGGCCAGGCTATTAATGGGCCTCTAAAAAAGTGCCTAACTCCTCCTTAGACCTCACCCCACTGGGAAGAACTTTATGACCAATGGCTCAAGCAATAGAACAGAAGGTTTGTGTTTGTGAGTGGGGAGTGGAGGTAGCGGGCTTTAGAGTCAGTTTATGGAGGTTGGGCAAGGGGCAAGGTCCAAGGAGTGAGGACAGACAGCATAGAGGCAGACAGACAAACTCCCCAAGGAAAAGACTTGTTCAAGGGACCAGAACAGGGGCTCACAGAAGGTGAGGTGGGAACAGAACTGATGAGCATCAGGCTCATGTTCTTCAGGAAACAGAATGTCATTGTGGTGAGCCCAACTTGGCAAGACAGACCTGCATCTGGCCCGAATCATAGAGTCCTCTGGCCACAGGCAGCCAGGCCTCCCCAGTGTGGCAGCTGCCAGGTGCATGCGTAAGCCATCTAGAATCCTGGCATGTCCGCTAGGCATGGTAGAAGCAGCAACTGGGGGCTGGGTGCTATGGAATCATCTCCTTCTTGGATTTGAGAGGAGTCATTAGCGATTTGATCCTGGAATGTGGGTTAGGACTGGCCTGGGCTAGGCAGAAAGCAGGGCTGTCACACGGGCAAAGGCAGACCCAACTGCAGATGGGTTACTGCTCTCCACCCCACCCCACCCCAATCTAGTACCATTTGCCTCTTTCATGTAGGTCTCATACTGGTCCCCTAAAGACAAAACACCTCCAAAGTACCAGAGGACACCAATCCAAACTCTACTTTTCACCTCCTAGCCCTTCAGAAAGCCATTGTGGCCTTTCTGGTTACTCTGGAGGTAACAGAAGACTGAAGTCATGCTCTAGCTAGCTCATATGACCCTGGAAATGTCCCTTCTGAATCCTGCCTTATGTCACCCTCATTGTGGAAGGGAGAGCTTGGAATTTTAATGCTTAGTATTATTGTAGTTTGAGGCATAATCTCCCAAAACTGGCCTCCAACCAGCCAAAATTATGTAGATAAGGCTGACCTTGAACTTCTGATCTTCCTGCCTCCACCTCCGGAGTGCTGGATTATAAGCAAAGCACGTCACACTCAGTTTAGGTGGTGCTGGGGAATCAACCCCAGTGCTTCCCGCTAGGCAAGCACTCTATGGACAGAGCCACCTCCCACCACTCACTATTTATCATTATTTATTAACTTATTACTTAGTCTATGCCTTGTATTTTGGAGAGAAGCCTGAGATTAAAGGTCAATATGAAAATCAAAAGAAGAAAGGGGGGGAGAAGGAAGGACGGAAGGAAGGAAGGTAGGAAGGAGAGAAAAAAAGAAAGAAAGAAAGGAAGGAAGGAAGGAAGGAAGAAAGGAAGGAAGATAAGAAAAGAAAAGAAAGAAGCTGAGTTACGCTGGAGGGAGGGAGGGACCTTGAGTCCCACCTGCTCTGTCTCCCCTATACCTTTGAGCAGCTCCTACACACACACACACACACAGAGAGAGAGAGAGAGAGAGAGAGAGAGAGAGAGAGAGAGAGAGAGAGAGAGAGAGAGAGAGAGAGAGAGAGAGAGAGAGAGAGAGCCTGGAAGCCAGGTTGCATAACCTGTAAGCAACTTTTCCTTGATCAGCAAGGGCTCCCAAGTGTCCCAAGTGTCCCAGGTGGCCGTAAACTGGGAGATCTAAGTGATTGCTGCCACCTGGATAGAGAGATGTTCAGGAGCAGAGATCACAATGAGCAGACACCAGGACACTTTGCTCAGGAAGAAGTCACTTCTCTCATATGGAAGTAGTGCTCTAGGATTCGTGTCTTTGGAAGCATATATTGTCTTAGAAGGGAGGTTGTCTGGAGGGCATTGACATCTTGGGCTCAGAGAGCCAGAGGCAAATGTAGAGGGATGCTCCAAAAAGGAAGTCGCCTACCTAGAGGTGATTCTAATCGTGAAGCACAACCTGGCTTTCTCTATGGTGGAACAAATGTAGGGGTTCCAGACCAGGCCAGCCTGGCCTCCAGCCTTTGCTCCGGAAACCCCTCATTCTACTGCAGTGCCTAATCCCTGTTAACAGCAAGCTGACCTCCAGCCTCCCCCAGATCCTCACAGGCTGCCTTTGAAAAATAAATAAATACTTTCTCCATTATCGAATTAGTAGCTTCACAGGTTTTTCTGCTATTAGTGCTAAGCACCAATGAAAGTGGAAACACGTGTCCTGAAGAGTTCCCTTTTGCTGCCACGGGGCTGGGCTGAACTCAAGGCAAGAGTGGCCTATCCATTTTCAGCTGCCCACTGGTGGGAGTGGGAGGGAGCTCAGAACCAGCTCAGATTCCAGCGGCTGCCAACTGTAGCAGTATCTGGGGGTCCCCACGTGCTGTACAAGAAGCTGGGAAATGTGGCTGTTTCTGCCTGGCTGTGTGTCTTCGAAGTCCTTTGCTGTGCTGAGCCTCAAGTGCTATCATAATAACACCAACAATAATAATGGACATTATCATTCTTTTCCTGGAGAGTTTAGAGGATTGAAATAATCCATGGGAACAAGAGAGGCTCTTAAATAACAAGAGTATTTTGCCTGTGGGGTGAGGAGTGAGGACCTCATTTTGCCCATGTCTTTATCCATCTGTCCTGCAGATGGAGAAAAGGAAATAGCTAGCTAGGCCTTCCTCCACTGTCTTGTTCTACAGCAAGAGTGGCAGCCTGCCTCCCCTCTAGCGACAGTGCCTTCCTCATTGCATAGTCACTGATGTCTGAGAAGGTCCTAGAAGTCAGCCCATTAGCTCCTGTTGTCTGGCTGTGGAGTATGACAGTGCCCAGTGCAGGCCCTGGCATCTAGTGGAGTGGGGTGGGAAGCTGGGAGGTGTTTGCCACCGCCCCCCCCCCCCCCCCCCCCGTTGCATCTTTGACTTCTTTCTTCTTCTGCCCTGTAGCACTAGACAGAGGGGACCCAAAGAAGGGTAGGTCCAGATGTGCAGAGCGGGGGCATTTCCATCTTCTCACTGGGCAGCACTGACTTGGGTGGGCAGATAGGCAGGCCTCTGGATTAGTGGGCAGAGCATGGGCGTGCTGGGGTTGGTCAACTCGCCTGTCACCCAGGTCATTCTCTGCATTCCCATTTCTCACCAAGGAGTGTTAAATCCTCTCTCAGGTCATCACCAAAACCCTTGGTCTCTAACTATCATTTTTCTTCTGGCTCTCTCCCCAAGACCTCAGCCTGCCTTCATTTGTCTTGTCTGTGAGCGTCTCCCTGAGTCAGGGGGTCAGTGACACTCCATCCAATACCACTAAGCTGTGCTATCTCACAGACCGCCTGTGCAACCTCAGGCAAGTAGCCTAACTTCTCTGGGCCTCTAAGTTTCTTATCTTTTAAAGTGTAGGAAGCATATCCTATTGTTCCAAGGGTTTAGCAGATAATAGATTAACACAGAAATCGGTTACTTCTGCAAACAGTAAGTTGTTATAATTACTCTCCCTCCATTCCTGGAACTCAGTACCGAGGGCCCCAGAGCATGTGTGTGCATGCTTGATCCTGGACCCAGCTCCCAGTTCCTCCTTCTGCTCCTTGACAGGTGGGAGAGCTGTGGGCTCTGCCAGAGTAGAACTTTCAGGCATTTGGGAGTGATGGATGACTGTGCACCGGCTGTCTTGGGGCCCACGGTCTCCCTGGGCAGAAAACTAGAGCACTTTCCTGGGTTGGGAGCTGGTCTTGACTTTGATTACCTGCACAGCATATAGACTTGGCCTTGAGATTCTGTCTGATGAGTTGGAGGCATCTTTCCCAGCCCACTGCTTCTGCTTCAGGTCCTCATCAGCTGTTCTATAACAGCTGGACTTCCTTGTCCTGGCCCTAGGGGAACCCCCATCTCTCACTGGTGTCTCTCAACTCTTCTTGGTTCCCCCAAAAGTCAGATGAAAGGGTTGGGCCAGCTCGGTCTCCCATTCCAACTTACCCCACTCTCTGAGAGAGGCTGTATAACCTGTAGTCTCTCTCCATCTTGCCATTGCTGGCCTTCAAGGGCCAGTGGGGGGAACCAGTCAAGCTCTACCTACAATCTGGGGTTTTCTCTGCTAGGGACTAAGGGAACACCTCAGCAACAGGTGTTTTGAGGGCCAGGATGGGGGGGGGGGCTGTTTGGGGGCCTAGCCTTCTCTACTCATGGGGGACTGGCTTGAACACAGCTAGGCAGGGGGCAATACTGCCTGATCTCTTGTGAGTCCAGAGGCTACAGCCCTGTGATTGATTCTCCCCTTGAGAGTAGCCCTCCTGGGAAAGCCCCAGGTCTGGGTAAGGGGAGGGGTTTGCAGGGCCCATATTCAGGGGCGGATTAGCCAGGGGAATTGCTCCCACCAGCAGGGAGGGAAGAGATAAAGGCTGGAAGCTGGAGAAGGGGGCCCAACAGCGAGACATTCCCTCCCCTGACCTTAGGCCCACACAGAGCCCGTCTATGGTGGGGGAGGGGGCCGCCCCCTTTCCCAGGGTACTGGGCGGCCTTGGAGCCCAGCACTTTCTCAGGCCCTTTATTAAATTTCTCAGGAGCTAGAGGGGAGGTTCTCCCTCCCCCTTGTTTCTGAGCTCCCCTCCTTTTGTCTCCCTCTCCAGGAGGGTCTGGAAGGAGCTTTTCTCATTATTGTGGTTATTAAAAATAAATGAGAGAGACAGAGACACACAGGGAGAGAGACTGAGGGAGAGAGGCAGGCAAGCAAGGATACAAAGAGGACAGGAGAGAGAGCTGGGAAGTAGGGTCTGAGGAGGCAGATATGGAAACAGGGCCTCGGGTAGGGCTGGAACTTTGAAGCTTGTCTTGAAAGCCATACCTGGTAAGGAGTATGGCCTTGGGCATCCCACATCATCAATGTTAGCATGAGTTACCTACAAAACAAAATTGCCTGGAATTCTTTTAAGGTTCCGCAGTGAAGCGCAGTAGTAACATTATAGTAACAATAATAACATTGAGTTGATGCTGGGTAAAAGGTTGAAAATGAATGGATGCTGTAGGCTTGGCACTGTTTACATTAGCTGCAAAACACCTCCGTATTATACACATGAGCGTCAGACAGGCACAGAGAGACAGGAAACTTGATGGACAAGAGAACTTGGGGTCCCTGGTGATGCCCGCTTGCCCATGAGAGGGCCGGGACAAGGTGTTAGGTTTCTGTCTTGTAAAATAACTGTTTCTAAGATCGGGCTCCCCCCTTTCTTGCTCATCACCTCACTTTTGTAGACCAGTTCTTGACAATGGAGTAGGGAAAAGCAAACAGCAAAAGCCAACAAGCCACAGAGAGACTACCTCTGTGGATGTTTCTGCACTGCAGTTTCTTATCTCTCAAGCGTGGGTAGACTGGGCATGATGGTGGCTTCTGTCTGTAATCTCAGCACTTGAGATGCTGAGGCAGGAGGACCACCTTGAGTTCCAAGCCAGCTTGGGTTGCAGAGTGAGATTCTGTCTTAAAAAACCGAGGGGGGGGGGAGGGAGGAGGAAGAGAAAATAGGCTACCCTCCAATTGCTCTGAGGTGTGGCTGATACACATCTTGTCTTTGGTTGGTTCCTTTTCTGAGACAGGGTTTCTTTGTGTAACAGTCTCGGTTGTCCTGGAACTTCCTCTGTAGACCAGGCTGGCCTTGAACTCATAGAGATCCCCCTTCCTCTGACTCCCAAGAGCTGGAATTAAAGGTGTGTGCCATTACCACCACTACCTGGCTGAGTAATACACATCTTAACGTGGAATTACCACCCAGACCTTACCTGTTGCAGCTCCAGGTCACCTGAATTCCATCATTTTCATTCTTTACTTTTGAGACAGGAGCTCTTTAATATGTAACTCTGGCTGTCCTGCAACTCACTATGTAGACCAGGCTGCCCTCATTTATTTTGAGATACAGACTTACTATGTAGCCCTGGTACTTACCGTGTCTCCATCAACCGATTTTTAATTTTTGTTTGTTTGTTTGTTTGTTTTTGAGTCAGGGTTTCTTTGTCCTAAAACTCACTTTGTAGACTAGGCTGGCCTCAAACTAAGAGATCTGCTTGCCTTTGCCCCCCAACCACTGGGATTAAAGGTGTGTGTCACCACTACCTGGCCTTCCATGGACCTATTTTTATATCTCACCTTGAAGAACTTGAGCATGAACTTAGAGGCAAACCAACCTGGCACCAAAATTGCTGTGAGATGTTTCAGGGCAAAGGGATAATACAGTCCATCTTAGCTAGTTTGTTGTTATCTTAAATAGCTTTTTAAAATCAATTATTTTTATTTTATGTGTCTGTGTGTTTTGCCTGCATGTATGTCTATGTACCACATGTGTGTCTGGTGCTCACAGAGGCCAATAAAGGGTTTCAGATCCTCTAGAGTTGGAGTTATGAATGGTTGTGAGTCATCACGTGGATGATGAGAACAAAACCCAAGTCTTCCGAAAAAGCAATAAGTACTCTTAGCTGCCAAGCCATTTCTCCAGCATGCCTCCTACACACACACACACACACACACACACACACACACACACACACACACACACACACACACACATTGAGTCAGGGTCTCCCTGTATAGTCCTAGCTGGCCTGAAACATTATGTGGACAAGGCTGGCATCAAATTCACTGAGATCCACCTGCCTCTACCTCCCTAGTGCTGAGATTAAAGGTGTGTACCATCATGCCTGGCTTGAATAGCTTTTTTTAAGAAATAAAATTCACTCATGAAACCTCTCAATGTGCATGAGTCAGTGGTTTTTAGTTAATTCACAGAGGTGTACGACCATTATCATGGTATGATTTGAAACTTTCCTGTCGGTACCAATATATGTCCTTCACCCACTGGCAATTGGTCCCTCTGCCTACCGTGATCCCAGGTAGTGGCTGTTGGTTTCACACGTGAGAACAGACACACACTACCAGCGCCACACTAGAGTTTATTCAGGGAAGTTGACAGGCGGGTACAAGGGAAGAGAAGCAGAAGAGAAAAGAGACATCTTTCACGTGGTGTCTCCTTTTAAGAGAATGAGTGGGCAGGAATTTACATAGTCACGCCTAGGAGCATGCCCTCTGTACACGGCACATTCTGCTGGCGCCATGTCTGCTTTACCACTTAGCTGCTTCGTGCCACTTATTCTCGGTGTCTGAAGGGTCGGCAAACCTCAGTCTCTAGCACCTCATCCTTACTCCACTTGATAGATGCACCATGTGATGCTCATCACCAACCACTGGGTCTTTGGGTTGTCCTCAGGGTGCTTAAAGGTTTAAATAAAGGGATGGCTGTGTGGCTCAGTGGTGGCACTCTTGCCTAGCATGTGCAAGGCTCTGAGTTTGGTTCCTGGAATTGAGGAAGACAATAAAAGGGCTAAATATGATACAAAGTGAAAGTGATAAGGTAAGTGAGTATCAGATCATCTTCAGTAGATTTAGAAAAGAGAATTTCTTTGTGGGCATGCACGTGCCTAGCGTAGTTGGAAGTGTTTTGCAGCCATACGCTGCTCACGCCACAACTTTGGGATGAGTGGCACCATTATCTCCTCTGAGGATCCTGGGGGGGGGGGGGGGGGGAGAAGGGAGAGACTCATGGAGCTCACACCCAGTGAGCATGAATCACGAGGGAAGCCCAGAACTTGACCTCAGCCCTGCAGCTTCCTCACAGGTCCTCAAGGACCTGCCCTGAGTTTTAGGGAGCATGAGGGGAAAACTGAGGGTATCATAGACTTCCCCCAGGGCCAGCTGTGGCTAGGGCTATAGGACAAGGCTGCATCTGTTGTCCAACCTTGATGTCAGGTCAGAAACTCCAGTGTTCTATCCTTTCCTGACATCCCATAGAACCTCCTCATGTGGAGTACTTACTATATACGGGACTGGCGTGCTATACTTCTCTGGAAACCCTAGAGTGTAGGGAAGATGCCATGGAGGCCTGGAAAGGTTAGTAATTTGCCTAAGATCACAAGGTTCCTGTGCAAATGGGAGAGCCCACATTCCTGTGTCTCTGTTGGATTCCGAAGGCTACTCTTCCTCTTCCCCTCTGTTACCCTCCCTTCCAGTGACTGGAGTTCCACATCTGGCTCCCAAATGACCCACCCCCCAGGAGGGAAGGCAAAGCCTGGGGACCCTATTGTAGGGAAGGGAGCAGGAGGTTGGGGGGTGGGGGAGGGCAGAGGGGGGCTGCTGGCCTTCTTCCCCAGGCTCCAATGGGCTCAGAGGCCCTCCCTAGGGAGGCGTGGTGCCCTCTGCCCCCCTCTGGCTTCTCCTGGGAGACAATATGCTTCTCATTAAGCTGGCATTGGATTTTGCAAACCACAAAGTCTAATTGTGAAGTTGGGATGGGGGGTGTGAGTAACTTCGTATCTCCCGATGGGGGGGAGATCAGCCAGCCCCTCCCCAGGGTGGCTCTTGGCACAATGTGCCCCCAGCCCTCACCCACTGCCAGCCTGGAGTGGAGCTTTAAGGAACAGACTTCCCCAGACAGTTCAGTAGACAGAGAAAAAGGCAGGGTGGGGTGCCACAGCCCTGCTGTCTTTACCTGCTTCCTGGACAGACCAACTACCTATTCTTAGAGTCCCTTAGGCGCCTTTGATCCCCGAAGGCAGGGTGAATCTTTGCTCACGCTTGAGCCTCTTGGGGATTGGAAAGGCTCGGGATGGGACACACCCAATAGGAGAAAACCACAGGCACTGAGGGCCTGGGGTTGAGGGGCATATGCTGCACCCCCGCCCAACTCAACAGCCACAGGCTCACAGTGGAGAAGCTGCATAATGAGCGTGTAACTGAGTTAGGTCCACAGGAGCCTCTGAAAGCTTCAGTTTCCTCCCCACCCAGTGGGTCTGTCTGGGTGACTGTGAGGGGCCGAGATGCTGCCTTCTCAGATCCTCTCTGAGAGTCTCAGCCAGACCCCCATGAGGCAGAGGCAGCCCAAGCTGGTCAGGGTGTGAATGTCAGGTCTGGAGAGCTCCCCATCACTTCCTACTACCCACAAGCATGCCTGCCATAGCCATGTGAGCACACAGAGACCCACGTGAGCCTCTTGCATCAGTCTCTCTCTCTCCCTCTCCCCCCCCTCCCTCTCTCTCTCTCTCTCTCCCCTCTCTCTCCCTCCCCCCCCCCCCCCTCTCTCACACACACAGAGACTCATTTGCAAATGTACTCACTCAAGCTGGGTGCAGTGCTACAAGCCAACAATACCTTTACTCAGGATATGGAGGATCAGTAGTGCAAGGCTAGCCCGAGTTACATGACACCTCGTCTCTAAACAGACTCCTCCAGATATGCAGATGTCTATATTCCTGATGAGTACACATATGCACAAACCAGGTACAGCCACCCTCTGCAAGTCAATATGTGCACTCACATGCACCGATACCTGTCTGTTTGGCTAGCCATGATGCTGCAGACAATCTTTGGTGTGCTCTCACTTCAGAAAAGGGTCATATGTGAAGAACATGGAGTTCACTCCCTAAAAGGGACCTTAAAGGTTCTATCCTGTCGTTAACCACACACACACACACACACACACACACACACACACACACACACACACACCACTGCTGTGAACATCCCCCATCACCCAGAACAGATGGAGTCTGGACCTGTTCTCTAGTTTATGAATCCTCACGACATATGGCTCCATCAGGTGAACCTTGTGAATCTGATCTTTGGGCCTCACCACTGGTGACACCAAACCACAGATGCTGGACCCTGAGGCTGTCAGCGAGATGGTCTATGGAGAGTGGAGAGAGAGTCAGGAGATCCCCTGGGGGTTCTTGCCAAAGAAACACATTGTTTTGGATTAGGGAGGTCACCCCATCCCCTCTGAGCTGGGAACATTGGTCTATTTGTTTGCTTAAACAAGGAAGGAAGAGAAAGGGGCACACGTGCTTTTGTCCCCATGATGTCCTCAGCAGAAAGAGGGGTCCAGAGGAACCCCAGAAAGACTGGTCTGAGCCTCTGGGTTAGAATGGCAGCTGAATGGGGCCTCTCCTGGCATTTGAAAGACAGAAGAGAGAGGGATCAAGGGACTAAGCAAGAGAGGCTCAGTCCTGAGGCTCCGATCCAGAACCCGTGGTCCAGAATAATCGGCTGAAAATGAACAAAACAGGCCCGCCTTTAAAGGAGTCTGAGGCCTGGCTTTAGGTACCAAGGGCTCCATTAACCTGCCCTTCGTTTCTTTCAAAGCAGAGCTTTCTCCAGGCTCCTGAAGCAGCTGAGGAGCAGCATGTTACTATGTCTCTTTAGTAACAAAGACCTGTCATCACCTTCACTAGGCAGTGAAATTCATTCATCCATCCATTTATTCAGCCATTATTTATCTTTTTTCAAATATGGCTGACAGGCTCTTTCTTGAATGGTGATTAAAGCTGATTGAGTTATGAAGTGTAAAGCTCACAGGACACACCTTGAACAAACAAATGCCACATGTTAGCTTAAAAGAGTAAGAGACTCACAGCAGACACAGACAGGTGTGGCAGCCATAGAAGAGGAAGACGCATCTGCCCTCAATGAGTTCGGAAGCTTTCAATAGAGAGGGTGTTATCCGTGATGGGATGGTCACCAAAGCATGTGATGACCTTTGTAAGGGCGAAAGGTAGGGTTTGGGGTGTGTAAGGGAACACAAGCAGAGCATCCTAGCCTTGGCAGTGGCTTAGGGCAGGACCTCAGGAGACAGGAACCTGAGAGTGTGCAGGAACATCCAGGGGAAGATGGGGAAGTGAACATTCCAGACAGAGTAACAGCAAGTTCAGAGGCCTGGGAACCCCCTTTGATGGACTCGGAATCAGGCCTGGGGGGAGCTGACTGAGGTCTCCGTTACATTTGTAGAATCCAGTGTTGTTACTTACTAGTCTCTATGGTTCATTTTGAATTCCCTCCCAGGCACGGCACCGCTGTACGTGTCTGAATATGTTCATGTGAATGTGTGCGCATGTAAGTGAATGTGCATGTGGAGGCTGACATTGGCTATCTTCCTCAGTTGCTATCTCTTATTTTTTTGTATTAGGGTCTCTCATTGAACCCGGAACTAACTTCTAGTCGGCTAGACTAGCTGGCTATCAATTTCGAAGGATCCTCCATCTCTACCCTCTCAGCGCTGGGGTCATAGATCTATGCTACTGACCCTAGCTTTTATGTGGGTTCTGGAAATTCTAACCCAGGTCTTCATGTTTCCATGGCAGGCACTTTACTGACAACTATTCAATACACACGTGCACACACACACCACAGCATCTTTGTAGCAATGTTGTGAGGTGGGGGTAACCTACACCCATTTCTCAGAGCTCCTGAGACACAGCAGCTTGCTTAGGTGACTTAGGTCCCACAGCTATTGGTCAGTGACAAACAGGAATCTTTGTCCCTTCTCAGACTTCAGGGGCCAGCAGGTGACTGTGTCTTTGCTGCACCAAACAAAGACCCAGGCAAAGATAGGCTGTGGCAGATCCTTGAACTCCAACCTTTGAAGTGCATGCAGCTCCTGCAGTCTGGGAGATGAAAATCTCTGCACCCCAAATTTACAAAAGACCCTTGACCCTGATAGCCTTGGGGGGTGGGGCTGACTGCTTCTCACATCTGTGAGCCTATCATGGATGACCCAGCTCACTGGGTTCTCTGCTCCACATTCCCTCCCTCCTGGGGCTCCTGGGCGCTGTTTCAGACTGCTGCCAGTTCTCTGGTCCCCTGCTCCCCAGGGAGTTCTTTGGTTCGTGTGTTGGCAGCTGCTATGGGTCTGGGATAGGCAGCAATGAAGTGTGGAACTAGGCTCCCAGAACACCCACGAGAACTCCTGTCTCCAGGTCCTTGCCAGCTCCTACCTACTCAGCATCCTAGCTACAAGGACAGTGTGCCTGTGTTCAGAAAACTTGATGTATGTGTAAACTTCAGGGGCTAAGACCTCTGGAGACCATTACGTGGAGTGCTGAGGCACAGTGGAAGGGCCAGGGCACGGTTGATTCTGAGTCTCATGGTTTGGCAAACTATCAGTCTATGTCAGGTGAAAAACTGCCTCATCCTTGAGTGTTCAGTCTCAGACCTCGGATGAATGCCAAGCCCACTGCAGAGACAGGAAAACTGAGGCCTATGTCTGCTGGGAGAAGCCAGGAACCAATCTCTTCCTACCTTGAAAGGCAAGGCTGTCTGTCCTTCTACTCACCCATCCTCAGGCCACTACCCACTGCCAAATGCTTTCAGTGCTCCCCTGAGCCTGTCCCTAGCGACCCCCTTACAGGGAATGTGATGAAAGGCCTATTTATTACACTTCAGCTCGGACAGTTGTTACAGATGTTTCCAATTCGTCAGCCCCTTCGCACATCTGTTCCTGGTTGAAGTCAGAACAGAAAGAAACAAGGAAAAAGTCTCTGCACTTCATACAGCCTCTCACATGCACCGACTCCTACATCCCCTCCCCCCTTTCTCATGGACTGCAGGGGCCTGTGTCCTCAGGTTCCAGTCCACACACCCACCTTCCCTGTTCCTTTTGAGCCCACCGCCCCAGAGCATCTAATCCACATTCAGCTTCCCCACACCCAAGGCCCATTCCTCCCTACACCTGTCCCTTCCCTAAGCCTCATGCTTACCCCCCCTGGCCCGCCCCAGGTTACAGTGTGGGGCTGCAATGCCTGAGGGTCTTGCATGGAGTTTTAGGTCAAGTCTAGACATTGCAACCTAGAAATTGGACCATTTAAGACCTTGTGTGTTGGTGCCTGGTCTGGCTGCTCTCTGGGTAGATTAGGAATGGTTTTGTGGTATGTCGTCTTTGCACAGATGCACACCATCACACAAATTTGCTCCTGTGGAGGGGACTGGAATGGCTCCAAGGTCTCTGGAGACACCGATCTCCTGTGATTCTTCACCCTCACACACACAGCACATGGACACAGCTGCATGATATCATGTGCTCCAGAAGCACACACTCACCGAGAGGCAAGCCAATGCAAACATCCACTCTGGTGCACACACGCTCTCATGCTCACACCTGCACACATTGCCACAGTGCACACTTGTGTTCACTCCCCTGCTGATACACACCTTTGCACTGAAAAGATCTGGCTGAAGCCTGGAGAGGTGTCGGGCACTTGGAGTGGCACCTGGCTGTGTCTATCATTGTCACCCTATATCTGAAGGAATTTACAGAGGCTCTCAGTAGAAGCTCTGGAAGAAAGAGGAGGTTTCCCAGGTGGTGGTGTGTGTGTGGGGGGGGGAGGGTAGAGAGCCGACTCCTCTGTTCGCAGAGTTTATTGATTGGTACTTCTGCCCACAGTTCCAGCTTTCAGTGTAGATACGGACTGGAGGGGAGAGCATCAATGTCATGGCCTCCCACCGCCCTCACTCCCACCAAGTACAGGTGGTTTTCACAGTGGCTCAACTTCCCACCTTAGGATTTCCAGAGCATGGGGTGCTCCTGGTGGGCTCAGCTAACTCCTCCACTAGGTCACTTGGTCCAATAATAGCTGTGACGGCAGCTTCTGAGAACTGGAGCGCAAGGAGAGGATCCTGTGCCTTTCAGTTTCTCCTCACCTGTCTGGGAGTCCCTGCTTTCCAACCAGAACCTAAAGCAGTGGGGGAGCCAGTGATTTGTCTCCTCACCAAGGCAGGCTGGACCTGGAGAATCTGCCTGCTCAGCAACTGCTGTCCTTTGGAAGGAGCCTGTGCTGGTGGCACACCTGCCCGGTGCCTCCGGTCTCCACTCCTCCAGATTGCAGAGGTGGTGGGAAACCTTCCTTCTCTCCTCCCCAAGGCCAGGGATAGTTCTTCCTCCTGCTAAATGTCTCCCTGTTACACAGTTGCAAGTGTCTGCAGCCGGGCACCCATTACAAGACACATCTGAAAGTTCTGTGGGTACTGGGGCTACAGAGGAGACATTTGAGGGGAAGAGAGAGGAGAAACATCTTCCTGGCTTTCACCCCGGAAGAGTCTATCATGAAGGAAGGTAGGCCGCAGGCTTTTACTGAGTTCCTCCTGGGTGCTCATATTAGAAGGAAGCAGAGGGGTTAAGTGATCTGTGCAAGGGAACAAATTCAGAGCTAGGCCAGTCCTCTGTAGAGCTCTTCGTCCACTGTGCTTCTGAGATGTCTAGATGACCATACCGTGTGTGTGTGTGTGTGTGTGTGTGTGTGTGTGTGTGTGTGTGTGTGTGTGTGTGTGTGAGTGAGACAGAGAGACAGAGAGAGACAGAGAGGGAGGGAGGGAGGGGAGGGAGGGAGAGATGTATGCATGTTTAATGCCTCTTGCCATGGGAGTGTCACACAATGGCTCACGGTCACACATTGATAGTCTGTGATGTGCTTGTGCCTCAGTGTCATCCATGAGGGCTTCTGTGTGCACCCTGCATATGAAAATCTGCCTCTCCATCAAACCCAGAATGTATTTATCCCAACAGTCCTAATGATGGACTAGACAATGCTTCCATGGTCCAGGGCACAGGTGTTTGGAGTTACACAGTGCCCTAGCTGGATCTTGCTGGATCTCTCTGGCCAGTGCTCAGGAGCATGAGAGGGGGGCGGGGAGAGGGAGAAAGAGAGAGATTACAGTCAGGCCTGGTGTGCTTATGTATGCACACAGCGAGTGCACATGTTGAGTTCACGTGTGTTTGTGTGTGAACTTCAGGGCTGCCTCTTCCCAAACAAGCCAGGGCTCTGGGAAGGCAGCTGGAAGAGGTGAGCTTTCAGCATGGTATTAGAGGGGCAGCTAAGGGCAGAGACAAGCTAGGTGATCCCAGGGGTGGATTGGAGTTAAATGTGTCTTAGAGGTCAGTCAAAAATCCTAACCCAAGAGGGATACAGCACACTTAGAGTTCAGAAAATATGCATACACACACACTAATGAGGAAAACACACACACACAAGCACGAAGAAGCATACTTACCAACAACATAGACTCTCTTATGGATATCAGTAAACATGTATGAGTAAACACATGTATGAGGACAGACTGTTGAGCCTCCTCCTAGGAGCCCCTCCTGACTCCTACCATCGCAGTCCATCCTGGCCTCCCCCACCCCCTCGTCTTTGAACCTGAGCCCCCTTCCTGAACCGCACTAGAAAAGACTGACAGCCACAGTGTTTTCGTCACCCGGTGGGGGTGGGGGTGGGGGTCACCCTTGCTGGTCCTTCCCGGGAGTCAAGGGCTAAGAGCACCTGAACCTCATTAACTGTGCAACCAGCCCGGGTGTAGCTCTCATTTGGGGCAGGCTGGCAGGAAGGAGGGCTGGAATCAAAGCACAGGACCCCTGAATCAGCCACCCCAGGCCAGACCAGCTCTTAGTTGCCGTCTCTGGAAGGCTCAGGACCAAGCCTCATCTCTTGGCTTCTTGGTATCTGTGTCTCACTTGTCCCCTGACCTGCATGCTACCCCATGCTTTCCAGGGTAAGAGGATCTGCCTCTCACAGAGATCCATTCATACAGCATTCCTACTGCTGGATTGGAACTGAGCCCATAAGGCTATGCCAGGTCCTCGTGACCACCCTGTTTTTCTGGCATCATATATTGTTACCTTCCTGTACTTCAGCGCACACCTCATCATCAACAGCTCTTCTTCCCCCGTCCTCCTCCTCCTCCTCTTGCTCCCTCACTTTCTCACCCTACTCCCTCTGCCTTCTCTTTCTTAGGGTCTCCAATGATGACTTACTGTTGTCCCCGGGTCCCACCGCTCTTACCCTCAACATGGACTTTCCCTCTCACTGACTGGTCCCTCGTGCTGTCTCGTCCCAGATGACAGTCACTTCCCTGGATGACCCGCCCACCTCAACTCGGGCTCATAAAGATTTCAGTTCCCCCCAAAGGGAGCATCTTCTTGCCTCCTTTCCCTAGGGCCATCAGGGCAGAGGCCAATTCTGCCCGAGGAAGATGATGGTGACTGCATTGCGTGTATTATAACTTTCTACCTGGTTTGTTAAGACAGCATCCCCCACTGAACCTCAGGCTTTTGCCTAGGCTGGTTGGCTGGCCAACTCCTGGCATCTACCTGTCTCAATCTGCCACTGCTGGCATTACAGATCTATGGCCTCTACTGGCCAACTTTTATGTGGGTGCTGGGGTTTGCACTCAAGTCCTCTTACTCAGCCATATTCTCAACCCCTAGTTTTCAATCGGATACATGGTTTTGTACCTATGGGGGACTGGTTCCAGCACACCACACCCCAAAATCTATAGATACAGCACCTCTTACATATGTCCTCTGACTTCCTTGCCCCCTTTCTCCTCCCCCCCTCCTTCCTTCTCACACTCTGTACCTCAGGCTGCTAGCAGTCTTTCTGTCTTGGCCTCACAATGGAGTTACTAGTGAAGGCACTCCACACAGCTCTCCCACAGCCGAGAGAGAGAGAGAGAGAGAGAGAGAGAGAGAGAGAGAGAGAGAGAGAGAGAGAGAGAGAGAGAGAGAGAGAGAGAGAGAGGTTTCATCTAGCTCTGAACTCAGGATGTAGCTGAGAATGACCTTGATTTCTGATCTTCCTATCTCACTATACCCAGTTTATATGATGCTGGGGATGAAGCCAGGACCTCTTGATGCCTAGGCAGGCACTTGCTCTCTTCTCTGGTAACATATCTCTGTCCCCAGCCCAGACCCACCTACTTCAAATCTGTAAATCAAGTATAGCTGCTCAAGCCTGTAACCCTGCACTTTGCTAGCTGGTGCGGGAGAATTTTGAGTTTGAAGCTAGCTTGGAGTACATAACTAGACTGTCTCAGAAAATAAAATTAATCTCTAGGTTACCAGGTAGGTATAGTGGCACATGCGTATCATTCCAGCATTTAGGAGGTGTTAGTAAAAGAGTCAAAAATTCAAGACCATCCTCTGATACGCAACAGATTTAACCCAGCCTGGAATACCTAAGGTTTGCATAAATAATTAAAAATAAAGAAAAAGAGGGGGGGGAAAAGGACAGGAGGGAGCAGCAGTCACCATCTTTCAGATTATTTGTAATGCTTGACATGATATATATTGTATTTTTTAGGCGCTAGAAGGAAAAAGTACATACAGAATCAGTACAGATACAAACTTCTAGTATTTCCAATCTGTGGGTTGTTTTTTTTTTAAATCCATGGATGGACAGAATTCATGACTACAGAGGGTCACAGGTATCAGTCACTGAATAAAGGACAAAGGATAGTGAAAAATGAATAACAGGGTTAGCTTGGTCTCATCATAGTCACACTGGGCCATGAGGGGATTGGGCGCTGCAGGTGAGAGCTGGACACAAGCGTAGTGGGATTCAGGTGTTAGCTGACAGGCTTGGAGGTGTGTCTTTGGAGTTCCAGGAGCCTAAATGGGATGTGGCCAGACCCCATTAAAAAGCCACCAGGACACTGAGCTTACAGCCCTGTTTTGTTCCTGTGTTCTCAGAGAGCAGAATACCAAGAATTGTCTTAAGGTTCAATTTGTATCATGGGTGTTCATATACCCCCCAATAAACATTAATCCTTTATATGATATATTGCAAGTGAATATTTCTGCAATAGCTGGTGCTCAACATGGGGCACCATTTATAACAGTGAGGTTTCTGGCCTGGACTAGCCCCACGGTTCAGACCCTCCTGCAGCCGCTCTTCCCCCCCAAAATGACTCAGACACTTATATTAATTACATCCTGTTTGGCCTATGGCTTAGGCACATTTCTAGCTAGCTATTTCATCTTAATTCAAACCATATCCATTAATCTGTCCTGCCACATGGCCTGTGGCTCACTTGTGTTCCTTACATGTTGCTTCCTTGGGCAGCTGGGTTGAACTGTGTCTGACTCTGCCCTTCTACCTATGCTAAGATTCCCCCACCTCCTCCTATGGTGCCTGCCATGGCTAAAACAGTCCTTTTTCACAGCACATAGAAAGACATTCCCACATCACACAAGCTTGGATTTTTATATATAAATTTTTATATATAAATATTTATTTATTATGTACAATGTATTTACTATAATATATAATTATTTTATATAATATAATTTAGTATATAAATTACATATTATATTTAATGTATTTTAATATATATTATATGTTATATATATATATATATATATATATTGTGTTTGTTTGAGACAAGATGTCCATGTAGCCTAGACTGCCATCCAACTTTGCTATGTACTTGAAGATGACCTTGAACTCCTGATCATCTTACCTTTCTCTGCCTCTCCAATGTTCGGATCACAGGAGTGCACCCCCATACTCTGCTCAATGTTGGGTTTGAAACCCTGTGTTATGTTATAACTTTGGGGAAGTCATCTTGCCTTATGTCCTGGTTCTCTGAGAGTGAACAAGGGCTGGGCTGGATGCTCCCAGAGGTCCTTGTATCTCAGCCACCTCCTGTGCCATATAGTCTTGGTGTCCAAGTTGTGACTCTTACAGATGAAAAGAGTTGGTCCTTAGTTCCTAAGAGAAGCAAAGATTCGGTGGGGAAGCTCAATGTGATGCAGTTTGCAGAATGGAGTCTGACTTCTTTGGCTCTTCATTCAAGGCCTTTGCAATGCAGTCTGCCCCACACCCACACCCGCCTCCTTGTTTTATCTTACCACCTCCAGGCAATTCTGCAATTTCTCTCTTCTATGTCTCTGTCTCTGTATCTCTGCCTCTCTCTGTCTCTCTCTCTCTCTTCCTCCAAGACACTAGGGAAAAGAACAATTCAGCCATGGCTGTGATACTAATGCAGTGAGAGAGTCACCCCCAGAGCTTTCCAGCACTGCCGGACTGAGGAAATACCAGATACAGAAATTGCATAAGAAGGCTCAGCAAGTAACTCGCTGGGTAAGCCTGCATCCTTGAGCTTGAAACTCCAAGTCCACATAAAAGTAGGAGAGAACCAACTCCACAGGGTTATTTCCTGACTCGGTGATACCTACATGCAGATACTTACATGATAATAATAAATAAAATAAACTTATTTTAAGAAGAAAGATGAGAATGCACATATGAGGCACATTATCTGTTGTGTGACCCTAAAGAAATTAACTGGAAATCTATGCATGCTCAGGTCCCTGTCAAGGATCTGAAAGACAGCAACAATCTGATTTGGAAGCTGCCTACTCTGAGACTCATTGGTTACCCAGGGCAATGAATGGGTAAATAATGTGGTCTGAGACACACAGAAAAATAACAGGTGGGGGGAGCCAGTAGAAATGAATATGCTCAACAAATAATTAACATTCTTTCCCTGTAACACTAGGACACCACTAAAGTCCGGAGGATCTCATAGATCCCACTAGGTTAATTACAAAATCCACAGGAAAGAAAAGATGACTGGGTAGCATCAAATGTTTAAAAACTGTGTGTCTACTCCATAGCCAGAGACATGCAAATTAAAGCCAGGACTACAGCTCTGCCAACCTAGGAAGCAAAGTCTTCTTCTTTCCCTCTCTCCAAAGAGGATATCCTGTGTGTGTAATACTGAGAAAAAGGCTACCCTGTTCCTCTTTGTCCATCAGCTATCCTGACCAGGCCACTGGGCACACCCCACATGTCCTCAAGATCTGAGGTAATCCAGGAGCCTTAAAAACATTGCCACAATGCAAGAAGTCCCCAAAACTTATAATTGGTAACCTGCCACCTTGGGGGAGCTGCTGGAGCGATCATCTGGGTCTCCTTGTCTGCATAAGGAAAATAATAACCAGGCCCCAGTGTGGGAAAGGACAGATATAAAAGGCCAGCAGGTGCCTCACAGCCTGCTCTGAATAACCATGTTCGCCAGTCATTATTCCCTGTGGGGAAAGCCATGGACACCTCTACCGATGGGGATCTGGAAATGAGTGTCAACACAATCACCTTGCAGCTCCTTACCCAAAAAAGTCAATCAAGGTTTTGAAATGTCATAACTGAACCCTCATAAAATAGTATTTGAGACAGACTGTATTGGATGTGTGACAGTTGCTGCCAAGCAGTCTAGCTAGGGGGGATGGTTCTTCCATGGTAGAGAGCTAAAGGGGATTCTAATCCTCTTGCATGTTTGCTAAAGATTCATAAATTGCTCTTGTAATTGGAAACTAGTTACATATAATTACATAATTGTATAGAATGTAACTAATGTTACAAGATATAATTAACCATTAATTATGATTATACATTGCCAGAGGGGAGTTACCAGGCAAGAGATTTTTTTTAAAAAGGTATTGAGATCATTACCTAGTTTATGTATTGTATCAAATAATCACATTGGATCTCATAAATGTACAATCACAATATTGTCGCTGGTTCCTCCTTGAGATATCAACATTTGTCATAGAGGGGGAGACACAGGAGGCTCATGGAATTCATTAGAAACATATGGGACATAGAGACCCAGGACGGCCCCCACCCAGGCAAACGCTGTTGTAGGAGAGAAGGCTTCTTTGGTGGATTTGTCTACTAGCTGTGCAGAGGGCTCCAGGGATTCAACCTTCCTGAACTGTTTCCACGTTGTGGTGGTCTTTCCAGTGATGCAGCTGCCTGAGTCACCCATGTTCCCATAAGTGAGTTAGATGGAATTTTTTGGTTTGCTGTTGTCTTCTCTCTCTGAAGTGAACAGAAGACTACTCCGAGCTAGGTGTGATGGTTCACACCTTTCATTCCAGTTCTCAGGAGGCAGTCACCCATGTTCCCATAAGTGAGTTAGATGGAATTTTTTGGTTTGCTGTTGTCTTCTCTCTCTGAAGTGAACAGAAGACTACTCCGAGCTAGGTGTGATGGTTCACACCTTTCATTCCAGTTCTCAGGAGGCAGAAGCAAGTACACCTGTGAGTGAGTTCAAGGCCAGCCTGGTCTATATAGCAAGTTACAGGCCAGTCAGAATTACAGGGTGAGATCCTGTCTCAGCAAAGAAAGAAAAAATAACGATCCTTAAGAAAATCCACTCAACAGATGATAATATTTATTTTATGTGTGCATATGTGTATATGACATATGTGTATGATGTATGCACGTGTGCATCATATATGCAGATGTGGATGCAGGTGGCCACACCCATGTGCCCTTGGTGGCCAAAGAGGGATGTCAGTGTTCTGTTCCACCACTGTCTCTGCCTTATTCCTTAAGTCAGGGGTTCTCAGTGAATCCAGAACTCACCATTATTCAGCAGACTGGTGATGGCACATACCCCACTTCACCCTCACAGTGTGAGGGCTACACGTATCTAGTCATGCCTTTCTATACGGGTGCTGAGATCCAAAATCAGGTCCCTGGTGCTTACATGACAAATGTCCTTACCCACTGACCACCCCTCAAGTCCTAGCCCATTTATTAATTTATTTGATCATCTGTTCTAATGAGTGAACCAGGCCTGTCAAGGAAATTCGGCTTCTTAAAGGAGCCATGTCTCACTCATCTATATTTTCCTGGCCCACTGCTGAAGCCTAATCATCCATAGAGATTCGTCATAGAGGAAAATATGTCTGTGAGCTTTGCCAGCTCTAAAGCAATGCTCCCTGCCTCCTGATCCTTCTTTCCCAGGCTGACTTGTAGACATGCAGGTGCACATTCAGTAATGCATGCATACGGCCTGAAGTTCTGACAGTGATTGCAAGGACCACATTGAACCTGAACATGATGGCACTTTTATCTGAGTACTCAAGAGGCAGGGACAGGTGGATCTCCGTGAGTTAGAGACCAGTGTAGTTCACATAGTGAGTTCCAGGCCAGCCAGAGCTCAATGGTGACTGTTTCAAAAACAAAACAAAACACACCAGTGGCACACTAATGTGTCTGAGGAGGAAGCATGCGCACAGTGAAGCCCTAGGGAGAGTATAGGGAATCAGCTCTGTCACCCTGGAACTGCCACCATTCACTATGCCCAGATAGCCAAGCCCATCCTATGATCCAGGTATCAGAGATGAACAAGACAGACTGTCTAGGACCTTGAACACTCTGTCTTGAATGAGTCTCATAATGCCCTGTGACAGCAGATCTCAGCTAGCCCGGCCACTGGTCATAGAGTGTCAAGGCTATTTTGGGCTCTGAGTGGCCATGTGCAAACAGAAGCAGCCATGCTTTGTAAAGAAAGAGCAGAAGCAAGGAAAGAAGTGGGACTAGGGACCGTGCACGCCACCAGGGGACAGATGGAGAGTGAGCAGCTTGATGATGCAGGGAAGCAGTTGCTCTCCAATGCTCCATCCTCTTGGGTCCTTCCTTCCTTCCTTCCTTCCTTCCTTGCTTCCTTGCTTCCCTCTTTCTTTCTTTCTTTCTTTCTTTCTTTCTTTCTTTCTTTCTTTCTTTCTTTCTTTCTTTCTTTCTCTCTCTCTCTCTTTCTTTCTCTCTTTCTTTCTTTCTTTCTTTCTTTCTTTCTTTCTTTCAAGCCAGGGTTTCTTTGTGTAGCCCTGGCTGTCCTGGAACCTGCTCTGTAAACCAGAAATCCACCTCCCAAATGCTGGGATTAAAGGCACACACCACTACTATCAGAGAAGCCCTTTCCAGTGCTTTACCCACCATAATCTTCCAACAGGTCTCCTTCACCTTGACCTATCTTCATAACGCTTATGTCCTTTGCCTCACAAAGACTTTGAATCAAAGCACCAACAACATGTCTTAAGGATAAAATTCCTGGTGTAATAGTGAACTCCTTTTATGTAAGCAATAATGGCAGCCATTGTTACCTCATTTTTCTCAAAGTGTCCTTATGAGACGGAGGGTACCATTACAGGCACTGGGTAAAGGGGAAAGTGGGGCTCATTGGTGACATATAGAGCAAACCCTGTGCTGGAGTCCCAGGCCAGTTCCACTCTAAAGATGCTCATATCCTTAAAAGAAAGGCAGACAACTACAAAACACAATACAATTGCTGGGGCTGTCCATCAGTGGCCGAGTGCTTGCTAAACACGTAGCAAAGCTCTGGGGTCTCCAGTATTCCCAAACTAAACAAAACACGGAGAAAATCAGGTTGAGATGAAATACTCTCAAGAAAAGAACACAAAGGCCAGGTGATGGTGGAGCATCTCAGCACTTGGGAAGCGGAGGCAGGTGGATATCTCTGTGAGTTCGAGGCCAGCCTGGTCTACAGTGTGAGCTCCAGGACAGTCTCTAAAGCTAAAGAGAGAAACTTGGCATCAAAAAACTGAAAAAACAAATCTCCCAGAGCTGCTATGGCCGGAAGGAAGACCCTCTGAGGAGGTGCTGGGTGTCACAGACCCCAAAGTCAAGGAGTGGGCTGTGCACAAACCTGGGAGAAAAATCAAAGTAGATGTTTCTACTTTATGATGGCTGGGAACAGGATTCAGTTTCTAGATTGGTTGCTGAGCACACACCAATGTCCATTCTCAGCAGACAGGGGCAGGACTCTGGGAGGTGGAGGCAGGAGGATCAGAAACTGGAGGTTATCTTTGGCTTCACAGAATTCTAGACCAGCCTGGGCTTCATATTAAAGAAAAGAGGAGAGGATGGAGGAAGAAGATGAAGAAAGAGGAGGGGGCAGGAAGAGGAGGAGGAAGAGGAGGGGAAGGGGCAGAGAAGGAAGAGCAGGATGAGAACTTCTATCAGGCAGTTCTGGTGTGGTCAAGGGATAGCCAGGAAGAACAAGGTGGACAGGCAGGGGCAGGCCCCAAAGGGTTTATGAGTCAGGTGGGAAGGCTGGCTTCAATTCCAAGTGTAGCCAGATCAGCTGGAAGGATCTGAGCATGAAGTGGGAGGCAGCACTACAGACGTCTGGGTCCTAATCCCTAAAGTCTGCAAGCATGTTCCTTCACATGGCAAGAGAATCTCACAGCTGGCGTTAAGGATCTTGCTGATGGGAAGTCTGTCTCAGATCATCCAGGTGGGTCCTGAGTCATCATAGGAGTTCTTATAAAATCAAGGCTCAAGGGTCCAACTCAGAAAAAGAGTTGTAATGACTGAAGTCAGCGCAGAGTGCTGTAAGGAAGGGTCCATGAGCCAAGGGATGCGGGCAGCCTCTAGTGAGCAGCAAACAACAGGAAAACAGATCTACCCAGGCTGGGTAAGATGGCATATGCCAGAACTCTAGAGACTGACACAGGAGGATTCCAAATTGGATGGAAAATTGCTGGCAGTTTGGATGGTAGATGGATAGTAGCTATGTGGTAGAGCCCTTACCAACAATGCATCAGCCCCTGAGCCTCTTACCTGTCTCTGTTTTCTCCAGGAGCCCCAAGTGTTGAAAGGCCCAAGAGGAGAAGCCTGTAGTGGGTCCTTCCATCCCTCAGTACTATGAGCACCTCTCAGGCTGGCTGGGGCCTGCAGGCAGCTGAATGAAATGAGGAGGTAAGGCCCACATAAAAGTTGGCACCCTAGAGTAAGGAGAATCAAGCAGGTGCAACTGTACATTCCTGTCGTCCTGGCACTTAGGAAGCCTAGTCAGAAGGAGAGCCATAAGTTCAAGGCCAGCCTTTAGATAGTGAGTCTCTGCCTCAAAAAGAAACCCAAAGAAGACCTGGAAGAAAGCCCAGTAGGCAATGAGCTTTATACACAAGTATGATGACTTGGATTCCTAACACTTGTTAAAAAACTGGATGTGATAGAAGGTCCTAGGGGCTCACTGGCCAAACAGTCTAGCCAACTGGTGACTTCCAGATTCAGTGAGAGATCCAGTCCCCAAAACTAAGGTACAGAGACATCAATCAAGGACAATGTGAGGGACTAGGGATAGAGGAGGGGTTAAGAGGGTCTTATAGTCTGTGAGATCAGAGAAGTAACCATTTGAATTTGGCCGGAAGGGGTGGTCATGGCTGTGGGAATGGAGGCAGAGAGGCATGGTCAAGTATGTCCGCAGTGTCTAAAAGGTCCCAGAAGAGTCAGGGAGTAGAGTGAAGGGTGGGTTGACAAGAGGATACTTAAGTCTGCCACAATGAGGTCTTTCAGAAAGGTATCTCCATGTTCCCTGAGCAGGACAGGGGATGCAGGACAGTGCAGGAATATCACCAAAGAGAGGGAGGGAGGCAGGAATGATAGCTGAGGTCCACCCTGGGGCAGGAAGGTTAAATAGGTTTTCCAGCCTCTGCTGGCAAAGGTAGAGACTCTGAGGAAAGGTATTTATGGAGGTACAGAGCCTAGGGGAGGCCACAGTGGCTCTTGGCAAAGGAGGCTGAGGAAGAAAGAACAGACAGGGTTGCTGAGCTTCTAAATCATTCTTATATCAGCTCTTCTTGACAGGAGATATAAGAAACCATTCCTAAGCCTCCTTGAGTCAATGAAAGTGCTGAGGAAGTCCCTGCTAGGGAGGAAGTGACAAGAAGCATGGCGACATTTGCTAATACATATCAGCTGCACGGACTCAGATGACAATGACTTGAGCTTGGAGAAGGCGCCATACAGCCTGAGCATCACCTGTGTAAGCCTGCAGAACCACGAGGAATGGACCATCCTGGTTACCACGACAACCGTGGCCATCAAATAGCCTCTGAGTCTGTCCGTGGTGCTGGAGTCTGAAGGATGGATGAGATACAAGCGCCCTGTCCATTTGGAGCTCAGGTACAGCCAAGGGAAGGCCAAGGTGGGTGATGTTCCTCGTATGTGGCTGAAAACTGAGAAGTGTAGGGGAAGACGTGTCTGGGAGATTCCAATTTATAAGCCGTTGTTTTATAGGCTGTGCTGTGCATCTCTGACCAGTTTACCTGATGTCTCAGAGGCTCTTCATTCACACCAATAAGCAAGCGTCAGAAGGAGCTGGCAAGATGGCTCAGCAGGTAGGGGCTTGCTGCCAAACCTGACCACCTGAGTTCAATCCCAGGGTCCCACATGAAAACTGACCTCCACAAGTTGTCCTCTGACCTCCATATGCCTGTGTGCACCCCCTCCACACACTAACTAACTAACTAACTAACTAGATAGATAGATAGATAGATAGATAGATAGATAGATAGATAGATAGATAAATGTAAGAAGGAGGCAAGGGGAGGAAAAAGGGTCGGGTAGTTGAGAAATTAGGCCATAGTCTGTACATTTGCAATTGGTACTTGGAATATATTAAATGCACAGGAAAAGCTCTTCCCTATGCCTCCCTTGGGTCACATGCTCTACCCCCTATCTCCACCCAGGGGCCTTCCTCCCTTTCTCACCCATTCCTGAGCCACAGAGCTGCTCAACTCCCATAGATTTCCTCAGGCAAGAAACCTGAGCCCATGCCCAGCACTGACAGCTTCGCCTTCTAGGGCTGAATAGTTCTCTCTCTCTCTCTCTCTCTCTCTCTCTCTCTCTCTCTCTCTCTCTCTCTCTCTCTCTCTCTCTCTCTCTCTGTGCAACAAAATAAAACCAAACAAAAGCCCAACGCCTGGCGTGGCTGGTCAGGGAGTTATGCAAGTGTGTAAAAAAATAAAATAAAATAAACACTGCGTTTTCGGCATTTAGGGCTGTTTGATTAGGTGCAGAGCGTGGCCAAGGGCTGATCGGACCCAGAGGAGGCTGGGGCAGCCAGAGCGGGGAGGGCCTCTGGAGGGGGCTGGAGGGCCCTGGACCAGTTCCTATAGACTTAAGGAGGCTTCTGAGTGTGAGCCCAGACACAGGGCATTGGAGAGCCAGAGGCTTCACTTCCTCTGGCTAGTCACCCCGAAGCTCCCTGGCCATCGAGACACCCCAGGGGCCCTTCCAACCTTGCCACTACCACCACCTCCCGGTCACTACCAGCGACCCTGTGCCCTTGGCTCAACAAGGCTCCCTCCTCCTCTAAGGAGATCCCACAGCCTGTCTTCATTACTCACCCCTTCCCCCGCCCCCGTCAGCCCATCCTCTGCTGGAACTGAACACACTGCAAATAGCAAATACAGTTTGAGTTTCTTTCCATCCAGTCTGAAGTGAGGGTCGGAGACAGTTGTTTGCCACCCTCAGGCATGTGGCTCCCTCCGTCCTTCAACCTTCCTCTGGGCCATTGCAGGTGTCTGTAACCCTTCCTTCCTCGCTTTCTCATCTCACAAACATTTTTCGAGTTTCTGCCCGGAGCTGGGCATCGGCATCCTTCATTTCACGGAACCCTGAAAACAGATGAGAACCGAGAGGCTCAGAGAAGTTAAGTAATGTAGTCCTGGCCACACAGACGATGAATGAGGGAGTGGGGACTGGGGTGGAGGCTGTATTGTGGGATGGCCCATACTGATTCCAGTAGGAAACTTTCCTCACCCCGGTCTTCTCAACTGGTACAGATGCACTGAAGGTCTGACCCTGAAGGGAAGGAGGGTGTGGCCGGGCCACCAAGCTCTGCTTGTTCTGTACCTGCCCCCTTTCCAAGATTCTGATGGAGGGCACGGGCCTTGGCAAGAGTCCTGAGTCCCTGCTCCTGACCCAAGAAGAGCTGGTGCGGGGCGGGGAGAGGCAACGTGAGCTCGCAGCGTTCGCCACCGAGCAGACGGGGCGTCCCTAGTCTGGGTATGCGGGAGGGGGCTACGGAGTCCCGGGCCCGGCGCTCCAGTCCGTTTTTTCTTGCGGATCGGGCAGGGGGGCAGGCCGGGGGTGGCGCCGGGGGATTCCCTCCCTCGTGCGAGCCGGGGACCGGCCCCTCTCCGGGCGCGGGGCGCAGAGCCCGGGCGGCGAACTGCGGGGCCCGCGCGGGCCGCCCCAGCACCAATGCACCGGGCGGGGCGCTGGCGACCGAGAGGGCATTGAGCAACTGGGCGGTGGACGGAGCGCGGGGCCGACGGCAGCGCGGGACCCAGTGGCCGCACCCTCGCCCCTTCGGGGTGCCCCGCCGCGGCCACTGCGCCAGGTGAGTCCCGAGGCCCGCGTCGTCCGCCCCGGGTCCAGTGTTCCCGTCGGGGCGCAGTCGGAACCGGGGAGGCAGCGCAGAGCCCGATCCCATCCCGTTGTCTTGCTGCACATCAGCTCGGGGTACCCCGGCCCGATTCCCCAACCGCGACCCTCCCGCCCCAGCGGTGCCCCCACGCACCCCAGCTGCAACCCAGCTGTGACCCAACCCTGACCCAAGCGACTCAGCCCCGCCTCGTGTTCCCAGCCCCAACCCACCTACCCAGCTGTGCCCCACACAACCCAGCTGCGACCCAGACCCACCTGGAGTCCCTAGCCTCGACCCACGCGACTTAGTCGCGACCCACGCACACGCTAGCTGCGACGCAGCTGCGACCCAGCCCCTATCCACACGACCCAGACCGATGTGTTAGAAGGCCTATGCGCTGTGCAAATGGACGAGCTTAGAGAGGTGTGCTGGGGCCACCCAGGGTCGTCGGTGTGGGTCCAGCTCGGGAGACCAATCCTGCGCATTTGTAGTGCTGAGATCAGCCAGATGGGGACATGGCGGGGGACAGCAGGTCCGCTCCCCGGGCACCTGTCAAAGCCCGAGAGAGAGAGAGAGAGAGAGAGAGAGAGAGAGAGAGAGAGAGAGAGAGAGAGAGAGAGAGAGAGAGAGAGAGAGAGAGAGAGAGAGAGAGAGAGAGATGAATGGATGTGAATGTTGCAGGGAGTGGGGCCTCTATCCGAGCACTGAAATGTTTGGGGGCGATGGGGTGGGAAAAGTCCCCGTGCCGCGCCTGGCGTGCCTCGGCGATACCCACTGGTCCCATTGGCACGCACTCGGTCCTGCCCCCGCCCCGAAATATTTCGGCTTCTTCCTGGCAGCCGGCTGTTTCTCAGCCAGTGGCCGATCTTAGGAAGGGGAGTGTTGGCTAATGAGAAGTCATCGTCATGGTTTACATTTTTGGGTCTGCATCCGACAGCTGACGGAATACCAATTTATCCTAACAGTGTTGTTGCAGGCAAGGAGGTGAAAGTTATCCCAGCCCCCTACTCAAGCTGAGTTCCCACCTTCAACTCCACCCGCAGCTGAGTCCCCCTTCCCCAGCAGGAGTCCTCCCTGTAGGTCCTCCCCTCTGACCCATGTGACCTCAGTTTGTGATCTCTGGCCAGCTAAGCTTCTAGCCCCCAGACGCTTCACCTGCCCTCGTTCATCCCCAAAGTCTTAGCGGTCCACAAGCCACAACTCTCTTCCCAGGCTAGCCTCAGGACACTCAGTGTCCAGTAGCAAATGAGATTTAAAATCTTCTGTCCCGTAAGACCATCTCTCCCTGCAATCCAACCTTGCTCCTTCATTTTTGATGGAGGAAGTGAAGGTCTAACCCCTGCCAGGTGGGAATAGATACACAGAAAGTGGGACTCTGCCCCAGCCAGCACTTCCCAAAATGCCCAGGGCCTTGAACACTATCCGTAACTCTTTTCAACAGTGTGTAATGGACCTTCCAAAATGAACTTGGGAGCTATGTGACTTCAACACCCAAAGTAAATCAGAAACTATGGTAGAAACAAGGGGGGGGCATTTAAAAGTTGGTCCTGTTGCTCCTAGTCCCTCCCCTGCCGTCCTCTACAGTGTCAGTGTTCCCTTGAGTAGCTGGAGGAGAAGGGACAGAGCTTGGTACCACAGAGTCTCTGATCTAACTCACTCCTGCAAAATTTCACATAGCCTGGCGACACTAGGTCATCGTTTCCTGTCTGAAATCAGCTATGGCTGCAGCTACACCTTCATAGGGAGGATTGCTCTGCTCTTTACCCACACTGCTTTGCTGCTGTCTGTTAGATATACTCCCCGGTATGGATGAACTACTAGCTCATTTGCCACGTTTGAGATAAAAATACACAGTGCCCGAAAGTATTTGAAATTCTTTCCACCCCAGGGAGAACCCTGTGCCAGTGAAATTCACATCTACCCCTCCTCGCTATCCCAAGCAAAGACAGGTTTCCAGGAGATCCCATGGGGGTTGGGAAGAAGTTCGTAGTGGCAGGGACTCCAGGTACCTGGCGAGTATGGCAGGCCAGAGGGAATGCTGGGAGAATGGAGAAGGAGTAAGGAGGGCCAAGAAGGAGTTGCCATTGGCTGGGTTGCTCAGCCCTTGTCCTTGAAGTACCAGGCACTGTTCTGTGGGCCCCAAGATTACAGAGACATCCAGGAGATCTTTCCTGACTGGGTGAACCCCACACAATGACACCAAAGTCAAAGACCCAGACTTGACCCTGGCATTGTCTTCAGGCATAGGCCTGGTGGGTCAGAGCTGCCTAACACCATGTCTGACAACAGGCTTCCCAAGAAGTGACAGCTTCAGGACCAGGGCCACCACCCACAGAGACATATGCAAATGTGGCAGTTGCATGCCAGGGCTCTACATTTAACTTGGTACCCAGATGGTTCAGAAGATGTTAAAATCCTTTATCCAGGATCATTGACACACAATAAAACATCATTCACAAAAAAAATATTACTACATTTACTAGGACCCCCACGATTGCCCGCTCTGTTCTGAGCAAGCTATGGATGGGCTTGCCTGAGCTATACCTAAACCAGACTGTTGGCAGTTTAGAAAGCAGGCTCAGAGCTTCTAAGCCAGTAACTTTAAGTAACACAGCTAATACACCAACAGGGTTGGCTTTGCAAGCCTGACTCTGAAGTCTGTACCCAGGACCAACAGGGTCCACATCTAGCCCTTTGGCTGGATAGCCATGGCTGTGGGGGGCTGGAGTGTGACATAGGGGCTGGGAAGTTTGGGCATGAAGTACTTGGCAGGGAGGGTAGGCACAGGCAGTGGCAGCAGACCGACCGGGCACTAGGGGTGGTGAGGGGCATCTCCGCTGGCTCCAGCACCAGGTGGGATCCATCAGGCTCATGTAAACACTTCTCACAGGCCGTTTAACCACTTGAGTGTGTCTGGCCTTCAAAGCTAGCGGGAGAGGCCTAGGAGGGAGGAGGGAGGAGGGAGGAGGGAGGTACCGAACTCCCTCAGGGGGTAATGATTTATCTCCAGTGCAGGTGGGCTCTGCTGGGGCCTCTCTGGGAGGCCAGGGGGTAGACTGGGCACGGAGGAGCTGACAGGGAGAGGAGAGAAGGTTGGAGGCTCCCTGCTAGTATCTCAGATTTCTCATTAGTGAAACAAAACAACTTAGAACTAGCGGTGACCCGATCCCCATTTCATAGATGAAGAGCCTGAGGCTCAAGGAGACAAAATGACTTGTCCACAGACAGCTGGGCCCCTGGGCAGAGCCTCCTGGGGGAATAGGTCAAATGCTCACCCTGTGAGCCGGTGTGAGAGTGCTGTTGTGTGGGCGAGTCTCTGTTGTGAGTGTGTGACCCTGAGAGTGGGAATGGAGCTGTCACCCTCGTTCCTTGGTGAACCCTGAAGCTCAGATGCCTCCTCAGGCAGGGACGGGTGCCCCTGCCCCCATCACCCTGGCCACTGGGTCCAGAGCCCTGGCTCTCTCTGACTGGGGGATTATCGCCATTCTCTGTGTTTCTGGCCAGGGCGGGCATTGCTGCTGTTTTTATCCCCTTACAAAAGCCAGGCCCGCCAGGCCTGCTGTGTCAGAGTTTCTGTGGCTGGGGGGGTCGGGGGTGGGGGGGTACCCTCACTTCCTTTTCTCCCTCCAACCCCAGAGGGCCATGCAGAGTCTGCCTGCTTGCCAGAGGCCACTGCTCTAACTTCTGGACTGGGACAGGTGAAAGGCACATGGGTGACTCAGCACCAGGAAGAGAAAGCTGAGGCGTCATTCATAGGAGGACCAAGAGAGCTCCTTTACAAATGTCAGGATATTCTTGCAGCATGAGGTCTGTAGGTTAGACTTAAAGAAGGACTTTTACTTAGAACTAGTCAATATTAGTCAGAGCAGAGGCCAGTTGGTTTGATATGGGTATTCCTTATGTTCCAGTAACTCAGGTGGCCCGTGTTGGGATACAGGATGCTTGGAAATAGAAGAATGAGAATTCTTCTTCAGGAGTGCCTGGTAGGGAATGTGCAGTGTCCAGACCTCCTGAGTTCTATAAAGTCCAGAGCAGAGAAACCCAAAGGAAGGGAGGAGGTGTAAATTGGGGGCTCCAAGGCACGATGGACCTAACCCTTCTCCTCACCCACAGGTCAGTCTTGGGAGTAGTTCTCTGCTGAAGTGACAAGACTTCCCATGTGACCCTCTGAGGTGGCTTCAAGCAGGACAAGACCTCCCTTTGGACCAATGGAGATCCTAGCTCCATAACTGCTCAGTTCACAGCCGGGACGATGGAGGATTTGGGCTGCAGCCCAGGCCTGAGCCTCCTGCCACTGACCCAGCCTCAGAGCCTTTAGCAAGAGACCACCCCTGCCGCCAGGGGCCCAGGGCTGGCCAGTGACTATGCGGCTTGGGCTGTGTGTGGTGGCCCTGGTTCTGAGCTGGACACACCTCACTGTGGGCAGCCGGGGGATCAAGGGCAAGAGGCAGAGACGTAGTGAGTACCAACTGGGCTGAGCCATCGTGGGCCTTGATGTGGGCGGGACTGGGAACCTACAGTGGCTTTCTTCTGTGAAGGCTGTTTCGATTGTCCCTGCTTTGTGAGGACTGTGGATTATCCAGTGGGCGGTTTCATTTGTTGAGATGTACTGGTCTGTAAACCTCTCACTATTGACCGCTTCCTTCCTCTTTGAGACTCTGCTTTCTGGCTCAACGCCTCTCTAGGAGGCCCTTTGACCCAACACCAGTTTTGTAGGGTATCCATGGTGATGCTTCCTACTGTGGAGAGAGTCCCTGCCTGAGATACCCAATTCCCCCATCCAGGCTCAGGCATTCAGGGCACCTCTGTGCACCGCAAACCTCTGGACAGGGGCGCTGCACATGTGGGCAGCAAGCACCCAGCTTCCGTTGCCAGATGACAGAGAAGGGAGGCGAGTTTCTCCAGTAAGTTAATCTGTAGGATTCCCGGATCCGAAGCCAGCATGCCCTTCAAAGGCAGCTTACAGAGGCAATAACCTTCTGTGTAAGGTGACCTGCCAGAGTTTTGAGCATAAGTAAAGCCCATAGTCTCAGCGCTGGGGAGGCTGGGAGAGGATTGCCATGATTCTGATGCTAGAGTTTGATGATATACAGTGAGAAACTTTTGAAATGTTTTAAAAATCAAAACTAAAAAAAAAAAAACAAACCAAAAAACCAGGGTGGATAGATAGTGGTTAGAGGTGTTTACTGTTCTTGCAGGGGACCTGGGTTCAGTTTCCCAGGGCTCATGTTGGGCAGTCACAACCACCTGTAACTCCAGGGGTGTAATACCTGTGAGTTCTATGGACACCTGCACTCATGTGTACATACTCCCCCCCTACACACACACACACATACACATGTATAAGCTTAATTAAAATAAGTCTTTCATAAAAGAAAAGAAAGTACAGTCTCCCTCCTCCCCCATTCACTTGAAGCCCAATCTTGCTATGTAGCCCAGGCTGGCCCAGACTCTTTATGTAGGCCTCTAATTTGCATTCACTCTCCTGTCCCAGTCTCCCTCATGCTAGGTTTGTGGTTACTCATCACGGAGCCAAATGAGCCCAGCGTCTTTTAAAATAATTTGCTAAAGTTCAAAGTTAATGTGTCAACCTCCTGGCCTGACGCAAGCATCTCTTACCCTCCGCTCAAAAGCCGAAGTGATGGAGGCATCGTGTACCGGGAGTGGCCAGTGTTTGCTAGGGACCCTGCCAGAGAGTTGGGTGGGGACCTCTCGATCCCAAGGCCTTGTCCCTCTTTCGACATACCCCATCAAGGACTGTCATGTCAGGCAGGCAGGAAGTCTTTTCGAAGTCTCGCCCAGTTCCCCCTGGCTTTACTTTTCTTGTGAGACTGATGCCTGCAAGCCAGAGAAGGCTGAGGGCCAACGCTCTCTACAGGAGCAACTCGGCCCAGGGAGGGAGGGAGGCTCAGGGAATCGGTGAAGCTGAACAGTTAGGAACGGTGATGTTCCAACAGCAGCCATCTTTTCACACTCCTTCCCACACCGCTGCTGTGGCCAGTGTTTTGGACTCTGTGGACCAGATGCGCTTTAGTGGTTTATAATCAGTCTCCTTTATTTCCGTAATGGGGAGGGGGTCATAGAGACACTGAGATGAAGGGGGGGCAGCCTCACTCATGTAAAAGGCGCAGTGACCCTGCTCACCCACAGCGGGTCACATGCCCACTGACACAGGTGACCATCAGACCTGGGTTCAGGCTCTGAAGTGGGGTTTAGTGGGACCAGCTTCCAGCTGTGGCTAGCAAACAGCAATTTCCATAGGCTTGATTTTGACCCAGCCACATCTGGTGTCTGGGCAGTGTGTGCATGTCAGAGTGTGGTGCAGGGGAGGAGAGAACTCCAGTGCTGAGGGTCACCAGGCACGAGGGTGTGTGCTGTCAATTGGTCCTTGTTGCTTGGTGATCCTGAAACACTCTCTCTGAGGTCATGTCACTGTACAGGAGCATAGGCAGACATAAAGGGGATGGCAGACAGAGATATGGGTATATTGTAGGCTTGTTTGTGTGCTGGGGATAGAACTCAGCCTCAGGCATGCACACCTCAACCACACATACACACACATATATGTAAATGTTATATGTATTTATATATCTAAAAATTGTATGTGTGTTCATGTTTTTATGACACTACTGGCGTGTGGCAGGCAGAGGACAGCCTCCAGGTGTCAGTCCTCAACCTTTCCCCTTTGCTTGAGACACAGGCTTTCTTCACTGCTCTGAGCCAGGGTAGCTGGTCTGTGAACGTCAGGAGATTCTGCTCCCCTTTTCTACATAGGTATGAGACTGTAGATGCTTTTCATATGGGGCTCAGGCCTTATATGGGTCCTAGGGAATCTGAAATCAGGTCACCAGGTAGTCACTGGTTACTCTGAAATCAAAGTACTGTGTAGCAAGTACTTTATATCTGATGAACCATCTATGCCTATTTTTCCTTTCTTTTTTCTTTTTTCTTTTTGGCAACTTTCGTATACTGCAAAGTCCCACTCAGACTTCAGTTCACCAGGACCATTTTGTGCTATGTTTCTGGGCATTAGGGGAGGGAAGGAAGAAGGCCAGGGTACGTACGTGTGGAAGGATGTTGGGTAGCGGCCAGCTGAGGAGTGGCTCGATGTGCAGAGGAACCCCTGACTTTTGACTGACTGCCATACTTCTTGAACTTGTCAGCCAGTCACCAATAGCCACTTGTGAGATCGGATTGGACCTCAAGTGCTTTCAACCTGGAAATGTGTGATCTTCAAGTCTGAGAGATGATCTCCCTATACAGAGCAGGAGGGAGAATGCCCAGTCGCGCCCCCCCCCCCTTTATATGAGACATAATCTTGCCACATAGGCCTGGTTGGCCCAGAACTCTCTGTGTAGGCCTACGTAGGTCATGAAGCCCAGGGAAGCCCCCTCCCGCTCACTGAGGAGCCTCTTCCCTCTCTTCTGCCTCAACCTTTCTAGGATCCCTGAATCTCACTATGCCATCTTTCACCCCAGCTCTTACACCCAGCATACCTTCCCTTAGTACCTTTTCCTTTTTGATTCCAGGACTCCCTACTGAGTCCTGCCCTGAGGCCTTTCTACCCTCCTCATTGCCTACTCCCCCCCCCCACTGCCTGCTCCCCTCACTGCCTGCTCCCCTCACTGCCTGCTCCCCTCACACACTGCCTGCTCCCTCACACACTGCCTGCTCCCCTCACTGCCTGCTCCCCCTCACTGCCTGCTCCCCTCACACACTGCCTGCTCCCTCACACACTGCCTGCTCCCCTCACTGCCTGCTCCCCCTCACTGCCTGCTCCCCCTCACTGCCTGCTCCCCCTCACTGCCTGCTCCCCCTCACTGCCTGCTCCCCCTCACTGTCTGCTCCCCTCACTGCCTGCTCCCCTCACTGCCTGCTCCCCTCACACACTGCCTGCTCCCCTCACACACTGCCTGCTCCCCCACACACTGCCTGCTCCCTCACACACTGCCTGCTCCCTCACACACTGCCTGCTCCCCTCACACACTGCCTGCTCCCTCACACACTGCCTGCTCCCCCTCACTGTCTGCTCCCCCTCACTGCCTGCTCCCCTCACTGCCTGCTCCCCTCACTGCCTGCTCCCCTCACACACTGCCTGCTCCCCTCACACACTGCCTGCTCCCTCACACACTGCCTGCTCCCTCACACACTGCCTGCTCCCCTCACTGCCTGCTCCCCTCACTGCCTGCTCCCCTCACACACTGCCTGCTCCCCTCACACACTGCCTGCTCCCTCACACACTGCCTGCTCCCTCACACACTGCCTGCTCCCCTCACACACTGCCTGCTCCCTCACACACTGCCTGCTCCCCCTCACTGTCTGCTCCCCCTCACTGCCTGCTCCCCTCACTGCCTGCTCCCCCTCACTGCCTGCTCCCCCTCACTGCCTGCTCCCCCCCCCGCCTGCTCCCCCCCCCCGCCTGCTCCCCTCACTGCCTGCTCCCCTCACTGCCTGCTCCCCCTCACTGCCTGCTCCCCCCACCTGCTCCCCACACACACTGCCTGCTTCCCCTCACTGCCCATGCTCAAGTGCCATCTCTCTCATTCAGCCCTTTCTTGTTCCTTGGAAACTACACTGAAAACCAGTGAATACAGCCATGATGGTGATAATCTGTAATCTTAGCACTTGGGAGGTTGAAGCAGGATTGTTGAGTGTTGTGAGTTAAAGGCTAGCCTGGGCTACATAGTGAGCCTAACCTGGACTATAGAGGGAAACCTTATCTAAAAAGAAAGGAGGAAGAGAGAGCTCCTGACCTGTGCCAGATGGAGCTGGAAAAGGACCTGGGGTGGGGAAGACACCAGTCCCCCCAGTGTTGTAAGACTAGGGAGCACAGTAACTGAGAGTCCTGGGAGGGCTTGAGTGTCTGCTCTGGAGTGGATGCAGCCAGGAGCTGGGAACTGGTTAACCACAGACTTATCTCCCCTAACCCCCACAGCAGGCTCTGTCTCATAGGAGGCCAGCACCTATCAGCATGGAACCCCTACTCCCCCCACCACCGCTGGCATGAAGTCCCTGCACCTGGTTGCCTAGCGCTGCATCCAGGCTGGGGAGTCACTGCTGCAGGGAGGAGCAGAGGCCAGCTGGGATAAGAAGTCTGGACTGGCTCTCTCTTGAGCTGCAGCTGAGGAGAGATCACCAAGAGGCTTCCAATGGAGACCTGGCCAGCCTCCGGCAGGCAGGGAGGAGCATACTGAAAGGCAGCTGGCTTAGACTCCCAATCCTCTTGGGCTCAGTGAACATAGCCTCTGGTCCAGGGACCCCAGGATTAGATCTCACTCCAAGAAGGACCCATATTAGCTTTACTTTCTTTCCTTTCACAGGCCCTTCTTGCCCATCCTCTACCCACCCGCATGCCTCAGGCCTCCCTCCCGAACCCAGATGTTCCCCACAAACACTGTCACCATTTCCACAGACTCCCTCATTGACCTAGCCCACCTGAGTTCCCACGTGTGGCCAACACCACTCCTTACTCTCCAGTGCATGCTTGCCACCATCGTCTGTGTTCACACCACCCCCTCCTTGAGACCTGACACCACACACTACCCTCCGCCCAACACTAGTTAGCTCCACCCCATGAGTCTCAATCCTTCCCTGGGCTCCCATTCAGAAACAAGACAGATTCTGCCCTCCCAAGTCCTTTCTAGAGAGCACAAAGGAACATCAAGTGGTTATATCTACCATGATTGATCCAAATGCTGGAGGAAGGTGACCACAGGAAAAGATGCCATCCAGACTTGAGGTGAACAGGGAGGATTTCCTGGAGTAGAGACGAAGTTCTGAGGCTTTGAAGACTGCAGAGTGTTCTAGGCTAAAGGGATAACGTAGAAGTGGTGCATTTTGGGAAATGGTTACTGCTTAGGGTGTGCTGAGGACGGAGTTGAGTGGAATTACCTCGGGGAAACATTTTAGTCCACTGGAAAGTAAGTTTTAATTTTAGAAGTGATATAGTGTTTCAGGTAGAGGTGGGAGGTCACCACATGGTTGGTTATTGAGGAATGCTGGGCCATGAGAAGTGCTGGGGAGAAGGGACCAGGAGCAGGAAGCTGTGTTTCAAGAGGGGCTGGCAGAGCTACCAGGCAAGGCCATCACAGCAACAGTGGTACCCTCTTCATCTCTGCCCTGAGTATTGAACCTAGGGCATCAAACATGCTAAGCAAGTCTCTGCCACTGAGCCACACCCCCAGCCTGCAACTAGAGCCTGAGTGAGTGGTAGACGGAGTTGACTGAGGCCACAGGCAGCACAAGGGAGGCGCAGCCTTGCCTGTCTGACCAGAAAAAGGAACTTGAGGATCTGGAGAAATGGTTAAAAGCACTGGCTTCCCTTGCAGAGGACCTGGGTTCAATTCCTAGCACTCATAAGTCAGTTCACAACCATCTATAATTCAAGTTCCAGGAGACCCAACACCCTCTGGCTTCTAGCACCAGGTACACGTGGCACACAGATGTACATGCAGGCAAAACACCCATGCATAGAATTTTGTTTTTAAATATACCCGAGCAGCAGAGAGGCAAATAGGAAAGGCTGGTGTCCTGTCTAAATGCCTCCTGTCCTTGAGCCTGAGAAGTCTCTCCAGCTAGGCTGGTGGCCCAGGGGCCAGACATCATGGAATGCAGCAGGAGCAAGTTCTAGCTGGTCCTTTTCCTCACCAGTGGGACAAAGCCTTGTCTTCCTTCTGGGGCCACTCCAGGGCAGTCAGCACCTTAGAGCCTTTGCCCAGGCTGTTTCTCCTGGGAAGCACATGCCCTTCCCCTAGCTAGCTGACTCAGAGAGTGAGTGCTCACTACTCCTCTGCAGCTATTAGCCACCGTGCCAATCCTGCTTCCCCGGGGCTGGCTAGACCTTTGTCACCATAACCTAGCACCCAGCTCCCAGCAGTCCTGGGATCCTGCTAGCTGTGCAGTGAATGGTGGGGATGAAGGGGCCTCGGCTGCCCCTTTGTAGTTTTGTTGTTCATTTTTGAGACAAAGTCTCAAATAGCCCAGGCTATTGAGAAAGATCTTAAACTTTGATCCCCCTGCCTCTACCTCCTGATTGTTGGAGTTACAGACTTGCACTACCACACTGATGTAATGCTGGGTTGGGAGTCCAGGCTTCCTGCATGCTAGGCAAGCACTCTAGCCACCCAGCTACAGCCCCAATCTCTCCCCTTTTGCATCCTCTACACTTCCCCTGAACACACATCATCTCCCTTGGTTCCTCCTTCAAGATCCCCCATGTGAGTACTGGTCCTGCCTCCATGGACCCCCCCCACACACACACACACCCTGTAGTAAGAGGTTTCTAGCCCAGACTTTCTGGCCTAGCCTCAAGGTTGGGACCCGCAGACCCGCAGTCCCAAAGTCCCACAGAGACACACAGACACTTACATTAATTTTAGGCTGATTGGACTAAGGCCCAGGCATATCACTTGCTAACTCTTTACCCTTAATCTAACCCATGGCTCTTATCCTGTCCAGCCATGTGGCTCGGTAGCTTTTCTCAGAGCAGCATAGTTGTCCTCTGCTTCTTCTGGCCTCTCTCTGGCATTCTGCTCTGTTCTGCCTGTTCCTAGAGTCTGCTTAGTCTGGTAGCCCCGCCCACACTTCCTGTCTGCCTTTGGTCAATCAGCACTTTTTATTAAACTCATAGGCGGGGACAATTATTTACAATGTAAATCATAAATCCACTCCCCCCCCCCAGCTGTCCCTTTTCTCTCTGCCACTCCCCAGACTCCCTCCTCTGAGAGTGTCATGGGCTCTAGTTCCACCCTGGTGAGCACTCCTTGGTTCACCAAGCTGACCCACGCCCATCACTGAGTCCCCACATTTGAGCTTTCAAGCCCCCATGCCAGCTTCTTCCTGTCCTCTAACCCAGCCAACGCCGCCACTTCATCCCTGTATCGTGACGCTTCCATCCCTTCAGGTCTTTACTCCATCCATTTCCCTGCCTCGGAGTCGGGGATCCTAATACACCCTCCTCCCCTCTTCCCTTTTCCTTCTTCCCTGATTTTTCCTCCTCCTTGCCTTCCTCTTATCTCCCTCACCCCCTTTCTTCCAGACAAGGTCATGGCAATCCTCCTGCCTCAGGCTCCTGAGTGCTAGCATTGCTCGCTCTCTCTCACTTTGTACTACTTTATTCTGGAAGCCTTCTCTTCCGTTCCCTCCCCAGATCACTGCGGAGCGGCCCTTTCCCTTCTCAAAGTCATACTGTCAGTGACCACAATAGTCCAGCCATGTAGGCATGTTTCAAAGCGACATGTATTGGCTCCTCCGAGCCCCGTTCCCCCTTTCACCCTGGTTCCTCTTCCACTCTGCCAGCTCCCACCTCTCCAAGATCCTCCCCCACCTTTTTTCAAGCCTTTTTTTAAATGGGGATATAATAAAACATTCGGAGATATCAGAGGGATCTACTCACAGTCAGTCTAGGAGGATCAGACAGTGGTAACTCACACCTTTAATCCCAGCACAGGGAATATCCCGGGAGTGGTGACCTACGCCCTTAATCCAAGTTCAAGGTCATTTTAGTTTACAGGAGTTCCAGGCTCCCAGGCAGGCAGTGATGGTGGCACACCTTAACTGAACAGAGAAAGTATTTAAGGCAGGCATAGAAAGACAGAGCAGGCAGAAGAAGCCATGGCTCACACTGTTAGTCCCAGCACTTGGGAAGCAGAGGCAAGAGAATCTCTGTGAGTTTAAAGCCAGCCTGGTCTTCAAAGCAAGTTCCAGGACAGCCAGGACTGTTACACAGAAAATTCTGTCTGCAAAAACAAAAACAAACAAAAAGAGGTGGATCTGATATCTCTGACTGTTTTATTATATTCCCACACTTTTTCCCTGTGCTTCTCTGTGGAGCACAGGAGCTGCTGGGGCACAGCCTGAGAGCTTCATCCCTCTAGCCTTACACTTACCAGCCCTGACCCTGCCTCACTGCTCCCCTCCACAGTCACTCTTAATGAAGGGGTTACTTCCTTCTTAGATTCCTCCATTCCTTTTATTTCCCACTCCCTGCCCTCTGCATCTGCTGTATCGACTTCCGGTGTGGTTACCAACCATACCTGCTGCTGATCCCTTATTTGACTGGGGTCTTCAGCTTGTTGGTACCTCCTTCCTCTCCTCTTCCTGTGGCTCATGTGATGCAGGATGCTTCTCAGCATCTTTGCCAGTCTTTCAGTTGGGTTCATCAAGGCTGTAACCTCTCCCTTCCCTGTCTTCCTCTGCATCTAGTCTCTGGGTCTCACCACACTGTCTGTCTTTTTGTGTGCCTGTGGAGTGCTTGTTTTGTTTGGGGTTTTGGTTTTATTAACGCAGGGTCTCAGCTTAGCTGAGACTAGCTTAGAACTTGCTGTATGGCCAACACTGGCCTCGAACTCCAGATCCTCTTGCTTCTCCCTCCCAAGTTCTGGGAGTATAGTCCTGCAGCAGCATGCCTGGCGTCACACGTGCCTCCACTGTCAATCTATTGACCAACTTCATCTTTTGAGCTCCAAGACCCAGAGGCCCCACTACCCGATGGCCACCTTTTCTGAGTGTCCCACAGAACATGCCTAAGCACCTTCTCAACTCCCCCAAGCATGTTCTTCTGGAATTCTGACCCGGTGGAGTCCTCCCTCAGACCACAAGCAACTCAGCACCTGGTCTTTGGCATCTGCCACCTGCAGATCTCAGGCCTGTTTGCCCTTTTCTGAGCTCTTGGTCCTGCCCCAGCTCATCACTTTTTGAAGCTGGTTCCCACTAAGCCTCCTGGGCCAGCCTCACATTAGAAATCCTCCTGCCTCAGCTTCCAGTGAGGACTGCAGGTGAACAATGCCACCTGCCTTCCCTGCTTGAGAGTTTAACCTGGGCATCTTCCTGCTCCCCCCGTTGCCTCTTCAGCCCATTGTCCACTGTAATGAGGGGACTTCTAAAGGGAGGTCCTGCCCATGGCCCAGCTGGCCTACCTTGCCAACTTTGAGCTCGTATCTTTGTATAGGTTTGAGACTCTTCCTGGTTTGGCCTTCTCTGTCGGCACCCCATGTTACTGTTCTTGGAACATGCTCCTCCTCTGCTGACTCTGGGTGATGACCCTGGGTGTAGCTCACTCTCTTAGCCAATACCAGCATCAACTGAGAAAAACACAGTGTGCCAGTTGAGTGGACAGTGAACACTGGGGCAATGAGGAGGCCTGTGCAATTTTGTCCTTCTGTTTGTCTTTCTAGACAGGGTTTTTCTGTGTGTCCTGGCTGTTCTGGAACTCAAGTGTAGTCCAGGCTAGCCTCAAACTCACAGACTCCTGCCTGCCTCTGTCTCTTGAGTGCTGGGATTGGTGTGTGCCATCACCACCAGGCACAAATCTGTTCTTAACAGAAAGACCGAGAAGAGAGGATAAATATTGAAATCTTGCTATCACAAGCTGAGCGTCATTATGCAGGCCCCCAGTGTCCCAGTACTTGAGAGGCTGAGGGAGGGGACTTGAAAGTTCAAGGCTAGTCAGGATCTATAAAGCAAGTTCAAGGCTAACCTGGGCAACTTAGTGACCCCCTATCTCAAAGTAAGAAGGAGGAGACTGGGTGTGTGGCTCAGTGGGCCTTGCATCATTCTCCAGTGCTGAAAACAGGAACAAAGGGATTAACCCCCCCCCTGCGGAGACTGTCAGGGGGCACCTGGGGAGATAGAAGTCTCTGTCCCACCCAGCCAGCCCTGCAGCAGACCAGTCCCAAATACATATACAGAGGCTTATTTTAATCACAAGCTGGTTGGCCTATGGCTCAGGTTTATTACTATCTAACTCTTACAATTTGAGTTAACCCATATTTCTATTGATGTTTGGCCATGTGTTTACCTTTTTGCTCAATGCAGCCTTCTCATCCTACTTCCTCTGCATCTCACTGTCGTATGCTTTGCTCTTCTGCTTCCCAGAATTCTCCTAGTCTGCTTGCCCCACCTCTACTTCCTGTCTAGCTTCTGCCCAATCGGCATTTTATTAAATCAATAGGAGTGACACATATTACGATGCAAAAGAGCATTGTCCCACAGCACCTGGGTCATCTCAGCCATGGACAAAAAAGCAAAACACCAGAGTGAGCATTCCTTTCCATAACAAATAAGGCAGTGACTCGAAGGACATTCCATGAAATGGAAGCAGTCCCTAACTTCTACAGCGACCCACACACTTGGTACCCAGCTGAACAAAGGCCTAAAGACTCTGCAGGGTTGCAGTGTGGCATTGAGGCATATCTGCCCCTTCAGTGACCATGCCAGGCAAAACTAAAGCAGTGTTTAATCTTACCAGCTCAGTACCACTGACTCCATGCAAGCAAGTTTCATATTAAAGAAGTCATTGAGCTATATGCTCTTGTTTCCATGCTTTCTGCAACAGCCTCCATCTGCCTTTCAGATGCTGTGCCCCTGGTGCCTGGAACACACACATTGGCTGATGCAGCGTGGCTCAGTAATTTATCCTCTTCATCTCCTCATCTGTAAGAAAGGAGGACTGATGGCTCACACCTGTCATCCCAGCACTTGGGAGGCAGAGGTGGGGAAATTGTTTCAAGTTCAAGGAAGCCTGGGCTACAGTGTGAGACCCTATCTTAAAAGCCAAAGAGCAAAGCTGGGAAAGTATTGTGATTGGTAGAGGTCTTGCCTAGCACAAAGCACTGTGTTTAATCCCTAGTGTATCATAAAAGTGGATGTGGTGGCACAAACTTCTGATCCCAGCACTTAAGAAAGTGAAAGCAGAAGAAGCTGGAGTTCAAGGCTAGCCTTGGCTACATAGGGAGTTTGAGAACAGCCTAGGCTTTACATGAGTAAAAGTTTCAAAAGTAAACAAATAAGACCAAGTGGTCTACAGACAAGGTGTCTGGGAAGTGCATCTTCCTTTTCTCTGTCCCCTCCCAGAGAGTCGCTGCACACAGTGGTCTGTCATCAGGGTTGCAAAAAGCCCTGAAGGAAGTAGTTCTGTTGGAATGGTGATGTCTGCCACCCCAGTCAATTGGAGCTGGGGGTGGGGGGGTAGTGGACCATAAGTTTGGGGCCAGCCTGTGTTACATAGTGAACCTTTCTCAAAATACAAACAAAACGCTGGGCATGGTGATGCACACCTTTAATTCCAGCACTTGGGAAGCAGAGGTAGATGGATCTCTATGAGTTCCAGGGCAGCCTGTTCTACATAGAAGGTCACAGGACAGTCAGGTTTTGTTGTATAGACCCTGTCTCAAAAATAAAAACAAAAGTAAGATCAGGGTTAATCCAGCACTCAGGAGGCAGAGGCAGTGACTTGATCTCTGAGTTCGAGACCAGCCTGGTCTACAGAGCAAATGCCGGGATAGCCAGGGCTACACAGAGAAACCCTGGCTCAAAAACAAACAAACACTGAAAACAAAAAAACAAACAAACAAAAAACAACAACAACAAAAAAAAAAACAAAAAAAAAAAACAAAAAAAAAGAAAAGAAAAAGTTGAGAAAAAAATAAAAATTTAAATTTAGAAACAGAGTCAGCAAGATGATACTGCCAAGCCTGACCTGGGACCCACATGGTAGAAGGAGGGAACGGAAAGTTGCCCTCTGACCCCCTCACATGCACAATCATACACACACACCACACACACACACACACACAATCAATCAATCAATAGATAGATAAATAAGTGCATGTGTGCATGCATGCATGCCAAACCAGAAAATAAACAGAGAAAGCAAGATGGCCAAGAAGGTAAAGAGTCTTGCAGCATAAGCCTTCTGACTGGATTTTGGTCCCCAGATTTCATTTAAAGGTGAAAGGCTATCCTCTGACCTCCCCTCCACACAAGTGCAGCCCCACACACATGCCCACCTACCCCCTCACCTATCCCACACTACCCCATCCACAACAACAATTACTACTAATAGTAATAAAAAGCCCAAAGTCCAAATGGGCCAGGGGGGATGGCTCAGTGGGTTCTTCTAGATGTTAACAGGAGGATGTAAGGAAAAGGTTTGCAAGCAAGAGGACCTGAGTTGGAATCCACAGTTCCCACACTACTGAAAAACAAACAAACAAAACCAGCCATGCACGCCTGTAACCCCAGCATTGTGGAGCAGAAGACAGGCAGATCAGTGAGCCTAGCCAAAATAGCCAGCTTCAGGACACGTGAGAGACCCTGTCTCGTGGCATTGAAGCAAGCAGTGTCAGAGGAAGAAACTCAGGGTCCTTCTCTGGCCCCCCCATCTGTGTGCACATGGGATGCACACCTGCACACACACATGCATGCACCATACCACACGTAAAATTAATAGACAAACAATCCCGCTGAGATTCATTTCATGCCCTGGTTTCAGGTCTCACCTGCAGCGATAACCTTTTCCTTACATCCTCCTGTTAACATCTAGAAGAATCCTATGAAAGGGCTCTCGAAGGGAAACACTGCCCACAGGACTGGGGTTCCTTATCTCCCACCATTTTCTCCCCAGATCATCTGCATTCTTCCCTTGCCCCATCTCGTCCTGTCCCTTCCAGAACCCTTATTTCTACTCTCTAAAGCACAAATTTCCTTCGAGAAGGGCCCCATGACAACTTCTTTTCTCTCCCTTCCTCTTTTTCTTTCCTCCTCTTCCTCTTCATCCTCCTCCTCCTCCTCCCTCTTTGATGGTCTCTTACTATTTTGCCCTGGTCTGGCCCCAAACCCATAACCTCCTGACTAGATGCATGAGCCATCACACTGGCCTCGCCTGAACTCTTGAGTGCGGTGTTGCTGTTTTGGGGCCTTGGGCACTCACGTATGGATGAGTGTGTATCCCACTGAAGGCCAGTTTCTTTACACAGGGACCCATTTATTTGACACTTGACTTCTGCTCACCCTGCATGTGTCACATGGAAGGTGACAGGAGCGTATGGGCTGACCAGTTATTGAAGGAACAGAATGAAAGCTGAGTCCCCGTGCTTCTGTGGAAGGACACCCTGCCTTCAAGGATAACACTAAACCAACATGTTTCAACCCCAGCATCACAGACATTTTGGACTACACGATTATTTTGTCCAGGGCTGGTCCACACATTGGAGGATGTTCAAGAGTTTCTCTTATCTTTACTCCCTTGATGTCAGTAACAACCCACTCCTTTGGTCCTAATGATCAAAAAAGTTCACAATCATCTAAGGCCCTCCTCTGGCCTCTGAGGGCAGCAGGCATGCACATGGTGCTCATATATACATGCAGGCAAAACACACACACACATAAAATAAATCTGTTTTTTTTTCTAAAGTTCTTAGGGTTGGGGGTTTACCTCCATAGAATGCTTATCTCAAATGTGCAAAGGATTAGGTTTGGTCCCCAGTACCACAAAAACCAGGTGTGGTGCCATCTACTTGGGATCCCAGCATTCAGGAGATAGAGGTAGGAGGAAGAGTTCAAGGTCATCTTCTGACTACATGAGACTCGGTCATTTTTTAAAAATAAAAATAGTCAAATGTCTCCGAAGAAGCAAAATCTCTCAAGTTGAAACCACTATTCTAGACATAGGTTACTATTTGCCTTTCAGGCTTTCTCCTTGCGACTTTTAATTCAGAATCCCCTTTGATCTTCAAACTTAACCAGCAATTGAAAAGCTTCCTTAGGTACCCAAGGCTGAAGTTTCCTCCCTCAGAGAGAGTTACATGAAGGTACAGGTCGAGTTTCATCTTTGTGGATATAGAACAAGTGTGTAGGCTCAGGATGTGCTGGATGGAGCCTGTAAGAAGTTAGCAGTGCAGATCTGGGCATCTGCCCTAGCTACTTAGTTAGGGCCCTAAGGCAGCGCTGCAGAGAGCCGTTTGTCCAACCCTAGCTTTTGAGATACACAGTCCCTATGTGCAGTGAAGCCCCCAAAGGATCACCTCCCATTCCTGTGGGAGCCTGGAAATACGGGATCTCTTCTACAGCCACCTTTTCATCCTTACTCTACCCTGCAGTCAGTGCTGAGGGGAGCCAAGCTTGTGCCAAGGGCTGTGAGCTCTGTTCAGAAGTCAATGGCTGCCTCAAGTGTTCGCCCAAGCTGTTCATTCTGCTGGAGAGGAACGACATCCGCCAGGTGGGCGTCTGCCTGCCATCCTGCCCGCCTGGATACTTTGATGCCAGAAACCCCGACATGAACAAATGCATCAGTGAGTGTGGGGTGGGAATGGAGAGGCCCTGGGTCCTGGGGGACTGTGCTTTGAACTAGTTAGTAATGCCCAGTGAGAAGCGTAAAGGGGATACAGGAAAGAAGGTGAGGCTCTTGTTTCAAGTATACAGGTAGACATTCTCTTCTGGTCCACAGGGATCCCACTATGTACAAACCAGAACTCCGCCTTCCTCTCTCCTTATCGGCACCCACCTCTGTTCCCACAGGTCACACTCTGTTCCATCTCATCTGTCAAGCCAGAGACTCAAAAGCTAGACCCTCACAGTTCTGCCCAACCCACTCACTAATCACAGCCCAGCTACTGACCTCCTCCTTCCCATGGTCATAGCTAGACTCCCGATATCTGTCTCCTACACCATGTCCATAGCCTGTCCATCCAGCCCACACTCTGCACTGCCACCAAGATGCTTCTGAGATTTACAACCTGGTACACATTCCTGCTGCTAGTCACCCTGTGTCAGCTCTGTGCTGGCTTCAGGAAACCCCTTGCCTGGCCACTCTGCCCTTTATGGCTCCCCTTGGCTTCTGGTTCTTTTTTTTTTTTTTTAATTTCATCCTGGCCACAGCTCCATATGTTACAAGGCACATGCTGCCCTGTCTCCATCCCATCCCTGTAACTACAACTGGGACATTCTGGGTGGCACTCAGTGAACCTATACATGTGAACCATACTGATGTTTCTTCCCTTGAACTATAGAACTCATTTCCAGACCTCAGATCACCGAGCCTCAAAAGCCTTTAGAGGAAGGCTGGGCAGAGGCGGCCACGGGTTCTCAAAAGCTGATAATTTAGAGGCATGAAGGGGAAATGCCTGGTGCCAGCTCAGCCTTCTGAATTCTGATATTGGCTTGGCTCCTAGCTTGTTGTATGACCTTGAGTGTGTCTCAGCACCTTGAAAGCTCACCCTTAAATTGGGAATATTGGTCTTGGCTCCTCATGTTGTTGGGAGACACACCTATAAACCTCTTGGTGTTTGGCACTCAATAAATGGTAACTGCTCTTGTTACTCGGTTCTTATTGTACTGGCAACCAAACCCAGGAATCTAAGCATCTAGTGGGAGCATGGAGGAGGGGAAGGGAGGCAAGGTTAAAATTAAGCCACCGGGACAAAGGTACAGAAGGAGGTGGATGGGTGGTGAGGTGAGGTGAGGTGAGGTGGACCCTGAGAGCCGCCCTCTTGAATTTCAGGGCACTGGGAAAGAGGGGGTTCCTGTATGTGCCAGAGTCCGGTAGGCTGGTAGCTGGTGCTCCAGGTGCCAGAGACTGGGAGGAAGCCAGTACCTCCCAGTGTTGGGAGGGGAAAGGTGGACAACCTGTCTGTTCCCAGCCAAGCCCTGTTCTGCCCACCTCCCGCAAAAGAGGGAGCTGGCAAGACAAGGAAGGGAGGGACCCAGGAGTCCAATCCAGGGGTTCCTGGAATTTGGTTTTGCACAGGGAGAGGAATTTGCCGTGGGACTGCCCCCACTCTTCTGGGCAGATTCTTTCTGCTCTGGGCAGGAGGAGATCCAGTGCTGGGGTGCTGGAGGTGCCCAGCAATGCACACAGGTTCTGTCTGGGGGTTCATTCTTCCATTCAGTCCTCTTTTTTAGAGGGGCTCTGGGATGCTATGGATGCTGAAACCATCTTCCCTGTCTCTACTGAGCCACAAAGGCCCCTCGTCTCCTAAAACCCTTGGGCCTCAACTTGGGTTCCAGGATCGGAGACTTCGTTTGGGTTCTGCTTGGCTGTTGTTGGCAAGAGTCCCAGTTAGTACTCGGCACTGACTACTTCAGTGTCCTCTCCTTGTCTCCTCCCCTTTGAAAGATTCCTCTGCAGGAATCCCAACCCTAGACCCAAATCAGGACCTCTGTGAGTGGGTGTGAGCAGTAGGCTTTGGGGCTGGGGTTAAAAGAATGTGTTCACGCTGGCCCGGGACCAAACTCCATTCTGCTCCTGTCCTCAGAATGCAAGATTGAGCGCTGTGAGGCCTGCTTCAGCCACAACTTCTGCACCAAGTGTCAGGAGGGCCTGTACTTACACAAGGGCCGCTGCTATCCAGCCTGTCCCGAGGGCTCCACCGCAGCCAACAGCACCATGGAGTGCAGCAGTCCTGGTAAGGAGGGTGTGGAAGGAGAGGCCCCAGAGCCCAGAGCAGAGAGGTGATGACCACAGAGTGAAGGGGCAGGCCAAGGGAAAGCTCACCTTCTGCAGCTACCTTTTGGGGGTTCTTTCTCTATGGCCTCTGGGCTCACACCTGAGGTCTGGACTGTGATTGGGTGGGTGAAGGGTGCCCTGGGGCACTCAGGGTGGGGAGGGGGTGGCCCCCTTTGCCTCTTCCTTCGCTCCCTCCTACTTCACTTCCTATCAGCACAATGTGAAATGAGTGAGTGGTCCCCATGGGGGCCCTGCTCCAAGAAGAGGAAGCTGTGTGGTTTCCGGAAGGGATCGGAAGAGCGGACACGCAGGGTGCTCCATGCTCCTGGAGGAGACCACTCTACCTGCACTGACATCAGAGAGACCCGGAAGTGTACAGTGCCCAGGACGCCATGTCCTGAGGGTAAGCTGCAGCTTCTGCCTACGGGGATGGTTATATCAACATCCCGCCAAGTCTCCCATGCTGTGCAAACTGGGGGCATATCCTGGCTGAGGACAGTGCCCTGAGATGCTCTGTGGCAGAAATTGAAACTTCTCTGGGCATGATCCATGTCCCATTTCTTCTGGGTGTTCATTTTAGAGAGCAGAGGCAGTTGAGGTGTGTTAAGCCCCAGAGACTAGGACCTATTCAGACAAGGCCACAAAGTCTAGAGTTGGCAATGAGACAGATACTGCCCACTCTGGTTTCAGAGGAAGCTGGTGGATGGCAGGAGACTGTTCCACTTGTACTAATACCTTCTTGAACAGCCAGGAAATGCTCTAGGGTCTTTGGGGTCCAAGTATTAAGGCAAAGGAGGGTGACTGGTGTGCTCTGTAGAGTGAGGTCTTCATCTCTTGTCCTTATGCTATATATCCTGAAGAGGCTGCAGCCAGAAGAGGCTTTGAGGCAACTTCCTATTGCCTTCCCACCCAGCTTCCTTGCCATGACCTTCTGAAGACACTTGGGTGCCCTTTGCTGATTTTTCTCCACTATCCAACTCTTGCAGGACAGAAGAGGAGGAAGGAGGGTCAAGGTCGGAAAGAGAGTGCCAATAGGCGTACTGCTAGGAAGAACAGCAAGGAGCTAGGCGCCAGCTCTCGGAGACACAGAGGGCAGCAGCAGCCACAGCCAGGGACAGCAGGGCCACTCACGTCAGTAGGACCCACCTAGGCATGTTGACCAGTCTCCAGATCTGTGTGGAAGAGTCTTGAGCTGTACTGCATAATAAGAACTTTCCAGAACTGGAGCATCTGGGACAGCAAGTCCACACATACTACACTCATCCACCCATCCATCCATGCATATCCAGGCGTACGTATGGCCACATCAGAAAACGTCAACACACACACATTCTTGAGGTCACTGAAGATACTTCCATCCTGTGGTCCAGCTGTACACTTAATGTGTGATGCTTTCAGAAGACATGTCTGAGAGAACTGTTCCCAGCATCTGAACGTAAACTTCAAGGAGTGGGACAGTCTGGAGGAATTTCTGGGACAGCATCTGCCTGGTGGATGGCAGATTAGAGCCAAAGCCTGAGCAGCTGCGAAGGGGGAGACAGCTTTCCCCTGTCCTGAGTGGCACCCCCAGCTGTGTGACTTGATTGTTGGAGATGAGAGTCATCACACATCCGTGGTACATATCAGGGCTGACCTGGCTTGGAAACTGCTTACAGGTTTATTTCAGATTAAAAAGAGAAGAAAAATGTTCTCCATCCATTTTCAGGGTGTGATATTTGGTGGGTATACATAGGAACAATGAAGGGAGGCCCAATTTTAAAAGCCACCTAATAGCCTAATGGCCAATTTTAGGGATACCTAGAGGATAGTCGCTAGGTTCTTTGCACTTAAAAAAAAAAATTTTAAAACATTTATCAGAATGTATGTGTGCCTGTGTGAGTTAGTGTGCATTATATGCATGCAGGTACTCCAGAAGCCACAGTTACAGAAGGCTGTAACTGCTGGGAATTGAACCCAGATCCTCAGTAAAAAAAAAAAAAAAAAAAAAAAAAAAAACAAAAAAAAACAAAAACCAGCAAGTGCTCTTAATCTCTGAGCTATCTATCTCTCCAGATCCATCTGAATTCTTTTTAATCAGAATCTGGTCTGTGGGTCAGCTGTGCCCTTGTTGGCAAGCAGCCTGTTGGGAATGAGACTCAGGTGCCATTCCAGACCTGGTTACCACATCCTGTGGGTTAACTAGGCTCCAGGTGGTCAGCACACACATCCTAGTCAAGAAGCACTCCTGCAATTCCTCTGTAGACGTACAGGCCAGCTCCGTGGGAAGACTTCCATCTGGGAGGTCAGGGTCTGATTCCAAAGGGTACCCCTAGGGAAAGGAGAGAGCAGGCTCACTGACAATGTTTGGGGCTGTCCTGGTCAAAGGTGGAATGACTTTGGGTGGCATTTTGGTATCTGCTGCGTCAGTGCAAACTAGGCTCTGGACCAAGTGGTTGGTTTCCACAGAGAGCCAGCCAACCCTCTTTCACAAAGCTCAGAGGATGATGGGAGAGACAGATGTTCATCAAATGAAGGGCAAGCAGAGGGAGTCAAGGGGAGGCTGAGTCTGGGACATACACGGAGCGTGTGAAAGTGAAGGAGGAAAAAAAGAGGAGACAAAGGTCAAAGACTTTCAGCCAGGTGGTAGTGCACGCCTGTAATCCCAGCACTCAGGAGGCAGAGGCAGGCGGATCTCTGTGAGTTCAAGGCCAGCCTGGTCTACAGAGTAAGTTCCAGGACAGCCAGGGCTATTACATAAAAAAACACTTGTCTCAGAAAAAAAAATTAAAGACTTTATCCAAGGGTGGCTTCTCAGAACACGGGAGATTTACAATCGGCTCTGAAGAAGACAAAATGGGAGGATTTAAAATAAAGATTAAAGTTTTGGGCCAGCAAGAGGGTTTAGTCAATGACAGGCTTGCCACCAAGCCAGAAGGCCTGGGTCAGATCTGAGACTCACATGTGGAAGAAGAGAAGTGACTCTCTTGAACGTTATCCTCTGACCTCCACATGTACACAGAGACATGGACACACACACATACACACACACATACACACACATAACACATACATACACACATACACACATATACACACACATACACACTGCATACAAACACATACATACACACACATATACACACACATACACACTGCATACACACACACACATACATACACACATAACACATACATATACACACATAACACATACATACACACACATATACACACACATACACACTGCATACACACATACACACACATACATACACACATAACACATACATACACACACATACACACATAACACATACATACACACACATACACACATACACACACACATACACACTGCATACACACATAACATACATACACACACATACATACACATATACACACACATACACACTGCATACACACACACACATAACACATACATACACACACATACATACACACATAACACATACATATACACACATAACACATACATACACATACATACACACACATATACATACACATACACACTGCATACACACATACACACACATACATACACACATAACACATACATACACATACATACACACATACACACACATAACACATACATACACACACATACACACTGCATACACACACATATACACACACATACACACACATACATACACACATAACACATACATACACACACATATACACATACACACACACATAACACATACATACACACACATATACACACATACACACACACATAACACATACATACACACACATACACACTGCATAAACACACATATACACACACATATACACACATACACACTGCATACACACACACTACATACATACACACACATACATACACATACACACATATACACACACTACATACATGCACACACACAAATAAAATTTTCTTAAAAGCAAACCAGTACACTAAAGAAAGTGTGTGAGGTAACATCCCCCAAAAAATCTTGCTTTTGGGTCGCTTACAAAGGGGTTCTACAGGAAGCTGTGGGGAGGGATGTCAGAAGGCAGCTCCCAGGGTAGCTAGGAACCAGATCTGGGTGGCCTGTTTTTCTGAAGCTGCCTGGTGGTGCTGTATGTCATTGGATGCTCTGGGTTCCATCCCTGGTTAAGGAGGCATCAGGGTGTGGCAGAGCGAGGCTGTTCATTCAATGCTTCCAGGAAGCAAGAGAGAATGCTTGTACCAAGGAAAGGCAGTGCTAGAGAAGTTTGTTCAGCAGACACTGGTGAGCTACATGGAATTTCAAATTACCGAGTAGCCACAGTGAATCTAGCCCAGCACTGGTTTCAAAAGAAAATGTCTTTTTATAGTTATTTTGTTTTTCAGGTTAGGATTTCTCTTTGCAGCTCTGGCTGTCCTGGAACTCACAGAGATCCACCTGCCTCTGCTTCCCAAGTGCTGAGATTAAAGGTGTGTATCATCACTGCCCAGCTAAAATACTCTTTTTAGTTTGTGAGCAGCATAAACAATTATTAGAGAAATCGTTCATGATTTTAACTAAGTCTTCCACATCCTGTGCATATGTTTACATGTATAGTATAATATCATTCTGTCACTAAAATTTTTGCCAGAAATTTAAATTGTATTTAGACTTCATAAAAACCAGGATTGAGTGAAGCAAAAAGATTTGCATCCTCAAGTTGTTTTGAGAATAATTCTCTAATAATTAAATTGAATATTTTGAGTTTTAAAATTCACCAATCAGCACTAAGAATTCAATTTTTTTCAGTTGCCCAGTGGTCATACTTGAAGTGCTTGATAGCACATGTGGCCAGTGATCATTGCCATAAAACAACACAGTTCACTATGCAGATGAAGCTGGCCTGGAACTCACAAAGACCTGTCTGCCCCTGGGTTCCAAGTACTGGGATTAAAGATATGTCCCACCTGGATCAACAACACAGTTCCATACGGGAGGTGTCCTGTGGCAGAAAGGTTGGTGTTCGAGGAACTGGAAGGAAGCCAGAGTGGCTAGAAGGCATGGAGCAAAGTGAACTGAAGTGATTCTAGAAAGATCCTCTCAGCTGGACTTGCTTTAATTCTGCAAACCCGAGTCGTAAGTAGAAGACTCTGTGACTGGATTTGCAGTTTGCAAAGTTCCTGTTGTCTACTGAGTGACTGGAGATGGTGCTCAGGAGGCTGTGCAGTCATCCAGGAGAGAGAGAGAGAGAGAGAGAGAGAGAGAGAGAGAGAGAGAGAGAGAGAGAGAGAGAGAGAGAGAGAGAGAGAGAGAGAGAGAGAGAGAGAGAGAGAGAGCTTAGAGGCTTGGACTAGGAAAATGGTGCTAGAAATGGAGAGAAATGAGCAAAGTCAAAGGCATTTGGGAATAAAGGGTTTGGTGATGCTGGGGGGTGTGGTGTGTGGAGAATGGTGTCAAGGTCTGGCTCAAACACCAGACAGACATGGCACAGTGTGCTGAGAGGGATGGCTGGGAGGGAGACCAGAGTAAGAAAAGGAGGAATATGCATCTGGCTTTAATTGTGTTGAGTTTGAAGTGGGGGAGACACTGCCTGACCAAACACGGGTCCTGCGAGGTTCTGGCTAGAGAAGATCACCAAAGCTGTGAGTCTGGAAGAGGCTAAGTTAAAAAAAAAAAAAATGGCATGAAGAGGGTGAAGCTTGGGCCCCAGCTGTGAGAATCTGGCGATCAGATGTGGAGGACCAACCAGCTGACAAGCTGGAAAAGGGGAGGTAGGAGGAATCATGGAGGGATAGCCAGCCCCAGGAATGGCAGAGAGGGAGGAGAGGGAAGGGGGGGGGGGGCTGAGAGGATCCAAAGATATCGGGAGACAAAATGGGGGGGGGGGGGGCTGGAATGGTTAGAAACTTAATATCACCAGTGACTTCTTTAGCCAGGGCTGTTTGTAGAGTGGGAGGAAGTCATCAATTCCTTCAGGATCTCCTTCAGCTAGAAAAGGAGGGAGGGGTAATACCATGGGAGTATGACATGGCTCCTGAGAGCCTTTTTTGTTTAAGACAGGGTCTCACTATATAGGGCTGACTGTCCTGGAACTTCCAGAGATCTGCCTGCCTCTGCCTTCTGAGTACTGTGATTAAAGGTATGTGCCACCACCCCAGTCTTTTTTTTTTTTTTTAAAAAAAAAAAAAAAAAGACAAAGACTAGAACATATTTTAAACCTTCTGGAAGAGCCTGGGAATGGGAAAGGTTGGATACACAGGAGAAAGGAGGGAGTGAGTAATGGGTTTGAGAGAGTAGTGTATTCTCTGGGACTGGGAGAGGGCAATGCAGATATGGGGAAGCTCACAAGGAAGTGCCTCTCAGGACCATGTACCTGCTCCCTCACATCGCAGGTCTCACTGCACTCAGGCCTGCCATCCCTTTACTGCTGCTTGGGACTGGGAGCCTGTGTTGGCACATGTCCCAAGCTTCCCACAGCAAGCTGTAGTCTCTCCCCTTGTCATATCTTGCCTTCTTTTCCTGCCGCTGCCAGTCTTTCTGAACTGGTCTGTGGTTTAGTCTTTACCATCTCCTTGGGTCTTTTGTTCTAATCCCTGACTTTCCGCCCTCCCGCCCTAGTCTCTGACTCCACTGATCCATAAGTTTCTCTTTGTTTAGCTTTCTTCTAGATCAACCCTCAGTCTCCATGTTTCTCAGCTGTCTCCACTTGGTATCATCCAGTCTCCCAGATCCTTAGATGTATCCGAGTGTGGCCAGCAGCCTACAATCATGGCCTCACCTGGGAACTTCCTAAACACACAGACTCTCAGGCCATACATAGATGTAAAAAACTCAAATTTGCCTTACGGCAAGGCGCCGTGAGCAAACTCAAGTACATATGCCACACTTATATAAGCTCTCTTTGAAAACCACATACAAACAAGTCCCAGAATGGGGGGGGGGTCCTCCTGATGCCTGTGTAACCCTGCTGATGCTCTGAGGAAGGACTCAGCTTCTGAGGAAGGACTCAGATTCTTTTTATTACTTTATCCATTCTCCCCCTCCCCCCAACTCCCAGAAGCTGCTGCTGGAGTCTGAAGAGCTCAGGGAAGGAGTCTGTGGCTCCCAAAAGTCTTGAGTATACAGATGTATACTTCAACCCTCAGCTTCCACATCTGCAGGATGACTAGTCAGGGAACATTCTCATCCTGGTACCTGAGAACTTCTATATTCGACCCTCACACAATGTGAATACAGTGAGCCCGGGGTCTATTCTTGTCTGTTTCTGAACTGGATGGTGATGCAGGTTTAAAAGTGATGACTGGTTATCTGCTCACAGTCCTAAAACACCCACAAGAGGCTGAAACACTAGGGCCGCCAACAACCAAGATGGTCCTGGAATGGTCCATGGTACTTTGGAGGGGCCATCTATGTGTCAAGATGCCTGGCTGCCTCTCCCTGCTCCAGGTTTAGATGGTGAAATCACATAGTTCTATGTGGGTTTTTTGCCCACATGGTTTGGAAAATGTTAGCTCTCTCCTCTATAGGGTCACACTCTTCCCCAGACCAACACATTCCTGGCCATCTTTCCAACCTCCAGCTCTGGTATGTTTCCCATCCCATTGTTTGGGGTAATGAAGTTGTGTGTTTTCTGTATTTTTTTAAAGTGGGGATTTCCCCCTCTTCTCCGGTTTGTTTGGTTTGGTTCAGGAGGACTGGAACAGAGTTCAGGGTCAAGGCCCTGGTCCATGTCCTTGGCACAGGGCCAGGCCCCCAGGTGCTGGCTTTTTGCCTCAGACCCTCCAGCTATGGTTCTGCTGTGTGCTCAATGGGTAGCTGGTGGAAACCTTCATGGTGGTAGGGAAGGGGGAAACAGGCTTCGGGAACAGGTTCTATCTGGCAGGACTAAATGGTTTCACTGGAAAGGGAAGGAGCATGGTCTGTGCTGCAGGTGGAAATGATCAAGAACAAAAGCCTTATTATAGAAGGAGGCGAGCTGGAGATTGATCACCTGGGGGATGCTGAGGTGCAAGTGTACCAGGGTTGGGTGCACCTGCTGCGGTGTGGCCTACCTCCCCATGTCCCGGAGAAAGAACCAACAGAGTGAAGAATAAACATTTGGCAGGGTGCATGGTAGAACCCCTTATCATCAAGTCCAGTTCTGACTGGAATGAGTTCGCATTGGTGGGGTGTGGGAGAGCTAGCATTGTGAGCCTCTGCCTACCTCCAGTGGGCATTGCCTACCAGGTTGGTGTCTGAGGACAAGGGACTCTGGCCAGTGGCTGGAGAAGGTAACTTGGGTTAATGTCCTAGAGCCTTCCAGAACTTAAGTAGGAAATTGCGAAACAGGGCTGCATTTTGAAAGAGAAAGTATGTGAAAAATGGTTCCTCCCTTGCCTGCCCTCCCAGGGGCCTGGTGCAGGGAGGTGGGTGAGATGGATTCCTGGCTGTGCCCACTCCTGTGTGGGAAAGAGGGCAGAGGTGGACTCCCAGCAGCTGCCAGCCTCTGATTATTGATTATTGATGGTATGGTACACTTTCCCCATCTGTTGAACCTGGTCTATGGACAAGGCCAGCTGCTCCCTCCAGTTGAGTTTTGTGTCCTCGAAGGGATGGCTTCTAGAGGCTCCGTTTCCCACCACATGGACCATGGCTGTTGACTGAGGATTTGGAATGTCTTCAGGTTGAGCCAGGCCTGTCCATAAATTGGGAGGCATTTGGCGGTTCCATTGCCTTTGGCTCCCGGTCTTGGCTCAGCTCTGGCTGTCTTCTTCAAGGAGTTGTGTGGGCCTCCTGCCAGAATGCTTCCCTGGGAAACATTGAAGTGAGTTAAAGTCAACAATGAGTTCATCTCCAAAAAGAATAAGCCAGCAGCTCCAGGGCATGGAGACAGAAGGAGGCGGACCAGAGACTGGGGACAGAGTGGATAGGTGATGTTAGGGCAGCCAGACCAGATCCAAGTCTGGCAAAGACAGTGGTAGCTCAAGGGACAGCAGAAGCACTTTCTGACACCAGCCCTGGAAGGCAAACTTGGCACAAATGGCAAAGATGAGGAGGGTGTCACATCCCCAGAGACCGTGCAAAGTGTTCTTTTAAGGATTGGGGAGGCTGGGGTGATGGGTGGATGAACTGTGGCCCAGCTGTCCTCAGGCCTGCCTGGAGTGATGGGGTGTACACCAGGATAGACATTTGGGCAGGGGAAATGTCCTGCTGTGGTCTTATCTCAAGGGTTGGAACAGGAGATAGTTCTTGTTCTATCTGTTCCTGATAGATAGATTAGCTTCATGCTTGTTACAAAATCTGCCATTTGTGTGCATGCCAGGTACATGTGTGTGCAGATATGCATGTGTGTGTGTGTGTGTGTGTGTGTGTGTGTGTGTGTGTGTGTGTGTGTGTGTGTAGGCTAGAGGACAACCTTGGTTATTCCTCCAGAACTATTTACCTTGTCTTTTCAGACAGGCTCTTTACTGGTCTGGAGCTAAGTAGGTTGGGCTGGCTAGCCAGAAAGCTTCAGAGATCTACCTGCCCCTGCCTCCCCAGGGCAGAATCATGAGTGCAAGCCACTAGGCCCAGAATTTTAAAATGGGTTCTAGTGACCAAACTCAGGTCCTCTTCCTTGCAAGGTAAGTAAGCATCTTTACTGACCGAGGTATCTCCCCAGTCCAGAATATGACATTTAAATCTGAACATCCCTGCTTATTAGATATGTCTCTGAGGGCCCTACACAGGATTAGGGTTTCTGACTGTGCCAGGGCCTACTTCTGACTGCTCTTCCTGAAGGGCACTGGTCTGGTCTTGATTCACTTGGCCAAACTCCCTGTAGCATTCAGAAGTACCAAGTGGAGACACAGGAGCCAGCTGAAGCTGGAGCCATTCTCTGTGGGCACCAGAGTGGAATCTTCCCTCACTCCACCAGCACAAGGGCCGTGCTCCTGCTTGAGGACGGCATCCAGGCCTCCCCAATAAAAGCTACTTGTGCCAGGTTGAAATATACATAAGAAACCTAGCTCAGACCTCGACTATGCCCCCAGGGGCTCAGAGACTCTGGCAATGACTGCCTTGAATATACACTTGGCTTCTCTCCCAAGGGCAGGATCGTTGCCCGTAGACTGTGTTTGATTTCTCTCCTGCCCTCACATTCATTCTCCCAAGATATTTTATTGTACGAGGTATTTGCCTACCACGCATATTTACAATTCCTTCCCTGCCACCAAACCAACAAAGTGTCCATAGATATTGAGTCTCAATTTCTCACAAACACATTCTTGACGATTCCCATGCTTTTCCCTTCTCCTGTTTCCACCATTTCTTTCCCCTTTGAAAAACATACTTCATCCTCTGATCCTTCCCATCCCTCGCCATGCTAACCGAGTTTGCCTCTTTAATTTTTTTTTTTTTAATGTGCACTTGAAAGCTCTTCGGGTTATGGTCGTGACTTACCTTCTCCAAAAGTTTCCAGGATATCTGGCCAATGGCCTTTGCCTTCTGCTCTCGTGGACCAAAGTCTCATGAGTGAGAACAAGAGAATTGAGGAGAAGGTTCCATTTGGACTGTCCTCTTGTGTGCACGGGGCTGTCCTCTTGTGTGCACGGTGCTTATGGGTGTGTATGCTGGTGTGCGCACACGTCTGGAGAAGGCAGAGGTCAGCCTTGCATGTTGTCCCGCCACAGCAGTCCTCTTGTTTTTAGAGATAGGGTCTCATTGGCTTGGCACTTGTTAATTAAACTAGGCTGGCTAGCCATACCTTCCCAATGCTGGAATGACATGCATGTTCCATCACACCTAGATCTTTTTACTTGGGTTCTGGGAATTGAACTCAGGTCCTTGTGTTTACAAGACAAGCATTTTCTTGACTGAGCTACCTCTCTGGCCAGATTTTTTTTTTTTCTTTATCACCTGCCACCAGAGATGATAATTGTCGATGGTTCTGACTCCTTTTCCCGTCCAGGAGTAAAGGGGTGGAGGATGGAATCAGCACTGAAGATCGTTGGATCTGGTCCCAAAGCAATCTGACTTTCCATCCCCCTGTCATTTGGCCAGTACTGGTCCTGACCAGCTGACTTTCCAGGGGTACTGCCTGCTACTTTCATCCCCTGCACCGTCTTCTCTTCTTACCACCTACTGGTACCCAGTACAAAGGGACAATACTGGTTGGGTTATTTGTCAACTTGACTGACACAGAATTATCTGAGAATAGGAATCCCAGTTGAGAAGTCCCATCAGACTAGCCACACAGGCAGGTCTGTGGGGAAATTTTCTTGATTAATGATTGACATGGGTGGGTCCAGTCCACTGTGGGTGATGCCACCCCTGGGCAGATGATGCTGGATATATGAGAAAGCAGACAGAGCAAGTCACGGAGACTAAGGCACTAAGCAACACTCCTCTGAGGCCTTTGCTTCAGTTCCTGCCTCCAGGTTCCTGCCCTGACTTCCCTCAAGGCAGGAACTCCTTGAACTGTGATCAGGACTTGTAAGATAAATAAACTCTTTCCTTCCCAAGTTGATTTTGGTCACGATGCTTATCATAGCAATAGAAAGCAAATGAACACCGGGAATATCACGTGTCCATATGCTGTACAACTTGTTTCCATACCATGCACATCTATAGCTAGTCTCTGTGAAGCACCCCTGCCTTAGGGAATAGTCCCCTCTGGATTGCTGTGGATTATCCATCCATTTTCAGCTTATCTATGGCTGCACCCTCTAGTTGAATGTCCCTTCCAGGAATCAGTATTTGAGGCCAGTCCTGTTGAGAGTGGCTGAGGTGGTGATCTGAGATAGCCAGTCTCTTGTTTCCATGGCATGGGCACCTCTACTGCAAAGATGGTCAATGTGCCTAAAACCTGAAGGACTTATGTAAGAAATGTGGCAAGCATCAGCCTCGTATAGTGACCCAGTATAAGAAGCATTAGGGTTCCCTGTACACCCAAAGAAGGCAGCACTACCATTGGAAGCAGGGTAGCTGTTATGGGCAAACAAAGCCAAGTTTCCAAAACCACAAAGAAGATGGTGCTCAGAGTGAGTGTGTCAAACCTAACTGAAGATCCAAGGGGTTGCTGGTCCTTAAGAGGTGCAGGCATTTTGAACTGGGAAGAGACAAGAAGAGAAAGGGTTAAGTGATCCAGTCCTAAAGTGTGTTATCTAAGAGGAAAGTACTAACGCAGTAGAAAAATTACCTGTTGGAGAATAAAATTATTGTTAGTCATGAAAAAAGAGAAAGAAAGAAGGAAGAAGGAAAGAAAGAAATAAAAAAAAGAAGGAAGGAAAGAGAGAGAGAGAAAGAGGGCTTGAGGCATTCACCGCTGCTCAGGACTCCCAAGGATACACAATCTAAGTACAGCTAACGTTTATGTGGTGCTTATCCCTGCTCAACCTTGGCTTTACAATGCTTCACTAACTCAGCCTTGTCATGTGGACCACTATCGTTATGCCTGTTTTATAGATGAGGAAACTGAGGCACAGACAGTGGATTGGAGCCCCTTAGCATGGCCCTGCTGTTACATAGCTGGAGATGATACACTTGCTATGCCTGTTTCCCTGTCTGCATGTGTTATTATCCTACTTGTTCAGAATCTCACTCCTTTACAGGGAGAGGGATTCCAGGGGTCGGATAAACAACGCCCACCATTCACAGTGCCTTCTACCAGCCTCCAGCTCTCCACTCAAGCCCACCGACATCCATTGCTCATGACTGCTCAGGGTGGGCATGGCACAGCTATGGCTGGAAGCATGTATCCCAGTGTCATGTCCCAATGGCTTCGTCAGCCTGAAGACCCCAATGGGCCAGGGCCATAGACAAAACAGTCTCTCCCCTCCTGCTTTGACTCAAGGCCACCAGAGTCAGTCTTAGAGAATCCAGTTGAAAGAAGTTTTTGAGTGGCATTCCTTCTTGAAGTTCCCTCCTTTTTGAGAATAGAGGGGGAAATCCTGGGTCTCCTTGTGGGATGGGGCACACACCTGACAGATCTTATTTGGCCTCCGACAGCTTCTCTGCCCCTCCCCACGAAATCTAAACCTCTGCAAAGAGCCCTCTGCTGGCCCACGAAAGCATCATTACATTCAGATATATAGGGTGCCTGGTTTGAATTTCCAGCCCTGCAGTGTGTGTGGGGAGGGGTGGCGTACTCCATATTGGAATGGGGAACGCTCTCAGAGGAAGGACACACTGACAACTGCACCATCTGTCTGTTGCGTGGCCTAGTCAACTCGGGGAATGTACACCACAGTGTCCTTGGATAGGGATGTGGACAAGGGACCTTGTAAAGGGCCAACGAGTAAAAATACTCTTAGGCTCTGCAGACCATATGTTGTCTGTTGTGGCAATTCATCTCCCCTTGTAGTGCCAAAGAACCAGAGGCCATATGTAAACAAATGGTGTGGCTGTGCTCCAGTAAAACTTTATTTATGAACCCTGAAATTTGAATTTTATATCACTTTCATGCGTCATAAAATGTTATTTTTATTTTGACTTTTTCGATCATTCAAGAAACTAAAATCCATTCTTAGCTTTAGGGCCATATAAAAATAGGCAGTGGGTGGGGTTTGGCTAGTGGGCTGTAAGTCTGCCTATCCCTGTGATGGGAAATAAGCTAAATGATTGGTTCACATTTTGATTGTTTGTTTGTTTATGGGCACTGATGGTGTGAGTGGTAGGGAAAATGGTGGAAATCCAAGTCCCCAGTCCTGGACAGGGTGGAGAGGCATTCTAGGATCACAGACAACTCTCAGTCTTTCAAATTTATTAAAAGTAACAGAAAGTTCCTCTATCCTGGCTTGCAGGAGATGTTAGAAGGATAGTTTTGGGTTTTTGGTTTTTTTCCCCCCAAAGATGAAGGAGTGATAATTTTCTAACGAGGGCTCTTTATACAGGACTGGATGTGATGGTGATGGTGCAGTATTTGGGAGGCAGAGAGGCAGGTGAATCTCTGTGAATTCAAGGCCAGCCTGGTCTACAAAGTGAATTTCAGGACAGCTAGAGTTTTGAGCTATACAGAGAAACCCTGTCTTACCACAAAAAAGAAAAAAAAAAGGAAAGAAGAATTAATTACACAAGGTCTGGGGAGATGACTCAGGAGACAGAGAACTTTCACTATAGTCATGAGGGGGTCAAAGTTTAGCTCCCCAGAACCCACCTGAGAGCTAGACAGGATGGTAGCCCGTGTGTAATCCCAGCCCTCAGCAGCTGGCTAGCCGCATGATTTTGGTGAGCTCTGAGTGTGACTGATAGACCCTGCCTCAATGTGTAAGGTAGATAATGAACTAAGTGAAAGCAAAGGAGGAAGACAAGACTGTCCCTAAAGGATGGAAAACATTTTTTTGTAGATGTAATGGAGAAAGCAGGCAGAAGGAAGATTCCAGGCGGAACGCGGCCAGCAGACTAAACTGGACCATGAGTGGGGAAGGAAGGACCAAGAGAGGTCTCAGGCCAACAAGCCAGAAACCCCAGAGTAGCCGAAATGGCTGAGTTATACAGGGATCAGGCTGCGGGTAGGGAACCGGAAGCCCAGTTCCTGAGAGAGAGAGAGATGTTTAGGGAGGTGGGTGAAGTGAGAAGCGCTAGGAGGAGCCACAAGTAATGAGTAACTGGGAGACCTGACCAACATCCTTTTTGATATGTTTGAATAGGCACCCCAGTTAGCCCTTTCTCCCAGGTTTCTCCAGGTGTCAACCCAGAGGGCTCCACAATACATGTGTACACATGTGCACAAGTACCCACTCCTACATATGCAAAGATCCCACCCCACCCCCCACACCATGAATATACATGGAAAAAAATAAATAAAAACCGTGCAAATAAAGGTTGGGCCACCTCTTCATCCATTGCTTGAGAATTATTTGTAGTGGGATTATGTTGTTACACTGTAAATAATTATCCCTGCCTACTGGTTTAATAAAAATGCTGATTGACGGAAGGTAGACAGGAAGTGTGGGCGGGGCTACCAGACTACGAGAACTCTGTAATCAGGAAGAACAGGGCAGAGATGCCACAGAGATGCTAGAGAAGTCAGCAGATGCAGAGGACAACTATGCTGCTCTGAGAAAAGGTACCGAGCCACATGGCTGAACAGGATAAGAATCATGGGTTAGCTTAAGAGCAAGAGTTAGCAAGTTATATGCCTGGGCCCTAGGTCAATCAGCAAGCAGAGCATAAAATTAATACAAGCATGTTTGTGATTATTTTGGCCTATGCAGCAGTGGGGCTGATAGCGGGTCCAAACCTCTGGGCTAGGCCTGAAAGTCTGGGCCTGAAACTATATAGTACAGTTATTTACCTTAATATTTCATCTATATGTTGACATAAATCTTTACTTTGCAATTAAGGTTTTGCCCATCTAGACCAGACCGACATAGGAGCAAGAGGGATGGAGAAGTTTACAAAAATCTCAGTGTCTTCTTGGGGAGAAGCTGCTCTAAGGGTAAAATTAACCATCTGATAAGAGTTTCCCAGGACTCAATATTTTAAGAGTTGATTTCTCCAACTCTTCAGTGTGACAGTATTCTTCTGGAAACAAGCCAAGAGACCTGGTGGACATTTTTTAAAACACGCTTTCTTAAGGAAAGGGGGGGGGTAGGTAGGAGAGAGGAAGAATTACACGAAATTTGGTCTAACAGCTTAAAAATCAAAGGGATCACTGGGAAGATAGATATCAAATATAATAAGAAACACACTGATTCTAGAGAGATGACTTAATATGGGCCTCCAGCCTCTGTGAAGCTTAATAGTTCTCTACAGTTTGGAATTGGACTTTCAATTCCCACATCAGTGTGCGCTCTGATGCATTTCTCAGGATGCAGCCAGCGACTGATTTATCTAAAGCAGGCTGGAAACAAAAGGCTGTTAAAGTCATCTCAGGTGAAGTCCTTCCCAGGGTGTCCTTAAGCAGCTGGGGATCACAGGGACCCAGAAGTAGGGATGAGTAAAAGGCCTCTGTTTTTTTCTAAAGCTTTCTAGGGACCTTTCTGCAGACCTTCTTAACCCTGAAAGTTGAGCGCTGTCAAGAGAGTCGTATATCCATCACGTTTCATAGGGAGCCAGCTTTGCCAGCTTGGCTGTGTCCTTGTCTATTTTAAATTGAAAATGAAGGCATGGAGCTAGAGAGATAGGCCAGTGGCTGGTTAATAAGAGCACATGGTACTCTGGCAGAGGATTGGGGGTTGGTTCCCAGCAGCCACATCCAGTAGCTCACAACCATCTGGAATTGCAGTTCCAGGAGATCTGATGCACCCTTCTGTTCTTCTTGGGCACTGCAGGCACTGGATATGAACATGCAGCTAAACATTCATACAGACCAGGTGGACCTCAAACCCACAGAGGTCTGCCTGAGTGCTCAGATCAAAGGTGCTTGCCACATGACCAGCTATAAATTCTATTTTTTGAAAGAAATAAGTGGAGGGTGATTTGATCAGTGAACTCCTACCTTAGTACACCCTGTTCTTATATTTCCTGGTTAACTGTTTAGATTGTATCTAATGGAACTTTGTTTGTTTGTGTTCTAAAGATTAAAGAAAGAAACCAAACCCAGAAACTACATGAAGAATCCTTTGTTGTTCAGTACCTCCTGCTTTGACACTTGGACTCTTTTACACTGAAATCCCTCTAGAGTCTGGTTCTTTTATCTATCTATCTATCTATCTATCTATCTATCTATCTATCTATCTATCTATCTATCTATTTTTTAAGCAGAGTCTTATGTATGCCAGGCCAGCCTCAAACTGGCTAAGAATGACCTTGAACTCCTGACTCTTCTTCCACTTCCTAAGTGTCAGATCACAGGCATATAGTACCATGCCAGGGTATGGAACCTGGGCTTTGCACATGCTAAGCAAGCACTCTACTACCTGAACTAGGTCTCCAGTTCACTTTTCTTGTGTTTGTTTGACAGAAAATAAGGTCCCCCTATGTAGCTCAGGCTGGCTATGAGTTCAGCGTAATTTTCCTGCTTCTGCCTTGACTTCTGGGATTATAGGCCTGTGGCACCTGGCTCTTCTCAGGGGGCAGCTTTGGCCCTAGCAGATGGGAATCTGCTGTTGTTGGGGGACCTCAAGAGAACAAGTGAGAAGTCTCCATGGCAGTTAAACATCAAGCCGGCACTAATTAGGAGCTACTGGCCTTATATTCGGGAATTACCAGATTATAAGGACCCTGGACTGCAGCATAAAACAGACACCTGGGGCAGAGCCAAGATGAGTTTTCACTTTAGCCTTCCTCACCTTGGCTCTGCTGGAGAAAATTAAAGGTACAGATTGGTGAAAAGAAAACCAGGTCTCAACGGGCTAGCTCCCGATGGGCTAGCTCCTGGTCAGATCACCCGAGAGTCCCACGGTGACATTTAGGCGAGTCTGATTTTCAGAGCTAACACTTCATCATGGAGCTGGGGCTGTAACTGTTGGAAGAGTGCTTGACTAGCACACACAAAGTCCTGTATTTGATCTCTGTCACTGAAGAAACCAAGTATTTTGCAGGCACTGCATAAACTACTACATGCTTAATCACAGAGCTTGGGAGGCAGAGGCAGGAAAGCCAGAAGTTCCAGGTAATCCTCAGCTACATGCCAAGTTTGAGGCCAGAGCAGGCTTTATGAGATCCAGTATCAGCAACAGCAAACAGCAAAAAGACTAAAATTTCTATGTATACAAAAATCACTAGGGGAGCTGAGAATATATCTTAGTAGTAGGATGTTTACCTAGTATGGGTGAGGCCCTACGTTCAATCCCTAGTACCACCAATGCAATCACTAGGGCCACTAAGACATGAGCACATAGTGGTACAGCACTTTCCTAGCATGCACATGATTCTAGTTTGAGCCTAGTGCTGGAGGGAAAAATAAATTATTAAAAGGTTGATTATTGCTGGGTGTGGTGGTGCATGCCTTTAATTCCAGCACTTGGGAGACAGAGGCAAATGGGATCTCGGTGAGTTCGAGGCCAGCTTGGTCTACAAAGCAAGTTCCAAGACAGCCATGGCTGTTTCACAGAGAAACCCTGTCTCAAAAAAATAAAAAACCAGAGAGAGGAAAAAAGGGTAGATTATTTTACATTTGCGCCCCTATCTCCAGTCAGGCAGAGCAGAGAAGTTCTACAGAGTGGCTCAGGACGGTACATTTAAACCCGAGTGATTCTGATACTGATAGTCCTCAGACCACACTGACAAATTTTTCTTTCAAAGCAACTGCTGCTTACCCATCTGACACCCATGACAAGATGAAAATGAGGTCAGGATTCTCCACTTCCTATGAAAACATCAGTCACTATACAGCACAAAGCTTTTTTCAGAAATGAGGTATTTCTAGTTGGTCTCTGGGGGACCTTCCCCATCCACACAGGTTGGGGGCTGCAAGCAACAGGACTGCTGAGGATGAGGTGCTAACCCTGAGTCTCGAGAAAGAGAGAGGGCTTGCATCTGCACAGTATAAACTATGTCTGTAATGTGCTCATGTACCATAACTCGTGGACTCACTCTGAAAGTTTTCAGAGTAGTTAAATCATTCTGTCTGCTGAAAAGCTGAGGAATTGTTCTCCAGGAAGTGCCTTGCATCCTCTAGTTGCCATGCATTGGGGGGGGGGTGTAAAAACACAGTCACACTGCATCACACAATGGTGGGAAGTAGAATAAGCAAATGCACCAGGAACTCGAGCTTAACTCACCTCCATCATCAGGCTCTTTATCTGCTGGGAGAACCAAGTGTGGTTGTCAGGCTCAGCAAATGCTGTTGGAAGGGTTGATAGGTCAGACTGTAAAAGGAGATGGGACATTTTTACAATCAACATAAGCAGGGTAGGAGAGTAGGGGAGAAACAACACACCATATCATCTGGGAAAATAAAACGTTGGCAAGACTTCACAACAGCCTGATTCCAAATTTCATAATGAAATTATAACTCTGATCAAAGCCTACATGAGCTCATGGGCTGATTTTTGCCATCCGTGTTTATTCTGGTTTGCACCAAGTTGAGGCAGCAGAAACACATTAATCTAATCTTCTCTCTGGGAGGAGGCTCTCGTACCCTCATTTGGGGATCAAAGGACAGAGTATAGCAGAGGGACCATCTTCAGTCCCTCACTGAATGTGCAGTTTTGGTTGATTCTCAGAGGTAGAGCCTTCCTAGCAAAGTTCAAGATTCTGACGCTTGCCCTTGGGGCAAAAAAAGTAAAGCTTAAGGGGAAGGAAGCTGGGTAGTGGTGGTGCACACCTTTGATCTAGCACTCAGGAGGCAGAGGCAGATGGATCTCCGAGTTGAAGGCCAGCCTGGTATACAGAGTGAGTTCCAGGACAGCCAGGGCTACACAGAAAAGCCTTGTCTGGAAAGACAAACAAAACAAAAGAGATGTCTCATTCTATAGCCTGGTTTGTACTTCTTTACATAGTCCAGGCTCTACTATCCTTGAACTCAAGGCAACCCTACTGCTTCAGCCTCTCCAGTGCTGAGATTGCAGGCTGATGTCACCATGCTCAGCCTTGTTCTAGGTTCTGAAGACACAGAGGTGAATAAATAATGAAAAAAAACATTTTTTGAGGTAGAGTCTTTTCATATAACTCAGGCTGGCTTTGAACTTGTGACAATCATCCTTCCTTAGCCTCTCAAGTCTATCATGTTTCTTTAGATTCTTTACCTTATCCTGAACAATGCTTGGAATATAAACTAGAAAATATGTTTATCTTTTCTAAGCCGAAATTCAAATTTCAGTGTGTCCTGTATTTTTTCTTGTTAATTTTCTTTCTTTTTTTTCTTTTTTTGAGACAAAGTGTTGCTATATAATCTGGACTGGCCTGGAACTTGTAGCAATCTTCCTCTCTCTCTGAAGTGCTGGTATTATAGATGTGGGCCACCATGCTGGTTTATTTGCTAGGGCTTGCAATCCTATGGATAGATATTTGAGCAGGGAACTGACCAGAAGGAACCTGCTACGCAGATTCGAGGAAAGAATGATTCAGACAAAAGAACACCCAGTATAAATGTCAAAAATGAGGGACAAATGAGGTCAGAAGAAGCAGAGTCAGATCACAGGTTTTGTAGGGGTGGAATGGAGTTTGAAAATGTCTCCCTTTTTGTGATAAGAAGCTATTAAGGATCTGAAGTTTTATTTATCTTATTTATTTATTTATTTGAGCTGAGGCTTGAACCCAGAGCCTGGTGTGTTCTAGAAACACAAAGTTTAGGCTGTACTCCAGCCTAAAATTTGAAGGAAGGAGATGGCCTGTTCTGATACTTGCCTGCTGCTGCTGGGCAGCCTTTGAAAGGGTTCAGGGGGCAAATTCCGATCAGCTCATGCAGTGACCGGAGAAGAGGCTTCTCTCTTTCAGGCAAGACTCACAAGGAGTCCAGTGACCTAGGCGTTGCTATGGAGAGGACGCTTGGCGGTTGCTAGACCAGGAGGAGGAGTGAGCCGGACGGAGGCGGAGCCGAGCCAGCTCAAAGAAAGAGGCCGGCGTTCTCAGGAAGCCGGCGGGGCCGCGCGGGGCGCGAGCGGAAGTGACGTCACCCGCATTCTCGTTCCAACGTGTTTCCCGTGGGTCGTTTTCCCGGCTGGGAAGTTCTGAAGTGGTTTACCTCGCGTGTGGCCGAGCGGTGTCGGTACTTTTGTCAGGATGGTGAAGCCCAAGTACAAAGGACGGAGCACAATCAACCGGTCGGCAGCCAGCACCAACCCGGGTACGGCGGGTTGGGCGGAACTAGGCCGCGGGAACCGTGGGAGGAAGGCCCGGCCTATGCGGCGAGCCCGGGGTGTGGGCGCCTACTCTAAAGTCGGGGCACGCCAGCCTCTGGCAGTCTTGCGGCCTCTCGGGCCGCGGCCTAGGGAAAGGCAGGTGAAAAGTGAACTAGGATCCTGGAGTCCTGGCACACACCTGTCATCCCAGCACTCGGAGGCTGAGGCAGGAGGATAGCGACTTCGAGGTCACCTGGGCTGCAGGGTGACCTCTGAAAGTGGAGTTGGTTGACCCAGGAGACCTTTTACCATTGACCATAATATTCGTGCCTCCTAAGCTTTGGCCATGTAAGTGACCCTTGGAATCAGGTGATGTATAGGCAACCCTGAAGGTAAATATGCTTATTCCAGTACAGGTGTTAACATTGGGAAGGTAGAGCAGGCATAGCTCTTTGAGTTCGAAGTCAGCCTGCTCTACATAGTGAGACTGTCTCAAAAAACAAACAAACAAACAAACAAACAAACCCCACTTTAGATATGCTGTCTTTATGGAGCTGCAAGGATAGCTGATCTCAGTATTTCTTTTAATTTGCATAATTAAGTTTTTAATTAGGTTCATAAAAACACTCAAGGAGGCTGGAGAGACCATTCACATAGTTCTTGCAGGAGAACCAGAGTCCAATTCCCAGCATCCAGTTAATTGGCTCTCAGCTACCTGTGACGCCAGCTCCAAGGGATGTCCAGGGTGATGCCTCTGGCCTTCAAGCACTACAGCACTAACATGTACATACTTACATACATACATATAAGTATAATTTTAAAAACTTGAAGCACACTGTTTATGTAGCAGTACTAAATGGCAATATACACACATATACACAAATGGGAATAAAGTTGCTGCATTGGTTGCTAACCTCATGATAGTATTTAGGCCTATAAAACTATTTATTTGGAAAACCGTACTTAGGATTGATTGGTAATTGGTTTGCTGTTTTTAAGCAGAGTTTATCAACAGTTTTAAAATACAGATGTAAGCTTTGGGGATTAGGAGAAAGAGATATTCAAGGAAAAGACCCATAGCTAGGTGGCCAAGTGTGTCTATACTTCTCAATAAAGAATTCCAGTAATTTAGTTTTATTTTTGATTTTCTCTTAAAACTTAGATTATGAGTGGCTGGAGAGATGGTGGCTCAGGGGTTAAAGAGCAGTAGCTGCTCTTGAAGAGGACCCGGGTATGATTCCCAGCACCCGTGATGCTGACAGCCCTCTGTAACTCCAGTTCCAAGGGATCTAACACCCGACGTTCTCTGCATTTGTTACATAGACATCCAGACAGTATTAAAATTTGGAATAATAGAACTAATTATTAGTTCACAAAGAGGGTTTTTAGATGTACTGCTTCTAAACTCAGGAGCTTCAGATATCAGTGTATAAGCCATAATTTGTGTGGAATTTAACCCAATTTTTAAAAAGCATCATTTCTTGAAAGTAAGACTACAGATGGTCCTTTTTGATTCATTTGTTTTTTTATTTTATGGGCATTGGTGTTTTGCCTGCATGTATATCTGTGTAAGGGTGTCAGGTCTTAGACTCATAGACATTTGTGAGCTGCCATATGGATGCTGGGAATTGAACCTGAGTCATCTGGAAGAGCAATCAGTGCTCTAAACCACCTAGCCATCTCTCCAGCCCTTTAAAAATATTTACATACACTGCCTGGTGGTGGCACAGGTCTTTAAGCCCAGCATTTGGAAGGCAGAGGCAGGTGAATCTCTTAGTTCCAGGCCAGCCAGTGATACACAGAGAAATTGGATTGGGTGTGGGGGGGGGGGAAATTTTATGTATGTTTTGCCTACATCTGTGTTTGTACACCTGTTCCTGTCTATAGATGTTTGTGGGTACTAGGAACCAGATCCTCTGCAAAAACAGCAAGTTCTCCATCTTAACTGCTGAACCATCTCCTTACCCCAGTTCCTTTATTTACTTAGTTTTTAGACAGGCTTTCAATGTGTCATCACTGACTCGCTGTGTAGCCAAGAATGTCTTTGAACTTTAAATCCTCCTGCCTTTCTAGTGCTGGAATTATAGGCTGTATGGAGTGTCTGTGTAAAGTACTAGGGATCAAACCCAGGGCTTTGTGCGTGCTGGGTAGCCATTTTACCAGTTGAGCTACATAACTGTTGTGGACATGGTAGTGTTTAGTCAAATTTGTTAAAGGTGGGTACTGATTTTATTTGACCAATGTAGAGTGTGATTTCAGAAGCAAGCAGATTTTTGTGAGTTTCAGGCCTGAGACACTATCAAAAAAACAGGGCCTGGAGAATGTATGCTAACCCTGTCTCAAAAAAAGAAAAAAAAAAGAAAAAAAAAATGGCCAATATAGTATCTTCCCACAGTGACACTTCTAAAGTTATTTTTCCCCCATTTTACTTACATATTTTCAACACAAGTCTGGAAAAATTCATTTGTATAAAGCTGAATGAGAGCCTTGATAAAAGCCCCTTTTATCACAAATATTTTCTTTATTCTGGGACAAGGCAAGGTAAAACAGGAAGAATAATATTCCCAAATTGAAGTCTTGAGTTTTGAAGTGTTTAGATGGATATTTTTATATCCATCTTTAGATGCTGTAAAGTTGCCTTGTGCGACTGTTATGTGCAGCTGCTCATTATGGTTCTCAAAGTCCTTATTTAAGAGAGAGTCTGGAGCTGGGTGTGGTAGCACATGCTTTTAATCTCAGCAGAGGAGACAGAGGCAGAAGGATCTCTGAGTTCAAGGCCAGCCAGAGAAACCCTGTCTTGGAAAAACCAAGAGAAGGGCTGGAGAGGGTATATTTAGTGGTACACTACTTTAATTCCTGTACTTGAGAGACAGAGACAAGCTGATCTCTATGAGTTTGAGCCCGATGAGGCTGTGTCCATTGTGAGACCCTGTTTCAAACACTCAATCAAAAAGACAGAGGGTCTGGAATGCATGCTAGTTGGCTGCAGGATGGTTCTTTGAAGATTGGCTTTGTGTAGTTTGGGGGGTTCCCCCCTCTTTTTTCAGTTTTGCCAATGTTTCAAACTCTGTCTTTTTATATTTATGTGTGTGTGTGTGTATGTGTGTGTGTGTGTGTGTGTGTGTGTGCGCGCGCGCGTGCTTGTCTGGTGCCTGCAGAAGCTGAGAGGAGTGTTGGATCCCCTAGAACTGGAGCTGCATACGGTTTGTCAGCTGTCAATGTGGGTGTTGGGGCACTGAACCCTAGTCCTCTGTAAGAAAAGCCAGTGCTCTTAAATACTGAGCCATCTCCCCGGCCCCCATTCTTTGTTGTTGTTCCATTTTATTTTATTTTACTCGTTAAACTGAGACCTAGATTGGTATCCTTTGATCAAATGCTTGTATTTTAATTCTGGTTCTGCTAAATTAGCAACCATATGACTGGCACAGCATGGCCACACACTATGCCTTACAATCTCTTAGTCTGTAGTGCATAGCATAGGCCTAATTATCTCTTTATATGACTTGTGTGAATTGAGATGAGGCCAGTAGTGGGTACAGCATGGTGCCAGAGCTGGGCATACCACATTCTCATAGTCATCTACTGGAGCAGCATAGGGGGGAGAACAGACTCTTTTTTTAAATAGGGTTTCTCTATAGCCATGGGTGTCTTAGAACTCCCTCTGTAGACCAGCCTGACTCGAACTCACAGAGATCCACCTGCCTCTGCCTCCTGAGTGCTGGGATCAAAGGTGTGTGTCACCATGTCCTGGGTGAGAGTAGATAACTCTGGTGAGCTTAGCTTGGCTAGTTGAGTAAGCTATTTGGTGCATTTTAAATGGTGACTGTACTTACCAATTGTTGGTTATGAAATGGTTTATTGTCTATTTCTAGATCGAGTACAGGGAGCTGGCGGCCAAAACATGAGGGACCGGGCCACAATTCGGCGCCTGAATATGTACAGGCAAAAGGAGCACAGGTAAGCATTGGGCACAGCCAACCTTTCCTTTCCCTTATGCCCTGGATTTAAAGCTGAGACCTGGTAAGCCCTTGTCCCCACCCCACCTCTCTAAGTAGGAGTAGGATGCTTTCCTAGGATGGCTGCTGTTCTAATACAGAGAATCCAGTGAAAGCAGGGATTGTTCCCTAACACTTCCCAGCAAGTATTCATTCTGTTCCTCATACACTGATCTCCAACAGTGTCGTGTCAAATCTCAATTAAATCCCCATCAGATACAAGTACAATGTGTATAGACTATTTACGAAAACTGCCAGGAAACTTGACTTTTAGAGCCAGACTTCAGATCACAGCTTTGTGGCACTAGAATGCTCGTCACAGCCCGGGGAGTTCTGCTGAGGCGGCCTCTACTGCAGGGACTTGCTGAGAGTGGCATTTTGCTAGCTGGTTTTAATTTGTTTGGTAATTAGATTCATTTCTTGTAAAAGTTGTGTGTCAAACACAAACGTCAGAAGCCTAAGCTGCCTTAGTTGTCTACTTTGCAGTTTGTTTTAGAATTCTGAGTTCCAGGATAAATCACCCTCTATTTAAAATTCATTTAAACCAGCCTTAAATAATTACCAAAAAACTCAAGTATGTGATTCTTTTTAAAAAACAAACAAACAGTAAATGGATTTTTAAACATCAGCATTGTTACTCATCTAGCAGAAATCATTACGTGCTCTGTTGCAAGAGGTTAAACGCCTTTTGGGCAATCTGTTTCAAATGTAGAAGGACTTTTTGTTTATTGAAGTCTGTATTTCATGATCATCTTAAATCTCCCAAAGTCCTTGTGATGGAAAGCATGTTCTGTAAGCCAGCCTGTGCCTTTCTTCTGTCGTCAACCCAAATCTGTTATTTCCTCTATTTAGGAACAATCGTGGTAAAGTGATTAAGCCGCTGCAGTATCAGTCAACTGTGGCTTCTGGCACAGTGGCAAGGGTGGAGCCAAATATTAAGTGGTTTGGTAAGTACCATCCGTATCTCCGCTGTACTATGTATGTGGAATGGAAAAGACTCAAACATTGAAATGTTCAAGAGAAGGTTTGGTGAGTGGGACTGCTAAGGGTTATAAGAGGGAATAAAAAGTGCCCATAGTGGGAAAGGAGCTTTGAAAGTGATAGCTCCTCACACTGTTCTTTTGGGAGAGAGCTCATTCTTAGTTGGAAGTGAGCTGGGGCTCCATGTCCAGAGTATCTGAATTTGGAATCAAGTTTGTGTGGCTAGAGGCAAACTATTAAGTCTCTAGTCTTTAATTTCGTAAGTTCTACAATGGGAATAAAAATGCTACCATCTCAAGGTGGTTGTGGTGGGACACATCTATACTCCTAAACACTTGGGAGATGGAGGCAGGAGAATCAGAAATTCAAGGCTAGCCTGGGCTACATGAAACCTTGTCTCAAAAAGGGGGAAGTGGGTAGTGTCGGTGGTGAGATGGTAACCTTCAAGCTTGGCAGAGTTCTGTGTCTGGAACCCACACAGTGGAAGGGAATAAAGGAAACAGCGACCTCCTGCAGAGGTCGTCCTCTGATCTCCACACAGGTGTGTGGTGTTCCCTGTCATTCATAAATTGAAAAAGAACCATGAGAAGTGCTTAGCATAAAACCGGACAAGTAGTAAGTGTGATCCATGATGCTTGCTTGTGTCTGCATGTGCTATTGTTGATTTGAATGCTGTCTTTAGCATCAAAAGTCTGGCATTCCCCAGGTACATTTGTCCTCTTGTAGGTGTCCTGAGTATCTTAGTAGTCCCTTCAAGCCCTCTTGAGGCTGAGTTTTGAGGTTCCCTCTCTGTCTGGGCGATTGATCAGCTGTGATTGGCTCCAGGTTTCTTTGCAGGGACTGGCAGAAACTAAGACATTTGTCAGATCTCAGTTGTGTCCATTGCTGTCTAATTTGTGGTTTCATCCAGTCAGGAAGTCGGACTCAGAAAACTGTTGAAACCTATTATGTGTCTGGGTTGGTGGGTGAGTTTCTACTGAGGGAGTGCCAGAGACACATTTCTTCCTTTTCCTAAGTTTGCAGAGAGTTACAAGGAGTGGATGGATGGATGTGTAGGCACTTGGGAAGTTGAGGATGACCTATCATCTTGTCTTCCTTGGGTCAGTGAGAAGATGAGGGCAGAAGCAAAATGAATCTCCTTATTAAATGGCAATGTTCTTTATCTGTGACATAGGAAACACTCGTGTGATCAAGCAGGCATCATTACAAAAGTTTCAAGAGGAAATGGATAAAGTTATGAAGGATCCATACAAAGTTGTCATGAAACAAAGCAAGTTACCAATGTCTCTTCTGCACGATCGAATCCAGCCTCATGTAAGATGAAGCACTGTGTTGGTAATAGGGTTTTGTGGACCAGCTCTGGGCAGATACCACTCTGTCTTTGTCTTTCATACACAACAATGGGAGTTTTTGTGAGTTTGGCCTAGGAGGTGCAGCACTCTGTGGATCCAAACAAGGCTATGCAGTGAGTCCTAAGTTTCAGTCTTCACGCATCTCCTCTGTCCTTGGTTGTCTTTCCCCATGAACCTTAACTTTTCTGCCATAAGGAGAACTTGCCTCTTTGTGGATACAGCTGAAGCACCTATAAGTGCATGTGGAGATGGAGGACAACCTCAGCTGTCATTCTTGAGGCACTATCTACCTCTTTTTGTTCTTCTTGAAGCCGATTCTCAGTGGCCTGGAAACTGTTGAGGAGGCCAGACTGGCTCAGAAGCCCCTGGGGTTGTCAGTGATAGCTCCTCATCCCTGGGGAGATGTGGAATGGAGGTTAAGATGGAAGGAGCCCTTCAGCATTGTATACTTCCCAGCCTTTGTGACTCATTGGCGGTTGTTTCAGCTGAAGGAAAGGGTGCTATTCAGATTGTCGATGCTGGAGTTCTGTAGCAGTAAGGGCTGAGTCTGCTGGAGTGGAATGAATTCTCATGGAACAAAGAAATGGCCTAATGTTGGCCTGCACGTTTTTAACTTGCATTGAATGATTCCCAGAAACAGCCGATGCACATGCTTCAGTGCCAGTCTGAGGAGGGGAGGAAACACTGACATGCACACAAGGATTAAACAGTTCAAAGAAAAGTGTTTACTTAGAGAACAAAAATCAAAAGCAAAGCTGCCTATTGCCTCAGGTTTTGTCAATTATGTTCTGTTTTATGATGGACTAGAAGAATGGCACCTATTAGTGCAGTGACTGTTTTCTTTCAGGGAAACATATGAGCGTAATTCATGACCACAGACAAGTTGGTCATTTCCCTTGTTCTTTTTGTCTCTGCTGACCATTGAGTCCCACTTCTGGGAAGAACAGAGGTTCTATTGTGGATTTATTGCTTTGTTGCTTGGTCCAGTTGTTGTAGCTCAGATATCGGATGTGCGGAATGAAGAGACCCTGAGCTGCAGGAGTCAGCTTGTGGTTTTTCGTTGTTGTTGGATTTATTTATTTATTTATTTATTTTCAAGATAGGTTTCTCTGTGTAGCCTTGACTGTCCTGGAACTCAGTCTATAGACCAGACTTGTTTCAAACTCACACAGATCCTCCTGCCTTTGCCGCCAAGGTGCTAGCTAGGACTGAGGGTGTGTGCCACCACAACTTGGCCTAGTTTGTGTTTTAATGCAGGAAAATATTCAGAATATTTGGTAGACTTTCTGCTTTGACTTTAAAAATGCTTCCTATTTTAATCTGGTGGCTGTGGCATGGTGTAGAATCTAGTTCTAAAATGTTTCTACACAGAGAAGTCAAATCAGATATGTTTTAACTTTCTCACATTCAGTTTTGTGTGTTAGAGGCATTTCTGTAACAATGTAGTAAAAGAGATGTAACTAACCTTGCATATATACTTTAATTGTGTAATATTATAGTAAGTTTGTAGATTCAAAGGTTATGAGATTTTTTTTAAATTTTGTATATGCATGTGATGTGTAGATGCATATGAGTATAGGTGCCCTTGGAGGCTAGGGGTGTTAGATCCCTTGAAGATATTGGAGTTAGAGTCATGTGATGTGGGTGCTCTGGAAGAGGACTATGTGTTCTTAATTGCTAAGCCATCTCTCTAGTCCAATTACGAGATTTCCAAGGATAATTTTTGCTCATACTTGATTTTTAAAATTGGTATATTGATTTTCTCTCTCTCTCTCTCTCTCTCTCTCTCTCTCTCTCTCTCTCTCTCTCTCTCTCTCTGTGTGTGTGTGTGTGTGTGTGTTTGCATGTTCTTTCAGGCAACTTTCAGAAATGGATCCTCTCCTTTCAGCCTTGCTGAGGCAGGATCTCTTGTTTCTGCTGTACTGTGTATTCTAGGCCAGCTGACCTGCAAACTTCCCAAATAAGTCAGTCGTCTCAGCCTTCCATCTCCCTGGGATTACAAATTCACACTAGTACATCTTTTTACGCAGCTTTTAACATGCCTTCCAGGGATAAACTGGCTCTTTATTGAGCCATCTCCCCAGCCCAGTCATACTTACTGACTTCAGAACACATAGGCTGTGAGGCCAGTGAGTCCGAGGAAATGATGGCCACCTAAAGACCTGAGGAAGTTAGGAAGGCATGGGGCTGCTCCATTCCTCCTGACTTTCCTAGCTGGTGCTTGCCCGGGGCTTTGTACTGAGGGGAGGAAGGTGTGGTTTTTGTTTTGTTTTAAAGGAGTCTCTGCAGACTTAACATTCTGTCACATGGTAGATCCTAGCTCAGACTCTGACTTTTATCCTGCTTCAAGAATTCCTATGCCTGTAACTCCTTTACAGCGCATCAAGTTCTAGTTAGTATCAGGTTCCTTTATCACATCTAACCTATTATTTTGGACTTTTGCTAGATGTTTTTCATCTGAAGAGTTTCCATGTGCATTTAATAAAAACCTTACCTAAATTAGGGAAAATGTTATCTGAAACTAAAATGCATCTTATAAAACAACCAATTCCTTTTAGCCATGAGAGAAATTAACTTCCAAGAAAAAGTTGGCATTTACAGTTGGTTTAAAAAAGAAAAAAACACAACACACATTTGACTGATTGTCCTTGACAAAACCTGTGAATTTGGTGAATTTTATGCACTTTGTTTGAAAGCAGCAAAGAAGGATCAGAAAAGATAAGTTAATTTTCATCTTTGTAACCCTGATTGCATTTGACCGGAGTCTGATGAGCGCAGGAAAACAGAGTTTGGCAAGTTTCACATGACTGTTCACACCTGGTATCTGAACTACCGTTAGATTCCTGCAGGGAAGCTCATAGTGTTGCAGAAAAGAAGCCCTGGGGCAATTTAAACATACATTGCTGACTTGAGACCAGACTGCATCTGTGCTCTTGTAGGTTTTGGTGTGGTCTGGAAACAGTAAGTGGTTTTAGCTTTTGCTTTGGCTCTGTTTTCCTTTCCCAAATCTTACCTGTGTTTCTCCTTTTTTTTAGAATGCAAAGGTCCACATTCTTGATACTGAAAGTTTTGAAAGTACATTTGGCCCAAAGTCACAGAGAAAACGGCCAAACTTGTTTGCAAGTGATGTGCAGTCCCTTCTAGAAAACGCTGAAATGTCCACTGAAGGCTATGACCAGGGCAAGGACCGTGATTTGGTGACAGAGGACACTGGTGTAAGGTATGCTTTTGAGGTCCTCATCTTGCTGCTGTGCTCTTCCTGCTGGTGTGGGGCATAATGATTGTGCTCACAAGTAGTTTCCTCCGACCAGAGGCATCAGTGCAGTGCAGGCCAGACCAAAAATAATTCCACATAGCTTCACCACCACATACCTCTCTTCATTCCCAAGGAAAGGGGAGTACTGTTTTCTTCTTCCGCATGTCAGTGGTATACACTGTTATTCAAAAATTACAGAATGTAGTTAAGTTGGAAACCCAACAGTGGCTTCTAGGCCTCTGCGGTTTATGGTTGATCTTTTTCTGTGACCTTCCAAAGAAACATGAAAAAGTGATGAAGCTGCATAACATCTATGGGGTTTGTTTGTTAAAATTTGTATCATTTTCTTTTGTGTGTGTATGTATGTGTGTGGGTATGTGAGTGCCACAGTACATATATGGAGGCCAGAGCAGTTGGGTCTCTCCTTTTCACGCATGGGTCCTGGGGATCTGACTCAGGCTGTCGGGCTTGGAGCAAGTACTTTTACACACTAAGCCTTCTTGCCGCCCTCATCTTATTTTTTAAGTAGTCACATAGTAATGGTTTTCGTTATGTATGTGTCCTACTTTGTGTAGAGAGTTTTTATTTTATACTGTTTAGGGGGAAGAGGAAAAGGGGAGGAAGGATCGTAAGCTTCCTTCATTCTTGTGGGAATTCATATTTTGAAGATGACAAATTACCCAGAATCCTTCTTTTGTGAGATAGAGTCTACTATTTAGCTCTGGCTGGTTTAGAACTCGCTGTGTAGAGTTATTACATAGCCTCAAACTAACAGAGATCACCCTGTCTTTGCCTCCCAAATGCTAGGCGTAAAGGCATATGCACCACACCTACCTGTAGTAATTTTTTATTTACAGCAGACTTTTTCAGTATACTTTGATTGTGGTGAGATTTGCTGTTGGACAGTTGTGCTGTTTCTAGGTTCTTCTGTGGTCATCAGTGACACTGAATCTTCCTCGACCTCAAGGATTACAGAGGCAAACTGGGCGTAGTAGCACATCTCTTTAATCCCAGCACCTGGGAGGCAGAGTCAGGCGGATCTCTAAGTTTGAGGCTGTCTGGTCTACTAGTGAGTTCTGGAACAGCCAGAGCTATATAGTGAGTCTCTGTCTCACAAAACAAACAAAGGAAAAAACAAAACAAGAAAGGCCATGATATAAATCAAAGGGTATACCTACTTTAGATAGGTAGCTTCCACCTTGTCCTGCAGAGAGGCTTAGTTTTTCTTGGACAGTGCTGGAGAACTGTTCTCCCCACATTCCTTCAGTGATGTGCAGGCAGGTTTGCTGTCTCATAGAAACATGTGGGCTGAGGACTACAATGGTGTTACTTCATTGCTGATGCCACTCGAAACATCTTACTAGAGATAAGAGTAGGTTATTTGAGGCCAAACAGAAAGAAGTAGCATATTTGTTTATTCTTAGGATTATTTGAATGTCTGTGTGTTCGTATTCATGCGGAAGGGCTATACATGTTCACATGGACAGAGGTCAATCTTCAAAAAAATTTTTAATGTATATGGGTATTTTACCTACCTCTGTCTTGTCTGTACCAAGTATTTGCTTGGCACCCATAGAGGCCAGAAGAGGACATTGGATTCCCTGGAACTGGAGTTTAAAGGTAGTTGTCACTTGCTATGTGGATACTGGGAATTGAACCCGGGTCTTCTGGACGAGCAGCCAGTGCTCTTAATCCCTGGGTTTTGTATATGTGTTAGAGGTGGTATGAGTACAGATGCTGAAAAAGAGCATTGGGCCCCATGGATCATAGTTGTGAAGCACCCAACATAGGTTCTGAGAACTGAACTTGGGTCCTCTGAACCACTGAGCCATCTTAGCTCCCAAAATTAATCTTTTGTTTTGTTTTACTGAGACAGGTCTCTGTTTGTAGCCTTGGCTAGCCTGGAACTCACTATGTAAACTAAGCTGTCTTTGAACTCAGAATTCTACCTGCCACTGTTTCCTGGATTTGGGGATTAAAGGTGTATTTGCCACCACTGCTTGGCTCTCTCTCTCTCTGTCTCTCTCTGTCTCTGTGTCTCTCTGTCTCTCTCCAGGGTCTCACTGTACAGACCAGCAGGCTGGATTTGAATTCTCAGTGATCAGCCTGAGTCTGTCTTCCAGGAGCTGGGATTATGGGTGTTCACTATCAAGCCCAGTTCACCCCCAACACCCCAAGAGCACTGACTCTGAGAACCGTCCATCCTGCTGTCTACTTACTGCAGAATCCAGAACACTGGCCACAGCTTTACTGTAGTTTCCCAGGGGTACATTCACTCTCCTGCTCATGACCAGTTGAAACTGCCACCAAATATTTGAAATCATAACTGCCACTGAAGCAGTTGTCTATTTAGATCTCAAAACAAGATCAGTCATTAGTTACTGTTATACATCATCCTTTTACATCTGCCCTGGTTCTTTGGCTTACCAATCAGACATGGCAGCAAGCATCTTCACTGAGCCATCTCACTGGCCAGTATTTGGACTTTTTTGTTGGTTTTGTCATCATCTTCCTTAGAGAGACTATTTTTGTGTAATTTCCTTCAGTAATGTCCTTGACGCTAGTAAGTAAGCAGTTAGAAACTTTATCCAAAAAAGTGCCTCTCTTGAGTGCTGTGAAGTGTAGATTTTACACAGGTCGTGCCTATGTCCTTAATTCTTGGTGACGATGTCTAACTATAGCTGCACCTTTTTTCCTTTTTATTTACTTATTTTTTTTTAAATATAGTAAATACAGGTGGCATAAAATTTGCTTTGATGTACAGCCGTTGTCACTGTCAGCCCTGAGATTCTCAGCCCTCTAGTTTGATAAGATGAGGTGTGGATGAAGGACTCACAGATGGTCTGTCCTTTCGTGCCTGCTTTATTTCATGTGGCATGATACCTTCAAGGTTCACTCAATGTCATGGCAGTGTGTCCTTTTATTTTTTTAGTAGCATTCTTTTTGTGTCTTTAAATTTTATTTTTTATATTATTAATTATGTGTATGTTTGTGTTTAGGGTTGGGGGTTGTTTGTTTTGATTGATTGATTTTATTATCTTAGTGTGTTTTGCCACAACATGTGTGTGGACCACATGTGTACAGTGTCTGCAGAGGCCAGAAAAAAGTTTCAGATCTTCTAGGACTAGAGAAACACAGTTGTGAGGCAGCCACATGAATATGAGGACGTGTACTGGGCATCAGCAGCAGTAAGCACTCTTAACTGTGGAGTCATCTCCAGCCCTACCTTTCCCCACTTTTTGATACAGGGTCTCAGTGTGTAACCCTGGCTGGCCTGAAACTCAGAGATCTGCCTGCCTCTGCTTTCATGGTGCCACCATTCTTGGCAATATCCCTCCTTTCTTCTTAAAGCCGACTTTGCAAATTCATTTAGATACTCTTCCCTTTGGTATATTTAGGGTAGTGTGTGTGTGTTTTCAGTTTTGAGACAGAGTCTTATGTAGTCCTTGCTGGCTTGGAACTTAACTGTGTAGATCAGGCTGTCTAACTCTCTGCCTCTTGAGTGCTGGGATTATAGGCATGAACCACTCCATTTCCTTTTAATCCTGATAATGCTTCAGTTGCTCATTTTTGGTCTTTTCTCTCCTAGAAATGAAGCTCCAGAAGAGATATATAGAAAGGGGCAGTCGAAAAGAATCTGGGGAGAGCTCTACAAGGTAAGATTCTTGATGTTCACAGGGCCACTCCTTCAACTTTATGAGCTTGTAGGACATGATTGAGCAGCTAAAACTCTCCAATGAAAGAACACTGCTGCTGCCTCCATCTTTTTTACTCCATGAAGCAACTGGGATGTAGCCTCGTGCATACTACCCTAGTACTTGAAAGGAAGAGTGCTTGTGTTCTGTGTAGACTACCTATTAGGGTGATACCCCACATGATTAGTGCTGCATAAGAACTGTATGGTATTGAGCCTCACTATCTCATTCTGTAAATGAGAGCACATATCTGGGAAGGCTTACTGCTCAGCTTGCCTAGCTCTGTGGGGAAAGGGTATTTTTGTATACTCCTGAGTGCTGACCTGGCTTTATGTCTGTGGGTGAATAATATTAGGAGTTCCAAGTACAGCCACATAATTAAAATAGTCACAGTAGGAAACTAATACTGTAAAAGTAAACTAGCAGATTTAATTTTCTGTAAAATACACAAATGCTTACATAGTACCTAGTACTTGTGAATCAGGTGGTCTGCTCTAAGCTAGCTTTCCTATTTGAAACCTGACGAGTTTTGTATATCCTTGGAATGAAAAGCTTCTGAATTGTGACCAGTGGGCATTGAGACTGGATGCCACACACCCACTCTCCTCACTGTTGCAATTGTCTCTAAGTGCCATTTTGTTGCTGTGGGCTCCCTCAGATGTCCCTTCATTTTGTATGTACTGTAGCAAACTGACTCTGCCTCTTTGATTTGCAGGTGATAGACTCATCAGATGTTGTAGTTCAAGTTCTCGACGCTAGAGATCCGATGGGCACTCGCTCCCCTCACATTGAAGCTTACTTGAAAAAGGAAAAGCCCTGGAAACACCTCATTTTTGTACTCAATAAGTGTGATCTTGTTCCAACTTGGGCCACGGTAAGTTCAGCTTAGGCCTAAAGCCCACTGCGGAGGCCACTGGGACAAACCTTTCACTGTACATCAGCACATAGGTTCTCAACACAGCATTGAAGTGTCATGCTCTTGATTGTAGCCATTGGCCCGCTCTTGTGAAAAGAGGGCTCGTGTGCACTGATGGCAGGCAGGGCTACCCTCTGTCCACTGGCAGGGGCAACTGAGGGATTTTGTGTCCCCTCTGGAGGTAGCTGCCAGTCAGTCACTTCCTCATTGTGTTCCCTTAACTGCATTTAGTAGTCATGATAGCTTTTTTGAATATTGTTTAACAGTCAGTTATTAGCTGTCATACTTGAAAGAACATCTCAAAGAATTATAGCTATTGTCTCCCTTAGGCAACACTATTTGAAGCCATCCAGTAATTCCAACTCAGATTCTTCCGTATATTGTAAACAAAGAGGCTATAATTTACCAGCATGTTTTCTCCCTTTTAGAAACGTTGGGTCGCTGTGCTTTCCCAGGACTATCCAACACTTGCTTTCCATGCGAGTCTCACTAACCCCTTTGGAAAAGGAGCCTTCATTCAGCTTCTGCGGCAGTTTGGGAAGGTAGGGAGGCTGCTTTTGCTGGAGTTGTGTACCTAAGTTTATATGAGGGGTTGGCTTGTGTGTCCAAAGTTGCTAACTTCAGATCAATACCTGGAAGATCGAGGCAGGAGGCTCAAAAGTTTGAAGCAGGTGTGGACATAATAGTGAAATCTGTCTTAAAACAACGTTGAATTCACTGCTGACTGTTTTCTAGAAATATAGAAACCCACAGGCCCTTTGGAATATGAGAGATTGAAATGTTTCCTCACTTCCCTTTTGCCCTTCTTTCTGCCATGTCCCTGACACCTAGTGATTGAGCCTTTGCCAGAGGATAGATTCCCAGCCCCACATCCTGATCCCCATTACTTCAGGGACACCATGGAACCAGATCCCTCTCTTTGTGCCGACTCTAACCAAAGACACAGTTCCCATTCCACCCTTCCTCATTTCCCAGAAGTAATTTTTGACTTTTAGGCATCATTTCTGCTATTTCCTATATGTTGTTCTTACATATTCGTGATTTATTTCTTTATTTCCCCAGTTCTTTCCCATAATCTTACATACTTATTAAATGTTGCCTTCTTTTTTATTGTGTGTGTTTTCTGTGTTGTGTGTGTGTCCAGGAGCACTAGGAATTGAACCCAGAGCCTTGAACGTGCTAATAAGTACTTGGTATTACTGAGCTATAAGCTAGGTTAGAAGTAGTGCTTGCGCATGCTCCCTGACTCTTTCTCTCTTGACCACACTCTTTTATGGCAGAGGGTTGTTTTATTTTGTGTTTTGAGAGCAGATCTCATTGTGATCCAGGCTCGCTCCATATTCACTGGGTACCTGAGGCTGGCCTGGAATTTGCAACAGTCTTCCTGCCTTGGGCTCCTGTTGTCTCTTGATGCTGGGCACAATTAGGTTACTTTTGTTCACCTTTCACTCCCTCTGCTCTCTCTGGACAGCAGTGTTGGGCTGATCGTTACTTGGTGTTCACAGTATTCTGACTGAAATGTGATTCACAGCGATGGTGGGGAGGGGGCACTGTCACTGCGTCCTCTGATAGAGGCATCTGTCTCTGCTTCTCTTAATTTTCTCTGTTGTTTCTTTGTATATTTAATATTTGGGCAAATGCCCTGATTGAGTATTTGGGCAAGCAAGTAATTCACTTTGCAGCCTGCCCTCTCCCATAAGATTGGCTGTTCCCAGCCTGTGCTATGCCTTCAAGTACTATGCAGGGCACAGTGACACAAGCTTGTAATCTCATTTACTCAAAGACAGAGGAAAATACTTCTTTTGCTCAGGAGTTTGAAACTGACCTGGGCAACATAGAACTGTTGAAATTGAAAGAAAAGTCCCACAACTTTAATAAACTCTTGGTATCTTTTTTGATGTAGGGACTGCTTGGTAGCTAGATTGTTGGGTGATAGATTTCACTGAAGGGTAATATTAATGAGGGAAACAGGAACTTCCCTTGGGTATATATCTACAGAAGAGACTCTTCCAGTTTCTAGATTTAGCCCTGGGAGCCCTAGGAGAGTAGGGTGCTAGAGGGCTGGTCTTAGCACCTGGGAGTTAGAGTTGGAGTTGGAGTTGGACAGGCTGCAAACTCTGCCTTTGTTGCTGTCACAGCCAAGGCTGTGGTTAGACATGCATGTCTCCAGTGGGGATCTTTAGTCTCCTTCCCTGCCTCCACTGAGATGAGATGCACAAGCTGCCTCTTCCCATTTATGTCGATATGCTCTTAACCTAAAGGATGCTTTGTGAGGACATGGTTCATTCATGGCCTGTAAATACTTGGCTATATGGCTGGCTTGTGTTATGTTGTGCTCTGCACTGTAATAAGTAATCTTCCCATTAGCCGAGTAACTCAGTCTGACCTAAGGGGATTTTATGGCTACATAGATGTGATGGATAGTCTTTTCTGTTCTTTCCACAGTTGCACACAGACAAGAAACAAATCAGTGTTGGGTTCATTGGCTATCCCAATGTAGGCAAGAGCTCTGTGATAAATACATTACGATCCAAGAAAGTTTGCAATGTGGCCCCCATTGCAGGAGAAACAAAGGTATGTATGGATTCTGCTCTGCATTTTATTTCTCTGGAGACTTTCTTCTGTCTCTCCTTCCCTGTCTCCTGTCCTTCCTTTCTCTAGCGGTACTGGGGATCAAACCCAGGACACCACACACATGCTTGACAAGTGTTCTGTGGTGAACCTAGCACCCAGTACCTGTCTGTCTCTCAAGACTGAATATGGCTTGTATGCTACTAGGTGGCTGCTGTGTGATTTGATTGACGTCCTTTATATTTAAGCCTTCTATAAATTGCCATTCCTACATTTTTTTAAAGATTTATTTTTATGTGTGTAAGTATTCTGCATTTATACATGTTCACTATATGCATGTCTATTGCCAACTGAGGTCAAAGAGGGCACCATATCCCCTAGAACTAGAGTTACTGACAGTTGTGAGCCATTATGTGGATGCTGGGAACTGAATCTGGGACCTCTACAAGAGCAACAAGTGGTCCAAACCACAGAATATTTGGTGTCTGGGTTAAAAAGAAAAGAGTCTTTAGGTGAATCCTGGTATTTGGAAGTCAGTGGCAAAGAGGTTAACAGCTCTGTGCTTCAGAGCATTTGTAAGACTTGGAGAGGTTCACCAGTGCTTTTGCACAATACTGGATGGAAATCCTGTCTTATTCTTGGACTCTTAGTGATGGAACTCTAGTTTGGACTTGGTGGGGTGTGTCATGCTTGGCTTAAGTAAAGGATAGAATCGGGCCCAATTGTTCAGCAGGTTGCTTTTCTTGGGCTCTTCCTTCTCCCTTTTCTAGCTTAATACTGTAACATTACAGATTAGTGAAGTTAAGCTTCCAGTATTTGGCTCTGGCAACATTTAGAATTTTTTGTCTAGGTCTGGCAGTATATTACCTTGATGCGGCGTATATTCCTGATTGACTGCCCTGGTGTGGTTTACCCCTCTGAGGACTCAGAGACCGACATAGTGCTCAAAGGAGTGGTGGGTATTTGCTCTTAATTCTGCTTTCATTTGGGGGTAGCCCCGTGAGCCTTTGCCACTCCCCATTCCGACAGCAGTCTGGGGTCAGTTTTGTCTGGCCAGATGCAGGAATATGAGGCTGAACAGAGCAGCCTCCTTTCCACTCAGCCGGCCTCTGGAGGTTGAGGGGCTGTGGGCATAACTGGTCAGTGTCATCTTACAACAGTATGTAGTTTCCACATGGGACCCAAAGGGAAGAAGGGCTTGTTTATGCTTAGTGCTAATTCATCTTTGTGGGTTTATGGATTGAGTCATCTTGGAACCCAGTCATTTCCTCACTTGTTTCTGACTATGACTGAAAACTTAAATGATTGCCCTTCCTTAGCCATAACCGTGCTTCTAGTTTATATCCTTGGCACATTCCTTCCCTTCCTTCTGAAATTCTTGGATTCTTTATTGTGCTCTGGGTCCTGGAATTTGTAGACATTTAACCATTCCTGCCAGCGGTTAACACAAATCATTATAACTTGAAGGCGCCTGTGGAGACCACAGTCAGTTTGTGGTAAAGTAGGATTAGAGTTGATCTCTGGGCTCCATGGCTGTGGTCATCTCTCAGAGGTAATCCTTGCCGCTGCTAGCTATCTCAGAAACAGGCTCCAGCGAGGCCCCACTCACTTTGTGATATTGAAATCCAGGTCATTTATAAAGATCACAGAAGAAGAGTTGAACAAAGCATTTCTATTACTCTCTAGGTTCAAGTTGAAAAAATTAAGGCTCCTCAAGAGCATATTGGTGCTGTCCTTGAACGAGCAAAGCCAGAGTATATCAGCAAAACATACAAGATTGACTCCTGGGAGAGCGCTGAGGACTTTCTTGAGAAGCTTGCTTTCCGAACTGGGAAGTTACTGAAGGTGAGCCAGCATCTTTGGGATTGGGACTGGGATACAGACCTGCCTTCACGAGAGCAGTAGGAACTCTGTCAGCTAGATGGTGATGAGCAGCCAGGATGGCTGAACTGGCCTGATGGGGAAATACTTTTCTCTTTTGGTTTAACTTGGAGTCTGTCCTGTCTGCAGGGCGGAGAGCCTGACTTGCAGACTGTGGGAAAGATGGTTCTCAATGACTGGCAGAGAGGTCGGATCCCTTTCTTTGTCAAGCCGCCCAATGCGGAGCCACCAACAGCTTCCCAGGTAAGAACAGAGTCGGCACATCTCCTGGAAAGTGGGTTCAATGACCCCGATGTGTAACTTTGCTTGTCTCCCCTCATGGGGTATCACCTTCAGTTGTGCTATGTGGATTATTCAGGAGAGCCACTGGGCAGACTTGATAAGGAGCATTAGAAACAAATAGCAGGAATAAGATTGAAGAATGAGTGCAGATACACCTTTGGGATTGGAAGAAGACCTCAGGATTTGTTAAATGTCTGTCTTCTGTGGGAGCATTGGTGTTGCCACATTTTATTCATGAAGAAACCTTTATTTATATCAACCACATCTTTAAAAAAATGTAGGAATGGCAATTTATAGAAGGCTTAAATATAAAGGACATCAGTCAAATCACACAACAGCCACCTAGTAGCATACAAGCCCTTGCCCTAAACAGAGCTGATGATGTTCTGGCCAGGAGGTGTTGGGTTTGGAGACTGAGCTGAGACATGAACGGGAAGATCCCTGCTGCCCCAGGGGTGGCTTGACCTAAGGCTCAATCTTAACACTTGACTTTCATGTTTCTAGAATACCAGAGAGCTTCAGTGAGAAGCAGGCAGGTTTCTACTCTGATGTACTTAGATTTAGTGGTAGAGGTGGAGTTCGGGTATCTACATGTGTGTGGTGGATGCTGGGTATGTGCTGTTTTTCCATTCCATTTTTACAGTTCTCTGACTGTTGAGGTTCTGATTTTAACTTCTGGAGTTAGTGGAGACCCCACACACAAGTAAAGGACTTGGAATACTACAGCCTGCAGGGGGCACTGTAACTACAAATTGGGGGCTCTGGGGTCTGATTTGCTAGAATAACATGACTCAGGAAAGTACTTGATCTGTGGCTACTGGTTCATTACAGAGGCTAAAGGTCAGAAGAGCTCAATAACGGACATGCTTAGACCAGGAAGGAAGAGGCAGCACCTTGTGTTCTGGAGCTGGGTGGGTTCATCAGTGTCTTTACCATACTAGAGGAGTTTTTCATTATGTAGATGAATCAGTGCCTATAGGTGATTCAGCTCAGTGTCTAGCCCCTCTTCTCGCCCCAGGGGTTGGAGGTGGGTAAGTGTTGCCTCAGTCTCTATGGTGACTAGATCCTACCTGAAGCTAGCTAGCTTCCATTCAAGTGTGCTGAAAAGGCTTTCTTCAGGGATACCAGAAGATACACATCCCTCAAAAGCATCCAGAGGGTTTAGGAGCTCTGTGCCGACAACATACATATGAACATACAAACATTTTTAGGTTTGAATACAGCCATATAGTGGGGGAGTTGTGGGTGCTGTGAGGGCTCAGTCAGGATAAGTGTTAATGGAGTCAGAGGAGGACTTGGGAGTGGGTGTTAGGGCACGCTTCTGAGGAGGTGCTACCTTAGCAGAGATCTAACTTGAGCACACTCCCCTACTCCATGTTTCTCCTTTTTAACCTCTCTTTGGTTTGTTCTCCTTTTCCTATTGACTAAGTAGTGATTTCTTGAACATCTGAAGGCTAGAAATTGCCAAGTGTGATGGCTCATACATTTAATCCCAACACTCAGGAAGCAAAGGCAGGCAGATCTCTGAGTTTGAGACCGGATCTACAGAGAGATTTCCAGGACAGCCTGGGCTACACAGAGAAACCTTGTCTCTAAAGGAAAAAGAAATCTAGAAATTACCTCACTAAAAAAATGTACAAACTTTTAAGATTAGTTGTGCGTGTGTGTGAGTGGAGTGTGGGTGTGCACGTGCACCCATGTGCATATGCTTGTGTACACACACACCTACCATGGTGTACATATGGGGAACTAAAAACAATTTTAGAGAGTTGGTTCTTGCCTTTTACCATGTGGATTCTAGGCACTGAACTTAGATTGTCAGGTTGGACAGCAAGAGCCAACTTGTCAGCTCAAATCATACAAATTCTTAGACCGTTTCTTACATTTTGTGGGTTCTGGACTTGTTTAGCATTCATTATATGAGTCTAGGCCCAAAGATAAAATGACCCACATGAGAAATGCTGTGGAAAGCTTGGCACATGGTGTCTCTGCATGGGTAGGCTACTCATCTTTGGGACTGGGATTGGCATTTCTAGACTCGGTGCTCATTCTGAATTCTGTGTTACTCTTGAAAAGCTGCCTCCTCCCATCTTTCCTTGTCTTTCCTGGTCCTCCTTTCCAGGCTTTCTCTTCCTGGGGCTTCTTCTATTTTTCTATGTATCTCCTTTGCTCCCTGCTCCTGATCCACTGGTCAGTTGGTTTCGTCAGGTTGGTACTCTCCTCTGGAACCACAGATCTTTTGATCATCTCTAGTGCTGTTTGCTGTGTTGAGGGATGTGTGATGAACGATGCAGGCCAAACTTGAGGGTTTCCCTTCTTTGCTTAGATCTGAGAGCTGGGTAAGAATTAAAGAATTGGAATGGGCTTCCTGTTCTGGTTCTGTTTGTCTCCTCATTTCTTTTTTGGTCCTCAGCAGCTTCCACCTTCCTCACCATTGGAAGTTCCCACAGAAACAACCCAGAACAACCTAGAAGAAGAGATCTCGGAAACCATAGTTGAACAGTCAGACTCTGTCACTGAAAAGGACCCAGAAGCAGACGGTTCCCGGGACTCAAACTCGGAGATGCAGCAGATCCTCTCACGCGTTCGGCAGAACTTCGGGAAAATTAATGTGGGACCTCAGTTTTCAGCGGATGACCTGGTTCCTGTGGAGCTGTCAGATATGGAAGAAGACCTGGAAAGCCTTTCTGCAGAAGAGGAGGAACAGGAGCAGGGGCAGCCAGGAGGGGATGCTGAGGAAGAGCCTCCCCAAGACTCTCAGGAAGAAACAGTAGGAAATGACACCAAAGCTGTGATTAGAGCCCTAGATGAAAAGATTGCCAAGTACCAGAAGTTTCTAAATAAAGCCAAAGCTAAAAAGTTTTCAGCCATTAGGTAAGTTCTTCTACGTCTCCCTCCACCCCTTTGTTTTTTCTTCTCCTTCCTTCCCTCTCTCCCTCCTTTCTTTTTTCTTCCTAATTAGCTCACTTGTTCCTCTCTCTCTCACTTGCCATAAACTTTGCCATTAGAGCTTTAAGGTACTTAGGATGGAAGCTAGGGCCTGTGTCACGGGCGCGTACTATACCACTTAGTGCAATCCCAATCTGAATAATATTTTTCTAGGAGATAGGAGTAGTGACTTAAAAAAAAAAAAAAAAAGCTGTAATCTGTTGCTTTCAGCCACCTGAAGTACAAGGACCTTGGTTTTCTAGTATTTTAGCCCTGGAGCTGTACAAACTAGTGGGCACTAGCCCTATCATCCAGGGATCACCACAAACATGGTGGCATTTCCTTTTCAAGGATGTTGCACCTCTTTAGACCAGACTGCTTAGAAGCTTTATGACTTTATGACTTTGCTTTTATTTTTCAGAATATCCAAGGGTTTAAGTGAAAAGGTTTTTGCAAAATATGAAGAAGAGAAGAAAACGTCTGCAGAAGTCAGTGGTGCAGGTGAGGTCAATCCTTTGAACCATTTAGACATGTTTTGTGGTTTTAGGATAACTTCCTCTATTTAGGCAGATACTAGCTGTCTAGTTCCATATCCTACTTATCATGCAAATTGGACTCCCAATTTGAAATTCTGCACATTTGTTAAGATAAAAGTTAGAGCTCATGAATATTGCTTTTCAAGCATGCATATTCCAGACTCTGGTGGTGCACACCTTTAATCCCTGCACTTAGGAGGCAGAGGCAGGCCTAATCTATAAAGTAAGTTCCAGGGCAGCTAGAACTGTTACACAGAGAAACCCTGTCTTGAAAAATCAAAAAAAAAAAGAGAAAGCCTTATTTTTGCCAGGCAGTGGTGGTGCATACCTTTAGTCCCAGAACTTGGAGGCAGAGCCAGCCTGGTCTATAGAGCTAGTTCCAGGACAGCCATAACACAGAGAAACCCTGTCTCAAAAAACGAGAAGTGCATATTAATAACTTGACTATTGAAGAGTCTGCAGACAAATCAGGGCAGGAGGTCTGTCTTACTTACTTTTGTATTCCTGTGTTAAAGCAAGTGACCAAAGAGCTAAGAGAAGGAAGGGCTTAATTGGGACCTAAAGTTCCAGAGGGGTAGGAGGAGTCCATCATGGATGGGAGCATGGCAACAGGCAGGTATGGCATTTACTGGAGCAGCAGCTGAGAATTCATATCCTGTTCTACAAGCAGGAAGCAAACAGCAGATTGGGGGTACTGAAGGCTTTTTTAGCCTCCAAACATCCCATGGGGGCTGTTCTCAAGTAAAGCACCACAAATATTTCATAAACTTTCTGATAAGTTTTTAAGTGATGTAAAGTCAGACCCACTGTGACCCTCACCTCCTGCTGTAACCCTGCTTCTCTCTGCCTCCTTACACAGGGCTTATACCCCTTGTAGTCTTCCAGATTTTGAAATGCTCTTCTATTTTTAATATTTTCTGTGTCTTATGTATCACTTGTATTCAGCACTCACCAAGAAGCGAAGGAAGCGGAATGCACAGATGGAAGAAGAAGAACCTTCAAATAAAACCCAGAGGATGCTGACGTGTAAGGAAGTAAGTATTCTGCTTTAGTGGAGCTGGGCATAGAAAGAAGCCCAGTCGGGCACTGTAGCACGTCTCCACCAAGCCTTTAGTTCCAGTATTGGGTGGCAGAGGCAAATGCATCTCTGAATTTGAGGTCAGCGTACATAAAGAGTCATTGAATAGCCAGAGTTGCATAGTGAAACCCTGTCATGGGGGAAAAATCAAAGCAAAAAAATAGACATTTATTTTGAGGTGCTTTTTTTTTTATTTTTATTTTGTGTGCAGGCATCTCATGATGATGTGGTGATGGTGAACACCTGGAGATCAGGGGACAGCTTGTCAGTTCTCTGTTTTGTAGGTCCTAGGGATGGAGCTTAGGTAGCCAGGCATCTTTGCCTCTGAGCCATCTGTAGTAGGAGGTTTCTGGCCCGGACTTTCGGGCCTAGACTCAAGGTTTAGACCCACAGACCCACTGATCCGCAGAGACACACAGATGCTTTGAATAGTTTTAGGCTGTTGGACTAAGGCCCAGGCATATAACTTGCTAACTCTTTACCTTAAACTAACTCATGTCTCTTATCCTGTCCATCCATGTGGCTCGGTACCTTTTCTCAGAGCAGCATAGTTGTCCTCTGTTTCTTCTGGCTTCTCTCTGGCCTTCTGCTCTGTTCTTCCTGTTCCTCAGTCCTCTTAGTTTGGTAGCCCCGCCTACACTTCCTATGTGCCTTGGCCAATCAGCGATTTTATTAAACTCATAGGCAGGGACAATTATTTACAATGGAACAACATAATCTCCCTACAGCCATCCTTTCAGCTACATATACGAATATATGTAGTCATATTCTTTCCTTTGAGGCAGAGTCTTGGTATACAAGCCCTGGTTATCCTCAAGCTCAGGCATTAGTCTCTCAAATGCTCAAATTCTAGGTATAAGCAATCATATCCAACTAGAAGTCCAGTTCCCAAGAGCCATTCTTTCTGAAACAAGAATTTAGAACTTAATTAAGAGGCTTAGGAACCCCCCTTTTTAGTGACCTGTGTAGTCAGATGTTTTTCTTCCACCCTCCAGTTTCCAAATAACCAACACAGAGGCTTAATATTATTTATAAGTCTCAGGCTTGTTGCTAGCTAACTCTTACACTTAAATTTTACCATATCTGTGCTTTGCTATGTGGCTCATGACTTGTTACCTCATTTTCTTCGCATTCTGCTACCTGGGCAGCGTCTCCCCAGATTCTGCCCCCTTCGTTGCAGTATCGCCAGTTTAAGTGTCCAGCCTAACTTTATCCCACCTTGCTATAGGCCAGTCAGCTTCCTTACTAACCACAGAGAACAGAAGGATTATTCCGCAGCAGACCTGATGCAATTTAATTTGGTCAAGAAGTAACCCTCTAAAGAAAGGTCCTTGGGTGAGAGTCTTAGTTTTCAGGAATTCTAGGTTACTGTCTTCACACCCATATCCTCTGGCCAGAAGAATTGGTTTTGCCTGGTTTTAGGGAGGTGACGTAGAGTGGAGCAGACCCTGGGAGAGGGGTGAAGGCTGGGCCAGTGAGTCTCTGCTGGCCCTCAGGTCTGGGGCTGGCACTCTGCCTGCTTTGCTGCCATTGCTGTGGTGGCTTCCCAGCATGGGGGAGCTGGGAAATAGGCTCCTATGACCTCTGGTGTTTGACTGGTTTTCTCGTCTTGTGTTTTTTCAGCGGAGGAGAGAAGCACGGCAGCAGCAATCCAAAAAAGTTGGTGTGCGCTACTACGAAACACACAATGTGAAAAATAGAAACCGAAACAAGAAGACAAACGATGCAGAGGGACCCAGACACAGACACAAGAGGTTCAGACAGAAGCAGTAGTCTACACAGTTGTTTATTAAATTATACAAAATATGCCACTAGGAATTGTGTTCATTTCTTATGCCCAGTTGACCCTGTACCCAGTGCTGGTGACAGCACTAAGTCCTCAGCCCTTAGTTCCTCCAGAGCATGACCCTCAGTGTGTGTTTCTCTCACTTTACTAAACAGCACTGGGAATTGGAGCCTATAAAGCTGAGTGAACAGTGCTTCAGAGACATTTGTTGTGAGGCTATGAGGAATGCCCAGCGACTGCATTGAGTTTGCTTGGGCTTATTAGGGCAGGCCACAAAGCCAGCACACCACGGGGAAAGTGGCAGCGCAGGCAGGTTGCTTTAGTGGAGACACTTCAGGATACTAGGTGAGAGTCAAGATGTGACTTCTACTATAAGGTTGGAGTGTTGGGGTGTATTCAACTCACAACAGCTCTTGGGATCATGAGCCTTGCAGTAAGCCTTCACTGGGATGGAGGTCCTTTCTGGTACCCCTTTAAGGGTACTGTGTACTTGAGACATTCCCACCAACTGGAAGGAAATGTTAGTGCTGCCTTAAGAACAGTAGTTCTGACACTTGACTACTGAATGACGGGTGTCACCAAGCTCACTGTCCTCTTCTGGCCTGGGCTTCCCTGAATGGAAATTTGCCTGTAATTTAAGTCTTCTGGATCTATAAACTGTTTAAGCCGTAACCTGACTAGAACTGCATGTGAGATGTGGCTACCCCCTTAGCTGTTCATTAATGGCTTGTGAGGGGGTGTGCAGTCAGGTTTTCATGCCCTTCCTGCAGAAGGTGAATAATGGGGAAGACCTGGGATGCAGGCAGCTCTCTCCCATACATCTCAGCAAGTATGGGTTTGTCTCTGCTGTTTCCTACAGAGCCAGGCAGACTTGAGTACAGGTCCTGCTGACTGGGTGAGTGGAAGGAAGGAGACTTTAGGCTGACTGAAATAAGTTGCTAAAAAAGTTAAACTAGAGATGTGATGAGGTGGAAGGATGGGACCAGAGAAGGTCCAGGTACAAGGTGAACTATGAACTGAACTTGGTGCAGAAGTAGTCTGGGGAACTACTTCCCCAGTTGAGATAACAAATCTCCAGGAAATTTATAAGCTGCACATAGACACAGGGTTACACCACCTTCCATTGCCCAACCAGGAGCCTGGCTGCCAGACCTTAGGTGTTTCATGGTGCTGGGCAACAAACAGTTTAACAATTACATGAGTGGTGATCAGGGGACAGGATGGCTTGTTCATTCGGGAAACTGGCTTTTTATTACAATGGGCTTATGATGGGGTGTAGTGCCTGCTGAGACCCACATAGAAATTATCACTTCTTTGGAGCGATAATGCCTTCCAGTTGGGCCTGAAAAACAAAGACAAAACTCCATTAATATTTGCATCTTTCACCCCAACGACACATAGCTGAGCCAGGAAGGATTAGCCCAAAGGATGCCTGCCACTCTGAGCACCCCCCCCCCTTCTGACTCAGCTCCACATTTTCTAGATTAGCTGGATTCCAGCTTGGCATGGTTGTTAGACGAGCAGAAACCAGAGCTGTCCTGGTTTCCATACAGTAGTAGCTCAGTGTATAATAGAAAGCACAGAAAGGGAAGTGGATGGAATAAAAATTGTTGAAATAGTGGTTTCCCATCACTCCTACTTTAAGCCTGAGGATGTCCACTAAGTTAAACATTGGGCTCTCTGGCTGAGTACTGTGGAGCTCTGGTTGGACCAGAGGCCTGAGAAACAACAGATCATCAACCACCAAGACAATATTCAGTTAGAAGTTGATTTACTGTGGTGATATGTGAACAAACCTAACAGGTCTGTCCTGGGGACTGGACACACAGCTTTCTTTGTAAAGAATCTTTCGCCCTGGGGGTTTCAAAGATGCCTTTGGGTGTTAGAAAGATAATGAAGTATTCAGCTTTGCTCTTGTTGGAACTAAGGAACCAGCTTTGGAATCTGCTGACTCAACGTTTACATGGGGCTGGGAAAGTCTAATAGACTCTTGAGCAAGTAGCAAAATCTCTCATCCTCTGCTGATAGCTCATACAAAGCCTGCCTTATCTCAAAGGCCAGACTTTTCGGTTTTAAATGAGGGAGGGAGGGAGGGAGGAGAGAGCTGCTTGTAGGCACCATATTTAGAAGAGTGAGGCTTAAGCCTCAGCCCCAGAGGCTTTGTTAAGCTGCACAGTTAGGCACCAGCCCCATGGCTTCCATTCAGCACATGGAGGGTGGCAAATTATTATTTATAAAAGGTGTCCTGTGATAAGGGTGATGCTTGTCTGGGGCTCAGCCCTTGTAGCCTGTGGCCCAGCTTCCTTCCCACTCACGCTCTCTTTCTTAGCATCTCAGTTGAACTGAGGAAAACCACCTATTCTGGCTTCCTCTGGCACACAGCTAGCAGGGGCTTCCCGCATATCCTTTATTTCAAGAGCTTTATCTGCTTTTGCCACAGTGCAAAGGGTGAATGGCACTCCTGTTGGGGCCTGCTGAAGAGACCTAGTCCATGGAAGAAGACTCCAGTGACCAGCTTGAGGGGACAGAAGCCTTTGCATCCTCTGATTATGAGCATCTTTCTCCCAGGATGGAAACAGATGGGTAGGCCTGATGGCTCTACAATGGAGGGGCAGGCTAGGGTGTCGGGTAGTGCTGAGAATAGACTTAGAAAAGGAGCCCCGAGCCATCTCAGTCAGCCTCTGTGCTCGATAGGACAAGTGAGCCAGTATCTAAAAGCCATGAGCATAGGCCTGTAATCCCAGCTACTGAAGAGGCAGAAGCAGAATTGCAATCTCATAGCCTCCCTGGGTTGTAGAGTGCATTCAAGGCTGGCCTGAGAAATGCAGGTCCTGTTTCCAACAGAAAACCAAAAGGCTTGAAAGTAGATCTGGGATTGTTTCCCGGCACCTACAAAGTGGCTACAACTACCATCCATGACCCTAGTTCCAGGGGAATCAACAGGCGTGGTGCATGGGTGTGCACACAGCCAAGACATTTAAACACATAAAGAAAAGTAAATCTTTTTAAAGACTCTTTCCAGGACTATTCCCCAGAGAAACCCTGTTCTGGAAGGACCAAAACCAACAAAACAACAACTCTGAGAGAAAAGGAGAGTTGGACATGGTGGTGGTGGCACATGCCTGTAGTCCTAGCAACAGGGGCTGGCTAGCCTGGGCTACACGAGATCCGGCTTCAAAAATCCAAACAAGAATTTTTTTTAAAAAAAGGTAAAAGGAGGGTCAGAGGCAGGGCTTACGGTATAACACCTGAAAAAAGTGAAGAAAGCAAGGTGCTCGCTCCTTTACCTTCAGCTGCTGATTGGTCCGCTTCAGGAACTGGATCTCCTCATTGTGTTTCTTCTCCTCCACCTGACGCCTCTCACTCTCCCGCTTCTCAGTGGCCTCGCATTTTGCCTTCTGTTCATTCACTTGCCTCTCCAAATCTCTTTTTTCTGTCTCCAAGTCTGCAATCTGAAGATAGAACGGCCATCATCCTGGGACATACCCAAGTGGATGAGAGCTGTGAGAGCCTGGGTAGGGAGACTGTCCAACCTAAGACGATGCCAGGGTATGTACTGCCACCCAGTGGGAAGTCAGTGATTGGCATGGAGTGTCCTCAGACAAGATCCCCTCCACACTGAAGCCTTGGCACTATTAGTGTGCAGGACACCCTTGGGATGAGAATTCAGGGCTGCAATGACAACTGCCTCCGGATTAATGAAGGGTTGGGGAGCCTTGGTGAACCCCACTCACTTTCCTCTCCATGTCTGACTTCCCCTGTTCGGCCTGCAGTGCCTTCCTCATGCCAAATGCCACGCTACTCTCATACAGAGTCTGGTAGGCAGCGATCGTCATGCGGATTTCATCCCGGACTCGCAGCAGCAGCAGCCCCCTCTCTGCACAGTTGATGGTGACCTCCCGGATCAGCTCATCTTCCAGTGTGCACACCGGGAGATAAAAGGCAGTGGTAAGGGACCTGCACTTTGTCTACAGTCAGGTACCCTTCCTCTTGAGAACTTAGGGTGTGTTCTCAGAAGCAAATGACAGCTGGTAAAGGGATTTCCAGTAGCCATATACAAAGCCAGGCGCCGTGGCACATAGGTGATTCTAGCCCCTGGGGAAGTGGGCACAGAAAATCCTTTGGAGATTGCTGGCCAATTAGTATTGCTAAGTCAAAGAGCTCCAGTTCACTGAAGGACCCTGTCTCAAAAAATAAGACAGAGGGCCTGGAGGGATGACTCAAGATCTGGGACTGCTTTCCTGGAAAATCCATGTTTGGCAGCTAACAAACATCTGTAACTCCAGTTCCAGGGTACTCAACACTCTCTTCCATCCTCCTTGGGCACTGCAGAGATGTGCACAGACATACATGCAGGTAAAACACCCACCCCCTCACACAGTTTTTCAAAAGAGCTCAAAAAAAAAAGTGAAGAACGATAGAAGACATTTAACATTGACTTCTGGTCTCCACACACATGCACACACACATTCATACACACACACACACACACACATGCACACATACACATGCATACAGTCCACACAAAAACCAAAATATGGTCTATAAGAAGGCACTGTGAGATGGTGCTTTGCATGACCCATGGAACTGGCCATACAGTTACTCCTCTGAACCTGAATTTGGAAGAAGCATCCAGTCAGCAAGGTTAGCATGGAGAGAGAGAGAGAGACTAGTGTCCCAGACTTGCTGTGAGAGTTGGTCCCCTCACTTCCAATGATCAGGCACAAAGTGGATATAAGAAGAACTGGCCTTTCCAAATAGTGGTGTTTAAAAGCACTCTTGCTAAGTTGTTTGGGCAGCAGTGGTGTATTCTTTAAATCCCTGCACTCAAGAGGTAGAGGCAAGTGGATCTGAATTCAAGGCCAGCCTGGTCTACAAATGAGTTCCAAAACAGCCAGGGCTACACAGATAAAACACCCAACTCCATATACAAACCAAGACGAAACAAAACAAGGCACTCCTGTTGGCTAGATTGGTTTGTGATTAAGAGCAGGGTCTAGAACTTTCTTCTCTCCCTTTTTAAATTGCTCATACTAGGCAGGTGAAAGCCCGCTTGCTGAATCTGCAGCTGCTGCAAGCTTGGAGGGAGTTTGCAGTTGAGAACCCACAGAGCCAGGATGACCAAGCAGAGGGCCGCACCTGGCTCAGCGCTCAGTAGGCACATCTAAAATCCTTGTGTCGTCCCAACAACAAATGACTGGAGTGTTTTCTGGAATGTGGGCAGAGTATGGATGGAGAGACATAAAAGCAGATTTTGATCATCTGATTAAAATATTAGGATATTGGACTGTAGCGGTAACTCAGTGTTTAAGAACACTTGCTGCTTTTCCAGAGGACCAGAGTTCAGTTCCTAACACCCATGTCTGGTGTGGTTCAATGCCCTCTTCTGTCCTCCATGGGTTCGCGCACACACACACACACACACACATTCTTCTCTCTTCTCTCTCACACACACATACACTCTAAAAATAAAATAAATGGTGTGTTAATTATTTTTATGGGGATGGAGGTTAAGAACACTGGCTGCTCTTCCAAAGGACCTGGATTCAATTCTCAGCACCCACAAGGCAGCTCACAGCTGCCTGTAACTCCAGTTCCATGGAATCTGATACCCTCACACAGCTATCCATGCAAGCAAAACACCGATGAACATTAAATAAAAATAAATGATATGAAAATTGTTTTTATTAGCCAGGCAATGGTGGTGCACGCCTTTAATCACCAGCACTTAGGAGTCAGAGGCAGGCAGATCTCTAGTCTACAGACTGAAGTACAGCCAGGGCTACCTAAAAAAAACCTGTCTTGAAAAACAAAACAAAAATTACTTTTATTTTTGAGGGTTATAAAATAATTGTATTATTTCCCTATTCACTTTCTTACCTCTCCCATGTATGCCTCCCCCACTCTCTTTCAAATTCATATTCTTTTTCTTCTTGCTCTGTGTGTTTGTGTGTATGTATGTGTTTTCTTTTCAAGATAGGGTTTCTCTATGTACCCCTGGCTGTCTTAGAGCTTTCTCTGTAGACCAGGATAGCCTTGAACTCAGAGCTAAGAGATCTGCCTGCCTCTGCCTCCTGAGTGCTAGGCTTTAAGATAAAAGTCACCACTGCCCAGCTACTATATTCTTAAATGTATAAATACAACCTCTTCACTCCATACAATGTTAATTGTGTGTATATGTTTCCAGGGCAAATTATTTGATATTAAAAATAAAATTAAAAAATTAAAGCCAGGAGTGACCTATGCCTTTAATACTCAGGGGGCAGAGGCAGGCACATCTCAAGATCTTGAGTCCAGGCCAGCCAGGGTTAGATATTATCTTAAAAAAAAATGGCACGGGCTTATTATGAAAATCTTTGGAAAAGAAAAAAAAAAGCAAAGACTCAAAGAAGCCCCTGTTCTCTTTCCTCCTTCCCTCCCTCCTTTTTTCCTTCCCTCCCTCTCTCCCGTTCTTCCTTTATTCTTTTCAGTGTAGTCTTGGCTGGCCTGGAACTTGCTAGGTACATTGGGTTGACTTTAAACCAGAGAGATCTTCAGCCTCTGCTTTTGGAGGGCCTATATTAAAGGCATGTGCCACTAAGCCCTAAAATGGAAGTTATTACCTTACCCCAAATACCTATTACGGGGGTCAGTGGGTGAAGGCACTTGCCACCACATCTGATGACCTGAGCCAATCACCAGAACCCATATATATGGTGGAAGAGAATCAATTTTTGCAAGTTGTCCCTGACCTCTAGACATGCCATGGCACACATGTCCCCTCATAAAAAACATGCATGCACACAGGTGTGCACCCGTACACACAAAATAAATCTAAATTTATATAAAAATAAAACAAACATCTGTGAAGGATAAGGCACCGGAGTGACTATGAATAGATGTCTGGCACATGGATGACTGGCTGAGGTGGAGACTGGGGGCGTGGGCAGGGAATGTACTCGGTAGCTGCTGGAGAATCTGGAAAAGGAGATGATTCTTAAATGTGTAGGGGAGTAGTTTGGGGGTAACCAGGGCTTGGTTTTGTGCTAGAAGGAGGTAGACAGTATAAAGTGCTCACCCACCAAGCTTACTCACCGAAACATTGAGAGTACAATTCCCTGCGCACAGGGCAGATGCCCGTCTCTCTGGCCTGTCTCTGCTGCAGCTTCAGGTCTAGCTGTTCCTGCAGATGCACCACATCCATTCTGGTGCTGGGTGTGCTGGATACCTGCTGGATCCATAGCTGTGTGTCTTCTACCCATTCCCTGTGATATAGACACAAGCCACCCGATGTGAGCAAAGGGCCCTTGGAACTCTCTACCTGAGCAGGAGCAAGAGGCAGCATAGTCATCATGCCACCAGATTCCACTCCTCTCTCTGTCCCAAACCACATTCGCTATGAAGCCTCCACAGGACACCTGCCTCAAAGTTGGGTAAATGGGCAATCTCCACTGTCCATGAGACTACAACCCCCTGTTCCAGGTCATACCTGCCTAACATGTTGAAGACAGATGTATGGTACTCTGCTTGATTTGAACAGAAGATGCAGTGGGAAATCCCCCCACTGGCTTAGTGGAGACACAGAACATCATAAACCTCATGCAAGCCACTAGGAAGCATTTATGTATGTTGGGAGTATAACGGTTCTTGAAGGGCTGTGCTTACAATGCTGAAGGCACAGCCAATTCCTGCAGTGACGAATTTGCAGGCAGAACAGCAAGGGAGGGAGGATGTCTATGTTGGTGGGAGAGAATCCATTAATAAGTGACACCTCTCTCTTGATCTCCATTTCTGGAGAAGATTACAGGTTCACTGTGGTTCCTCTATTATGAGAGAAAGCTTTGTTGCCTTGGGTATAAAAATGCCCATTAGGTGGAGGTTTTTGAGAATTCTAGCCAGACTATGTAGCCCAGGCTGGCCTTAACCTTATCCTCCTGCCTCTGCTTATTGACTTCTGGGATTAAAGGTGAGATTCACTGGACTCTGCCTTATTGAACATTTGCGGTTTTTTTTTTTTTTTTTTGAGACACAACCTTGCTACGTAGCTCTAGCTGACCTGCACTCCCTTTGCAGCCTAGACTAGCCTTGACTTAGAGGCAATTCTGCTGTGTCTAGCAGAAGGCTGGGATTAAACACACGCCACCATTACAGGCTCTCTATGGGGAGTATTGACGGAGGTACCAAGGAAAGAGAATATGGAGAATGGAGTTCAGGAGGCACAGAGCTGGACCAGAGACCCATATTTGAAAGCTGACTGTGTAGCTGGCGTCTAAAGTCAGGACACTGCTCAGAACATGGAGGTATGCGGATGGATTTAGAGGTTTCAGTCTTGAGAGGTTTCAGTCTGGCTGTGAGCATCCAGCCATACTCAGACTCCATGAAATCCAGAAGGCTGAGAGAAAGTCCCAGACAGAACACAGAGAAACTTCCTGGCTTCATACAGGTAAAACTTCCTGGTCCCACACACTTAAGTTTTGGATTCAAGAGCTTGGACCTTCTCCCAGTCAGCCCCCCCCCTTTTTTTTTTTACCTTGGAGGCAAGATGGCATTTAATATTTCTTCTGCCTGCTTTGTAGGATCTGGGACACAGGAAGTTGAGGGCAGCTTGGCCTTGGGTGGCTGTGGGACTGGACCCGAGGGTCCAGGCTGCTGGAGGCTGACTTTGAGTGGCCGAGCCTAAGGACACAGGTAAGACAGGATCTCCAGATTGCTCCAGCTCCCTTGAACAGCCTTCCCCATTTCCAGCTGACTTCCCTCATCTGTGGTCTCCACAGAAGTATGAGCTAAAGAGACCAAGAGGAGTATCTGGCTCTGACCCTGTGTTTGAACTGGTGTTTCTAGACTGAGTTGTCAGGCCTCAGCTCTGACGATAGAGTGGGACCTTACGATCACAAGCCGCATCCATTTCCTTGTGATTTCTTTTTTATCTTAAATCTGCCCTTTGGGGTCACAGCTAGGATTGTCTTACGCCTCTGCCAACTTCGGCGGTCCCTGTCCCAATTCCCCTGGCTGTCAGTCCCAGAAATCTCTGTCTCCTGAAATTCCAGAGATCCTCAGAACTAGGATGTCCTTCCCCATGGGAATTTATAGGATCTCACATTCCCTGAGACCTATTCATACCTTAGGGCTCCGTTTTTCTGTGTTCCGGCTCACCAATACCGGGGTGTCATATTTGAGCAGAGAGTCTGCAGGGGGTATCATGGTGGCAGCAGGGGTGCCACTCTGTAGCGGTCCTTCCTGGTGGGGCCTTGTTTGCGGTCACCATGGAAACCCCTTCTCGCCTTGCCCCACGGATGGGGCGGGGCTTCGTAGAGAGGCGGAGCTGATCGCGTGAAAGTTTTGTTCTATAGAGTGAGCTCGGCAAACTCTTCTTGGAGCCCTAAACCCTAGATCTGATAAGGGATGTGATAAAATAGGCAGACCATCTTTGCTGAGCCTTAAAATGGAAGTCATCTCTTGACTCTTTAGATTGTTTGGCAACGACTGGCACTTGGAAGACTGAGGCTGGAGGATTTTTGTGAGTTCCAGGACAGCCAAGGCTATATAAAGACACTGTTTCAAGAAACAAATAATAATTTCCTATTGTTGAGTACTTGCCCGTGTTTTGTAACTATGAACAATCCTCCACGAACAGTGTTGGATTAGCTTTCCCATATAATATTTTCTTTCTTTCTTTCTTTCTTTCTTTCTTTCTTTCTTTTTTTTTTTAAAGCGGGACAGTAAGTAGTGGTGCACGCCTTTAATCCCAGCCTCGAGAGGCAGAGGCAAGAGGATTTCCAAGTTCGAGGCCAGCCTGGTCTAGGACAGAGTGGGCTGCTTATAGAAATCCTGTCTCGAAAAACAAAATGATTTTTGGTCATTTTTGAGGTCCTGAGGATTGCCCCCATAGCTCTGTACATGCGAGGCAAACGCTCACTTTACAACTAAGCTACAACCCCAGGCTTTCCATCAGTTTCAGCTTCAATTAATTTCTATTTGGCGGTGCTGCGATGGAATCCAGGGCTTTGGGCTCTACTAGGCAATCACTCTACCTGAGAGACAACTTTTTAATTTGAGACAGAGTCTCACCAAATTGCTCAGGATACTCTTAAATTTACACCGAGGTCTGGCCCTGACTTCATTCCACCCGTCTCATATCCCCAGCAGCAGGAATTCCAGGACCACTAGTCTGGGTGTCCCCGGCGTGTGAACCCAACCACCTGAGGCCCCGCCCACCGCCTTGAGGGCTTCTGGGATCGCGTACTTCCCGGAAGCGGAAGTGCAAAGATCGACCCGTCACTTCCTTTGGCTCGAGTGGCTCAACGGACTGTTCAAGTGGCTCTCGACTCGGCCGCAGGATGAAGGCGGGGAAGAGCGAGCGGGAGCGAAGCGGCCGTCGGCGACACCGGACAGACGACGCGCTGGCGACCGTAGTGGTGAAGCAGGAACGTCTAAGCCCCGAACCTGTCGCGCACCGCCGGCCCGACGCCCCAGCCGCTAGCCCGTCCCCGCCCCCGCCGGCCGCTGAGCCGGGCCGGGCCGGCCACCGCGGGAGTCGAGCCCGGGGAGCGAGCCGGTGAGCGGGCCGCGGCGGGGATGGCGTGGGGCCTGGAGCTCTGGGAGGGGAGTGCGGAGTACTTGTTAAGTTGTAATGAGATTCCCCCGCCTGCCCTTAGTGGACGGTGGGAATGTTTTTCCACTTGCCTGCCCTTGGTGGACGGTGGGAATGTTTTTCCACTTGCCTGCGGCCAAGAGTGTCTCATGTTGGGTCTTGACGACTTCATTGCAACACTCATTCGCCGATACCTCCGCACAGCATCGATTTACTGATTGTATAGTGTGGGCTAAAGATCAATTGAGGTACTGGGCCACAGAGTGCAGAAGAGAGATGGTTTGGCCCTGGCGAGATTGGGCTTGCTCTAACCCTAAGAAGAATAACAAGTAGATTCAGTTAGTGTTAAGGATAAAGACAGACTGTAATGTGGCAGTGAGAGGTTGGGCGGAAAGAGTGAGGGCTTCTTCAGAGGTGCCATTAAAGCTGAGACCTGACCAATAAGATTGAGCCATCCTCTTGAGTCAATTAGTATTACAATCTGGGCAGAACCCAGAGTTGTTCTGCTTGCTTTTAATCCAGCAGTGGGTGCTGAGGCAGAAAGATCCTGAGTTCCAGGCTGGGCTACGTGTACACAGACAGACAGACAGACAGACGACAGAGAAAAATATATACAAATAACTTGAAGTGGAATTGTGTTTGCTTTAAAAGTTGAAACCAAACAACCTGTGTATCTGAAATTGAGTGATGGGGATGATTGTAGGCTGGTAGGGATGATGTGGGGATGGAGGACAGGGTGGACCCCAGGGTTGGATGTGGTTGTAGGAGAAGGAGTGTGTTAGTGAGAAAGAACCCAGGCAAGATTGACTTCTGTGATAGTGCTGCCAATTAGTAGGATGACAGCCTGGGAAAAGAAAGGTTTTTGAGACTTTGAAGCTCAAGAATTAGGTTATCTAAGTGAGAAGACTTAAGCAGGCAGTTGTGTGTGTGAGTTTGGGAGATGTGACTAAGAAGGCCTAAGCCCGACTCCAATAGTGATCTCACAAATGTGTTGTGTTTAGTAGGTGAGCCCGATATTTGAAGCTAATTTATTGGGGGAAGGGACATTGAGGTAAAATCCTGTGTACCATGCTCTGAAAAGGTCCCCAGCCAAAAAGAAAAACAAGTCCTCAGGGAGAAGAAGCAAGTCTCCACGGACTAAGAGAAGCCGGAGTCCTCACTACTCCACGGTCAAAGTGAAGCAGGTGAGTGAGTGGGAAGGAGCCCTTGATAGGAAGTTCAAATCTAGAGCTGTTGCTGGACCTCAAGAGAGTCTGCACTTGTGCATACATGTTTCCTTGTCCTGGCAGTGGGCTTTTCTAAAAACTGGATATATGTTTGCAGTTGCTTTACATGAAACTTTAAATTTGGAGGAAATTACTGATCGACTCCGATAACTTTGTCAGAAATAATAGAGATGTACATTCCTTGTTTATGGTAACTTCACACAATGGTGGGCAGTATCATAGTTGGGATATAGACATCTCACCGCCATTGGGATGCCTCAGGCTGTTCTCCAATCCCATTCCTTTCCACCTTTATCTTTCCTACCTCCTGGCCGCTCCTCTGTTCTTGTTTCTTGGATGCACGTTGTTCATGGTACTGTTTAAACCATCATGGATGGGGTCAGGTTTGACCTGTGAGTACCCATGTGCTCCAGTACCATTTTCCCAAAGGACATTGATATTTTACTCCACATTGAAAATCAGCCAGCAGGTATGTGTCTGTCATTCTGCTAGTACCATGCTTTCTCAGTCACAACACTTTCATAATCTTGAAACCAAGTGTGTTAATTTCTTATACTTTATTTCAAAAATTAGCAGTTCCACTTCCTTTGTCTCTGTAAGTGTTAGAACAGTCTTGAATGTGTGAGAGAGATAAAGAAAATGTTTTTGCATGTGTATGAGTGTTTTGCCTGCCTCATATACCAGAATGTGTATATGTCTGGTGCCCACAGAGTCCAGAAGAGAGTTCAAGATTCTCTAGAACTTGAGTTAAGAATGGCTGTAAGATAACATGTGGGTGCTAGGTCCTCTGGAGAACAAAAAGTGCTTTTAACTGCTGATTACCTTTCAAATTTTCTAGTAATGTCTTTCTTGAGGCAGGTGTAGTGGTATGTACATGCAATCCTGCCTTGAGGCAGGTGGATCACAAGTTCAAGACTTTTAAAAGCTTAGAGACACTGTCTCCAAAGTAAAAAAGGGCTGGGGCTAAAGTTTAGAAGTAGAGTGCTTGCCTAGCCTGCTTCTGGCCCTTAATTCTAGTCCCTTTACCATTGTGTACATATGTATATTAATGCAAAAGGAAGAAAATTCTCATGTTATGAAACGTCTAAACCCTGATCACTTACTTAACAGGCAGAAAAAGACAAAAAATGTATGATTCTATATCTTTGTAGTTGAGATAGTTGACCGCCTGCCAGCTAGGCCCAGATTGTCTTGAAACTTGCTTGGTAGGCAGCATAGGCAGGCCTGCCTAGAACTCTTTGGTTTTTTGAGACAAGGTTTCTCTGGTTGTCCTAGAACTTGCTCTCTCGATAACACCTGCTCTGGCCCCAAACTCACAGTTTCACCTCCCTCTGCCTTCTGAGTGCTGGGATTAAAGCTGAGAGCCACCACTACCTGGCTAGGCCTAGAGCACTTGATTCTCCTGCCTCAGTCTCCTGAGTGCTGATACTAAGTGTGTTCCATTAATCGAACACTGCCAGTGATGTGCCCTGTCCCCCTCCCCCTTCCTCTGTGGACATAGGTTCTCATTTTCACTATATCACTTGGATTGCCCGAGCCCGCCTCTGTTTCCTGGGTGCTGGGATTAAAGGTGTGCAGCCCCAGTCCCTTCTCTTGATAGTAGCTATTCCTGAGCTTTTTCATTTTGCTAATTTGAGAGCATGTCTGTTCTCTGAGAACGTTGATGCTCTGGTTCCTAGTGTGGGCTTGGGCTTTGGGAGCGGTATTTGAGGAACAGCATGGAGTACAGAGTCTTAATGGCTCTCCAGGGAGTACAGAGTCTTAATGGCTCTCCAGGGGAACAGAACTACCACAGATAGCCTTGTCTGGATAGGAATTTGTTCTTATATCAGCACCCAGGTCATAGATGTGTTGTTTTTTTGAGATTTAATTATTTTATGTGTGTGAGTGTTTGCCTACATGGATGTCTGTGCATCATATAGATAATAGTGCTCATACTTGCCAAAGAGGGCATTGGATCCCTTTGGAGCTAATAGTTATGAAAACTACGTGGGTGCTGGAAACTGAACCTGGGTTCTCTGGAACAGCAGTCAGTGCTCTTAACTGCCAAGCCATCTCCCCAGCCCTGGAAGCTTATTCATAGAGTGGAAGCCATCTTTCCTTATTGAATACATCTTAATTTTAGGAACGTGAGGACCATCCACGGAGAGGACGAGAGGATAGGCAGCACCGGGAGCCAACAGAACAAGAGCAAAGGAGAGCTCGTAACAGTGAGCGAGACAGAGATCGACACCGGGGCCATTCCCGCCAAAGGAGGAGCTCTGGTGAGAGGCCTGTCAGTGGGCAGGGTAGGGATCGAGACAGCCAGAATCTACAGGCCCAGGAAGAAGAGAGGGGCTTTCATAATGCCAGGCGCCGGGAGCATCGCCAGCAGAATGAAGGTGCTGGCGATAAGGCTCAGGAGGTAATCCCTCGCCCTGCTGGAAACAGAAGCAAAGAGGTGCCTGTTAAAGAAAAACCAAGCTTTGAACTTTCTGGAGCACTTCTTGAGGACACTAATACCTTCCGTGGTGTGGTCATTAAGTACAGTGAGCCCCCAGAAGCCCGGATTCCCAAAAAACGGTGGCGTCTCTACCCCTTTAAAAATGATGAGGTGCTTCCGGTCATGTACATCCATCGACAGAGTGCTTACCTTCTGGGTCGACATCGCCGCATCGCTGACATTCCCATCGACCATCCCTCTTGCTCAAAGCAGCATGCAGTCTTCCAGTACCGGTAGGTAGACCAGAGGGTGAACTGGAAAGGGAGCTGGGAGAGTGTCTTGCTGTGAATTCCTGTGGCTGTGTGGAGAGGCAGAAGGGTCCATTACCCCTTGTGTCTAATGAGCTGGCTCTAGCAGTCCTTGTATGAGAGTCTTGAACTTGATATCTGAAATCCAGATATTAGCTCCTACCACTGCAGTGGTACAGGCCTATAATCCCAGTTCTCAGGAGGCCAAGTAGGAATTTTGGTGTACCCTCGAGGTGTGAGCTATGTACCAAGACACTATCTTAAAAAAAGAATGTAGAAAGTCTTGCCCCACTTTGGACCTGTTTCCTCCTGCCCCAGGGCTGTAATGAGGACCAAATAGAAGTAGAAGGCAGAGTCAAAACACCTGGCACATGCTGCCTGAATCTGTTGCTTGGATCATACACCCTTACTGTTGGATCCTCAGCAATCACTGGAGGAAACAGGACCAGTGTTAGCGTCCAGATTTGACAGCTGAGAAAACTGCAGCTCAGGAGAGTCAGCTGATGTAGTAAATGATCTTCAGAGCAGAATTCTGTCTCATTTCTAGCCTTTGACTGTTGTCCTAATTCTAATGTTTTTCCCCCATTTGGACTGGTGCTAAAGTAGGTGGACAGCGTTGGGGGATGTATATCTGTAGCCATATCAAGAGGCCTTAAGTTTTACATTGGGAACTTTTGTGGCCCTCTATCTCCACTCATCACCCACAGCCAGCTCTACCTTTTCTCTTAGATATATTTAAACTGCTCCTAATTTCCCTATCCAGGGCAGTACTTCTTGTATGACCTTCCAGAATTGTCATTTGAAACGTGTTGAAGCCAAGTCAGTGACATCTAGATCTGTATCAGAAAGCTTCAGAGTAGATGGTCTTTGGTGAGCCTTGACTCACAGGCTTCTCTCTCTGGTCTCTTCTAGGCTTGTAGAGTACACGCGTGCTGACGGCACAGTTGGTCGGAGGGTGAAGCCCTACATCATTGACCTCGGCTCAGGCAATGGAACCTTCTTGAACAACAAGCGTATTGAGCCACAGAGATACTATGAACTGAAAGAAAAAGATGTCCTTAAATTTGGGTTCAGTAGCAGAGAATATGTCTTGCTCCATGAGTCTTCAGACACCTCTGAACTAGACAGGCAGGAAGATGAAGGTGAGGACGAGGAGGAGATGGTATCTGACAGCTAGCAACTGAACAGCACTGCACTGTTCGAACCTCTTCTGGGGGCCTGGAGTTGACTCCAGGCCTCTGCTTGCCTTAAGCCTCTCCTCTGTCGCTGCCAGCTTGTGTTGCAGTGTGGGAACTCTAACTTCGTGTTTTGTTGAACTTGGCACAGCAGCCACCTGCCTGTGGACGCTGGTTTTCAGAACAATCTCACCAATTACAGCATGTTGAGTTTCGGTCAAAGTGTGTGGCTGTAGTGGGTGCCTTCAGAACTGCTGCACAGGAAACGGAAGTTCTTAGACAGGGACTGTGGCTTGTTCTCTTTGTACAGTTTCTTATTTATATAGTTGTTGAGCTTTGTGGACCAGGAGTTTTGTTTTGGGGACAAACCTTAGAGCAGAGAATCCTAATCCTAGTAACCTTTGGTTGTCACCAAAACAACCTCCAGCCTATACCAAAGCTTTGACCTGAGTCAGCTCTTGAGTCAGAGAAGTTGATTTTGCACTTCGTTTTTTGGGGGTGACAGTTTACCACATGACCTCATTATTGATTGTCTAAGCTAAACAGACACTCTGGGATGCCTGTATAGATGGAGGACTGTGTAGGGAGGTTATGGCTTCTACCAACGGGTGCTGGTGTCAGATCATGCACTAGGTGTGGAGCTGCATTCTGTGAGGATTCCTCATTTCCCCATGAAACACAGACATTAACAGTTTTGATCATCTGCTCTTTTTCTTTAGCTTTGCATTTTTATTCAAGCATTACCTGTCTTTTCTCCCTTTTAAGAAACACACTGACATTGACTTTGTGGCAGGGGCCTTGCTTTGGCCTAAGGTTGTGTATGTGTCTAAAGGAGGTTGTGTAGCTTCCACATTTCTATGTTTCATTTTTGACCATGTGTTTGTATTTACTTCCCAAGGGTGGAAAGCAAGGGGCAGCCCAGCTCCTCAACTTCCCTCCTGGGGTCTATGTAAGTAGAAAGGAATTCATTACTTACAGTATGTGTGCTTGTAAATGGTGTTTCAGAGCTATGTGCTGATTTTCATATGACAGTGTTTTTGTGATAGAAATAATACCACATGATAGGCAAAGGCCTGTCTGCATTTGGAGAGCAGGTTTTCATTTATATGTATTTTTGAGATTCAAAAAATAAAATTTGTAAATAAGCCTCATTTTAGAGGGTAGTACTTTCCTAGCATAAACAACTTTTGTTCATTTTTGTCAGGGTTTTAAGGTAAAAGTGTGTGTGTAGGAGTTGGGAGACCTGGGAGTGCTGAGGAGAAGAACCTCATCATGAGCAAGGAGGGCGTGGGTCAGTGGGATCTCCAGTGCTGTGAACTGTCATGGGAGGTTTGTGTCATGTCCCTTCATGTGAAAACATCAGGACCACTTCATCCTCAGGTGGTGATGAGGGCAGGGACACAAAAAGGGAGGTGATACCACTCAGCCTGTGCTGCCCTTAACTCCTCCAGGGGTTAGAATATAGGATGCTGATAAATAGACTATCTTTCTTTGTGTAGTCACTGTCTCACTTGTACTCAAGGCTGGAGGCTGGCTAGTGTAGTAGGGCAGCTCAGGAATGTACATGCAGAAGAGATCAACACAGTCCTACTGTGTCCAGAAAGCAGATAGACATTTTTCAATCTAGACAAGGTTTTCTGTCTGGGATTCCACAATAATCTGCCATCCTAGTCCAGGGCCTCCTTGTCCAATGGTAGTTTGGGGCTTTGCTTTCTTGATAAACACTGGAAAATGCCACTTTACCTATTTCTTTTAGTAACTTGGTCCCAGTAACCAGAAGTGGTGATGACTCATGCTTGTAATCATGGCTCTGGAGAGACTGATTCAAGAGGATTGCTGCAAATGTTAGGGGACATGGAATGTGAGTTAGCCTGGTCTATATAGTGAGACTTCATCTCAACAACAAAATGTCCCAGTTCTATTGATTGTGAACTTCGCTTTAGTGAGGCAATGTCATCCTAAGTGAATCATGTCATCCTAAGTCATGCCTAATTTCATGTCAGGCATCTGGGAAGATGTACTTGTTCATCTTAGCTGTTTGCAAGGCCTTCACTGTCTTTCCTCACCCTGTTGAAGTACAGCTGAGCTATGTGTGGAACAGCTCTTTGCTGCTGAGCTCCTGCACCAAGTTCTCCTTGGTGGTCCCTAGTTCTGCATAGGTGGAGAAAAGTCTTTCCATGTGGGCCACTGAGATGGCTCAGCTAGTAAATGTGGGGATATTTTGTAATATAAACATTCAGAGATATCAGAGGACAGATCCACTTCTTCCAGTACCCCCCCCCCCCCCATGACACAGAGTTTTCTGTGTAACAGTCCTGACTGTCATGGAACTTGCTTTGAAGACCAGGCTGGCTTTGAACTCACAGAGATTCTCTTGCCTCTGCTTCCCAAGTGCTGGGACTAACAGTGTAAGCCATGGCTTCTTCTGCCTGCTCTTTCTATGCCTGCCTTAAATAAATCTCTCAGTTAAGGCATGGCCCCACCACTGCCTGCCTGGGAGCCTGGAACTCCTTCTGTAAACTAAGATGATCTCAACTCAGATTGGATTAAGGGCATAGGTCACCACTCCCGGATATTCGTGCACGCAAGATAATGTCAAAGTCCTCACCAATGCTATCAGCTACAGTTGTTTCCTCGTTCTGACTTTATCAAAGATTGCTCATTAATTGCAAATGCTGATGCCTGTTTCAGATGCTTGCACTGTGCTTTAGTGATATGTGGACAATAGAATACTCAGTTGAGATAATGGTTATTTGAAACAGGCTGCTCTAGTTCAGGTTGGCCTGGAATTTGCCTTGTAGTCTAGTCTATCCTCAGACTGTTGGCAATCCTGTCTCGGCATTTTTTCCCCCATCCTGTAACACTATGGTCTTCCAGCATCAATCTGAGCACCCAAGGAACTAGACCTAGAAACCATCAGCATCAAGGTTCTGTATTTTATGCACAAACACCTGGCATCATATGAATGCAAGCTCTGCTTGACGCTGCATAAGGACAGCTACCTGGCCCATCCAAGGAAAGAAACATGGTTGGAGGTGAAGCTAATAAAGATTAACCCAGAAGGGCTACAAAATGATCAAGCAAAAGGACGTGGAAATGGACCAGCAGAGCTTACTGTTGCAGGTCAGCAACCCTGAGACCATGGGAAACATGTCACACAACTGCTTTATGTTCACCCAGAAGCAGAGGTTCAAGGACCATGGAGCCAATCCCCATGAGACCACAGCTTGGCTGGGAGGTCAACAAGGCTGAATAAGCATTCTAAACCCACTGCAACCTCCCCGACTAAGTGATTCTTTCTCTAGGTTCACTTTAAGGTGGAGATGTGCCTACTCCACCTATGTCAAGCAGTTCCCAACTGTTACTTTATCTCCGAGCCCTCATTCCCACCGTGTCCAGTGGCCTTTTCCTGCCTCTTCTGCATCTTCCTTCCCCCATCTCCTAAATGCTTCAATGGGGTACCTCCCAGTACCAGAGTTCTACCCATCAGACTGAAGACTCTCCTCATTAGCTCCAGGCATTCACCCTCTCATCAGCTGGGATTCACTCTCAGGTTCCAGGGGTATACCTACTTGCTTGTGCTGTCCCCTCTCATGCCCAGGAGTGTACCCTCCAGCCCCTAGATTCCCAGTCTGCTAGGGTTTATTTCTTGAATCCCAGGTGTATCCAACTCCATGCCTCCCAGGCTAAAGCCCCCACTTCCATCTGAGGGTCCTGGAAACATTCTCCTCCAGAAGTCCTGGCTATATGCCACCTTTTCCTATGGCCAGTCCTGAGAAAGTTTTGTATTTTGTCCTGAGCCCATTAAACAGTCTCCCTGTGTATGTGGGTAATTTTAAATGGCTGGGGATTAGTTTAGTAGAATACTTGCCTGACATGAGTTCAGTTTCCAATACTGAAGATTTAATAAAGGAAAAAAAAAAATGAAGGTGAGATAGCTGGGTGTGGTGGTCACATATGAGTTAGAGATCAGTCTGGTCTATATAAGGAGTTTGAAGCCAGCCAGGGCTACAGAGTAAGACCTTGTCTCAAGTAAAAATTTCAAAAATACAGTGTAGGAGTTTTCTGTTTAGACGACTGACCAGCTCTGAGAGACATTAATTATAAATGCTTGATGGTAGCTTAGGCTTTTAGCTAGCTCTTATAACAACCCATTTCTATGTACTGCCCCAGGCTCATTTGCTTCATATATACTTGTGTGTGTATATATATATACACACACATACATATACTTCCCATCCTGCTCAATCTGTCTCATGGCATTTAGTCTGACTCCGCTCTTCTCCCTAGCATTCTGTCTGTCTCCAAACTCCTTACTAGCCATTGGCCATCACATACCTTCACAGTGTACAGAAGGATTATTCCACAGCAATATAGTTTACAAAGTGACAACCGTTGAGTTCACTTTCTGAAGAGCTGGAGTGACTCAGTTGTATGAGCACAGCAGTATATTAGTAGTTGGCTCACAACTGTGGGTTAGACAAAGCAACACTGAAGCAGGATGCTCCTGGAAGGGATGACAGTTGTTAACTGTCTTAATGCAGAGGGGGATTTTGAAGTAGTAGTAGAAGGCCCTGTACCAGGTGGGACAGTTGAGGAAGCAGTGGGAATACAGGGGTGCATGGGAAGAGTTGATAAGCCATGCTCTGAAGTTGTTCCATATTGGTGAGTGGCACTGAGATCAGTCACCTGCAGAGCATGGTGGACAGGGTGGAGGAGGCAAAAAACTGAGCAGGTTGCTCACAGGGGAGTCACATAATCACATTGTGTGGGACAGAGACATGCTCAGGCAAATCCTTGTCTCAATAATAATAATGGTATAGTACTTGCTTTGCATCATGAGAACCTGAATTTAGTTCCCTACCACCCATGTAAGAACCAAGCACAGTAGTTGTTTGTAACCCCAGTGTTGAGAATGTGGAGACAGGTGGGTCCTTGGAGTTCACTGGCCAGTCAGTTGAACTTCAGGTTCTGTGAGACTCTATCAAAAAATAGGGAGAGTGACAAAGGAAGACACCTGCTGCTGACCTCTGGCCTCCACATGTACTCACTCAGGCACACACGTGCATGTCCTTGTGTGACAAATCTTTACCTGGGAGGATGCAACACCAAAGTACGGATTCTACCACAGTCCAACTTAGTGAACCAAGCTTTTGTTTCTTTGATTGGGTTTTTTTTTTTCCTTGTTTGTTTTTGCTTTGTTTGTTGTTGTATTTTTGACTGTTTCTCTGTGTAGCCCTGGATTGTCTTGGAACTCACTCTAGACCAGGCTGGCCTTGAACTCCTAGAGCTCTGCCTGCCTCTGCCTCCTGAGTGCTGGGATAGTGAACCAAATTTTATTGGGATTACTTACAAGAATATGGGTGAGAAGTTAATGTACAGGAGCAGAATGACTCAGATGGCTGCATTTCCAAAGCTCACTCCAGCATGGGAGACAGCTCACAAAAGCTGGGAACTTGGAGCTAAATGTACAACCTATAGGCAACCCAACAGGTTGGTGAGTTTCCTTCCCAAGTACCTCAGATGGTCTAAACCTCTTTCAGGCAGCTGGTCTGGTCTTACAGTCTTTGCAGCTCAGCTTCCCTTCTTCCAGGACACTCAGCTTTTATGGTTTACTGGTGGGGGGTGCGGGTCAGGGTGAGTCTAATCTGGTCTGTTTCAGGGACTTCCTAAGGCTGTTTTGATTTGTTTCCAGTTCTGCTTGAACTTCCAAGCAGGATAGAATGTTTGAATCTGTTTCAATTTCCTAAAAGACTTAGACAACAACCCCACAAAATGTTGGTATAGAAGAGCACTTTCTAGGAAAATACAATTCTAAACATTTTAAGCAAGTATTAAATTATCAAACCTAGTAAAATAAGAGAAAATATATAGAGAGGTATCCATTGAATTCAACAATCTACAAAAACAAATGAGATGGTCAAGAAATTTATTCCTGACATTCGTGGCTGCTACATTTGAAAGTCAGTCCATATAAGTTAAAGCGGGGCTGGTGAGATGGCTCTGCAGTTAGGAGCATTGCTTTGCTTGCAGAGGACATGGGTTTTATTCTCAACACCTGAATGTTACAACTGTCTGTGACTCCAGTTCCAGGGGCATCCGATGCCCTCTCTGGCTTTCACAGGTACCAGGTACTGCGTATAAGGTTTACAGATGCACATAGAGACAAAGCAAACAAAAAATAAGTCTGAAAAAAAGGTATATATTTTTTTAAAAACTGAAGATGCTGAGTCACAAATTCGACATCTGTGCCTCCAGCCCACCCAACGGCTCAGAGACCATTTCAGTCTGGAAGAGTCAGAGGTCAGGGAGAATTGACATGCCTCTAGACTTGAGAGGACTGCTGTATTTGTGATCCCAGCAGCTGTGGGTACCTACAAAGGACTGGCATAGGACGAGGCCAGTCAATATTCCAGCCTGGAGGAGTGAGAGGCTCACAAGCCCCATCCTTAGCATCTGGTAGGCTGATCACATTCAACTGGATGGCTCCATAGCCATAAGTATATGGGCATCTCAAGTTGGGATTCAGTCATTTATTAAAGAGGGGGTTACTGGGGAGATGATGGCTCCGCACTGGTTCTTCTAGAGGAGCCCAATTCAATCCCCAGCATCCGCATGGCAGCTCACAACTTTTATTCCAGTTTCAGGGATCTGATGACCTCTTCTGGCTTCTTTGAGAATTATATACTTGTGGTGCAGACATATAAGGCTAGATGCCCATATACATAAAAATAAGCTGGGTGGTGATACACGCCTTTATTCCTAGCACTCAGGAGGCAGTTGCAAGTGGATCTCTGTGAGTTCCAGGACAGCCAGAGCTACACAGACCTCAAAAAAATCCTCAAATAAATAATAAAAAAGTTTCAAGGTCTGCTTGTTTTATATATCAATATAAATATATTGAGCCCAAGCTAGCCTCAAGCTATAGTTTGTAGTTGGGGCTGGCCTTGAATTTTTAAAAATTTATTTTTTTGAGAGAGGGTTTCACTGTGTAACCCTGGCTGTTCTGGCACTCACTCTGTAGACCAGGTTGGCTTTGAATTCAGAGATCCACCTGCCTCTGTCTCCCTAGTGCTTGGATTAAAGGTGTGTGTCACCATGCCTGGCCTTGAGAAGTTCTATGTGCTCTCCAGCCTGGCAGGGAAAGGGAGGCTGGGCTCAAAATCAGGATTCATGTATGCTTAGGCACATGTTCTACCAATTGAGTTCTATCTTCTATCTTTAGCCCTTTTTTTTCTTGACACCCTGTTTTATGTAGCATAGGCTGCCCCAAATACAATGCAGCATCTTCTTGACCTTTCTGCTTCTTTCCTCCACCTTTCAGGTACGAGGATTATAGTCTAGACCTTTGGAGGGGACCATGAAGTGGGGAGGTTTGTTTCAGTTCTGGGAGAGAGAAAATTAGGAAACAGAATTTGATGAAAATTGAGATCTGTTGAACAAAATCCACCTACAGCATAGCAACTCAAGGGCATCCACACACTGGGGGCTAGAGGTGACTAATGCCACCTAGACTCACTGTGAACTTGCAGAACACTGAGAAGTTCAGAGCTGGGCTGGGGGTGAGGCTCCACTGGTAGAGTGCTAGCTTAGTCTCTCCTGGTTCCCATCCCCAGCACTAGTGGGATGCTAGTGGGATGCACATGGTGGCTCATACTTGCCATTCCAACTTTGGGAAGGCAGAGGCCATTTGGTAAATTTAAGGTCTGTGTGTTCTGTTCAATACCAGTCTGGGATATAGTACTAGACCCAAAGATAAAAGCTAATTCTTTTGTAATCCTTCTCCTCTGGCAAACCACCTACAATAGGAGATCTGCTTGCTTCTGCCTCCAGAATTCTGGGATTAGGGCAGGTGCCACCATGTCCAAGTAAGTGTGCATTTCTTATAGTAACTACTCCATAGGATCGCTTACGATGAGGCAACTTAGAAGCAAATTTAGTTACATACCACCAACATAGGAGAGATAAATTTATTAACTGAATTTATGTTTTCTGAGGGTCTCACTATGTACTTCTGGGTGGCCTGGAACTGGGTGGCCTGTATGTAGACCAAGCTGGCCTCAGCAGAGATAAAGATCTGTCTGCAGCTCTGCGGTGGTGCCACACACCTTTAATCCCGGCACTCTGGAGGCAGAGGCAGATGGATCTCTGTGAGTTCAAAGCCAGTCTAATCTACAGAATGAGTTCCAGAACAGCCAGGACTGTTTCACAGAGAAACCCTGTCTCCACAAACCAAAAACCAAAACAAAACCAAAAACGTCTGCCTCTGCCCCCAGAGTGCTGGGATTAAAAACGTGAGCCTGGCTTTATTTTTGAGACAGAGCCTCTGCTGTGTAAAACGTGTTGGCTGCAAACTCATGATCCCATTGCTACTGGCCTAAGGCATTAGGTTCTACGGGTTCACAATTCTCAGTGATTATCTGAGTCAGGGTCTCACAATGTATCTCTAGCTGGCCTGGAACTCTCTAGACCAGGCTGATCCCAAACTCAAGAGATGAGCCTGCTTCTGCCTCCCCAGTGCTGAGATTAAAGGCCTGTGCCACCACCCAGGAAAGGATCTCCTCTCCAGCCTGGATGGAGGGGCCGGACCTTGCTTAGGTTTCCCACCTGTAGTTGGAGGTGAGACAAGAGCAATGTCTGAGGGGAGGCACATATACTTAACAGGCCTATGCTGCAGCTGGGCTTTGGATGCAGTGAACGTCTGTAGTTCCTGAAAAGCTCAGGGGTTCACTGTGGGGCAAAAGCGTCCCAACATCTTCACTGGCCAGCACCACTCAATACGAGCTTTCGCGCGCGCAGCTCGCCAGCGTCCCCGGAAGCCGCGCGCGCAGGCGCAGTGGCGGCGCGCCCCCTGGCGGCCGGCAGCGGTAGCGCGCAGGGTCCGCCTACCGGTCGCGCGCCGCCGCCTCAGCTGCCGCTTGAGCCCAACATGGCGATGCACAACAAGACGGCGCCGCCGCAGATCCCAGACACCCGGCGGGAGCTGGCCGAGCTGGTGAAGCGGAAGCAGGAGCTGGCGGTGAGTGGCCGGAGCCGGGGCGCCGTGCCCGCCTGGCCTCGCAGGCCGCTCCGGAGGCGAGAGCGGCGGGCGGCCGAGATCCCGGCACTCTGGGCGGCCGGGCGCGGCGCGGTTCCCTGCGGCGGCGCGGCTCCCGGCCTGCGCTCGGCGGGGCGGGGCGGGGCAGTGAGGGCGCGGGAAGGGCGAGAGGCAGGAGGCGGGGACGACGCTCCGGCCCCGCTTGGCGGGTGGGAAGGAGGCTGCTAGACCCCGGCCTGGAGAAGATTCGAGAGCGTGTCGGGTGGGTACGCACACGGCAGACTGCACGGGCGGCACGTTTCAGTGGCCGGAGAATGTGTTGTATTTGAGGATGCCAGGAAGGGGGCTGGCGGGAGACGCAGGACCCAGCGTAGGGAATTTGGAAGGTGACGCGCACCCGCAGCCGCCCGCACCCTGGTGTCTTAGCCCTCCGGGCTCCCGCCTTTTGCATCGAGCATCCGGGAGGCAAAGCTCACCTGAAGCTGCCCTTCCAGGTTTCCATAGCAACCGGCATCCGCTGCAGGCGGCCCTTCCAGAGCTAGCAGGGAGGGAGCAGTTGATGTGGAAAAGATGATTTTGAAAAGCTCTTCACCCTTCTCTCTGCTGGTAGGGACATATTTATTGAGTGTGAATAGAGACAGCTCACATTTTGTCTCATCCCTGCTCATGATAGCTAGGTTTCCCTCTGAAGTAGATGCAAAACCTTGTGTGTGTATACATTTTCCGAGGACAGGCTACACATTCCATTCTATTTATGAAAGGGTCCATCACTTCCATTCTTCCACACAAATGGTTGAGTGTGGATAAGCTTGACTTTACAAGTCTGTGTCCAGACCTCAGTTTGCTCAAGTTTAAAATGCTTACTTCTTCATGTACCTTTTTTCATCACTTAGGAAACACTTGCAAACTTGGAGAGACAGATCTATGCTTTTGAAGGAAGCTACCTGGAAGACACTCAGATGTATGGCAATATTATCCGTGGCTGGGATCGGTATCTGACCAATCAAAAGTGAGTGTCAGAATCTAGGAGTATCCATGCCTCTACTAACGTTTATCTGTAGGGTTTTTGTTTTGTTTTGTTTTAAAACGTGGCCTTACCATGTAGCCCTAGCTAGCCTGGATTTACCAAGTAGTTCAGGCGACCTCAAACTCGCAGATGACATAGATCCTTTTCCCTCTGACTCCCAATTGCTGGATTTAAAGATAGGGACTACCCTTGCACAGCTTGGGATGTTTATTCTTGGTATCCTCTTTGCAGGGAGTTGGTAATAGAGTTGTAGTGTGAAATGAGATCTAAGCTTGAACTTGTATTCTGACTACTCATATTTGTGACGAGGGAAAGTTGGGCCCATGGTGCAGGCATGTGTAGGTGTAAATGAAATATAACATTTGACTTATCCTCCACATTTTAATCAATCATAATATCCATGATTATGGTTTTTGACATAACTATGCTAATTGTACCATTATTGATTTGGTACTAGGATTCTATAAAAATTTCTAAACTTGTGAGAATTTTTTAAAACTATAGAAAATTGAGATGAGGTAATACATGATGAGTTTATAGTTTTCCCATATTCATGAGTTGCTAACTTATGGGGGATACAAGCTCTAATATATGAAATCATCTATGTATGCTTAAGATTTTTCTGTTTTGAAATAATTGCAGATTCATATAGGAAGCTGAACAAATACAGAGAGGTCTTGCATGTTCTCCACACAGTTTTCTCTGATGATTACATTTTATGTTTCATATAGTCATATGGCATTTTCTCATGAATATGGATAACCACAAGATGTAAAACTAGGTCCGAGAGACATGGCTCAGTGTGTAAAAGCACTTGATGTGGCAACCGGAGTTCGGTTCCTAGAACCTATGTTGAAAAGGTACTTGGCAGTTAGAGTACACACTGCTCTGGCAGACGACAGGAGTTTGGTTCCCAGCACCCATGCCAGGTGCCTTACTACCTGTAATCCCAGCTAGCCTGGAATATGCCGTGCTGTCAAATACACAAGCGACTGACTCAAGGTAGAAGGCAAAAGTTGCCCTTGGGTTTTAGTTTGTTTATATAAAGATGCAGAACTAGCCTGGAGGTGATGATGCCTTTAATCCCAGTACTCAGAAGGCAGAGTGAGTTCCAGGACAGCCAGGGTAACACAGAGAAACCACCACCACCCTGTTAATATTCCACTTCTTTGCTTACAGAAACACTACATTTTTTTTTTCTCCATGGAGAATAAGGCATGCTATGCCTTAATGTGTGTGGAGGTCACAGGAAAACTTGAGGGAGTTAGTTTTCTTCTACCATGTGGGTCCTGGAATTAGCTCAAAAAAAAAAAGATGCAGAACTCGTCTGTCATCATGAAGTCTCCTTCATGTTACTCCTTTAGTTACATTTCTGTTTCCCTGTATTTCTCTGGCCTGCCGTCTATTGGAAGAGGTGCTTATACCATGAGTCTTTGTACCCAAGAACATTAGCAGTTACCTCCTGAGAAGAATGGGATTTTCTGTATTTTCTATCTGACACTCACAGCTTAAGAATTAACACCGATTCCTTCAACTTCCCTTAGCTGGCCCTAAAACACTTTGCCACTTTTTTTTTTTTTAAATCTTGGCTTTCAGCAGTTATGTCTCGTTAATATTTTGTTTGTTTCTGGTTTTTTTGAGGCAATGTTTCTCCACAGAGACCTTGCAGGCCTCTGACTCACAGAGACCCACCTGCCTCTGCCTCCCAAGTACTGAGATCAGAGGTGAGCGTCACTGTGCCTACAAGTGACACTTTCAGAATTTTTTGGATGAGGGAATAGAACCCAAGGTGGGTGTTGAGCAAGTGCTCGCTCTGCTGCCGAGATGAGCCTCATAGTTTTTCTATGACCTCATGAGCGATTCTTTAAGCATAATTATCAAAAGTCTAAGCTGTTTGAACTTTTGGTTCTGTACGTCTGTCTGTCTTATTGGGTGATGTAATGTCAGGTGGCCCTGCTACTCTGCTGCAAAGACGGCCTTTGTCAAGTTGGCACATTGGTTTAGTGGACAAGTCTGATGACCCAAGTTCTGTTCACATGACCCACAGTCCCCATGATCCATGTGGTGGCAGGAAAGATAGCTGCCATGAGCTGTCTCTGCCTTTTACATGTGTGTCCACATATGCATGATAAATAAAAAGCAAGAAAAATTCACTTTATGAGGTTATACTTTTAGACACTGCTGTGAATATGCTGTTCTCACCAAGGTTTTGTTTTTTTTTTTTTTTTTTTTTTTGAGACAAGGTTTCACTATATAGCCCTGGCTGGCCTAGAGCTAGCTATGTAGATGAGGCTGCATTCATTTGAGCCCTAGGGATGCTGGGACTTAAATCTTCAGGCTAGAGGCAAGAACCCTTACTTACTGAGCTGTCTTGATGGCTATTGGTTCATATCACTTATTGTACTGAAGCTGTAAAATAACTTATCCCCAGTTTTCTAATTGTAATATTCTCTTTATATTTACTCCCCCCCACCCTTTGTTTTGTTTTGTGTGCCACTACACCCAGCAGGAGCTTTTAAAAATGTATTATTATTTTTTAATGTGTGTTTTGCCTTCATATATAAACTAGTATGATATGTGTGCCTGGTGCCCACAGAAGCCAGAGAGGGCATCAGATCCTCTGGAACTGAAGTTAGAGATGGCTGTGAGCTATCTTGTAGGTGTTGGGAACTGACCCTGGTTCCTCTGCAAGAGTAGCAACTGTTGTTTATTTTGTGGGGTGGGTTTTTTGTTTGTTTTTTTTTTTTTGCTTTTGTGTTTTTTGAGACAGAGTTTCTTTATATAGCTCAGGCTGTCCTAGAACTCTTAATGTAGACCAGGCTGACCTCGAACTCAAAGAGATTCAACTGCTGTTCTGAGTGCTAGGATTAAAGGCATGTGCCACCATGTCTGGCCAGCAGCTATTGGCAACAACTCAGCTTTCTCTCATCACTGGCCCTTGCCCTATCCATTTCTCAAAGGAGTTTATTTAAAAGGGGCACTTCCTATCTCATGTCTGTTCTAGTCTTTTTATATACCTATTTATTGAGACTGGTCTTCAATATGTAGGCCAGACTAGCCTGTAATTCACAGAGTTCCATTTGCTTCTTCTTTCTGAGTGGAATTAAAAGCATGCACCAGCATGCCCATCTGTAGTTACTTTTTTTTTTTTTTTGAGAGAGAGATGGGGTTTCTCTGTTTAATAACCCTGGCTATCCTGAAATTTGATTTGTAGACCAGGTTAGTCTTGAATTCAAAGAGGTCTGCCTGAGTGCTAGGATCAAAGGTGTGTGCTACCCTGTAATAGTCATTTAAAGATTTTAAAATTTATTTTATGTACCTGGGTGTTGTGTCTCCATATATGTTTGTATACATGACCACATGTGGCCTAGTGCCTTCGGAGGCCAGAAGATAACATCTGATTCCCCGGGACTGGAGTCACAGACATTTGTGAGCTGCCATGTGGGTGTTGGGAATCAAACCAGGGTCCTCTGGAAGAGCAGCCAGTGCTCTTAGCCACTGAGCCATCTCTCCAGCCCCCATTTTATTTTTTTAATAGTCATTTTTTGTTTGAAAAATTTGTCATTGGCCAACATGGCATATGCCTTTAATCCTGGCACTCAGGAGGTAGAAGTAGGTGTTTCAGTATGAGGTTGAGGCCAGCCTGGTCTGCACAGCTAGTTCCAGGCCAGGCAAGGCTACATACATAGTGAGACCCTGTCTCAAAAAAGAAAATTAATGATTGTCTGTGTGTGTGTGTAATGTGGGTGTAATGTGTCACAGCATGTGGGTAGGAGAACAGCTTTGTGGAATTGGTTCTTTCCACCTTTATATGGTGTCTTAGTTATGGGTTTCTATTGCTGTGAAGAGATACCGTGATTACAGCAACTTTTTTTTTTTTTAATTTAATTTAATTTTATGTGCACTAGTGTTTTGCCGTGGGTTTGGAGTTACAGACAGTTCTGAGTTTTATGGGTGCTGGGTATTGAACCTGGGTCCTCTGGAAGAGCAGCCAGTGCTTTTAACCACTGAGCCATCTCTCCAGCCCCCCAGAGCAACTCTTAGAAAGAAAACATTTAATTGAGGTGGCAGCAGTTCATGCAGGCAGACAGGAAGTGAACTAAGACACTGGACAGTATCTTGAGCATATGAGACCTCAGAGCCCGCCTCCACAGTGACACACTTCCTTCAGCAAGGCCACACCTACTCCAAAGCCACAACTCCTAATAGTGCCACTCCACTCCCTTTGGGAGAGGGGCATTTTCTTTCAAACCACCACACATGAGTTGAGGAGTGGATTCCAGCTTTGCAGCAAGTCCTTAGTGCCTTTCTCACCTTGTCAGCCCCTGTACCAGTTATTTTTGACAATAAGCGTGATCATAAGTGCATACTAAAATAGAGTGGGATTGGGTTGGGCAGGCCGGGCCAGCTGCTTCTACGATAGTGCTGTTTGGTGTTATCATGACTCTGTGTCCTAGGGTCTCTCAGTTTCTTTAAACAAACAAGTGAAGAAGTAAATGTGACATTGTTTATAAAGCAGCTAGGATAATCTCACCTCCCACAGTAGAAAGTGTTGGTGCTGGTAGGCATTTAATATGAAGTTTGTTTGGGCCAATTACATGGTTCAGAGACATTCTTGAATTGAACGTGGGGTTGAAGAGATGGCGCAGTAGGTCATGGTGCTCTCTGTAGCCTGGTCACCTGGGTCAGTCACTGGAGGTGAAAGGTGAGAACTGACTCTGCAGAGTCGGCCTCGGACCTCCACACACATACTTGGCACACGTGTGCCCTACACAAATATCATTCATAAACCCAGTTATAACTTGTAACTCTGCATCTGCCCCAGGCACCCCAGTTTGAGTTGAAGCCATAGCTTGGTAGTTGCTTCTGTGTTTTAGAAACTCTAATAGCAAGAACGATCGAAGGAACCGGAAGTTCAAGGAGGCTGAACGGCTCTTCAGCAAATCCTCAGTCACATCGGCCGCTGTAAGTGGTGGTGGGCAGCGGGTATGCCTCCCCGTGGGATCTGTGGTCGCTTGTCTGGTAACCAGTGACTTCTCTTTTAGGCAGTAAGTGCCTTGGCAGGAGTTCAGGACCAGCTCATCGAAAAGAGTGAGTCTGCTTTTTATCTTCTTCATCAGTTCATTTTAAAGCAAGCACAGGCCCTAAAGCCACTCTGGTTTACCCAGTTGCGTCCCTAAGAACTTCATCTTCTATGGCTTCCTCTTCCTTCTGGAAGTTGGGAGGTCTCATGGCATCTTCCCCAAGTCTTTCTTGTTTTGGAGTGGGCCCTTGCCATGTAGTCTGTCTGCTTGTCCCAGTCAGACATACACCTGCCTCTGCCTCCCGCCTGCTGTGATTAAAGCCTGTGCCACCATGCCATCTACTATAATATCTTTCTCCAAAGAAGAACCTATTTGTCTCCGGCCACTTCTTTCCCATGAAGCTGGGCTGGAGATTCTGAAAGACCCCACGCTCTGACTGCTACAGTACTGCCTAAATTCCTAGGAACTGTGTTTGTTTGAGACAGTCTCTTCTAATCCGTGCTAACCTGGACCCTGCTAATAACTAAGGTTGGCCTCAGTTTCCTGATCATCCTCCTCCTGTTTTCTAAATGCTGGGATCACAGGCATGTGTTATCATCCGCTGAGAGATTATTTCTAATAACAAATCATTTAGATCTGGAGAGATGACCTCATGGTTAGGAGTGCCTACTCATCTTGCAAAGGACCAGGGTTTGGCTCCTAAGCACCAATATGGTAGCTCACAACAGCTGTAACTCCGGTACTAGGGGATTGGTTGTCACCTGACAAACACACAGGCAGGCACACATACATAAATAAAAGTAAATTAATAAAATATACCCATATTGCTGGATATGGTGGCATGCACCTTAACCCCAGCTCTTGGCAGGTAGACTCAGGCTGACTTCCTGGTTTAAGGCCAGCCAGGGCTACATAGTGAGACCCTGTCTTCGTTTTTTATTGCTGGGACAAGCCACTGTAACCAAAGCAACTTCTAGAAGAAAGAGTTTATTTGGGGCTTGCAGTTTCAGAGGGTTTGAGTCCATGACTGTCATGGTGGGGAACATGGCAAAAGGTAGGTAGGCATGGTGCTGGAGCAGTCACTGAGAGCTCACATCAGGAGACAACCACAAGCAGAGAGAGACAGACAGATAGACACTGGGGATTTGAGGTAGAGAAGGAACCTGTGGGAATGGCTTCTGACCCCTCAAAGCCTATCCCTAGTGACAGACCCCCCCAACAAGGCCACACCTCCTAATCCTTCTAAACAGTTTCACCAGATGGGAACCAAATGTTCATATACGTGAGGCTGTGGGTGCCATTGTCTTTCAAGCTACCACAGACCCTATCTCAAAACAGTAACAGCAAATAATTTAATGAGAAATTTCAAGTGCACCAGATAAGTCTCTGGTGCTCAACTTTGGAAATCCTAAGGCTGTATCTGCATCTTCTTAAATATAGAAGGGAGGGTAGATACTGTTACTTATCAGGTCATTTCTGTGTGGAAGCCAGGTCTGATTTAAAAAGTAGCTTGGCCTTTGTAAAGGCTGCTGTAGGTATTCAGTGTTCTGTCCTGTTGTGGGGTTAGAGCCCTGCTTTGGGGCGTGGATAAGAGGAAAGTGGAGTTTGGTAGCTTGGACCTGAGAGTCACTCGGTGACTTCAGTTATTAGCTCTGTGTAGATTTCTGTCCCAGCCAGACTGTCCCATGCCTTAGTGCTGCCTACCCCAGACTCATTTCCACTCAGAGTCAAATTCCAACTTTTTTCCAAACAAAATAAACAGAATTGTCCTATGTCCTTTAAAAGTTTTCCATTGGACTTGGTGTTATGTTACTCCCGGCCTTCCCCTTCCCAGAGCCCTGCATGGTGTTTAATGCCTGCTTCACTACCTCATCAGATGCTATAAATCCTTTAAATTTGAGACAGGTTCTCACTGTGTAGCCTAGGCTATCCTCGAACTTAGATATTGAAGATTTTCTAAAGTATATACTAGCCAGCTGTTCTTTGAGATCTACCCAGTATTGAACTTCCTGCCTGTAGTACATGGTTGGTATTGCCTGAGTTTTACTACGCATGGGGTTAGTTTTGACTGGAGAATTATATTCTTTGGTCTTATAAAACATTTTTATTTTATATAAGTATTTTTTTCTGTGTGCATGTATATGTAGCACGTGTGTCTGGTGCCTACAAAGTCTAGAAGAACACATCAGATCCCCAGGGACGGAAGTTGCTAATGGTTGTAAGCTACCATGTGGGTGCTTGGGAACCAAATGCTGATTCTCTGGCAGAGTAGCCATTATTCAAAGGCCATCTCTGCAGCCTTTGCCCCTGGGTTTTGCAGGAGGATGTTAAAAGTGTCCTCATCACTGCTGGCGGTTCTCCCTCAGCAACTGGCTGTTTAGTTTGATTTGGATTTTTGAGTCATTGTCTCTCTTAGCCTCGGCTGACCTGCAGCTCAGAGACCTGCCCACCTCTGCCTCTCAGTGCTGGGAATTCTGGGACCAGAGATATGTATGTAGCACACCTGGCTCGGGGTGTACTTTTACTTAGTTGTTATGATTTGGGGGCTTGAACTTAAGCTCGTGCACATGCTAGGCCAGCACTCCACCACTGAATTACTTATAGGAACATGGGTGGGAGATGATTCACATGATCGGGGCAACTTCTCAGTGGCCACTCCACTTAAGAAAATGTCCCTGAGCACCATTGTTTTATACATCAGGGAGTGCTGGGGACGTGTAAGTAGGTCAAATTCAAGAGTGTGGTGACAGGCTCAGTCTTGTACAAGTAATCATAGCCGTTGTGAGTCTGTGAGTTCAAAGCCATGTCATGCCTAAAAGGCAGGGTTTCCTATCACTCTGCTCCTTCCTCCGGTAAGAACATTCTCTCTGCCCTGTGGACCACCATGCTCCTTGAACAGTTGGAGCGAGTGATGTAGATGTCTCAGGGCTAAGTGTTCAGTGGTCACTCAGTCTCAGCACTTCATCTGACCAGTTGTGAGTTGCTACCCACTGCAAAAAGTAGCTTCCTTGACCAAAGCTGACAGCTGAGCCAGTCTATGGGCATAAATAGAAATATCTAGAAGGCAGTTTTCCAGGTTCATTAGCAAGTCATTAGCTGTGGCTTCAACACTAGGGACTGTGACCTCCCGCACCACAGGCTTTTGACCAGGGTTACAGTGGCTCCTATGGAGGGGGCATCATATCCAGCCAGTGAATAGTTGATTATCCCCTGATGCTCATTTTTGTGATGGTGGACCCTTGCTTAGCGTGTTGGTAGTGTTATACACAAAGCCCATAGCTGAGTAAGATTACTGATGACGTCTTCCCCCAGCAGCCAGCAGAGACCTATAGATCCTTACAGTATTGGGGAAGCTAGCCAGAAGGGAGGGAAGGAGCTTTTCCCACGTCCTATAATCAAAACCTATGGTGTTTCAATGTTTTTTTTTAAAAAAAGTTTTATTAATATTATGTAATTGTGAAACAGGGTCTTACTATGTAGCCCTGAATAAGACAATTATTTTTATTCACTTCCCTCTTTCATGTTTTAATATCACATTTTCTATTTATTTATTATTGTATTATCCACACATGTGCCATGGTACACTCGTGAAGGTTATGGGGCACAGTAGGATGTGGCTCTCCTTTCACAGTTTGACAGAGATCAAAGCCAGGTCAGAAGGCTTTGTTTCAGGAGCCTGTGCCTGCAGAGTCCTCTGAAGAATGCCTCTGCTTGGCAGATGCAAGGCTTGAGGGTCGCTGGAGACCCAAGTGGTAGTTTATGCCATGATTGTGTCCCATGAGAGGAGCCTTGTGCTTGGGCCACCCTCCCTTCCTCTGTGTGGACTCCCCGATGCTTTCTGAGAGACAGGGCTGTGGACCAAGTCCTCTGTGGTTGATGCCTGCCATCTCCAGGAAAGAGAAGGCAGAATTTTGCTTTATAGCTTCTTTAATTTGAGGATTTCAAAGTTTTCTACTTTGGGCATTTAATTTTCAGACCATTTCACAAAAATCTCCACTCTGAATGCATTATTTCTACTTCCATTGGCTTTGTATGTTTGTCCAACTAGAAAGAGGGTAGACTTGCATGGCTGCTAAAGACTTCCTCATCTTTGTCAGTGAGAAATAAGCTCTCATGTCGCTTGCAGTGCAGCTCAGTCAGTGGGACTCTGACTCGAAGCTGTACACAGTGCTTGAGCCTCCAGGAGCTAAGGAAGGAAATTCTTGTTTGTATCAATAGCATCTAGTCCTCATGGTTCCTGTCTGTCATGTATCATCAACAGACTAGTAATTCTGCAGCACTCATCTTGGGCTGGGGTTTGAGTTCTGTGGTAGAGCATTTTCCTAGTATATGTGTGACCGGGATTTGATCCCCAGCACTGCAGATGAACAGCTAAAACGCACTTCTTGAAAGACAGTCCGTCTTTTTTTTTTTTTAATTTTTAATTTTTTCTTAAACTTTTTTCCTTTTGAGCCTTTAAAGACAGGGTCTCAGATAGTCCAGGCTGGCCTGAAACTCATTGTGTAGCCAAGGGTGATCTTGAACTTAACCTTTTATCTTAATGTTGGAATGATACAAGCACACACGCCTGGACCACCTAGCCTGGTTCATGTGGTGCTGGGGATTGAACCCACGGCTTTGAGCATGGTAGGCAAGCACTTTACTAACTGAACTACACCTTCAGTCAGTTCTCATGGTTCTTGACATCCATATCAGTCCTTTGGGACAAGAGTTGTTGCCTTGGATATCACTAGAGGAGACCTAGTTCTCTGTTCTTGGGCTTTGAGCGGTTGCACGTTGAGGGAGTTTATAAAGCGTGGCTGCAGTCTGCATAGTACCCCATAGTAGGACTATAGATGGATAGTCCCCTGCCTTTGCTCAGTTTGTCTTTCTCTTTTGTCTCTCAGCTTCTAGTTTTTCCAGCCCCTGCTGACTCCGTTTTTGTCTATCATCCTGCTGTGGTCCAAGGCTTTGTGGGTCTCCTGCCCTACTATCCCTTTGTCTCCCAGCAGGGTTTCCAATACTTGACTTTAGAAAAGTCCAGTTCTGGGGGATCCAACATTCTCACACAGGCATACATACAGGCAAAACACCAATGCAAATGAAATTTTAAAATAAATGAATTGATTAAAAGAAGAAAAGATCTTTCCTATATATTTCACAGACACTGTCTATTATGAACAGAGACTTAGTACAATTGAAACCATGTAGCTGAAGCAGACCTTAAGCTTGTAATCATCTTGCCTCCAGAGTAGCTTTGATTTCAGTCTAAACAAGGCCCCTATATTTTACTCAGTGGTCCAATTTAAGGGAATAACTGACTCATTCATGTGAGGCCATGTTGTGTGTATTAAGTGTGGACCTGGACCATGTTCTCCTGGTCAGAATCTTCTCCCTCAGTCTAGGTGTATAAGCCTCATGGGGTTGTTATATGAAAAATAACTACAATATTTGATCCAGGACACCAAGTGTGGCTTGTCTGTTCTGCTCACCTCCACTTTCAAGACTCTTAGGATTGATTTTTGGAGAAAGGGCTCATAGCTCCTCATCTCTCCTGAGGGTCCACAGGCAGTTCATAGATACTGGGGGAGAGAAAGAGATTTCTTCAGTGGAGCATCCATTCCCCTCCATGATGATCTCATGGGAGCACTGGCAATTTAAAAAGAACAATAGTAACAAAAGGAAGTGATCTGTAGATTGGCATAGGAAGTACTGGTTTTCCCCTTAAAAAAAAAAAAAAAAGATTTGTTTATTATATTTTATGGATGCAGCAGAAGGAACCTGTTCCCCTTACAGATGGTTGTGAGTTCTGAATTGAACTCAGAACCTCTGGAAGAGCAGTCAAGTGCTCTTACCACTGAGCGATCTCTCCAGCCCGGAAGTTTTGGTTTTCATACCTGTGCATCCCTCTACTGTGTCTTTCATCTCTCCTGGCATCCCCCTCCAGCCGGTTCCTTCCCCCAGCTAGTGCCGAAATTTGCTTCCTTGGCACTGTTAAACCTACACACACATGTACACACAACTTTCCATTTCGGTTCTTCACAGTGGAAGTTGTCTTTCTGAGTCTGGTTTATTTAGCTGAGCATGATGATTTCTAGTTGAATCCATTTTCCTACAGATGTCATTCATACACTGTACTCCTTATCCATCCATGTGCTGATGGATATCAAGGCTAGCTCAGCTCCCCAGCTGTCAACCATAAACATATATGTACAAATGTCTGTGGTGTGTGAGATTAGAGTCCTTTGGGAGTGGTGTACCTGGGCCAAGTGGAGGTCCTGATTTTACTGATTTGAGAACCCCCCACACTTAGATTTCTGCAGTGGCTGTACACTGTCCCGCCCTGGATATGCAAGGGATAAAGGTTTTTATCCCCAGTTCTCACGTGCACTTGTTGTGGTTCATGTTTTGGAGTCAGGGTCTCAGTCTGTAGCTCTGGCTGTCCTGGAACGCGCTGTGCTTCATACTCCTGAGTATTGAGATCAAAAGTGTGCTCTATTCCCTGCTAATTCATGTTTTTTCTTTTGACAGTTGCCTTTAGTTCATTAGCCTATTTTTTGAACAGATGACTTGAGTTTTTTTTATGTGTAATTTTTGTAGTTAAAAGATGCATATGTACACATGTGAGTTATGTGTAGTTGTGTGCACGTGTGGGAGCTAGAAGAGGGCATTAGGTGTGCCCACTCCTACCATCTGCCTAGTTCTCTCTCCCTAAACCCAACGCTTGTGTTTTCTCTGCTTGGCTGGAAGACATCACACCCCAGTATCCCCTGTCTCCACCTGCAGAGGAGGAGGGCTGACCTCTTATGTGGTTTGGAATCTGAGCTCTGGTCCTCGTGTCTGCACAGCAAGTACTCTTAACCACTCAATCATTCCTTCAGCTGCCTCCCACCCCACCCCCTGTATTTTTGCTTTTTTATTTTTTGTTTTTTTAAAAACACTAAAACATCCTGAATATCAATTTTATATGTGAAGATGGTTCACAAATTTCCCCTCTCTTCACTCGGGTGTTCCTTTTACTGTGCAGCTTCTTCGTTGTCAGTTCTAGGTTTATTGCCTGTACTATTGGAGTCTGTGCAGAAAGTTCTTGCATTTGCCTATATCTTTAAAGTGTGTGTGTGTTGCTTTTATGTGTGTAGTGTGTATGGTGGGTAGGGCTAGAGGTTTATGTGTGTACATTGCCCCTGGAGGCCGAAAGAGTGTATTGGATTCTCTGGATCTGGAGTTCCATGTGATTGTAGCGCCCTAATGTAGGTGCAGGACTCAGTCCTCTACAAGAACAGTAGTGGTTTAACCTTAGGGGCCTCTAGCCCAGGGGAGTGCCTGCGCCTGCATCTTCAGGGATTCTCCCCAAGCAGTTTCAAAGCTTCAAGTCTTAGTGAATGCCTGTGATCTCTGATGACTTGGTGTGTGTTGAGAGAGATACATATCTAGCTTCATTCTCCTGTGTGTGCTGCAGAGGCTGTGTGCCCTTGACAGCTTTGTCAGAGTAGGTTGTGATTGTGAGGTTTCTTTCTGGGTCCTATATTCTAGTCCATGGATCTATGTATCTGTTTCTGCCTGTACCATGCTGAGCACAGCATGCACATGTGTTACTGTGGCTTTATAATAGAATTTGAGATCAGGTACCTCCAACATTGTTTCTCCTGTTGAAGATTGCTCTAGCTATTTGGGGCCTTTTGTCCCTTCCATGTGAATTTTAGGATTTTTAAAAAAATTCTGTGAAGAATGTTCAGGATTTTGATGGGATTGTGTTGAGTTTGCAGATTGCTTTTGGTAGTAATCACATGATAGTCTTCATGAATTCTTTCTGTGCATTTATTTCTTCAGTATCTTAAAGGTTTCTCGTTTATTTGTTTTCATTTTTTTGAGATTTAAGGGTTTTACTGTATGTCTCTGGCTGGCCTGGAACTCTATATTGGTCTGGGTAGCATTGAATAGGGAGATCTGCCTCCCCTGCCTCCTGACTGCTGGGTTTAAGGCATGCACCACCACTGTCAGCAAAGTAGCTTAAAGTTTCAGTTCTAGGCATCTTTCAGATCCTAGACTAGGTTTGTGTATTTAATTTTGGTTTTTGACAGGGTTTCTCTTTGTAGTCCTAACTGTCCTAGAACTTGCTCTGCAAACCAGACTGGCCCCAAACTCACAGATTCTCCTGCCTCTGCTTCCTGTATTGCTACACCTGGCCTCATTTTATCTTTTTTAAAAAAGACCTAAAATTTTTTATTATATATATAATATATAACATATATATAATATACATATATATACTATATATATATTATATAGTATATATATATAGGCATTTTGTCTATAAGTATGTGCACACAGTCCTAGATGTCAGGTGTCCTGGAACTGGAGTCATGGATGGTTGTTAGTTGCCATGTTGGTATTGGGAACCAAACACTGGTCTTCCACAAGAGCAGACAGTGTTTTTAAGTGTTGAATTATCTCTGAGCCGTCTCTCCAGCCTGTTTGAGGTATCGCTTGTTGCTCAGGCTGTGTTTGTACAAACAGAACTTTCTTTTGCATTGAATTGTCTCATTAGCCTTGTCAGGATGAGCTGACCTTAGCATGTCAGGATGAGCTGACCTTAGCATGTCAGGATCAGCTGACCTTAGCATGTCAGGATGAGCTGACCTTAACATGTCAGGATCAGCTGACCTTAACATGAGGTTTCATGCCAGACTCTACTCTGTTCCCTTGATCTCTGCTTATCCTTACACCACGAGCAAAGCTTTATGAAGGTAAGTATTAAAATCCTTTCGGCCTTTTTTATTGATTCATTTGTTTTTAGAGAGGGCCCTGTTCTGTATTCCAGGCTGGCCTTGAATTCATGATCTTCCTTCCACATCTTCCCACATGTTGTGATTACAGGTATGAGCCAACACCCAGCTCTTTGGTAAATTTTATGTGAAATCAGATGCTTTTTTCAGCCCTGTGGGCTCCATGGCTCTGGAGCTCCCTCTCCTGGTGCTTTCATGCATTGTGTTCTGACATCTGGCTGTCTCTTGGCTTTTTGGGGGTTGGTGAGGTATATGGTTGGGGAATTGTGTTTATGTGTTCCATGGCATGCATGTGGACAACTTTGGGAGTTGGTTCTCTCTTTGTCCTTGGGCTTTAGGCTTTGATCACAGGTTGTCAGGCTTGCACAAAAACACCTTCACCTGCCAAACCATCTTGCCGGGCTCCTCTCCTTTAAAAAAAAAAAAAAAGAAATGTTTTTGAGATAAGGTCTCCTATGTAATTTAGGCTGGCCTTAAACTCCTGTTTTTACTTCCTCAGGCTTCCCAGCGGAATTTACAGGTATATGCCATACCTTTCTGTTTTATTTATTTATTTGATTTTGTTTTGTCAAGGGTGTCAGGTCCCCTGGAGCTGGAGTTACAGAAAGCTGTGAACTGTCATGTGGGTGCTGGGAATTAAACCTGTGTCCTCTGGAAGAGCAGCCAATACTCTTAACCACTGAGTCATCCCTCTAGCCCCCTGCTGACCTAGAATGGTGCATGACATTCTATCTGGGCATCCCTTGGGGGAAGGGGTGAGAAAGCTTGAAGTCTATGGCACAGACTCCAGGAGTCAGGTGAGATGCAGACACAGACTTGTTTAAAACAAGCAGCAGAATTGCTGACTTGTTTACTGCGGATATGGGACAAACCTATATACCCCCTCCCGATTTCCCATTAGCATCTGGAGACTCCCCTAGCTGTGCTGTGTCTCTCTCACTGGCCTCCAGCATCTCAATGGTCACGAGTTACCAATCACCAGGTACAGAGGCAGACTCCAAGCTGGATCAGCAGAAAACAGCCAGTGTGCATGCCCAGGCCCACTACCTGGAATGGAGCAACTGCAGCTTCACCAGGCCAGCTGGTTATGCTTTCCCTAGACTAGAACTTGGTGGCAAGCCTTTGGTTTCAACCTCCTTATTCTGTTTTTTGAGTCTGTACTTTTCTGCTTCTGGTGGTCATACACTTATTCCTAAGAAGATCATAATGTAAGGACAGAAAGGAAAACACTGACCCCTGTCCATTTTCAGAGGCAGATACTTAAATATTTGGGGTCCACTAGTAGTTGAGTAGAATGCAAGTCTCTCCCCATCCTTGTCTAGCGACAGTTTCCAGAAGCTGGTTATGACATCAGCACTGGGGAGGCAGTTAAAGAGTATTAATTACTACTCTGTTCAAACAGGTGGTCTAGCTTACTGGCTGTGCTCACTACTCAGGATTGACAAAGACGGGGTGGGGGTGGGGGTGTTATCCTTGTGGCACATGTGAATTAATCTCAGCATTCAGGAGGTGAGTGCGATGCCTGTATTACCATAACGCACCGCAAGTCGGGCAAGGGCCTGGAGATTAAGAAAGACACAAGACACGCTGAACTAAGAATGCCATTTATTCAAGTTCAGGGGGAGCCTTATATACTGAGGTGGATTTTCTCATCTTTAACCTTAGCAGCTCCCTTGCAACACCTGGCCTGGGTCAACTTCTTTGTTCTCTGCCCACTTCCTGATTCCCTAATCACTGCACCTGCTTGGTCAATGTTCCAATAATGGAACGTATCAACTGGTTCTGGTAAACACTGCAGGCCATAAATAGTGCTAAGTCCTGGGGCTGCAGGTTGACCTCCACAGGTCCCCCTTTCTTTTATACAAAAAAGACATCCAGACTAGGCGTGTTTTAGGTGGCATGGGAGTCAGATTGTATCTTACCTATCATCAGAGAATTCTGTAGCATAGGGTAGAACCTCCTGTTTTAGGTTGATTGCAATCTGCCCCTACCTTACCCATCACTGGCTTACTAGCCGATTTTAGCAAGTTAATCCACACCTCGCTAGGTGCTGAATCATGAGCAATAGCACAAAAGCATATTTTTTTGGAGCCAAATTGACTTGGGCTTGTTGCTGACTCTGTCTTCTAGGAACATGAAATTGATCCTGCCCACTTCCTAATCATCTATATGCCCTGATATATACCTGTAACTAATTGATTAACATCACTGGGTGGCACTCTGGTCTCATTTACTGCAATAATCTCTCTAGACAGGTGCTGTGTACAATTCTCCAAACAAATCTACCTGTTCTTGCAACAAGGAAATCTGCAAGTTAAGTTGCAGAACACCCTGTCTAATGTGCTCATTAATGTTATTTTGAGTTTCTAAAGCATCAGCTACTCCTCCTGACAACTGATCTAAAGTGGTTGCTGTGGCTACAGATTGACTAAGGGCAATCCCCACTGCTGCTGCCCCCACAGAGGCAGCCACAATGGCAGTAACAACAGCTGTGGTAATGCTAAAATCTCTTAGGATGAACCAGGATGAGCTGATTAAACCACCAACGTGAGTGTCTCATTTTTTCAGCAACCAGTCAGGAAGCAGGACTCCTTAGAAAGATTCAAACTGCTAGCCACGTTAATAGCATTTGTTACCACAAAGAAAAAAGGAAAGGGCAGAGAGTTTTCAAACCCTTACTTGAATTCCAAGCAAAGTTATTCAAAAAAGCCAGAGACTCCTGTTCTTGAATCTTGTCAAAAACCTTCCCAGCCTTGGCCAATTGTTCTTTCACTTTTACATTAGTACAAGCCACCAAAGCCAAAAGGTAGCAATGGGGAAGTCCTCTGACCCCTGGAGGTGAAACGCTTCTCACAAATGAATTTTTACATGTTTCCAGTCTTGAATGCAAAGCATGCCAGCTCGAAGGACCAAGGACTAGTAGTCTGTATAATCTTAACAACTCCATGAGGAGCTTTATGCCTTATTTCCTGTTTCATTAATATCTCTGTCAATTGTTCCGTTAAAAATCATCCAGGGCTTTGCAGTTCCCATATTTCAATTCACCCTCTTTTGTTACAATGAGATTTCTCGACCATCCGGCCAAGGTCCAGACCCACAGACCTGCAGTCTCAGACCCCTTAGCCACCCTTCGCAGCTTAGGCCCCCAAAAGACTCAGACACTTATATTAAGTTCATGCTGTTTGGCCTAAGGCTCAAGCACATCACTAGCTTGCTCCTTCATCCTTACTCAACCCATTCTCATTAATCTGTCTGCTACATGGACCGTGGCTCACCTGTGCTCCTTACATGTTTCTTCTTTGGGCATCTGGCTCGATCTGTCTCTACTCCACCCCTCGTTTTCTACCTATTCTGATTCCCCACCTACTTCTACAGTGCCTGTCATGGGCCAAACAGCTCCTTTATTTAAAGATTGATATTCACAGCATATAGAAAGACATTCCCACATCATTCCTCCTATTAATTTCTTACCTGCTGGCCAACCTTCCAAGGGTGGTCTCTCAGAGAATCCCTAGTTCCCAATCTAAGTTGGACAAGGGTCTGGAGATTTCCAATTCATCCTTCTATTAATTTCGTACCTGCTGGCCAGCTTTCCGAGGGTGATCTCTCAGGTAATCCCTAGTTCCCAATCTCACTGGGGGGCTGTACCTGTGATGCCTGGGCCACCATAACAAACCGCAAGTTGGGCAAGGGCATGGAGATAAAGACACAAGAGAGGCGGGTCACTCTTGAACTAAGAATGCCCTTTGTTCAAGCTCAGGGGAAGCCTTATATACTGAGGTTGTTTTTCTCATCTTTAACCTTAGCAGCTCCCATGTAACACCTGGCCTGGGTCAACTTCTTCGTTCTCTGCTAACTTCCTGATTCCCTAATGGCAGCACCTGCTTGGGCAATGTTCTGAGAATGGGTTCCGGTAAACAGTGCAGGCCATTAAATAGTGCTAAACCCTGGGGGCTGCAGGCTGACCTCCACAGGTGAGGGCGGGAAGATCAGAAGTTCAAGATGGAGGGGTGCTGTTTTAGTGGGTGATCACTTGTAGCCAAGGCTGATGACATGAGGTGGAAGGGGAGAGTGTACTCATTCAGGTTCCTCCTGCTTGCTGTGGATTTTAGTTACTTCTTGTAGCTGTAATGAAATACCATGACCAAAAGTGACGTAGAAGAAAGTTTATTTTGACTTTCTTTATGGTTCAAGAGTAAGTTCCTTGTGCAGGAAGCTGGCTGGTTACATTTTGTCATACTTGAAACTGAGAGAGCAAGCAAGAAGTGGGGTGAAGCTCTACACCCCAAGCCCACCCCTAGTGGCGTACTTCCTCCTGCAGATTATACTCCATCCTAAGCTGTTCCACCACTAAGAAAACAGATGTGCCATGGGACAGTCCATTCTAATCACCCAGCTGTGGCACCGCCTCTAGCATACACATAAATCAGTTAAGTGTGACTTTATAAAAGGAGGGGGAACTGGAGAGGTGCAGTTGTCAAGATCGATTATGGCTTCTGTGGAGGACCCTGGATCAGTTCCTAGCACTTGTGTCTGACAGCTTGTAATACCTGCTCCAGATCTGATATTTTCTTGCCTCCACAGGCACCGGTATTCCACTGTCCATAACCTTGGCTGCTCACACATACATAGAATTTAAAAGTGAGCTGAATAATCTCTTTTGAAAAATGTTCAGAGGTATCCTCTGTGACCTAGGAAATTCAAGGCCTGAGTTACGGAGATGTCCCCCCACCCCCCAAAATCCAAACCCTCAGTAATCTAGGGATTAGACTGAATTCTCCTCCCCAGTGGGTACCTTTTCTTTATTTTTCTTTCTCTATTATTCTTTTTAATCATGTATGTGTTGGTATTGGGGTATGTGGATGTGAGCGCAGATACCCAAGGAGAAGTGTTGGCTATCCTAGAGCTGAAGTTCTGGGTGGTGAGCCTTATGACATGGGTTCTGGGGCTTAGACTCATGTTAAGAGCTCTTAACCTTGGAGTCATTTCTCTAGCCTCCCACACCCCCCCTACCACTCTAAAGAAAGAGGATTCTCTGCTGTTGTCAGTTTTCCGGGGTCACCATCCCTCATCCTCTCTTCAACACACGGCTCCACGTTACCTAGCCCTGTGTGGTGGGGCGGCGCTCTGTGTTGTGGTGTGGCTTAGCTCCAGCACTGTTGCAGATTGCACGGTTTCCCGGCATTCCGTAGCTTTGATACTTTGAGTGTATGTTCCCTGTCAACCTGTACCTTCTCTGTTTCGTGGTCTGTGAGCTCACAAGCAAATGTTTGCTGATGACAGGAATTTAGGGAATACTGATCAGGCTTTTGGGACCTGTTTTCTTCCCTCTAGGGGAGCCAGGGAGTGGGACAGAAAGTGATACTTCTCCAGACTTCCACAATCAGGAGAACGAGCCTGCCCAGGAGGACCCTGAGGACCTGGACGGTTCCGTTCAGGGAGTGAAGCCCCAGAAGGCTGCCTCTTCTACCTCCTCAGGGAGTCACCACAGCAGCCACAAAAAACGGAAGAATAAAAACCGGCACAGGTTAGTGGCAAGGTCCCATGCAGTCCCAGAGTTCTCCTGACTACTGGGGGAATGGACTTTTTTGGAATGAAAATGCCTGGGACAATGGCAGAGCCTCCATGCTTCGGGTGGCAGAAATTCTTTTGGTACAAGTCAAGTGGGCTGGTGTTCTCCAAGGAAAGAGCGGGTGGCAATAGAGTCCCTGAAGGATCAGTGGGGTCACTAGGATAGAATGTGACTCCTTTAAGCTACCTGACATCATGAGCTTAAGGTCCTTTGCTAAGAGGAAACCGGAAATAGAAATGAGTCCCTGCAGAATGACTGGTTATTGGGAAGCTGTGCCCTGGGGTAGAGAGTTCTTTGAATCCTGGGCCCTGGCTGCTCCTATGAGAACTGAGTTGACATGCCTTTCTCTGACTTTCTCAATATGGGTTTGGTTTTGATTGTTATGACTTTTCTATTTTATAGCTCTCTGAGTATGCTGCCTTCAGATACGGGGAAACACTTAAAGCCCCTAAACGCGAGCGTTCCTTCGTAGGAACCATCTGAGCACTGCTGCTTTTGCAGTGGGAGATGAGATGGGAATGGCACCAGTGGACAGAGAGGTCAGGTGTCTCAGGGGATTTTAGTGGTCACCCTGCCTGGGTTTGTATGCTAATGCTGGGCCTTAGCTCAGAGGGCAATGAGTCTGTAGAGCAAGGGGAAGCCTGAACACTGTGGGGGTGAAAGGGGTGTGCAGGATTTCTTGGGGCTCCTGTCCTTTCAGGACAGGACTGTGACGTAGACCTGCCACTGTGGATAATACAGAATTAAATTTAGCTGGTGTAAACCTCTTTGACATCAACAGATTCTTGAATCTATTTAAATTTTTCTTATTGTTTTTTTAAATTGCAGAAATACTGTTTCCTCCCAATAAATAGTGCTGAAGGACCACCACTTTACGTTTTTCTGCAAACCAAAAACTACTGTGCTTATCTCAGACTATAGTAAGAAACAGCAAAGAGTTACCCCCCTACCATCCTGGTAAGGCTGTAGGGCATTGGAGCTTTGCAGTAGGCTCGGGGCTACTGTATCATAGACAGCAGAGACCAATACTCTTAAAAAGAGTATTTTGTGAGCTGGGGAGATGGCTAAGTTTTTAAAGTGCTTGCTCTGCAGTGCGAGGACCTGAGTTCTAGTCCTAGCACCTCCGTCAAAGCACTCAGTGAGTTGTATGTGTGTTACCCCAGGAGTAGGGACATTGAGATCCTGGGGGCTTGCTGGTGACAGCAGTATAATAGAAGTGCTAGGGCCCTATCTCAAAAACTAGGAGGAGAGACACCCAACAGTGACCTCTGGCTTCTATACACACACGTGTTTATATTTGTATATGCCACACACACACAAATTGTATAGATAATTCACACGGTTGTATAAATAATTGGCAAGATAATTGAGTATTTTCATTACATTTATTTTGGTGATTCTTTTCCTATTTCAGAGTGTCTAGAGCAGGGAGGTCCCTGGGACTCTGAACCACTGACCAGTGTCCTCTCTAGAGCCCTGCTGGTTTTGTGTAACATCTCATTTGCACCAGAGATGTGATCAGTTCTTGATGGCTAAAGATGTTAGAGAAGTCCCTTTAACTGTCTGTGCAGGCTTCTAGAACAACGCCATGGAGTGACACTTCTCCCTTATGCCTCCCTTTCCCGGCCTCAGGGAGGAGTGCCTTCCAGAAGCACACTAGCATTTGGAAAGACCATTTTGGGCACTGCTGTCTTAAGGGGCTAGTCCTGATCAGAAAGCAGACTGGGTTTTTATCTCCAGCGTTCCTGTCTGTCTAAAGGCCACCAGGGCCTTGCATGCTCATTTGCCCCCAAAGGCTAGTGGCATGGAGTTGCTTTGTTTCTTAGGAAGGTGAGTCAGGACTCTAAGAGACTGTTGGAGTTCCGCTACCTTTGCACACTCGAGGGCAGGGGTGGAGTACATTATCCTTCACGCTGGTGAGTTTGCGCCAAGAGCGGTGCTTCCTATCCGCTGTTCGGTGGCCCATGGAGTCAGGCCACGGTGACAAGATGTCTGAGGACCTGACACATGCCAGACACCGTTGAGGAGAAACAGGAGGAAGTGATAGAACTTACCCTCCTCAGGGATATGAGAGATCCCCTCTCCCATCAAGAGATCCCCTCCCCTAGGCTGGGGATTGAACACAAAGTTTCATGCATGTTAGTGAAATGAAAATCACCAGTTTTCTGAATTTTCCTATTTTACATGTCTGAACAATAATTAAATCCCACTGTCTTAAAAGAGAAAAAAGCAAATATTAGGTGCTCTTAGAGGTATTTATTATTACATTGCACCCAAGATTTGTTTTTGTAAGTCATTGCTTGTTTCTTTATAATACAGGGTTTTATTATGTAGCTCTAGCTGGCCTCAAACTAATCTCTTCTGCCTTAGCTGGGACAATCCCTGCATGCTGGGATTGTCAGGGATTACCATGCCCATCACTAAACCCAAGTTTGGATAAATAACACTTTTATTCATGTATGTATTTATTTCCACTACTAGGGATTGAACCCAGCATATACCTCCCAGTAAGTGAAACCCCCAGCCAATACCATCTATTTTCATTTGTGAAGGCTCTATCAGTTTGAAAGGAAAACATTTTAAAAGTCCTGCTCGTCCACTGGTGTGTGTGCCCAGGAAGGTCCTGAATGAAAACTCAGCTCTCATATGACTCTCACAAACAAGGTCTAACAGAACAGCCTTTCAAATATTGGCCAAATACCTGTCTACAGTCTGAAAGGGGCCAAAGCCAGCGAGGAGCTAAGGTCGTATTCCAGGCCTATGCTATGGACATCTCTGCGGACCATGGCCTGTCAGCGATGACAGTGCAGAGTGGCCTCTGCTGTGTGCTCACGGATCCCAGTTGCTTTTGTTTTGCTGGGGGCCCGGGGAGGTCTGCAGACCCCGGTATTCCTTAGTTGCTTCTGCATAATGTAAGCAGTTAGCTGCCATACTAGGCAAGGCGTCACATGCCTGCAGTGCAGTAGAGGAGCTGAGGCAGGGGGACAGCAAGATTGAGGCCAGTGTGGGCTATATTGCCAGACCCCCCTCCCCAATCTTATTAAGAAAAAGAAAGCAGCTGCCATAGCCAGTTTGTGTGAGAACAGGACTGTCATGCAGTCAGCATATGGCTTCCAGGAGGGACCCTGCAGCAGGAGCTGGTGGCACTGGACATGTTTTTATACCATAAATTTGAGCAAAAGTTACATGTGTTGCTGTTTTCAAAGTGCAAAATGTTTTGTCACCTTTTGTTTTAATGACAATATGTTATGCCTGCTTTTATCACTTTCTGCTGTATGACTGACTCTCCCTCTCTCTCCCCCTCCCTCTCTCTCCCTTCTCCTGTGTCTCTTCCTCCCTCCTTCTCTAATGCCCTCGTTCTGTTCTCAGTACAGATATCTTAGCAGTTCTAACCCCAGGGCTGTGGCTGTGCCTCTCATGGAGTCACTGGCCTCCCTTAGCCCACTCTCTGCTCTGCTCTGCACTTTGGGAAGGGACTCTGACCACACAGCCTTTGGTGCTTTTGTGTTTGAACCCTTAAGGCTTCAGATTCTTAGAGCTGACTTTGTTTCCACAAATCTTGCTAGGATGGCTAATCGACTAATTTGTCCAATTAGTATATTAATTTCTATTGCTTTCTTCCTCTCCAATGCTGCCCTCAGCCCGTCTGGCATGTTTGATTATGACTTTGAGTAAGTTTGACTTGCCTTAGTGTCTGTGCTGTGTTGTTTAGTGTGTGGACCCGGGATACTGTTCTGAGGCCTTTCTAACCCATAGTTTGTCTGTTTGGTTGTAGGTATGTATATTAGGTTAGGCTGGGAAGTTTTTTTTAAAAACAGAAAAACGTGATGGAGGTAACATTTTATTTAATAACTTAAGCAAAATTAAAGTAAACTTGACTTTTATGCATTTTAATTTCTTTTAAAATAATAACCTGTACTTTTAATTCATATTTAAATTGATTTTCTGGCTTTGCTTCATATGGAGATTAGTAGCTTAAGATTTCGATATTTTGCTTTGAAAATATTTAAAAATTGAAATTCTTGTAATTTCTTTTGTGTTTCATAACCAGAAACACCAATTGTAGTGTTTGCTATTGGTCACTGAGTGTCAGGACCTGTCAGTGATGTAGTTACAGAGCTAACACATTGACCTGAGCACGCTCTCTTAATTCAGTTTCCCTAATTTTGCAGTAGTTTCTAATTTTAAAATTATGGCTTCTGTAACTGCTGTAGATTTCCTTTATAGTCACCTCACTTTGCCTTAGGGCAAAAGTGTCTGCTCATACTGTTTAATACTTGCTTAATATCTGAGAAAGCAGCTAAATTATGACATAGTCTAATGAAGAATGTGGACTTTAATTGAGTAGCCTCTGTTATGGCTGTGCCCTGTTATAGCTGCTTGTTGCCACATTTCTGAAGTTAAAGTACAAATCTCTTTTGTTTTTCCTGCCACAGGATTGATCTCAAGTTAAACAAAAAGCCCCGAGCCGTAAGTATCAGATGGACAGCTCACAGACTGATAATGTTTTGATGAGTTCTAACAGGGCTCACCTGTGCTAGGCAAGGGCCCAGTCAGCAGCTGGTGAGCTTGTGGATGATTTGGGTTTCCAGAGTCTTGAGTGTCCCAATCTAGGATCCCACTCTTGTTTCTAGGTTCTAACGGTCCATCTGGATACTCCAGCTACCAGGTGTTCTTTACTAAAATGCTTTAGAGCAGACATGGTGGCACACGCCTTTCATCCCAGCACTTGGGAGGAAGAGGCAGGCAGATCTCTGTGAGTTCCTGGACAGCCAGAACTACTACACAGAGAACTTCTGTCTCAAAAATCCCAACAATCCACAAAAACTCCCAACATAACAAAGAATGAGTCACAAATCGTATTGAAGAAAATCATCCTTTGATTAATTCATACTAAGTTATCAACGTTGCCTTTTTTTTTTCCTGGTGAGCTAGTGAGCAGAATTGAAATTTCCATTGATGGTCTTTTAGGCCTCAAAGGTGGTCACTGCACTTGGGAAATGCAGTGAATTATACCTGAAATAGAACTTTTAGCTACACAGAAATAACCTAGCACAGTTGTTTATGATATTTTATAAAAATGTTTCTAGGTTTACATTAAGATCATTTTCACGCAACTGTATAATGTTCTTTGAGCATATTCCCTCCTAAGATTTATTTCATATTTGCTTACTACAGGCTGCATATGGTGACTTCTGTTTCTTTCTCTTTAGGACTATTAGAAGACTTGTTAGCAGCAGCTTCTGGCTGTGGAGCCCTGCTTCCCCTCTGACCTCACAGCGACAAATGTCCCTCACCTGACTGTGGCCATCCACCTCTGCTCCCCCACACCCAGTGCCTGCAACCGGCTAGTCTGTCCTAACTGTAGTGACGAATCCTTTCTATAAGACTGGGTCTTTTGCCATTGTCATCAGTAGTAGCAGAGCAGCAGGAAGATCTGTCCTTGATCCCAGTCCCTGTGGGTGGCTAACTGTGCATTTCTCCCCTCTTAGAATGAATGTCTCCCCTCAAACTGGCTGGCACCAGCTCCATCTGTGACCCCTTGCACTGAGAAGTGCACATCTCTGATTTTGTGTTATATGCTGAGAGCAGAAGCCAGGCTCCACTGCAGATGGAGGCTGTAAATAGCTGCCATTCTTTTGTTTGTTTTGTATTGTATTATTTTTTTATTGTTGTTTTTACCATCTGATTTTCTTTTGGGATATTTTGTGATGCCTGTACCTTCTTGATGACACATCTTACTGTTTCATGTGGTGTCAATATTCATAACTGAAACTAAAGTGGCTTTCTAGAAGTAAACGGGCAACTTGGCTCTTTGGCTTTTTGATTTCTGCAGGGGGAAGGTAGAGAATGTTTAATGTTGGTCTGTTGGAAGCAGCCTCATGTTTGAGGAACAAGAGAGATGAAAAAAATAGATGTCATTCTCCTAGAACAGACACTTTGATTCCTTTGTAGAAATAAAATTTCCTTGTCTTACATTTCTCATACTTTCCTTCGAAGCCTGAGATTTTCTTTTCTATCTTTTCTCCCTGACTCTGTCTCTCTTTCTCTTTGAGACAGGGTTTCTTTGACTATCTATCCCTTGCTGTTCTGAAACTCACTCTGCAGACCAGGCTGGTCTCAAACTCAAGAGGGCTGGGTTAATGCCTTGGTTTGTACCATCACTGCTTTGGTCTGTCTTTTCTCCTTTTCCTGACATTCACTTGGTGAGCTGTTGCTCTATAAATCACCACGCCAGTGGAAAAGCCCAGGATTACTGAAAGTTAGCTTTCACTGAAGGCCATGAAAGCCTCATAGGAGCCAGCGCTGCCCGCAGACAGCCCCTTCTGCAGAGCCCAGTCCCTGTTCATGCCTTGGCTGTTTGCAGGTCAGTGGTCTCTGCTGCACAATGTGGTCACCTGTGAAGCTTAACGTAATGTCTGGCATGCCTGTTGGGGTTCTTCTACAGAGTCCAGACTGCTCATCAGGAGCCTGCCTGAGGCCATCTTGTTAGAAACTGAGCCGTACAGCCTGGGTCAGGCTGAGAAGATTCAGGGCCTCACCTGGCCTTTGACTGTTTAATGACAGGCCTTTCTGATGCCGAGGCCTTTGTAGAAGACTTGGGCCATCATAGCCATGCTTTGGGCTGAGCATAGATGGTCTCTTCCCAGAACCACCATCTGACACACACAAGCATTTCTTTTTGTTCTTAAACTCCCATTTCCTTTGATAATCTCCCCATCTTTGGCAGCGGAACTCCAGTTCTTCAGGAAATAGTTTATAATATGTAGATTGTTCCTTGAAAACAAAAACTCCAGAAGCATTTTGGACCTTTCCCTGTTAGTGTATCCCCTTGTCCTTAACTCTGAGGAAAGCAACAAACCAACTTTGAGACACAAGGACCTCCGTAGTTGGCTGTGTGCCAGAGGGACAATGGCGCCGGTCAGTAAAGGGTGTATTATTTATTTATTGCATTTTAGAGGGTTGGACATAGGACCTCAACCATGCTAGGCAAGTGGTTCACTACTGAGTACCTTCTCAGGTCCTAAATGTGTGTTATGTAATGGCGTATCTGTATGTGACTGTCCCTGTGTGTATATAGGAGATTATGGCTAGTGGGCTATTTGCTTAATGCCTCCTCCACCCCAGAAAGTCTAAACATTGGTTGGGGCTTCTAGTTTTCCTACAAACTGGCCAGTAGTGCTCAGGCTCTGAGAGATTACTTGTTTTTCCTGTTTTGGGGTGGCTAGAAGACTAGCGATAAAGCTCAGTTGATGAGTGATTGTCTTCATGCACAGATCCTAGGGCCATATAAACCTCAGCACCATATAAACCTGGAAATGGTGTTGAATGCCTTTAATCCTAGCTCTCAGAAGGATCGGAAGCCAAGGTCATCCCTGGCCACACAAGGAGTTTGAGGCCAACCTGAGCTACAAGAAACCTTACTTTAAAAAAAAAAAAAACACAATCCCAATAGGTTTCTACTATGGAACCAAGTTTGCTTACATGTCATGGAAAGAACGATTGTGCTTACATAAAAGAACATTCATCTCAGTGGGTAGGATAGTCGTTCCTTGCAGCCAGCCAGCCAGCAGTCCCTAAACTGAAGGACAGCCAGGGCCCTGTGTGTTGTGGGAGGGGCTGGTTTAAAGGAGTGAGCCAATTCCTAAATCAGATGTGAAGGCACACGTGCTTGTAATCCTACCGCTTGGGAAGTACAGGCAGTTTAAGGTCAGCCTAGGCTGTAATGAGCTGGCCTGTGTTGGAGGAGGGCATGAGAAGCAACAGCTGATTCCAGTGATCACCTAAAGGACAAAGGAAAGGCATGGAGTGTGGCTTGCCCTTGGCCTCTGGAAGTTACAAGACAAGACCTGGCCTTTTGTGGTAACATTTTGTCAGCTACTTGGAGAATAGTCAAGTGCAAGGCTTCATGGGAGTGTCAAGCATACTGTTTCAAGAACTGAGGAAGGGGCCATTCTGTTTAAAGTCAGTGTTCCCAACTCTCTTGGTGTGCATGTGGAGAATGTGAGGAAAAAGACCAACCCACAGAGTTGGGACTTGCAGGGGGGGACCTTAGAACAGGAAAGACCTTGGGAATCGGGACAAGCAGATGAGAACCAAGAAAAACTTTCAAACCTGCTGTGCCGATCTAGAGGCCCCAGGTGTCAGGACCCTCTCCGGGCACTGAGAAATGGATGTGTTATTGTTCAGCATTTCCCACACTTGAGTTTGTACTGTTTGCTTTTAGAAAAATCATTTGTCTGAAGAGTAGGAAGTCTTCAGTGGGGTCTTCACTTGGAAGCTTTTGGTCCGGGTGCAGGAAGTGTCTCCACCCCTGCAGTAAAAAACCAAGTGCTAAGGAGCCCACCTTTGTCAGTAGTTGGTGTGTGGCTTTAAAGCGCCCTCTGGCTTAGTTTTTGCCCTTGCTTGGTCTTTCCCACCCTCAGCCTTATTCCAAACCACTAAGCAAATTCTTTTCAGAAGCTATGACTTGATGGAAGTCAGGACAGTGCTCTGTGTACACAACTTCCTCCCAGCATGGGGCTGTGAATAGTGCCTAGGAAGGCTGTGTGTGAGTGTGTGTGTGTGTGTGTGTGTGTGTGTGTGTGAGAGAGAGAGAGAGAGAGAGAGAGAGAGAGAGAGAGAGAGAGAGAGAGAGAGAGAGTATGTCAGTCTATCCCTATGTTCCAAATGTGTGTTCCCTGGTTTGGATCTTCAGGGCCAGCCTCAGGATTTGAAGCACAGGTTTCATTTTTGAACACTGCTCTGTGAAGTCAATCATAGGTCTGAAAGGAAGCAGTTGGCATGGGTTCTGGCCCTTGCTTATGTGTCCAAGGGAAAGGGAGTGGAGTGGATGTGGATAGCTTGGCGGGTGGGAGGGAGTGACCAGATCTTGGATGTGTTTTCTCTTTAGACATCAGCCATGTGTAGTTCTTCACTTTGGATATGTTGTGTAATATGCCTAAATATTAGTTCACTAATACACGTGGATAATTTATAAATAAATAATTGGTTGAACCACAAGAAACTGCTGATAGTGAAATTGTTTTCATCAATGAAAATAACCACTGTCATGGTTTGGAATGTGTTCGCGGTGTGTGCATTCCAAATTTTTGTTCATGTACAAGAATACACTATAGGCCCCTGGTCACTACACCTTCACCCCAGATAACCTATTTTGCATCTCAGGAAGGGCGGGGGGCTTTGAAATGTGTCATCTGAAGATGTGACTCAATCTGTTGAGGTTACTATAACAATGACAAACTTGATGGCTTATAGAATAGAATACCTGTTCTAGAGGCAAGAAACTAAGGCCAGGTCACCAGTAGATGCATGTGCTTGGTAAAGGGTCTGGATCCTGGTTCCCAGAGGCCTTTGCTGCCTTCTTGAGTGGTGAGAGAGAGGGAGCTCCTTCAAGCCTCTTCCATAAAACACTAATTCTGCTCTAGAGAGCTCTGCCCTTTTGAGCTCACTGTCTACAGGCCTTCCATCTTGATATCACCCTAAGCATTAGAATTACCACTGGGTTTTGGAAGAACTTGTGGCCATAGCAATGTGCAAACAGCATATATTTAAACAGTGTTGGTGCATCCAGCCAGAACTTGGGTCTCAGTCACCAGTGCTCTCTTGAGACAGCAGTGTTGTGTGTCCTACAGGAAATTTGTGGGACCTGAGGTGTGTGGATAAACACTGTTTACAAAGATGGCAAGGTGCTGGCTCTACTCTGACTTGTCTTTTTAAAAATAGCTTCTTAGATTAGAAAATATCCCAAAGCCAGCCTTGGGCTGGCAAGGTAGCTCAGCAGGTTAAGGCTTTTTCTGCTAAGCCTCATGACTTCAGTTTGATCCTTAGGACCCACATGGTAGCAGCGGGGAACTGACTCCCTCAAGCTGTCTCCTCATACACATTGTGTGTGCACCACACACATGTAAAAACTTACACAGCCAGCTTGGTGGTGAACACCTGTAATCCCAACCAGCAAGTGAGAAGCTGAGGCAGCATCTTTCCTATGCCAAGTGACCGTAAGACAAACTCCAAATATACAGCTGCCTCATTTTATGGTTCTGTGCCAGTTTCTTAGCCTGTGCTGTATCGGTGGTGTTGATGTTCCCCAGCTCCTGCTGCTGTAGTAAATGCTTTCCATCATTTTTGCTGAGGAGGGCTCAGGATAAATTGGTAGGATTGCTGAGTCAAGAGGTGTGTATTTCTTAGGTAACCTCAAGTACCAGGTCCCCTCCAGAGTCAACACTGAAGTCTCTGGGCATAGGATATCGCCTGTTCCCCACATCCTGCCCACAGGACAGCATTTCCAACCTTTCTTCTTCTTCTTTTTTTTGTTTTGACACAAGGTTTTTCTATGTAGTTGCTTTGACAGTCCCATAATTCACTTTGTAGACCAGGGGCTGGCCTCGAACTCACAGAAGTGCACCTGCCTTTGCCTCCTGGGTGCTGGGATTTAAAGGAGTGTACCACCGACCCTTTTAATTCTTTTGGAATAGCAGTTCCTAGGAACTGATTTTATTAAGTATATGTAATTGTATTTTTTTTTCTTGATTATTCTTCCAGTTTTGTGTGTGTGTGTGTGTGTGTGTGTGTGTGTGTGTGTAACGTGCTGCTGAGGGTTAAACCAGAGGATTGATACATGTTGAGCAAGAACTCAACCATTCGATATACTTCCTGCCTAAGAATTTTCTTTAATCCCAACAGAGGCAGAGGCAGGCAGATTCTGTGAGTTCAAGGCCAGCCTGGTCTACAGAGTGAGTTCCAAGACAGCCAGGACTACACAGAGAAGCCCTGTCTCAAAAAAGAAAAAAAAAAATCTCTTGGCTAATTCATTGCCAGGATGTCAGAACTTTATGCAGATGCCTTTGAAAAACAATTCACTGTTTAAACAAAAAGCACATACCTGTGATCTAAGTACTTCAGGAACTGATGTAAAAGGCTTGAGTTGTTGATCAGCCCTGTACTACATATACCAGGACCAAAGGAGTCTGTCTGTGCTTTGCTTTGCATGTTCTCCCAGGCAGAGCCCATTATTTTAAACCTCATACAGCCACTCCTACCTGCCGCCGCCCCCCCCCCCCCCCCCCCACAGCAGCAGTTTGGGCTTTCACAGTTCGGAGGGCAAGCCATTCAGTCCAGGCCGTAGTAGTACCAGGAGCTACCAGCAGGCGGCAGCAGGGTGCTGCATGCCTGGCGGATTGTGAGTTTGGGTGCCTAAACCATTGCTCCCAGGGAGTCTCCCTGCTGTTTCTCAATTTGGTAAGCAGTTTAGGATCACCAGCTGCTGCCTTCATTAGCAGCTTCTGGAGGCACACCCTCGGTTACAGCCTGAGCCTCCTCCCCCTCCAGGAACTGGCTGGAAGGATTTACATGCCATGGCCTAGGAAAGCTTGGCTTCCTTAATTACAGGGCCCTACTTCCTGCCTCTTTCAGCCAAATCTCCCACACCCTTCCCATGAACTAGGAGGTCCCCAGGACAGGTTCTTGCCACCCAATCTGCCATGAACCAATGACAGAAGATGAGCCAGGAGTTGAAGAAGCCTGGGACAAAGGTTCCAGGGTCCTTGGGCCACCTTCTGGCAGGGTTTAGCTGATGACCCTCTCCCAAATTCTGTCTGCTCACTTCTTTAGCCAACACCTCCTTGAGATGGGTTACCCTTCTGTTCAGGCTGTTTCTGGGAAGGGTAGGCAAAGGGAAATGGAAATGGAATTGCAGAGATGGGTGCTGGCTTCCCCCACCCCCCTGAAAGACAAGCAGTTTGGGGCATTAGCAGCTACAGGTAGGGTTTGCACAGTGCTCCTTTGGTATCAGGATCTTCAGGGACTGCCAGATTTTCCTGTATCCTGAAGAAGCCTGATGGGGACTGAGTAGATACATCCAGAGCAGAAGTGCTTCACACCATTTTGGACTGGCTCAGTCTGGCAGAGAGTACAGAGATTTCCTCTATCAGGCTTCAAGCACAGGCAGACTTACAGTCATTTTGGCTTCTGAGCAGGTTGGGGGCCCCCCTTGAAGGGGTTAATCTTGTGTGGCAGAACTTGCTGAAGTACCTAGGGGCCAGCACCTGCTGGTACGGGTGGGCGGGGCCTGTGGGAAGGCCGGCTCCCAGGGATTATTTCCCAACAGTGGGAATTTGCATACATACCAGTTCCCCTCAGCCTCTTGGCACAAGTAACCAGGAAAAGCAGAAGGGAAGAGCAACTGGGGCAGCTACTTGGAATTTGATCCCTTGCAGCACGCCTGGTAGCTTGAGCTTTGGTCTCAGGAGTCACATTCTGTCCTTACTTCTCTCTCCCATTAAGCTCACACGTGGATCACTGTGGCTCAGACAGCTGAGGCCCTGTGAGAAGTGTGGTGAGTTGCCCAGGGCTGCCCAGCTAGTGGGTGGGACTTGAACTGGGGCCTGACTACCTCTAGCTGCCACTAGCTAAGATATCCTCTTGCAATATCTGGAGAGGTGGTGTGTTTTTGTGTCCTGTTTGCCGGGGGGGGGGGGGGGGAAGGCCCCATGACTCAGTGCTATCCATCTAAGCCGCTTTGTGGGCCAGGGGACAAGAGGTGGTGAGAGCTTTGGAGTTAAAGCTGAAGCAAGAGACAGAGAAAAAACAGCCTTGGCTTTGAGCCTGACTGCCTGCATAGCCCTGCCCGGAAGCTAGATTGGGAAAGAGGCCTGGAGGCATGGCTCTGTGGCCTGCTAGCCCAGCTGAGCTGAGCTGTTAGGAAGCCTGGGTGCCAGGGCAGGCACCAGAAGGCCTGAACTGATCCTCTCTTCTCCAGGGTCGGTCCAGCCCCAGCTGACACTTTCTGTGTGGATCCATAGTCGTTGGTTCCTGTCAGTGAACCAGCAGGGCCAGGCCCTGCCCCCTGACATTAGCCCCAGCCTGCTGGCACTAACACTGCCATCTGCCAGTAAGATCACTTCATTTATCTATCACCCCTATAGGAGTCAGCAAATGACTTCAACTCTGGTGAAGGAAGCAAGCGGGAGTTTCCCACTCTCCCCCTTCCAGAGGACCCCTCAAGTTCCATTGTGTTGTACAGAGACTGAGCCCTACTGAGCAGCTGAGTGGGTGGTCTTTAGCGTTGTCTCTCTGGGAGGACATTTCTTCCCATTTCTGTAGGGAAATGGTAGACTGGTGTCCGATTTTGGGATCAAGGACCGGTACCGAAAGCCCTGCCTCAGCCTGTCTTCCTCCGTGGGACCTTGGGCAAGTCACTGGCATTGCCAAACAGCTGATAATGAACTAGACAGTCCGGTATTTTAACTTCCTATCCCATAAAGACAAACAGATGCCCATAAATAGCTTTTTAACCTGAGAACACGTTGGAGTGTTTGCGTGTGCTGTTTCATGTTGTTTGAGATAGGGTCTCATGTAGGCCCGGTAGGCCTGGAACTTGCTTTGTAACCAAAGATGGCCTTGAACTTCTGGCTCTCCCACATCTTTCCAGATGCTGGGATTGCAGGTGCATGTCCCGGCACCAGGTACTGAGTCATGAACTCTGTACATGATTGGTTGCATTCCCAGCTCCCTAGACTGCAAAATGTAGTTTGGTTGTAAAGTATAAGGCTTTACCGTCTCTTATGGTGATAAAGCCTCCTGAAGCTGGGAGAAACAAACTTGGGACAGACATTTTTAAATTCCCTGTGGAAGGGAGGGCCTCCAGATCATACATGCGAAAGTACCTCAATCCCTGCCTTAATCAGGGACTTCTGAAAGGGTGGTCAGGAGCTGGTGGGCAGGGTCTCTGGGGGACATTTTCTTCCACAGCATCCTGGCTGTTCTGTACTGAAGTAGTTTTTAAAACAGAAAATATAACTGCACGAGCCATTAAGTACAAATCAGAGGAATTGTTCAAAGGTAGGATTATTAAAGCTGTAATTTTTTCCATTTTTCCCTGGCTGATAGTATTCGTTTGGGGACTGTGCGACAGCCTAGCCTTTCATTTAAATATTTAAGACTCATGTTTCTTTTTGAGGTTGGAGCAGGGAGGAGGAGGGAGGGAGGTAGGTATCATCTTGCCTGGGCTTGTCTAGGCTGGTGAGCAGTTTGATGTGGTGGATGGGGTCAGTCCTGTGAATCCACCCACAGGAGTCACACTTATAGAGGCCTCTTAATGAGCAGTTCTTGTGTGGCAGGAGGCAGGTCACACACCCAGCATGTATTCTCTCACTGAATCCTCATGACAAACCTGTGAGGTAGCTGCCATTAATATTCCCATTTCACAGATGAGGAAACTGAGGTCTGAGAGGGACAGTCCCTTTGCTCCAGCTGGCAGTCAATGGCAGAGCCTCTCTATGCTGCAGCCCCCACCCCAGTTCTCTCCAACCCTGCTCCACCATGCTTGTTCTTTAGACACAGATCGGTGAGGAAGGCCTGGAGTTCAGCACCCAAGGGCTCCCTCACACCCTCTCAGATCCCCCACCCTCTAAAGCTATAATCTGGCAGGTTACTTTTCTATTTTCTACTCTCAATTCTCGTCAGCATAGAAAAGGGGAACAGCTCCATCCCGCTACCACCAGGGCTCTGTGCTATTACACTTCTGCTTCCTGTCACCTGCTGTGTCCAGGGACAACTCACTTCCTATCCACCCTCACCTCCAAGGAACTAACCAACTCTGGAAACCCTTTTTGGGGACAAGGGGTGACAGCAAATGGCCCCCCAGGGTGAAATCTTGAGGCCACCCGCTCTGCTGACCTCTTGTCACTTCAGATCGGCTCTAGCCCCCAAGCACACCAAAGACAATTCCCTCTTACAAGGATTCGCAATATCCTTTATTTGTCATTCTTCCCACTTAAAATATTTAAATTTTGGATCTGTACACAGCATACATGTGTCCTCCCACCCATGGGGAAGGTAATCGGTGTGGGAACAGAGGGCCCTGGAGCCCTGGTGGGATGATGGGGTAGGTGGATAGAGCGGGCGGGTGGGTTAATAAGAAGCATTTTGCTTACTAACATGAAGCCTCATGCCCTGTGAACAGGGATGAAGCCGCATTGGCTTGAGGGGGGCCTCGGAGGGCAGGCACATGGTGCCCAACTAGCCGGTAGTGCCGGCATCCCAGGGACAGGGTGGAGGGTGGGGTCTGGTTCAGGCCCCCCTCCCTGCCCTCTGAGAAAAAAAGAGGGTTTGGGCATCAGCCACTGATGGACGGCCTGACCGGCAGCGTCTCCTAAATGACAGTGATACAATGTGTATCAACAGGGTGATCGCTTCTGACCCATGTGGGGTAGATACAAGTGCCACAGGGTCAGAACCAATCCTATGGTATCTTTGGTTTGAGGATTCTCTTGCCTGCTCCACTTGTCCTTCTGTCCAGCTTCCAGGGTGGGCCAGGGGCTGGGGACCGATCTGTGATGCCCCATAGCCCCTTGAGCCACCTTCTGGCTTATTCGCTAAGGTGCTGGGACTTGTAAGAAAGGATCTCGGCGGCCAGCTGCTGGGGGTCCAGGAGCTGTGGGAAGTGCCCCATCACAGCTTCTACCAAGTGCGGGGGAAAGACACCACACAACTTGGTGTACACACCAGCCCTGTCTTTGGCCCTGTCACTCACCCTGCCCCAGGGGCTCCCACTAGCCCCTGGGCTAGGCCTCTGGGGCTCTGGAAGAACTGGGGTAGGTGAGGGCAAAGGGTATGGCTCAGACCAGTACTCTCTGGCTGGAAAGGTGGGTAGCTGGGGTACATAGTCTGTGGGGACACTGAAATGGCCAGTACCCATGGGCTGTCTAAAGGGAGAAAAGGCAGGTACAGCTGGGAGCTCGGACCCATAGGTCTGATAACCAGCATAAGGGGCTCGAGTAGGGCCCGAGTCCCCAGGGCTACCTCCTCGTACCCCCCACAATTCTGACATCTGGCTCTCCAGGGAGCCAATGCCTGAATCAAGGCACTCCTGGGAGGTGTATGGGAGTGAGTCCAGTGTGTGTGGGAGCCACTCTGTGGGACCAAAGCTGCCCCCACTACCAGGGAGGCTCTTGCCAGTTGGAGTACAGGTCTGTGATGAACCTTCTTGGTGGGGTGCTGCGGTTGATCTGGCCCCCAGTTTTTTCCCATCCAGGCTGCCTTGCTCAGCTTCTGGAGACACAGACCTGGGCTGAGAGGCAAGGGAAGGCCTCTGGACACTTTTGTCCTTGACTGGGGTCCTGGGAGGCGAAAGAAGGGCATTAGCTCGAAGCTCATCAGCCACAGCACGCTGAGGGCGGCTTGGCCGCTCAGGGTGGAAGAATCGGCACTTGATTCCGTAGGTACACTTCCTCCCTGCAAGAGAGACAGAGGGTCTCTGAATGGAGTCACAGGAGGGAGGAGACACAGGGGGTTGGGGTTTAGGTTGTCTAGTACAGGTGGTCCCCACAAGGACGTCACCAAGGCACAGGCAGGCCTAGGTGGGTGAGCAAGTGGAAAGGCAGATATTGAAGACAGAGCTGGGTCTCACCATAGGGACATGGCTGCTTCCTGTGTTCAGAAGGCAGTGGCTTCTTACGCAAGAAGTTGTCCAGGCTAGGCCCATGCCGTCCCAAAGGGTCATCAGGGGGCATGAACCTGTAGTAAATAAAAGGAATTGCTCAGGAGAAAGATAATCAAGACGGACAAAGGAAAAGCCTTCCTGGGCAGAGTAGATCAGCCCCGTCTGCAGGATGCTCCGAAAGTCTCCTGAGTCTGCACCCCAAAGGGAAGAGGTGATCCCTCAGTCCAGAGGGTATAGCTCAGGGTTACCTTCAGGGCATTTCCCAGGCTGGGGGCACTCAAGGCTATGGAGACACCTCAAGCTAACCTGCATCTTGGGATATATGCTGCCATAGACATACATAAGTGGAACTCATTGGGCCTGTCCCAAGCTAGCTTCAACCCTACCCCCTAATCAAAACGTTCTACTGGTCCCAGCCTTTTCACTGCAACTCATGTCACCCCCAAAACTGCTACCCAGATAGTGAGGCCAGCAGAGTTCACCCCAGTGTCTCTCTCCGTCTGTCAGCAGTCACGTACTTGTCATTGACGAAAGAGTACATGAGCAGCCGCTCCTCGATGAAGCGCTTCCACACCACCTTCTCAGCTTGGAGGTCCCGGTACGTGTCATTGGACACCACCACCCCATCGGATTCAACGCCCAGCTTCACGATGAAGCGGTCATCGTAGCACACCACGCGCTTGCCGCCTACGCGCCTGGATGGTGTGAACACCAGGATCTTCTTCTTCTCTAGTTCCCGCAGAATGTGCTGGTCTGGGGGATGACAGAGGTGCAGGTCAGAGGCCACTGAGGACCCTGAAACATCCACAGGGTTCCGTGGCTCACCGTGGCTGGACTCAGAGGCTGCTCACACCAGTCTCAAGAGAACCGAGAGCTGCCAGCCGTGTGGAAACCAAGTGCACCTGTGTGCAGGACCATCACATTCAGCAAGAGTGCTGAGCCCAGAGTGGCCCTTCCTGCTTCCCCTTTTGGCTTGTGTCTCCTGCCTGTACCCTAGGGGTTCAGGAAGAAGTACCTTGGTCCTGTCCCTTGCACACTCAGAACAACATTTTCAGCCTTGTTCAGATGAGGCGCAGGAGTCCCCAGCCTGGCCCAGACTTGCAGACTTCTAATAAATTTGTCTTTATTACTCTCTGCGCAAGGTGGGGGCTCTTACAAGGGTGGTGGCCACAGGTTGGCCATACCAAGCATTCACCCTTCCGTACCATCTCAACTGCTCCTTCTGCAGTGTTTGGTGGGTGCTGTCAGTACAACTTCATCCTGCCCCCACTTCACAGATGAAGAGCCCATGGCTTAGAGCACAGCCACTTAAGACCCTCGCCTGGGTTACTCAGGGCCAGGCCTCTCACCCTGTCTTCTTGACCCAGCACCCACAGTCTCAGTCATAAAGCTATACTGCCTCTCTGCCACTGGGGATGCTAAACATGGGACATCCCCTCCAGGAGGATGAGGGAGACACCCCAAGGCTGCACTAAGTGACTTCTACCTAATCCTGTCTGAGCTGGGCTGCTGAAGGTAGCAGGTATTAGAAAGAGACAGGTTGGCCTTTGCTTACAATCTAGAAGGGGCTGGCCCTATTCAAAGACATATTTTGAGGAGCACCCAGGTCCTTGATACAGTGAGGCCATCCCCTTCCAGAGGACACACATACCTGTGATGGGCACATCTGGCCGAGGCTGTTCCTTCCTCCAAGATGGTACAAACACAGTGATGTCTGTGTGGCCCCGCTCCAGAAACCAGTTCACAGCCAGCAGAATGCCCCGACAAGAGAAGACTTCCTTGTTCCCATGGCTGGCAGAGGAGGAACAAGTTAGCTCATGGAGCTGCCAGTCTGTGGTCACCAAGGCTGGAGCAGAAGTGGGATGCTCTAGCCCTGTTTGGCCGTGCTGAGTAGTTGTAGGACTCAGCCCCTGGCCCTCTGCCAGCACGGCCTAAGGCCTTGTCCCTGGGCTGATTCCCACAGCGCCTGGTAGCCAGCCCCCGTTGGGACTTTCCCTAAGATTCCATCTCCTCAACGTGTGGATCCACCCAGGAATCTAGCCACACTGGCTCCCCATGTAGAGGGGGAGGGTCGGGGCACTTGCAACATACCTGGGGGTGGGGAAAGGAGATGGGAGACTTGGGGATCCTGCCACACCCAGGAGCTACAGGGACCATGGGGGACACAGATGTGCACATGTAGGCTGAGTCACCTCTTTCCCTCAACACTCCATAGCAAGGAGGCATTCGTGGAGGAGACAGGGGAGGCACCAGCCATGTTAAGCAAGAGAAAAACCAGACTGTTCTGGATTAAAGTTCAGTCTGTGAATAAGGTCTCAGCTTGGGTCCCCAAAGGGTGCAGGGAAGGAACACAGGGAGTCGCCCTTCCACAAGGATCAGGAAATAACAGCCAGGAGGCACTCAAGGAGCTTTTCAGGGAAAGTGAAAGGACACCCATTTTCCCCTCAAGAGAACAGTTCTCTGCAAGTCTGCCCCTCCCTGTGTGTCTATGTATGTCAGTCCGTTCCCCTTCACCCCACCTCCCCTAGGAGGGTGTGACTCCTGGCAGAAAGATGGGCAGGAAATTGCTGGGGAACTCTGCTTGCTCACAAGGAGGGCTGGGGCATCAGGCCTTGACCTTGTTCTATCTAAACATGGTTTTCCTCAGAAGCAGCCTGGCTGGCTCTTAGGTTGCCTTAGTCTGTGTCTTGGCCCACAAGCTTGACAGACAGCATCTTTCTTAGACAAGCCATTTCACACCAGGGGCACAAACTTCCCTAAAGCCTGAGGCTAGAGTCAGCTGGTAAGGTAGAATTCCTGGAAGTGCTGAAGGGGGGCTCCCTCCCCCACAATCCCAGCCACTGGTTAGCACCATAGTGAGCAACTCAGACTCATATTTGGCAAATAAAACTGAATAAATGTTACGCAAAAGAGGCAAGTCCATGGCAGACCACATCCTGTGGGTAGCTTTGGGGGAGTGATAGCTGGAGCCCCAAGAACATAGAGTGGGAAATGGGGCAATTGGAGGCATGGAGGCTAACAGGGGTGGGAGGGTGTGTGTTGGGGGTGTTGAGGCTCCAAAGTCTAGAAGTCTCTGAATTGTAGAGGAAACGAAGTTCATCCCCAAGGTAGCACTTAGACTTTCCTGGTTTCCTGTCTCCCATGCAGCCCGCTCATAACAGAAATAACATTCATGGGAAGCTGCAAACCTGGCCATTTTATGTTCTCCCCAGAATCATCAGCAAGCCCACAAGAAGTATGCTGCTACTACCCTCCCCTTCCCCTCTGCTCAGATGGTCCAGAGAGGGTAACCTAGTCACCAGGGTCACACAGCAGCCAGAGATCAGAACCATTCCAGTTGGCATTTAGGTACCAACATCCCTGATGGTTGGGAAAGGCACAGAGTCCATCTAGACCATCACTGTACAAGTTACCTGGCTGGTGCTAAAAGGTGAAAACTGAATTGGGGTGTGGGGCTACTGGATTGCCATCCTGTCCCTTACAGAAGACCCGAAGTTCATGTGAGAGAAAAGTAGTTACTGAGCTCAAGTGTCAATGATGTGTGTTCTGCATATGGGGAGGAAGGGGCCTCCCTGGAACTGGAGAAATGATGGACTTGGAAATTATTACACTTCCTTCTGGAAGCCAGGTGACATGTCAAAACCCCCAAGAAGCCCTCCCTCCCCATCCAGGGCAGGTCCCAGTCTGCGGCTTCACAGTGGCCAGTGCTGCCCCATCATGTTGCCTCCTTCCCTGGGCAATCTATTCATTTGCCCCATGGTTCACGGTCCTGGTGTGTAGTGTCCCCTGACCTCTTTATGGACCCATGGGCCCCCCCTGAACCAGCAAAGCCAAGCTTGAGGATCTCACGATGTCAAGTATCCTAGGTTGTATACTGTCTCTGGGCATCTAAAACCCCAGCTAGGGACAAGTTCACTGTCATCGGTGCTGGCACTGAAATGTTCCCTCAGCAGGTAGTCAGAGTCCTATTCTTGGCAGGAAGGCACTTGAGGCCTGAGGCCCAGAACGCCTGGACAGCTCATTCAGCTAACTGCAATGCAGGAAGCTTGGTTGGCCCAGGAAAACCAACTTCCTCCCACCCTCAGAGTCCAGGCGGGCCCACAGGTCAGGGCCTCTAGCCTCATAGGCTGTGTATGTGGAAGATTGCAAGCAGGGCTAGTCTCCCCAGGTGAAAAGAACTGCCTGGGCTGGGCCTAAAGACTGGAGGAAAATTCCCTTAGAAGGAAACAGAGGTGAATTTCCCCACGATTTGCATATGGTGGGGGCTAACTGGCTTGCCCTTGTGTGTGTGTGTGGGGGGGGGGAGCAGCAGGGTAGGAACCGAGCAGCTGCTAAGACAGGAAGTGTGAGGCTGGAATTCCCCTTCCGTGGCCACCCCAGCTCAGAAACCCCCAGCAGATAGGCAGGCGGGCAGGCCCGCGACAGTAGCTGTCTGTCTCTTTGGTATCAGCTCTCCTGAACCCCTCCACTACTCGCCCCCCCCCCCCCCAGGCTCCTCCTTCCCCTGCCCAGGATACAAATACACACAGCACATGGCTGCCCACAAGGCTCCTAACACCCAGCCCATGACTCCTCGGGGAAGTCAGGGCCCTCCTAATTCCTACCTATCTCTGAACCTCAGAACTCCAGATTCTGAAGGTCCAAGTTTGACCTGCTGCTCTCCGGCATGGAAGCCAGCAATTCAGTCTCTCACCCAAGATTAACCCATTTTAAAGATGTGAAGATGGACCTAAAAGTGGAAGAGGGGCTGCCCCCCTGCCCCCCCTGGGCACCAGCTAAGCAGGGCCAGGAGAGCTCACTTGACCCAGCTGGGCTGGGAGTAGGTGGCACCAAATGCCAGGTAGGGAAGAAGCTGACATCATGACAAGTTGGGCAGTCCACTTGGGAGAGCCCTCGGGGCAACTGGAAAGAAGACTTCCCCTCTTCCTGTTGTCTGGCTGGGGTCTCCCCTGATCCCTGCCAACAGGAACTTTTCCTTGTGTGTGACCCACCCAGTCCTGACTCACCAGGGAACTGGGAGAAAGCAGGGCTGCAGGGTGCGGCCTGGGTAGAAGAGAGAAGTTAAGGGCTCCTTAAGGTCAGAGGCAGCCTGGCTCACATTCTGCCTCCACCCACCCCATTCCCTCGAGAGATCTGCAAAGTAGATAGCACTACGTTCTGGGAACCCCCAGAGATCAGCCCAGCTAAGCAGCGACAGTTTGGTCAATATATATCCCATCAGGGCTCACGTGAGCCCAGAGCATCGGGCCACCTGCACACACCCATGGAGCCAGATCTGGCCAATAGATCACACCTGGTTAGGACTAGGAAGTACTTAATAGCTAATTAAGCCTTGCTTCTGTGGAGCATGAATCTAGGACAAGGGGGGCTCCCAGAGGACTCAGCCACTGAACGACAACTGTTTACTTAGTACTTCTAACCCTCCATGTCCTATGCATTTTCTCCCCACAGGAGCCACCTGAGAGACCATGATACAAGGTGCACTCTGGGCACAGATGGCTGAGTTTGACTGTGGGCAAGGGTTTAAGCTCCTATTTTCTTTCTTAGGACATTCATAAAATACCCCAAGAAGTCTTGCGGCTTCAGGGAGCCTCCTGGCACATGGTAGGCCCTCACAGGGAGCATTTACATTCCCTCACCAGTCCACAAGGAAAGCTAAGCTTTTTTTCCCCCAAAGGAAAAGCCACAGACACTATTCCACAGGTCCTCTCCACAGAAGTGACACATACCTCATGGCCACATTGCTCCCATCGATGACCACAGGCCTCAGGTCACTGCCCTCCTTGTCTTCCTCTGGGAGTGAAGGTTCTAGAGAGGACGGCTTAGGGGTGCTTCCCCCTCTGGGCACCAGAGGGGGTTGGGGGCAGGAGTCTGGGGAGGCCTGGCATTCTCGATCAGTGGCTGAACCATGTTTCACCAGCTCTCCCAGCACCGTGTTGGTGTCTGCTTGGACTCCCAGTTTCTGCAGGACACTGTGGATCTCGGAGGATGAGTAGCCCAGTTTCCGGAAAAAGTCCATCTTCATCTGCAACTCAGCAGAGGCCTCTTTAGCCTCAGGGTTCTGGGTTGGTTGAGGGCGAACCTGGCAACTGTGGTTGTCCTCAAGACCCCACAGACTCATGGTGGGGCTGGCTTCTTGTACAGGCTTCTTTCCACAGGGGTCACTCATATCTCAGATTCTTGAAAGTCCATCAGAGCTCCTATTGACCAGATCACAGGGTTAGGGGCAAGGAATACTCCATGTAGCTCTCTCTTTCAGGCTCTCTCCAACACAGGATGAAGCAACATGAACCAAGGTGACACTATCCAAAGCCATCATATGTCAGCTCAGGCTGTGCTCTCAAGAGTTCTTGGCAAGGAGTTATTCTTATATGGGGGAAACTGAGGCACGAGCAGTAAGAGTTTACTCAAGGTCATCAAATCATAGTTTGTGACACAAAAAATTTGAACTTGTCTGACTCCACCCCCAAACTCATGCTGATCCACACCAACTCAAGGGACCCAGGAGGCAGGGGCGGGGCTCTCAGAAGGAAACTGGGGGCTGGAAGTACGCAGGGGAGCCAGGGGCTTCCCCGCTGTGGCCTTTTCTTTTGTCTCGTACTAAGAGCCCACGGCCCGAGCTCCATTCCGAGAAGGACAAGTTTCCGGGGTTACCCACAGGGAGAAAAGTTGCTGGGAGACTCTGGCTGGCTACAGGACCGGGTGACGCGAGGCGGTCCTGGCTAGAGCCTCGCGCTTGTTGGGTGTCCCAAGACACCCCGCTCCACTCACCAGGGTGAACTCGGTGGGGTCCTGGTGATCTGCGACGGAGACGCGGCCCACGACCCTCCCGAGGCCGGACCCAACGCAGCTCACCACCCGTCCCACCCCACAGTACTCACTCACCCCGCCGAGCGCCGGACGTAGCCCGTAGCGCGTCCATGGAGCCAAGTCCAGAGCTCCGACAGCACCTTCGTAGCTGCGACAGGCGGGCAGGTGCTTTAAGGACCGTGACGCGGAAACCGGGCAGGGCCGCCGCCCCTTCCTGCTCCGGCCCCGCCCCCGGCGACCCGCCCCGCCCCGCCCCCTCCCTGGCCAGACTCCGCCCCAGCATCCTTAGCCACGCCTCTGGCCACGCCAAGTCTGGGCGGCCTCCGTGGAGATTGTGCCAACCTACTACTTAAGGCAGGAGCTGCAGAAGCGCACTGTGCAAACCGGAATAGCACGGCCTCGATGGTTCAGCTCAACAACTTGACAGGTCCACAGGCCTTGTCCAGACTTCCAAATGCACAAGTGAGGCCACAGCCGTTGGAGGTCTCACCTTCCTGTTTGATGGAGACCGGGGCACTCCATTTCAGTCACATAGGCTGTGTCTGAAAGCCGATTCAGGCAGAGACACTTTTCCTGAAATAAATACCTTCCCAAGACAGGATGGCCCCTCCACCACCACAGACGCACAATGGTGGAGGAAAAGCCGGTGAAACACTGACTCCAATCCCTATGGAAGAGTTCATGAAGAACGCTGTTAGGCACACTGCAAGACTCATCCTATCCTTCACTCTCAAGAGGCGACAGGTCACTGGTTAAGATCCCTCAGATGAGCACAGCCCTTTACTATATGTACCTGGGACTTGGAGATGATGGTTAGATCTTTGTACTCATGGGCCTTTGATTTCCTTTGTGTTTTGTTATTCTTTCTGATACAAGGTCAAGCTACACAGCCCATGCTGGCCTTGAACATCTCAGCGGCCTCCTACATCAGCCTCCCGAGTGCTGCAGTTACAGGCTATCTTGCCAGCTCCATTTACGCCTGAGAGATACAAAAAAGGCTGGATGACCTCGGCCAGAGAGACCAAGACCAGGAGATCTCATTCCAGAGCAGCAGGGACGGCTCTCTAAGCGTTCTGGGTTCTATCACTGGCCTGGGGCAGAGGGAGCCAGAGAAGAAAAAGATAAGGACCCCAGGACCTGCACATGGAGGACAGTCTATTGTGTCACCAGCATGCTTGTATATAGGGAAACTGAGGCTCGGGAAGCCAAAGTGATTATTACTGTGTATCAATATTTTAGTCATGTTATACCTGCCTCGTCAATGTAAATGTCCTCTAAGAATGCTGGATATTTAATAAAAATGGCTTTATAGTAAAAGACACTACAGATACAGTTGTACATGTTCAACCTAAAAATAATAGTAATAATTTTATTGACTTAGTTTTTAAATTATCTTATTTATATGCATGGGTATTTTGCATACCATGTGCATGTCTAATGCCCCAGGAGCTTAGGACCCCTGGAACTGGAGTTATAGATGGTTGTGAGCTGCCAGGTGGGTGCTGGAAATCAAACCTGGATCCTCTGAAAGAGCAGCCAGTGCTCTTAACTGCTGAGTTATCTCTACAACCCCTAACGGTAATTTTTAAAACCCTGTCTATGTTATCCTTTGTGTTATTTTTAAAGATTTTATTTATGTATATGAGTGTTTTGCCTGCATCTAAATTTGTATAGCACATGCACGTCTGGTGTCCTTGGAGGTTAGAAGAGGGTTATCATGCGCCCTAGAACTGGAGTTATGGCCTGTTGTGAGCTACCACGTACCACGTGGGAATCAAGCCTGGGCTCTCTGCAAAAGCAAAGGCTTTTAATGGTTAAGCCATCCTTCCGGCTCTGTTTTGTTTGTTGAGATAGGATCTTGTGGGGACCAACTCAGCCTTGAGTTCGCTACATAGCAGAGGTTATCCTTGAATTGCACATGCTGGGATGACAGGAATGTGCCACCATGCCTGTATCTATCACCTAACTTGAGAAGTAGGCTAGTGTGGTGTCATTGAGGACTTCTGGGAGCCCCCACCACAGCGCTGTCCTCATCTGGAGGAACTGCCAGTCACCTCACCCCCCCACCCCCACCATACACAATGTTGCGGTCCCTCGTGCTAACATTGTAGCGTTTGGTTGTTCTTTCTGTTTAGAATTTTAGCAGACTCCTGCTATAATGATATGCTTTCCCTATCCACACAACACAGGCTTATGATGGCAAAAGTCCCTGTCTGTTGCCTCCATACTATACTTTATTTGGTGTTCTGCTGAAAAGCATCCTACTTCATGAGAAACTCAGAACTGTTTAATTCCTTTTTACTTGTATTGGATGTTGTTTCTATTATTTCAACATTATCTGTTTTCTTTCTTTTTCTTTTTTTGAGACAGGATCCCACTGTGTAACCTTAGCTCACCGGGAATTCACTATGTAGATTTACTTGTCTGGTCTCAAACTCCCAGATAGCTGTCTGCCTCTGCTTCCTGAAAGCTGGGATTAAAGGCGTGCCACCACCCTGGCTTTCTTTCTTTTTTCTTATTTGCATATTTATCTATTGGCCAAGTCTTGCTGTGTAGACAAAGCTTGATTCCAATTTGTGATCTTCCTATCTTTGCATCTTGAGTGCTGGAATTGTTGACACACACCGCCATGGCTTGCCCTCTTAGAACTGGAGAATTGAGAAAATGTCACTCAGAGGTTGGGAAGGGTCAAGTTAAGGCTTGGAGTTGGTGGGAGCTGGAAATTCTACAGCTTTCCCTACTCTATCCATCTCCTTGGATACCTGCTTCGTGGGGGTTTTGGGAGGTTGCCGGGAGGAGGAAGTGCTCATGGCTGTTGGTTTTGAGATTGTCCCTAGAAGGTTATTAAATGTCATCAAAATACATAGGCATGTGCTCATTTGGTTCCTGGTCTTATTTATCTATGCTGGAGGGCTGAGCAGAGCTGGAGTCCAGAGCTTTCTTATTGAGTGCCAGCTCATGACTGGCACTGGGCATGTGGCATGCTTGTGGTCACTTCTGCTGAACTCAGCACACTGTACCCTCATCTCTTACAACCTTCTTTCATGTGTGTTCAGTGATGGTGGGCATCATTCTCTTTGGTAACTGCTTTTCAGATGGTAAAAACATTAAGTGCCATGTCTGAGTTAAGAACCTCTATGTGCTTGGGTCCTCCTTTGGTGATGGGACCAAACAGGATTCCATCAGTGTTCCCAAGCCTTGTGCTGTCCAACACTTAACAGAGGCAGCTGGCAGGGCCAGTGATGAGTCATGCAGTTCCCCATAAGCCACAGTCTCCCTCTCTTCCGGTATGTGATGATGCTGCCTTCCTGAGACATCCTCTTCTGCAGAAAGCCTTGGTTGCTCCCGAGAAGCCATGCTGTTTGTTCTCAGGAGTCCTATAGATCCGATCATCCCAAATCCATGTCCCACTCTGCCTCTTGCGTACCTGTCTTGGAAGCTAGGCTTTGCCATTTTCTTCCTAGAGTTTGCCTGCCCTTTGTCACCTGGATTATGTTTAGAAACTTCTGGACTGTCACCCATTAGGGCTAAGTGGGGAAGACTGGAGAGAGAAAGGTCCTAGAAATGACCCCAGCTCAGTCTGAGGACAACGAAAGAACTTGAGCCCTTCTAGAGGGCTGAACAGTGACCTTACTTTCATGCCTTAGCTGAGTGGCTACCGAGTGACCAGGACTCCTGCAAGCCAATAAAGCATCCTCCTGTGTTCTGAGTCTTTATGTGGGATCCAGGGTCAAATTCAAGGTGTTAGGCTTGTACATCAAGAGCCTTTACCTGCTGAGCCATCTTGTTGTCTTGTTGGATCTGGTGTATGTTTTTATTATCTGTCTGTCTGTCTGTCTATCTATCTCCTTATCTGTTTATATAATCTATATATCTATCATCTATCTATATATCTATATTTTTATTTATTTTCAAGACAGGGTTTCACTGTGTAACTGCCTTGGCTGTCCTGGAACTAGCTCAGTAGATTAGGCTGTCCTCAAACTGCCTGCTTCCCAAGTGCTGGCAATAAAGGTGAACGCCACCATTTCTTGGTGTGTTTTAATAAAAAAAAGAAAACAATTAAGATTTTTTTTTGATGTTTGGGTAATTTGCTTATATTTATGTCTATGTACTACATGCATGCAGTGTTTCAAGGAGGCCAATGGGGGGCACTGGACTCCTTGGAATTGTCTTTACAGACTGCTAAGAGCTGCCACCGTGTGGGTGTTGGGATTCAAACCCCTGTCCTCTTGAAGAGCAGCCAGTGCTCTTAACTGCTAAGCCTTCTCTCTAGTCCCAGTTTTAAATTGTAACTGAGCAATTAACTTAAAAAAAAATCAGTTTTACAAATGTGGCACAATGTATTTGTTGTATTAGCTTGTTTTAAAAATACTTCTCTCTGTTTAGGTTTCTTGGTTCTTTTGAGGCTAGCTTTCACTATGTATCCTTGGCTAACCTGGAACATATTTTAGTGGTTCTCAGCCTTCTAATGCTGCAACCCTATACGTAATACCATTCCTCATGTTGTGGTGACATCCAACCATAAAATTATTTATGCTTCCACTTCATAACTGTAATTTTGTTATATTATGAATTGTAATGTAAATATCTGATGTGTGTGCTGGGTAGCTGAAGGGGTCTCAACCATAGCTGTTCCTGAAATTGTGGAAATACTCTAACCTTTACCTCTGTCTCCTGAGTGCCAGGATCACAGCATGTGTCACCATGCCAGACTGAAATACTTCTTTCTTTGAGGCATTGTCTGATCCTAGCCCTGGCACAGGGAAAGGTGACTCTGTGGCACCTTATAGTGCCGGAAAGGACACAGCTGACCATGGAAGAGAGGCACAGGGTAAAGGGCTATGGGCAGGTGAGCTCCAGCAGCTCCAGCTAGAACCATGTTCACGAGGGACACAAAGCAGAACTTCCTTTGTTTGATTTTGTTTTGAGACAGAGTTTTTCTATGTAGCCCTGGCTGTCCTGGAGCTCACTACTGTAGACCAGGCTGGCCTCAAACTCACAGAGATCTGCCTGCCTCTGCCTCTTGAGTGCTGGAATTAAAGGTGTGTGCCATCACCACTGGACTTACAAAGCAGAACACTTGATTCCAGCTTCAGCTATCTCCAGTAGTAAGCTGGAGGGGGCTGGAGAGATGGCTCAGGGGCTAAAGGTACTGGATACTCTTTCAGAGGATCTGCATTTGATTATTAGCATCTGCATGGTGGCTTACTATTTGTAACTCCAATCCCAGAGGATCTGATGGATCAGATATATCCTCTTCAGGTCTCTGTATAAATAGGCATATGCATGGCACATAGACTTGCATATAGACAAAACACCCATACACATAACAATGAAATCTTTTCTCTTTCTTCCTTTTTCCTCTCTTCTTCTTTTGGAGACAGGATCTTTCTATGTATCATCCCTGGCTGTCCTAGAACTCACTCTGTAGGTCAGGCTTAAACTCACAGAGATCTGCTTGCCTCCTCCTAAATTTTGAGATTAGAAGTATCAACCACCTTACTTGACTCAAAATAAATAAATATTAAAAAAAAATAGTAGGGTGGAGAATGATTGAAGAACACATACAACGTTTGTGCGTGTGTGTATACTCTTGAAAAATAAAAATAAAATGCGTATGTTTTCTGACTTGTACAAAAGGTATGCTTCAGTGATTGGCCCTAGATTGGTCCTGTTGTCACCCAGATCTGCTGGTTATGTTCTGTACCTGAGTCAGACCCATATGGGGACAACATCCAAAGTCTTACCCTTGGGGCCTCTTGTGTGAGGGCTTTGAGTAAAGATGGCCCTCCTATTTGCTGCACTGGCACACTTACCCCAGATCCCTCCTTTCTGACCCTGAAATGACCCAGCAGGCTGGAAAGTCCCTGCAGGTTGGTCACCGGAAACTATTTTATAGTCCAGAAACTGGAGTCTATGGGAGTCCTTGCCATGGCTTGCCAGGATCATTTAGGTCATGCTGGGAACAGGGTGAGGCTGGCTTTCTCCACCTCAGACATCCCTAACCCTATATGTACGAAGATTAAAATCAGCTGTATACTGAGCCCAAGTCCCCATGACTGTCCTTGGACCTCCCCACCCCACCCAAACGCTAGAACAGCAGGCACTGACTGGAGAGTGACATTGAAGGCCTTAATGTTGACAACAGTTATGTTCTTCATAAGCGAGCCTCACCTGGTTTTGAATCTCCAAAAAGAGATGGGCCTGAACATAAAAGACTAAATCTCTGTCACTGAAGTCACTGCCCTGAAGGTTCCGAGAGAGGATTGTGGGAGTCCTGAGTGTGCACAGCAGTATTGGGGCCCCCAACTAGAGATTGAATTCCCTGGTAATATATAGGAAGCTTCTAGAAGACATGTGGTCCACCCAGGAGCAGTTAGTAGGGATCTGGCTGAGTTACCCTGCTGTGGAGAGATCTGGCTACCCTACTATGGAGAGATTTTTCTTGTCGAATGGCCAGCAAGGCACCACCCTCTCCCCTCTATGTATGGGCTACTGAGTCCTATCCTTGAAGAACTGGTGTGGGAGGGAGCCCTAGTAACTCCCATGATGCTTTGCAATGCCTGCCTCTGCTGCCCCTTCTTTTCAAGCACAGTTGATAGATTTCTTGTTTGAAAAGGTTGTGCATGTGCCTGGGGACCCAAAGCTGGCAGGGAGCTCAAGGTTCCAGTGGGGCTCCAGTTAATCTGTCTGAGAGGAAGCCACAGGAATGGAGGATCTAGTGGGGCCAAAAGGGACAGGCTACAAGGCCCTGTGTGACCACCTTATAGGAGGTTGGGGCCTCCTGTGCTGACATATAAGCTCACAGGAGTCTTCTTCACGGCCACATGAAGACAAATGTCATTACTGCAGCACCCCACAAGAGCTGGGGTTCAGAAACTTGCGATTCTTCTGGTGAGAAGCCAGCTGGCCAACAGGCTTGCCAATATTGCCTCTGCAACACCCTTTGCCCCACACCCCGCCTAACAGGGGATTTCCTAGCCATGCGACTCGGCTAGAAGTGATCAAGGGAGGGGTCTGGTCTGCCTAAGCAAGTTAGAAAATCTCATCTTTCAGATTATAGTCCTTGGTCCGGAAAAGACGCAGGCAGGGCCAATTTAGATGAGCCAGAGTCCATCAATCAGTGTCTTGATTCTTGGTTTGTTTGTTTGTTTGTTTGTTTTTTTTTTGATAACTGGGAAGTTAACTACTTTCTGCTCATTATGGATGAGGAAAGCCAGTGACGCCTGGAATTTCTGGCTTTCTTGGACTCATCACAGGAGGTGAGACTGACAGAAAAAGCATTGGCTCTTTGTAACAGCTGCTGGATCAAGCCTTACCTGAGCCATCCCAGATTCTAGGCTTTTAGGTGATATCTGCCTGTGAAGACTCAGTTTAAAAAAATTCTTTCTAACGATAAGTAGTTACTTAATAACTATGTAGAGCTTAAGGTGAAAATCTTCTAAACTATGTGGTCTGTGTTTGGAAATAGTGTAACAGAGGCTTAGTAAAAGCAGTAAATTGGCAGTGCACTTTGGCCTTGGCTGTTTGGTGCATGGTCAAACTAGAAAAGTCCTGAGACTTACATAGGGATTTACAGCTGCTAGCAAGTCCCCCTCCTTTTTCGTTTATTATTATTATTATTAGGTTTCTGCTGCTTTTTTTTTTTTTTTTTTTTGAGACGGTTTCTCACACCCTAGGCTGCCCTCAAAATTTCTATGTAGCTGAAGATAACCTTGATCCTTCTGCTTCCACCCCCTGGGAATGCATGCCTGGGCTACTATTGTTTTTTATACTGTGCTGGGAATTGAACTCAGAGAGTTATGCCCGCTAGGCAAACATTCTACCAATCCATCGGCATCTCCAGCTCCCCACCCACTAACTATTGCTATTCACTGAATTTCTCCGCATGCCCAGAAAAAACACCACTACCCATTTTTCTTTTCTTTTGGGTTTTTCTAATAGGAGGTTGACAACAATTCCTTTCATTTTCCAAATAGGAAAGCAGAAGCCCAGAGAGGCTGAAGATTAACCAAAGGTCACACAGCATGGTGACTGGGGAGCTACTAAAGGTCCCAAATGTCCTGTCTGCATTTTGCCCTGCCCCTTTGTGCTAGCTGCCTCTCCTCCCTTCAGGCAGCACTGGAGATTCAGAGTCTACTGTGCTCCTCCTCTCCATCTGCTGAGTAATTGCAGAGTGGCAGGGGTCAGGAAGGGCTGTGAGACTGGGGCATGGGAAAGGTTCATGAGCCCTTCCTCACTTAGGAGACCTGAAGTTCAAAACTTCTAGAGCCTCCAACAGAGAGGTCTGGAACCTGGCTTCTTAAGCTGGTGTCACCCTATATAAGGCTTCTAAACACGCAATAAGAATTCAAACTCAGAATTCCATTTGTAAGAAATCTAAGGTGCTTCTGGCAGAGCCTGAGTTGCACCACAGCCCTGGTTCTGAGCTGCTTTGCATCTCTCAAGGAGTCTCAGCACCCCAGTGAGCTCTTCTTGGAAGTATCCTGCTCAAATTTGAGACTACTGTGCATAACAGACGTGGTGTTCTCATGGTGCGCAAGCCTTTATGCTCCTATAGAAATACATGGCGGTTTCGTTATGGAAGACAATGACAACATTTTCCTGTCATCATGCCCCGGTCAGTATCAAGTCAAGCTGCCCTTGGGTTGTGTCCTGTTAGGATGTTTCATTTTCAAAATAGCTGTTTGAAGGTAGATTTGGTGGTACATGCTTCTAATCCCACCAGAGGCAGGAAGATCTCCGAGTTCAAGGCTAGTCTGGTTTACATAGGCCAGAACTACACATTAAGATCCTATCTCAAAAATAATAATTCAATAAATTGCTTCTTGGGTTGCTGACTCAAGTTTCATGAAAATTGTTAAATGAATTCTGGTTTGGGATTAGGACAGAATTCCCAACTGTGGGTCTTTCTTATTAGACTTTCCTTGGACCAGCAGCCCCCAAATAATGACATGGAGAATTGTTAATTATCAAAGCTTGGCCTTTAACTTAGGCTTGTTTCTAACTAGTTCTCACATTAACCTGCGTCTATGAATCTACATTCTGCTTTTTACCTCTCCTCCATCCTGTGCATCTGACTCCTGTGTCTCACCAGCACCTCCTCTTTACACCAGATTCTAACCCTGAGGTCCTCTCTCTGCCAGGAAGTCCCAGTTACTCTTTCCTGCCCAGCTATCAGCCATTCAGTTCTTTATGAAACCAATTAGGTGCCCTAGACTCATCTTCACACAGTGTAAACAAATATCCTGCAGTACCCAACAGTTTCTGAAATGGCCCTTGCACTGTGTTAATGCAAAATGGTGTCCTCGGCAAGATGATTATAAAATCAAAATATTAATTAACACTTTAAAATGTTGAAGTTCATTCTCAACTCTTTACGTGAAAGTCAGCGAACACAATCCTACACACTCTCTCTTTCCACGTGAGCTGGACACATGAGTGTCTGTGGAAGTCAGATGACATGATGTGGGAGTTTAGTTCCCTTCCTCCACACAATCCCAGGGATCAAACTCAGGTCTTTAGGCTTGGTGGCAGGAACTTCTGCCCATTGAGCTATCCATCCTGCATGCCTCCAAACCACTTTGGATTATTTTATGTTTAGTAAGTGAAGTTTACTGCCTAATAGACTTCAAATTAATTTTATGAGGAAAAGCAGGGCTTATAGACAAGTGAATATCTGGCCACATGTGATTAGGGAACTGTGTTCTGATTTCTTATTAATGACTGAAACTGTACACCTCAGAGTCTAAACCATGAGTTCTTGCTTTTCATACGCAGTTCTGGGATTCCTGCATGTGGACTTGAATACTGTGATCTGCTTCTGTTGTTTCTAGATGAAACGAGAGAGAAGCTGCAGCTTCCTCAAATTACTCACGTGGCTCTGAGTGGCTGTGATTTCCCAAAGATGAAAAGCAAACAGGGCTGCATTTCCAGGTACAGTGCCCAGTTTGAAGAACTAGAGACATCCTGATGTTCTCTGTGAAAGTTTCTAAACCGTAACAATGCAGGTGCCCTGTGTCCAGTGTCCTTAAAGTATTCTCTTTTATTTAGGCTAGGGGATTGTGGAGGGAGCCGAACACTCTGGGAAAGTTCCTACAGACACACAGACACACACACAGAGACACACACATACACACAGAGAGAGACACAGACACACACACAGACACAGATACATACACACAGACACACACAGGCACATACTCCCACACACACAGACACACACACAGACACATACACACACACACACACACACACACACATACACACACACATACACACATTTCTCTTTGTTCTGTGGTTTTCAGACAGTCTAAAAGCTCTGTCTGCCAAACTGCCTTTGAACTCACAGCAATTCCCCTGTCTTGCTGACTTGCCTCCCAAGTGCTGCCATGAGCTTTGCGTCTGTCTTATTTCAGTAGTCTTGAGGACATTTGCACATGCTAGACGAGTGCTCTACCACTAAGCCATGCCTCCAGAAGATTTTATTTTTTTAACATTTACTTTATTTTTAATTGTATGTGTGTCTGGGTATATGGATGTGTGGGAATGCAGGTTCCCCAGAGCCAGTAGAATGCAGGTTCTCCTGAGTGAGATTTACAGGAAGAGATGAATTCTCTATCATAGAGAGCAGTTGGCACCCCTAACCACTTAGCCATCTTTCAAACCCATTTATTTGGTGTCTTGGCTGGTTTTATGTCAGCTCGACACAAGCCAGAGTCATCAGAGAGGAGGGAGCCTCAACTGAGAAATCCCTCATAAGATCCAGCTATAGGTGAGCCTATAGAGGATTTTCTTAATTAGTAACTGATTGGATAAAGCCCCGCCCATTGTGGGTGGTGCCAAGCCTGGGCAGGTGATCCTAGGTTTTATAAGAATGTAGGCTGAGTAAGCAGCTCTTCCCTATGGCCTCTGCATCAGCTCCTGTCTCCAGGTTCTTACCCTTTTGACTTCAGTGATGGATGTGAAAGTGTGAGCCGAATAAAACCTTTCCTCCCCAACTTACTTACTAAACTATGTGCACATCTGTGCGCATGCACATAAGTACATGTGGATGCCAGGGGACAACCATGGCTGGTGTTCTTTAGGGGCCATCCAACTTGTTTTTGAGAGAGTCTCTCCCCGGGACTCAGGGCTTCCAATTAGGCTAACTGGCTGGCCATTGAACTCCCCAATCGTCTTGTCTCTGCCTTACCAGAGTTGGGCTTATAAGCCTAAACAACCTTGCCTGTGTTTTTGCATGTTTCTCAGCCCCTAAGAAGGCTCTCTATACAGTCAGGCTGCACTTGGCTGTTCTTATTTGAAAACACATAACTGAGGTACTTCTACACAGTTCAGGTTTCCCAATCTTAGCTGAACAGCATTGCAGATGAGGCTAGCCCTGCTTCCTCAGGCAATGTACTAAACTCTAGACTATCTCTGGTCTTGAGCAGCCAAGAGCTCATCACTGAAAAAAAGCACCAGAGTACAGCAAGTGTGCTGGGCAGTTCCTCCTCACTGTTACACAGCTGCCTGAGGTGAATCAATTTGTCAGGAAGACAGGGTGACTTCTGTTGTGGTTTTAGCCACGGCTGCCAGACCCCATCACCCTGGGGCTTGCATTAAGGCAATAAAGCATGGCAGGAGAACGGAACATGTATTGGTCAGAGTTTTCTAAAGACTAATAGAATTCATATGTATATATGAAAAGAACATTTATGGGGCTGGAGAGATGGCTTAGTGGTTAAGAGCACTGGCTGCTCTTCCAGAGGACCTGAGCTCAATCCCTCGCATCCACATGATAACTCGCACCCGTCTGTAACTCCAGTTCCAGGGCTTCTGACACCCTCACACAGACATACATGCAAGCAAAACACCAATGCACATAAAAACTTTAAAAATCTTTAAAAATAAAAAGAATATTTATTAGATTGACCCACATGGTATGGTCTAGGTAGTCTAACGATGGCTGTCACAATGGAGAGGTTACAGGAGTTGTTCCGTCTACAGGGCTGGATGTGTTGGTGGTCCCAACCTGGTGCCCAAGGCCTGAAGGATTGCTGGAGAGCTTCTGGTCCTCAGTCTAAACTGGAAGACTGAAGAAGATGGTTTTAGTAGCAGCAAAGAAGTGATACAGCAACAGAACAGATGAACTTGGCATCTAGAACGCAGCCAAGCAGGCAAAACAGTTTCCTTCTTTCATTTGATCCAGGGACCAGAAGGTGCTGCCCAGATTCAGGGTGGGTCTTCCCTCTTTAGATCTTTTAGGAATGCCTCTAGGCTGGTATGTTGGCTGATTCCATAAATTAACCATCAGAGAGTGTGGGTACGAGGCATGAGCACAGGATGGGAAGGTGCTGTCATGGTGGCTGGGGAGCAGAGAGAGACAGACCAGGGTCTCAGCAGCCCCTCTTCCCCCAGGAAGCCCCATGGAGTCTCTAAAGGCTACACTACCTTACCATAGCACAAGGAGCCTCAGAGGCAAATGGCAGAGGGTGTCTTGGCTTTCTGGGATGCTGGAGCAGAGCACTGGCCTCTGGGTAGTTTGGCCACAGAAATGATGTTTCTGTCCGCTGTTTGGGAATCTTGGGGCCCAAGGCAACTGGGGCCAGCTTCTTCCAAAGCTCTGGCAGAGGATCGGCTGCAGATGTCTGTCTAGCTTGTCACTGCAGCACCCCGGGCTCTGCCAGTGTCTGTATGACACTCCCCTGTGCCTCCACACCCTGACTTCTTCCGTATTTGTGCAGTGCTGAGGTTTGAACCTAGGTCTATCTTGAACCCACGTCCCCAGCCCCTCCCTCCCTCCCAAATTCCTTCCTTTCTTTCTCTTTTTTTTTTTTTTTTTTTTTTTTTTTTGGCTTTTCAAGATAGGGTTTCTCTGTGTAGCTCTGGCCATCCTGGAACTCACTCTCTATCCCAGGCTGGCCTCAAACTCAGAGATCTGCCTGCCTCTGCCTCCTGAGTACTAGGACTAAAGGCCTGCACCACTACTGCTCAGTTTGATCCCTCCCTCCTCCCCAAACACTAGGCATGCTAAATCAGGGGCTCAGTCTACTTCTTAGAGGACCTGTCTCCAATTGGGTCACAGTTGAAGGTACCAGGGAGGGGGAGCTCAGGATCTTAATAATGTCTGAATTTGGAGGATGCAACTCACCTCATAACAAAGAATATATGCACATGTGGGGATATATTGTGTATTTAAAACAATTAGTCTGGAATCAGAGGACAGAATCACCTGAACCATGAGGGTCAGGGAGTGGTGACCCATGACTTCAATCCCATTGCTCCGGATCTCTGTAATTCAAGGCCTAACAGCCAGGCAGTGGTAGTTCACACCTTTAATCTTAGCTCTAGGAGAGTTGAACCAGGAAGTAAAATAACTGGGCAGGGGAAAAAATATAAGGCAGGAGAAGGCAGAAATTCAGTCATTCTGTCTGAGCGACCAGTGAGGCTGAGGACCCCTGAAGATAGCACTTGCCTGTTTATTCTGAGAAGTTGGATGGGTGAGAATTGACGGTGATCTGTTTCCTCTCTCTGATATTACAGCTTTCCCCCCAATATCTGGCTCTTGGTTTTTATTATAATACTAAATAGAATTTGTGCAATATGCACATATGCTTTTACTTATTAACAACATTTTTTTTTTGTCAGTGCTAGGGATAGAATCCGCATAAATCTAAGTGAGCACTCTATCATTGAGCTATGTTTTTTTTTCCCTACAGAAAACATTACTAACATACTCTCTCTTTCTAATCTATTATTAGTTTTTTTAAAAAAATTGTATGCCTTGAGGTTTTGCCTGCATATAAATTTGTGTGAGGGTGTTGGATCCCAGACAGTTACGAGCTGCCATGTGGGTGCTGGGAATCGAACCCAAGGCCTCTGGAAGAACAGTCAGTGTTCTTAACCACTGAGCCACCTCTCCAGCCCCCTAACATACTCTTCATAGTCCCTGTGTCAGTGTCTTCCCACCAGCAGCAGTGTTGATGGCCTCTGTCACATACAGCCCAGCTAACCCTGGGGCCCCCAGATTTTGATATATTTTTTCCCTTCAGAATGGGGAATCAGACTCAGGGCTTTGTGCATGAGAGAAAAACACTCTACCACATTCCCAGTCTCCCATATTCTTATTCCTTTTTATTTTGAGACAGGCTCTCACTGAGCTGCCCTTGAACTTGCTCTGTAGCCCTGGCTGGCTTTGAAATTTCAGTTCTCCAGCCTGGGATCACAGACCCATGACACCAGGTCCAGCTAGACTTTCTGAGTTTTGCCGAGCTGGTTGGTGAGGAATAGTCAGTCTTTCGTGGTGAGCTAACTGCTTTTCTCAGCTTGACCTCGTCTGCTTGAGGCTGACTTGCCTTGTACCTCAGACTGGTAGCTTCTCTGGTGTCCAGCTGGCTCTTGCGTCTTGCATCGTTCATCTTTTGTGTTCATCAAGTCCCAGGAGCTCTTTCAAACAAGGGAAATCAGCTCTGTTTTCTTTTTGTTTTCCGAGACAGGGTTTCTCTGTGTAAAAGTCTTGGCTGTCCTGGAACTCACTCTGTAGATCAGGCTGGCCTCGGAACTCAAAGATATCTGACTATTTCTGCCTCCTGAGTACTGGGATTAAAGGTGTGCCCAACCACCACGCTCGACAGAAATTGGCTCCTTAATGAGAATTTTAAAATATTTTCTTCTGATAGCTATTTGTGATTTGACTTTGAATATGAATTTCTGTTTTCTTTCTTAAACAGTAGAATTGTTTAGTTTTGGGCTGGAGAGATAGCTCAGCTCTTCCAGAGGACCCTGGTTCAATTCCCGGCACCCACATGGCAGCTCACAACTGTCTGTAACTCCAGTTCTAGGGAACCTGACATCTTCACACAAATCCACATAGAGTTAAATAAATCATTAAAAAAATGTTCAGTTTTCATAGAACAAAAACCATTTTCTTTGGTAGCTTTGGGGGTCATCCAGGGTCCCTCATATGTTAGGCAAATACTCTACCATTGAGTTGTACATTGAATCTTTGAATAATAATAAAATTTATACTTTATCTATTTCTGTGTATGTGCACCTGTGCACACATTCACACGAGTATGAGTGTGTGTGTATGTGAGGTCATGAGTGTGAGTGTGTGTGTATGTGAGGTCAGAGGACAACTTTTGGGAGTCAGTTCTCTCCTTTCACTGTGTGGTTGCTGGGGACTGAACCTAGGCCATCAGCTTGGTGGCAAGTGCCTTTACCTGTTGAGTTATCGTGATGCCTCCTCATATATATACACACACACATATATATATATACACACACACATATATACACATACTCGTATATATGCATATATATGTACATATATACATATACACATATTTGATTTTATTTTTATTGTGCACTTGTTTCTGTATTGATGCAAGAACAGATATGCCAAGGCATATGAGTGGAGGTCAGAGGATAGGTCACAGGAATTATTTACTTCCTGGTGAGGCTTCCAGAGAGTAAGCCCAGGTCACTAGGTTTGCAAAGCAAGCACTTTTACCTGCTGAACCATCTTAGTGACGCTCGTTATTTTGTTTGTTTGTTTGGTGGTGGGAGTGCCCAGGCTGTCCTTAGTCATACTTTAGCTGAGTATGACCTTGAATGTGTAGTCTTTCTGATTCTATCACCCAAGGGCAAGGATTACTGGCAATTCACCACCACACCAGGCATAGATTTTTTTTTTATTGTTGTCTTTAATCAATAATCCCTTATGGGTATAAAAGCAATTTAGAATTATTTAACATGAGGAATGACTTTTGGGTAGGCTGTGCTGCACTGCACTGCATGTAGTGGATAGGATAGCTTGGGTCTCCTTTTGACAAATGCAGATTCTCCAATGGGTCAATTGGAAAGATTGATAAAGAAGGGCTTACCAATTGATTAAAATGTAGAAACAGAGGTCAGTTATACCCATAAAGGCAGGATTCCAGTTTCTGTCCTGGAGCCTCTGGGGATTCCCACCCTGACCTGCCACCCGGCCAAACTGACTTTACCTCTCTGTGTGCCTTTCTCTTACTTACAAGTGGGTAAGAACAGAGAGGTTTTGGAGGTGCCTGAAGCTTAATGCAACTGCAAAGTATGTTTTCGATTATCCAAATAGAGCTCAGGGGCAGAGCATTGGCCTCTAAAGGAGGCCCTGGGTTCATTGAGCCCTAGGATTGCCAATGGAAATTAAAAATATACAAAGAGCATGTACAAAGCCCTGGATGCAATCCTTGAAAAAAAAAAGTGTGTGTGAGTGTGTGTGAGTGTCATCGGAGAGATGATTAATGGTTAAGAGCATTGGCTATTCTAATAGAGGACTCAGGTTCAATTCCCAGCACCCACATGGCAGCTCACAACTGTCTGTAACTCCATTTCCAGGGGATCTGATACCCTCTTGCAGCACCTGCAAGTTCCAGGCATGCACGGCACATAAACACACGTGCAGGAAAAACATACATGCACGTATAATACAATAATAGCTTCTTAAAAATGGGACTGGGGATGTGGCTCAGTTGGTGTGATCACCAAACTTATGTGAAGCCCTGGCTTCTATCCTCAACACAACAGATACTAGCCATGAGGGTGTCGTCTTGACACATGGGAAATGGAGGCAAGAACATCAGAAATTCAAAGTTATCTTCAGCTATATAGGGAGTTTGAATCTAACCTGGGCTACATAGACCCTCTCTCAAAAAAGAAAAGCAAAACCAACTATAAAGTTAAACCTTCCCCCTGCCCTGGATTAACAGCCCCCCCCCCCCATTTTAGTATTAGCCATCTGATGGAAGTGTGGGACCAGCTCCTGGTTGTTGACACTGCCCACCTGAGTGACCTTCACATGTGGCAGCTTGCCTGGGGTAGGGATCCTCACGTGTTCAAAAATCTGGCAGACACCTCTGCAGTCCCCCTTGAAAGGTGTCATCACCACAGGTCCCGGCCTGGTGGAGAGGGAGGGTATTTATCTGCTTGTCTTTGATTTTCAGAAGTGATCATCCATTCTTCATGGGCCAGATCTCTAGTGGGCCTCTCTGTCCCCCTCCAACCCTCAGCTCTCTTCTGCTTTGAAGTTGCTAGAAAAGGAGGTCTGTGCTGGTGAGTTCCGCAGCTCTACCCTAGGCATGGCAGAGGCGTTGCTTTCTGAGGAGGGGGCAGGGAATCATGGTAGCTGGAAGCATGGTGAGAAGCTGCATCCTCCTTAGCAGCAGAGGGCAGAGCAGAGAACTGGTGGGAGGAATTGCTAAGGTCTCTGGTGGTGCCCAACACTCCATGCGGGTATCTATTCACCAAGGTTACACTGTTGTTCCTCATTCACAGGGACACAGAGGTTCCAGACCTCTGTTGCATCATGCTGGCTGCATCCTGCTCACCATGTCCTGTTTCCTTCAGCAGAAGTAGCCAAGGCACAGAAGGCATATGTATCTAACATGCAGGAATCCAGGATTAGTACCTAGGATTCTCTCTCTCTTATTTAACTTTATTTTATGTGCGTTGATGTGAAGCTGTCAGATTCTCTGGAAAGGAACTTACAGATAGTTCTGAGCTGCCATGTGGGTGCTGGGAACTGACCTGGGTACTCTGAAAGAGCAGTCAGTGCTCTTAATTGCTACACCATCTCTCCACTCCCCCGCCCCCTTTTTGGAGACAGGGTCTCTCTATGTAGTCCTGGGTATCTTGGAACTCACTCTGTAGACCAGGCTGGCCTCAAACTCAGAGATCCATCTGCCTCTGCTTCTCGAGTGCTGGGACTAAAGGTGTGTGTCAACAGTACCCAGCACAAGACAGGTTTTGACTGAAGGTTTGCCGTAACTTCATAGTAAGAGGACTGTTCCAAATTAATATGGCCCCAGGATTTATGGAAGTATAGTGTGAATGGAGGAGGCGATAGCTGGAGAGGTATGTTCACTCTGTTGCCGTATGTTTGAGAAAGCAGGGAGGGACTAGAGTCAGGGTGACAGACATAGGAACTGGAGACACCATCTTTGAGGAGAAGACTCAGAGCCAGAGCCAGGAGTAACCATGTAGCTTTGCTTTGCACCCACCAAGATAACGGGGTGGGGGGGGTTGGGGGGATCATAACAATGAGAAGCGACTCTGCTGATCAGTTCTATCTCATCACACAAAGGATTGTCTTTGGAGGTAGTGAGCTCCCCAATGCCAGGGCTGCACAAAAGCACGAGGCTGAAGTTCCTGGCTCTAGTTCTAGAACCTTCTCATAACAATCCCTGTTGGATAACTGTCCATGTGAAGCGTCAACAGACACAGGACCTACAGCTCTTCTGTTCTAAGGCTTCTCTTTAAAATTAAACTATGAAATCAGGACTAATTTATAATCCACGTAGATTTTTAAGAAAGATAATGTCATTGTTTTAGAAAGCTTTTGTTTTATGGCTATAGGTATTTGGTCTGGGTGTGTGTCTGTGCCCCATGTGCCTGGAGAGACCAAAGGAAGGCATTGGATCTCCTGCAACTGGAGTTACAGAGGTTTGCGCGTGCTGTGAAATTGAACTCCGGTTCTTTGGAAGAACAGCCATTGTTCTTAACCCCACTGAGCATCTCTCCAGCTCCCCTTAAAGGAGTCTCATGTATACCAGACTGGTTCCTGAACTTTTTACATTGTCAAGGATGACTTTGAACTTCTGATTCTCCTGCTGTCACCTCGAGGTGCTGGGATGACAGGCCCTACCATGCCTGGTTTATGTAGTCCTGAGGATCAAACTTTGTGCACACCAGACGAGCACTATGTCAACCGAGCCTTAACTTCAACATGCTTCTCTCTTTCTTTGACAGGATTTCATGCTTCATATGCAGGCTTGAAACTCGCTATATGGCTGCAAACTTGCCACAATCCTCCTGTCTCATCTCCCTGAGTGCTGGGCCTGAAGGCATGAGCCATCACGCCTGTCATCCATGTGTGGCTGAATGGGTCCTCCTGTCCGTCCCTCCTGCAAGGTTGTGATTTGGTTGGGCAAAATGGAGCAGGCCACTGGAGAGGTCTTTTGACAATCCTCTCACACTTGTGCTGTTAGAGTATGTGTTTTGGGTGTTGGGAGGAAAAAAAACAACAACTAAACACATGAAAACAAATGCAGCTTTCTCTTTTTTTTATGAAGTCATATTCAGTCTATTGAATCCATCAGGGGTGACTTTCCACCTTGCAGATTCCCCCTCCCCCATCCGAACTGGAGTGAAGAAAGGCTATTAAAACTGCGTTTAACAAATTCAGAACAGCAGGTTCTTGGCTTGGGGAATGGATTCCAGTTAGGAGAGCTATTCTTCCTCAAAGGAGGCCAGTCGGCCTGGAGAAGAGACCATGGAGGGCCTTTTGTTCTGAGAGGACCGCATCTGGATTTCAATGTATCTCTGCTCAAAAGGAGACTTCTCATAATGGACCTAACTCCAAACACTTGGAGGACAAGGACTGGCAAGCTTTTCAAAAGAAAAAACACTTGGCGCTGCTGGAGGCTGGGAGGGCCTTGGTCCCTGCTGGCAAGCCTGTGGGTTTTGCAGGTGGGTGGAGGGTTCCTGGCCTAGGCTTGTTACCTTACTCAAAGACTGTATGCTTCCTCTCTCCCTTGCCCCTCCTGGGAGCTGGGGCCCTGAATTCATTTTCAATCCCCCTGGCAGTTTTTCTGCTCAAGCTGCCAAAACTGGACCATGAAAGGAGTTTTAGGGGAGAATAGGCCAAGGCCGCCCTCTCCCAGCCGCTTCTGTGTAAAGGGAGGGAAAGGATGGAGTGACCACCTGGAGACAGGAAAGTGGGGGCCGCGTGCGCCCTGGGTTCCACTCCCAGCTCTGCTGATGCCTCCACTGTGACTAGAGGGAAGTTGTGCAACCTTGGTTGGTCCCTCAGGCTTTTCTGACATCAGAAGTGACACAGTCATTGCAGTCAGAGCCAGTCATGACTCCGCTGAGGGGATGCTACTGTCTTTTCTGCGTCTGGTTGTGTGGGTGTGTTGCCTCCTACAAGGTACTCTGGCTCCCCAATATTCTAACGTCCTCACACCCACAGTTGAAGGGGGTAGAGCCAGTAAGGATTTTACCAGTTACTGGTGACACAACCAGCCTTCAGCTGATGGATGGCCTGTGGGTGTCTGCAGGGAGACCAAGGAGATGGTTAGTGTGAACAGGGGGAATCCCTCCAATCTCCTGACCTCCACCTTCCCAGGTGGCCTTTTGTTGCATGAGGGGGTCAATTCTAGGGTGGTTTACTGTCCTCTGCACCTTAAAAAGTGAAGTTTCATGGGCCCTGAGCAGCTAGATATCTTGAGGGCAGATGGGGAGAATAACCTGGAATTTCTATGGGTAAGGACCAGAGACTGTTAGGAAGGGCTTGCACCTGGGGTGGGTGGGGCAGAACTTCTGGAAAGGGAAAAATGAGGGTGAGAGCATGGCCCTGAAGGGCTTTTTAGACCTGGATGCCCTTTTCCACCTGGGGGTTGAGTGTTACAATCAAGCTTGGCTCTGATTGCCAGGTCCTAGGCACATACTCTCTCCAGACAGCTGACTGGGAGAGTGAGGATGTTCGGCCCCTCCCCTCCACAGAGAGCCTGTAGGCATCCCTTCTCTGAGAAAGCAAGAGGGCCCAGGGAGGCAAGGGACAGCTCAGCTGGAGGCTATGGGCCTGTGAGAGGAGGTGAGATGCCTTGAGACTGTCTGAAGGAGTCATGTAGGGTACAGTTCCTGGGGGTCCAGGGTTGGGAGACCTTTGAGGTTCTTGGCAGCTGTGACACTTGGGGCTGGGATGATCCTGGCAGGCGAGAAAGGGTAAGAGGAGGATCTGGAGCCTGGAGTTCTTGTGGTCCTGATATTGTCCACCTGTCCACCTCCTTTCACAGGCCATCTTCTCTACACACTTTCTGGCCCAGTGATAGACCATGCTGTTCCCTTTAGTGCTCCCAGTGTACTTCCCAATGTGCTCCCCATTTCCTGTGTTCCCTACTGTGCTCCCATTGTACCCCCATTGTGCTCCTATCCAATGCTCCCCTCCCTGTGCTCCTCCTCTATGCTCTCTAACTTGCACTCCCCATTGTGCTCCCTTTCTGTATTCCCACTGTGCTCCTTCTATTGCTCTAGGCTCCCATCCATGTACTTCCTTCTATGCTCAATGTGCTCTCTACTAGGCTCCCTTCAATGTGCTCCTTTCTCTAAGCTCTCTTCCTTAGCTCCCCACTGTGATCCTTATAGTGCTCTCTCAGTGCCCCCATCCACATACTTTCCTCTGTGCTCCCCACTGTGTGGCATTGTCTGTGCTCCCTACTGTGCTCCCTACTATGATCTCTTCCCTGTGCTCCCTTCCCATTCTTCCCTGAATCCCTTGTGTGTCCCATGAGCATCTTTCCCAGATCCTCTGGTGATGTCATTAGCTCTGTCCTTCCTCTTGGCTGTGCTCCACAGGCAGCCCTGGTGCTCACAGTGACATTGTAAAACTTGAAGTGAGCTGGGCAGGGTCCAGGTCATGCTTGGCCAGTTCAGCTTGGCTAACTTCTCTTTTCACACATCACCCACCTCCCCTCAGTCCTCATGGCTCTCCACAGTGGGGGTGTGAGGACATCAGCTCACTGGTTGGGCAGGGATCTTCCCTCACTTGCACATAGGGGCTCAGGCAGAGCACTTCACTGTGGAGGGTTTGTGCAAAAAAAAAAAAAAAATCTGTATCAGAATATGTGAACTAGAGCTGCTGGGTCAAAGGGGAAGTGAGGGAAATGGGAGGCGAGAGGGAGAAGAGGGGAAGGGAGGGAGGAAGGGGGGGCAAGAGGAGACTGCCCCACAACTTCAGCTGCCAGAGAGTCTTAGGCCTTTGGGACAGGCCTAAGAATCTACCCTGAGACAACTGCTTAACCCGGAGTGCATGGAGGCCAGGCTGTTCCTGCTTGGAGGGCTGGGGGTCTAGGTGCTGGGAAGTCTTTTTTTCAGAGCCTGGGATGTAGTCTTGGCTCTGCCAGGCACCACTGGAAGTTTCCTGGAGTGTGCAAATACATCAGAGAATTAGGAGGACATGCTTGTCTGTTCCTACCCAGTGAGGTCTGATACCTCAGCTCTGTCCTCTTCATGGTCTCCCTGCGAGCAGGACCTGGAGAATCCATCTTGTCCTAACTTTCTATGGTCCTCAGACCAGAGCTCTTTGCAGTTCCTGAAGAGATCTTACCCCAAAAGATGAGGCTAAGGGTCAGAGGTTATCATTTTCCCTTGGCCCCAGCCCTGCACCCCCACTTCCCCAGGACTTGTACATCAGTGTAATGGGCTTCTTGGCTGAATCAAAGGCAGCCAGGACCTTGGCCCAGGTTAGTACTAGGGAGCATTAGGGATTGATGGTTGGGGTAGTCTGGGGTAAGAGGGCCACAGCCCACCTCCCAGATTTTAGAATGGAAAGGCAGGCACTCATGCATGACGGTGGCTGGGAGCTCCCCACCCTATGCAGCCCCCTCCCCTCTCTGCCCATCAGTAACAGACTCTGAAGTCTGCCTGCTGCTGGACAACCATGCTGATGCCAACCACCAGCCAGCTTGGTGTTCTTTGTGCCAGGTGTTGCTCAGGTCCTGCTAGTTTGGCTGATCGTTTTATGATCTTCCTTTTATTGATGGAGAGGTTGAAGCCCAGGAGAAACTTTCTCAAGAACACATAACTGGATAGTGTTGGAGCTGGGATTTGAACCCAGGGAGAATATTTTCCTTTGAAATGTTCATAGTAGAATTTCTTTAAAGATTTATGTTTTTAAAAACTATATGTATACACGTGTCTGTGTGTGAGCACATGAGTGCAGATGCCTGTTGAGGCCAGAAGAGGGCGTTAGAGTTCCCTGGAACTAGAATGACAGGTGATTGTGAGCTGCTGTACCTACATGCTGGCAACAGAACTCAGATTATCGGCAAGAGCAGCAAGTGCTCTTAACTGCTGAGCCATCTCTCCAGCCTTAATTATAAAAGTGGACGTATCTGAATAAACATCATGTCTAGGAATGGGCCCTTACACTGTTTGTCACACCTTCTCCTGAATCTCTTCTCTGCCTTGAGCTCAGAAACTTGAATGACAAGGGAGAGGCAAGAAGGGTGTGGGCGGTCTGAGGTGGCAGGATGGAAGTAGCAGAAGCTAACAGTTATTAAGCACCAACGGCATACAAAGCTGTTTTAAGGACCAAAGAGACAGCTCAGCAGATAAGGGTGTTTAAAGGTGTTTGCTGCATAAACCTGATGACTCGGTTCAGTTCCCTGAATCCCATAGTGGAAGGTGAGAGCCAGCTCCCCAAAGGTATCCTCTGACCTTTACACACACTATATGTGTGCAGGTTCACACACATACTCTCCAGTTAAAACATCAAAACAAAATAAGATTTCCAAAGTTGCTTTAGAGGGTTTCACTCTATTTAATCTCTCTCTCTCCTCTCTCTCTCTCCTGTGTGTGTGTTTGCTATGGTGGTGTACATGTGGAAGCCCAGAGGACAACCTTGGGAGTCACTTCTCTTTGCCGCCTGGTTTGAGACAGGCTCCTTTGTCTGCTGCTTTGTAGGCCAAGCTAGCTGGTGACTCTTCTGCCTTTACCCCCCATCTCACTGTGGGAGTCCCAGGATTAAAGACAAACAGGACTGCATACCACTTTACGTGGGTTCTGAGGATTTGAACTCAGGTCGTCATGCATTTGAAGCAGGTACATTGCCCACCAGGTCATCTCCCCGGCCCCCTTTTAGACTATTTAATGCTTACAATAACCTGACTTGACTAAGAACCATCATTATTCCCATTTTGAAAGTGGCTAAACTGAGGTCACTGCCTCCCCCCCATACCCCCCTCCCCATAATAGAGCTGGTGACTGAGGTGAGCCCACCTAGGTACACCAGCTGCCGGACCTGGCTTAATGCTGGACAAATGTTGCTGGGGTGGGGGCCAGGGTCCCTCCTCCTCCAGCATCTGTGGTTGGCCAGTGTTTGCTGAGTAGAGAGCCCAGTCCGGTCCCCCGCTTCCTGCTTGGCTCAGCTCTGCTGTGGTTCTCCCGGGAGGCTTAGGAGGGCAGCCTTGATGAGAGCTCTGGTCTCCACAGCTCTCTGTGGAAGCTCATTTTCATTCATTTTCTTTAAATGCTTCTCGCTCTCTGTTTTTAAATCTAATTTTTCAGCTTCTTTTTTATCTTCACCCAGCTTGCTTTAATGAAACAAAAAAGTGTGTCTGTTTCCCTCTGCTGGAGCTGCCCGGGGAATTTCAATATAAAACAAACAAGTTGGCTTTTAAAATTAAAATTTTATGGGTGGCATTTCCTCATTTAATGGGAAGCACAAAAGGCTGGAGTGAAACCAATTAACGTGGGGTCGGGACTTGGTGTTCAGCAAAATTAAACAACAGGACTGCCACACGCCAGGAGGAGCACGGAGCAGAGCCAGCCGGGAGGTAGGAAAGAAGAGAGGCAGCTTGGAGGCAGGGCAGTGGCCCAGGTGTGTACATTCAATACCTTGACACTAGATCCCCACATTAGCTCCTGTGTGCACATCTGACCTGCATAGAGGTAGTGGGTGATCAAGGGGTCCAAGACCAAGCATCCACAGGGATAGGGATCCTTTAGAACATCCAAGGAGGGGCAGTATACTTTCCATGTGTTTCACACAGTGAAGGAGGTGGCAGGTGCCCCATGCACGCCTCAAGAGTGAGTGAAAGGGCAGGTGAGGTTAATAGGACTTCTGCTTTTCTGTGAGTTCCTCAGGGTGCCTGTCATCCAGTGAAGGCTGCATTTGGAGAAGAAATGGGAAGAAGCCCCTGGAGACTCAGGAAAGGGAGGGCCGTGTGGAGGATGGTGGGGAACTGTTTTGTGCACCAGCAGGGCAGAGTGCCCAGTACTGGAAGAAAGTCAGGGTGGGCACTGGACAGAAGGGGAAATGTGAACAGAGGCAGATCTGCAGCAGTGGGTCTCATCCTCATCACCAGGGCACTGGAATGCCAGGGAGTGTCCATAGGAGTTGGATGGGACACAGGGGCTCCGGGGAGTTCAATTTTCAGGACCAGCAGCAGGCAAGAAAGGTTCCAGCCAGGTTTGGACAAACCTGAGGTCTGGCTTCTGAGGGCTACAGAAGGAGGATGCAGGGAAGATGGTATCTTCTCAGCCTGGGGGTTTGCAGGACAGCAGGGCAGAGGTCAAGGAATTGGTTATGGTCCAACTGTGTAAACACCAGGAGCAGATTTCAGAACGACAGGAATGTGTATCTTACATGTACAGGGAAGAACAGGAAACCACAGCCCCCAGGCAGTCTCCAGGAACGTACTTTTCTGTCTCTGTCCCCTAATCTCTCTCTGCTAGTCCTTTCTGTTCCTGGTGCCCCCCCCCCCCTCTCTTCTATGTTCTGATTCTACAGATAAAGGCCCTCTGGTTACTAAATGGGGACCTCTGAGGCAGTCATTGAGCTGGTTCCTAAGGACACTACCAGCGTATTTCATTCTTCCCCTGGGTCTTCAGATGAGGGTCATAGGCTGCAGATTGAAGATGGGTCTCTGTATAGACATGGGATGCCTGGTACTCTCTCTGGGGAGAAGAGGGGTCTCTGAGGGAGACAGCATTCAGCTCTGTCCCTAGGAGAGCATCCCTTCTGTCTTGATGGACCAATTTTAGAACCTGTCAGAGGTTTACCTGTAGGTGTCTTTGAGGTCTGTTTGAAGGCTGGAGGGCTGTGCTGTCTTGAAGGTCAGTAGCAAAGCTTTATATAGATGGCCTCAGGCTAAGGCCAACTTTCTCCCTTCATGTAACAGAGATGGTAGAAACAACAAAGCATGATGTTACAATAGGTTTTTGGGCCTGAGCAGCCAGAGGCCTAGACCAATGTTGGGCGCCATCTGTTTTACTAAGGTGTTTTTGGCCTTGGGCGCTAGAGGTTTAGACTTAGAGACTTGTTGTTTTAGATTTTTTTAGTTGTCTGTTGTTTAGTCTTTTAAAAATGATGTAGATGTTTATATTAACTTTACGTTGTTTGGTTTATGGCTTAGTCACTTTGCTAGTTTGTTTTTTATTTTAACTTAACTTATTTTTATTAAATTGTTTGTCACATGGTTTGTGGCTTATTTGTGTTTTTTATATTTTTTTGGCAGCTGGCTTGGTCTGTCCGACTTTTTTTTTTTTTTTTTTTAATGTTGTGATTTTTAAAAAAAAAAATTAAAATTTTTACCATGGGCCAAAACAACTTATAGCCAGGTGCTGGCACTTTGGTCACAGGAGGGGTATATTTCCATCTCACTTTACTGGGACAAAAATTAGTGTGGTGGTGGTGGTGGGGTGTTGTGGTAGTGTAGTGGAATCTTTAGGACACAAGATCTAGTTGGCAGATGTAAGGCAGGTAAGGAGGGACTTGTGGTTACAGGCTGGCCCTACTTCTGGTCCAAGCTCTGTTTCCTGATTCTCTGAGATGAGAGCATCTTTTGTTCCTACTGCAGACCACGGGCTGCTCCACCTCCATTAACTACTTTACCTCTATGGTCTCTCTATTGACAGACCACATCCTCTCCAACCATAATGCAAAATAAATTCTCCTCTAAACTGAGAATAATGTGGCAGTTTGCAGAGTGCTTGTCTAGCATGCATGAAGCTCTGGATTCAGCCTCTGCACCACACAGACTGGTACCTTTAGTTGTGGGGCATTTGGTCATAGCAGTGAGAGAAAGTTGGGGTAGATGGTGTTGAGTAAATGGCATCAGTGAAGTCAGGAACCAGAGACACTTCAGGTGCAAGAACTGTGTGCAGAACTGTGTGTATTGGTGTGGGAAACTTTCGGGGCTAGACATTTCGGTGTCACGTGAAATAGTGTGCTCCAGAGCCTTGTAAACTGTGGCTTCACTGTGACCGCTCACCCCTCCCCTTACAGGAGCCACATGGGTAGAAACCTGCGAAGTTGCCTTATTTATGAAAATGTTAATTAACCCAGTAGTAGGTAGATGAAGTATGAATGTGTAAATACAGAGCAGACAATGAATAGACCTGCTAATTTCTCTCTTGAATTCACATTTTAGGAAATGTTTATAAACTGAGAATTCTAATTACTTTTCTCACTCACGTTTCTTTTCAGATGGCTTATTGCAATGGAATGATAGTCCCTGTGAGAAATATCACCTACCTTTTTTTTTTTTTTTTTTTTTTACAGTATTGGTCTGACTGTACAAATAGCAGAGACTCACCCTTAACCAGTACAGGGAGCTTGAGCTCATGCGGCTTACTGGTCCACAGGCCACCTCATTCAGGTTGAATGGAAACACTTGGTAGACATTAGGCTTCTTCCTCTGAATCTTGGGCTTCTCCTGGGCTAGACAAATCAAAGTCTGAGCTTCATTTATGACCTGTAGTCAGACACATTAGCCACAGGGTTTTTAAGGATGAACAGAAGTTCACAAGATGAGCAAGATAGAGGGGCAGTACTGAGAGCTTCCTCAATGAAGACAAAAATGGAGCCCTCTCCATTCTGGGCTTTGTGTCAAAATGGACTAACTTGGGGCATGCAAATGGGAAGCCCTGGGTCTGTTTGGTTTATGTCTTGATAAAGCGTCCAGCATGACAGCAATCTCTGTGGTAACAGAGAGAAATGTTGTGTATGCTAGGAGACCATCATAGTGCCTGAGTGCCTGGACATGCTGCTGGACCACAGGCTTCAAGGGCATAGACCTAGATGATGCTCAGCTGGCCACCTATGCTGCGTATCCCAGAGAAGCTCATTTCCAGTCCTGGTCCAGCTTTTACACCCCCCCCCCCAGTCATTTGCTTGTCTGCTTAGTCATCTGCTTCTGCTCGCTGGCTTTTCTTTTTCTCTTACAGCTGCCTTGAAGATTGGCATGTCCAGGCACAGCAAAGAACTCAGAAGGGCCAGGCGATGAGACAGAGCAGAACTGTGAAATTTAGGGGAGAATTATTATCATTTGCCAGAGATGTAATCTTATTACTAGGAAATCTAATAAACTTAACTAAAACACTTAATTATGGCAAGTAAGAGAGTTTAGTAACACCCCAAATAATGAAGGTTTAAAGCTTTGGAAAAAAAATAATAGCTGTAATTGGTTTAAAAGTACTGTAGGCGGCTGGTTGGTGGTGGTGCATGCCTTTAATCCCAGCACTCAGGAGGCAGAAGCAGGCAGATCTCTGTGGGCTCCAGGCCAGTCTGATCTACAAAGTGAGGTCCAAGACAGCCAGAGCTGTTACACAGAGAAATCCTGTCTCAAACACCCTCGCCACTCCCCAACCCCAACCAACTAGCCAGCCACCCAACAAAAAACAACAAAATCCTGTAGGCTGTTACAATTTGTTACATTAAATTTTTATTTTAAATTGTGTGTACATGTTTATGTCTGTGTTTGAGTGTAGAAGCCAGAACAGGGTGTTCGATCCTCTGGAGCTGGAGTTATAAGCAGCTGTAAGACACTTGATATGGGAGCTGGGACCCGAACACAGGTCCTCAGCAACAGCTGTGTATGATCTTGGTGGGTGAACCATCTCTTTAGTCTTATGCATTCATTCATTTATTTGTGTTACCGGAGTGGGTTCAACTGTGCCATAAAGGTCTGAGGATATCTTGTGGGAATCAGCTCTCTCCTTCCTCCATGTGGCTCTCAAGAATTGAATACAGGGCCATCAGGACATCTTTACCTTATCAAAATACAGCGGTAGCTGGAAGGCTGGAGAGATGGTTCAGACTGAACCGGAGGCGAGGTTCAATTCCCAGCAACACACACATGATGGCTCATGACTGTCTATATCTCTAGTTTCAGGGGATCTGACACCTTCAGACAGACGTGCAGGCAGGACACCAATGCACACAAAGCAAAAGCAGGTAAATTAAAAAATACACAGTAGCTAAAGGAAGCCTTCTGTTTCGTTCCTCTCTCTTCCTCCTATTTTTCGTTGTTGTCTTTTTGGCTGATTTTTGCTGCATAGCTCACACTGGCCTCAAGTTTCTGACATCTTCCTATTTTGCTTCTTCTTTTTTTTTTTTTCTTAATTTTTTTTAAAAAAGATTTATTTATTATGTATACAGTGTTCTGCCTGTGCTCCAGAAGGGGGAGCCAGACTTCATCACAGGTGGTTATGAACCACCATGTAGTTACTGGGATCTGAACTTAGGACCTCTGGAAGAGCAGCCAGTGCTCTTAAACTCTGAGCCATCTCTCCCGCCCCACTTCTTAAATGCTTCTTAAATGCTGGGACTATAGGCATGTAGCAACATATCTGGCTTCACTTAATTTTAAAGATCCTTTTGCTTTGTTTTATTGAGTTCGAGACAGAGTTTTTCTGTGTAGCTTTGGAGTCTGTCGTGGAACTCACTCTGTAGACCAGGCTGGCCTAGAACTCACAGAGATTTCTCTGCCTCTGTCTCCGGAGTGTTGGGATTAAAGATGTGTGCCACCATTGTCTGTCCAGTTTTAAAGATCTTAAAAAAAAAAAAAAGGATTGAAATTTATGTGTATGTGTGTCTGCCTGCCTGTGTGTATGCACATGTGTGTGCAATTGCCCTTTGAGGCCAGAAGCGAGCATCAGATCCCTTGAAGTCCATCCACATTGGGCCATCATCCCATCATTTATCAAAGGCATTTCCTTGTCATCACTATTCACTAGCTACTTCCAGACCTGGTCCTACTTACTGTGCTTGTGAGCTGCGCTAGGCACCTTCTATGATGGAGCCATGTGATACTTGTCCACCCAGATTCTTGCACTTAGCACAGAACCTTCATGATTCACCCACATTGTAGTTGACTTGGAACTTTCTTTTAAACCTGTGCTGTCTTCATGGAGCTGCAGCTCTGTGTTTTCCCAGGCATTTCCTTTAGCTTCCAACTCCAGGTGACCATGGTTCACTCTGCTAGTGTACATCACTACACAAAAACCAGTTTGAAACTGCTTGCAATTCTTTGGGTCTGTCTGCAAGAGGAGTTCCTGTACCACGTAAAGCCTTGACAGTGTGTGATGTTGCTATTGAAGACTAGATCTGAGCAGTTTAATGAACATGCTGGTCATAGCTTGGCTGGTGTCTCTGTGGTTCCTTCCTCAATCACTTGGGCCCACAGAGGGACAAGGAAAAGTCTTGGGGGTGTCTGGACCTGGTAGCTTCTGTCTGGGCTGAGGGAGGTAGGATGACAGAAGTATTTAAAGAAGTAGCTTCACAGCCAGGAGTGGTGGCACACACCTTTATTCCCAGCGCTCAAGGAGACAGAGGCAGGTGGTGGATCTGTGAGTTCAAGGCCAGCCTGGTCTACAAAGTGAATTCCAGGACAGCCAGGGCTACACAGAAACCTTTTCTCAACAAAGGAACCAACAAACAAAACTCCATCCATTTTGGGGTGTGGGATTGTCCCCAGCTCACCCTTTCTGCACAGGTCCACCTGAACTTGGTGACAACTTGAACTGTCCAGGCTGTTGGTTTTAGAGGTGGCAGGTACTGGGCTGGGTACTCAAAGAGGAAGAAAGGAGAGGCACTTTTTGTCAGCCCAAGGCTAACTGGGGCCCATCCCGTTTCTCTCAAAGGAGGTGGTGACAGCAATATCTCCCGTCATTTCTTCAGTTTGGAGAGTCATAGGGTATGGCAGGTAGCCCAGTGTGAATCATGGTGTTGGGGAAGGGCTGGCTGCACTGTCACTCAGAGCTTGGGCCAGCAACGGCCTGCAAAGGCCGAGAAGTCAGAGACTCTCCTGTCCTTCTCTTCCCCCTTTCCACTGCTTCCTGTCTCTTCTCTCTGCTGGCCTCAGCTATCCACCCCTCCTTTGGCTTTGCATGTTGGGCAGGCTGGAGGCTCAGTGGAGTCAGGTTCTGCCTGTCCTCAGCGATCTCCCAGTCAGGTAGGGGAGTAGAGGGGAAGGCATTAAGCCCAGCTTGAGTGGCATCAGAGCCATGGAGCTTTTGGGCCAAGGGAAGGCTTCCAGGAGGAGGAAGCACCGCCATCAAATGAAGCCGTTTTTTGGTCTCTCCAGGCGAAGCTGGGCTAGGAGGATTTCAAGCTGAGCAGCAGCATGGAGCAGGGGCTGGAAGGGGAAGCATGTTAGGCTTTATATTGCTGTGATAAAACATTGGGGTCACATCCCATTGCTGAAGGAAGCCAGGGCAGGAACTCAGAAAGAGCAGGGATGTGAACAGGCGCTGATGCAGAGGCCATGCAGGAATCCCATGGCTTGCTCAGCCTGCTCTCCTATAGCACCCAGGACCGCCAGTCCAGGAGTGACACCACTTACAGTGAGCTGGGCCCTCCCCTATCAAGTCAGTAATTTAAACAGAGCGCCATATGATAATCTGGTGGGAGCATTTCTCAGGTTAGGCCCCCTTTATCTAAATGACTCTAGTTTGTGTCAAGTTAGCATAAAAAAAACAGTCAGCACAAGAGGATGAGGAGATAGTGGTGGTGGTGGGGTGTGTGTGTGTGTGTGTGTGTGTGTGTGGTGTGTGTGTGTGTGGTGTGTGTGTGTGTGTGTGTGTGTGTGTGTGTGTGAGAGAGAGAGAGAGAGAGAGAGAGAGAGAGAGAGAGAGAGAGAGAGAGAGAGAGAGCGCTGTATTAAGGGGTCTCTAAGACCACACTACAGAAGACCTGGAGCTTGATCCATAATCTCTGTGCCTGTATGTGACTTGAGAAGGAGTCAGGAAGCCTCATGTGGGTAATAAGTGCAGGCAGACAGACAGAGTACACTGTGAAAAAGGCTGTTTCACAGTTGATACCAACCATAATCACAGCATACTGAGCCAGAACCCACAGGCTGAGGTACAGCCATGTTTTTAAGAGACATGGGAGCAAAGCACAGAGGACCGAACACAGTTATTACATCCCTCTTCCTCCAAGTCTCACTCAAAACATGAAATCCGCATTTATGAATGCATCTCAGAAGGACCTGCTAAGACTAGAAATGTGCCCAAATACTGAGTGTTGAGTGACAAGACCTTTCCTGGGGAACACAATACACAACTCTACTCACCTCAGACAGGGAGTCCACGAGAGACCAACATAGACACCACCAAAGTTCAACTTGGTGAACCAATGAGTTCTATTAGGATTACTTACAGGACTATAGGCGAGGAGTTTCGGACAGGAAAAGAAATGACTCCAAGCTGTATCACCAAAGCTTGCCCCAGCATGGGTGACAGCTCACAAATCTGGAAATACAGAGCATACTGTACAGCCTGCAGGCAGCTTAACAGGCTGGAGAGTGTCCTTTCCAGGTGCCTCAGCTGATTGACACCTCTTCCAGACCACTCTGCTGGTCTGTGCTTCTTCCAGGCAATTTGGCTTATCTGTCTTCTTTGTAGCTTGGCTTTTCTGAGAGGCTCTTCAGTGTTTTTATTACTTACTCTGGGAGGGTGGGGCCTAGTGAGTCTGGTCAGTTTCAGGGACTTCCTGAAGCTATTTTGAGTTGTTTGTCTTTTGGCTAAAGGAGCTCCCCTATAGGGTGAAATCTTTCAGTCTCAGGAGGAAACTTATACAGTCCTGGGTATTTCTTCTCTCCTGTGGGCTGTGAGCTGCAGGCCTGGGGCTAAATTAAAAAAAAAAAAATTCCCTCACAGATCACCCCTGTTGATAATTGACACTGCATCTGGAGAGTCTTAAGCTGGCTCTAGGGAGGAACTGTCCAACCACAGAGCAAATTTCTCTCTCTCTCTCTCTCTCTCTCTCTCTCTCTCTCTCTCTCTCTCTCTCTCTCTCTTCTCTCTCTCTCTGTGTGTGTGTGTGTGTGTGTGTGTGTGTGTGCTTCTGGGTCTCTAGACTTGAATGACTGGTAAGGCTGACATACCAGGCTTGGGGCAGAAATCTGTGTTACTCCACGATGACTCTTACCTCTTGTAAGATTTGGGCTGCCAGAGTGGGCTCAGAGGGAAAGGACCTGAGCAGTATTGGCACATCACATATGGCAAACCTTCCATCTGTTATAGATGGTAAAGAGGGTCTTGGGCCAGGTGGAGTGGAGCTTAGGTCTCAGGGTTACTTAGGAGTGTGAGTCTAAGGTGGGACAAATAAATAAAGGGAGTGGAAGGAGGTCCCTGGAGATAGCATTCGGGGGCTGCTCCTGAGCACTGTGAGTGGGAGAAGGCACTGGCCATGTGCCAGGTATTGCTTTGCAGCGCACCACATTTAAGCCTTCACACACCGTGGAAGCAAGACCATTAGCCCTGCACCATATGGGGGAAGGATGTAGGTGCCTGTGTGGTTGGCATGGATCTACAGCAGTGGAGGCTGCTCCTCAACAGATGGGCCTCAGTGTCTGCGCCATTGCAGACTCTGCCTGGATGCCCTTGGGGACAGTGACGGGCCTGTGTCAGCCTTCTGTCCCTGGAGACTGGTGCAGGCCCAGGGACTGGAAGTTGATCAGGGCCTGAAGCAAAGGAAGAGGAGAAAGGAAGAAAGAGGATTTTAAAAAAGTGTGATGGGCCACTGGCATCTGGGCCTCCTGTCCTGTCCCTGGACCCACCCCAGCCTGCTGGGATCCCATCTGTATCTGTCACCCATGGGTGCTCCCTGTCTCCTGAAGCTCAGTGCTCCCCTTGTCCAAATCCATTTTTCCACCAGACAAACGAGGGATGGGTCCGCCTTCCCATTCAGTCTGACAGGCTGGCTGTCAGCTGCCGTGGCATCTGCTCTTGTCAGAAAAATTAAGAAGGAAGCAAGAGACGCCCAGCCCCAGCATTGCCAGGCAGGCCGAGACTCTGGGCTGACTGGGGCACAGTTCCTCATTGGTTCTCTTCCGTTAAGAGGGAAGGATGGTTAACAGTGTGGTTTCCTGAGTCAACACCTGGGCTGACCCACTGTGTGTTTGTTTGGGGGTCTCACTTAACCTCTCTGTGCCTTAGTTTTCTAGACTATAAAGTAAGGTTGGCCTCAACAACCATGGGCTTAACTAAAGCCTCCTGAGTAGAAGGTATTGCCAGTATGCATGCCACCAAGCTTGACTAAGGCCTTCTTTAAGGAATCCATCCAGCAGTCAGCTTGCAGGTCACACAAAGGCTGAGCACCACAGGCTCTGCCCAGCAGGGGGCAGCCTTGGTGCATGGATATATGCCTGCTTTGGGCCTCGGTACATAGAGTAGGTGGGGAGGAGGTCAGACTGGGTGTCCAGGACAGGAGCACCACTGTCACATCTCAGGATTAGTCCTGCCAAGGACGCCCACAAGAGCAGGGGTCTTTAGTCATTCTCAATCCTAAGGCAGTGTTAAAAATCACACTGGCAGTGATGAAAATCTCCGGAGCCTGTGCCCTCCTCAGATGACTATCAATTTATTTCTGGGGGCAGGGCCCAAGAACCCCAATTGCAAGAATCTCCTCTGACACCAGGATTTGAGATTGAACAAACACATACCAGGGCCACCTTTTCCCTCCTGAGCGGGAAGTCCTGGGTGGGTGATAGTCCTAGGGGTGACCAGGGGTAATTTGGAGGTGAGAGGTGGTGGGATGGACGGTACAAAACGGAAGTGGCTGTTTTCACCTTTGGAGGGGGAAGTCCTCCGAGGGGATGTAACATCTGAATTCTTGAGCATGTATATATAGGTGTACTTTGAAGGTTCAAGGAGACTACATGTATGCACACATATTTCTCTGTCCTGTCCAGGTGCAGCATATACATATTGGTACAGGAGAGTTAATAATACCCAGAGCTGCTGAAAAACTTCTGTGCTCACAGACATGTATATACTCATGTGAACACTCATGTGCATACACACACACACACACACACACACACACACACACACACACACACACACACACACACACACACACAGAGAGAGAGAGAGAGAGAGAGAGCTGTGCTTTTCTCTGCCTCACATGTCCCACAATGTGTGGCTGTCTCAGGGATGCCTGTATGCCCTGTGTCTGTCGGTCTTTCCAAGCCTCTGCAGATGCTAAGGCTATGCTGTTTGAAGGTGTTTTCCTTTCTTCTCCCACCTAGACTGAGAGATATGCCTCCCCACAGACCATACACAGGCAGGATCTGTGCGGACAAAGTCAAATGTGGGCTTAGAAAAATCCACAGCCTTCCAGGCACAATTGCTCCAGCCAGCCTCTAGGTGGGCAACTGGCCTTGCTGGTTGCAGTCTCCTCACAGCTGATCACCCAGATAGGCTCACCCTGTTGGAAAGGGTGAGGGAAGCCCCAAGCTATGCAGATCTAGATGGGGACACAGAGCTCCTAGACAGACCAGCTATTGGATGGTTCTTGTCATCACAGTTCTAATATTTGCTCAGGTGGCAGAGAGAATAAAGGTGATAATCTTTAGGGAAAGTGCTGTATGTGCTTATTGGACCGAATGTCTGATTGCGTGGGCTTAGTGTGACATACATCTTGGTTTATTGAGTTGCCTTTGAGATCAGAGTTCAGTCATTTAGAGGATATGGTGGTGATATTGTCACTGTGGTGGGATTTGGAATCACCCAGTAGATATGTTTCTTAATATGTCTGGGAAGGTGATGTGGGATGTCTTTGGGTAAGCTGTGAATACCATTGGATAATAAAGGAATTATTTTGGCCTATGGCAGAGCAGCTTAGAAGCAAGCAGGAAATCCAAGCATAGATACAGGGGAATGAGGGCGGAGTCAGACAGAGATGCAATCCAGCTGCCCAAGAAGCAATATGCAATAGAGTACAGGTGAGCCACAAGCTACGTGGCAAGATAGATTAATGAAAATGGGTTGAGTTAAGATGCGAGAGCTAGCTAGAAATAAGCCTGAGCCATGGGCTGAACAGAATGTAATTAATATAAGCATCTGAGTCATAGTGATAAATAACAGGGCTGCAGATTCGAACCTCAGGCTAGGTCACGCTAGGGCAGAAGAGATTCATTTGGACTGCGGGGCTAGGTCGGGCCAGAAATTTCATACAACACGGCTATGTGTGTAGTGGGGAGATGTATAGCAGGAGGAAGGCAGTGAATAAAATCAGATGAGGTCTAAATAAGATAGTCACCTTCTTGATGCCAAGACTGTTGGGAGAGTGACAGTCAATCCTTAGTGGATCCTAGCTGCCAAGTTCTGTAGGCTCTGCCCATCACATCTCAAGGGCAGGCACCTTGTCGCCTGTCTTTGGGGGAAGGAGACTATGGCAAGGCCTGTTGTGGAGTATTATTAGCTAGGCAAAGATGTGTCACATTTGTTATGCACCATGCGTCATCACTTTAACTGTGTAAAGGTGGGTTACTTTTGTTTATGCCACATTTGTTTAATTATGAAAAGATGTGTCACATTTCACTTTGCCTGCCTAAGGCATCTGACTGGGCTAATAAGGAGCTGAACATCCAATAGGTAGGCAGAAGAGGGATAGGTAGGGCCGGCAGGTGGAGAGAATAAATAGGAGGAGAGATCTATAAAGAGAGAACAAAGGAGACATCTGGGACCAAAAGCCAGGCAGCCGTCAGCCAGCCAGACACAGAGAGAGCAAGAAAGCAAGAAAATGTAAAAAGCCCCAAGGCAAAACATGGATGAAATTATAAGAGTTAGCAAGAAAATTGCTAAGCTAAAGTCGAGCATTCAAAACTAATACGTTTCTGTGCTTTGTTTTGGGAGCTGGTTGGTGGCCCAAAAGACAAAGCCTGGTACAAGGGGCTTATTCATGGTTTTATGATGGTGTTTGGATGCACAAGGCCTGACACCTGAGATTTAGTTCTTTGGCACTGGGTGCTAGCTGGGGGACACTGAGTCTCTGAGAACAGTAAAAAGCCAGAAGACACAAAGTCCTTAGATAACAGTGTAGCTGGACATTTCTGGCCTAGCCCCGAGGTCAGGACCAGCAGTCCCAAATAATCACACAAAGTCTTATATTAAATACAAACTGTTTGGTTTATGGCTCAGGCTTACTGCTTGTTAACTCTTACACTTTAAGTTAACCCATATTTCTTTTTATGTTTAGCCACGTGGCTTGGTACCTTTTTGCTGAGTGTAGTATCTCATCCTATTTCCTCTGTATCTCATTGGCATCTCCTGCTCTGCCTTTCCGTTTCCCAGAATTCTCCTAGTCTGCTTGTCCCGCCTCTATTCCCTGTCTACCTACTTGACCAATCATTTTATTAAACCAATAAGAATGACAAATATTTACAGTGTGTAAGAGCATAATGTATTAGTATTACACAAGGGGACTGCCTGCCGTCAGCAGTGGCTGTCTAGGAGGTGGCAGAACAGAATGCCAAGTTAAAGCTGAAATGGAGGTTTCTCAAAAACTAGAAATTGAACTATCACATGACCCAGCTGTACTAAGCCAGGGTGTCTTCCTAAAGGCCTCTAAGCCCTACTTCAAAGGGAAACATCAATGCCAGGAAGGGAAACCCATCCTGTTTGGTGGTCTTGTTAGAGTAGGTGTGGCCTTATTGGAGAAAGTGTGCCACCGAGAGGCGGGCTTTGAGATCTCATTATCCTTAAGTCACGTTCAGTGAGACAGACCATTTCCTGTTGCCTGCTAGTCAAGATGTAGGACTCTCAGCTCCTTCTCCAGCACCATGTTCCACCATGATAAAACCTCTGAAAATGTAAACCACTCCAATTAAATGCTTTTCCTTTATAAGAGTTGCTGTGGTCATGGTGTCTCTTCATAGCAATAGAAACCCTCACTAAGACAGCAGGGAACTGGAAACACCTGGATGGCATCATGTTAACTGAAACAAGCCAGATGCAGAGACAAACGCTGCATGTTTTCTCTTATATATATATGTACACACATATTTTTTCTGTATATGGCATAAAAGTAGAAGATTAGAAGATTTACTCTTAGCAGGGAGGAAATGGTCTGAAGGGAGAGTGGAGAGAGAGCCAACAGAAGGTAGTGGGGAAGACAAAATATATTTTCTCTCATTCAAAGAATCTAGATTTAAATACACACATATGCATGAAAGCAGAAGGGGACTCGGAGAGGAAGGGGACAGCAAGGTTGGGTACAAGAGAGTCACAAGGTAAACGGCAGTGATGCTTTGACAGAGCATGATGAACATGTCATAATGAAGCCCATTATTTCAAATCAAACAGAGAATTGAACACTTGTGAACCAGCACTTGGGAGGCAGAGGCAGGAGGATCAGGAGTTCAGGGCCAGCCTCAGCTACATGGCAAGCCTGAGGCCAGCCTGAGCTACATGAAGCATTATCTTAAAACACAAACCATTATTTTGGGTGCTTCCTAAACAAATTAAGAATGCAATAAAATAACCAAACAGAAGGCTATTGTCATGTGGGTCACACCTCCACTGGACTCAGCTGGAGCTGAGGCACTTGCCTTATCATCTGGGTGTGCACTGACTGGCTTGTCAAAAGACACTGGCTTTTGTCTAATGAAGTAGTCCTGGACTCAGCCTTTCCTTTCTATGGCATTGAAATCGTGGAGTGCCCCTGCTCAGATTGTGTGGTAAGCATCTTTGCAGAGGGCAGGCCCTGGCCTGTCGTGTTTGGTTTTGTTTATTCTGTTTCTGTTTATCCCTGCTTCTGATGCTTTTGTTCTGCTCTGTGGAAGTTCTCAAGGAATGTTTTCCAATCCAGAGTCTCCGCCTAGAGATTGAGGTGGGCTGGAAGCCCCACACTATTTTCCTCCATCCATGCCAGTTTCACTTGGGTTATGGAGCTCCCGTCCTTTCCTGAGGAGTGTAGATGTAAGATAAGTGGATGTGGGTGGGGCTTCTCTCGGAGTCAGTGTGAAGGCAGGAGTGGACAGGTACCCAGGACATCACTGTAGGCTCTGGGCAAGGAGTAGGTAATGGGGTTGCAGTGAATTGGTGTTCTGGACAGTTCCTGAGTAGGGCCTGATATCCTTTACTGCTAATGTGTGGCCAGGACACCTGTGCCAAACGATGTGCCGTCAGAATTATCCTGGCCTATTCTGGCCTTCTCAGATTCCCCCATCTCACCCTAGGGGCTTTTATGAGGATTTTAGCCATAGCCTACCTAGAGTGCTGTGTTGTCAAGACTATTGGATTCATTTCTCCTTGATTCTGTCTCAATTCAGCAGTGTATGAGATCTGGACCAACCACGGCTCTGGCCTCTGGAACTGGAGCCACAAATGGGTGGTTCTAGACTTAGTACTGCTGGGAACTCCAAGTCAGTATGTCTTGACAGACCACTGACCTGTGGGGCCACATGAGTAGTCCATGTGCAGTGGGAAATATAGGGAGAGACCAGGGCTTCCAGGCTGGTGGGAGAGATCGTGGACCATGAGGGGCCTGGAGATTGCTGAAGATTCTGGAACGTCACAGAGATATATATGGACATGGAAAAAGTAAGAGAGGCAGTCTGGGGCTAGGAACGTGTTAAACGTAAGGTTTTTTGGTGTGTGTGTGTGTGTGTGTGTGTGTGTGTGTGTGTGTATGTGTGTGTGTGTGTGTAGGTTCATACCTGTGATGGAAGCCGAGGATCATTTTTGGTTATATTGCAAGTTCAATGCCAGCCCAGGGTAGCTGAGATCCTGTCTAAGGAGATGGGGGTGGTGAATGAGGGGGGTTCTGGGATACATCGGGCATGAAAGTAGAAAGGGACCGAGAAGAGGAAGAGGTCTGAAGGGGGGAGGGGAGAGGGGAGATATGCGCCATGAGAATAGGAGGCAGGACTGTTTGTGGGAAGTGGGGAGAAGGGTGAGGGGGCAGGGTGAGGAGGAAGGAAGAGGAAAACACCGTGTGTGTGTGTGTGTGTGTGTGTGTGTGTGTGTGTGTGTGTGTGTGTGTGTGTGTGTGTGTGTGAACGTGTGGCGGTGAAACCCATCTCTCTATGTGAAACAAAAACTCTTCACAAGAAGAAAGAGTACAGGGTTTGGCTGTTGATGTGGGGCGCTGCAGACTCCTTTATATGCAGTTTTTCAAAAATACCATGTGTAGGTTTGAGAGTGTGTTAGCAAGTGTACAAAGGTTGTCACTCTGAAACAAAGGCTTTAAAAAAAATTTTTTTTTAAACAATTTCTTTGGTGTAAACGCCTATCTCAGTCTATGAGTCACTTCGCTGAATGCAGAGCTGTGGGGAGGGGCTGACAGTAGCTACCCCAATCTGACACAGGCTGGTTATCACACAGATGAGAGGGAGCCCCCCCTTTCTCTCTGTCTGTCATTCTGTCTCTGTCTTTCTTCTCTTTATGTATTCCTGACTAGCCTGAAACTCACAGACATCCACCTGCCTCTGTCTTTTGAGTGCTGGAACTAAAGGTGTGTGCCATGTCCTGCCCAGCTTTCATTTTTAGACACAGCCAGTAGCTGGCAGTACTTCTCCCCAGGACCCCTCTATCTCCTCTAGCACTGGCACACAGGCCAGAAATGTTCCAGAAGGACAAACCGGACTGAAGAACCCTGAGAGTCTTGCCCTATTTCTTGAAGGGACCTTGAAAACAGGCTCTTAGGAGAAAGTGGGTGTCAGGAGAAGGTGCTCATGTGATCAGGCTCTAGATTTGAGGACAAGAGGAGGGCATGCTGGGATGAGAGGCTGATGAGCTGATGATAATAATTATGACAATTATGCAAAATACACAAATAATAATTATGGAAAATCATGATTATTATTTGTGGGTGGTAGATGTCTGTAGCTTGGGGATGGTTGGCAGGAGCAAGAGCTTTCTCCCAAACTGGACAGCTGTCCTGGGTCCTGGGTCTTGGGGGATCCTGTCTTCTCAGCTGTGCCAGACCTGGACAGGAAGGCTCTTCTGGTTCTGATTTTGGAACCTCACCGAGGACAAACTGAGATAGGCCCATGACAAACACAGAGAATTCAAGGTCACAGGGACCCCAGATCTTCTGATGGCCTTGGCTGGATCATGGCCCACTTAAAAAAAGGCCTCAAATGTGATCAAGATTCCTTCTGTACTTATTTATGTTGTTGTTGCTTTATTTTGAGACGGGTTCTCACTCTAGAGCCTTAAATGTGTGGAACTCACTATATAGACCAGGCTGGCCTTTGATTCATAAAAATCCTCCTGCTTCTGCTTCCTGAGCTCTGGGAACAAAGGCAGCAACTGTCACTCTACCTGGGTCAGATTCTCAGTTTTAGAAACTAGAATTAGTTCTGGAGATGTGTTTGGTCCAATGAGTGACGGGTCTCTCCTTGCAAAGTCTGCAGTGAAAATGGATGGACTGGAGGGCCCATCCTGTGCTCTGGTTACTTTTGCTCCCACAAAATTTCACATCCCCACAGTAAATGTCCTGTTTGCACAGCTGGCCTCACCTGTTATTTGCAGCCTCCATTGGACACAGGCTTCTGTGGGAAAGAGCCTTGCACCATGAGGGGGTTTATGTTTTCTCTATCAGAAGGCCATTACAGCTACTTCATTAAAGACCACAGTACACAATAGAAGTAGCTCTAGGAAACTGAGGCAGCCTGGCTCCAAGAGGGTGTCAGGACCTCAGCAGCTGGAGGTCATTAATTAAATTTTTTTAAAAAAGTTATATTCTCTCTCTCTCTCTCTCTCTCTCTCTCTCTCTCTCTCTCTCTCTCTCTCTCTCTCTCTCTCTCTCTCTCTCTCTCTCTGGTGTCTGGGGGTGGATGGTGTCAACTTGCTGAAGTCAATTCTTTCCTACTACTTTCAATCCCTAGGTTCCAGGAATTGACCACCTTTCGTCAGGCTTGGCAGAAAATGCTTTACGCAGGGAGCCTTCATTCTGGCCCCTTTATTAACGCTCTCATCATGACTTCCTCTTCTGTTGGCTTTTGCGGCTATCAGTGGGCTCCACATCCTCAGGCAGTTTCAAATTCTGGTTGGCTCAGCGCATGGCTGGTGGAGCTTTTTGTGTCAGGGCATACAATAGGCTCATGGCTGGCCTATGGATGAACCGCACTTGGGTCAGGTCATCACTTGTGAGCCAATAGGCTGCTGTCTCTGAGATGGCAGTATTTGGCAGGGTAGTTTCTAGAAGAGGGGAACAGTACTGGATGGGCAATGGACTAGCAGTCAAGTCCTAGGTGGGTGCTAGTTCCGAAGGGTTTTCTGCATTTGATGAAGGATGCTAGCAGAGGACAGTGAGGAGGCTGGGAGAGGGGGCTCTGTTCTCTCAAGCCTGGGAGAGGTGTAGAGCTGAGCTGCGCAGTCTAGAGGTCGGGGTACCCCAGGGCCAGGCTGAAGATGAGGCTATGCTGTGCTGACCCCCAAGGTCAGTGCTTGCAGAGGACCCAGACTTCGCAGTTACTTTGGGGTGGGGGTGGGGTGGGGGCTTCCGCAGTTGGTGCTGGCTGCCGTGTTTTAGCCTGTAAGAAAGAGTTCTCTGAGTGTGAACACCTATTTGAGAGCCGAGGACGGCAAGATGCCTGGCAAGCACCTGGAGATCACACCTGCTCACTGGTGGCATCGACTACCTCCCCCTGCCATCTGTACGGAGTTCCTGGTCTCTCAAGGTGACCTTGTGAGGGAGCTCAGGGCTGGCCACCACATTTCACAGAGGAAACGAACCTCGAACATCGCTAAGAGCCACACAGCCAGTTAGGGAAGGCTGGGGTGGAACCCTGGCATGCAGGACATTAAGCAGTCAGTGGAACCTGTCTTTCCTGCTTACTCTACGTGTTTGATAAGATATCAGACGCCATCCAGTGACGGGCCAGAGTCATGAGAGACCTTCCCTCTGGATGCTATGTTTTATATATTTGAAGTTAATTTCTCTCAGAGGATAATTCTGCAAGGAAAGTGCTATGCACATCTATTGATAAAAATGGAAAATGATGCTCAAGTCCGGCGTGATGTAGAAAGGGGGATGTTTTGTACATTTATGGAGAGTGAGAGAGACAGAAATAAAATCATCAAAACCAATGAATTAAATTAAAAAAAAAAAGTTTGTGTGTGTAGGGAAAAGTGACCAGCCAAAGAAACCAGCCCTAGCCCTAAACTCAGAGCCAGTGAAAGAAACACACCCTGAATCAAAGACCTGAGTCAGTGAAATACATTTATTCCAGAGCGGAGAACCAAAAAGAAATGTGCCCTGACTCTGAAACCAGCACCAAAGAAACACACTTTGGTCCTAGAATCAGAGCCAGTGAAAGAAATGTGCCCTGGCCCTGAGATTAGAGCCCAAAAGTCCAAAAGAGCCAGTGAAAGAGACACACTTTGGCCCTGAAACCAAAAACCAAATCAGGGTAAAAAGAAAGATCTGACCAATCCCCACCCTGAAGTCTCCCTAGCAAGCTCTGCTCCCAAGAAGCCCTATATAAGTCCTGAGCTCACAGCCCTTCCCCTCTGTCCTCTCCCACCCTGGGCTGAGTCAGTCACTCTCTCCTGGACCCTTCCCCCCCATAAATCTCTTGAATGAGGTTTGGGCGATTGGGCGAAGACCTTCTTTGGGAACAGCAGCAGCAGAGCCTGGACAGAGATCAGCTGAGGGAGCAAAGTTATAATTCTCTCACACTCTCCCTGTCCAGGGACCTTCCCTGGCTGGGTGAGCGTTACACTCCCTGAGCAGAGAGCAGGGAGCAGCAGAGGAGAAGTGAAGCCTTCTGCTGGCCACTGTACAACTCTGCCCACGAGGCCCTCCCTTGCCTGAGCAGAGCTGTTAACACTGGGGTAGCCTTTCCCTGAAGCAGGACTACAAGCTGCTGCCTAGGCTTACTGTGGTCTATGGTATTCATTGGCTCCCGAATGCCTGAATATTATCCATCGAGCTGTAACACTCAGTATTCATTGGCTCCCGAGTGCCTGAATATTATCCATGGAGCTGTAACACTCAGTTTGCCTGAGCTCCTGACTTCCAGAATCTCTTTCCATTTGGGCTGCACTGGGCTGCACAAATACCTTCAGTGTGTGTTGCGGGAAGGGATGTGTGTGAGTGCCATGGCACATGTGTGGAGGACAGAGGACAACTTTCAGTGTTGGCCCTTGCTTTCTGCCCTGTTTGAGACAAGGTTTCTTGTTCACGACTGTAGGCCAGGCTAGCTCCCAGGGAGTCTCCTACCTCTGTCTTCCATCTTGGTATAGGAGTGCTACTACAGTGTGCAGCTTTTCCTGGGGTCTGGGGACTGAACCTCAGGCCTCCAGTTACTGATCCGAGGCATCTACTCCCAGATTCATTCCCTCAGCCCCTGCTGAACTTGACTGTCTCCACACCCGGTGGGTCACCAGTCCCTCAATGAGGGAACACTGGGATCTAAGTACAAGGAAGCACCCTCTCCCTCTGGCTTGTGGCCTGTCTTATCGTGCCCATTTGTGTGTGTGTGTTTAGTTGTATGTGGAGGTCAGAGGTCAACTTCAGGATGCTGTTCCTGCCCCCTTATTTGTGACACTGGCTTGTGACTTGTTCATAGGGGTAGGCAGGCTGTCAATTGGCTTCCAGGAAACTGCCACTTCTTCCTTCTCCACAGCTCTGGGATTAGTCACTTATGGTCACACCTGCCCTTCCTTTTTTGTGGGTCCTGGGGATCAAATTTAGGTCCTTATGCTCGATGCTTATGCCTGAACTTCCATTCCAGCATCATCCATTATCCCTAGCCTAATGCTTTTTCTCTCCGTGAAATTTTGTAGTTTGAGACAGGGTGTCAACATGTCCCAAACTGGCCTCAAATGTACTGTGACCTTGAAGATGGCCCTTGCACTTCTGGTCCTCCTGCCTTCGATTCCTAGATGCTGGGATGGCACACGTGCACCATCATCCCTAGATTTCAGGCAGTGCTGGGGTCAGAATCCATGGACACATGCATATTAAGCCACCACTGTACTAACGGACCTACATTCTAAGCCCTCCTCCACACACAACTCAATCAGGAGTTAGAAACAGTGGGGCAGTGTCCTGTCTCTCAGGAGGAAAATAGTTAATGGTGATGCTCTGGATGGTCACACAGCCAAGGTTGACAGGTGGCTCTGTCCAGATGTGTTGATCCTGAGGCTTATCTGGGAAGCCTTATGGTCAAATAGCAGATTTGGTTAGAATCCAAACTATAGTTTTCACCATTTGGAATCTTCTCTCTGCGGCTGTGTAGAAGAAATGGGGAAATGTTTGCATCTTGCACTGACCTTATAAGAATATCTTCCTATCTCCTTGCTTTCAGCTTGGTTTTGCAGGGCCCAGTAACCTCTTGGTCCCTCTGCTATCCCTTTGTTTAAGGGGCTTTCATCCTTCTTGATTCCTCTTGGACCCTGAGTTGCAGATTATCTGCATGCAGCAGAGCCATCATGGCAGAGGCAGCTCTGGGAGATGGAGAGGTGGCTGTTATTGGGTGAGCCATGGGCAGTGGCAGGGGGTTGGAGGCTGTAACTCTTGATAAGGGCTATTCCCTCAGTACCTTCAAGAGTCCCTCTCTGGCTCCATGTATGTGTGTAGAGGATTCTGGGAATGAGATGTGATCTAAGCTGTTGATAGTTTGGTGCTATATGATCAGTGAACAAGTAGCACCCTGAACTCTGTAAAGTGTGTGTGAAGACATCCCAGTGTGACTGAAGGCATCACATGTGGCTCTGATGATCACATCAGCATGAGCTAGTGCCCGACATAAATAACAACCTGGTACAGCCTGGCAGAAAGAGATGGACCCTCTGCCTGCTCAGTGTTTTCGGGGCTGTGTGATCTGGCATTGTCCCATTACCCCTCTGAGCCCCAGCCTTTTTGTCCACGAATTTGAAATGTTAAACGTCTATTTTCTGCAGGGCCTGGAGAGTGAAATGAGGTGGCACACCCGAGCTCGGAACTCACCACTATCTTCCTGTGCCTCTCTGAGCAGACGCTTGCTGCTCTCTGAGCAAGTCCCCCATGACCCTGAGGTGGACCCTTTCAGTCAGATTCCTCCACGTGACAACCTCTTTCCCAGCTATCTGGGCCGCTCGCCCCTGTGTCCCACAGGTCTCTGCTCACACAGCTCCTGCTGATAGGCACCCTTGTCTAGAATAGTGCTTCCCACTTAATTTGTATTCCCAGCTTTTCTGTAGGATCCTTGTGACATTTCCTTTTTTCCTCCTTTGCTTCTGCCTCTAGACAGAACAGTTAAAGGACAGGGACAGGGTTTCACTTATTACGGGGCCTCCAGCATTTAGCTTCTCTAAGCTCACAGGATTCACAGAGGTGTTTGTTGATGGAAGGGAGAGGTGTGTGGTAAGGGTCAATCCAGGCAACCAGGCCCAAGCTGTGCATGCTGGGAAGTGGTACCAACCCAAAGAGGAATGCGGGATGGACTCTCCCAGCATCACGGCTTTGCTGTCTTTCTGCCCTCACCAGGTCCCTACCGTGCAGGAGCTGTGCCATAGGAGGAGTGTCAGTGGGCCTGTACTCATAAAGAATGAGGAACGGTCACAGGGGTCTTCCTGTCAGATGTCCAAGCTGCAGCCTGTGAGCCGTATGTGGCCCAGGAGAGCTGTGTTAACAAACCAACACAAAATCATATTTATTTAAAACAGTGTGAGGTTCTTGTCTTGTAACTGGATCACATGGTTCCGATGAACCTCCTAGATGACAGAGTCCTGTCCCAGTGTAAAAAGTTTGGATATTCCCATGATGTATGTCCACAGATATGTCATGAGGGGTGTTCTGTGTTGCCTTGGTGTGTGAGCACAGGCCTGGCTGTATAGCACGCATTGTTTATGAGTGTTAAATCAACAGTAGCATGTGCCGCTGGACACAGGTGCTGTAGAAGCCAGGACCCTGTGGGAGTGGGTGCGGGTATGAATTGTTAATGCACTTTTGCTTGGGGTGAGCAGTGGCTACACTATCATGTGGTCTGTGGAAGGATGTAGATGTGTTTGTATTCTGAGTTTGAGCATATTTCATGAATGAGTTCTGGATTCCTGTGGGAAGGTGTGGATGAGTATGTACACATGGATTGTATGTGAAGGTCTGGGTATGAATGTGTCTGTGGCCCCAAACTTAGTTATTGCTTAACCAAGGATCTCCATGGCCAAGAGTAGTTTGTTCGCAGTAACTTAATTAATATGCTTGTGGTGTCATTTTGCTTGTGTGACTGGGCACACTGACATGTTATGGAGGAGAGGCGAAAGTCCCAGGAAGGTTTCTGCTGATTTCTGTCTGTCTTCTGACAAGGTGTCTTTGGAAGGCCAAGCACATGGAGGGTGGATGGAGCTGAGTGCAAGAGTATTTGTATAGTGAGGACCACATCCCATTTGATACTAATTGGTTTGATGATGGTAATTGTCCCATGGCAGACAATGTATCTATCTCCTCATTTCATATAATCAATAAGGTAGTACAGCTCAATGCAAATGAGGTGAGGGGAGGCAGGGGGCCATTTGTAAGTTATGTTCTAAATGCGTTTTGCTAATTAACTGTAGCGGGGCTTCCCACCCTCCCCTGTGGTGGGAGTGGGTGATCGCCTAGATGCATGGTCTCTTCCAAGAGGCCCAGGGAAGATGCATCAGGGGTTCCAGGGGACCCCAAGACTGTCTCACAACCAACTGAAGTGGGAGCGAAGGAAGCTCCTCAGCTTCTGACACCCCCAGCTTGAACCTCTGGAGGTAATTGTCTCTTCCATCTGACTGGGAAGTGCTTCAGGCCACCTGGGCCTGGCTGAGAGGTGCTCTGGAGCCTCCAGCATCTGGCTAGGAGGGGCTTCAGTGCCTCTTCCATCTGACTGGGAGGTGTTCACTGGCTAGGACTGTGCTTTTGCCATCAGGTCACTCTTCTCCACAGGTCCACAGACTCTTTCCCTGAGCCAGAGCGTCTAGTAGCCTTTTTTGTTTTGTTTTGTTTTGTTTTTTGTTTTATTTTTGGTTCATTAGCTCAAGGTCTTATGAAGGCCATGTATGCTTACAAATTAGGATGTCCTCTAGAGCAGAGCTATGACTCTGCTGTAGGCCTGGTAGTTGCTCAGGCCTCATGTGTGCCTCTGTAACCATGGATTGTGGGAGATTGTGTTGTTTCATTGTAAATAATTATCCCACCCACTGGTTTAATAAAAAGTGCTGACTGGCCAAAGGCAGGCAGGAAATGTGGGCGGAGCTACCAGACTAAGAAAACTCTGAGAACAGGAAGCACAGAGCAGAATGCCAGACAGAAGCCGGAAGAAGCAGGGGACAACTATGATGCTCTGAGTAAAGGTACCGAGCTCCATGGCTGAACAGGATAAGAGTCATGGGTTAGATTAAGGGTAAAGTTAGCAAGTGATATGCCTGGGCCTGAGGCCTATCAGCCTAAAACTATCGTATGCATCTGTGTGTCTCTGTGGGTCTATGGGTCTGTGGGCCTAACCCTTGAGGCTAGGCCCAAAAGTCAGGGCCAGAAACCTCTTACTACAATGGATATTGCACCATGCTGGGATAGTGAGTCAGGGATACAGTGTGCTGTTGTATAAAGTTTCTGGCCTGGACTTGCCCCAAGATTCTGGACCAGCAGTCCCAAATAATCACACAAAGTCTTGTATTAATTTTATGCTGACCAGCCTATGACTCTGGCATATTGCTAGCTAGCTCTTGCTCTTAAACTGACCCATGATTCTTATCTTGTTCAGCCATGTGGCTCGACACCTTTTCTGAGAGCAGCATAGTTGTCCTCTGTATCTGCTGGCTTCTCTGGCATCTCCGTGACATCTCTGCTCTGTTCTTCCAGTTTCCAGAGTTTTCATCGTCTGGTTGCCCCATCCACACTTCCTGTCTGCCTTTGGCCAATCAGCATTTTTATTAAACCAGTGGATGGGACAATTATTTACAATGTAACAACATAATCCCACTACAGTGTACTGGTAGGGAGGCAGCTTAGTACAGTGGTTAAGAGACTTTGAATGCAGACTTCCTGGGTGTGGTTCTTTGTCTACTACCTATTGCCTGTGTGTTTTAGATAGGTTTCTTGGCCTCCCTGTGATGCATTCTTCTCATTCCCTCAATGGGGCTTCTGAGGAGTAATGCCCACTCATAGGTCCCTCGTAAGATTTCACCAAGTCAATATATTCACTAAATAAAGTACATTAATATACTCACTTTAATATTTGTATGTGTATGGCGACTAGAGGGCAACCTTAGGTATTATTTCTTGTGTGTGTGTGTTTAGAGTTTTATTTATTTTTATTTTATATGTATGGGTATTTTGCCTATATGTGTGTCTGTGCACCAGTGTATTGCTCAGGGAAGCCAGAGCCTTCTGGAGCTGGACTTAGAGATGATTGTGAGCCACTGTGTGGCTTTTTTTTTTTTTTTTAAATATATAAGTTCTAGGGAGCATCTTTGCCACCTGAGCCATCTCCTCCGCTCCCTTTTAATATTTACTAAAATAAGTGAATTTGTCAGTCTTATCAGCCACTTTACAAGTGTTCAGTAGTCTCTTGTGGCTAGTAGACAAGAATCTTAGACATAGTAGAGATAAAAATTCCATCAGTCCAGAAAATTCTGCTGGTTAACAAAGCTGTAGGCCTGCAGTGTGAAATGCAGTGAGCTCCAAGGTGGTCCCACTCCTTCCAAACTTTGGGGACAGGAAGGCTCAAGCCTGGTGAGACTCCTCTGCAGCCCCTGCACCTGGTGCTCAGGTCTGAAAGCTCCCATAGCCTCTGTTCCAGATGGCCTGGGAGTGATTAACGAGAGACTCTGTGTGTGCACACTCAGAGGCTGCGGCTGTGTGCTGCCATCATCATTTTGGAGATGTCTTTAGGGAAGTGACAAATGGCATCCCAGCCCAAGAGTCTTCAGTGGGGCCATCCCATAAATCAGAGTGAAAAGCTCTGCTTCCCTCTTGACTTGTCCTGTGGCCCCACAGCTCAGGGATCTAAATGCCATGTGTCCATCATGGCCTTGATTCCCACATACCCTCCCTGGATCTCTGGACTCTGGGAATATTGCAATATCTGGCCCTGCTCTGACTCTGCTAGGGATGCAAGGCCTTATTTTGGCAGAATTTTTCCTTTCCAGGCCTCAGTTTTCCCATCTGTAAAATGAAATACACGTGGAAGGGAATACCCTTTGACCTCTGTGAGGTAGAACAGGAAATGGTACCACCTGTCCTTCCATACTGGGGTACTTTGATACACAGTGAGGATTACTTCCTGTTTGGAGCAAGGAGCCCAGAACTGGCAGCCAAGGCAGCATGGGCAGCCTGCACACTGAAATCCTAACCTTGGACATTCTGATTGCTAGACTCTACCAGAGGGATTCCAGCTCCTCGAAAGGACTGCACCTTCTCATGGCTCTGCCCCTGGGGATTCTTTTGCTTTTTTTTTTTTTTTTTTTTTTTTTTTTTCCAGTGTGTGTGTGTGTGTGTGTGTGTGTGTGTGTGTGTGAGGGGGCACATGACAGAATCTGGTACCTCCAGCACACCTGACTAGCACTTTTCCACCAAGCTCTGGTAATTCATACACACTGTACTGAGAACCTCTTGTCACAGGCTGCACCTCCATGGATTTTGCTTCTGGGGAGGAAGTGGCTGGGAAGGAGTAGTGATGTCGGCTCTGTTTCATCCAAGGCCAAATTCCAGGTAGCTTAGCTCAGGTCTGGCTCTGAGCAGAATCTCAGCCTGGAGGTTGGATCTAAGAAGCAGTGGGAACAAAGCTTCCAGGAAGGTGGGGTATTTCGCTGGGCTTCTGGAAATAGGCTCTGGCTGTATAAAATGGGTTGCAGTAAAAAGGCCAGGAGGATGGTGGAAGGAGAGATCCCACTGCACAGGGCTGGAAGTCACACAGAACTGGGTTTGAACCCTGATGGCACCTTTGCTGTGCTGACTAGTTTTATGTTAACGACACAGGCTGGAGTCACTGGAGAGGTGGGAGCCTCAATTGAGAAAATACCTCAATAAGATTAGGCAGCAGACAAGCCTGTAAGGAATTTTCTTAATTAGTGATTGACATGGGAAGGCCCAGCCCATTGTGGGTGGAGCCCTCCCTGGGCTGCTGGTTCTGGGTTCTCTAAGAAGGCAGGCTGAGCAAGCCATGGGGAGTGAGCCAGTAAGCAGCATCCTCCATGGCCTCTGCATCAGTTCCTGCCTCCAGGCTCCTGCCTGGATCTCCTCAGTGATGGACAGTGATGTGGAACTGTGAATCAAATTAACCCTTTCCTTCCCATGTGGCTTTGGTCATGGTGTTTTATTCCAGCGACAGTAACTCAGAATAGGACATCAGCCAGTCCTTTTCACCTCCTCTGTGGAATGATGGCAGCAACATCTGGCTTATGGCACAGGCTCATCTCTTTCCCCAGGCAACTTTCAGAGTCCCTGTGAGCCATACAGAGACTGGGCAGAGTTTAGGTGCTGATGGCAACAGCCACTTCCACCTCATCCGATGATTAATTAGGCATTTTTATTTCCGTTACCTCATAGTGGCACTTGGCAGCTCTGGTGGAGAAAGCTTTAGAGAAACGCATCCTGCTCACGGTCACTTAGGGCAGAGAAAAGAGAAAGAAACTTGTCTTTCCCAATCAAGGTTTGCTTGAATTTGCTTGTGCAAGCTGTCCTGAGCTCCTTGAAGAGAAGGATATAGGGTGTGGGCCGGGTAGACAAGATGCTCATGGAGGGAGAATGAGCTTCTGGTGTATGGCCATGTGTCCCTGGACTGGGAAATCTGCTCGGCCATCCTGTTTAGCACCCAGGCAGAGTGTTTCTACTCTGGCATCTGGTTGTGGCCAACCAAAGCTCAGTGTCCCTTCCTGTGGCTGTTTCTCCACATACAGTTGTGCTTTTAGAAACTGTGTGGCTGCCAGGCTGAGAAAGGCTGAGTAATGGAGCACATGCTTAGGTAGAGGTTAATGAAATGGCTTTGGGTAGATAGATAGCAAATATGTTAGCTGGACTAGGCCAGGCATGAGCTGGGGCACTCTAGAAGGGGCCTTTGGTTAGGCAGGAAGCAGAGATGGACAGGCATCTGGCTCTACAGTTGGCTGAGGTCACACAGGATGTGGCCTGAGTAGACAGCTGGTGTGGAGGATGGTGTCAATCAGGCCAGCCTCTGGCAGAGGTTGTCAGAACCATGAACAGTGCCAGGATGTGGGTCTGGAAGCTTTTCTAAGCTGAGGTTTTTTTATTTACTATATCAGACAACCCCTGTAGCTCTGTGGCTCATCCTAGCTTAGTCTTTAAGAGCTCTTTCAACTGCTTGTATCCTGAGTACAAGGGATGTCCATGACCTTGATCTGCTTGGGGGATTCCTGAGAAATTCATCCTCAAGGGTCCATTTTGTTGGTCTTTTTGCTTGTTTAGAGACAAAAACAAGCCTCAGTCTGCTGAGTTCTGGCACAAGAGATACTGCTCTGCTGTGTGTGTGTGTTTCTTCCTTGGTTATTCTTCATCCTGTGAATATTGAGGTAGAATCTACATGAATCTAGAGCTGTTGGTTCATTTCAGGACCTTACTTCAAGGATCCCTATCTCCTGTGTTTGGGATTACAAGTAGGCCACCATGACAGCCTTGTATTTATGTAGACACTAGGGATCTGAACTCTGGTCCTCATGCTTACATGGCAAGTGCTTTATCCACTGAGCCATCTCCCCAGCCCTGGAGATGCTGGCTTAATTTGATCAAGCTGCCAAAGACTGATGTGGGTGGGAGGCAGAGATTTGCTGTTCCCTCTCATGTTTGGTCATGATTCTGCTTGCTGTTCCCCCATACCCCATATAACCCGCGCACACCCCTCCCCCCTTTCCTCTCCTTTTGCATGTGATTGCTTTAGTGTGTCAGAGCTGGTGTTCAGGAGTCACCAGTCCTGGAACTTTTCCCTGTAATGAGCTCTCCGGAGGGCCTCAGTCAGCCCCTCCCTGTATCCTGCCCTACTCTGATTACTTATTTATAACAAATGGTACCATCCTGTAAGTCACCAGAGGAAAGTGGGCCAATCAGCAGTCAGGCCCAGTCAACATTTAGAAGGAGGGGGAAGAGAAGAGGGTTGAGCCAGCTAGAGGCATGTGAGGGGCAAAAAACCTTCTTAAATCCACACAGCCAGTGAAGACCAAGCCAAGACCCAGACCCTGGGCCCTGTGATTCCCGTGACTCCAGCGCTGGAGTTTCTTTCAAAACTGAAGCGAAGTCTCTATTTCATTTGACAGCTTGGCATTTTTCTGTCTGCCAACACTTTGATAAATTTAGAAGAAATGGACTTGTTTTGGCACATCTGTGACTAGCAGAAAGATGAAGCCCGCCATCCTGATGATGTCTTCACACCGCCACCTTGAAACGCAATGGCAGCTGACACAGACATTTTCAGATGTGCCATCTTTCTTTTTGGAACAGATTCCAATGTCATTTGACTTGTGGGTAGAAACTGTTATGGACTTGCCTGTGCTGAGGTAAACCATGGATTGGAGTCATTGCTCCTTATGTGAGATGCAGGGCCCCTTCCATTTGATAGGAGTAGCAGAGACTGCTGAAATGCCATCCATCCATCCATCCATCCATCCATCCAGCCATCTCCTTTGTAAAATTAAAAGTGCATTTATGTGTATGAGTGTTTTGCTTACATGTATGTCTTCACTATGTGTGCCTGGTGCCCAAGAAGGCTATAGGAAGGCATTTAATCCCATGGGACTGGAGTTATACACACACACACACACACACACACACACACACACACACACACACACACACACACACACAGTTCTAACACAGTTCTAAGTCATTGTGTGAGTTCTGAGAATCAAACCTGGATCCTCAGGAAGACCAGAAAGAGCTTTAAACCACAGAGCCATTGAAGGTTTTGCTCTGTTCTTCCGAAGACATTTGGCTCTTCCCTAGAGAATCATTTGGACTCAGTACCCCAGCTGGTCACAGGCCTGTAGAAGCAGAGTGTGTAACAGTCAGTAGAAGTCTGGCATCTGGGGTCTTCCTTTTGGCGTAGTATTTGCCTTCTTACTGTCAAACCTACAAGGGATGAAGAGATCCAACTATCCCAGACTAACTCCAAAGGATGGGCTTCTCCCAGGACTTGGAGAACTTCCCTGCAGTCACTTAGGATCAGTGACCTTGAGCCTTGAAGGAATTAAGGAGAGAGCATCAGGGACCCAAGTTCAGAGGCCTTGGTGTGGGAGAGGGGCCCAAAGTCTTCTAGGATGCGGGAGATTGTATTATGAGGCTTCTGGCCTTGACTTTTGGGCCTTACCTCAAGGTTTAGGCCTGCAGACCCACAGTCCCGCAGTCCCGCAGAGACACACAGATGCTTTCAATAGTTTTCGGCTGATTGGCCCAAGGCACAGGCATGTAACTTGCTAGCTCTCCACCCTTCATCTAACCCATGATTCTTCCTGTTCAGCCATGTGGCTCGGTACCTTTTCTTAGAGCAGCATGGTTGTCCTCAGCTTCTTCTGGCTTCTCTCTGGCCTTCTGCTCTGTGCTTCCTGTTCTCAGAGTTTTTCTTAGTCTGGTAGCCCTGCCCACACTTCCTGCCTGCCTTTGGCCAATCAGCGCTTTTTATTAAACCAGTGGGTGGGACAATTATTTACAATGAAGCAACACAATCCCCTACAGGAGATTTTTTTTGATACATTTTTCTTATACCTAATTGGAATCTCTTTCCAGATTCACATGCTGGATATTCCCTTGCAGAAGTTCATGTCCTGAAACATCTAGAGATCAACTCATTATCCCCAACCTTGCACCCTGTGCCTCCCCAGACCATTGCTTAGTGTGCTCATTGGCACACATTTAACCATAGGCAGAGCCATAAATACCTTCTCAGGTGACAGTAAAGCCATCTCTTCCTACCTTGTCCATCAGTGCATCCATTGCTGTGGGATATTGCTCTGGTATGTTGTATGAATAAAGGAAACTCAGAGCCAGATCTCAGAGAAAGGCTGAGATATCAAAGAGAGGAAACACCACAGTCAGATCTCACCCAGCTGTCTTCCAGTTTCCTCAGCCTCGCTCCTCCTGGCTTCTACTGCCTCATCTGTCTTTCTACACCTGCCTTAAATACCTTCTTCACCCAGTTGTTTCACATCCACGTTAAGATTAAAGGCCTGGGTTACTACTATTTTGTAGTTAGCCTTGAACTCACAGAAACACAGAAAGATCTCCTCTGTCTCTGGAGTTATGGGATTAAAGGCCTGGCACCACCACTGCCTGTCTGGGAGCCTGGAACTCCCTCGGTAAACCAAGCTGGTCTCCAACTCAGATACTCAGATCTGCTGAGATTAAGGGTGTAAATCACCACTCCTGGGTATTACAACCCCCCCCCCCCCCCATATTGGGATTAAAGGTGAGAGTTACCACTCTCCAATCCTGGATTGACTGTGGTAGATCTCTCTTCTCTGATATTTCAGACTGGTTTTTATTAAATATGAAACATATCACCACACTTGTACACTGTAAAGATTTGTTGTTCCTATTGGTTTAATAAAACTCTGATTGGCTAGCAGTAGTATGGGTGGGGCAAGCTGACTAAGAGTATTCTGGGAAGCAAAAGAGCAGGGTGGCAGACACCATTGAGTCACAGAGGAAGATGAAAATGCTGTGCTGAAGCAAAGGTACCAAGTCACATGGTTAAACATAAATAGAGTCATGGATTAGTTTAAGAGTAAGAGTTAGCAAGCAATGAGCCTGAGCCATAGGCCAAACAGCTTGTAATTAATATAAGACTTTGTGTGATTATTTGGGACTGCTGGTTTGGACCTCAGGGCTAGGCCTGGGCCAGGCTGGATGAGCCAGAAACTTCTGACTACAATCCATGCACGCATCTATCCTTCTTATCTTTTTTAAAAAATTAAAATATGTGTTTTGTGCGAGTGAGTGGTTTGTCTGTATGCATGTTTGCATAATGTGCATGCCTGGTACCCAAGGAGACTATAGGAGGATGTCTGATTCCCTGAGACTAGAGTTACAGCCACTGTGGATGCCGGGAACCAAACTTCAGTTCTCTGGAAGAGTAACAAGTGCTCTTAACCACTGAGCCATCTCTCCAGCCTTCCTCCCTCTCTCTCTCTCTTCCACCCTCCCTGGTCTTGTATCCCAGGCTGGCCTTAAGCTCCTGTAGCAAACATGACCTTGAACTCCTGATCTACCTCTTTAGGGCTTGGACTACAGCCCTGTGCCGCTATCCATCCCCAGGCTAAGTGGAATGGGGACTGAGCCGCAGCTTCAGGCACGCCAGCTAAGCATTCTGCCAGCTGTGTCCATCACTTTGTGTTTTCAAGGCTCTCTCTATCCCTTTGTCTTGTGTTCACAGCATCCATTTGGGCTTAGTCTCTTCGACAGGCTCTTTTAAGTGTTTCATGGGTATTCACCTGTCAGTGTAGTAACCAGGAATCAGGAGCTACTGCTAACCCTTATGTTACAGGTGAGAAAACTGAGGCACAGAGAAGACAAATACGTATTTATTTATATATAAAAATATACTCAATTCATTACTTATATAAAATGTGTGTGTGTGTTGAATATATATGAATGTGTGTGGGTGGGTATGTACCTATGTGTACACACATGGTGGCCAGGGCTAGGTCTGTGGTGTATTCCTCTATCACTGCTCACCTTACTGCCTTGAGACAGGCTTTCTTACCACACTAGCTGGGAGCTCACCTGTCTGGTGAGCAAGCTCTCAGAGGCCGCCTGTCTTTGCCATCCACTGCTGGGCTTACAGGCATGCCTGACTTCTTATTTTTTTTAATAGACTGTCTTTTATTTATCTCCAACAGTTTTACACACATGAACAGTGTATTTTATCGGGTGCACTGTTACCCCACTCCGAGTCTGGCTTTTTCTGTAGGTGCTGGGGATTTGAACTCAGGTCCTTATGCTTGTAGGACAAATGCTCTTATCCTTGCCCCATATCTGGCTTTTAAAATGTAGATTCTGGGAACTGAATTCATATCCTTGTAAGTAATTTACTTACTCCTTTGTCCCTAAGAACACTCTTAGAAGAAAAAAATGTCCATTGGATTTCCAAGAGCTCTAATATTCGAAAGTATCCCCAAGTTTGTGCTTCAGATTGGAGGACAACTTTCTGAGACAGGGTCTCATTGCACAGCCGGCACTGTAACACATGATGTGCTGGTCTCAGCCTCCTGGGTGCTGGGATTGCAGATGTGTGCCCCCGTGCCCTGGTGGAGGACATTTTAAAAGGATAAGCAGATTGCACTGTGGAGCAGTCAGCTGTTACCTCCAGAAATTCACCTCCTACTGAGATATGTAGATGCTTCTTCATCCAGCAGGATTCAATTATACCTCGTTACTCTCCCTCATCTTGAGTGATGATTAAAACCTTTCTGGAGTATAGATCTCTTTGAGAGCTTGCAAAAAACCGAAGGCCTCCTCTAAGAAAAACACCCAGGCTTCAACAACGTGTGCACGGTGCAGAGGATCTTATAGGCCTGCAGCTCCTCACTGGTCCCAAATGAAGAGTGTCCACGCTCAATGATACTCTTTCCCAGTGTCTTTTTGAGGACTTATTTCATGTGTTTGAGTCTTTTGCCTTCGTGGGATGTGTGTGCACGATGTGTGCATTTATGTGAGCAGAGACCAGAAGTGGGAACCAGAGCCCCTGGAATTGAAGTTACAGATGGTTTCAAGTCACCGTGTGGGAGCTGGAGAATCAAACCAGGTCCTCTGGAAGAGCAACTGCCAAGCCATCTCCCAACTTCCCTTTCACGTTTTTTGTTTTTGCCTGTATATTAAAAAAAAATACATACCTTCTTGACTGCTTTCTATTTATTTATTTTAGCATGATTTCTTTATAGAATCTTTGATTCTATAAAGTGGGTGGTAGCTGAGCAGGTCAGTTTGGGGCCCCTGAGGCTATCCTCTTCAGGCAGGGGGTGGAGCCACTCCCCTATGCCCAGGGTCAGTTCTCCCATGCCTGTGGTGAGGGGTGGGGCCATCTCTCCAGTGTGTGGAGGCCAGCTCTCTTGCTGCAGTTTCCAGTGAAGGCCAGAGCCAACTATCCCAGTGCCAGTGAAGGGCTCAGCAAAGTCCTCTGATTTCATCACGCATGGTTTCTGACTCCCTGAGGAGACATGGTCTACAGACATCAACACAGACCCAGACATGGCCCTTGGTAGAAGCTTGGGCCTGGATGACATCCTGGTTCTGGGTGAAAGCACAGGTCACTCAAATCAGGATGGCTCTTGTGGCAGCATGACCCCAGACACCAATAAGGCCACAGGTTATGGCCTGACCCCAGGCTTCTGTGTAACTTTTGTTAGCAGCACAGCTTCAGACTTCACACAGCCTGGTTGTGATGGGACCAGGAACCCAGATATGGTCTTCAGTGAGCCGGGTCTGGATGTCACCTTTGCCCCGCATGGCAGTGCAGACCACTCAGATGGGCATGGCCCCAGCAACAGAATGGCCTTCAAATACTAACAGGGCCCCAGATCTTGGGCATCCATGTGACCTTCTATGATAACAGGGACTTCAGATATCAATATAGACCTTTCTATAGTAGGGCCATTGACCTCAGCTGCAGCTCTGGCTCAGATGTCACCATGGCACCAGATAGTATTATGTGCCACTTATATCTATATGGCTCTGAATGCATCATAGCCCTCGGCCACCAACATGAACTCAGGTGGCTGACCTGACCCCGGGCATCAGCACAGCCCTCAGTGGCAACATGGGTTACAGACTTTAACACAGACCCCACTGCGGCAGGACCATGGACCCATGGTCCTCAGCAATAGTCTGGGCCCAGATGTTACCATGGCCCCAGGTAACAACATAGGCCACCCAAATCATCACGGCCTTGGTGGCAGAGCAACCTCCAGACCCCTGGAATTTGCATGGCCTTCATGGCAACAGGAGTCATGGGAATCATCACAGACCCTGGGTACTATAGGACCACAGACCCAGACATTGCCCTCAGCAGCAGCTCAGGCCCAGAAAACACCATGGCCCAGGATGGTAGGACAGGCCACTCAGATCTGTATGTTCTTGGAAGCAGTGCAGCCCCAGATTCCAATAAGGCCATAGGTTGTGGTGTAAATTCCAGGCCTCTGTGTGACCTCTGGTAGCAGCATGAACCACACACTTCAACACAGGCCCTGGTTGAGAGAGGACCATGAACTCAGACATGGTCCTTGGCAGTAGCCTGGGTCTGGATTGCCACCATGGTCCCAGGTGGTGGCTCAGGCCACTCAGATTGGCATATCACTAGTGGCAGCAAAGCCCTCAGACACCAACATGGCCCCAGGTGGTTGCCTAGACCCTGGGAGTCCACATGACCTTCATGGCAAAAAGAGCCACAGACCAACACAGACCCTGGCTGTAGGACCACAGATCCAGACATGGCCCCCAGCTGCAGCCCTGGCCTGAATGCCACCATGGACATTAGTATGTGCCACTTAGATCTATATGGACATGTGTGCAGCATGGCCCCTGGGCACCAACATGCTCCTAGGTAGCCGATCAGACCCTGGGCAACCACATGGCCCTCTGTTAGAACAGGAACCATAGACGTTGACTCAGACCCTGGCTGCTATAAAGACACATTTTTTAAAAAGACAACAAAAACCCTTTTATTATAAAAATGTTGTAAATAAAAAAATTCCTAAAATTGATTAACCAGATTCAAAGACTATACAATGCAATAAATGAATAGGAGAGCCATTTGGAGAGGGAAGCTATGGAGCCTCACATTCAATTTTATGTGCTTTCTTACTTACTTATAGAAGCAGTATCTCTGGATAAACCAATTTCTGGTGGTCTAACTAGCTAGCTTGCCCTGGGGATCCCTTGTCTCTATCCCCAGAGTTGATTATATAGGTGGCTTCCATGGCCACCTGGCTTTTTACATGACTCCTGAAAACCTGATCTTTGGTTCTTATGCTTGTGTGGAAACATGCCTTATTCACTGAGCCCCGATCCTTTGTCTCCCATTTCCTGACCTCTATATATATGGCATGAATTTTGTAAAAAGGTTTCTGAGATGCTGTTTGAGATGTCAGGGGCCAGCGCAAGGGCTACTGCTCAGTGCTAGAGGTGGGTCTGTTGTCTGCTGTCTTCCTAATTTTTGTTTGTTTTGAGACAGGGACTCTCTACGTAGATGGCGTTGAATTTGTGATTTTCCAGTCTCTGCTAGGAATAGGGGTGTGAGCCCGCATGCCTAGACTGATCCTCCGCTAGCTCCCCCAGGTGGAAGCCAAGAACTCACTGGGAGTGCCAGGTAACTATCCTCCCTCCTTGTGCCCCTGGTGCTTCTCCTAACTGGTCACACATCTCAGGGATCTGCATATGAACTACATATGAACTACATATGAAACAAGTAGGAGGCATGTGTACCACCGACCAAGCACACATGACAGACGCTGCCAATAAATTATAGATCTCTTTCTCATGGGGTCCAGCTATGGTCTTATAACCCTTCTCAAATTTAGGAAGGCACCACCAATCCATCAAGCTGGCAGGTGAAGGGAGTACACTTACTATCCTGGTTGCAGGAATGTGGCTGGACCCTTGGGCTCCAGGCAACCTCTTGTTGGTCTAGGGTCTCAGACCCATATCTCAGCTGGCCCCGACGTCCAGACCTCTGGCGATTTTGGAGCGTCCTTAAGCCACTATCCATGTGGTTGGCTAGGCTGATTCCTCGGTATCCACTTGCCTCTTCCTCAGTGGGATGCCTTCGTTACTCTGCTTTCTCTCCAGTCTTACTCTGGGAACTTTTGATCCTGTAATCAGTATCTGAAGTACGAAAAAGAGTTTGAATCACCCCCCATCTCTATTCCTACAGCTTCCACAATCCACACTGCACCCCCCTTCCACCCCATGTAACATATCACACCACAGCCCTAAAAACCTTCCAATCAGGGGAGAGAAACCACATTGGTCTTAAATGCAACACAGACAGCAGCCATATATAGTCTGACCCAACTACTTTTTCAGTGCCCCTTGACACTATGCCCCGTACTCTAACACTGCATTATTTCCCAACACTTTGGACACCCACCCACCCACCCATACCACCTGCTCACAGGAGCACACCCATGCATGCACACATACACACTCACAATGTTCTAGTTCACATGATTGTTTCTGCCTGAGGTGCCTCATCCTAACTTTTTCCAATGTCTGGAGAACTATTATCCTCTTGGCAGGACTAGGGATTGAACCTGGGGCCTTGCACATGTTAGCTAAACACTCTGCCACTGAGCTATATCCCTCAGCAACTCTGATTCTTCTTTCCAGACCCTTCTCAAATGATGTCTGCTCTGTAATGACCTGCGTGTCCCTTCTTGGATTTAGGACTCCAATGTCCTCATCTCTCCCAGGGAGTGCACATCTCTATCCCAGCACTTTTGATGGTTTCTTAGTGAACTAGTGTTCCTAGTCACAGGCACCGAGCAGGGAACTGCTGACATTCACTGGGTGTGGACTCTACACTTCTGTTCCTTTTGAGCAGCATGTATTCTATGGTTGCAGCTTCTGAAGCAAAACCAGCCTTTCCCCTTTGCATAGTGGTTTCTCTTCTCTGTGCAGAAGAATTCCTTACTGAAATTCACAGGGTATCTGCTGCTTCTGCAGGAGTCCGTCCTGGCCAGTGATACCATTGTCAACCCTAGGAAAACCTGTGGTTGGATTGCAGGTCTCGACTCCATTGTCTTCTTCCAGGTCCCTTGGACTTAAGGGACAGGTAGAAGGGGACGAAGGCATGAGCTTAGAGGGTGACAGCAGGTGGCTGCTATCTACACTACAGGGCAGAGAATGTATTTCTCAAGAAGCTCAAGAAGTCTACAGGCTCATGACACAAGTGTGCCCTAGGAGATCCTACAAGTAACATTTTTACTAAGAATGACAATGTCCTCTGGGCTGGAGAGGTGGCTCGGCAGTTAGGAGCACTGGATGCTCTTTCTGAGGCCCTGAGTTCAATTCCCAGCAACCACATGGTGATTCACAACCATCTATAATGGGATCTGATGCTCTCTTCTGGCATGCAGGTATACATGCAGAATACTCATACATTAAATATAAATAAATTTTAAAAAGAATGACACATCCCTGTAGATCCCAGACTCTGGTTCTAAACAATGGGAACATTTTGGGTCAACAGTATGATGCTTTGTTGCTTTATTATCCCATTGCATGGATGAGAGAACAGAGGTCATGAAGACCTCCTTACATTCATCTTCATCTGGGTAAGTGGGAAGCAGAGGCCAGCAGTCCTGGAGGGAGGTCACAGTGGGTGTGTTGTGAGCTTGGGAAGAAGGGTGCTATTCAAGGGTGGTATTGGTGTCCTGGCTGTAACCTTTGGAAGCTATGCTTGGCTTTAAAATACAAGCAGCGGGACCTTTGTGTCTTTTCAGAAGATTTAGTGGAAAAGGTTGGGAGAGTGCAGGACCATAAACTCCCTGGTGCATTATGGGTGATTGCTAACCAGGACCAGAGTTGTCAGTTGTCTAATTACCTTCCTTCCTGCCTTTTCTGTTTCCTCCTGAGCCTTATCAGGCCTCATGGTCTTTAATAATGATTGGACTTGCACTGTCTTCAAGGCCGAAGTGTTTGCTTGCACATCTTTGCTCTCTCCAGCATGCACTTCACAGGAAGTGGGAGGGTGTTTGCTCCACTGGACAGGCAGGCAAGTGTTGGGATGTGGTTCCTTCTCCAAGGTGCAGAGCAGGCTGTTTTTTGGTTTGCAGTCAATGAGGGAGTTGGTGTGTGTGTGTCTGTGTGTGTGTCTGTGCATGTGTGTGTATGAGTGTGTATGTGTGTGTGTGGTGTCCCATTCCAAGATCTAGTGTCACCTGGGTGGAAAAGAAGCCTAGGACCTCTGGCATCTGAAGGGAGGGGGTGAAAATGGAGCCCTTCTTGGAACATAGGAAATGGCTTGTTGAGAGATTAGATGTGAGGAACAGAGAAGAGCCTTCCACAATCCAGCTTAGTCTGGGTTCCAGGATGAACATAGGCATTTACAGGTCAGAGAAGGTCACTGACTCTGAGGATGCTTGAGGGAGGAAGCTCATAGGCTAGGCCTTCTGGTCTCTGGATCTCTAACAAGCTGTTGCTGAAGGGATGTACATGGTCAATTATTCTTTAGTGTGGTCTTGAGCTGAGCTGCTGGAAGGAGAACCCTAGGGTTGGATTGTAGGACCTGAATTCTGGTCTTACTGTGATATGCTGGCTTTGTGATTTTGGTGCATTACTTAACCTCTCTCAGTCTTGGTTTCTATAAAAGGGAAATGATTAGAAGTTACCTCTTGCATGTAATAACATGCAGTAACAATAGTGAGGTCAAATGAACGTCATCAGGCCACACAGTAAGAGTTCAAGAAATCAGCCTTAATCTCATGACCTGTTGCCAGCACACTGATGCCTTTCCTCCTATCCTAGGTCCCTACCCACAGCGCTCACCAGACAGAGTCAGAGGTACCAGGATAGAGATGTGCACATGGCACTGGGGAGGGAGGAGGATTTGAGAGTCTCAAACCAAGCAAGAGACACACAACGCATCCCAGACAGTGTTTGAGGACTGTTAGAAAGGGTAGGAGTTGTTGGGGTTGTAGCTCAGTAGCCAGAGGGGCTTTGAGTTCAATTCTTTTACATTTCTTTCCTCCCTCCCTCCCTCCCTCCCTCCCTCCCTCCCTCCTTCTGCCTCCTGAGTGCTGAAGTTACAAGTTGTGCCAAGACATTCAGCTTAGCACTTGGCATTGGAAAAGTTCTCAATGTTTGCTTGACTGATGGTCTCCTGGCCTGCCCTCTTTATAACAAGCAGGATGCCTGGCATGGCTTTCTTCCCCTTTGTCCTGACCTAGGTTCCAGGGTCGTATGCTGCCTGCTGAGTGTAACCTGTTCTAATATATATAGATGGGAGGGGAAAGAGGGTAGCATGGCCAAGAGATGGGGAAAGTCACATCCAGTCCTGCCAGATTCTGGCCAGAGTGTGCTCCAGGGCAAGCTGCTTTTCTCCTCTGGGAGTCTCCTAGCCCCAGCACCCATGGGACATGCCCAGCTCTGGAAATTAGAGTTTGGCTGCAAATTAGCTCAGGGAAAGGGCTCATCCAGGGGTGCAAGGGGAGAAGGCTCACCTCAACTTTTGGAAGGGAAAAATAGCTGCCCTTTCCTGGACTGTCTGCTGCTACACTTCAGAAACTAGCGGAGACTTCTGAGGTGCCCTCTGATTCAGAGAGACTTTGACACCACTGTATATTTTGCAGGGTGACAAGCCCTGGTCCTACCGCCCCTGCAGACTGCCTCTGAAGCAGTGATTCTGTAAAAATCCAGGTCTCAGCTCTGCTGCGAAAGGAAGGAGCTGTTCATCTCACCAGCTCAAAGCGAATCCAGGCCAAACTCCTCGCTTGCTTTTATGGGGCTAATACATCTGTGGACTCTGTCGCTCTGCAGACCAAACGTATTATTTCCAAAAACTTTTCCCTTTTCCTTTCATCCCCCAAAACTTACTCCTTGGCGGAAATGGTTTTATCAACGTCTTTAAAAAACCACTCAGATCTTCTTGGCAACCTCGACTACCATGAGAGAGTAGCTGTGAGAATGTAAACGAAGTGGAAGGCATTAAAAACCCTCCTGTTCCAGCAACTCAAGTGGAGAAGGGCCTGATGATGGATGGTACCTGGTTTTCTGCTGAGCGATTTTGCGCCTTTTACAGCTGCCAATGGCTGATGTATTTCATCTTTTGTTTCTTTTAGTGCCGCTTAAGCAGCCACCCTCAGGCTGGGGGTATGTCCCTGTCACCCACTCACCTCCCCCCCATGAGAGAATTTCAACCAGCTGTTCTGCAATTGACGCCTGACTTGGGAAGACTCAGAGTGGCCCAGCTGGACGGGGTCCCCAGGGAGCACTCCTCCTGCAATGCTGAGCTCAGCTGATGGGTCTGCTGAGGAGGTGGAAATGCCTGGATCTTTTGGGGACACACACCATATTTTCTTCCACACTGCTTGTGTTAAACTAGGTCCATTGTATTCGAGTCTTCCGGCCCTGAACTCTACCAGGGGAGCTATGTAGGTATGTAGATTTGTGATGCAGTCCTGCTAAGATCAGTTACACCTGTGTGGTGGGATCCTCCCACAGGCACCTACACCCACCCCCACAAGCAGGTGCAGGCACCTACTCATTCATGCCCACATCACACAAGTGTACATAGAAGTATGCTCGTCCATGCCACTCAGGTGCACAAATCAGCATGCATGAACACAAAGCAGAGACCAAACCCCACCCACTCTCAAATCCTGGTCTACCGCCCCCCCCCCCCCCATTTCCAAACACCTGAAAGGATGAAGAAACTGAACAGTGAAGCAAAACAGCTTATCAACAGCTGAATTCATGTGCAGACAAGAAAGTACCCAGGAGGAGGCTGTAATAGCAGGTGTTGTGCATAGCGATGTGCCTTTCCGGTCTTCACAGAGTCTCTTGTGACAGTGTGATCTTGGCCAAGCCTCTTAACCTTGCTGAGACTGTTTCCCTATTTGGAACAGAGTTCCAGATAGAAGAGCCCATGGTTTTGTGAAATCAAAAATTCAGAGGCCACTGTGACCTGAAGTGCTAGCGGTAGTATTTAATAATAGTTAACCAAGTATTAAGTACTGGTTACTTTGGGCAACGCTATGTTAGTTACTTTGTATATATTATTTCTTTTAATTAATACTCACAATGATTAAAAAAGATAGCAGCTGAGAAAATGAAGGGCCAGAGAGAGAAAGTTACCAGCCCAAGGTCACAGTGGGTAATTGTGGAGTCTGTGTTTGAATCTAGCCAGGTCGCCTACAGAGCCAAGACTCTCCACTGCAATACATACTAAACTTGAGTGCTGCTGGCACCAGGGACCAGAAAGGGGACAATGCACATCGGCTGACCTTGAAGGGCATACTGCACTTAGCCCAGCCTCTGGAGAGAGGCTAGGACAACAGTCCTTGAATGCCAAGAAGAGACTTGTAGGTGTCCACCAGGCAGTAGAAACCTCTGGAAGGGGGAAGCACAAGACCAATGTCCAGGGTGCATGGCTGTGTCAGGCATGTGGGAATGTGTGTGCTCATGTGCAGGGGTGTGTCAAGCATGTGGGGCTGTGTATGTTCTTGTGCAGGATGGCAGGTTAGAGTTAGGATGGCTTGAACAGACAATATTCAGATGGGACACTATGGCCCATAGAGGTGAAGGTATCCTAGGAGGAGGCAGTGAGAGAGGTTTCAGAATGAAGCCTCCTAGATCCCTAGCAGAAAAGGAGAGCCCAGAACTGGGAAGACTTGACCTTGAGTGAGTGGCATCGAGGCCATAGCTCTGGTCACTGTAGATCAGTGTGTTTGGGGCTGTGTACCCTGAAATTGCCCCCATCTGAATGGAAAGGCCAGTTCTTTTAGCTTCCCTGAGGCACTGAGTCTTAACAGGACAGTCAGGGTCAGGACTGAAGCAGCTGCTTTGGCCTCTCCTTCCATGAGCCTCTCCCACAGGATGGGGACTTGGGCAGCCCTGTTCCCTGGGCAGCCCTCTAAGAATTATCTTGCCAGCCTGCTTCTCAGGACCCCAGGGATCCAGAATTGTGAGACCGGCCAAAGCCAGGACTGAAGGGAAGGGCTGGAACCAAAGGTCTAACAGGCATTCCAATGTGGCCTCTAGGACTGCAGGTATCCCAGGATAGTGGCCCAACGCCTTTGTGGGTCATCATACAGTGAAGAGGGGTCAAGATGTTGGACATTCCTGGTAGTGGCTGTCAGATGTAGGGATTTCTTTGTGAATGGTAGGAAGGGGAAAAGGAAGTCAAAATGACCCAAAAGCCTTTTCCACACTTCCCTCTATGTTGCTGTGGGGGGCAGGGAAGAGATGTGCACTGGAAAGGCATTGATGGGCTGGGGGGACTCGGGAGAGGCAGAGGGAGGGGAAAGGGATTGGGGACTTGGAGAGATTCAAGGAAAGATCGGGGGCTCCTTTTTAATTGCTTCTGGACACTGGATCGTATTTTTGAATGTAGAACCAAAGTAAGATGGACCCCACGGGTAGAAGAATTCATTTGTGTTGCTCAAGCAAGGTTTCCCTACTCCTTCCTTACCTTTTGTTTCGGAGATACGGATGCACACAATGTCAGTAAGTTCGTAATGACATTTAAGATTAATAATGTCAGAGAGAAAAGAAACACACACTTTACATCTGGGCCGAAGGGACAGAAACCTGTTCAAAGCTGCTGACTCTGAGAATGTGGGGTGCTCCTTAGAAGGGAGACTTGAAGTTGCTGCTAGGAAGCCACCAATGTCCTGTGTCTGTCTTGTCTGTTCCCCTGTCCTTGTTTCCTAAAGGGATTCGATGGTAAATAATGGGCGATGTGACGGCTCCTCTCTTTTCCAAAGGGCACCGCCATAGCAAGTGGGGGTGGGGTATGCTCAAGGTTTCCCAGGGAGTCCCTAACTCCAGCCTCAATTGTGGCAGACTTCAAAGAGCCGCTTTCACACAGGCAAGCCCCCCCCCCCCCTTGTCCGAGGGCTTAATTACCTTACCAGCCTGAGAGCAATTGATAAAACTGATTTTCCTTGTACTCAAAGGCAGAGCTGAGGCCGAGGAAGACAGAAGGCTGCACGCGGAGCATCTGCTTCAGCCCCGAAGCCTCTCCTCTGTACTTGGTGCCTCCTTCTCTGGCTCAACCTTGTCCCAGATAAAGAGACAAGAGCTGGGTTTGTCTGGGACCCCTGAGTTCTCTTTCCTTTAGCTTCTTCACGGCTTCCAGGGCCAGTGTTGGAACTGCTGGCCGGAAAGCATGTCCAGGGGGCTCCTGTGTTCCACCCTTAGTGACTAACCCCTTGCCATAGGGCTATGGGGATGCTACTTGCTTCTCCATGGACTTCTGTTTGTGGTCTTACAGAGGCATTCTGGGACTGGTGCTGTCCAGGGGAAGAATGACCTTGTTTCTCTCCACAACTCTAGTCAGAGGCTGGGCTGCAATTTCAGCTGAGTCTGAAGTTAGCCCGGGCTTCACAGTATGACCCTGTCTCAGAATGGGGGCCATAATGACATTTAATGGACTTTAGTTCTGCATCAGGCTTTGTTCTAAGTGTTTGATTTATACAATCTCTATTCCTAGCCACCACATGAAGAAGCACTCTGACACATTCATCCCCATTTCAAAGATGAGAAAACTGAGGCATGGCACCCACACACACACACACACACACACACACACACACACACACACACACACACACACACACACACACACATGTGATGTGCCCAAAGCCAGATTTCAATCCAGAAAGTTTGGCTTCAGAAACACTGTACATTGCTTTTCTTAGTCCTGAAACCTTTGTGTTATTAAAAAAAATGTTATTTTGATATTTATAATGGGGAAAGGCTAGCCCTAAACTCTTTAGATTTTCCCTGACCTTATCCATTTCTTTCATTTTGTGTGTAGGGGTGTGTGTGTGTGTGTGTGTGTGTGTGTGTGTGTGCCTGTATGAGTAAATGCTACATGTGTGCAGGTGTCTTTGGAAGTCAGAAAAGAGGGTGTGGATCCCCCTGGAGCTGGAGATACAGGCAGTTGTGAGCAGCTGTGTGGGTGCTGGGATCTGAACTCTGATCCTCTGGAAGAGCAGCAAGCAGTAAGCACTCTTAACTGCTTAGCCATCCTGCAGCCTGCACACTTTACCCATTTTGAGCTTATTGGTTAGAAGGACCTGAAGATTTTACCTCTGACTTTTTTCACTGACTGTAGAACATATTTGATCTGATTCAATGTCCTGGCCAAGGCCTTACCCCACTCTGCCTTGGCCTGGCCTCCAACCTCCAGCCTTGGCATGTGTTCCAGCCTAGTGCTGACGTTCAGCCTTCAGTCATGTGCTGTTGGGACCTTCTGGGTCCTACTGGTGGGTTGCAGTGGGTGGATGGGGTCTAGCACAGCCCATTCTTCTACCCCTACACGCCAGGAGAGGCAGTAGTTCCTGGTAAGAGGATCACAAAGCCGGTTCACACCATTTGCCTGGCTTGGGTTCTCTCCTGACAGCCCCAGGCTGGCAGCAGATGGCTCAGCCTCTCAATTGCAGAGAAGACTCTGCTACATCAAAAGCAGTTTTGACTTTGGGCTTTAGAGGTTGAGAGGCAGGTGTCTTTAGGAGGGGCTGGAGTTGATTGAACACCTTCAAACTAGCCACCCAGGAGGGGCCTGTGTGGGGGAAACTGCCCACCCCAAATCAAGAGAACTTTTGAGGCAAGCCATTTTGGCCTCAACACTTCTTGTAAACGGGGCCAGCAGTCTTTCTTTGAGGAGCTGGAAGATGCGAGCTGTGCTTACTTCCTGCTTGCCAGTGTTAAACCAGTGAGACAGCTATGAGGATGCTATCTAGTCGTGTCCATTGTATCTGCACAGTTTAGTGCTGTCTGAGGGGTTAAGCAAAGCTCCATAAAGTCAAACAACTCTTCTGAACCTTTCTATATGTAGTAGCCCCCCCCCCTTTATGGTTTGGCTTTTCTGTAGTCTCACTTACATGAGATATATGGTGTGGGGCACATTTTTGTAATTCCAACACATAGAAGGCTGAGGGTGTCGATACAATAGTCTGAAAATATCTTTTCCATTCTAAGAGCCTGGAACTTTCACTGGACTGCTTTGAATTTCTTATGCAATCAACTTTTATAACCTAAGCTAACGCATAGCTGCAATTTTAAGTTTATGTACTCTTCTTTGTCTCTGACCTAGAGGAATGTATGTGTATCGTGTGCTGAAATCAGCAAATATAGACGTTGAAAGCAACTGCCTAAAATCTACCATAAAAGTTGAAAGCATCCGTTATGGATATTCATTGGTAAGCAGTGATGTTTGTTTTCTGCATTAGCTGGGATTAGTTGGAGCCAGTGACTTAATCCCTTGTAAAACTCTGTTAAAGATTTCTGTAGAGTATCCCATTCCTTCCCTATGTGATGCTTTCTGTGCTGTTCAATAAAGACTGATATAACAATAAAGCTCTTTGTTAGGGACAGACACACCACTCATGGAACACACCCACACAGAACACATGCACATAGTCACACACACAATCACTCACACAATCACATAGTCACATGATCACATGGTCACAAACACACAATCACACACACATAATCTCACAATCACACAATCACACAGACAGACACACAGACAAATACCGCTCACAGACACAGCTTATACAACAGATGGACAGACACATACAAAGGACAAGGAGGTTCACAAAACTGCCCTCAGGCAGCCACAGATTCAGACCCAAGGAACAGAGGTCAGAAGACATGGGGGGAGCATGAAACCGAGAATTCAAACCTGGACTCACTCTTGATTAAGTGACTCCAAGGGGAAATGCCTTTATTTCTTTCCTTAATGAGACACTATGAATTATTGTTGACTTAGAGCCAATCACTAATGCAAATAGTCCGTGTAGGTGATGATGGATGGTCAGGAATGCGGGGTCAGCCTCTTTGACATAGCAACTTTGAGACCAGCCAGGACTCATGAGACCCTGTCTTGAAAAACAAAACCCAAACCCACAGCAGTAGTAACTACGAGTTATTTAAATATTTGTTCATTTTTAGTTTTGTGTGTGAATGCGTGTTTGCCTGTAGAGGTTAGAGATGTTGGATCCTCTGGAGCTGGAGCTACAGGTGGCTGGAGATACCTGGTATGGGTGCTGGGATTTGAACTCAGGTCCTCTGCAAGAACAGCAAGCTCTCTTAACCACTGAGCCATCTCTTTCCAACCCCTGAAGAATTAATTCTTACAAGCTTTACAGTAGGTAGGTACTGTTTTACTTCCTATTTTATAGGTGTCAAAAAAGTGAGAAACAAAGAAATTGAGTAATTGTACAAGGTCACACAGTTGGTGGACACCCATTTCTGGACCTGAATGCCTAAGTGGAGCTCTGTAGCTCTAGCTCGTGTCCTTAAACCTCCCCTATTCCATGTGTGATTGCACCTGACCTAAGAGATTCGCTGTTCACATGGAGGGCCTGTAATGCATTAACTACAGCGCAGGAGATGTAGCTCAACTTGCCAAGTTACTACCTGCATGCACAAAACCCTAGGTTATATCCTCAGTACCCAACAGACAGACGGGCGTGTTACTTGCCTATAACCCCAACCCTGGGAGGTGGAAGCAAGAGGATCAGGAGTTCAAGGTCATTCTTCAGTTCAAGACCAGCCTGAAATAGAGACCTTGTCTCAAAAACCAAAACCTGACTATGTATACACACACAGATTGTTCGTGAGTATATACATCCCTGCATATGTACACAAATTACATATATAATATATTTTAGTTTGCTGTAAGGGCTGCCTTGATATCACATGAATACCCCGGGGGGGGGGGGGGGGAGATTAACTGAGAGAGAGAGCCCTCTTAGATCACAGAGTTATAGTGGTCAGGTCTTATTCATATGAATATAGTAAGGCTTTGAGAGGTCAAACAGGTAGTCAGAAAGGTCTGAGCAGGGACTCTTATTCAGGGGACCGGAGTCTGTTAGCTGTAACCTTGACCCCTGCTATAGGCTGTGTAGACTTTGTTCAGGAAGTATGATTCCTGCGCATCGCATGGCTTGGGGTGAGTGTGATCTCTTCATAGATCTGACCTGGCTCTTTGTGCTGAGGCATTGGGAGAAACATGCCTTTGTCTCTGTCTTTCTCCTCGCTAGCCTTCAGAGCCTGGTGTGTGCTCATGTGTGGCATGTGTACCCTAGTGGAGTGTGTGTGTGTACGCATGCTCATTCCTCTGCTCACTCGTGTGTGGTGGTGTGTCTGCCTCCTTTCCTCCCTTCAGCCTCCTGCTCACACAGATCATCTTGACCTTTCATTAGGTCACTTTATAATTGATGGAAATGTCCCAGGTACCTTCTCTTAACTCCAGGGTGATTATGACAATTATGATGATTATCCAGTAAAAGAGAGATGGGGGAGTGTGCTGAGGACTAGGGGGTTGGGAATTGCTGGAGAGCCAGGCAGTTCCATCATTAAGCGACATTGTGTGAGATTGTTCCCCTTCAAAAGGCAGCTGTGTAAAGGAGAGAGTGTCTTTTTTTTTTTTTTTTAAGGCCCATTATGCAGGCAGCACGGGGTGCATAGTGCTGGCAGGAGGATCGTGGGGTGTAATTAGGGCATTGACAGCTAGAATTACAGGGTTGTCTCCCTTATGGTGCTACCTCTCTTGGGTGGAGGTAGGTACAGATAATGGCTGGGAACTTCTGGACCCTTGCCAGGAAAGCAAGTCCCTCTGGTGAGCCAGGATGACCTGGGATTCAGCAGAGGGGACCGGAGAGCGCTAGGCTACCACAGCTATTTTTTTTTTTTCTATATCCAGGAGGTGGGAGGCTGCCTCTGATTTTAGGAAGTCTCTTACGATGCTTACCATTTCTTCTCAGCTTCTCCAGCATTCTCAGCCTGAAGACAGGCAGTCGGCAAAGGAGAGCCAATTGTGTGGAAAGAAGAGGCGGATAAATCATTTCCCAGCCTCCCAGCTCAGGGGCCCCAGCTCACTAGCAGGGGGGCAGCTTCAGTTTCTTGCTGGTCTACCCTGTCCCTGCATCTGGCTGGTTTGTACAGAGTTTGTTTTTGTCTTTCTGATCCACACCACACTGTTGGCCAGGCAGGCAGGAGTACCCGTTACTAGTCTACAGCAGAATGACTAGTGACTCAGTTTCCCCTTTTTGCTTCTGGCTCGGGGCTTCCGTTGGACGGTCCTCAGCCTCTCCTTGCATCCCCCCCCCATCTCCACCCTGTGCCAAACTGGGATTAAATCCTGTCATTGAATGTCAGCTTGAACTTGGTGCTGACTTCTTTGAGCCTGGGTTTTGTTTGCCCACCTGGGATGGAGGAATTCTAATTCTCCTTGTGCAGCTTGGTGCTGTGAGAACCACAGAAGACGCTACACACAGATGATTTAGCTCACACAGTGAGGCCAGAGGGACATATTTTCTCTTACTTTCAAAGCAAGCTCTCACTATGTGGTCTTGGATAGATGCTGACTGGTGACCTGCTTGCCTCACCTTTGGAGTGCTGGAGCCACCATATTCCTCGAAGAGAAATGTTCCTTGTGGCCAGTCCCCGTGAATGTTCTGTGAAGATGGTCCTTTATTGCAGCGGGCACTAAGGAATGGGGGAATCAGGCTGGAGTTAGACAGCTTCTCCAGAGATCCCAACTTGGCCTCCCAGGGCTGCCTACCTGAGCTTTCATTAAGCCCCTCTTTCCCTTTGTATGGAGCCAGTGCCATAGCATGCCGGTTGTTACATGGGGCATGGCCATGCCTGCAGAGATGTACAGGGAATTCTTGGTTCCTTAAGCCTGGCTTGTCCAGAGCCTCGTCTAGATATTCTGCTTTGAGGATGTTCAGTAGCAAGGGGTACCTGGCTACCTCCCAAGGCATGAGCTATCTTAAGAACAAATGGAGAGACTGATAATTGTGGTAGTGGAGACCTGAGGGCTGGAACTTTGTTCTGGAAGTAGCCAAATATGGAGGATTTTTAGTACCTCAGACCTAAGGTCGCTGGTTTGAGAGTAAGCAAGCACTTTCCTCCAGGTCTAACATCTCTGCTCCAATCAAGCTTTTAGTCCACGGGGCACCAGGCCACTACTATCCACCAGGGGTGACTTTAAAAGTTATTTTTACTTAAAAATAAATCTTAAACTTTTAACAGGCAGAGTCAGAACCTTGGTTTCCTGGATCATTGCGCCGTTGTTTAGATAAGTTTAAATGAGCTGTGATTAAGCTAATTTTGAGGTAATTAACTTGGGGAAGGAATCCTTCACTTCTTAAAATTCTAAGTGACTGTTCACTGTAAGAGAAGCATTCGTGGAGCAGCCGTGCGGCTTTCAGGAGTCCCGCTTAATTAAAACATGAGGAACTCAGCCACAGAGCAAGAGTTTAACGTCATTAATGAAAAATGAATATTCTTTATCTAATTACACAGCATAATTAATTGGAGTCTCCAGCCACAGTGGTGGGGAGGGCAGGGGAAGCCATAAGAAAGCAGTCTCCTGATCTTGTAGACCTCAAGAAGGCTTAAACCTGCCCCGGTCCTTTGAGGTCTCATGGAAAGTCAGGGCCTCCCTTGGTGCTGAGTGGTTATGCACAGAGCAACTCCACTGTCTTCACCAGCTCCCAGGCACCTGTGGTGACCTGGCTTCTCTTCGGTGGTAGTTGAAGCCTATGTCAATCAGAACTGCCTTCTGTATTCATTTATAGATTCAACCAATTTAATTGAGTACTCTGTTCTAGATGGGGTAAAAGTTTTAAGCCCCTCCCTTAGGAAGCATGTGGGTTTGAACCCTTACTCTGAGCTCACTAGCTGTGGGAGACTATGTCTTCAGTCTCTCATCTGTAAAATGGGACCGACAAGAGCCCTTGTCACTGGTATGAAGGTCTAAGTGGGTAAATAAATATTCAAAAGGCACTCTCGACAGCGCCAGGCCTATATAAAGGTTGGTAGTAGGCATTTGCTATGTAAATAAATACAAGCCAGGGTGAAGGCGTAGATAAGAACAGGACACAAGAAGGCTGGTTTCAGACTTAAGTGTTCAGAATGGAGGGGGACATGGGACATGGCTGCTTCTGTGTCCTCCTCCTCCTCCCTGCCCCCACCTTGCATCATTATTGCTCTGAGTGTTGGTTTCCCATGTGAGAACAGACACACACTACCAGCACCACACTAGAGTTTATTCAGGAGAGTTGCCAGGTGAGTACAAGAGAAAAGAGACCATCTTTCACATGGTGTCTTGTTTTAAGAGAACAGGTGGCCACGGATTTACATAGCCACGCCTAGGGGTGTATTCCGGTGGCACCATGTTGGGTTTACCACATGGCTGCCATGTGCCAGGAACCCTTCCACTGAATGCTGTTGGCTCCCTTTTCCTTCTGGGACTTCTTAAGTCAGCCCTTGTGGTAGTTTATCTGAGAAGAAACAGCTTAGGGCCACCCAGCTGGCTCCTGGGTGAAGGTACTTAGGCTGACCCTTGGGCGCCAGATGTCGCAAAGAGAGAACTGACTCTCAAAATCTGTCCAGTAGCAAGCAGGTACTGGTGCTGTGTGCACTCACACCCACCCACCCACCTCATCTAATAATAAACCCATTATCTACTGATGATGTCAGATCCTTGGGATTCTGCCATCTCTCATACTGCTGGCCTGGGGGACTGTATCTTTAACATGTGGGGGACATTTTAGATCCAAGCTATGGCAAGGTGTCCTGGAGATGATTTGTCCAACCTATTTTTTGATGAGAAACCTTTGGCCCAGGAGACTGTAAGGAGGGAAGCCCGGGTTCTTGCCCTCCCTGGCTGGTCAGCTTTCTGCTTCTCTCAGTCCCGAGCCCTGGCCAGTTGGAGTGTTTCTTTGTCTGCTGAGGAATCTACATTCCTTGATTTTTTTTTAAATCTGACTTGGGGGAATGGGAATTCTGGGAATCAAACAAAGGTTTTGGGTATCACTAACTCAGGAAGTTTCCTGCCTCTTCTTTGCGCCCCCCCTTTCTCTCTCAGCCTTTCTAGCCTTCTCTCACGTCTGTAGAGCTAGGCACAGAGGGAGGCACAGAGGACTAACGCCCCAGAAAGCTTTACCCCACCCTGGGCAGATGGATTCAATCTTCTTCCTCTCTATTGCCAGATCCTCTGGCTTAGGCAGTTTCGAGGTGCTGTACCTTTGTTGGGGGACCCCCCAAAAGACCACCAGGGAGATGGATTCCATTGTAAACACATGAAGATCAGTTAGTTTATTCTTTTGGACAGGTTCAAATTAACCCAGGCTGAACCTCTTTGCTCTGGTGCAGCGGAAGATTTCGGTCCCAAGCTCAGGGGTGAGGGGGCTTTTAAAGAAAAGCATACACAAGTGGGGTGCTACACATCTTGGCATTTTAGGATTGGATAAAGGGGTAAGGGGTATTGGCTACACTTTCATCATGAACCCAAGCCCTGAATCTACTGGCTGAAACTACGTTTTGAATCTATTCTTCTCAGATTCTTTCACCTGTGCCCTTCCCTCAGGCATTAAATGGACTTTCCCTGAAATAAAGTTTTGTAATGATAAATCCACGCTTGGGTTTGTAACCCCAGACCACATCTCAGCCCAGGCTAAGCATCCAATATGGCTGGCTAGTCACTAGGGAGTCATCTTCTACCAGGCAGGTGACCTCAGTATGCACACTGACTGTCCTGAAGGACCCTCCACACCTGCTGGAGCTTTGCTGTGCCGCTCTCCTTGGCTGTGGATGAGGTTGTGCCTTTGGTGTGGGGGCTGTGAAGAGGGTCAGAAGGCTTCCGGCTGGGCTAAACGGATCACACTCCACAAACATTTCCATTTAATCTCTAAAGCGGTTTGACTTTGACTTCCTGGAGATGAGAAGTGGCCCCGGGGAGGGGCCAGGCGCCTTGTGTGTGGAGGCAGAGACTAGCAGGCATAAAGAGGATGATAGCTCCTGAGAAGTGGCAGATGGAGGTGTGCTGCTGGCTGTCCCCAGGAATCCAGCGCAACTGCAAAATCCTTGGATTTTGGGAGACACCAGAACCTTCAGAGACCCAGTGTCTGAGGGTACGAGAGATAACAAGGGTGTGCACCAAGGGAAATGTCTTTGCAGAGTAGAAGTCAGCTAAGGACGCCATTGAGGTTCCTGATTGCCTTCCTGAGTTCCTTCGGGATTTCACTGTTTATGCAGATCTCTGTATCGCCCTTAAAGCAGTGGTTACTGTCCTGCAGAGAAAGACATCATTTTAGCAACCAGGACAGAGTTCGTGATGGGGGGGGGGGGCTGCTTCCTGCTCTCTGTTCTAGGAGAACTGAGCTCTTCTGAAGCAGCAGAAGAAAAGAGGCTGGCTGAGACAGCCTCTCCGTTAGCTCCCTGTCAGGCCCAGTGGCTCCTTGATTTGATGTTTCTTGAGATAGCAGGAAGCTCCTCAGTCCCTTTGTACCAGCTTGGATTTGTGTGGAATCAAATCGACCGCTCATGTCCTCCTGTCTGAATGGCTTGATTTAACTCTCCTGTCAGGATGATGGGCTTCAATCACTGTTCATCTGAAAAGAAGTGTGGGGTGGGGGAGAGGGACATTCTTCTTCAAAAGCACTTTGCATGCTATTAAATAATAGCAACACTCCTCAACTCACTGGGAGCCCTGGGGTGCGCTCTGAGAAAAGGCACACAACACATCCCAAAACAGGGATTCATTTTAGCAGTTTTTTTCAGAACCAATTTGCAGCCCTGTTAGTGGAAGGGGCAAGAGACACTTGAGTTTGCAGATGGCAGAAGGAGAAAGTCCTGGAGGCAGATGGGGGAAACGCTGGTCAGATCCGATGATGTGTAGGTGTGTGCCTTCCTTTCCAAACACACTTTACTGACACAATTCCAGTTGCTCTACACTGCCTGCAGGATCTGCCTCAGGGGAGACACAGCTCTGTCTTTGGAATCAGTCAGAGCAGAGTCTGGATGCTGGCACTACAATGTCTGCGGTGGCCGACACCAAATCGCCCTGCCTGTAGAGCCTCAGTTTTCTGTAGTGTAAAGTGGGTAGAAGTACAGCAACCTGGTGGGATTGATCAAGGCAGAGAGCGGTGCACAGAGTGAGTCCCAGAAGACCTTGCGCAAAGGCACTCTGGATTGTCTGTGGGAGACCCTGATGCAGGTGACCTGTATAGAGCCACACAGAGCAAAGCATGCAGGAAAGCCTGCACAATGCAAATGATACAAAAATCCTGCACCATGCAAATGAGCCCCAAAGCCCTAGCCGGACCCCAAGCATCTTTGTCCTCTTACTGATTCATAGAGATGCTAGCAAGCTGTTCCTGTAAGCCTGCTGCTGTGCCTCTTCGCCATGATGGGCTGCTGTGAAGGCATGGATTTATCATTACAAAACTTCATTTTAGGAAAAGAGCATTTAACGTCTGAGGGCAGGGTCCAGGTCTTCTGAGTCTAGAATCTCAGGAATGCTCCTGACAGCCAATAGATTCAATAGTTATTTTCTCGCTGAAAAGTTCAGCCAACAGATTCAGGGCATGGGTTCACCGAAAGGGTAATTTATGGCTGCTGTACCCCACACCCCTTTGCCCAATCCTGGAATGCCAAATGTGGAGCACCTCGCTTACGTATGCTTTTCTTTAAAAGCCCCCTCACCTCTGGGCTTGTGGCGGAAACCCTCTGCTGCTCCGGAACAAATGGTTTCAGCCAGGTTCTATTGAACCTGTCCAAAGCAATATACAGACCCTCATGTGTTTACATCAAATCCAGCTCCATCCATGGTGGTCTTTGGGGGTCCCTTGACACGGGTACAACACTGCATCTCCTCAAAACTCCCCCCCCCCCATTGCTGACTCCACAAATTCCATCAGAATTCCCTCTACAGACCTGACGTGGAGTAGGAGGCTGGTTTCTGCAACTTCATATGCCTAGTTCACTGACATAACACCTACGTGAGGACGTGGAGACACGGCTGGCACATGGTTGACATCTGTTTGTTGCTTCCAGGATCTCTGTGGTGGAAGGGATGTGAAGTGGAACACACCATCCCTTACGTCCCCCACAGCCATATGTGGAACAGGCGATGGCCGTCTTACAATGTAAGGCCCCCCCTCCCTTTTCCTCCCTTTTGCTTGTTTTAGCAAATTTCTCTTACCCAAGAAGTAGTGCTAGCAACAACACGTTGCAAGGACAGTAAGTAAACTTGCCTAAGACATATTAACAGGACAGTAAAGATTAGCTTCGCTGATAAAAGAAGAACTTCAGTTAGGACTAAGACCAGGTGCCTGGGGTGGAGACAAAGGAATGTGGTCAGGAATGTGGTTAGGAGCCATGGTCAAGAGCCAGACGCCAAACATTCCTCAACTGAGGATACACTGATTCCCCTGTGTGGGCTGTACATCTGCCCTTAAAACCTGCTCTTAAAACATATATCCTGGTGCTGGAGACACCAGCATCCCTGTAAAACTTAGTAATAAAAACTTTCACAGTGTATGTCAGCTGGGCAGAGGGGGAAGGGAGGGGAAGCAGTTACTTGGCTAAGTGATCAGGCCCAGCCGGATCAGGGAAGGAATTCCAGGAAGAGATAAGGAACAAAGGAAGAACAAGCAGCAGGCCTGGGTGTGGGTGATAACCAGGACCTTTGGTCAGGCCAGGTGGCAGCCTGGGGGCCCTCACCCCTCAACGGGTAATTTCATTCAAACCAGCCAATGAAAACCTTGTAACTTCGCTTCTGCTTCTGTACACACGCTTTTGCTTCCCTAACCCTATAAAAGACCCTGAACAAAGGGCTGGGCGCGCCAGCCCTCCCAAGTGGCCCGGTAGCCCGCAGGTACCTGTGTTATTCAATAAACCTCATGCTGTTTGCATCTGACCTGTGGTTTCGGCTCGGTCTTTGGGTCCCGGGGTCTCCTCCTGAGGAAAGGTCCATTTTGGGGGTCCCTAACCCCAGAGGTCTTTCAACATGAATTCCATTTCTCTCTGAATCTTACTTTTCTCATTTTCAAAACTAGTTTTCTTTATCCACCAAAACAACCATAACTCGAGGGGTTCTAATAGGCCCATGGTGATGACGATATATTGTATATTTAATAAAATAGTCTGGAACATCAGAGGACAGAGCCATCTCTTAATTCGGCTCCTCTCCCCTCCTTTTAGAGACAGGGTTTTCTCCTCCTTTTTCTCCAGGTCTTGGCTGTCCTGGAGCTCACTCTGTAGAACAGGCTGGCCTCGATCTCACAGAGTGCTGAGACTAAAGACATGTGCCACTACTGTCCCCTGATAGTCAAGACTTTTATTAAATATACAATATATCACCACAGGCCTGAAATAGGCAAACACGGCTCTGGCAGGTCTTGCTCATCCATGATTCCCTCTTCCTTGCTAAAAGCTGTTAGATGACATCCCTAAAGCTAGTCACCAAGGTTTACTCTCCTACTAGCCACTTTCTTCCCCCGAGGCTGACTACCAAGGTCTAGGTAGCAAAGTTTTGAAATCCAGCACAATCAAAAGTTCCTTTTGGTCATCCTAGTTAACCTGTCCAATCAAAATTAAACAGCTCATTCTAACAGGGCTTTACCCTTTACCTTTATAAACTGCCATTTGCCTCTAGGCCACATCTGTCTCCTCTCTATCCAGAGGCATCCTTTGTCCCTCTGGGGCAAATATTCTCCCCAACCCCATCCCTTATCGTCTCTCTCCTGTCATTGTGTTCAATTCTCTGCCTTCTGTCCCTCTGGGGCAAATAAATGTTCTTTGTGCTGAGAACTTGGTCTTGAGTTGCTTTCAACAACAACAACATGTACAGCATGACCTGAACAAACCTTTGCACTGTAGCATAGAAGCTCTGATCCTTTGGATGCTCCAGCTCACTGGCTCTCTTGAAAATACTCTTTCTTAATAGATTTCCTCGCTTTGCTTCTTCCTATTCATGTGTCTCTGTCCAATAGGATCCAACGGCCCTCTGGAGGTGTCCAGTGAACCTCAGTATCTGTGATGTCAGATTGCTGTGAGGATAAAGGAAGCCACATGTGCAGTCGCCAACTTCTGACGGGCTCAGCTGACTGACTTTCACTTGTGGGAAGTTATGGGTACATTATCATTTCTGCCTATTGAGTGCCTGGTTGCAGATAAGGTATTTACTCATTTGAATACATGAAATTTTTATGAAAATGAAATTTATATATAGCCTTGAAATTTTACTTCCTTTAGCTTTACCTGGGACTCGTGAACTTGAAAAACCACATATTGTGACATGAGACCTCACTCCTGGGTCAGGGCCAGGACTAGCAAAGAACAGACCACAGGCCTAGCCTGCCTGCTTTAATTAGTAATGTTTGTGTTGGATGGTGGCCACGCCCAATATTTGCATATGCATATATTGTCTGTAGCTGTTCCACTTCCCTGTAGCTGGAGCAGTGCTGATAGAGTGCAGAACAAGGGCTGCAAACCAAAACATGTTTACTACCTTATCTTTTATAGAATAAAGATGGGAGCTGGCAAATGGCTCCGTGGCTAGAAGCACCCGCTACCCTTGCAGGAGACCTGGGTTTAGTTCCTAATACCCACAGCCAGCGGCTCACAGCGGTCTGCAATTCCATTTCCAGGGAATCTTAGGCCTTCTTCTGGACTCTGCAGGTACGTGCACTCCCATGCGTACATCCCCATACACAAGCAGACGTGCATACACATTCTAAAGAGATAATAATTGCAATAAACCTTGAGCGAAAAAGATGGCTGACTTCTGGCTTAAGCCAGTGGTGTTTGGACTTTTGCCTATAAGAAAATTATCTAAAGGATGTTAAATCCAGGTTCCCAAGCCCCATAGTGGGAAAGCTTCATTGAACCCAGGCTGTGCCAGGACCTGGGTATCCCTTTATTTTTGAACATAGCTGAGGCTGATCTTGAGCTCCTGATCCTGTATCCATTTTTTCCTCTAGTGCTGCAATTGTTATGTGCCCCCACGGCCAGTTGAGAGCCATGGATCTGTGGAGCCCACCTTGAGATTCACTGGTTTATGCTCTTTCGTATGTCTACAGTGCTTTCTTCTTATCTGCTCTGACCTATGGATGAATTTCACCCTTCTTGGAAAGGCCAGTGCAAAGGCACCAATGAGTGGGACAGTGGAACACACTGGGGATTCAACCTGGTAAACAAAATGTATATACTGCCCTTGTGTGACTCGCTGTCCAGTTGGGGTGTGGACATGAGTGGAGATTGCAAACACGCAGGCGTAAATACCATGTATTCCCAACTTGGTGGCAAGGTGGTGGTGGACTCTAGCTGGTGGTTCTGAAATGCTTCTCCAAGGAAGTGACATTTAAGTTGAGATCAGAGGGTGGGGGGAGGCTACCCTGGAGAGAACACAGAAGATTCTTTAAAGCAGGTGCCCTGGAGAGGGAAGGTGCTCATAGCGTGTTCAGAGGGGAAAGCAAAGACAGGGAATGGGAGGGAGTCTGGAGGTGTAGGGGGAGGTATCTTAATATTCATCACATGGGTGATTGTAGTTTCAAGCCTAGGCCTTAAGAGTGTCTTCATATCCCTGTTTGCTCCTTCGAGACTGCTAGTTTGAAGGCACAAGGGACAGTCACTGTGGCCACATCAGCCTAGATCACTGACCAAGCTGACTTGAAAACACATAGGCAAGCATTCTTAGTGCTGTAGGCCCACTGGGTTTGCAGACAGTTTGTTACTCAGCCATAGCTGCCTTAAACAACTGTGCTAAGAACTCTGAACTCCACTTTCAGTATAATTGGATGCCATGGAAAGGGTTCATTTAGAAGATGTAGAGTCTGTCAGTGATCTACCTGGCTTGCTGTGAGGAGAGGGCGGTTGTGGAGAAAATGGGAGATCCTTCTGGACTGTGTGCACCAACGATGAGCATATGCATAGAGCACTTGCCTTCCTCACGCTCCCAGAATTCTCTTTACATCCTGACATGGAAATGTTAGTAATCTTTATCCCATTATCCACTTGATGACAGGATGTCTAAGGTCAGGGGCCTTCCCTGCTCTTGCTCTGTGTCCCCTGGGTCAAGGCAGCGTAGCACAGTGGCTTACCCTGAAGTGGATTGATTCAGAAGCTTCTCCAATGGCTGCTGTTAGCTGGATTGTCACCTCAGCAGTCACTAACAGACCCACACTGTGCAGTGACTTCTGCCAGTTCTTGGATTGACTTCAGAGCCTTATCAGCAACAGGGATCACACAGAGGTTCCCTTTTAGCCCCGGTATGCTGAAAGGGAGACCATAGAATCACTTGTGTGCCAAGGTGCTGAGCTGGTTCTTACAGCAAGGTCCAAGGAGCTGGGTAAGGACTTACAAACCTTCCCCAGAAATGAGTGAGGTGACCCGCGGCTTCCATCAGGTGACACTCACTCTGTGCAGATAATTCCTAACACATTTACCTTCAACATCCCCAGGGAGAAGAAAATCTGTCTATATGTTCACAGTCCAATTTAAATCAGGAAATTGATATGTTTACGTTAATTTTAACCACCCTGGTGCTCACTGTATTTACCTGAGAGACTCAGGATATATAACCAAAACATTTCATAACGAATACTAGGATTCTGTCTCAGAGGAGCAGTTCCCAAACAGGGCTAGAGTCTGATTTCTGAAAATGTCACAGAAAGACAACAGGGCCAATGGGTAGCAGTCCCCAGCTAGCCTCCAGATAGTTGCCTGTTTCAGAAAACAAACAAGCCAATTCAATAGTGCAGTCTGGTACAGCAGAATTGGTTGGACCCCAAATCTGCAAGGGCTAGGAGGTGCTAGTGTCAAGGAACACCAATGCAGCACCTGTCTCAATAGCCCTTTCCCTCATTCATTAAAAATAGCTACATTTATTTATTCATTGTGTGTGGGCCTGGGGGTTAGTGTGACATGATTTGCATGTGGCAGTCAGAGAATAAGTCTTAGGTCCATTCTTGCCTTCCTTCACGAGCGTCCCAGGGTCAGATTATCAGGCTTGGTTGCAAGCACCTTTACCCACGGATCCATCTCATCTGCTTTCTCAGCCCTTCTTATTAACATATATATTTCTTAGGGGTGGTTGGTAAGGAGTCTCATGTATTCCAGGGTGGCTTTGAACTCCTGCACCTTCTACTCCCATCTCCCAAGTCCTGGGATTTTTATAAGTGTATGTCGTCATACCTAGCTTCATTTTATACTAATGTTAATTATACAAAATAATGAGCCCTGTTGTATATTTATATACATATATGTAATGTACTTTGGTCACTTCCTCCGGTAAACTCTCTTATCTCCCCTCTCTGCTGCTGCTGGTCCCCTTCTGGTCCCCCTATGTAGTAGGAGGTTTCTGGCCCTGACTTTTGGGCATAGCCTCAAGGTTTAGACCCGCAGACCCCCAGACGCGCAGAGACACACAGATGTTTACAACAGTTTTCAGCTGATCAGCCTAAGGCCTAGGCATATAACTTGATACCTCTTTACCCTTAATCTAAACCATGACTCTTAACCTGTTCAACCATGGGGCTCGGTACCTTTCCTCACATCAGCATGGTTGTCCTCTGCTTCCTCCGGCATTCTGCTCTGTGCTTCCTATTCTCAGAGTTTTCTTAGTCTGGTAGCCCCACCCACACTTCCTGTCTGCCTTTGGCCAATCAATGCTTTTTATTAAACCAGTAGGTGGGACAATTATTTACAATGTAACAACTTAATCTCCCACACCCCTAATAACCCCTCTCCTACTTGTATGTCTTTAAAAAAAACCCTAAAACTATACCCACGAATACAAGAAAAAAACATAATATATGTCTTTCTGAGTCTGTCTTATTTCAATATCATGATGATCTCTGATTCCATTATTTTCTACAAATGACGCAATTTTGTTCCTCACTATGGATGAGAATTCCATTGGGAGCATCTACTACACTCTCCATCCACTCATCTGTTGATAGGTAGCTACTTGATCAACAGTCTGAAGAATGGTAATGTGGTAAAATCATGTTTAGCGTAATTGGTGGGTCCAAGGCAGCTTCTCCGGCTGGGTTGACTAGAGCCTGCGTTCTCCACAGCGTGCCTAGATCTGTCTGTGGAGTCTGGCAGCCTTCGGTAAGAGCACGCTGTAATCTGCTTCACCCTGAGGTCTAATTTGCATCGTAGGTGCTGATGAGTTTTAACACAGGTGCTCTGCATAACCAACTCTTTCATCAATATCCACTAGTGCTGCCTCATGTGTGTGTGTGTGTGTGTGTGTGTGTAGACAACACCTCTGGGACACAGGCTGAATTACAGATGTGCACCACTGTTTATGATTTATGTGGTACTGGAAGTTGAAACTAAGGCTTTGGGCACTCTACAGACTGAGCCACATTCATAGTTTGCAATACTATATTTGTTTAACCTCACACATCCAAAATATTATTGCTTAAATGTGTAATCAATATAAAATTTGTGAGTAAGATCATTTCCATTCTTCTAGTCTTCATGAATCTCTGGGAACAGACTTATATTTTATACTTAAAACCACATTTTGACTTAGGCCAGCCATAGATAAACAGCCACTTGTGGCTAGACCCTCTGGTGTAGAACACAGCAGCAGAACCTCATCACTGGGTTCAGAAAGAGCATTCTGCTTGCCCCTGTGCGGACAATTTCCATGTACCCAGATTCTGCCATTTTCTGACTCCTGTTCCTACAGGTCCACTGTACCTCTCTAGAGCTTTACACAGAGGAATTGAAATAGTATACATGCTCCCCTTAGGGTTCTTTTAATCTGTGAAGTGTCTGAGTCCTGGTCCTGTCTGTATGTTATTACTTTGTGCCTTTGTGTGCACATGCTTGTGTATCCACATGAATGTGGAGGTCAGAAGTTAATGTCACATATTTCCAGAAAGAAGGTCCCTTCCTGGCCTTCCTACCCATAACATGGTTTCCCTCTGGGGTTAATCACCACCCTCATGCTTCTCACCCCAGCATCTAGAGTTTCCCATGCCATATACCAGCCCACCTGTCCCCTGTGGAGAGGCGTGCCAGCCTTGGTTGCCACTGCTAGAGCTCTGGACAGGGGCTATGTTAGTCCAGAGCTGTCTCTAATGTGCCAGGTCCTGGCCATGGAAGGAAAAAGGTCTCTGGGGTCTGCCTTGCCTGGGAATTGCTCACTATGACATCTGTGTGAATCACAGCCAAGGTCACTTGGGAAAGAGGCTTGAGCCACATTGTGAATTGTGTTAGAGTACCTTCAGTGGACTGGACTAAACTGGAACCCAAGTACACTGGGGTTTGCTTCTTTACCAGTGTGGCAGGGACTATAACAACCACCTCTTCTGGCAATTAGGAAGTCAGCCTCAACTAGTGCTATAGAACACGGATGGAGCTCTAGTCTGAACCCCAAGTGTTCTGGCTGCAACCCCAGGGCTCACCCCACAACCCCAACTTCCTGGGAACATCCTCTCCAAGGCTTACCTCCTCAGAGGTAACTGATTTCTTTAAGCTCAAGAGGAAGAAAAAGAAAAAGGGAGACTGTGAAATAGATTTATGACCATGTTAGAAACATTGGATTGAAGAATTGATCCCTACGGCTAAGTCATTTCCCTCTTTCGTGTAAAATATAAATAAATCTGTGTGACTTAGTCTGAGCGATGAGTCGGCTGCCAGCTGGGTATCGAGACACGCATGCCCTTCAGAGGCCGGGCCTCCTCCCCTTGACCTCTTCAATGTAGCTGTTCTAAATGGCTCTGGCTTGCTCCTCTAGGCTGTGTCTGTGTCCTTCCCGTCCTGGACCCAAGTGGACACATTGATGGGGACTGGGGTTACCTTCCTCAGCATTCCATCCTCAACCCTGCCGGACCTGCTGAAGTTCATACCATAACTAGAGAGCGTTTACAATGACTGGAACTTGGTTCTAGGCTCAAGGTGAGCAGAACACCTCAAGTGTGTGATTGTACAACCTGCAATTCCACTCCCTAAAGGTTTCCCCTAATTTCTGGGTTGAGGCGGCCAGTGTGGCATGTCCTAAATTAATTGTGTGTGTGTGGGTACTTTCATTGTCCTGCTCTTACAGTGATTTAATTTTAGCACATGTCCCTAGGGTAGCTCGCTTCTTCTCTCTGCCTCAGCCCAGCCTTCTTAGGTAAGGACCTGGGGAGAGGGGGGATTGGTTAGCTCCTGCAGCTCTCTCTCCTGGCACAGGCTCTCTGGCCTGTTGCTGTCAGTCCTCTGGGCTTAGCAGCCCAGGGAAGGATTTTGTAAAGTGCAATTTTCCAGAAGAAAGACGGCTTGGCTTCCTTGGTCTTTTTCTGTTAAGGGAACAGGCATTCAGAAGGCAGATGCTAAGGGGCTGGGAACCTGGGATCCCGGAGGGGGTGGAGTCTGCCTCAGGCTGGGCAGATAGGTTATTTGCAGAAATGGCTACATATAGCCATTTCCCCTGGAGGGAAAGGTGCATTAGTTTCCAGGGTAGATGTGGGAGGCTGTCTGTCTGACATCTTTCCTATTATCTGTTTTCTGCAACCTCTGTCCTAGGCCCCTGCAAGACCCAGACCAAAGGAGTCTGTGGAGCTTCTCTGGTGATTCTGCCAGTGGCTTTGGCTGTCTGCCTCCACAGGATGCTCAGCTTAGACATGAATGCTCGCCTCATTGTTTGGCAGAGTTCATGATGCTGAGGAGTAGAGCCTTCCAGCTTTTAGCTTTGAGCTTGCTGCTGTCTGAAAGCAGAAAACCCGGATAGATAGAAATGTGACCAAGAAGCTGGATTGTACAAGACCTGGATCTACAGAGACTTGGTCTCTATTTGTTGCTTAGGTGTTGACCATGTGTTTTCCCACTGAGCTACAGACAGTTACCTTTGTGGGTCATCCGAAGCACTTTTCCATGCTTAGAAATTCTACCAGCTTTTAAGTCCTGGGGTGCGGGGGAGGGCAGCAGAGAATCTGAAGACCATTTTCTTGCCATGAGGCCTGAGAGGTGGGACAATCTACACCTCAGTCTGCACTGTGATCAGGGAGAAGGTAGCAGATATCTGTTCCTGGGAGAGTAGCAGGTGCAGGGTGGTTGAATCTGAGTTCAGTGGGCATTGGTGGGAGGTGGCTTGGGGACCTGAGGAGGATAGGGCTGTACTGGCAGTAGAAAGACTGTCCTCCATATCCTGGTGCCAGTCAGCATTGGTATCGGCAATGTCCCAAGACCTGAATCCCTAGAGATGTGGCCCCGTGTCCACCATGGCAAAGGCCTAAGGGAAGAGCTGGGAAGGTAGCCGTAGAAGGAAAGTGGGGAGATTTGAACCAAGTTTCTGCAGAGAGACTGGGAGCATGTGATCCTACTGGGTCTCTTCTGCAGCTGCTGGTTCCCTGAGGCCTTAGAGAGCCAGGCCCCCTGAGATAGAGCACTGTTGGAGGCATCAAGCAGTGACCTTTTCATGGTTTTTAAGCACATTGCTTGCTGGCAAGAGATTCTTTCCTGGTTTTGCTAAAGGCAGTTCTCTAAGAACCACAAGATGTCCCTTTTAGGCTATTTCCTCGTATTGTTAAGCACAGTGGCCAAAAATAGCAAGTCACTCACCCCTCCCTGCAACTAACCACTCCCGCTCCTTCCTGGCTGGCGATTGTAAGGGCGCGAAATTCAGAAATGGCGTGGCAGACCGAGTTGAGAACAAAACAAAAAGACTGGTTCCCGCCTTACCCTTAAACCCCTCCCCACTGGGGGCTCTGTCCCCTAGGCCCTTATTGGTCCGTGTACATATACACCTAATTTGCATGAGCGTGCCCCCTTTGGAGTATAAATGGTGCTGCCTTTTGCTCAATAAACGAGATCTTGACAAAATCCAGACTGACTCTGTCTTTCTTAGCTTGCTTGGTCTCTTTTCTCTCTCCCCCCATTGGTATTTCAGGTGACACCTCTTCGAAGACCCATGAATAACTAGTCTCGCTGGACAAGGCAGAGCACAGATGGACACAAGGGGTCTGTGTCCAAGTTTGCCTCTGGGCCTTATTCCCATGGTTAAGTCTCAGGGGATCCAGTCTCCTGGTCCTTTGAGGCTCCTCCAGAGCAGGGTTCCCATAGAACAAAGCACTGTCCTTTCAGTGTGTGTGTGTGTGTGTGTGTGTGTGTGTGTGTGTATGTGTGTGTGAGAGAGAGAGAGAGAGAGGTGTCATGGTATGCATACAGATGAGGGTCAGAGGCCAACTTGCAGAAATCTGTTTTCTCTTTCTACCTTGTGTTGTGGGTCCTGGGGATAAACTCAGGTTGTGAGGCTCTGTGTCAGCAATTGCTTTTACCTTTTGAGCCATCTCTCCAGCCTCCCTGTACTCCCATTTTCCTCTTCCCCACACCCTCTCTGTCTTGTCAGGGTCTGCCCATGTAGTCCAAGCTGGATCTCCACATTGCCATCCTCCTGCATTGGCTCCCATGGGCTGCGGTAACAGACATGTATTGTCATGCCTGGGTTTTTATTCTCTATTCTGTAAGCAGACATTCCTTTCTCTCCAGCAACTTCCAAATACCCAGCAGTCCCTTCCCAAATAATTGACTCAGAGGCTTAATATTACTTATAAATGCTCAGCTGGTAGCTCAGGTGTAGTGGATTTATGATGTTACATTGTAAATAGTTGTCCCGCCTATGAGTTTAATAAAAAGTGCTGATTGGCCAAAGGCAGACAGGAAGTGTGGGCGGGGCTACCAGACTAAGAAAACTCTAGGAACAGGAAGAATAGAACAGAAATGCCACAGAGACTCCAGAGTTGCCAGACAAACCAGAAGATGCAGAGGACAACTATGCTGCTCTAAGAAAAGCTACCGAGCTACATGGCTGGACAGGATAAGAATCATGGGTTAGTTTAAGGGTAAAGAGTTAGCAAGTTATATGCCTGGGCCTTAGGCTGATCAGCATAAAATTAATGTAAGCTTCTGTGTGTCTCTGTGGGTCTGTGGATCTGTGGGTCTAAGCCTTGAGGCTAGGTCCAAAAGTTCGGGTCAGAATCCTCTAACTACACTCAGGCTTATTACTAACTAGCTTTTACATTAAATTAAACAATATATCTATTTATGCTTGACCATGTGGCTTGGTACTTTTTCTCAGTACAGCATTTTCATCCTGCTTCCTCTGCATCTGGCTGGTAACTCTCTGCTCTACCCTTCCTCTTCCTAGAATTCTCCTAGTCTGGTCAGCCCACCTATACTTTCTGTCTGGCTACTGGCCAATCAGTGTTTTGTTAAACTAATTCAAGTGACAATTTTTTACAGTGTACAAGAACATTATCCCATGGCACCGTACTTAAGACCAGGTTCTGCATCCGATCCAGTTTGTTTTTCTAAACCCAGATCTCTGATTATGTTTTAATCAGCATCCAACAAAACAGATGTATCATCCCATTTTGTGCTGATATAATACCTTTAATAATGTAGTTTCTGAGCACTATATTGGTTTTTATGTTGATTCACAGTGTCATATAGTCATTGTAGACTTACAGTGTTACTGGAATTATTATCCCTTCTTTTGGAGGGCTATAAACTCAAGTCTGCTCATGTGCAGCTTGTCTTTGGAAACAGTAGTGTCTCTGCCTTCAGGGCTGGTCCCCATCCCGCCTGTTCTGCAGTTTTGCTCAGCTTCTTCAACACAAAGCTGACTCTCTGTGCTTCTTGTGGCTCACTCTGGCTTTCCATGTGAATATAATTGGAATTTCACAGTCATCAGTTTTTTAAATGATTTTCTGAGCTTTGGAAGATGTGAGGGAGTCACAAAATATTGTCAGACCATTTTCTGAAAAACTCCCGGCAGAAATAAACCTGCTTTCTATTGGCCTTTTGGAGGCATTTGATAAGCTCCTACTGTGTGTGTTGATGTGGGGGCTGTGCTCAGCACTGAAGGAGGAGGGGAGGGCATAGGAGCCACAGCTGGGCTCCACCCTTGGGGGTGAGATTTGGGTGAGCATGTATGCTTCTAGAAGTTCAGAGCAAAGCCAATGGTTCATCCAAGGGAGTTGAGTCAAGTCTGAGGGGAAGTGCAATTGTGAAGGCAGGTGGGCTCTTCTGCTTCCTCTGTCTGGAAAGCACTGCTTAGTGTGTCTTGGCACCATGCGGAGCTATTTTCAAGGCACTGGAATGGTTGCAGGAACATTCTGCCAGGACCTGTCTGATATTTGAGTCTGGCTGTTGGCTTTAAGTCCAGCCCTGCTTTCTTCTCCTTGTGGTTCTGCTGCTCTGGTGGCCATACCTCCGTATGGTCTGGACAGATCCCCTATGAGCTCCATGGCTCTCCCAGTGATTCCAGCTGTGCTGAGATCTTCCTAGGATGTGCCTCTCTGTTGCAGACACCCTTTCAGCTCCTTTTGGACAGTTCCACAACCCTTTGTTTCTGGGCTCTCCTGACTCCTGTGGACCTGCACTGTGCCACTTTGGTGATTAAAGCTGATTCCAGAGCCTGAAGCAACCAAGTGATAATGCTGACGTTGTAGGAGGCCAGTCACGGTCATACCATGTGTCCCAGATAAGAAGTGAGGAGTCTGTGTGTCACCTCTGTGGTGTGTTCTCCTAGACCTTCAGTCCCAAACTCTGGCTGAGAAAAATGCCAGATTAACTTAGAGATTCTGAGAAATGTCCTTTAATCAATGTCACTGCAGCTCTGCTGAAGGACTCGGGTCATGACTGTGAGAAATGGCCACAGATTAATAGAGGCCAGGAGATGTGACGATGAGATGCCACAGCGATGCTGGGTTACAGTCTGAGCAGAAAAGGACATTCGTGGAGAGTTGGGGATAAATCACTCACACCATATCCGTAGTTAACAGTATTACACTATAGAGTCATTACTGTTATTATTGTTATTGTTTGAGACAGGGTCTCATGTAACCCAGGGTAGCCTCAAACTTGCTGTATAACTGAGGATGATCTTGACTCCTGATCCCCTTGCCGAGACCCCTCAGATTCTGGCATGTGTCTGCATAACCAGTTTTATCTAAAGCTGGGCTCTAACACAGGGCTTCATGCATGCTAGGCAAGCATTCTTTCAGCTGAGATACATCTCTAGCCCCTATTATTATGATTGTCTCAATGTATCGTGAAGTCCAGGACTCACTATGTAGCTGAGGCTGGCCTCAGACTGTAGATTCTCCTTCTTTAACCTTTCATGTTTTGGGATGACAGGCAATCATTCCTGTAACTGCTTATTCCTTTAATTTTATTTCTTTTGGGCTTCAGAGATGGCTCAGTACTCAGTGTTGCTGAATACCTGGGTTCAGTCTCTAGTACTCACATGGTAGTTCACAACTGTCTGTAACTCCAGTTCCAGGGGATCTGACACCATCTTTTGGCCTCTGCCAGGACCAGACGTGTACATGGTCCACATGTATACACACTGTCATACACATAAAGTGAAAAAATTGTTTGTGTGTGTTTGGATGTGTACATTGCCATGGTGTGCCTGTGAAAGTTAGGGGACAGTTTGAAGGAACTGGTTCTTTCCATCATGTGGGGACTGGGCATCAAACTCAGTTCATGAAGCTTGGCTGCAAATGCTTATATCTGCTGAGCCATCACAATCCAGCTTACTTTTAAAACTCAATGACTGAACATGAGTAGAAGGGCATGGTCCCAGGAGAAGCAGGGTGAAGGTCTGCCACATTTGCACCTTGTCCATCATCTGGAATTATTCCAAAAAGAAAAGGCTGGCAGGATGGTTCAGTGAGTAAACACTCTTGCTGAAGAAGAACATGGTCCCAGGAGCCCATGGTGGAGAGTAAAGAAACTCCTTGAAGTTATTCTCTGACCTCCACGGGAACATGGAGGCACTGGTGCCCCTTCCATAATAGGATAATTATCAAGAAAAAAATTGTTCCAAAGTAAGACGTTGAAAAATAAGAGCAAACGTTAGGGGTATGGCCTCAAATCTGCCACTCTACTACTAGCTATCTGGTTATGAGCATGACGTGATTCTCAAACTTCTGAGCCTCGGTTTCCCTATTTGAAGAACAAGATTAATAACAGTGCCAGCCTCAGTGAGTGACTCATGCACCTCCCCTGAACCGAATCTACCAGAAGCGGGCCCACAGGAAGCAGTCTATAAATTTAGCTGGTGTTATTGTTATTAATGAAGGAGGAAGTGCAGCTTCTAAAAGCTGGGAGGACTGAGGAATCCTTGGGGTGACAGAATTCAATAAACTCTGAATAATTCAATGGAATTCAATTAAATAAATGTCTATGGATTTCACTTGTGGACCAGTGGTATCCTGTGATCTAGGGAGAGAAACTGGGACTCAGGTGTGTGTCCAGGAGACAGAGGTGCAGAAGATGAGGGTGTGGAGGAACATAGGGTTGGTTTAAGGCATGACCAGGTGGCTGTGAGGTCACATGCGGGGCTCAGCTGGGTCTGGGGTTGATAAAGATTACTGAAGGGATTCAGGCTGTAGAAGGCCTTGAAGTTTTTCTTCTTTTAGACTGGGCTTTGGCTTACAAATCATGGATCTCCAGGGATGGAATGGGAATCCAGCTGCCCTCACTCTGTTCTTGGTGCTTCACTTGCATGATCACACATTCTCGCCACAGCTCTGCACAGGGCTGGAGAATCTTGGTATCCACGGATTGTGTGCAGCTGCCATGGGACTGTCTTCTTGGTGGGATGTGGCCCGTACCATCTTGAAATCAGAATGGCTGGGAGTTTTGGAGGGAAGGTTACCAGATCCTCACCTGAGACTCTACCCACTCACTCCTTCCTAAAGTCCATTCCCAGTTGTGTGTAACTCCAGAATGTGGGTTCCAGCTTCAGGTAGTTTTAGGAAGACCTAGCAGGCATGGCCAACATTTTGACATTGTGACATGTATGTTGTCATTTACCCAGTTCATGCAAAAAACCGCCCCCCAAAACAAAAACACCAAAACCCTACACAACAGAGTTAGAAAAATAATGTTCCTCAAAAATGCTTTACATAAGCTTAGGATTTTGTGTTGGGCTGTTTTCATACGTGTCTCCAGGCCAGGTGTAGATCCCAGGCAATGTGTTGGACACACTTATCAGAATATGCGGAGTGTGAAAGGCTAACTGGAGCAGGTACTCTATCTATGCAACTTTCTGGGGTCCACACTCTCGTTGAGGTTGGACTTTGCAGTGATGCAGCTGTTCTGTGTCCATACTCCTGTGAGTAACTCCAGGAAACTCACTGCTTCTCCAAGCTAGACTCAGGTGCATTCATTCCCTTGGTCTTTAGTTGTTGCCCTATCTGAGGTACAAAGCTCCCTAGGAAGTCACACAACAGCAGAAGCTCACAGAATCACAGAACATTGGTTGGGTTGGCAGAATGTGGGTTCCAGCTCAGGCTGCTGACTCTGCGTGGGGTATGGCATAGGAACAAAAGCACTAGAGGCTGAAGGTCTGTGTGCCACAGCATGCTGCACTGAGGGAACCAAACCTTGGAGTGTGACCTGGTGTCCTCTATAGTCTAAGGAGGGAAGTGACTGGGGAGGTGTGTGGGATGTGGGATGGAGGGCTCTGCTGTTAGTCCTGGCATCCAGGTGACATGGCTGCCTAGCATGTTGGGTGGAGGCTCTGGAGGAGGGCATTGCTGACATCCCCAGGCCCCACTGCAAAAGGGACATTGAAGGTCCATACTGCAGGGCCAGGAGAGGATCCTAAAGGATGGAAATACCTTCCCAGAGCTGTCACCAGGAACTGGAGGGGATCATGGAAAGGCAGGACTGCCATCTTTACTGTTGTCTCTGGTCATTTCTGTTGCCTGCTTATTTCTCAGAGCCAGGATTGCTTGTGCAGTCAGCTCCCCCCCTCCACTCTCTCTGTCTCTCTCTCACGTGTGTGTGTGTGTGTGTGTGTGTGTGTGGTACTGAGGTGAATACAGGCCCTCACATATGTTAGGCGTTAGCCCTACCACTGAACTACACCCCTAGCCCTCTTCTTTATTTTTAAATTTAGAACCAGGATCTCATCTCATGTTCAGGGTTGACCTTGAATATCACTCCTCTTGTATCAGATGCCTGGGCAGCTGGCATCACAGGTGTGCACCAGCCAGTACCCTTGAACCTCTGTCTGGTCTCTGTACAAGACCACAGAGGTTCCTTCCCCTGTCTGCTGAGACCCTGGAGATGAGGGTCAGGAGCAGAGGGGCTGAGTCCACTCCCCCAGGATTTGTCCTGCTCTTGGAGGGTGGGGCTGCTGACCTGTCTCCTAACTACTCGCTGCTTCCATGGACCCATGTCACCTGTAGGAATCTGGGAGCACCAAGTCCTGGGTAAGGAGTCATCCTGGACTGGGCTTCTGTGACTGAGTACTGCATTCTCCAGGTAGGGGTGACAATGCTAACTGACTATCAGGAACGGGCTTAAAACTGGAATTTTCTGCCCTCCAAGCTATTGGTTGCCTCTTGTTATTACAACACAGGAGCTGTTTCTGCTTTGAGGATGCTGACTGTGTAGCCTGGGGAGATGGCATCAGGTACCAATGGAGAACACTGGTTGGAAGTATCAGTACAGGGCATTGTCACCAGCGCTGCACACCCCTCTCCATGAGACTTTGGTTTCAATCCCAATCTTTTTGCAGAGTCCTGGGAACTGGTGGGAGTGATTTGGCTCTGACTTCTCTGCCTCATTGGGCTTTAGTTTTCTCTGCTTCAGGCGATGCCTCCCACTTGATGGAGAGACCAAGTGCTGGGACAGTCCTGGAGAAAGTTCTAGAACCTGACCTATTCCAGTACATGTCAGCCTATGGGCAGAAAAGCAGGCACTTCCTATCAATCCTTGACTGTAAGAACGGCTTTTGGAGGTCTCCCTTTTACAATATGGTTTTCGGGCCCGTCCAGTCAGAGGTTCAGACCCACAGACCTGCAACCCCAGACCCCTTAGTTGCCCATTACTGCTTAGGCTCCCAAAAATGACTCATACACACACTTATATTAGCTTTATGCTGATTGGCCTATGGCTTAGGCACATTGCTAGTTAGCTCTTTCATCTTAACTCATTTCCGTTAATCTGTCCTGCCACGTGGCCCGTGGCTCACCTGTGTTCCTTACATGTTGCTCCTTTGGGCACCTGGCTCAATCTGATCTGACTCTGCCCTTCTCCTACCTATGCTCTGATTTCCCCTCCTACTTTTTCTATGGTGCCTGTCATGGGCCAAAACAGCTCCTTTATTTAAAGATTGATATTCATAGCATACAAAAAGACATTCCCACATCATTTCCCCCTTTCTGTCTAATCAAAAAGGAAAGTTTCAATTTTAACACAGAAAAATTACATATAATAAAATAGCTATCAAGCAAGAATTACAGTAACAATATCTAGTCTATTTGTATTTAGCAAAATTAAAGAAAATACTCTACCATCTACCTTATCTTTGTGAATCTAGAGTTCTATATCCAATATACCTTTTAATATAACTAAAATAAACATCTATAACTATCTAATCTTCAAACTACATCAAAGACCACAGAAGGATATAATATTTACCCAAGTAAACAAGAACTGCAAGTAACTTCCAAAATCTAGAAATGACAGAGATGACACCTGTCTGCCTGGACAGTTACCCAAAGTTTCTTTACAACGTTTGGGCAGCCATCTTCAGCCTACAGGCCTAGAGTCTCTTTTCATTTCAGTGAATCAGGAAATCTGCTCTGTCCATTCTGGTATAGTTCATCAGTTGCTTCTCCTTGAGTCCTGAAGAATGTCTTGCAGTTTTCTCTGCAAAGCAGGAACCTGAATGACCATCTCAGATTATTCTGCCAAAGTTCAGAGGTCACCTTCCTATGGAACCTGCATGTCCAGTTTAAACAACCTACTGTCAAACAGTCAATACAAGAACAGGTTCTTGCTACAAAGAAAGTAGACTCCATATGGAGTTTCTTCGATGCTCATTTTTCTTTTGAAGTAGATTGGTGCTGCCAGGAGCAGATCTGTCTCACTGTCCAGAAAAGTCTAAGTTATTAAAATAATTTTAAATGCCATATTCTATAGGTCTTAGAAGTGATTGTAGATTACCTATCTAATTGAAATATATCTTTGTATACCTAAAAAATCCTAACTAACATTGCTCAGCCCTGAAACTGATGTGACCATCTCTTCCCATCAGAGAATTTTCAGGTGGTCTTGGTTGATGAAACCGTAAGAGCCTGGAAGCAATCCACAGGTTCTCATCTTCTGTGGAAACAAAAGCAGAACTTTTCCAAAGCAATATATCCTTAGACACAAATTTCAAAATCAAGTTATCTTTAAAATATATATTCTCTTTTAACTTAGCAGCCTTTGCAATCCATTATCTTTCTGCAGTTAGCTCATTAACAGTTAAAAAATTAAAAGAAAACACAATAATAACCACAATCCAGATTCTGTGTCTATTTTCCATCTTTATGTGGCTTATTATATTTTTATTACTCTATTTCTCTTTTTTAGGTACTTTTTATACCTTCTTTCTTTTCTCTCTGAAGACTGTGTACATTTTACACACATTATAACCCATTTACAGATTTTTTTCATCTAAATCTGTTTTATTGTGAATCCTTAATCATTTTCCAACCAGAAGAGCTTTTAAAATACTCATACTCTCTTAAAGAGCCACATAGTTTTTGCAGATAAAGCTGAATCAGTAAATTCTCTTAAAGGGGCTGCGTCTCTGTTCGCTGCCAGAAAACAGAGCAGACCCAAGAAAATGCTGCTACTAAGAAACCGTCTTTGTCTCTGTTTACTTTTTGTTCAATATAAATGTAAACCTTAAATCAGTCACATGATACTGAGTCTTCTGTGAGACTTCAGGAACCGGCCTGGTTGCAGCTTAAGCTCCCCGCTGCAAGCCACCACCATTTTGTTCTGTGGCTCATCCACCACACTTTCTCTATACAATGACCTACTTCTAAGACACAATTTTTAGAAATTGCTTTTGGCTCTCTTTCTGCTCTAGAGCTCTTTCTAATCTTTTTTCAGGTTTTATGTGGGTATTCACCCCATTTTGGGTGTTACAATATGGTTTTCGGGCCCTGTCTGGCCAGAGGTCCCAGATCCCTTAGTTGCCCACAGCTGCTTTGGCCCCCCAAATGACTCAGGCACTTATATTAGCTTCATGTTGTTTGGCCTATGGCTCAGGCACATTGCTAGCTACCTCATTCATCTTAACCCATTTCCATTTATCTGTCCTGCCACGTGGCCCGTGGCTCACCTGTGTTCCTTACATGTTGCTCCTTTGGGCACCTGGCTCAATCTGATCTGACTCTGCCCTTCTCCTACCTATGCTCTGATTTCCCCTCCTACTTTTTCTATGGTGCCTGTCATGGGCCAAAACAGCTCCTTTATTTAAAGATTGATATTCACAGCATACAGAAAGACATTCCCACATCATCTCCATTTCCCAGAAATCTTTTGTTTTGGATCTGCAGACTGCTCACTGGGGGTGGGGTGGGGTGAGAGTGGGGGTGCTCTTAGATCCCTGCCTTTGATACAACTCTATCCTTTGTTGAGAATCCTCCATTCATTGCATGAAGGTGGACACTGGCCATTGGTGCTGCTATTATCAGTGGACCATTTTTCTAGACACAGACAGCTGGCCCCATGGATATTCCATGTTTTCATTCTCCCTGTCCTTCCTGCAGGGCTCCAGAGCTGAGATGCTCAGCAGGCCCATGTCTCCTTCCTCTTTGGGTCCTGTTTCTGGCATCTCAGATGCTCTAGGAGCACCTGGTGTCCTGCTTGGGCATCACCACCCTCTGTTTTCTGTCAGAGTGTTCCTGTCAATCAAAACTAACTAATGCTTATAGTCAGCATGAGGAAAAATTGCCCTTTTCTTTAGGAAAACAAAAAACAAAACCACAAAACAGCCCACTTTCCTGCTCTCAGCTCTTCTTGCAGATTCCCCAGCCTTCAGGAAGGGGTGCCTTGAATTATTCAGCCTGCAGCTTGCCTCTCTGGAGAACAGAGCCTGGCAGCCACTTTAATCACTGGATAGGTTTCGAGTCAGTTATAATCAAGCCAAGTCCATGTGGGAAGGCGCTGCTGAGGCTAGAAAACAAAGTGGGCAGAGAGGGAGATCAGATGGGAGGGGAGGAGCGGCTGATTTTTGCCCAGCCTGTCCTTGGGGGTGACTCTGCTTTCAGCAAGGGGCTTCACTGCATCATTCTCTGACCTTTGCTAATGTCCCTGTCAAGATGGTGCATCTCTCTGCCCAGGCAATGGCAGACTGAGCGACAATGAGACTTCTGTCTAGTGGAGGCTGGGGAAAGTGATAGTCTTTTAAGAATCTTGAGTAGAAACGGGGGGGGGGGGATGATGCAGTTGGTAGGTGCTTGCTATGGAAGCCTGAAAATCCAAGTTCAGGGCCCCAGTGCCCGTTGTAAAAAGCTAGGTGTAATAGTGTGTGCCTGTGATTCCAACACTGATGTTGGAGATAGCTGCATCCCTAGAGTTTGGTCAGCGAACAAAATCTGTGAGTTCCAGGGTATCAAGAAACCCTGTCTCAAAAATAAGGTGGTGGTGGTAGAGGAAGATATTCACATCGACTTTTGTCCCCACATGCACATATGTGTACACAGATACATGTGATATGGACTGTTTTGGCCTATGGCAGAGTAGCTTAGAAGTAGGCAGGAAATCCAAGCATAGAAACAGGAGGAGGGTGGAGTCAGAAAAGGCATGATCCAGCCTGCCAAGGAGTAAGATGTAAAGGAACTCAGGTAAGCCACGAGCCACAGGGCAAAACAGATGAATAGAAACGGGTTAAGATGCAAGAGCTAGCTAGCAATAAGCCTGAGCCATAGGCTGAACAGTTTGCCATTAATATAAGCCTCTGTGTGTTTCTGTGGGACTGCATGTCAGTGGGTCTCGACCTTGGGTTAGACGGGTCAGAAATTTTATACTACACACACGAATAACACACACACACACACACACACGCACACGCACACGCACACGCACGCATGCACACACGCACGCACACGCATGCGCACAGTATGTGAGGTTGGAGAAAGGAATAGGTTTGTGTCCAGGGAGCCTCTTTTTCTCTGTAGTTCAACTGGGATGGGATGTGTCCAGCCAAGTGCTTCACATATGCAGAGTTTGCAGGGCTGTCTGGGACCAGAAGGGGAGGCAACAGGGAGAAAGGAGCCAGCAGAGGGCAATGTGAAGTTTGTGCCTACTTGGTTTCAGGGGAGGGTATTTTGAGTCCATTTATGTTTTCAAGTATATTGTGGGAGAGTGGGGGTGGTGAGGTGTGTATGAAGCACCAAGGAGGGGGTGTTAGGAGAAATCACTAAGACACAGGATGATCTAGGTCATTGACAGCATGGGACAGTGTGGGACAAATGATATCTGGGCACTGTACCCAGCTTATTAAGGCTGCTTCAGGATGTATAGAGCCAAGAATGTGTGGAGGATCTAGGCTATTTGTTCCATGGATAGAGTGAAGGTGACAGACAGGTCCCCACCTATAGCTGCAGGGGCACTGCTGTGACAGAGAAAGGCAGTGCAGAGCTTCCTCCATCTTGGGTTCTTGCTGAGGCCATTTTAAGTTTAAGTAGAATTTGATCTCCTTGATGGGAAGCCTTGTGGAAAATTACCTTACTATTCTAAGAACCCAAGGTCAAGACGCCCTAGAGAACTTAACTTGGCTTCTGTTGAACTGCTTGCTTGTGTAAAACCTCCCCTGTAGCTGTCAATCAAAATACTAAGATGTGGTTTTTGCCTTTAAAAATCCCTTACTCTAAATACTTTGGGCTACGATTAGGTTCCAAATACCCGAGTATAGTCCCAGCCAGTTGGAATAAAGACTTCCAATTGGCTCTGAACTGTGTCTGAGTGCTCATTTATGGGTTCCCCATAACACCATGACAGTGTGGGCCCCATATTGCTGGAGGGTATCAGGTGCTGTAGCAGAGGTTTGGCTTAATCCTGCTGATGTGATGTGTGGACAGCAGGAGTCAGGGTGGTGTCTGAGAGGGTACTTGGGGCACAAGAAGGATGTCTTAGGATAGAAAGTTTATTCAAAGAAGCAATAGAAGAAAATTCAATCTTAGAGGGCATATTCTGCAATATAGGAAAGTCACAAGTCAGGCTGGGCATGCTAGTGTATCCCTTTTATGAGACCTTGTGTCAAAAATTAATGATAATAACAAAGCAATTAAGCAAGACCAGTAGACATTAAATGGTTTCCTCCCCCAGCAATTCTTTTCTACTCAGATTCCGGGTGGGAAAGACCAAACCAAACAAAAAGCCTATATTTTTAGTGACTAATGTACTCTGCTCACATGACTACAGGGATGAGAGGAACTTTCTGTGAAATAATGTCAACCAGAAAATGTAAGAGACACTGTGGTCTCAACTTTTAAAAACACACAGGTACCATGAACATTAAAAGGGCCTGAAATAATGTCCTGGAATGTTAATAATGATATTGTCTGGGAGGTGAGATTAGGAGGCAGCTTTAGTTAGAGAAACTAATATTGTTTTAATATGTGTGTGTGCTCGTGTGTGTGTGTATGTCTATGATGTATGCATGTGTGCATGCGTGTGTGCATGTGAATGTCTATGGTGTGTGTTTGTGTGTCTATGGTGTGTGCATGTGTGTCTATGGTGTGTGCATGTGTGTCTATGGTGTGTGCATGTGTGTCTATGGTGTGTGCATGTGTGTCTATGGTGTGTGTATGTGTGTCTATGGTGTGTTTGTGCACACGCATGTGTGTGCATGTGTGTGCATGTGTGTATGTGTATGTATGTATGTATGAAAGAGAGGGTGGAGTATGGTGGTCACAGGACAACTTGCCCTCTTCTCCCTCTGCCATGGGTTCTAGAAATCAAACTCAGGTCACTAGTCTTGGCCCCAAGCTCCTTTATCGGCTGAACCATCTCCCTAGCCCTCAAATAATAATTTTTTAAGTTTTCTGTAAAAGTGTGTCCTTTGTCAGTGATGTCCCCAGAGGCTGTAAAAAGATATTTTATCCTTTTTTTATTCTATAAGTCTTTGGAGAACTGCAATGTATGGTAGAGGTGAGAGACACAGCAACAGAAACAGAAACGGATACAGGAAGATGTGTCTGTCGCAATAAGGAGAGGGGAAGGATTCCCGAACAGTGTACACACAATGTACACATGCTGACACTCTTCAGTAAGCGTGAGTACTGTGAAGTCTCTCTGAAAACAGGAAAAAGGGGGAAAGGAGGGAGGGACTGAACAGAAAAGGAGGCAGGAAGGCGGATCTTGAAATGGCCCAGCTGGCCTCAAGCTCTTGGAAATGCTCATGCCTCGGCCTCCCAGGTGCTGGGCTTGGCCCCTCTACCATCTCCCTCTTTGGGAGCCTCCTTAGGATGCCACCTCAGCACTTGCTGGAGACTGAGGTGTGACCCTTTCCAAATCCATTTACCTCTTTGTTTCTGGAAATTGCATTGGGAACCCCAAGTATCTATTTGCATATCACCAGGTGGGCCTTTTTTATTCGTCCTGGAAGTGTGTGTTTGTGAGATGCAGAGCACTGCTTGCTTTTAAAACTGATCTTTAAAACCTTGTTTACAATGACAGCCAGCACTAGGCAATTGTCAGGTCACAACCCGGAGAACAATTACCAGATCCCTGTAAATTTCCTGGCCTCCTTTTGTGCCAATTCTTGCAGATGACCTCTATAAACATCCCAAACGAGCAATGATTGGGGTCAGGGAGGGCTAATGTGATTTCCCCTAACAACACTTTCTTGTTTAAAATAAAGTAACTAAGAGAGAGTGTGCTTAATAGGAAAGTCTTCCTAACAACTTGAATTTAAGAGTTTTTTTTCTCTTTTCGAAAGAATAATTGTGGGAAAATCCTCAAAATTTTTTTTTTTTTTTTTAAGATTAATGGAAGCCTGGCTTTCCATCTGCCGAGTGTGGAGCTAATTTATTTAATCATTCTTCTGTTGCTGGACAGTCCAATTATTCCCCCTTTTCTTCAGGTATAAATAACAAGGCACCGCCTGGGACTTAGTGGCACTTTACAGACTCCTCACTGGGACACCTAGATTGTCTTCCGGGCTTGTCCAAAAGCCATCCGTGACATGGGAACAATTGTAAACATGTAGGTGGCTCCATGTATAATCTCACTGAACACATTATGAGATTTCTTTGGCTTTTTTGGGGGTCGGAGGGGGGATAACAAGATCTCATAGTTTTCCAGGGAGAATTCTGTAGATAATGACTCATCACAGTGTGATAAGGTTGGACATTCCTGGAGGGATCTGGAGACGAAGAACCAGGGAAGCGCCTCCATTTTTGAACCTCAAGTCTCAGTTTGAAACTTGCCTGAGTCCTGCTAAGGTACAAAGTACAAACAGGAGAGGTAGCCTAGGGGCTCTCTGATAGGAGTTAATTAATCCTGAATGTCCTGGTACCAGAGGTATCTTGGGGCCATTAGACAGCCAGGGAACGTCTCAGCCCAGGAGGTAGTCTAGGGAAATCTAGAAAGCCCCCCCCCCACGAGATAGTCAGAATTGTATCCATAGTAAGACCCCTAACTGATGTATAACCTTGTGGGTTTTGCCTTTAAAAACCCAGCTTGCAGAGGGGTGGGTACCTCCTCCTCCGGCCACTGCTACGCCTGTGCGTCAGACTGAGGTCCTTGTCGCAACTTGCGGTTTTTCAATAAACCTTGCTTTTGCATTTCAGAGAGTTTGAGCCTCTGGTGGTCTCTTTGGGAGACTCGCGACCAGGCCCAGCATTTAGGAGCTCGTCCAGGATCTCCAGTGACTCCCGAGACTCTGAACCGGCCGACTGGGTCGTTTACCTGGACTGTTTGTTGTCTTTGTCCCTCTCTTACTACCTGAAAGGTTGCTGGCAGCGTCTGAAAGGTTTTGGGTTCGCTTTGGTGGACACGCTTGTAAAAGCGAACCCCGAGGGGAGTGGGAGACGTCCCTTATCCTGGGCGAAGGTCTCGAGTTTGAGACCCCGCTGCTGGGGACCTGAGAAGGTCCTTGTCTGAACTCTGGGGACATGGAGACCCTACTGGGCCAACTCCATCCCATCTGTACGGTTTTTGGCGTTATCAAGTTGTCTAGGTTTCCTACCTTGACCTCTGATCGCCAAGACCTCTGAACCGCAGTACTCTGTTATTCTGTTATGGACCCTTGTTCTTCCGTTTTGTGGGAAGTGTTTCTGCTTTCTCCTTTGTGTGATAGGGCATTGGGCCTGTGCACGGTCCAAACAAAAGTTGTGTTTGTCTTGTTGGGAAGTTTTGTCTGTTTCTCGAGAAAGTTGTATATGCTTGTTTTATTAGAAAGTTTTGTGCTTTCTGATGTGTTCCTAACTTTTGTTAAAAGCATAAAGCTGAAACAGAAATGGTTTAAATATATATATTTTTGCTGTCTCTGTTGCTAATAGCAGCTGGTCACCACCCACAGCTGCTATGACTGCTTTATGGTCAGGAATCAGAATTTAGCAGGAGTTCAAATGTTTTTTGGTGTAGATAATGCTGACACAGTGATAGAAATTATTAAATATGGTTAAAATCTGTTCAAGTTAAAACTACTAACACTGTAAGTTGATAACTAGAAATCTATGCATGAGTAAATTTAAAAATAAGGCATGATTTTGCATTGCCTCCAATTTTAGTCAGTCGGCATGGCTGGGTTGTTGCCATCTTTGGTCAGTCACACATTTGACAACCATCTTTGCTGGGTTAATAACAACCTTTTGTCCCCTTTCGACTTGCCTTCCTCACCTATGTTGGAGGGTGGGGCTCCCATGACCTGCCCTGGGGCTAACACCAAGCCTGACAAAGGTTTGACTCCAAGGGCAGAGTCACTGCCTGTGGTTACCAGCCAAGGACACTGCTGCCTTGATCATTCAGATCCAATGGGTTATAAATATTTGTCATCTCTTAGAGAGGTTGGTTACAGATTGTTATTGCTTAATATTAAAAAACAACAACAAACCCCCCAAAACCCTACTGCTAGTTTCGGGCGCTTCATTTTGGTAGTGTGTTGCTATGGTGTTTCTGTTCTTTAAAATATTGTAGCCATACAATATCTCCTAGACCACTGAAGAAAACCACAAGAAACTCTTGGTGGAAGTTTTTGTGCTGTTCAGAAAATGAGAGAGAAGGCAGAAGGCTAGAGTAATAAAGAGAGAGAAAAGAGAAAAAATTGTCTGAAGTAAAGATGCCCAAAAAATCAGAGGGACAGACTAAAGGTATATAAAATGTTAACCAGCAAGGTTCATGGTGGGCATGGGTGGGCTGATACCAGATGGGCTCATGTCCACCAGGAAAACCTGTGTACAAGGAGCCACTGGCACCAAATCTTCTTCATGGACTCTACCCAAAGAACAGTGGACTTGTGTTGTCTCCCGAATAGTGCCATTCTGGGCCTTATGGCCCATCCTCTTCCCCAAAGGACTAAAACCTTATGTTAATAGGGGGAAAAAGGAAAAACATGTTTTCCTGCGCTACAAATCTCCTTATCGCTGCCACCTGCTGAGTGCTAGTCTTTTGGGATCCTCCAAGACCTTGGGTGTGCCCGGATGAGGGGGCAGGGTGTGAGAGAGTTAAGAAGGTAGTAGAGAGCTGGGACACAAGAGAGACACAGGGCAGAAGCGGGAGACAAGCATGGAGTAGAGAGTAGAGTCAGTGTGAGTACAATGGGCAGATGGAAACCAACATGGCGGGAAGCTAGAGGGAAAAAAGCTAGGCAAGATGCATGGCAGGAGAGAAGCATGGCAGGGGGAGAAACAGGTCTAAGATATAAGATGTACTAAATAAAGCTCAGGTCTCTCATTGTGATCCTGAATGATGGAACCTAAACTACTCCTGAGTGCAGATTATTTAACCTCGACACCCCTCGCCTGGACAAGACTCGGCCCCAAAAATCCGGACGCGGTAGACTTGGGAATGGGCGGGGTAACTCATTTGTTCCAGAGTGCCCCTACCCACTATTAGGCTGGGACCTTTTGTCAAAAATGAAAGTCAGATCCATTTCTCAGGTGAAGGGGCACAGTTGTTACATCGAAATGAGAAACCAGTACAGGTGTTGATGACAGCTAGCCTGTCTAAGGACTATAGATTCCATCAGAAGCCAGCAGCCCCTGAGCCAGAAATTTAGAAATGGTTGCAAAGGTTTCCCCCAGCATGGGCTGACACTGGGGTGTGGGACTAGCAAAGCACAGACCCCCGATATGTGTGGATGTGCACCCAGTCAAAGTCTGACAGTACCCCATGTCTCAAGAAGCGAAGAAGGGAATAACCCCTACATATGGAGATTATTAACCCTTAGGGTTCAGTCTGCCTGGAACACTCTACTGTTATCAGTCAGAAGTAAATAAAGGGGTGGTAGACATACACCCTACTGTGTCAAACCCTTATACCCAACTTACTATACTGCCTCTGGACCAACAATGGTACTCAGTCCTGAACCTAAAAGATGCCTTCTACAACCTGCCCCCTTCCCCAGCTTCAGATTTTTTTTTTAAACCTGGACCTTGAAGAGTGAGAGAACACACCTGTATCTCCATAGCTCTTTAGGAACTAACCTCACTACATCACTGCTACTGCCCAGCCATTGATTCCTGGCTGGCCAACCTATGTCACTTCAGCATGCCATATCAGCATTTGCTGATCATTTCCAGAGAGGAAGCAGGAACTCAGAGGTGTCACATGATAAGTTAGGTCACATAGCCAGGAAAGATTGGGGCCTCCTTCAAGAGCTGTGTGGATCCTTCCCTAGGAAGGAGTTTGCAGATGGGGTGGGGCAGGGAGGCACTGTTCATTCCAGAAGACACAGGTGGTTTTCCAGCTGTTTGTAGGGTCTGGGGACTGTTCTAGTCACTGCTGGTAGAATGGAACTAGCCTAATAATACACCATCGGTATAGACCATCTGGTACCACCAGGTGATGGACATCCCTTGACTGGACAGGCAGATGCCATGCCATCCCCTGACCATGCTTTGTATTTTAATCACCAGAGCTGGATTGGGTCCCCCACCCTTCTAGGAGACCCAGCCTCCAAAACTGCAGTCAGATAGATGCCTTTTCCAGGCAGCTCTTTCTTCCAAATGCTTCCGAAATATCCAATGGCCCCTTCACCCCCAGTCCACTGCTGGGGAGGTTTGCTCAAATTAAGAATTTGATCCATTCCTTCAGTCCTCCCGGGGTTCTGGAGAGCGGAGGAAAGGATGCCTTGTCTAATGTGCAGGTGCAGCTCTGCATTTGGAAGGAGATCTTGATAAGCTTCAGGAAAAAAAACATCCCCAGATGACCCTCAGTTCTTGGAGAGAAATACTAACATGTAAATGCTGAAGGGTCTGCCACCCCCACTAGAGGGTCAATGACAAAAGGAAGAACGTGTAGGGATGACGATGCATACGTGTGCATGCACACGCCTGCATGTGTGCACACACCTGTGTGATCTAGGGGAGGCTCTCTGTAGAGAGGGGATGGGATGCCACACAGGGAGCTTGTCTGGAGGTCTGGTATGCTGGGTGGCCACCTTTACAAGGACAGTCTGCTAGCTTTTCTAGGCTTGTCCCCTGTCTTGCCTTGTAGACATTGTAGGAGTTTTGTGCAGAGGACAGAGCTGGTGGAAAGGAGTGAAGGGCAGATTTTTTTTTCTCTCTCTGAAATGAAGTTGATCATTATTGGACACATGGAGAAAGTATTCATTCTTTTTAATATATGAGGTTTAATTTTTTAAATTGCATTTATATTTATTTTATGTGCATGTGTATTTTTATGTACATACGTGCATGCATACAGTGGTACATATGTGGCAGTCAGAGGACACTTGTGGGAGCAGCTTCTCTCTTGTCCTGGGGAACCCGAGTTCTGGACTCACAGGCCTGTACCCCCATGTCTGTGCATCTTGCCTTGTTAGGATTTTCATTTCTCATTGCAGGGAGCTGAGTGTTGTCTTTGCTGAGGGACAATAGTTTTTTGTTTTTTGTTTTTTTTTTTTACATTTATGTCTCGGTCATATTTTATTAGACAGATATTTATTGAGTACTGTTTTTGCCCTGGAGAGTTCACCACTTGTGCTGGGGATATAGATCAGTGGTTAGAGCCCTTGCCTAGCATGTACAAGGCACTGGATTTTATCCTCAGCACTGTAAAGGGGAAAAAAAATCTTGCAGATTAGCAAGCAAACAAAGCAAAAAAAAAAAAAAAAGAAAAAAAAAAAAAAAAAAAAAAAGAAAAAAAATGAAAATAAGAAAAAAAGAGCATAACTGTTGAAATAAAAACCCCATACAGAACTTGAGATGATACAGGAAGGAGGGGGCATTTGAAAAGGGTATTGAAGATGGGGTAGGAGTTTGTTTGATGGGAAAAGCTATAGTATGGGCAGATATATAGTATTGAGCATATAACTAGAATAGAGGAAGCAGAGTCATAGGAGAGAAGAAATGGGCTGCAGTAGAACTGGAGCAGTCATCTCTGGCTACCTGGGAGGGGACACAGATGCCATGCTTGGGAGTTTGAATGCTATCATACAAGTGACAAGAGGCCCTGAGGGTTTTTTCTCTGGAAAAGGGACATGGCAGATTGACGTGGCTTGTGTTTATTTGTGTGCACACCATGTCCTATGGCCTCCCACATTGTGTTCATCTGTCTCCCTGGCACATACCAGCTTTGACAGAACTGTGGACTGGATTGAGAATCAGGTCCCTGCCCTGCCTGGGGCTGGTCGGTGTGGGCTGAAAATATGATGTGGTTATGAACACATGGATTCTGGAGGTCAGGAAACTATTCTAGTATAAAAGATGATCATGAGCATGGAACTCTCTAGAGGTCTAGGCTTCATGTGGGACCATCTCAGCTCTGATGGTGTCTGTTGCTTTGTTCCTTGCTTTCTTAGGGACGCAATTGTCTGCCCAGCATCATCTGCTCTGGAGCAGCCTTGATGGGAGTGAGCACCATCCATATTCTCACAGATTCAAGAAGGCCGCGTGGGGAACTGGGAAAATGGCTCTGTGGATAACATTTGCTGTGTAAGCATGAGGACCAGCATCCACGTAAAAAGTCAGCTGTGGCCACACACACTTCTAGCTCCAGTGCTGTGGAAGACAGAGACTATAGAGAATCACAAAGGCCTAGGTCTGGCATCCAGGGTCAAACAGAGAGAGAGAGAGAGAGAGAGAGAGAGAGAGAGAGAGAGAGAGAGAGTTTTTCTTAAGTCTCTTGAGCAAAAATTTTCTGACAAATAGGGTCCTTTCCCTTGGTTGTGAACTCAATTGATTTTCCCTCGGTCAAAATCCCTCAGGCATTACCAGCTGCCTAATGGTCACCAGAGGGCCGCAAGGGGTACCAGTTGTTAGTGGGATGCCCATGTCACTAGCTCACTTGCCACAGAAGCAGGATTCTGCTAGCTGCAGTGTGAGCTGACTCTCTTGAGGTCCCACCAGGTTCTGTGCTGCCTGTTCACAGGGAAGTCAGTGAAATCCTGAGGCTGAGGAGTGACTGGGAGTAACATTAGCAATGAGAAATGGCACTTGCTTTGCACAGAGGCCCTGGTCCCCAAGAGTCACGCCAAAGCTTGGCTCACAACCTCCACTGTTAGTTCCCGTTAGGGGTCTTAAAGGACCATTTGTGGATGGCTTGACCCTAGCGACTGGAGCTGTTTTCCATATGTGGCTTTCTCTGAGGATGCAGGGACATCTGCTGTCTACAAGGGGATGAGTGCAGGGTGGGAGGGCATCTGAGAGCTGATCACCAACCACAGGAGGGTGGCTTGTGACCTGGAGGTATGATAATGGTCAGATGTCAGTGGAGACTGAGCTGGAGGTGGAGCACAGGGCTAAAAGATGATAGTTAGGATCCTGAGCCACAGATCCCTCATCAGGGCTGGGAGGGAACACTAGAGTGTCCTCCCCATCCCCAAAGGAGCAACCCCCTACTTCATGGAACATAGGGGTAGCCTGAAGTTTTTTGACCCATCTGGGCCCACAGTCCGAACAAATCTCTCCCACCTGTGGTCTACAGCCACTTATAAAATAATTATTCAGAGGCTTATTTTAATTACAAACTGTCTGGCCCATGGCTCAGGCTCATTATCAAGTAGCTCTTATAACTTAACTCAACCCATTGCTATTAATCTGTATTGCCACACGGCTCTGTGGTTTACCTGTCTCCCATTACATCTTGCTCTCTTTGACCCTGCCCTTCTTCTCCTTTATCTCTGCTTGGATCTCCCTCCTGTCTCTAAGCTGCCTTCCATAGGCCAAAGCAGCTTCTTTATTAACAAATGGTAATAAAGCATAATCACAGTGTACAGGAAGATAGACCATATCACATGGGCTCAATTCACTCTTGTCTCCATCTTCTGGTTTAGCTCCCCCCTCCTTCTCCGCTTCCATCTTTTCTTTAACACGGAAACAGGGTTACTATTTTTCTAAATATACAAATCCATGCTGCTTGTAAAAAACCATACAAAAGTTTAAAAACAAGTATTAAGTAGTTTATGACTCCCACATCTCAGAAAAAGATCCCATGATCATTGGTGGAAGCCCTCAGACCTTTCTCACCTGCAGGAGGGACCCAGGTTTGAAGCCTGACTTCCACCCAGACAGCCCATGCTCTGCAGTGCATCCCTCCCTCATCTGTCTGTGATCTCCCAGACACCTTGGGGGCTGCACTGACATCTTTGGGCTGTACTGATATTTATTGCTTATTTATTCTCACTGAGACATTTTCTCCTCTGAGGCACAGCTGAGTACCTCCAGGCTCTGAGTATGACTACTCTCATGCTGTCCAGTCTCTCTGCTCCATCCCTGGACAGAGAATCCAAATTCTAGACAGATAGAGAAAGATTCAGCATTCTTTAAGTAGGGTGTGTATGAGGGGGGTGAAGATGAACACATTCACCTTCGTAGGAGGTCTGTCCCTTACTGGGGGGACCCTGAAAGGCACTGTTATATAGGTAGCAGTTCTAAGCTCATGACAATGGCCAGAGCTATTTGGATAACTGGACACTAGAGCTGAAACAAACCCCTAACTCCTGAGAGGAGACACCAGACCTCTATCCAGGCATTTAATCCTGCATTCTTGTCCACCTGAGTGTCAGGCAGCAGATCCTGACTAGTGTTTAAAGGTCAGCCAGAAGACTCCCCTCACAGGTATCCCGTTGACCATGCATGCGGTCAGTGTGTCCCAAGGGAAGAACCTGGCCCTGAGGAGTTGTGGGAAGGGTCAGAGCCAAGGCTGAGCCCTTGGAGTCAGTGAGGAGCCACTGAGAGAGAGTCTGTCTGGGGACTTCAGGGCTGACAGAGAGGTGATGAGAAGGGAGGGCTGTTAGCTAACAGCAGACACTCTGGAGGCTGACATATAGGGGTGTGAGGGAGTGGAGGATAAGATAAAGGGGACAGACACAGACAATGCGGCGGGGACCTGCCACTCCCTTTACAACACTCCCCAGGAATGATGTCAGCAGATGACCAGTCTTGGCCTAATGATTTTCCCTTCACCGTAGTCACCTAGCCCTGAGATCTGGACCAACAGTCCCAAATAATCACACAAAGTCTTGTATTAAAGTCTTTCATGCTGTTTGACCCAAGGCTCAGACTTATTACTTGCTGATTTTTACTCTTAAACTAACTCATGATTATCCACATGGCTTAGTGGCTCAGTACCTTTTCTCAGAGCAGTATTCTCATCCTGCTTCCTTTGCATCTGCCTTCCTCTTCTCAGAATTTCCTTAGTCTGTTAATCCTGTCCAACTTCCTGTCTGCCTTCTAGCCAATCAGCATTTTATTAAACCAGTAGAAGGGACAACTATTTACAATGTACAAGAGCACAATCCCACATCATTTCCCCCTTTTTTCTTTTAAAAACAAAACTCTCAAATTTATTTTCCTGTGAATAGTTTTTTTCTTCACTATTATCTATAACAACTTTTAACCAACACTGTAAACAAAGACAAACATCCATAATCCATTTTTGGGGAATGTGGGCATAGACTATTTCCTTCATGGTAATCTTATGGGGATCCTGAAAAAATTCAAGATTATGGTCAAGTCCTGCCTGGAGTATTCTGTGAAGCTAGATCATCTCAGCCAGTCTCCTTAAAGCTGTTCTGATGCAGAACTCAGAAGAACCTGCAACAGAGGTACTCTGAAATGTTAGATCATCTGGGCCATCCATTCTCATTGAAGGTTTTTCAGAGGGTTCTTCATCAAACCTTATTTTTTTTTTTAAATCCAGAATGGATCCACAGCATCTCTTTCTTTTTTTTTGTAGAAATAAAAAGAAAACCTCTTATCCAAAGTAACGTATCTTTTGACTTCAGTTTTGAAGTCAAGGCATTTACAAAATATATAGGTTGGATTAATCCAGCAGCACTTACAATCAATGTCTCTTAGCAGCTCTTGCTCCTTAAAACAGCAATAAAACAAGTCAAAGACAGCATAATATACAGTATCCAGAACCTCTGTGTATTTTCTGTCTTTACATGGCACACATACACACACACATACACACACACACACTCACACACACACTCACACACACATACACACACATACACACACATACACACATACACACACATACATACACACACACTCACACACACACATACACACACACATACACACATACACACACACACACATACATACACACACACACATGTATTTACTTTATTTCTTTTTTTAAAGGACTTTCCCTATTCTTTTTCTCTTATTTTTTCTCCCAAGCCTGTGTATAATTTTAAACACACTGGAAACTGTTTAGTGTTTTTTTATGTTTTTGATCTGAATCTGTCCTATTGTGCTTCTGAGCACACCTTTAATCTAAGGCATGGCTAGGATTAAAGCCTTGGCTATGATGGCTTGCTCCACCCAGATCCTTGTTCTGTGAGAACTTAGCTTTATGAACCATGTTTACCACCCCAACTCTGGGGAATTTTTGGGTCCACACTGCCACCAAGTAGTGCTCAGCCACTCACTGCTCATAAACTCCACTCAAGTGTTTGGCAGCAGGGCCTCTTAAATGAGTCTTGAGGTTTTTTGATGCTAAGGCTGAGGCACAAAACCTCTTAAAGGAGCCATGCTTCTGTTCATTACCAGCAAACAGAGCCTTCCCAAGAAAATGCTGCTACCAAAAAGCCATGCTTGATTCTGTTCCCTTTTGTCTGTAAAAACAGAAACTTTAAATATGTCATATGCAGCTTGTGCTTATATCAAGGCTCCTGTGAAGAACTGGCCTTGTTGCAGCTTAAGCTGCATGCCACAAAACTGACATTTTATAGCTCAAGCTCTGTGCCACAGCCCACTTGAGAGACACAACTAGGAAGCTGTTTGGGACCTTATTCTGTGTTCTAGAACCTTTTAAAGATTTCTCAGGCTTTTTGTGGGTATACGTGCCCATGTTAAAATGGCATCTATAGTCAGAAGTTTTTGACTTAGCCCAGCTCTAAGATCTGGACCAGCAGTCTCTAATAATCACACAAAGTCTTATATTAATTACATGCTGTTTGACCTATAGCTCAGGCTTATTGCTTGCTGATTTTTACTCTAAACTAACCCACGATTAGCCGTGTCACTCAGTACCGTTTCTCAGAGCAGCATTCTCATCCCACCTCCTCTGCATCTCCCTGGCATCTCTGCTCTGCTCTTCCCCTTCCCAGAGTTTTCTTAGTCTGGTGGCCCCACCAACACTTCCTGTCTGCCTTCTGTCCAATCAGCATTTTATTGAACCAGTAGGAGGGACAAATATTTACAGTGTACCAGAGCATAATCCCACGGCACTTCCCCTTCCTCTCCTTCATTCCAGTCCTTCCTTCTCTTCACTTCCTCCCCCCTTTTCCTTTTCCTTTTTGAGATAGGATTTTGCTATTTACCCTAGACTGGTTTAGAACTCAAGATTCTTCCGCCTCAGCAATTGCATGCTGGGATGACACACCTGGCTGGATGTTTACCTTTCGATTATCATAGACTTGGGGGATTTATTGATCTTTCTGCCCACTCCCTCATTCCTAGGTCTGAGGAAATAGACCTAGAGAGGAAAGCAATGGACTCGAGGTCAAACAAGTCATTGCAGAAGCGAGGGTTATGGCCAGGGCACTGACACTGTGAGTCCCAAGATAGGTTTTAGCACACCAGGCTCATGAGCAGGTACAGTGACAACTGTGGGTTCCAGAGCTGAACTCAGCCACTGGCACTCTGGTTCCTGGTGTTTAATGGCTGTCCACCTTGGGCAAGTGCCCCCAACTCTGTAAGCCTATGTCTTTACCCTTCACAGGTAGGGGTCATAACAGTTTGATGATGAGGAAAGAGCAGGCTGAAGTTTGAAAGCTGCCTACTATGTGCCTGACTCATAATAGGTGCTTCATTAAGTTTGTATCCAGTCTGCAAATCTCATCTGTGAGGTCTCTAGCTTTCCATCTTGACTAAGAGCTTCTAACTTTTCTGAAAGAACCAAGTTTCCAGTTACTAAATCTGGACTGGAGTAGAAAAAAATTTCCCCTTCTCCTAGTTTCTACATTCTAACCTAAAATGGAGGAGACATCATCGAGGCCCTGGTACTGTCTGAAAATGAACCAAGACAACCCAGTGAAGCCCCTGCTATTTTCCTGGCTGGTTGGTGTCTTTGGACAGCTGCTTTCTCTGAAGATGACTACATGACCTCCAGGAAGCCTGGCAGGCCCTAGGGAGCTCCTGGTGGGGACATACCTGTCTGGAAAACAGAACTCTGAATCTGATATTTCGAAAACCCTCTGGGGCGCCCTGAAGCAGTTTGAAAGGCTCATTTAGGAGGGAAATTCTCTTTGCTATGTCTCTTTTTCAGCTCATTTTGGTTTAATTTCTCAGCTTGCTGCTAACTGTATACCTCTGCGATCTCTGCATCAGCTGCAGCTCAGTGTCGGAGGGACAGCACTTTTTTTTTTCCCTTTCTAACATTAAAAGTAAAACTTAAAAAAAATTTATTTTTATTATTTTTAATTATGTGCGTGTGCCTGTGTGTGGGCATATGCACAATAGTAAACAGGTACCTGGGAAGGCCAGAAGAGGGTGTCTGATCTCCTTGAAGTTGGAATTACAGGCCAGTGTGAGACTTGTCCAGCATAGATGTCAGGACTGAACTAGAGTCCTCTGGAAGAACAGCAAGTGCGCTTAACCACTGAGTCATTCCAGCCCTGAAAATAGAGCTTTTTACTGTTGTTTGGGCCACTGTACATCTGTTGTTCTTCCATAGGCCAATAGGGTTAGAGGACATTAGGGGTGTCTTAGAGCCTCTGGACTTATAGGTAATCATGAATAAACTTAATGGGTGAGGTTGACATTGGCAACTCTGTCTGCTTTGAGAAGTGATCTATACTTCATACAGAATAAAACTGACCCCTTTGGCCCATCCATTCCCAGCTTTTGCCCATGCCATTCCCACTTCCGGGATTTTTTTTTTCAGTCATAATTCTGTAGTTAGATCCTTTTTTGGGTAATGCTTGCTATTATAATGGTTTTTTATCATAAACATTATTTATAAATACTTAACATAACCTTATTTCCCTAACAGAGGCGTCCCCTCACCACCTTACTGAAATACCCTTTTCCCAGCTCTCTCCTCTCATCATGGCTTATTTTCTCTCCTAATACACATAGCTCATGTCATTGTCAATGGACTCATTTTCTGTATACTAGATGCTGAGATTTTGTCTTTTCTTTCTTTTCTCATTTTCTTTTTTTCTTTTTTAAAAACTATTTTGGGGGGATTTATTTGTGTGTGTGTACATGCAAGTGAGTATATACCACATGAGTGCAGTATCTTCAGAGGCCAGAAGAGGGTATTGTGTCTCCCTGGAGCTGAAGTTACAGGAGATCACTAGCTGCTCAATGCAGGTGTCCTTTGGAAAAACAGGAAGCCCTCTTATCTGCTGAACTGTCTCTCTAGCTCCCTTTACAATCATTATTCTTGGGGGGGGTGCTGAAGATGGAGCCCAGGGTTTTGTGCATATTAGATAAGCGTTTTGCCTGTGGGCTACACCACCAGCCCTATACTCTGAGACCTTTGAATGTAGGGATGGTCCCTGGTTTTGCCTTCATGATAGGCAGCATCCTAACATCAGGGGGCTGTGTTCCAGCCCAGTTGTCTCAAAGGGATTGTAAAGCCTGGGTCACTGCCTTCTACCTGGCTCTGTGGAGGAGCCCGGGATTCCTGGGGCCTGAGCTTCCTGGGCTCAAGTGGGGAAATGCTTGAGGCCTGGGGCTTTCTCAGCTTCCACTACCTAATCCCTGGCCCTGGAAATATGAGGAGGCAGTGGGTGACTTCTACTTTGCTATTTATGAAGCTCCGCGGTTGCTGTGTGAACTGCTATGACAGGAATCAGCTGATCAGGGACTGAGCATGAGAGTCCTTCCTTCCATCCACTGATCTTTGACGGCATGGCTGCGGGAGCAGGACTTCTGACTCATAGCTCTGCCTTTCCTTACCCACATTAATTTAATGAGGTCTCATCTTTATTGAGGACAGTGCCCCCAGGCTCTAGGCACTGAACTGTGTGGATTAACCCACTTAATTCTCCAGTGATCCTCAGAACTAGGTACAAAGAATATCTCCATTCACAGAGGAACAAACTGAAGCCCAGACCTATAAGGCACACATCTCATTGAGGATACAACTGGGATTTGAACCAAGGTAGCTCTGGCTGTGGAGCCCTTGGCTTTACCCCTGTGTTAGAGCCAGAAGAGCAAAGAACAAGCCCTCTTACAGTGATGGGATAGGACCCCTTTCCTGGTCTCATGCAGGATTTGGATTTTGTGATCCTCGTCTGGATTCCAATCTCGCCTCCCACTGACCATTTAGCCACTGACTCTAGAACCCTGCTGGACTCAGACCTGGAAGCCAGCGTAATTGCCTTGACAGCAGTAGGTACCAGGGAAGCAATAGGCCACTACATTCCCCGTGGCCACCCACCCTTTGTCCCTCTAATCTTTCTAGAAAGACCTGGAGGCCATGAGGCCAACCTCTCTGCTTTTCTGGGTCTGGGGAGTGGCAATGGATGACAGCAGCTTATTTAAGAGACACCAGAATGGCAGCTACCTGGGTGTAGGCCTCCAGACTTGAGCACCTGCTTGCTCAAGTATTTTGAGGCTGCCGGTTGCAGGGAACATTTTTAGGTATGTATCTCAAAACATCTTCTTTAGTACTGCCCCCCCTCACCAGCCCCATCTCTGGTCCTTGCCTCTGGTGGCTCAGAACACCTGGCAGTACCTTGCTGTGAAATGAGCTTGGAGCCAGAACACCTGGACAGACACTTTGGCTCAGATACCTGCTTGACAGCTGACTCAGGGCAAGCTGTCCCGTCTCCCTGCAACCCCGTTTCTCCATTTCGCAAATCATCTTCCTTTTCAAAGGGCTGTGGTGAAGAGTCTATGTTATAAAGTAAGTCAGCGCTTCTGGAAGTTTCCCACTAAAGCAAAACCCAACGCAGAAGAGAGTAAACAGGTGCCCCGGGGGGTTGGGGGTGTAACTTAAAACAGCCTGCCACAAGCTAGTCATTTATTTGAAGTCTTTCTGCAGCTTAAAAATTCATGGGAATTTTTGCATTCAGCTCCATAATGCATCTGCGTTGTTCCTTTTAATGTGAAGACAGTGTTTCAAGTTGCTCAACATCGGATAATTTTAATGCCAACAGGGCCGGTCATGTTTGTCCTATGGCTCAGATATTCTTTGGCACACCAATGAAAGTCCCCAGGGGTGTGTGTATCCAGTCTAAGAAAGATTGGTGTAAGTACAGTGCTCTGGAAAGAGCAGAACACACAACATAAAGGTCAGAGGGGTTGGATATGAGCCTTGGCAGTAATGGAAACACATCCATCAGATAGCAAGACATAGGGAAGGGCAGAAGAAGGAAGGGGAGGCAATGGGAATGAGAGTGGGGGTGTGGGGAATGTGAGCAGGGGAGTTTAAGCAGGGACCAAGGCTCTAGAATCCAGCTGTGAAGGCAACTTCTATTGGGTGATTCCAACTCAGTACCACTGATTCCTTTTGCTCGGGGTGGCCCCCGCCACTGTGTGTGAACTTTTCCCTCTAGCTCAAAGTCCTCTCTGCTTTTTTCTGAGACTTTTCTGAGCTATCAATGCTTGCTGGAAGCTTCTGCAGGCATCCTAGAATGCCTCAGATGGGTTTCCAGAGGGGCTCCATTGGGACCTGAGCCGTAGGCACAAACCTTAGTCATCTCCTCTCCGCTCTTCTTAAGTATCTTTTTTTTTTTTTTTTTTTTTTTTAAATTGCAAAGCTCCCATGCAGAAATGTGAGCTCTCCATGATATTACCAAATGTCGGAGAGCAAATATTTCCCAAAGACTGTGGAGGCGCGAGCAAACACCCTCTTTTCTTCTTCTGTTATTCCTGGGCGGAAGCAGATAATGAGTTACCCTTTCTACAATCAGTGTTCACTGGATTTTTGGCTACATTATTTGGAGCAAGTATAAACAGGGTGAGTTAAAGGCATGGATTATTGCAAAATAAAATTGGGATACACGAAGCTTAAAAGTCTTAATTTTAAACCACTCCTCACAATAGGCCAGAAATTTGATCCCCTGTAATTCTCCTCAAACAGCGTTTGCATTTTATTATTGAATATGTCTTCTCTCAGCCTGGAATGAGATTTGACACATGTTTTCGCATAAATATAATAAAAGATGCTTCCCAGTGAATATAGATTTAAGAAATAGTGTTTACTTATTTCTCTCAATTCAAAAGAGTGCCAACTGGATTTTTTGTTTGTTTCAGTAACTTTTTTTTTTTTTTTTTTTTTTTTTTAACACAAAGACTGCATATTCTTTCTTTTCACAGAGATCACAAGCCATTCAGGAGAGGGTTGTGGTTTTGCTTTTGTTTTTTTTTTTATTTCTCTCTAAGGACTGCAGACCGTACTGTGAATCTATCAGTCAGCAAAAAAGGCTCCCTGATGCTTTGCAGTGGGCCGTGGGCACGGCTGGCAGGCAACTGAGGTTCTGCTCAAGCAGCCAGTGGGTCTCTCCTGGGGGAAAGGTCTTATTAGAGCCCCAAAGATGGGGTCAAGCCAAAGTTGGAAGCTGGTAGGCTTCCATGGGTCGGTCCTCTTGGTGTTTACCTGCTCCTCTGGACACTCACAGAAATAATAGTCAGGTTGCTACCTTAGTTGCTTTTCTGTTGTGATGAAAATACAGGCACGGAAGCAACTTTAGGGAGGAAGCAACTTTAGGGAGAAAGGGCTGATTTTGGTTTATAATTCAGGTCGTGAAAGTCACAGTGGAGGGGGCTTGAGGGAGCTGGTCACATTGCATCTGCAGCCAGGGAGCAGAGAGCCAGGAGAGCTTTACTCAGCTAACTTTCACCTTTTTATGTAGTCCAGGACTCGCTGTAAGGAATGGTGCCACCCACAGTGGGAATAGTTCCTCCTCAACTAACCTAATCAAGATAAGCAGCCGAGGCATGCTCAGAAGTCTGTCTCCTTGGTGATCCTAGATTCTATCATGTTGGCAACACTCTCTATCACAGTCAGCTCTGGATGCACAGTGGATCTCTTGCAACAGGATGTAAAGAAACAGTGAAAGGCCAGAACCAAAATCTTTTCTGTCCCCCCTGGGCATGGGATGTTGCTTCTTTGAGGCTCAGTTTCCTCATCTACAAAATGGGATACTGGGTCTTACTTTGAAAGATTTGTGTAAATGTCTGTCTGAGGAAAGAGAAATGCATATATAAAAATCCTTGCCAGCTAGAAGTGGTTCAGACAGTGACACTCGGTTTGGTGGGGCTGGGCATTAGAGCCAATTCTGAGTGTCTTTTGTCTGGGGAGTAGTGCTGAGGATCAAACTCAGGACCTCACACATGTGCAATTGTCTTACCACTGAGCTATCTCTCCAAGTCCCCCAAATGCAGTGATTAAAAACTTAAAAGTTAAAGCTCCCAGAAAAGATTATCTTCAGACCAAATCAAATTGCTCAGATACTCAATATTTATGTTTTGAATTTTACCAAATTCAATTTTTTCCTCCCAAAGTCAGTTATTTGTCACGTGCTGGTTTCCTTTCTTGTGGGGCTGTTTCTGCTAGGGACCCTCCCACGCCTCTTTAAAACACTCTTCCTGCAATACACGATGACTACCACCAGGTGGCAATAGACTCCCAGGCCACTCCTGGGAGCCTAGCCATAGCAGAGGTATTCCGGTTCCTGGGAAACAGTTGAAAATGGATTTCTATTTATTAAACCAGTTCAATGAGATTAACCTACTTACCACCCCAACTTTAAGCATGGCAAGCGTCGCTGCAGCTAATGAGACAAAATACAAAGTGTTTGGTACACTCAATTATCTCTTCTTAAGTAATCCCTAAAGAACAGCTAATCCGTGCTCATTCCCCAGGGAAGGCTTCCTCTACGCTGCCCCCCGCTCCCCAGAGCTTCCTTCTGCTCCAATGCACAGGGGCTCATTCAGGCCTGCTTATGGTATCTGTGCTCCGTGGCAGCCCTAAACTGGGGATGCTCTCAGCCAGGGGAGGGGAAAGGTGGCAATCTGGAAATAGCAAGGGGTGTCAGACCCAAAAGGCAGAGTAATGGGGACTCCTCTGAGAAAGAACTGGGAAGAGGGATTGGGGAATCTGAAATCTTGGGGCTCCACCTAAAGAGGTTACAGTTTTGCAACGGTTACCAGGAGTCATGTGACCCGGCATTGGCAAGTATTTCTATTCTTTGTGTATGATAAATATATAGATTAAAATTATGTAAAAGCTATAACTTCAAATATTCTGGACAAGATTTGGCTGTGGAGAGTGTGAGGCTATGGAAGAGGGGGTAGGCAGGAAGAGGTTCAGCAGATAGGCAGGGCTGTGTTCACAAACTGTGAGAGCCCAGGGAGGGGACCCCAACTCTTGACAGATAAACCACTCAGTCATCATCCACTCCTGCCACACAGAGCTCTGTGCTGAGTGCTGGTGGTCTGTAGGTGTCAACAGCCCCCATCTCTGTGGATTGCTGTGCAGCCTAACTAGGAGACAATTGTGGTGCTCAGTGACATGAGAGTTTGGTTGTGGGCTTATAGAGCCCCACAGGAACAGGTGCTCAATTTCCTTGAGATTGTGGGTCAGAGAGGCCTTGCCCAAGGAAGTGGTGAAGTTTGGCCTAAGGTCTGAAGGTTAATAGTACTTTAATTTGCCCACTTGTCAGTTCATTCACTCTTTTTCTAGAGGTCACCTGGGTGCCCAGTGTGGGGGGGGGGCAGGGGGCTATCTCAGACAAGATTATGGGCCAGAGAAGAAGTTATTATTGGTAAGGATGGAATCCCAAGTGGTCAAGTTTGTAGACTCTCCTCCTGTGGAATGCACAGGTACAGAGGTGCCAAACTGGGCTATGTGTACCAGCTTCAGGAGAGGAGAGGCCTGGGAGGAGCCAGGAAGGGGCAAACAGCTGCATCAGACAGCAGTTAGGGAAAGATTATTTGGGTAGAGGATGGCACAGACACTTGGTTCCCCTGGCTAAGGGGGTTCCAACCTCCTTTTAAAGGCACGATTCTCCTGTTTTGGTTTATGGAGTATCTGGTTCTTAGGTCCCATTAAACGTTTTTGATTGCTTGTTGATTTTGAGACAAGGTCTCATGCATCCCAGGCTGGCTCTAAAGATGACCTTAAAAACTTCATTCTCCTGCCTCTGGAATAGAATGAATACGCTACCATGATCAGTTTGTTCTGGGGATAGAAACCAGGGCCTTGTGCATGCTAAGCCAACATCAACTCAACTACATCCCTGACCCATGCTGGGTGTGAGGCCTCAGGATGATGAGCGAGGCTCAAATGGAATTAAGAGCCAAAGCCCTCAAGCACAAAAAGCAATGCTCAGGGTCTAGGACTAAGGTGTGCAGGCCAGTTTTATGTCATCTCGACACAGCTGAAGCCACCTGAGAGGAAGAATCCTCAATGAAAAAAATGCTTCCATGGGACTGGGCTCTGGGCAAGCCTGTAGGGCATTTTCTTAATTAGTGACAAATGGGGGAGGGCTCAGCCCATTGTGGGTGGTGCCATCCCTAGGCTAGGGGCACTGGGTTTTGTAAGAAAGCACACTGAGCAAGCCAGTAAGCAGCCATCCTCCATGACCTCTGCATCAGCTCCTGCCTCCAGGTTCCTGCCCTGTGTGAGTTCCTGTCCTGACTTCCTTTGATGATGGACTACAATGTGGAAGTGTAAACCAAATAACCTTTTCCTCCCCAACTTGCCATAAAAACCCTAACTAGGACTGGGAGCATAGGGGTCAAGTTCACAGCTTCTCAGTGTCTGGTCAGTAGGGACAAAAGCCCCCAGGTCTGTTCCATATTCTATTCCTTCCAGAGAGGAGGAGCTATGTGGTTCTTACCTACAGCTTAGCTCTGAGCCTGGGCATCCTCATGTAAGACCTAGAAATGCTGGGTTTTCCTGATGGAGAGGGGTGATCAGCAGCATTGGGAGACTGGAGGCCAGCGTGTAGCCTGGCCCCCTGTTGGTGCTCAATACATCAGGGTTCCCTTCTGTTACCCCCTCTCCTTCTCAATCTGTGCTCACACCTGCCATTCCTAGGGCGCCTCACCTATGCTTAGGGCCATAGGACCTTGTTGGCATCTACTTCTCTCTACTCCTGTTTTCTCCAGGTCTCATCCTGGCCATGCATTCACACAGGCTTCTTTAAAAGAAGCCCCTAAATATTTGACAGAACACATAACAATGTATTTTCCAGCACATCCTCCCAGGAATTGAGAGAAGTAAGTTACTGTCAGCCCCAGCACTGAATCTTTAGGTGAGTGTCTGCTGCGTGAGACTTGGACTGGATGCTGGCTCTGAGACTCCCCCACTGTGTGACCTTGAACATGACAATACAAATGAGAACCCAACCACTTCACAGATGCCACTATTTTTATTTTGTGCAATGTTTTGTGAAAGGAATACAAAGATGAGGCTTTCTGGCTACTTTGCTACCCCCCCCCCACCTCGTTTAAGTGAAGGACTTGGCAATTTGCACCAATCTGGCTGTTTAATTAATTTGATGTGGGCTCCATCCATCAGTGAGCAAATACTGCTTCAGCTCAGTGGGCTTGAGACTACAGGGTTAGGGGTATAGGAGATGTTCTTTCTAGAACCTTCCTTCCAGGTGTCTCTTGGAGATCAGTCTCAGCTTCCATGGTGGGTCTTCTGCTCACTGGTTGAGGGACCCAGGGCATTTGGCTGCCCAGCCCTGACTCCCTTTCTTTGGGGAGGGCTTGACGTTATTATCATCAATGTAAAGGTTTCATAGGGGCCTCAGGAAATGGCAGGCTGTGGTGATGGCTATAAATGAGATCATGTGTGAATCACATGTAGAGAGACCTTATTCAGAGTAAGGGATCTACTGATTCATGGCAGCCATTTCTCACAATCATGGTAATGTCATAATCATGATAAAAATGTACACTGGGGGGGGGGCTAAAGAGGTTGCCCAGTGATTAAAGGAATATGCTCCTTTTGCCAAGGACCCAAGTCCAGTTTCACGTTAGACAGCTCACAATTGCCTATGTGTCCAGTTCCCAGGGATTTGACACCCACTTAGTCTCCAACTGCCCTGTGCTCAGGTGCACACTCCCATCAGACACATACACATCGTTAAAAAGAAAACAAATATTTAAACAATCATATATTAATGCTTTGCTGGCCACTGATACTGTCTCTCCGACGCTCAATTCCTAGCATGAAGTGAATCCGAGTAATCCTATACCTCTGGCGGTTGGGATCACAGCAGTAACAACTGAGGCATTGTAGGTCTGTGCTCAGCCCTCCATTCATCTTCCAGGAGGTCTTGAGGAATTGTGGGAGACCACACCCTGTCCCTCCTCAGCCATACTTGTGAGTCTTCAGTCATCCATGATTCTCCCTGACTGTGTTTCCGTGCATGGGAAATCATGCATGCCCCACAGCCAGACCTTTAACTCATATGTGCTTATGTTTACCTAAGTATGCATACATCCAGATTTCACAGGCTCAGGTGTAGTGGGATTCAGGCATTAGTTGGAGAAGCTTAGCGGCATATCTCTGGAGTATCAGGACCCAGAATGGGGCACGGTCAGGCTCCACTGAGACCTGGGATATACTGACTTCCATTTCTGTTTGTTTCTGAGTGGATCAGCGATTTGGTGTGGGACAGTTCCACTCTCCAAGAATTGTCTTAAGGTTCAATTTGTATTGTGAATGTTTATATACCCATCAATAAATATTAATCCTTCATATGCTATATTGCAAGTGAATATTTCTGCAATACTCAGGTGCTGTGCCCCTGCAAGGATATAGATATACACTCATATTAGGCCTCTTCCCAGCATCTGCCTTCCCACAGGTACCCATGCACACTGTCACAGTGAGGAATCTGAATACATCTCTGAGCCTCCACACACTCCAGATGCTACAGCTGCATGTTCTTGTTCTACCCAGGAACACAGGACCTACCCTTAGCCTTCTCAAGGACAGTCTCAGGAAGGTGAACCCCCACACTCTCCTAAGCTCACACCTCACAGAAATCCACCTGACTGCCTCTCTAAACACTCAGTCATCCCATCCACGCTGGCCGAGACTCTTGCTTGGGGGCTTCTAAGACAGGTTTTAGAAAACAGTCGCAGCTGTGATGGAGTGCTTCCTTCGGGCCTCCTCAACTTGTAACAGATTAAGGTGAACAGGCATTTGTCACAGGGAAGTGTACCCAGTTGTGCGGGAAAATGGACTTTTCCATGAGCGTGAGCGCTTGAACCTGTCACAGAGGGGAGAGTCTGTGTTATTGCAGCCTGTCGCCCATTTGGGGCTTATCTGCTGTGGCAGGCATCACCTCCGACTGAAAGGATCCCATTAGGGTAAGTAATGGCTTAATCACAGCCAGTTTGTAATGGAGATGACCTCTCCAGTCCCACTAGCTCCTCCACTACTAACAGCACCAGCCTTCTTCTCCCAGAGAAAGGTTCATGGGCCACCAGGACAGCATCAGACAGTGTGGGAGAGGCTGCAGTGAGCAGGAGCCAGGGCAAGGGAAGCCTGAGGAAGGAGGGTCCACATACATCCCTGCCTAACCATTCTGTATGGTAGGAAACCTAAGGCTGGAGAAGGCGGGAAGTCACCATACCTTCACATAGCCTTGACTTCTGATGGAATAAAAAGCAAACCTTCCATTCTCCCCCCCCCCCCCCCCCCGTGTGTGTGTGTGTGTGTGTGTGTGTGTGTGTGTCTGTCTGTCTGTCTGTCTGTCTGTCTGTAGAAGTGGTATTTGGGTTTCCCAATTTTCACATCATGCCAGCTCTGGCATTAGCTCATCAATGTCCTTATGGTTCACCAGAGGAGTGAAGGACCAAGGTCACGTAACAGGCCAGAGACAGTGCTGGGTCCTGACCTCCTAGCATGGGGACCTCTCAACTCAGCGCACATGCCTTTCTGTCCATAAATATTCCCAACAGCCCTTGCTGCCCTCTTTTCTAAGCAAACTGTGGCCAAGCTTCCTCTACTGCTTGTCCCTCAGCAAGCAGGGGTGCTGTGTGTGTTTGTGTGTTTGTGTGTTTGTGTGTTTGTGTGTTTGTGTGTGTTTGCGTGTGTGTTTGCGTGTGTGATTGTGTGTGTGTGTGTGTGTGTGTTTGTGTTTGTGTGCTCCTGGGAGAGGCAAAGGTATTTCAGCTTCAGCTCAAGGTTGGAAGTTCCTTGGTGAGAGCAGGAATTCTGTCTGCTGCTGTCCAGCCCTTGTGTCCCTGTGACTGACTTGGGGATCCTGGGTTCTGAGTTAATGACACTCTTCTCTTTCCTCCATGCTGCCTTGAGCCTACTCCTGGGCCTGGGAGGGACAATGGAAGCTTAGAAGTAACTAGAAAGTTCTTCTCTGCCTTCCCGTTTCTTTAGCATGGACTCCAGGAAAGATGATGGCTCTTAAAACGCTTAGGGATTGGAGTCCTGGTTCACCATCAGCTAGCAGGGTGGCCTCAGCCAGATCTGAACCTGCCAGTGCTTGGAGATTCCTCACGTGCACATGGCCACTCTGCTGCCCATCACTGAGAGGGAAGATGGCCTTTCGGTGAAGGGTGTTAGAGAGGTTGGCACTCAGAGGCCAAACACTCTTAGCAGACCTTAGAGGTAGGTCTCAGGATCCTGTTAATGCCTTCTGGCTAGAAAGTGGGACTCAGACCCAGACCCAGGCTGCTGTGTGACTGTGTGTGTCTGTGTTTGTAGTTACTATGGCACTGGGTTCTAACTTGGGGCAGGAACTGGAGCCACGCGGACAGGCATTGAGCCTGTTCCCCTTTAGGGAGGCCTCAAGGAGGGCATTGGTGAGAGGCCTTGGCTCTGGGGAAACTCACTAAAGAGGGCAGCAGAGAGCTGGGGCGGGAAAGCTTAGCAATGATGGGGTTCTGCAGGGCATGCTGAGAATGCTGGGTTTTGCAATATGGCCTCTGTCACTATGCTTAGTGGCAAGACTTCCTGTGATGAGGATGCTGCCTGTTACAATAGGGAAGGAAGTAAAGCTGTGGGTTTTAATTACTCAGCAGTATGCATTCCATGAACATTTATTAAGTGTGTGTGTATCAAGCCTGGACCAACCCACCCCTGGATTTTACTCACCTGATCATATTTACCTAGCAGATAAGCACTCACTGCCCATTGTAGGCAGGGCAGGCATTAAGGATTCTGTGGTAAGCAAGACATTGTGGTTGACCCAGAAGACAAATCTCAGTGGCATCCTGGAATATGCTCACAGAGGCCATACTCTGGCTCAGCTGGTTTATCCCTTCACATTATGACAATGATATGTCTACAAAGAAGCATCCTGGTGATGGTGGTAGTTTCCATGAGGAGGAGGAAGAGGTCCAGAGAGCGTCCTTCATTTGCCTGAGGCTGCACAGCTGGGAGGAGAAGCTGCTGAGCCCAAACCCAGATCCGTAGAAGCCTGTGAATTACTCAGCAGGGCTCCTATGTCTTCTCTGCTGGAAATGCCCTGCAGATCTGGGGTCACACTGGAGTGTGGGGTGCGGAGCAGTGTGCACCCCTGTTCTCTCTGCCCTGAGGTTGCTTTCTGGCTTTTATCTCTCCTACCTCCACTCTCCCAGCTGCCCCAGCCCCCCAGTGTCTGGGCCTTGCCTCCTCTGCATTTGGGGAGAGCGTATTCTCATGCTAATTGTAAAACTAATTGTTCTTATTGCAAAATCCATTATATAGTATATTTATATTGCAGATAATGAGCTGTTTGGATTAAATAGCTCACTAAAAGTCAATAAAAAGAAATTTGCTTCTCTGTTCCTCCCCTCATTTTTCACAGGCACTGTTAACAGGATGTCTCTCCCCTGAAGGCTGGAATTCATTAAAGTGCCTGGAGCTGCAAGGGGGTGTTGCTGTGTGCTTCTCTTCCCTTCACAAGGCTGGAAGGCAAGAAGCGGGGTCCTCCCCTGGTTTTATTGAAGCAGGGATGACTAATTGAGAAAAGAGAGCTTAAAGGTAATAGAAATGAAGATCAGAGCTTGCAAGAACAGAAGCCAGAGACTGGCTGAGCGGAGAAGATCTGGGTTGGCTGGGCATTGAAGGTGACAGCTCACAGCCTCTCTCAGAAGGAGAGAGAAGTGGAGACCTCAGAACTGTGTTTTTTGCTTCTGAATGGGTCACAGGACTGGGTGCTAGGGGTGGGGAATGAAGGCCATCAGAGGGCTTGGGTCTCCAGGCGGTAACTAAGCAGAGAGTAGATAGCTCAGGTCATGCCTTGGGATAGCAAATGCTCAAGAGTGAAGGGTCTGATTCCAGGTTTGGACTTCTTCTAGTACCACATTTCTTGTGGGCTTCCACAATCTTTGAGATTTGAGCCATTGCCCTGGTTCTAAAGCTGAAGGTGTCTTAAGTGAAGGCCTTCCAAGAGGGTAAGTCTGTGGAATTCCAGGCTGATGGCTTGGGCCCTCTGAGTTTATGGGGTCTGGATGCCTCAGGAATGCCACAACCAAGTGAGAGCCCTGCAGAGTATTCTCTGCCCTCAGTGGTGTGATGAGCACTGGGTGCTGTGGAGAGATAGGAACTGACTCTTGTCTTTTTTTTAGAGAAACCCTCATCTTTGGTTTTACTCCGTGGGGGAATTAAGTGTTGAGGTAAAGCCAGCAAGATGGTTCAGTGGGTAAAGGCACTTGCTGTAAAGCCTGATGACTTGATTTCAATTCCAGACACCCACATGATGGAAGGAAAGAACAAATACACACAGAAATGCACAGACCCCCCAATAAACAAAGACATGCACAGACCCCCCAATAAACCACAAACATGCAAGACCCCCCAATAAACAAAGACATGCACAGATCCACCAATACACCACAGACATGCACAGATCACCCCCAATAAACCACAGACATGCACAGACCACCCCCCAATAAACCACAGATATGCACAGACCCACCAATAAACCAAAGACATACACCGACCCCCCAATAAACCACAGAAATGCACAGACCCCCAATAAACAAAGACATGCACAGACCTCCAATGCATCACAAACATGCATATACCCCCCAATAAACCACAGACATACATATACCCCCCAAATAAGCAAATATCACTTGCTAAACTAAATGGTGAGGTAACCTGGATGGGGGCTGCAGCTCTCTAAACATATGTCAATTAATTACTTCTGATCCAATTCATCCATCCATCCACCCATCCACCCACCCACCCATCCATCCATTCAACCATCCATCCATCCATCCATGAAGCAACCAACCAACCAAAGTGTTTACAATGTCAAAATGTTGTGTGGGACCCCAGAGAAGACTCCACATGGGAACATGCAGTCCTTATGTGGTGGTTAAGTAAAATGACTCCATAGGTCATAGGGAGTGGCACTCTTAGAAGATATGACCTTGTTGGAAGATGTCACCGTGGGAGGGAACTTTGAAGTCTCATATGCTCAAGGTACGCCCAGTGTGGTCCACAGTCTCCTGCTGCTGCCTGTTGATCAAGATGTCTGGCTGCACATTGCCATGCTTCTCACCATGATGATAATGGAATGAACTTTTGAAATTAAGCCAGCCCAATGAAATGTTTTACTTCTGTTTTAGGGTTTCTATTGTTGTGAAGAGATACAACAGTTATGCCAACTCTTATAAAGAAAAACATTTAATTAGGTGGCTTAGAGTTTCAGAGGATCAGTCCATTATCATCATGGTGTGACATGGCAGCCTGCAGGCAGACATGGTGCTGGAGAGGTAGCTATGAGTTCTTCCTCCTATGTAGGCAACAGGAAGTGAACTGAGACACTGGGTGTTGTTTGAGCATATATGAGAGAGACCGCCACACCTTCCTCTATAGGGACACCCTTCCTCCAACGAAGACACACATCCTAATGTGCTGCTTCTTATAGGTTTATGGGGACAGTTACATTCCAACTATCATACCTTCCCTTAAAAGAGTTGCCGTGGCCATGGTGTCTCTTCACAGCAATAGAAAGCATTAACTAAGACAGGCAGACAGTCGTGATAGAGTGGCTAGTGGAAACCGAGGCCAGTGCTGCAGAGGCAGGGACATCCTCGGCAGTTTTAGCCCAGCTGGTGCTGATGTGTCCGAAGAGCTGAGAGGTCCGCCAGAGCCACTGGCCTGTGGGTGCTGGAATCTGTGGCACTCTGTCCTCCATCCGATGCTTCAGGTGCTGAAACAGAATTCTTATCATGATCTATAAGGAGGAACTTGATCTGATGATGGGATTTGGCCACTGGAAGGTGGTTAGCATTGGAAAGACCCTCAGGATGCAGTCCTGTGGGGGAGAGAAGGATGTTGGGAACAGAAGAAACATCCACGAATGCCCTCATGCCACTGTTCTCAGCTCTGGTTTTGGTTTCTTCTGTTTTGTTTGAGACAGGATCTCATGTAGCCCAGGCTGGTCTTAAATAACATTTAGCCAAGTATGACATCTGCCCTCACTTTCCAAGTGCTGTATTACAAGTGTGCAACACCACACCTGGTTTTTTCCAGTGCTGGGGACTAAACCCAGATGCTAGGCAAGATACTTGGTGACTGGACTGCCCCTACCCGATTTCTGAGACAAGATTTTACTCTTGGTGATTCCCTGCCTCAGCCTTCCCAGTGCTGAGATTACAGGCTACAAACCACAAGCCTGGTCCTGACTCTTGCTGTGTGGGCCGTGAGAGGACGCCTATCAAAGAGATCGTCACTAAATGTCGTCCTTTGATTCTGGACCTCTAGTTGCACTTGAACCCACTGGGGATTTTTATCTAGCCGAAAATGACATGATTTGTACTCATTTATTTGTTCTTTGTGAACGTTCTTTGTTTACTCTTGCTACATACTTGATCCTACTCACTCCACCGTCCTTGCCAACCCTGACTGACATCTGCCAACGTGTCCTCTTTTCACGGTTATGTCCCCTTCTCCATTTCTTTTGTAGGTCGCTGAGTCCAGTCGGTGCAGCCAGATGGAATGGTGATTAATCTTGTTGGCTTGACTTTGAGCAGAGCATCACAGGCATCATAGCGCAACAGCCATGGCATGTCCAGAAGGCAGCATCTCATGGCACCCATCCTCATCCTCTGGGTTTTGCATTTTCTGCTTCCTGACTCTTTGAGCCTTGAGGGACTTATTATAGATGCTTTATTTGGGTGGAGAACTCAGCAGTCACTTATTTTTAGCATGTTGCCTGATTATGAGTCTGTATTAACCACTACCCACTGCAGAAGAAGCTTCTCTAGCCAGGGTTGAGAGCAGCAGTGATCTTTGGGTACAGGCATAAATATTTAAAAGACAATGTGTTCATCTAGCAAAACAATAGTAGTAGGTTTCCCAAGGGGCTTATGACCTCCTAATTCATGGGGTGTAACACTAGGCACAAATGTCCCCTATAACAGGCCTCAAATATGGATTAGAAAGTGGTTGGTTACCACCACGATAGTCATGCCACTGTCACATCAGCACCTAGCTGGTTGGTGTTGTTATAGCATTCAGTACTCACTTCTGAGTAATGATACCCAGAGCTGCTCTACCTTACTGGCCTGTATTGTACCTTCTGGCACTATGAAAGTTAGTCACTGGGGAGGGAGTTTTTAGGTCAATTTCTACTTGATTTCTCTATGCCTGCAGCTAAAGGTGATTGTATCTTTAGCAACAGGGTCCTCCCATCCAGTTAGTCAAGAACAATGGTTGTGTGTGTGCGTTTGTGTGCATGTGTGCATGTGTGTGTGTTGGCTCTAAGATCTCTATGACTTGATTTGTGTTTTGAAGTGATCATTCTGGCTGCCAGCAGCACATTAAGAGATAGTTTTGGCAGGTTGAAACTGCAGAGAAGGATGGCGGAGTCTGAAGAGAGAGACAAGGCAGAAGTGGGAGGGGGGACGATTTTCCAGGAGGAAGTATAAACTGTATTAGGAAAAGAGGACTGCTGTCACCCAGCTTCCATTCACTGCCCCACTGAGTGGACAGCGTCATTTGGGGTGTTGATTGTGGGTGTTCAGATGATGTAGAGCAGCAACTGACTTCAGCACCCTGGGGAGTTCCCCAGGCTGGATTTAATTCCTGTATCACCTAACATGCTCAGCAGCATTCTGTAGGGTGAGTGAAGTGACTTCAGGGCCATCTCCTGGTAGCAGGGTAAACAGAGATGGTGGGTCATTCCTGCACAGAGGCCCTGGGTCTGTGGGAGGGAGAAGTCTGGTGTGGGCTTCAGGGATCTACAGATGGAGCCCACAGCCTAAAGACAAAATGGGAGGGGGCCCAGAAAGGCTCCACTCCACCCCAGGCCACTGAAATGGCTGCAATCTATAGCCATCTCTATTTGCAGACTTCAAAGGGAGATGGGAAGAGACAGCCATACCTGGATGCTGGGGCAACTTGAGTGTAGATGAGATCAAAGACAAAGAAATGTGTCATCATGGCCCACCCTTTCCCCAGGCCTTCACATCCAGAGATGCTAGTGTGGAGAGACTCTGCAGGGCAGGAGCAGAGTCTAGCAAAACACCAAAAACCCATTCTCTCCCATCCTTGATTCTCTCTGGTGAGGCTGAGGAGCTCAGAATCCCTTTCTTCTGGGGCATCTGAAGCTACGGTGGCAGGAAATGAAGGGCTTCTGGGAGGAAGTCATGACCTCCCCAGGCTCAGTGTAAGCAGAGGTTCATTTACAGCTCTTGAGTGTGGGAGTTGGTTTGTGGCATCTAAATGGGGAGCTGAAGTCCTGTTTCTTAAGTGGAGCTGCCTTCTGTCCACATATAGAGATCTGCTTTGCTTGGTAGCAGAGTATTAACCAGAGCTCCTTCTCATGGCAAGAGCTCTATAACCCTTGATGGAATTGGGGTCTGGTTGGGGTCATTACTTGCTAACCTCCAGACAATAATAAATGTTCTTATTTGGAACTTGGATTTAGTTCTTTTGTGAATGTCTGGATCTCTGTGGATGGCCAACTCCATGAGGCAAAGCCTTGAAGGAGGTACTGACCATCCTTTTGGACATAGCCCAGAAAAGTCATTAGTGAGTTAGTGAACAGAAACTCATCGTAGGATTGGGTAACTGCAGATAAAACTCAAGAGAGGGATCAAGCGGGGACATGGACGCCCAGGCTAATGATTTTGGAGAGTAGGGTGTATTTAAGAGCATAGCTTTCAAAGCCTGGAAGTCAGGATGGAGACTTGAGGATGAGGAATAGAAGATTATTATTGACATCATGAAGAAAAATGTCAAGAGTTCCTGTGGTTGACTAGATGGCAAGTATGGGGGAGCCCGTGGGTTGGGAAGACTTGGGAGAGGAAGCCAGGCCAGTTGTCTTCAGACCATAAAGAGGCAGGGAATATCAGTCCTGAGATGGCTCCAAGGGATCCACAAAACACAGGGCATTCACATGGCTTGCGGATCTACAGATTGAAGACTGTGTGTGAGTGTATGTGTGTGTGTGCGCGTGTGTATGTGTGAATTTTATCCCAGATCTATAATTGGCAGAGCTGCATGGAAACTTGGGGTCCCGGACTCCAGTAGGCATTGTGATTGTGTTTGTGTGGGCAGTACTACCAAAGGTTGAAATAAAGGGCGTGGGTCAAGGAGGTGGGATCTGTCTCAGGGCACCTGAGAGGCAGACAAGGCACCTCAAGGAGGATAGGTGTGCTGTTTAGGAGGTTAGGAGGGAAGAGGTATTCCTGAGTTTTACCCTCCTAGCTCTAACTGGAGTGACTAGCCAGGAAGAGGCCAAGGCTGCCAGCCCTTGCTTCTGCTGGAGGAGGAGGATCTGCCCATGGTTCTTGCTCGGCAATTCTGTTGCACCAAAGTTCACTCATGTGTGCCATCATGTGTACCCAGCTGCTGGGGCTAGCAGAGATAACCAACAGCCTCCCTCTGAGATCACCTGGACTTGTCCCCATGCTTTCACCTGGGATGTGGGAACTCTGAAAAGCAAGGGACAAAGAGACCGCTGGGTTAGGAGGTCACTTTTTCATTTACTAAGAGAATATTCATAGTGGTTGAGAAGCCATAGATGGTAGTTTCTTTCCTAGAGAGATGGGTGAGTGCTTGGTTGCTCTGTCTTAATTGGAAGGATTTGTGGTTTATAATGGGGACATATGGGCACTTGGCAATTAGGGGTGACTTTAGACAAGAAGAGGTCTGTGAATATGTGGGGGTCAGGAGTAAGCATGCATGCGTGAGTGTGTGTGTGCATGTGCGCACGTGCATGAGTGTGTTCACATGTGTGTGCACGTGTATGTGTGCACGTGTGTGTGCACGTGTGTGTGTGTATGTGTGTGTGTGTTAGGGAAACTGAGAGTAAAGATTTGATGAATATGAGTCTGTATCTGCATGATTGGGGCTTTTGTGCCATGCAGACTTGCTGTGGTGTCTCTGCATGCATCTGTGAAACTGCCCCTGTGTGTCGAGTGTCTGTCCCTGTTGCACAGTGGCAATGTGAGTGATGCTTATTGGTGTGTGTGTGCGTGTCTATGTGTGTGTAGGGGAGGACTTGGGTAGGGAGGGTGAGAGCGTGCTCAGTGGCAGGCATGACAAATGATTAATCTATAGAAATCTATATTCTATTCTTCCATGCGTCCACTCCGCCCTTCTCACGCTCCCATGCATCACCTCCGCAAATCCATCACCGACTCCCAGCCAAGGACAGGCAGTGAGGAGCGCGCCTGCCTTATTGATGGACTTGTGGCTGCTTTTTATACATTTGGAATGTGAAGAAGGAACGCTCCCTCTCATTAGTTCATTCGTCCATTCCATCATTTTTCTAGCATATGGCTCTTGAGCACCTACTGTGTGCTGGATGGTGGCCATGTGCTCAGAGTCAGATGAGGAGCAGGTAGTTGCAATCCTTTTACCTTGAGTGAAGGCAGCACAGCAAGTTAGCCATTTTGGTAGAATGCCAGGCAGGAGGTGCCACAAGTTTGGCAGACTGGAGATGGGTGGAAAATGAATGTGGCTGGAGGGGGGTGATTCACAAAAGCTGCCAGAAGAGGGAGAAATACCTAAGGGGGAGGAGGCTAATGTGGTGGGAACAAAAGCAAAGGGGACAGTATAGACAGCCAGAGATGCCAAGAAAACTCACTCAGGGAACAGCTGTGCGGGGGAAGGATGATAAATGAGGATGAGGAGGTGGACAGGGAGCAGAGGAGGCCACTACTCGGTCACAAGAGTTGGATTTCAGCCAAGGTCAAAGGGAAGCCACAGGAAGCTTTAAGTGAGGGACACAGGATAGTTATCTCATTCTTGACGCCTCAAATTCAGCCTGGGGACAGAAAACCAGGTCAGAGGTCAGCACAGCAATTCTAGGGAGGGGTAGTGGTGGCTTAGGTTATGATGGTGGCCCTGGATGGAGATCTGCGGACAGCACAGAGGTACTTTAGAGGTAGAACTCCGGATATAATGACGATCTGGATGAGTGTGCCACCATGACCCCAAGATTCTGGGCAAGTGACCTGGTAAGCCTTTGTTCCCATCACAACATGGAATGATGGGTCCAGGTTTGACTCAGTGATAAAGGACTTCCCTTGCATGCATGAGAGGATTCCATCTCTCAGGTTTTCTCCACAAGAAATAAAACCACAAACGAAATGGAATGGCAGTCCTTGGTTCCCAAGGTTGGCGAGAGGTGATTTGGGTGCTCTGACCACCCTTGAGTCTGCCCCAGGGAATGGACTATGTTCTTCTTTCCTGTGTGATAGGCTACCTCCAGATCTACTTTCTGGGCATCTTTGGGTAGACCTGGGTTTAAGCTTTAGAAAACATTCCAGAAGCCTGCTACATTTAGTCCCTAAAGGACACCTGAAGGTGGTCCAGACTGATTCCCTGTCTCACAGAGAGGGAAAGGTCATTCATGAGGTCACCCAGCATGTCACCTATTCTTGCTACTGTTCCAGATCACAGATTGTCCTGGATAGACTGACTTTTCAATTCCTTACGTCTTATTCCAGCCTTCAGGCTTATGGCTCTTGGACCAGGCAGCTTATCTTGTTTCACATGTCATTAGAACATCAATGTACACATGGCCGGAGCACGTGGCTCTGGGATCTTCTGGGAACAGGCTGCTGGCCTAGGCCCTCAAGGAGATTCCGGAGTTTTCAATGATCCTGTGTGGCCAAAGGAAAAACCAGAGAGGCAGGTGTTCACTCTCATTCTGTCAATTTCAGCTAAACAACTCCAGATACCAGAATCTCTTTACATCTATTGCTCTGTCTTCTCAGGATGCTTCACGCTGCAAAACATCTTCAGGTGCAGGTATAGTTGATACTTGTCATCTTCAAAGTTTGTCTTCGTTCTTCCCTGTCTCTTAGCGAGCCTCCTACCAACCTTATAAAGTTATACAAAGGACCCTTCTGGCATGTGAAAGGCCTGATGATTGGGGGTGGGGGTGGGCAGGAGTATGCCTTGAGGGGATGTTTCCCCAGGGTTCCTGATGCTCTTTCTGCATAGCCAACTAAGGCGCACCAAGTTCTTCCAAGATCAAGAAGTGCCGAGGAGAAGGTCCCACACACTTAGGATTATTTCAAATGAAGCGACAGCGGGCACAACATGATGGGAGACGGTGTGTGTTTCTTCGGAGCATTCAGTCACAATTCATCATCATTCAATTTTTTTCCCCTTGGGTTTTCTCTCGCACACATTTTTTATCCCGATCTGACAGCTAAATGAAGAATCACACTGCCTACGTTATCTGTTTTGCTCAGGAATTAATCCGTCCTTAAATACCAACTGCCAAGTGGTTAGTGTGAGTAGAGACAGGCTCAGTAGGGCCCAGACAGCTTGGACAGGGTCTGAGGGGCCCTCTGGCTGGTCGTGTCCTTGAAGCCCTGGGATGCAAAGGTCCCTGATGCTCTTTGAATGCAAGCATGGTGCTTTAGGCTTCCCCATTAGGCACTCTGGACTGGCCCAGCTAGTTCTCCTGCTGAGAGTTCATGGGGTCACTGGCTGTGAGGCTGTTCTTCCCCTCCCTCTGCTCCCTCTGCCACTGCCTCCTCTCAGAGAAGAGAGGCCTGGACCTCAGATTCTGTGGAGGTTGAGTTCTGGGAGCATTCAACCCTCCCAGAGCAAGTCTTCTTGGTTTATCAGCTAGGTAGGTTCTGTGAACCAATGACAAATCCAGAGCGCAGCAGCCGGAGTACAGAGGGTACCCAGTGCTTGATGTTTCTAGAGGCCACATTCTCTTTCTTTCCTCTCCCTCAGTCCCCCCCCCCCCAGTTTACCGTCCCTCCTTGCCTTCCTCCCCTTCCTCCCTCTCTTTCTGCCCCACCCCCAATTTTGTTCTCTGCTACATCGATGAACATGCGCTGATGACAGACAGGTCTGGCCACTGGAGTCAAGCAGTCAGAAATGGGCCGAGTTCTCCGTGTCTGGGCTTCCAGACTGTATGACAGGCAGGTGCTCCGACTACAGGGCAAGCTTTAGGAAGCTGTTGATGGACATGGCAAAGCTTGAGGTGGGCAGAGAGCCCAGGCAAGGGTGTGTGGTCATGGAACCGTGGCTCTGTCTGCTGGCACCCTTGTCCAGAGATGGAGTTATGTGTGACGGGAACCATGCCTGGCTGTGTTCCAGCCGGGGATCTAGCACGGACCACAGGTCTGTTGTAGGTGTTCAGTGCGGACATGTGTGAGGCAAAAGAGAGAGAGCATAGACCACATCAGGAGTCCCCAGGCTTCACAACGGCAATTGCTTGTTGTAACCGAAGCTTCCAAATTATCACTGCCTACAGAAGTCACCTGGAGCAGCCCCAGCCAGTAGAGGGGACAAGAGAATCACTGTACAAGAAGTGGCAGGGCAGAGCCAAACAGGTAAGTGTACAAGTCTGTAGCCTTGAGGCCCTGACATGTGAGGTGCCACTGCTTCCTGTCTGGACACTTCTGGTTCTGCCTCCTCTTAGTCTTCCCCCGCCCTGTGTAAAATTATATGAGTCTTTGCAGAGGGGAGGGTTAAACGATGGCGTGACTAGAGTTGGATTCAATGTCTACTCCCACAAGGAGCTGCAGAGCCACGATGTCTTCTCCGGCTGTGGCTCCAGCGACTGCTTGTCCTTGCCTGTCTCTGGCCAGCACAGCGACCTCCAGGTCCTATGTCCTCTGCTTCCTTCCAGCTTGCCTAGGTGGGATTCAGTGAAGAAGCAGATGGCATTTGGGGCCGAGTGTGATGGTGATTATGCTGCAGAAGGGTGATAATTTATTCTGCTCAGAAACAGCTGAGGGTTGGAAGGAGGGATGTATTACTTCTAGGAGGTGAGGCTGGGGGTGGAGCCTCCGCTTTCTGACCTCTATCAAAGAGCTTGTCCTTGTTCTGCTTCATAGAGAAAAGGTCTGCAAGGCTGGGAGCTTCCCTGGGCCAGGACCTTTGTAGGAATTGGATGTGGGAAGTGAGCTGGATACAGGGAAATGGGAAGTGGATACAGGCCTGATAGAGCCAGAGGCAGCCAGACCCCAGGTCTGTGTGGGAGAGATGCAGGCCCATAAATGGGGTTCTCTGTCTCCCCGGCCTTCCTTTTTATCCTTCTACTTGTCTCCCTCATGAATGGAGCATGGCTTCTAATCGGTGGGGAGAAAGATGTAAAACTAATCCCCACTCTAATAAAAACAGTCTCCCGATTAAATATGTATGAACACATATTGATTTGGGGATTAAACAGAAAAGAAAATTGAGCCTGTAATTGAGCCAAGGAACATGTAGAGGGTGAAGCTTGGGTTGCTCATCTTCAAACATGTCTGCTGGGGCTGTTGGAAGGGCAAGGGGTTGAGGGTGCCCAGGACCCTCAATGGAAGGACTGGGCCTATGTTGGTGTGTTGTGGGAGGGGCCTGTGCCCATTGTGGGAGGAGGCTCTGCTCTCTTCCTAATTTGGAGAACTCCCACTGGAGGGTTGGTGCTGTTCCCATGGATGTTGATATTCAGGGCCTTTGATGGAGAACAGATGCTTTAGGAGGTGTCCATGCCTTGATAAATACCCCTGTGGGGTCAGGCTCTGTGCTTAGCAGTCTCAGATAGGCTACGTACAGCCCTTTTAGATTCCCAAGAACACTGTGACACAGATCTGATTGTGTCCACTCTACAGCCTAAAGCACGGGCTCATAGGTACTAGAACCTTGCTAGGCATTACTGTAACAGTGGGTGGTATTTATTGAACACTGACTATATAGGCTGAACACTTTTAAAATGTCATTGCCTCGCCTGATATTAACTTTGTAAAGTAGATTTTATCAGGTCCATTTACAGAGAGGAAACTGGGGCTCAAGTGTAGGACACAGCTCAGTCATAGGGAGCCTGGCTACTTCTTGCTTTATCCTGGAGAAGAGTGGGACCCTAGTCCCTAGCCCAGCCTCCTGTGTCCCAACAGATGCCCATTTCTTGAACCACTACCCCTTCTCTGGGTCATAACGCCCACATCACAGGCACCTAGTCCCTCCCAACCCACCAGAACTCATTTCCAGTCACCCACCCTCCTCCTCATTTTTGCTGCTCCCCAGTAGAGGTCTGTCTCACATTTTCTGGAATCCGCCTTTCCCTCAGCTCCCAAGTCTCTGATGTTCCCCACACTTTGCAATCCACAGAGTATTTCCCCTCTATCATCTTGCTCAAGGTTCACAGTGACCTAACATCCCAGATGACAGGAGAATTGGAGGCACAGACAAGTGGGGTAATTTGGCTCAAATTGCAGAGCCAGTGAGTGACAATGCCAGCTATTTCTTCCCAGGTGAGATTGCACCTGTCCCTTTGTGCAAGACCCACAAAAGACACCGAGGCCACATGATGAAGTGGCCAAGAAGCTATAGAGTTAGTTGTAAGCTTCGTATGGACTTAAATTCGAACCGTAGCACTTGCTTTAGCTGGCACTCAGGAGATCATGCAAACTCAGGTGTATGTTTTTTTTTTTTTTTCTATGTTTGGCTTGGATCTCCTGAGGATGAAGCCAGACCCCACATAGGTAAACTGCCAAAAGAGTCCTAGAGCCCAGGGTCCCACATAGCTCACTGTTGGAAGATGAAATGTCTGGCCAGCTACCCCCTGCTGTGGTTCTGGGAAAGAGGAAGGAAAAAAGAATTAGGGCATGAAATTTTGGACAGGAGTGCCTGGTGTTCTGAGGCGGTGCTCAGTTCTTTAGGACTCACAGGGGATGTTGACAGACTGGTCCTGGGAAGTACCACCTCCTCCCTCGGTTATTAAAGTCATAATTTAGTTCTAATGAAGGTGTGCATGTTCTCTGTGCAGCTCAAGTTCCACTTCATTTTGTTTAGGGGATTCAGTAGGCGGGACGCAGCCTCTGCCTTTTGAGGCTAGAAAGAGGGTGATGGGTGGGGATGGAGGCTGTCAGTTGTAGGGTCCAGAGGAACCTGAGCCTTTTGAAGGGTTCCAGGACTATAAAGGGAACTCAAGCTTTGGGTCCCTAGGGGGCAGATGGCCCATGTTTTTGCTACTAGAGTCCCCGGCTTTGCCTCTGGACTCTACTGCGGCCAGTAGTGGGATGTCATCGACTATACTCTGAACCTCAGTTTCTTCTTCCATGGAGAGGGTAAATCTGAATCCAGCTTTCCCAAGATGCCGTGAAAAAGGATGATAGACACATGTACAGAGCCTGTGCCTGGGTTGACCTTTCTTCCAGACCACCATTATCCCTCTTGCCTTAAGCAGCATCTCTGTGTTCCTACACATATAGCTGTTATCCCATCCCAGGGCTCTTGAGTCCAAGCCAAGAGATGCTTACATTCTACATCATTTTGGAGAGGGATTGTAACCCTTTATCCTTTTACAGGTTCTGTCCACTGTTAGGTCTGTAAACACCAAGCATCTCTAAGATCTAGTAGGAGTCATTTGATCTTTGGTTCGTCACCTTTGGCTCGGATGGAAGTGCAGTGTGTGGGCAGCCTTTTGCTAGCCTCCCCCATTTCTCAGTCTGGTCAGGCTGCATCTTGGGAGAGTGGGCTCCTGGTTTGTAGCCCTGCACTGGAACTCTGCCGCTGGCTGCTATGAAAACTTCAGGCATTCCTGATGATGCCTACAAAGAGATACATACACTGTCCAGATTGGGATGGCCTTGTGAACCACATCTGTGGGATCCTGGTCTAGTAGGTTTGTATATCTCCTTAGCTGAGGTCCTTGGTGCCATGAGCTTGTTAGCTTCCAGCAACTGGTCCCCATGGTGTCTTCCACTTTTGCCTGCCTACCAGGTGTTCCCACAGGATGCTTCAGAAGAGGAGTCTGATCCAAGATGTCCTGAGCAGAGTCTACCATTTTCTTGACTTGAACTGAGTAAAGACTCCATCATTGCTCTTATTCCAAAGTACTCGACTTCACTTCCATGGAGCTCACCATGGCTCGAGGGCTGATCATTTCCACTTTCCTTGAACCAGCTGGGTCCCACCACTGGGAAGTATGACGGGTAAAGCTGATTGTCAGCTTGGCAGAGTCTAGAGTCACCTGAGAGAGGGACCTCGGGTATGCTTTTGGAAGATTATCTCGATTGCATTAACCAATGTGAGGAAAGCCATTTCACTGTGGACAGGAGATCTTGGTTGATATAAGATGAGGAAATACGCCTGAATGGTAGCAAGCAATTCTTCATCCTTCTGTTTACTGAGTGTGGAGGCAACCAGCCAGCTCGCTGCTCCTTCTGCTATGCCTTTCCTGTGGGCCACTCTGCTTTTCCCAGCATAAGGGGCTGAATTCCTCTGGGACTTCAAGACTAAACAAGCCCTTTCCCCTTAACTTTCTCTCATCAGTACCTTTTATCACAGCATCAGCAAAGTACTGAGGCAGGAGGTCATCCATAAAGAGTTCTCGGGCTTGGGGTCCAGAAGGCTGGGCGTGGCTTCCCAGGTGCCTCCCTCATGGTTCCATCCTTGGTGGGAGGTCCCAGCCTCTTTCTGGCAGCTCTGTCTACTACGCAGCCTGTGGTTTCTAGCAAGTGGCATGCCTCACTCCCTTGCAGAAATTGTTCAAGTCAAGGACCCATGTTGTAGCTGAGAGCCCAGTTTAGACCTATACTGAGCCAGTCACCAAATATTCTGACCATCCCAGGCTCCAGCTGATCCGCCACCCTCCAGTAACACTGGCCATCTTTCTAGTCCTTAAGCACACCTTCCTTGTCTTCCCATGCCCCGTCCCCAGCACATTATGTCCCATCTACATGTCTGTCTTTCAGGCATTTAGCAGGAAGTCAGGGCAAGCAACTGGAAGGCTGGTGACAGTGGGAAGCTGTGGGACCTAGGCTTGAGGGACATGAGAGGAAAGAGACGTCTAGAGCCCAGTGCAGTCACTGGATCGCAGGCCACAGAGCCTGGAGGGAGCAGAGAGCCCACATCTCCCAGGTTCGGTTCTCTGGTTTCTTCCTGGATCTCCCATGGCTTAGCTCAGTTAGAGGCTGGCTGTCAGGACAGCCCAGGGGCATGACTCTCATGGTTCAATTCCCACAGGACAGATTAGAGGGCAAAAGAACAGGATTCTGATGTTAAGGGAGGTAAACCTAAGGGCCCAACTTTATGCTGCAGTGATTTTTTTATTTTTAAATTCTCCCTGACTGAAACAGCCCGAGTTATCTGCTGTTTATCTTTTCTCTCTCCAGGACTGACAGTGCCATCAGGGTGAGACCTTAGTGGCTTGGGCTTTTATTGTCTCCACTGGCTACAGGGCAAGTCTTCATGCTCCACAGAAAGGAAGAGCCCTGGGCTCTGGGTGCAGCCCCTGCTGCCTCCTGTAGAGGGCTCCCGGAACCATCAAAGTCCCTCTTTGGCCACAGAAAAGTACCCACTGATGCAAAAAATCTCACAGCGGTGCCCTGGATCAGCCTTGCTGTGGATATTCCCTACACTGCTCTGCCAGTACTTTCCTGTGGAAATCCACATCTGGCGGTGTGCAAGGTTCTCTCTAGGAATTCCAGCGTCTCCTTATTTACGTTATTGTAGGCTCTTCTGGGCATGTGCATCTCTCTATCCCTGATCATACATGTTCTCTATAACATGGAACCCACCCTGAGGAAGCAGCTACACTCACTCCAAGTGATTTCACAAGCCTATGGGAAGACATGGCCAGTGTCGGGTAATGGTGGTGTGGGGGACAGTGCAGAGGGCAGGAGCCCGAGCAGAAAAGACAGAAGCTAAAGCTTCTGTTGCTCTTGGAGCAGAAAGAGCTCCTTGCAAATGATGTATGAAATGAGGAGCATATGCTGTGAGGTGTGCAGGAGCTTGGCTAGGATTCCCATGCTCCCAGCTCTGCAGCGAGAGTGTTCCCAGGGTGACTCCACATTCCTTTCTGGTCTCTTCCCAGCAGGGCATGCTGCATGCACACAGTAGGAATCTACTTCACCCACCTGGGTCTCCTGAAGCAGGGAAGGAAGAGGGGTGGGGCAGCAGCATTGAATCAGGGAAGACAAGCCTGATTTTGGCATGTCCCTGATGTGAGGCCCAGCACAGAGAGGGACATGGATTTTCCTAATGTCACATGGGGCAAGCGTCTTCTTATGTCCAGTGAAGGACTTTATTCTGCTGCAAAGGACTTGGACTCTCCTGGATGGGTCTGTCTACTGGATCTCTATTTGTAATCCCGTGTTTGGGGGCAGGTTCTGCAACTTCTTTTCATCTCCATTTTCTCATCTGTGTAAGATGATGGAGGGAGGCGTTAATCTATAGAGCTTTGAAATCTGAGAGAAGGCTTAACACAGTGACGCACATGTCAGCTGTGTGTGTGTGAAAGAGAGAGAGAGAACGAGTGCGTGCTCTCTCCTTCTGCTGAGTCCTTTCTGCAGCCCCATCTCCACATCTCAGTAGTGCCAAAATAGGTGCCCACTCCTTTGTGCCCACCCCTCCCATGTTGCCATACTCCAGTCCTGGCTGCGGTCCTGCTGTGCATTCTCTCCTGCCCAGGCTGTCTTCCTGAAGCCTCTGCCCTTTGGTCTCCTCACTCTGCTGTCTCGGTTTGTCGTTTAATCTCTGGACGCCTCATGATGCTTTTTTGTTTCCTCTTGGAATGGGTGTAGGCCTGGGAAGTAACTCCCTCCCCAGAGTGTTTAGGTCAATTGTCCTTCACTTTCTCATCCCCTCACATCCAAGTCCTGTCGATTCCATTTTTGGAGCACAGCTGGAATCTAGCTGAGTGGCACACACCTGTAATCTCAGTCAGCTCTTGGGAGGCAGAGCTGGAAGGATCGGGAGTCCAAGTATATCCTTGGCTTCAGAGTGAGTTAAAGGACATCTGGCTACATAACATGGAGGAGGAAGAGGAGGAAGAAGAAGAAGACATAAGCAGAGTCCACAGCCTTCTCTCCATGGCTTGTCTTCTGGTCCAAGTTGCTATCACTTAGCTTTTAATGGATCTCCCTAATCTGCCTCTGTGGTTGGCTTTGCACATGACCTACAACTATCCCAGAACCTCAAGTTGCTATCCTCTGCTGTGGTTTGAATGTGAAATGCCCCCTCCCCCCAGATGGTGGCGCTGTTTCGGGAGGCTGGAGAACTAGCTGTTGTAGGCACCAAGGGCAGGCTTTGAATGCTATCCCTCCTCTGGCTCTACTTTTACTCTCTGCCACTGTGTGTGTGTGTGTGTGTGTGTGTGTGTGTGTGTGTGTGTGTGTGTGTGTGTGTGTGATTAGTGCATGTATAGAAGTCATGTGTCTCTCTTGATCACACTCTATCTTTGAGGCAAAGACTCCCACCAAATGAGAGCTAGCTCCTGAGATCCTCTTAACAATTTCAATCACTTATTTGCTTTTAAATTTTCTTCATTTTATTTTTATTTTATATTCATGGGTGATGTGGAATGTCTCTCTGTATGCTGTGAATATCATTGGTTAATAAAAGGACTGCTTTGGCCTATGGCAAGGCATCTTAGAAGCAAGTTGGAAATCCAAGCATAGATAAAGGGAAGGAGGTAGAGTCAGGGGGGACACAATCCAGCTGCCCAAGAATCAATATGTAAAGGAACTCAGGTAATCCACAGCCCACCTGGCAAGATATAGATTAATAGAAACGGGTTAAGATGTGAGAGTTTGCTAGTAATAAGCCTGAGCCATAGGCCAAATAATTGTAATTAGTATAAGCAACTGAGTCATTTTAGGGAGCTAAGCAGGTGGGTCTGGACCTTGGACTGGACCAATCAGAAATTTCATACTACACCTAGGTGTTTTGCCTGCATGTTTATCTGTGTACCATGTTGTGTGTAATACTGGTATAGGCTAGATGAAGGGATCGGATGCCCTGGAACTGAAGTTCTGGAAGGTTCTGAGCCACCACATTGTTACTGGGAATTCTGGAAGAGCAGTTAGTGCTCTTAACGGACAGGCCATCTCTCCAGCTCCAGTCTCCACTTCCTGAGTGCTGGGATGGCAGGTAGCTGCCATACCTATCTGGCTTTAATGTGGTCCTAGCTTTGTGAAGCAAGCATTTCTCTCATTTTCTCCAATCCCCTTTTTATTCCTTATCTGTGACCTGCAAAGCCAGAGCATCCCCAAGTGTGCAGCCTGCCTCGGACATGCTTTCTGTCCCCTGGCAACACCGTGACGCCTGCAGTGAAATGAGATGTGCATGTCTCACAAGGCTCGGTCATAAAGATCGGTGACAACGAGCTCAGAGTCGTAGGTCATGTTGATACGCTCATATTTGTGTTCTATTCTTATTACATTGTGATGGATAGAGAAGGGATTTTACCACGGTCTCGTTCCTGCCTTAAACTGCTAATTCATGCCTGAGTCCCCTCCTGCATTTTGCTTTTCTGCAGCCCTTCAAGTGCTGATGGCACGAGGATTTGAGTACGCAGCTGTGGGGAGGGCTGGGGAGGGGGAGACGCATTAGTGACTGTTAAGAGAACAGTCCTATCAAGTCATTTGTGATGAAAGATCTTTGTCACTTGGTGGTGGGGCCTGGGGCTCCTGGTGTATTAAAACATAGAAAATGCAACAAGAGCTCATACTCAGTATGGTGCTTTTAATTTTTCAATGTGATTGATTCTAAAATATTTATGTGTGTGTGTGTGTTTGTTTGTATACACACAAATGCCACAGTTTGATACCCAGGAGGAGGTGGCAAGCAAAGTTGTGGAATTGAAGTCTTTCTCTACCGCATGGGTTCTAGAGATGGAGTTCAAGACTCATCAGACATGGCAGCAAGTGTCTTTACCCACTGAGTCACCTTGCCAGCCCAGCACATCTGGCCTTTACAACATGGGTTCTGGGGATTCACTTTAGCTCCACATATTTACACAGCAAGGCCTTTTCCAGCGCATCTCTCTTCAAACCCACAAATCATTTTTTAAAATTTTATTTTACTCCTCAGTAGGTCTGTGAGATAGGGAACATATTCCTATTTTATCGATGAGGAAACAGACTCGGTGAAGTAAAGTGATATAGGTCAATGTGTTTTAGCCTAGAAAGTACAGATAGATCTCTGGAAGGGCTGTTGCTTAATACTTGTTCCACCCAAGTCCCCAGAGGCCACACAGTTTGAGTAGCAAGGATTTAGTGGCATCTGTGGATGTGCAAGCGCATTAAGGTCAATGATTTGATCTATCCACAGCCCCCTATGCCAGGCACAGCACCCAAGAAGAGCGGCCATAGATCATCGTCGTGGACCTTACCATAAGCACAGGGGTAGTGAGGTAAATCAGGGCCTTTTGTAGACTTGGTGGCTTTCTGCCTGTTTGTTTTGTTTTTGATATAAGTTATCCTATGGTTCAGGCTGGCTGAGAACTCACTGTGTGACCTACCCTTGTCTGGAACTCACAACATTTCAGCTTCAGCTGATATTCCAAGCCCACCTGTGGCTTCTTGTAACCTTTCTCAGGAGCTACAGAAGCTACAACTTTCCACTCACTCCGCGAAGGGGAAAGATTCTAATGCATCCATCTCTCCCATTTCCTGGGTCATGAGCTCACCCTGTTTCTCCTCATCTGCTTCTGCTCTGTCCTTCACGGGGACCTGTCCCTTCCCTGGGTTGTGTCTTGGAAGTCTCACTGCAGCCCTGTCTGCAAATCCATGTGAGCGCCTGGCTCCCTCATCTCCTCCCAGAATGCTCTTTGTTCTTTTCCCTGATCCTTGCAATTTGAATTCTGTTGGATTTGGGATGTGTCCTCCAAGGCATGAGAAGGCCAGGAACTAAGCAAGAGCTGGAGAGAGCTCTTCAAATCTGGAAACGAAGTTGGGGCAGAGATACAGAAGCCCTGGGTCTGCATTTAGCCAACTGCCTGGCAGCTAGGAAGAAATAATGTGTGGCAGCAGTTAGTAGGTACATTTTTTATTCATGAACGTGTTATTTGCCAAGCCTTAGAGCCACAGGGAAGAGCATAGTCAGTGTGCCCATTACCCTAGAGTTCACTATGACATGAAAGAGAAAATAGGTAAAAATGCCAGCCCTTTGCAAAGCGCTCCAGCATCTGGGCACTCCCCATCCTAATGGACCCCCTCCCCCCAATCTTAGGACATCCGAAGAAACTGAGGCTCTAAGATTTTCTGTGACTTTGCTAAAGGTTGCAAGCCACTCTGGACAGAGCCTGAACTTGAGGCTGGGTCTTCTGCTCTCAGAGCCTTTGCTCCCTGCCCCTGTGGGGAACGCCAGTGGTGTCCTGGTGCCGTTTAAATGCTTCCTATATTTTGAACCCCAGTGTGTAAGTCACCCTCCAAAGTGAGTCTTGCCACCTGTAGCTACTCCCTGCCAGCATGGGGCCTGTAGTGGGGGTTTCCATGAAAGATAACTAAGTCTGTGGATGGTCAGCTCAAGGTCGGTGCGCAGAGCCCCTGCTGACAGGCCTTGTATTGGGCTGCCTGTCTCCCAGCCTGGTCCAGCACGCTTTCCCCTCTCAATAGCTTTCCATCAGTGGCTGCCTTCTTGGGCTCTCTGTTTCTCTCCCTCTTTTGGGAGAATAAAAATGACTGGACTTGGCATTATCTGCTGGTTTCCATGGTAATAAAATCTGTTTCCGATAATGGCCCCTTCCCCGGCTGTGGTTAGTTTTGGTAATTTTAGCAACACTGTTGCATAGGCCACCTGCATTTCAATGCGACACAGGCTGGATGCAACAGCAGCTTCCAGGTTGAATAGAAATAAGGAGAAGTGCTTGCTCTCAGATTTCTAGGCTGGCTACAGGGCTGGAGAGGAAAAGGAAAGTTATGTAAACCCCCACAGGCTTGGGTATGTGCTCAGCTTAACACAGCATGTCAGCCTCCAACTTAAAACCCTTCTCACGACCTCAGAGCCCAGCGATGGGTCCACACTCATCTTCTGTGTTTAACCCTTCTGCCATTTGGCCCCCATCATGTGTCCTGTCTTCTCTCTGGTCCTCTCAATGGCCTTTCTTGAGGTTCTCATCTACCCAGCATGCCTTTCCTATGCTGACTGCGTGTGAGTGCTTCCTAGGTCTTCAAGAATCCAGGTTCAAAATTCTGCAGCCCTGGGCCCTACCCCTCCATTCTTATTTTCCTCCACCCCTGTAGGGTGTGTCTCATTGCACTAGTATTTTTTATCCATCTGCCTTTCTGTCCCATATACAGTAAACTCTTGCATAACAGAGATACTGTGTTCTTCTTCATGAATTAAAAAAAATACACATAAGAGTAGCTGCTTTGAGTCTCTTTCTGTGTGTGCTGTCTCTTCATTTCTCCTCAGTTTTCTGTCAGGGTGTCATGACTACTGTCCCTGGGTGACAGACAAGGACACTGAGGCTCAGAGTGGCCAGGATGCTAGCTCTAGAGAGCAGAGCTGGCCTATGTATAGATGGCAACTTGACAGCAGTGCAGATGACTGAATTCAGGGGACAGACTGTAAGGTTCGCATCTGCTCACAGTTTCCTTTTGGCTCTATGAGAACATTTTCTTGGAAATCTTTAGGGGAAATGATGAGGATTTTGGCTGAAGGCAAAGCCTCTCTTTTCCTGCTGGTGCAGCTAAGGGCATAGGAAGGCTGGAGGGAGGGGCCAAGGACATAGATGTGAGTGGCCTCCACACACAAAAGTGCTGAGGTGACTATCTTCTAGGGACAGTGTCTCGCCAGAAATGGGCCAAGAGACCATTGAGCCGTCATGGCTCCTTGTGAGGTCTGGAGAGGTATGCTGTGGGATCAGCATTAAATGGACAAGTCTAGAAAACACTATCATGATACTCAAGAAGGCCAGGAGAGAAGGGCCAGGAGGAGCCACTCAGCCCCTGCTGCAGATAGTACCTTAACTTGTATTCAGTCTCCTGCAGGACTGGCTTTGACCATGGCACTGAACTTGGAACTGAAACCCTTCTGATGAGGTGCTTAGATTGCAGCCTGTGGTGGGTGAGAGTATGCTAGCATTAGCCTGTGGTGGGTGAGGGTATGCTAGCATTAGCCTGTGGTGGGTGAGAGTATGCTAGCATTAGCCTGTGATGGGTGAGGGTATGCTAGCATTAGCCTGTGATGGGTGAGGGTATGCTAGCATTAGCCTGTGATGGGTGAGGGTATTCAGCCTTCGGTGGATGAGGGTATGCTAGCCTTAGCCTGTGCTGGAGGAAGATACTCTAGAATTGGGTTTTCCCAAGCATGTCACCCTGCCATTTTATCCCAGCCCCATAGGATGGTGTCAAGATTGAGCCTATACAGCCCTCAGCTTCCCCTCTGACTGTGTCATCGAGATAGGGCCTGCTGGGTCCTTCCATGGGCTCCCTCTACCATTGCCACAGTGAACTCTTAGGTAACAGAGATACTGTCTATCTTCTCCATGGCTTCCAGGCCTGGCATATAACATGTACACACAAAGAAAAAATACACTTAAGGGGAGCATCCATGAGTTTGGCTTTGTGAGGGTAAGGCTAGAGCCAGACCTGGTCCCCCAGCATCTCCAAGGCACTCAGTATTATAAAGGGTATGTGTATGTGTGCTCACATGCACAAGCTCACGGTCCTCTCTTTCACTTCATGTGAGACGGAGTAAACTTTCCCCAGAGGCTGGCAGGGGGTATCATATGGGGGCAGTTATTAATAAAAACAGCCATCACTGTTTTTATCACCACTGTGCACCAAAACTAGTATTTTATAGTTTACAGAACTGATGCTTAATAGAAAGAAACAGCCATAGAATCTGGGTAGTTACATTTTATAAGAATTATGGATGCTCTGGGCTTGGTCTCTACTACAGTGATTGGGTGCGGAGGGGAAGGGACTGGTCCCAGCCTCCCAGGGGGCCAGCATGAGTTGTATGGTCCTTGGAGCAGCTACAGGTGCCAAGGCTGATGTGCCTCAGCTGGGTTTTGGGATCACAGACCTGGAGTTCCACTCTTGGTTGGGCTGTAACCTGGCTGCATGGTCTAGGGAAGAGGCTAGGTCTGCCATTCCTATCCCCATCCCATTGGAGATGGGGCTCTGCTTTATTCAGGCAGGAGGCACACATTTCATGCTGGGTCTCTAGTAGACCAGCTGCCACGCCCACCATATGGTAGGTGGCTCAATGCTTTCCAAATGTAAAGATTTCCCCAAAGGGTGAGGGGTGTTCAGAAATGTATGTTCTAGAAGGAATAACCTATTTTTCCTCAACATAAGGGTCCTTCTCATGGATGTGTCAAAGCCACATTCTGTTCTATAACTTGTCCTGCAGGTGATCTCTTCTATAGCTGTGCTTTGCACATAGCACTTTCTGAACTATCCAGTGGTGATGTGTGAGCTTGGAGATCGGGCTGTGGCAGAAGTAGCCTCCAGCTACCATAGCCAGAGGAGATTTCTCAGATTCAATTTAGAAGTTGTCTACCTCTGGCGTCAACGGAGATTCACGGAGTCTTTTTTGTTATATTCTCAGTTTTCAGAAAGTAAAACTGAGGGCCTTAGAAAACAGAGGCAAGTCTAGAACATTCCATTTATGATGTGTGATGGACTCACTTCTCCTGCTTAAGAGGGGGAGCTGACTCCATGAAGGTGAGACCCTTGGATCAGTCCAAGGACAATGTCAGATACTGTTCCTCTGAGCCTCGCTTTTCCTCTGTTCATATGGGATTCCCGCTGGACAAAGCTTCTGATGTGGCCCCTCAGGTCTTCTCCCCAAGTGCTGCCTCTCCCCACCCCACAATATGGCGGTCAGAGCTGGAGGGCTTAGCGTCCTCTAAGACTTTTTATGTCTCTACAACTTCCTAAGTTGAGACTCTTCTGGAAGGACTGGGGCTTCCTAATTCTTCTTCCTGTCAGGCAATAACTGTCTTGTTTAAACTGTTTTTAGGATTAGTCAAACAATTGGAGATCACAGCCAACAGCCGCCCTGTTCTCTCATTACTGGGTGCCTATAATTAATATTTATAAACCAAGAGGGTGCTTGTCTTTTTTTGCACTGAAAAGGAATTCAGGATTTGCAGCCGGTGGCTGCAAACATACAGCCTCTTGTTACCCATCATGGAAAAAGAGTGTGCTGTCTTCAACAGACGTACTTGTAATTGTAGCTGGCAGAGAACAGCCCGGCTGTGTGGAGAGGACAGTGGAAAGAATGCTCAAGGGAGGGCATGAGGGATAGGGAAGGGGGATAGGCTGCGGGGGAGGGGCAGTCTCCGAGATATTGAGACACAGAAAGGATGAACTGAGGAAATGCGTAAGAAAGATTATAGCAAGCAAGAGAAATAGGCGTTCATTTAGCCAGAGATGAAGAGAGAGAAGTGGGGGAGGGGTGGACGGAGGAGGGGCGGGGTGAGCACGGATTACAAAGTAACAAAGGAAGTACTACAGAGAGCCAAGTGACTGGCAGAGGACACAGGTGACCAGGGTCCTTTGTGACCCACATAGTATAAAGAAAGCACTTTGTTCGTTCCTGGTCTGGCACCCAGTCATTATGCTAAATGCTCACCCAGCATAGATCCTGACATAAGTGTCCCCAAATTGAGACCTGATACCTAGCAGATGTCCCCCTGGACTTTAGTAGGGTCCTTGCCCTGTGGCACACAGGCAAAGGCAATGATGGACATCCCATTTTGTGCCTGTGCTTTTCCATGTGACCAGCAGGGGCCAGTAGATTGTGTCCTGGGTAGGAGTTGGGAAATCTCTTCAGCTCTGCCATGACATTGAGCAAGACTCTTTCTTTCCGCGTGCCTCAGTTTCTCAAGATTAGGTGAGGGGTGGCTTTGAGTTTCACTCTAGTTCTAGAAACTCCATGTGTTCAGATCCTGGTCCTCTTGGTCTGTCAATCTGCGCAGGTGGGCTGTGGGGGCAGGCAGGCCTGGCAAGGACAGGCACTTCCAAGGGCCACCAGAGGCTCTCAGATTTGCACATCAGAAGTGGAGGAGGGCTTTTAGCTGCTCATGCCTCCAGGCCTTGGTGAGGTAGCTGGAGAAGAGGAAGTACAGGCGAGAGGTGGCCTTGAAAGTGGGGCTCTTGGGAGCTGTGAGCTTGACCCTGTGAAAGAGGCTGCCACATGATTATTTATGAGGGCAGAACATGTGGGAAGGAGAAGCTGAATTTTAGGGGTGTATGGAGAGATAAGAGACCGGAATTAGAGTTAGGAGAACCTCTTTTAAAGAGAAGCCCAAGTCTTGAGGAGAGATGTTAAGGCCAGCCCAGAATTTTTATTTAGTTTAGAGAAACACACATCTGGTAAACTGAACCCCAAAGTCAGTGTCTAAAATAGCCCCCTTTATTTGCGCGTTTCTGCCCAGCAACAGTGAGAATTCTCTTCCTCTGTCTCCATTTACCTCACCTGTCCATTCTCTGCCTCTGAAAGCAGTGGGTTTGCCTGGAAATGTTCTTCTTAAAGCCACACCAGGTTTCCTGAGTCATAGGCTAGAGCTGGTATACCTCACCCTGTGACCTGAGCCAGTAACAGGGCCCCACTAAAATTAAGAGGGTGTGTGTACATGCTGGGAAGGGGTCAACGAACACAGCCATGGTGAGGGAGGTGTACTGCACTTTTTGTGACGGAGGGTACAGAAATATAGGAAGAGGCTAGATACTGAGGCCAATGGTATATAGCACCTGACATATGTTAGGAACTATGCTCAGAAATAGGGCTTCACAGGAACCAGGGCAGAACATGTCATTGCCCTCATGGAGCTTAACGTAAAAACATAGCCACAGACCATGAAGCTGACAAAAGAAAGCATAGGGGGGTGCGATAGGAGAAACTGAGGCATGCTGTTGGTCTTAGATCAGAGCTGAGGGTGAGCATATTAGGGGGTGCTGTGGTGTATTCTCAGTGATGCCCTGTCTAAGGCTTTTCTGTCTCCCAAGGAAAGGATCCTTGGAATCCTTGGCTTGCTGCTCTTCCTCCATCACAAGCCTTGACTGGTGACAAACGGGCTCCTACCTGTCTCTCTCCTAGAGCCCCCCCCCCCACTCTGTTTCTCTGCATCTTACCTCCATCATGTCTTATACGTCTGGTTGACTTGTCAAATGATAGTTCCTCTACATAGCCTTCCCGATCCCTTCTGGAAGGCCTCTTCTCCCCAGGCTGGGGCTCTGGCCTGCTGTGGATAACTTATCACTTTGGGCTGTGTCCAGAGACAGTGTTTAAACCTGATCTCATTACTTGTTTATACCACGCAGCACTGATGTGGACAGAGTTGTAGGATCAAGTCCCAGCTCCAGGAGTCCCAAGGTACTGGATTGCAGCACCCACCCCAGTATACCAGTTAAAGAAATGAGTAGTGATTATATACTGAAAAAAGAGCTTTAATGTGGTGTGTGTGTGTGTGTGTGTGTATGCATGCACATTCTGGGAACAGATAAAGGAGTCCACTGATCCAATGACAAGGGATATCTAGATGCTTTTGTGGGTCTGGACCAGGACATTAGGGCTCACTTGTGTTGCTTTCTGTGTGTTAATCTCTGTGCAGACTCACACGCACCTGTGTGTGCATCTATGAGATGGCCAGGAGACAACCTTGGATATCATTCCCTAGGCACTGTCTACTAATTTTTTGACAAGGTATCTGAATGGCCTGAAACCTGACATGTAGGCTAAGTTGGCCAGCAAGTTTACGGAGCTGCCCTATCTGCCTCCCCAGTGCTGGGATTACAAGGGCATGCCACCACACCCAGCTTTTTCTGGGGATCAAACATTTCTAGCCCCATGGGCCAGGACTTTATAAAAATCTCAATTGCTCTTATCTTTGAATTTCAGCCTTGAAGAGGGATGAGAGAAGCCAGGTATCACCGGTTTCCACTGACACATGTCAAGTGGCTAACAGGCCTTTTCAGAGCCCAGCAGGTGATCCAAAGCAAAGGAGACAGAGGCTAACTGCTGGCAGAACTGTGACCATCCATCCTGCTTTTGTTGCCACATGAGCTTGAGTGAGGAGTCAGTGTATTTATTATTTTATGTTAGCAAACAGCATCTAAGTGCCGGTGACAGGGCTTAGTGTGGGAACCGAGAGGGACCTGAGGACCACATTGCCACACTACTTTTGTAGCTAAGTGAACAGTGAACTCTCAGAGCTAGGGATGTGTGATAACTGTCTCTCCTCTTCTGTCACTGGGTCTAGGTCTGGATGTCACAGAGGAGGGCCTGCTATAGTTTGTTGAGACTTTGAAACTACTGGTATGCTCTGGGACAACACCATGCTCTTCCCAAAGAGACCGCTTCATTTTTCTCAGCCGTAGGTCCTAATCTGTCTTGGTGATGAGCAGGACTGTTGGGGAGAAAAAAGGTAAGGCTCATTTAGAGATTAGAGAAGCCTGCCGAATTCTCCAGGAGGCACTGGTTGGTGGAGCTTGCCATTTTCTTTCAAGTCTCCAATGCCACAGTGAGCAGAGTGGAGCTGAGTCTCCGATCAGCCAAAGATGAAGGCCCAGCACATAGTCTCTGTGGTTTGTTGACTGAACCATAAGAGGGCTCTGTGAAAGCTTCTGAGATAGAAATCTGGTCCCCATCCTGATACTGGAGTCACTGGAAAACACTGAAGACACTCCATCCAGGGAAGTCTGTGCCCTGGGCACAGTGTCAGAGTCTACTGTGGTAAGTATGGTGAGCACAAGGCTGTGCCATACACATCACGAGCCCGAGTGTCTATGGGAGAAGGACTTCTCTTATGGGTGAAGCTCATCCTGCCAGGGTGGTCCCACTGCACGCTGTTGTTCAGGACCTGGCTGGGGGACACAGTGTGGTCCTTCACATGTGGCTCTCGGGATCACCTGGGCTTTATCACTCAAGGGCACGTGGAAGGAAAGAGTGAGGTAATTGACTGGAGAACTTCTCAAACCAGGCCTTGGTGGGATGCACACCTTCCCACACACTTTCCATGGGCAACTCCACCCACGAGCTCATCTATATGCAGGGAACTGGGAGGTCGGATCTCTGCTGTGAAGCTTTCTCTGAGCAGTACCAAGAGATCTGGGAATCCATAGTGGCCCCACACTATCATAGCTCCCCTGGTGGTTCAGTGTGGGGCAGCTGAGGATCCTGTGCTCTACAGCTTGGTGGGAGCTAACTGTACCACATCTCCTCACCTGGTGCTTCAGAGCTCATCCCAGCCTATGGCACCTTTGGATGTCTTGGTGCTTCTGCATAGAGGACATGTGGGGACTCCAGGGGTCTCAGGATAGCAGCCTCTTTCCCTAGGGAGGTTTGTAGGAGAGAGTCTTAAGAGCAAGCCCTGGAGGCTTTCTTGAAAGCAGGCCAGTGCCAATGATCATGAGCTGTGACTGGGGTAACCTAGGAACAGGGTAACCTTGGGATGTGTGTGTAGATGCTGCAAGGAGTGAGGTCTATTGGTTGGATCTTTTTCCCTCCCTCCCTCCCTCCCTCCCTCCCTCCCTCCCTCCCTCCCTCCTTTTTTCTTTTTCTTTCTCTATATGCACACATACATATGATGTATATACAGCTATGCAGTGTACATGTGTTTACATGTGCACCAATGTGTATGTGTGTGTGTGGAGGCCAGAGGTCAACTTTGAATGCCATTCATCAGGCACCATCTTCCCTGTGTTTTAAGACAGGGTCTCTCACTGAACCTAGAACTCACTCATTAGGCTGGACTGGCAGCCAGCAAGCTCCAGGGAGCCCCGTCTCTGCCTCCCCAGCACAGGGATCACAAGCATACATTTAGCACGCCTGCTTTTTACCTGGGTGCTGAGCTTGGCAGTCAGGTTCTCATGCCTGCACAGCAAATGCCACAGACTGACCCATCTTGTCAGCCCCTGTTCTCACTCTCAACTCCATTCCAGCTCCATGGCAAGTCACCACGGGACTGGTTTCTCCTCAAGAGGAATGGATTACACTGCTCACTTGCTTCCCTGCTCACATCCTTCCAGGGCTTCTATGCTGATTCTTGGTGGCCATCCTCTGAACAAGTCCGGCTACTACCAGGTTCTGGAAGCAATTTCACAAAAGAACATTACTGACATTTTACTACATGGCATTGCTCTTGTGAGATCTCTGTGCTCTTCCAGGGGGAGTGACTTTGTGGTGATGACTATTGTAAGGGGCACTGGAACTTTACAGCTCAAGTCACTCATTCATTCACCCAACCAAATTGGCAAAGTCCTATGCTAGATATCAGGAATACAGCACTGGCTAGGTCTGAATAGGTCCCTGGCCTCATGGGGTGTGCAGTTTTTACATCATTTGGTCTGAGTTCAGAAATACATGCATAGGTGAATCTCACTGTTCAGAGTGTCCCCGTCCCTGAGCTGTGCAGAGGACTTGCCACATCTCAGACCAGCCTGCTTCGGTGAAGACCTCATTGGAATCCAGATGCAGAATTTCCTTTGCAACAAATGGATTAAACAAAGCCAGTTCCTCTCACAAAAGTGAGAGATGTTCAAGGCTGAGGAAATTGTGCCTGGAGACATGGAATGTGCAAGGACTAGTTTCTCTTAAGCCAGTGGTTTTATTTGTGGAAGCTGAATTTCTGTCAGGCTTAATTTCTGTCTTAGTGATTTAAAAAAATGTTGACTATTTTTCTAATTCTAAAAGCCGTATAAACAAGGCAGAGCATCCATGAAACAAAGATAATGCTCATCCATTGTCTTACCCCTGGGAGGGGCTGGAAGTCACAGCATAGTCACTTTCTGCCTTTTTTTTTTTAAATGCTGTCTCCCCCCCCCTTCAAGGTCACTATCCAAATATATCATACACATGTTTTTACTCTGTTAACATTTGCCACAAGCGATTGTGAGGTACCAGTCACAAGCATTGCCTTTTTTTTTTTTTTTTTTTTTTTAGTATAATGTGGATTTAAAATATAATTTTTACACTTGTGTATATGTGTAATGTGTGTGTGTGCAGCTGTGTGTACAGGTGTGCATGTGTGCAGGCATGCTCAGGTAGGGATGTGTGTGAGTACAGGTGTATGTGTAGGTATGTGCGTGCTGAGGTGAGCATGTGGAGGTCAGAGGACCAGGAAAAGGTTCTTTTCTTCCACCATGAGGGTCCTGGAAGCGATCTCCTCAGGCCTGGCCGTGAGCTCCTTTACCCACTGAACCATCTTGCTGGCTTGAGCTTGTATTTTTAAATGACAACCTAGTTTTGAAGGGACATTTGTATCATAATATTACGACCCCTCCCATCTTCATATTGGGGACTGGGTGTTTGAGGTCAGCCTGGGATATATAGCAAGACTGTCTTCCCAAGGAAAAAATTAACAAAGAAGAAAAAAAGAGTGGGGGGAAAAGGCAGATACCAAGATGTGTTTCGCAAGGCAAAGCGCATGGCTGGCGGTGTGCACACCTGTTGGGGCTGTGTCCTGCAGCATTGTGTTGCTCATGTGGAGAAGCTTGAAGAAACCCAGTGACTTCTGTGCACCAGATGATGAGATTCAGAAGATTGACATTATCAAGTGCAGACAAAGATGTGGAGCCTTGGGACTGCTCATCTGTTTCAGGTGGAGTTGAAACGGGCACAACCATCTTGGAAACTGCTGTCTACTGAGACTAAGCATGTCTGCAGTTGACAGAGTGACTTCACACCTGAGTGTTTAATCAAGCGAGTAGCTCTGAGAGTAGACTCGTTTATATTTTGTTCATCTGAGCTCCAGGCTAGAAATACCCCAACTGCCCCTCACAGTACGTAAGTAAAGAAAATGTGCTATGTCCACAGAATGGAATAATGCACACCAGGAAGGAAAGAGCCCGTGTAACCATGAAAGTGAATCGTGTTGAGTGGAAGGAAGTGTTTCCTAGTGACTGAATTAGAAGGAGTTCAGTACAAACTCATAGTTATTAAGAACAGAATTGTGGTTATCTCTGGGACAGATAGGGGCTGGATGGAGTAAACCAAATTGCAAATGAGAGCAGATATATACAATACAGTGTGCATAGATTATTTTTTAATTTTAAAAAGTAGGGTGGAAGTTAGATGTTGTCCAAAGGTTTTCCTGCTAGGGATTCTGGGAAATTCCAGAATCCAGCCCTCTGGTCAGAGACTCACTTCTGAGGTGACAGATGTGAAGAATGTGGGCCATCTCTGTGATCTGGGCTAGAAGCAGGAAGTCTTAGCAAGGTTGTCTTCCCTGGGAGTTATTTTGAAGGCACAAATGCTCAGGCTCTCTTGAGTCAGACAACTGTCTCTCTGGACACTTGGATAGGGCAACCTGAGGCATCCTTTCCTTTCCTGTCTGCGAGAAATAAAAAGAAAGGTAAAGAACTCTGGGGACATCAGCAGGTTGCCCTACATGGAGTGTCTGCCAATTTTCCCTCAGCCTCAGCACAGGAAGAAGTCAGAATTAGGAAGTGTCTGAGCTTGCCTTTGACATGGTCTATAGTTTATAGAACTTGTTAGGCTTGCCTGGTCTGTACCAATGAGAAGGCTGGGAAAGCATGCCGATGGCTTCTACACAGCTGATTAGACTTGGAATCAGCAAGAGCCTGAAGCTGGATCTAGAGGGTCAAGGGAAGAAAACAGAGAAACAGAAGGTGGGTAGCTGGAGTTCAGCTGTACCTCAGAGCATGCCAAGCTATGGCTCCATCTGCCCAGAGCTGACTACTTTTGGGACACCTTCTAGGTACTAAGGATAAGCTTTCATTGGTGAAGAAGTCTGCCCAAGGTCCCATCCTTACTTCCCAGAGACCTAGGCTTTCCTGAACATGTGATCTCTCTCTTTCACACACACACACACACACACACACACACACACACACACACACACACACACACACACACACGGGGGGGGGGGGCATGAGTGTACCACAGCATGTGTTTGGAGGTGGGTTCTTGCCTTCCATGATGTGGAACATGGGAATTGTCCACCTTGGCTTGATCAAACACTGCCTTTATCTGCTGAGCATCTCACTGGGATCAGTATGATTCAAATTATTATTAAATTTAAATGTGATTATTATTAAAATTATTAATTTTAAACATACGGTTTCATTATGGTATTTTCGCACTTTCCTCATGTTCAGCCCCATCACCCTCCCCGACTCCCCTCCCCTCTCCCGCTGTCTCCTAACCCCTCCCACATTGCACACACACACACACCTGGGTCTAGATTGTCTCACTTAACATGATCTCCGGTTCCGTCCATTTTCCTACAGGATGGTATGGTTTCTTTCTTCTTTATCACTGAATAGAACTCTGTTGTGAATAGGTGGCACATTTCCTTCGGCTGTTCCTTTATAGATGTGCGCCGGGGCTGTTTTTAAGATTCAGTGACTGGGATAGCGCAGCAGTAGAAGGGATGTGCAAGCATCTTTGTGAGCACGCATTTCCCAGCCTTGGTCTAATTTCATCAACAAACAGCCCTGTGGCTGTTGATCTTGGCGTTTCTTTGACTACTGGCGACTTCCTGTGTCAGTTTCCTGGCCCTTTCTGTCTCCATTTCTCGAACTCTCTATGAGGGTTCTGTCTGGTTCCCCTCGCCCCAAGGGCCCTGGTGGTATGACTGGTCACCAGAGATCCAAAACCCCTGTTGCTAGGTGGAGCTGAGGTCCCTGTTGCCTCGAAGGTCCTGAGCCATAGGAGCAGTGCGCATGGAAATGTTTGGTTGTTTGTAGCACTTGGGTTTTGTTTTTTTTTTTGTCTCCAAGAGCTTTTCCTGGAAGCTGTGTCAGCCGGCAATTAGCTCTCTCAATCAGGAAAGCAGCTCGTGTGAGCAGAGGCGCATCTCGGGGCTGATTGCCACAAGCTGGGGAGCGGCTGCGAGCAACTCTGCTCCGTCTCTTTCTGGGTCTCTTTTCCTTTTTCCATTTTAAATAACTGCTTGATTGTAAAGAGGGATGATTCACGGCTTGAGATGTCTTCAGTAACTTTGTGGGGAGGTTAAGAGCGAAGAACCATCTCCCCCTCCTCTCTCTCTCCCGCCACAGAGATCAGAATCCCACCTGTGCCACTCACTCCCACAGGCGCGGAGAGGGAAGATGGCAGATTAGGCAGGGTGGGGGTGGGGAGGCTTTTCATTGCCAGCAAAAGCAGGTGGCCTTCACTTCTTCACTGGACAGACCCTTGATCCTTACCTTAGTCCTGGGAACCAGCTTCATAGCTGTAAATCTCCCCCACCCCATCTGGCTTCTGTTGCTTACCCCCCCCCCCCACGCCAAAAAGTACTTCTTTATGTCTAACTGAGAGTTCTCACTAGATTTCATTAATCCAGCTCCTCAGAAGCTCTCCTCACCAAGCCCTTACCAGTCTTCCCTCCCTCCCCCTGCATTCCCCTCTCCCATCTTCCTCCCTCCATCCATCCCCCCCCCCCCCCCCGTTCTTTCCTTCTCCTTTTTCAACAACTATTGTGAATTCAAAGCTGGGAGAGCACACATCAAATAAGCTAGATCTGGCCCCTGTCCTTAGGCAGATTACTCTCTGCTGAGGTTCAACAGAAAACATACAGATCTGTTTCCATAGTGGAAGGCAATAGTATTCAAGAAGAACAGGAAGCAGAGCCAGGCACCTGGTACAAGCTGTCATCCCTACTAGCTGAGGCAGGAGGATGAACAGGTCAAAGCCCACCTGCATAGTCTCAAGAACTGAAAATACAGGAACTGAATACAAGAGCTGGGGATGTAGCTCAGGGGTGGAGGTCATCCAACAGACAAAGTTCAATCCTACAGGCAGGGCATGAACAGCTTTTGTTGGTGGTGCCCAAGGGTCTGGGGAAGGAGCCTGTAGCAGAGGGAGGCAGTAGAAGAAAATGACAGCCAGGTTGGGGATCCGGGCAGAAAAGTGGGGCACCCGGGCCCACAGGGCCACAGGAACACTCTGGTTTCCTTCTGGAAACAATGGGGAGCTACGTGACCATTTTGAGCAGAGGAGCCATTTGAGCATTGAGAGTTGAGCTTTTGAAGGATGATGGAGAGGGTGAGATTGGAAGGAAGCACACAAAGGGGTCTCCTTGTCTGTGAAGCCTCTTCTCCCTGCAGCTGTCAGGAGGGCAGGCTGCTAGGGCTCTGTGACTGTCCAGCGAGGCACAGCCCAGCGCCTCCAAGCTAATATCATTTCTTTCTTCCAAGGAGGGTTTCAGAACACAGACTATAACGCTTGGCTCACTAAGTTATTCTTTATATAAGCATCTACTGATCCCCCTTCTCGTTCAGATGTTTTGTTGATCAAATTATATTCTCGACATGCTAGGGACCTTATGTGTTTTGCCAGATGCCACCTAAGGGTGGCAGAGTGTGATGAACGCTCATTTGCTGGCAAAAATAACTTGGACTTGTCAGCTTCCCAAAGGAACAGAGCTCAGCATTTTTACAGTCATTTCAATTGTTGAGGCCATAACTATTGCTCACCCAACCTGGCTGGAAGAAACCGGATTGGGGTGAGGATGATAGGTGGTAGAAATCTTTGGAGTAAAACATCCAGAATCTCTTCCTCCCCACACTTCATGATTTGTGTGATAGAAGACACACAACACAGCCTCTCTAAGCCTCAGTCTCCTGATCTGTACATTGGGTACACTGGTACTAATGGAGTCTTTGGATGGTCATGGTGTAAACCACACCTAAATGATTGCCTGGGAGATTTGTGTCTCCTATTGTTAGCTTGTATCTAGGCCACTTGAAAGCAATAATGTCTCTGATAGGTTGCTTGATTTCTCTCCCTAAGTCTGATAGGGTTAGGGTTTGAAGGGGAAATGTCCCTCATAGGCTTAGGTGCTTGGACAGTAAGTAGGTCCCCAGTTGACGATTCTGTTTGGGTAAAATGAATGGCTGCTGCAGGCTTCCAGAGATGGGCTTGGAGGATTATAGCATAACCTTCCTTCTGGCCTCCAGATTGGTTGCAATCTCCTAACAAATAGCTGCTGCATGCTGCCACTACACAAATGGTGCCATTAGGTATGACTTCCTCACCATGATGGACTGGAGCTCCCCGGCAAGCCTCCCCTCTCTCAAGTTGCTTGTTTTGGATATTTGGTCTCAGAGAAGAGCTTATGTCAATGTTATACTTTTAAATTCCCCAGGCACTCAGTGTTCTTTTAGCTTCTTCAACTTAAATAGCAACTAAAGCACCATCCATCACTCCTACTGTCCCGATTGCAGGTGGGGGAGGAGAGGCAAAGAAGGGACCAAGGATGCAGGCCTGCTGTCTTGACTCCATGTTGTCACACATATAGGTCATGCACTCATCAGCTAGAATCCAGGCAACATGGTCAGACCTAGCTGCAAGGGATGCTGGGAAATGGAGTCTTAATTCTGGGATGTCTTTTTGTCCATTTAATGGAGGATTGGAGCATGATGGAAGCCAGGGTGACTGTCTGTCAGCCCTCTCTCACAGGTCGTCCTGGTGGGAGGAGAGGATTGGGAGGAAGCAGAATCCATATTCTTCTAGACGTTCCCCATAGACATCTACTGTTTCTCTGTCCACCATCGCCAAGTCAATTACCTTTCATGAATATCCTGCCCTCCCAGTTTCCATGGAAATAGCCCAGCACCATCTAAATCATCATTTACTTAGGACCACTGAAGACTCTGCCATCTCTCCTCCCAACTTCATTCCAGTCTATAAATGAAATCCAGGCTCTAACTGCCCTATAGAGTAAGCATACCCCTTTGAGCTCAGTTTGAAGTCAAGGCCTTCCAGGATGACCTTCAATGTCTTGTTCATTCTGCTTATCTCTGCTTCCAGCAGCCAAATCCCTTCCTCATCACCCCACCCCGTTCTTCTTGGGAGTGGAGGTTATACTCCTGCAGAAAGATGATATCCACAGAAGCTCATGGGAGACCCTTATGGATAGCGCTTGGAGAGACATCAGAACACTTTTCACCTGCTTTTCCTGGGATGGTCTCTGATGGCAGCTATATCCCTTAAGCTCTGTGTGGTTTCAGGTTCTGTCAGGTGGCACCTTCCCCCCCCCCCCAAATCTGACTCTATGCAGGATAACCCTTGATTTGGGGCTGTAGTGAAATCATTTCTTCTCACTAGCTTTTCCATTCCTGGAATGCTGGAGGCTTCCCTCTGTTGCTGGGTTGGGGAAACATTAATTTGGCCTCTCAATTCTTCGATCACCCAAATTGCCAATCTATTGTATTAGGTGTGCCAACTGTGTGAAACTCATGGGAGATTTCTGCTTTTTTTTTTTTTTTTTTTTTTTTTTTTTAAATAAACTGGACCCCAGATTCACATGCTTGGCCCCTGAATGTGTGTTCAAGCAGAGCTGCCAGATGGATACTGGATGAGTGCTGCTAGACTCTCAGCCTGGGCTTCCCTATCTTCTTAGTCACCTTCTACCACAGTATGCTCTGTGCTTACTCCTTTGGGACAGTGACACCAGCCCAGCCACCCTGCATTCTGGGCAATGTTGATTCTGCTTTGTGGCTGGGCAGAAAGGACGGCTCCCCCTTGTCTCCTCTCCTCTCTTATTTTTTAAACTCAGGGCCTTGTTTCTGGGGTCAGGCAAGGATTTATGAGTGTGTTTAGGCTGAGACACGAGGGGACTGTGGCGAGAAATGTTCTCTGTCACGCTCTGACGGCCCTTGCAAGGAGGCAGCTGGAAGCAGGGGAGGGGAGATTTTCCTTAGCTGATGGAGGCTCACAGCCTGAGTCCTATTGCCCCTTTAAGGCCACCTAGAGACCCTTTGCTCTTGAGACACTTTGCCTTTAGGCTGCTTGAGAGGAGAGCACCGGAAGTGCACCCAGATTTGCCTGTTCTGAAGATGGATTAAGATGAGAGGTTTAAGCTGAGGTGGCATGGATTTGATTAGAAACCAGGAGGAACTTCCACCTTGCCCATGAGGGTGAGGTCCGGGGGGGGAGGGGGGCTCATGAGCATTATCTCCACCAGTCTCCCCAGCCTCAGCTCCTGCTTGCCTCTTTACAATGCCTCAGGGCCTTTGCACTAACTGTTTCCTCTGCCTCCCTTCTCTTTCCCCTTTTTATTGGACACTTCTCATCCTTCAGACCTCACAGTTCAGATGTCTCCCCTCAGGGAGGTCTTCCCACTGCCTAGTTTTATGATCCCCCAGACTGCCATCAGCCACCTACTTCTTTATTCCACTCCTGGTCGCTATCTGTCTGCACCTACTAGATTACCAGTCCATCAATTTTAGAGATTATTTCTAGAGAGTTCTCACCAGTTCCTGTCACACAGAACAGTAGCACACCAACATGGGCTTATCAAGTAAACCAGTTGTTTTAGGGACACCACAGAGGACCAGCTAGCATGGCCCAGAGTAGCCCTGGCTATGCCTAGTTAGGGGGAGCCTGGCAAGTTCTGTTGGGGTATAGAGTGAGGAGAGAATGGGGGTGATACAGTAATGACATGTTGCTGGAGGACTGTGCTCTTGTACACTGTAGATATTTGTCACTGTAAATTGACTTAATAAAATGCTGATTGGCCAGAAGCTAGACAGGAAGTAGAGGTGGGCTAGCCAAAAGAGGAGAATTCTGGGAAGCAAAAGATCAGAGCAGGAGATACCAGCCAGAAGCAGAGGAAGCAAGACAAAAAAGCTGCACTTGGCTAAACATGGATAAGAATCATGGGTTAGCTTAAGAGTAAGTGTTAGCAAGTAATAAGCCTGAGCCATAGGTCAAACAGTTTATAATTAATATAAATCTTTGTGTGATTATTATGGTTGCTGGGCCAGCTGGGTGGGACGGAGAAACTTCAGACCACAACATTGTCCTTCAGGATTCCACTTAGCAGCATTAGGCAAGCATTAGGCTTGGTGGACATCCTCAGGCTAAGTCCATGTTCTGTGAGACTCAGATGCTGGGCTTGTCTGGGCTACATGTGAGCTTCTGAGGTGGTGCATTTGAGGCTGTCTGAGATGGCCTTACAGTGAAGGCTTCAAGGTTTTGGGAACCAGGAGATGGCTCGCTCCCAGGTCAGGCAACAGGCAGTGTTTGGACTGCTAAGGACCTCACAGGCTAGCATGTGCTATGGTTGCTGAGTGTAGACTGTGAGCCAGGTGTCTGGATTCCAATCTGCAGTTAGAGGGAAGGTTAATTCACTTCCTTGCACCCTACTTTCCTCTTTTATAGAGGCGATGATCCCAGACTAGCACCTGAAGCTTCTGTTCAGATCTGGAGGATGTGATGAGCCCCCAGGAAGCTTGCAGCCCTGAACCTGTAGGGAGGTTAGCATCATGTATAGTAGCTGCTAAAAACAATGGCTATTGTTATTTTCTCTCTATGCCTGAATTACAGCCCCTCCCCTCATATTACTAAATTGGAATTCCAGTCTCTAGCATGTCAGAGTGAGCCTCTGTTTTCAGATAGTCTTAAGTAGTGAACGCTGAAATGAAGCTGTTGGGGGTCCTAATCCAGTTGGATTTATGTTATTAGAAGAAGGGGGATTAGGGTTCTGGGGTGGTGGTGGTCAAGTAATCATGAAGGAGAGATACACAAACACACAGAGAGATTAGCTACCTTCAAGTCAAGGGCGGAGGTCTCCTTGAAGCAAGCCTACATCTGGTTCTTAGATAGCATTCTCACAGCTGTGGGACCAGAGAGTCTGAAGTTTACACTGCTTGTTCTGAGGTGTTGGGTTTCACACCCTGCATAGCCCAAGACACTGGATTAGGAACGCCACAGGCTGAGTAGGGTGTGGCTCAGGGAATGTAGTGCTGTAGGGCAAACATGAGGAGCCATGTAACTCATGTAAGTGCTGACCATAGAGTGTCTGTAATCCCAGTGCTCCTAAGGTAGGATGGGGTGCCATAGAGACAGGAAAATTCCCCCAAAGTTACCAGGCCAGCCAGCTTAGTGTATTTAGCAGTGAACGAAAAGAGATACTGTCTTCTAAAAAGTAGTTCTTGAAGACTAAACCTTTAGGTTTCCCTCTTGACTTCCATACATACACAAGAGTACACACACACACATACACACACTCACACATGCACACACACACACACAAATACATACACACACCACACATATACACACACACTCACACATGCACACACCACACAAACATACACACACACACATACACACACATACACAGAGAGTAAACAAACACACAAAAATAAATAAAAATATCTCAAGCTCAGAAATCTGGCTTGTGTCCTCTTCCTAGTTCCTGCTGCCCTCACTGGCCCAAGCAGGCATCACAGTGCCAGTGGAGGTCACTGTCAGGGATTTGCTCACTGGATCAGGAGGTTGAGATGTTTTGGTGACCAGATAGCAAACAGGCAAGGTGGCCCCCTGTCTGGTCACCTGGGCAAGCACAGTCTGTGGCCCTGGTCCAGAGCTTGGCTCCTTCCAAGCAAGACCCTGGTCTATCTGCTTTAGCCACAGGAGGCAGTGTGGGGGGTAGACTGCTGCCTCCATACAGCCTTCAGGCTGGAGCTCCATTCTTCTCAGGGGGATGCTGCTGGACAGTTAAGACACAGATGAAGACAGCTGTTTCACAGATGGAGAAACTGAGGCCCAAGACTGTCAAGTCAGTTTCAGCTAACTAGATACTAAGGACTGTCAAGTGTCTGAAGCAAGGGTCCCTCCTGCAAAAGAAAGCCTTCATCTTTCCCTCTTCTCCCTCTCTTGTTCCCAACACCAACACTGGAGCCTTATAAACCCCAAGGTTACAGCCAATCTGAAAGAGGCAGGCGAGAATGCACCCAATTGATTGGAGCAAGGCAAGTCTAAGGCGGAGCCAAGCGGCTGACTGACAGCAGTGGCAGCCGGCCCAGGGCCAGCACGGAGGCTGCGGGCTAGCCAGACTCTGGCTGGAGGGCAGGGAGTACAGAGGCTCAGGAGCAGCTGGTCAGCCCGAGGCCTTTGGCAGCCACGGTGGCTCCGCTCAGTTGGTGAAGTGATGTTCTCTTCTGATTGAGCTAATTATGCTGATTGAATTTCCTCCCTCTCCCTTCGGAGCCTTGTCTGCCGCCTCCTCTCCTGTCTCTCCCAACCGCTCCCGGTAGAGCAAGAAAAGGAAGGTTTCCTTAATGTGACTGGTAATTGTTATGCACACAGTGTCAGATGTTAATGCTGGCCCTGATTGACAGCTAATCAGCCCATCAGCTGTACAAAAAGAGTGAATAACTCGGTAATTTGATTTCCCCTGATTCCCCTGCGTGGGACGGCAGGGAAGTCTAAATTAGCAATCAGGGAGGCTGTGGCAGATCCTGGAGGGCGGCGAGGAGCATGAGGATCCAGGGACTGGGGCACAGCTGCGGCTGTGGGCCGTTTCCATGGTGGGGAGCCCCGCTGGTGGAGAGCAGCTCAGAGCTGCGCCCAGGACGTGGGGTGACAGTCCCATCCCAGAGCTCTCTTTCTTGGGAGCATTTAGGGCATCGACCTGTGCTGTCCTCTGGAACCCCGCGGTGAAGGAGACTGTGTTTCCTAGGTGGTAGCATCGGCTCTCCTCACCCCAGATCTCTGGAAGAAGGTTGCACGCGGTTTCTACAGGGTGACCCAAATTCTTCTCATCCTGGGGAATAGGAGTCCCCTAGCTCAGCTTCTGGCAAATTCCATTCAGGTAAAATGGAATACCTGGGGATGAGATGGTCTTAAATGGGGCTTCTCTGATCCACCTAGGCAGATGATAGCACCATCCGCTGGGGAGTACAATGGCCCAGGGACTGTGCCAAATATTTCGATGCATAGAAGCTAAAACACAATTCTTGCTTATGTTTCACAGTAAGTGGACAGGAAGAACTCAAACACAGGGCAGCTCCAGCTTCCTGTCTGGTGGGTAGGTAGGTGAGGAGATATTTCTACTGTGACCTGCCCCATGTGGTCACTTCCTGCTCACACCTTCTGAACGCAGCCATGAAGGCTGAACCCAGGACACCCTTATCCCCAAAGCACACACGTGACTATAAGCACACAGATGTGTCTGTATGTACATTTGCCCTTTATAATTGGGGAAATTGAGGCTGGGGAGCACAGGCACTTGTTTGAGATCATTTAGAAACTGCAGTTGCAGCTGAGGTCAGCCCAGACCCTCCTGTTCTGTTCCTTACCCTGGCAGAGATTCTGGGTGCCTTGGGATTGGCATTGGTGACAGCTCAGTCTGGAGAAGCCTGACACTGGTGATGCCGCCAGAGGCAACAGCTCTCTGTTGATCTTGGGTGATAGAAACAGCTCAAGGCTTCCCAAGAGGTGACGGAGGAGGAGGAGGCAAAGCCACCTTGGGTGTTCCTGGAACATGGTAAGCCTGACCTGGCTGTTCGTTCCTGCTGTGCTGCAGGTGCAAGTGTGACCAGAATGTATTACGATTACATAAATATGAAACCATCAAGAACAAATTAATAAAAAGGGAGACGTCCATGACATAGTTAGGGTTATTATTGCTGTACTGAAACACCATGACTGAAAGCAAGTTGGGGGAGAAGGCTTATTGGCTTACACTTCCACATTGTAGTCCGTCATTAAAGGAAGTCAGGACAGGAACTTAAACAGGGTAGGAACCTGGAAGCAGGAGCGGATGCGGAGGCTGTGGAGGGGGCTGCTGACTGGCTTGCTCACTTGCTTTCTTATAGATCCCGGGACCCCCAGCCCAGGGATAACACCATCCACAGAGGGCTGGGCCCTCTCCCGTTGATCACTTAATTAAGAAAATGTCCTTAGGCATCCCGCAGCCCTGTCTTTTTCTCAGTTAAGGTTTCTTCTCCTTTGATAAGACTAGCTTGTGTCAGGTTGATTAAAAACCAGCCAGGACAGCCCAAGAAACTACCAGAGCCAAGAAGAACCTGAGAAAACATGAGACCCAAATGATAAATGTGATTTTGAAAGCAAAAAGCAATAGGTGAAACCAAGGGAATCTAAATAAACCGTGGGTCTAGTTTAATAATATTTTGTCAGCATCAACCCTGTGACTGTAAGGATTACCGATGGATTTTGTAATTAGGTTAACCCAGTGTGCAGAACATGGGAACCAGTCAATCTTTGCAAATTTTCTATAAATCTAAGACTGTTATAAAAGGGGCTGGGTGCTGGGGATGTCGCTCAGTTGATGGAACGCCTAGCATGCATGAAGCCCTGGGTCTCCAGAACTCTGTGAGGCTGCCTAAGGCGTTCTGTGCATTGAACTGGCCAACAGGCCCGGCTTTCTGACAGCCAGTGTGCCTGAGCAAATGCAGCATCAAAGGCACCAAGCAGGGTGCTGAGCTACCTCAGGACACCCCTAGATCCTGAGCAGATCCTTGCTCCCACATAGCTCACTGTTGTGTGCATATATTGCACTGTGTGAGTGTGCATGCGTGCATGCGTGCATGAGTGTGTGTGTGTGTGTGTGTGTGTGTGTGTGTGTGTGTGTAGGGTGTGTCAGGAGTGGGTGAGCGATATCACAGAAGCTCTTGCAGGCCAGTGGTGATGGCTGCTACCATGGACTGAACTCCACCTTTGGACTAGGCTTTGATTTAAGGGCTTGTCCAATCCTCTTGGCTGGCCTTCTAAAGGGGGCACCCTGGATTCTCCCAGAGCCCACTCAGCTGAGAAGCAGTAGGGCTGACCCTGGACCTGGCCTCTTTTCAGTAGGCCATAGAGGAAACCAAGGACCTGCTGAAGTGCGAGCGCTGGGGGCTCACAGAGCGCCTACTTCCCCTGCACCTTGTTCTGATAGGAACCAGAAAAGGTGGTTAGGATTCCACATCCCACTCAAAGCCAGTGCCGCTCCCAGGATGGCGTAGCTGCTGAGGCTCAGAACTGCTGTCTTGAGCTACTCTCCCTCATCAAGTGACACGAGTGCCGCTCTGAGCCGTGGGAGCATACAGTCCTCTTCTTACTCTCTGGACCCAGACACACCCCTCCCCATTTCTTCCCCAGCTTCTGCCTCCACAGCTTGCCGAAGAAGCTGGCTAGCAATTAGACCTCTACCTTTGCTTCCTTGGGGACACCTGCCCCCCTATGGTAGCCTTGGCCCTTCCAACTATCAGGAGCAGTTCTTCCTACCCGTTGGTCCATTAAGATGTGCTTTTGAGATGGGCTGGGGGGGGGTGAGACCTTTTGAATTGAAGGTGCTGATGGTGGAGCTTGCTCTGAGTTACATGTTCCTTCCTGAGGCTGAGCTGCCATTTCTGAACTTCCGTAGACCACAGGTCTTGACTCTACTACTTACAACAGCCACTCTTTTGTCATAGAAGTCAGTCCCATCTTCACGCCATGCCATGAGAGACAGACAAGAATGTGATTGAAGCCAAAAGGGAGGTGGGAAGAAGCCAGGCTTGTTAGTGTAGTATAATGGTTCTTAACCTGTGGATCGAGATACCTCACCTCCCAGGGTCCAATGATCCTTTCATTCGGGTCTCCTAAGGCTGCCAGAAAACCCAGATATTTACATTATGATTCCTAACAGTAACAAACACTACAGGTATGAGTAGCAATAAAAGTAATTTTGTGGTTGGGGGTCAGCACATCACGGAGAAGTCTGAGAACTATTGTAATAGGGTGGTTGGGCACCCATTGAGCTGTATAGGATGCTCAAACCCTACCTTGGTTGTATGGCCCTGGGCAAGTTCTGAGCCTATGTCTCTGTTATTTTACCTCCTGGGTGGCAGTTCAGTATCTACACAATGTTTCCCATGGGAGAAGGAGGTCTTAGGAATTCACTCTGAAGAGGCAATGTTGAGGATTGGTTATAGATACAAAGTTGCATGCAAGGGCTAAGACCCTTGGCAGAAAAATTGATTTTTCTGGGGAGCTGGTGGGATGAGCTGGGAAAGGTCACATTGGCTGGACAAATGAGAGGTCAGGAACTCGGGCTGCCTATGTGTGGAAGTTGCCATCACAGTTCAAATGCTAGCTAAGGTCAATAGGCATTGGTGTGGGTGGGGATAGAGATGAAGTCTAACATGCCTCTTTAGGCCCCTGTGTGTGGTGGTACAGGGCTGGCCAGTAAGGAGCCGGGAGGAGGCAGCCATGGAAGGGCTAGAGCCTCGTCCCCAGTCTGGCCTTGAGCCAAACTCATAAACCCAGCCTGGCACTCTGGCCAATAGCAATAGTGGAAGAAGTGCCTCCCCACTGTTCCAGAAGCTTCTTAATCCACCAGGGCCTTGAAGGGAGAAGCAGAGATGCCCAGAGGGGAGCTTTTGAGGGATGCTATTTTGCATCTTAATTGCATGCTAAGAAGGCCCGTGGGCAGGGCCAGCTGCAGAACATTAGTAGCCACCAAACTGTGGTGACTCAGGCCATGGGACCTTAAAATATTCATGTTCCTCTGCCTATGGAACTCAGAGCCTGTGAGGGAGGATGCCACATTGGGAAGTAGAAATAGGAAGCAACTAGGTGGAAGGTGGGAAAGCTGAGTGTATGTCCGGAGGCTTCACTCTGTTCCCTGGCTTCATGCCGTCATGTGAATACTACCTACCATCTTCCAGGAAGGGCTTTGGCCCTGGGGCCCAGAGCCTGCTGCCTGGGGCTCCTGTTCCTTCTGGTCTACGTGAGGACAGAATCTAGTTTTTAGTTAGGGTAAAGGAGTGTGGGAGTTCTAGAAGCGTTTCCTGCGGTGGGGCAGGTGGGAATACAGTGGCAGAGTAATCCTAAAGGCAGCAGCGTTGTGTTGGATCCACCTCCTTCAGCCAGCTCTTGGAAGATCTCTTTCCTTCCAGGAAAGAACTGGGCTATATGCCCGCTATTTAGAGCTTACAGGAGGTGGCTCTTAACCCTGCATCAGCCAGTACCAATTTATGGGTGTTCCAAGTAGATGGAGCAGTCATCAGCGCCCTCTACAGGACACATCTTCCTCTGACCCGGGGGAAGCTGGCTGGGACCCCCATGCTCCAGGATGCAGAAAGGGCTGGGACTAAGGAAGAGAGCCCGAGAAGGGGGGTATATGGTGTCCCCCTCCCCACAAATGACATCTGGAGGGTGCAGTGGAGGATTAAACTGATGAGTGATTCTGGGGACCTTTTCACAAGGTGAGAGGGAGTCGATTTTGTTTCCAGCTGGGCTGTTTGCTCTCCCTGCTGAACGGTCCAGCTGGCTGGAGGAGGATGCCTAAGCAGAGGTGCCTGGGAGAGCTCTTGAGAAGGCAGATCTTAGGAGGAAACTTCCTGAGAAATGTTTGAGGACCGCTTCAGCGAGGTTTGCTGCAAGAGGAGTGAGTCATGACATACTGCTCCTCCCATAGAGAATGGCAAGCTTGGGGAAGGAGCTGGGAGCAGGGGCAAGGGCAGTTCTGCTCTGCTCAGATATTCAGCTAAGTGATGTGGCTGGGGTGGCAGAGGGACCCATGATGGCTCTACAAACCTCAAAAGCCCCGATGAGGACAGGAGTTGGCGGTTGAATGGAGTACTAGTGAGTGATGGCTTGGGATAGAGCAGGGGCCAGCTGAGTCTGACTTCTTCACAAAGGTCAGGCCATCAGCTCTCTGCCTCCCTCCGTGTCTCATCCTCACTGTTTCTTGTGTGCTACCATTTTTTTCCAGGCAAGGAAGAAGGCCATGTATCCATCCATAGTGGTCTAGATGTCACTAGAATCCCTGGATTTTACCGGCTTTTGCTAAGAGCAACCGAAGCCCCCAAATCCAACAAAGCCCCAGCCTAGAGCAGGAGCAGAATGTGATGCAGAGGATAGAGCCTTGAAGCCTCCCCCATAGCTTTTTCACTGTTTGACCCAGAAGTGAATCAAGGTACTCAGTGTACAAGGAGGAGGTCCTTCCAGTTTACTCTGGGCCCCTTAACCGCTCATTGTGTGGCAGAGGCAAGCAAGAGGGGTTTGGGTTTCCTTATCTACAAACTGTGAGTAATAATTGCACTGGTTACCTAACCCGGCAGAGCCAACTCAACACTTGGCAGCTAAAAATCACACACAGTGGATACCTTAACACCTGTGGACTGGGGTTCAGGCCCAACTCAGGCAAGCCCCCTGCTGGACTCTCACAGAGCTGCTGCCTCAGGAGAAGGCCACACTGGAGGAGTCTACAGGATTCACCTTCTGGAAGACTGTGAGGTGAGTATCAGGTCCCCGCTGTATCTGGCCAGGGCTGTCCTCTTTCTGGTGATATGGACCTCTCCAGCCACCTCTATCAGAACAAGAGGGGGAAGTGAGATAGGGGTGAGGGTGGGGACAGGGGAAGGAGGGAGAGAGAGAGCTCTAGAGAGACTCTCACATGCACACGTGTAAGTAGGATAGACATTGTAGTCTCTTATAATCTAGTCACGGAACTGACAGGCAGTCTCCTTTTCCATCATGCTTAGCCACTCTGAGGACCCACGAGAGAACTGAGGATATTAGGACCCCGGCAGCCAGAATACAATGCTATTGGCTGTGTAGAAAACTGCTGGAGACTGTATGAGAACTTAGCATGGGGCTGGTGCCTAGTGCCTGCTCAGCGCACCGATGCTCACAGTGGATGTTAGGCTGGACCAAGACAACATAGGAACCAGGTCTTCTTTCCAGTTCTTGTTGGCTCAACACCCCTGGAAGAGTCATTCGCCGCTCCTCTATCTCAAATCTGGTCCCACCTCCCCTTCTCTTGAACCCACAGAGCATCACCTTTTTTCCTTCAGTCTAGATAGGTCTACAGTGTTTGAAGTTTACTGATTTCTTAGAAATGGCAAGGAACGGTATGTATATATGTATGTATGTATATATGTGTGCATGTATATATGTATGTATGTATGTATGTATATATGTGTGTGTGTGTGGTGATATGTTACATATTTAATAAAAATCAGTCTGAAATATCAGAGAGATCTACCCACAGCCAATCCAGGAGGATCAGAGAGTGCTAACTCACACCTTTCATCCCAGCATGGGGAAGACTGGGCGTGGTGACTTCACCCTTAATCCCAGCAGATCTGAGTTTGAGGCCAGCTTGGTTTACAGAGGGAGTTCTAGGCTCCCAGGCAGGCAGTGATGGTGCCAGGCTTTAATCCCATAACTCCAGAGACAGAGGAGATCTTTCCTTGTTTCTGTGAGTTCAAGGCTAACTACCAAACAGTAGTAGCCCACGCCTTTAATCTTAACCTGGATGTGAAACAACTGGGTGAAGAGGGTATTTAAGGCAGGTGTAGGAAGACAGATGAGGCAGTAGAAGCCACAAGGAGAGAGGCTGGAAGACAGCTGGGTGAGATCTGACTGTGGTGTTTCCTCTCTCTGATATTTCAGCCTTTCCCCGATATCTGGCTCCAAGTTTTCTTTAATACAACCAGAATTCGTGCTAAATGTATATTACCTGGGAATATCTCTGGCAAATAAACAGAGCTGTGACTGGTGTTTCAGGATTGACGCAGTTCTTTTGACAGTTCCAGCTTGTTCCTGACAGCTGCATGGTTTCTCTCCCTCCAGAAAACTTGAGGGAGGGAGTCAAGTGATACCTTCCTACAGGGAGTGCAGGGCTCATGTTAGAGATGAGGAATTATGATTCAGGGTAGCTAGGGCCCTGGTCCAAGGTCATGGAAATTGCGGAAATGGGATGTGAGAGACTGTGCATGATCCTTGTAATTCAGTCACTCATCCATTTGTTAGAGACATAGCTTTTAGTCCCTGTGAGGAGCCGCCCTCTGACTCTGGGTACTGGGGTCCAATGAGCAAGCCCTAAAGAGCTTTAACATACTTCTCCACCATATTGACAGCATCTCTAAATTAAAGTCCACTTCACCAGTATCTCGTTCCATTTCCTGCTTCTGCTAGGCATGGAGATGTACTGAGGGAGGGCTCTAGAGCCATTGCTTTGTGTGGTAGGTGACAGAAACAACCTAAGATTCCAGGAGAGAAGGAGCTGATGAGATACAGGAGTTGAGAAGCAGGTGGCTAACCAGGAGCTGCCATGGAAAATGGGGACCAAAGCATGTGGACTAAAGCAGTACTTGACCCTTCTTCCCCTGGGGTCCGTCTCTACCTGCTAGAACCCAGCCTCTACCCTCTGTGGCCCTTCAGGAGTTAAACCGAGGCCACTACCTTTCTGCCCAGTGAGCCAGGTGATGGGATTGTGCTTAATGGTAATTTGCAAGAGTTTGGTCAACTAGAAATACATAAGGAGATGGAAATATGAAAATGCCCCAGGAGTTTGTACAGTTGATGTATTGTAGTCCAGCCAGCTGTTAACTCCACCACAGGAGAGATGGCAGAAAGAATTGCAAGCAGCCCCGTATTTGTGCTCTAATCTTGCAAACTAGAGAAGTTGAGAGAATCAATTGTATCTCCAGGAATACCCCACACTCCACTGCCCAGACAATCCTTCAGCTCAGGACATTCATGTTCTACATACTCTGCTAGGCACTGAACACGGGGGACTGAGTCTCCATCCTAGAACATAAGCACAGTCCATAAGTACTTGAGTCTGAAGTACTTGAGTCTGGGAGGGAGACCTACTGGGAAAGAAAGAAAGCATTCATGGGGTTCAGAGAGAAAGAGACAGAGACAGAGAAGTGGCTTGAAGTAGGAGAGCCAGCTTAGGGGATTCTAGATGAACAGCTGGTGCCTTAACTAGGGGTCTTGTACGTGCACCCCCCTTTTCTGCTCCTACCATATCCCATTTCATTTACTAGCTGTGTATCTTTGGGGAAATGACCTAACTATTCTGAGCTTCAAGTGTTTCACCCACAAAGGGAGATTAACCATCTCTGTCATAGGATTGTGTGAAGTAAAGTTCCTTGTCAGCTGTAAACTGTTCTGTGCATGTGAAATGCAGCTGTAAAAGGCTTTGTCCATCACCCCTTTCTTTCTTACATCAAATTAGGATCAGACTTTTTTGTGATTCAAGGGCACCTCATTCATGGTTTGCCATTTAGGGTTAAACACAGGAAGACTGTGGCCCTCGTGGAAAAGGGCTGAAATATTTGAATAGAAATTGACTTAAGCTTAGAAATGTTAACAGGAAGCAGACACGGTATGACTTTCAGGTTGTGTGTAAATGGGTGAGCTCATCCGAGGAGAATCAGAAGCTACTGTACAGGGCCTGGCCTCAGCAGGTGTCAAGGGTTCAAAGGAGAACAGCCCCCACTGGCATATGTGTTTGAATACTTGGTCTCCAGTCAGTGGAATTGTTTGGGAAGGATTAGGAGGTGTGGTTATGTTGGAGAAAGTGTGTTACTGGGGGCAAGCTTTGAGGTTTCAAAAGACTCATGCCATTTTCCATGTTGTGGCTCAAGATGTGAGCTCTTAGCTGCTGCTTCAGATGCCTGCCACATGTCATCTTGGCTCTGCCATTATGGACTCTGATCCTCTGAAACTGAAAACTAAAATAAACTCAAGAAAGTTTTCTTGGGTGTGGTATCTTATCACAGTAATGGAAAGTAACAAATACAGCAGGCTTCAGAGTCCACTTGTTTCATTCTTCCCCAAGGACCACCATGCATTTCCAGTCAGAGGGGCTTTTAGTTCTGATTCTGAACCCAATCTAGAAAAGGACCCTGGCTCTTGGCCCTGTTCCTCTGGCACCTCCTTCCCGGCAAAGTTCCTCAAGACTCTTCCTTATAGGTAGCTTCCTTCCTGTGCTGAGTCCTTGCCTCTCTCAGGCACCTGGCCTTGAGGTGCTCAGGAGGTGCTGCCTCAGCCTGCAACCCTGAGTGGTTTCTGTCCTGGAAACCCTGGCTGCATTTCTCCTGCAAGGAGGGTCCTGAGACTGTGAGAGATCCCTCCGGGTTCTTTTTACAAAGCTTTAGCAAACAAACAAAGTTGCTTGCTAACTGTTTCCACTCTTGTGGGTCTCACTGGCTGCCCTACCTTTTGGTGTCTCTGTACTTCTTCTACTAAGGTCCCCACAGAGGAGTAGGCCCCTGGCCCAAGCCATCCCTCCAGCCCACCCCATCACCACTGGTAGACCACCACCGGCTGGCTGCAACATATGGAGATAAAAAGCTGTTCTCAGATACATCCTGCTCTCCATAGTTACACGTTCCCCCTATGCCATGCTTCCAAGCTTGACTCTACATTTTGGTACCTACCATTCTAAAGTTTCTAGAGAATACCGATGCCTACGTCACTCTGGATCAACAGAAGCAGAATTTCAGGGGAACATAGGGAGGTAAAGTTCCTCAGGTAATTCTAAGACTTGTCAAGAACCACGAGTCCTTGCTTTGGAGAAGAGTACTGCTCAGCTTTGCCTCCTCACCTCAGCGCTCCAGCCCTTGGGCTTTCCCCTTGGGAAGTTCAGTTTTCCAGATTCTCTTCAATCTTATCACCTCGCACTTTGCATCCCCCACCCGGTCCACATCACTTGAGAAATGACTTCTCCACTGAACTGTGTTGTCTAGGACAGGAAGACCAGTCTTTACTCGGGATATTATTTCTCTAGTAATGATTATGAATCAAATAAGCCATTTCTGTTCATGGTCCTCATACTTAAGGCCAGCCAGCCTGTTCCATCCCATTTCCATTTTTCACATCTTCATTTTTCTCCTTTGCTTCCAGTAACCTATGAAGACCCATTTAAATAGGTTGGAAAGTTACTTCAATGGACACATTCACTAGGTTCCAGCTGAACTCTGTGCAAGGTTCTGCAGGGTTCTGCATTATTACTCACTTCTGTCTCAACAGGTCTGTTCTGAAGTTGTCTGCTTTCATCCTTCCTGTCTTGAGATGGTTATAAGAGACATATAACTCCCAATCACTGACACCCGTTCCTCTTAAATGTAAATATCAGATTCCATTAAAAGAGCATTAGCATGGGGCACCTGTAATTAATTTTCTTGGGAGAATGAATAGTTCAGAAGGCATGCAACAGAGCAGGGCCTCACACATGGCTCAGTTCATTTATCCTAATTGATTTATATAAGAATCATGGGGGCGTTGGGACTTGCACCCACTGATTGAGGGTGGGAGTGCCATGTGGGCCCTTGGAGTTGGGGAAGGCAGAAAGATGGATAGCTGGAGCTGAGGTCAGCGGGCACTGATCACAAACAACATAATGGGCCAGCCTAGGAAGTGGGCTGGCCCTGGAAGCTTTTAGAGGCTCTCAGCAGCCCTTGTAGTGCACCCAGATTACACACTGAGCTATTTCACATCATTAAACCCTCCTATCTCATCCCTGGGTACCACACAAGCTCTCAGCATCAGGCTGGGCTTCAAAGCAACTGCTCTGCCAAAGCAGGTGTAGCCACTGCAGCAAGCTGACCCTGGGATGCTGAGATGCCTTTGGCATCTGTCTGCTTACTTGCTAGCCTCGCAGCCACAAGAGGACTCACATCTGATTAGCCTGTCTGTTTAGGTTCCTGTTGCTGCTGGACCAGAGGCTGGGGACCCCTCAGAGACTCTAGTGTCACCATCTCCCTCCCTCTGCTCTGGTCTCAAAACTACACTTCCTCATCTGCCTGCTATCCCTGGTTACTAGGAATGGTCCCTAAGTGCTGGACCTGCCTCACTGTGTTTGACTCTGTATCTATTCTTCTCTTGAAGCAGAAACCAGGTACCAACAGAGCAAAACAGATATCAGAGACAGATATCTGGGCCTGTGACACTATTTCTGACTTCTTGGGTTTCTGATTTCTGCTCAGTACTGTAGACCAATGATGATTCTCTTTAGAATCACCCCCTTTTGCCAACAGGATCTCTCATGTAGCCTCTGTTGGCTTTGAAGTTACTATGTAGCTAAGGATGACTTTGAACTTCTGGTCCTTCTGCCTCTTCTTTCTAAGTGCTGGGCTTCCAGGTGTGTACTACCACATCTGGTTTATGTGGCACTGGGGATATCCTAGGGTTTTCTACGAGAGTCAAACAATACCAACTGAGTCACATCCCCAGCTGTCATCGGTTCATCTGAATTGCAGCCTGAAACCCTGTCTGATGTCTATTCTTTGCCCTCTGAACCCTCACCATCTGGCACCTGTACCTCACCCCCTCTGCATTCACAGTGCAGCACAGCCAGGCCTCCATTTTTTCAGCCTTCATAATGCCTCTCTCCTCCATGAATCTGTCGCTGGCTGGCTGGAGGTGGCTGGAGTCTGGTCTGAAGGTCCCACACAGGTCCCTGTCTCATTACCTCAGTAGACATGCTGCTGCCTTCCACAGGTTTTTTGGTTGCTCCACCAGGACCTGACTTGAAACAGCCCTCATTGGCCCAACTCATTCAATCTGTCCAGAGCTCTCATGCACCCAGTCCTGATCCAGCCCTTGAAAGCTTTGTCTCCATCCTCAGGGCTGAATCCTGTTTTCTGTGTCCCTGGAAAGAGCTTATGAGCCAAAGAAGTCATGATCTTTCCTATCTTCCAGGTCTGGCAGACTCTTGGCTGGTGCATCAAGAACATCATATTCTGGTTTTGTCTCTCTCTCTCTTCGGTCTGTCATGGTCCCAACTCCCAGGAAGGCTACAGACTAGGGCATATCTTCAGGTTTAGCTTGTGCCTGTGTGGCCTTGGGTAACTCCCTCTCTTCCTTTCTCTGAGTTTCCAGGTTCCTTATCTGAGATAAAGGGTTAAGGATAATGATTCCCAGAGGTCCTTTTACCTTTGAAATAAAATGGAAAACAAAAGGCCTTGAAGATAAGGGAGATTATTATGGTAGCCAAATCAAGCTATGCCTTCTCTCCCCTCTGCCCAGGGCTGCCACAGCCTGCAGGGTTTGGCACTAGAGTTACAGAAGACTCTCAGCATAAGGGCCCCGGGCTCTCACCTTTGGAAAACGGTGCAATTTAATGGTAATGCAATTACAGATGGGCTGAGATTGAAACGGCCCATCTTATCTGAAGCTCATCTCCCCACCAAGTATCAGGGCAGGTGCTGATCCCTAATAGCTGCTGAAATAGATTCACCAGGCAGCTGGGGGCTCCTGGAGGGGAGAGCTGTGTGCAGAGAGAGGAGAGGAGAGGGAAGCAGCTGGAAGGAAGGAGGAAGAGAACAGAGAGAGAGGAAACTGAAAGCAGAGACCAACAAGGAATGGCTGGAGAGAGAGAGAGAGAGAGAGAGAGAGAGGGAGAGAGGGAAAGAGAGAGGGAGAGAGGGAGAGAGAGAGAGGGAGGGAGAGAGAGAGAGAGAGAATAGAGGTAGTTTTATTTTTAAAATGTCAATAAAGGGGATGATGGAGGAGATGGAGAAATGAAGAACCTGGAAGGCAAAGAAGAGAGGAAATAGACGGGGAGAAAGCGGGAGAGGGAAGGAGAAGGAGAAGTAGAAGGAACAGATGGAGAAGATGGGGGTTTGGAGACAGATGGAAGGAGAGAAAGGGATGAGGTAGGCGGGGTGCTTGAGAGAGAAGAGATGGTGGGAGGATAGAACAGGGGAGATAGCAAGAGAGGACGGGAAGACAGGATGAAAAGGGAGGAGAAGGAGGGAGAGGAAGGAGGGGTGTCGGCAGCTCAGTGGGTAAAGTGCTTGCTGTGCAAACATAGAAACCCAGGTTTGGATCTCATCAACTCATGTAGAGGTTAGGTGCTGTGTGTGTGTGTGTGTGTGTGTGTGTGTGTGAGATGTGATTCCGGTGACAGGAAGTGGAAGCAGGAAGATTCCCCCAAGTTCACTGGCCAGCTAGTCTAGCCAATGGATGAGCACCAGGTCCAGTGAGGAGAAACCCTGCCTCAAAAACTAAGGTGGATGGTAATGAAGGAAGAAATACCATGTTTATCCCTGGCCTAATTGTGTACATACACACATACACACACACACACACACACACACACACACACACACACACGGGGGGGGGGGGATATGATAGCAGCAGGAAGAGAGAAACAGAGCCCTCTATGAAGGGTAGAGAAAGTAGCAGGAGAAAAGAGGGAGAGAAAGACAGAAAGACAGAAGCTGGAGTGGGGAAGGAGAAGCCAGATAAAGCCATCAGGCCAGGAATGCAGAGTGGGGGGGGGCAGGGGTGATGGGTGGTGGATGATGCTGGGGAAAGGCAGAAGGGAAGGGAGGGGGAGGGGGAGAAAGAGGTGGAGAGGGGAGATCGAATTAGGGAAGAAGGGGGCTGGAGAGAATGAGGGAGAGGAAGAGAGAACAATATTGGTAAGGAGGAAGGTCCTCATTTCTGAAAGCTCATCTTTTCAGGCCCACCCACTTGAGGAATAGGCCAAGCAGAGAAAAAAAGAGCAGAAGCAGTCGCGATAAGCATTCTGGGATGAAGCAGAGGAGACACCTGGAAAGTCTGAGAGCTAAGAAGAGGTAAGGAGTCCTTGAGAGACTTGCAAGTGTCCAAGACCCAGGAATAGGCCCAGCTCCCCACATCCCCGGCCCGTGTAATTTCAGGAAGCAGACAGGAGCCTGGGACGCGGTCCCTCCAGCAACAGCACCGCAGACAGTGCCCTTCAACGCCCCTGGCTTCAGCACCACGGACAGCACATCCCGCTGGGGTCGGGGCCTCAGCCAAGCCTTGCCCTGGAAATAGCTCTTTGGGGCAGTTGGAATGCAGGCCTGCGAGCGGCTGAATAGATCAATTATTTTTCAGAACATGGTTTTGATCCCGATGTTACCTCTCAGGATCACTGAGTGGAAAGGGCTCTCGGAGAAAATGGCATTTTTTATCACCCCGGCAAAATGCTCCTGCGCTGATGAGATGAGGCGCCCAGCGAGTGCGCGCGCGCACATGTGATACATAACTAACCAGAAGCATAATCTTCTAAATTGAAAGCCATAATGTTTGCTGTTGGAGCTAAATATTAACAGGGCGTTGTCTCCCCCAACGACCCTCGGGAGGCAGCTGGCTTAGCGGGAGGCTGGCGTCATATTCAAGCAACTTGATTAAATTCCTTTCTGCCATCAGAATTAAGAAATGAATAGTTTTATGAGAGTCATGCCACAGAGGACAGGAAAATGAAATGTTCAGAAGAGAGAGCAGGGGAATTGCCTGCACTGTGTTCCTGGAGAGAGTTCTGTCAATCTACCTAGAAGGGGTGGGCTCAGGACTGTGTATGATCTTTGAATGATAGGCAGTCTTGACTCCTAGGGTCATTCTGGTACATATCTCTTCTCTGGTCATTGAAAGACATACCATGACGACCCCTCAGGAGATCTCTCAATTCCCCAGAGAGGCAGCAGAATGTGTAACTGCCTTCATAGCCTCTGGAGCTACAATCACTGAATTCAAATCCCACTGCTATTCCTCCCTAGCTTTGTGATCTTAGGGCAAAATATCTAACTAACCTTTCTGTGTCAAAGCTTTTCTAGTTATGAAATAAATTTATTCCAGTACCTACCCTGCAGAGAGTTTGTGAAGATTTATGGAGTCCCAAGACCCCTAGGACTGGATTTAACTCAGCAAAGTATATATACACATACTACTATTAATTATCATTAGTGTTATAGTTAGGTCAGACTATATAAAATTGCTATTTGGTAGGTAAAAACAAATCACATTGCCAACAACTTAATGTAGTAAATGCATACGCTTAATGCTATGTGTGCAGCAAGATTTTTATCTTTGGTGGCCACTCTTTCCACCAATAAGATTCTTCTGCTTTCAGAAAGGATGAAAGCACAATTTCATCTGTAAATTGGGTCTGGATATCACCTTACAGGATTATTGAGCACATTAAGAAAACTTAAAATTCCAATAAAGCTGACAGCACAGGAAAAGGGAAAGGATACGTCTGGAAACCAGCTCTGGAAAAGAAACACTTGTAGGGGAATGAGAGATAATGCAGGATGATGATGATGATGGTGGTGGTGATTATTGGCTGAATTTCCCAGGTAAAGCCAAATAGGACGGTGTACTCATGTCATCTCAGCATTCAGGAGCCTGAGGCTGGAGGACCGGTTTTAAGCCCAGCCTGGGCTACAGAACAAGACCCAGTCACAAACAACATAATACATACCAACAGACAAATTGTTGATCTCGGGTTCAGCACATTTTTCTCTTTGAAGAGGAATACACAAAGAGCCTATCACAGATTAGCTGCTTTGCCAGGTTAACCATCCTGTTGCAGTGTTAAATCTGTCTAAAGCTCCCAAGAATCCCATTAGAAGACTGGGGATCTGGCTCAATGGTGGAGGCTCAAACCAGATGAAGCCCTGGTCCTCAACATAGCACAAAACCAGTTGTAACCTCACCACTTGGGAGGTGGAGGCAGGAGGATCAAGGATTCAAGGTTACATTGTGAGTTTGAGGCCAGCCTGGGATATGTGGGACCCTGTTTGTAAATAAAATAAATCCTGTGTGGTGAACCAGGAACCTTGGATTATAGATGAAGAAACGAAGGTTCAGGAAGGTTGAATGATTTGTTGAGAATTGCACAGCTAGTGGGGCAGAGCGAGAGTTCAAACTGCTGCTTTTCCCTGGAGAGAGAGGTCGGGTTGAACCGGGTTGGTGAGTCCTGGCTGCGCTCACCCATCCTTCATCCTTCCCACCGTCTTCCCCGAGAGTCTCCACGCAGGCCCGTCCTTCATTTTGTAAAGTCATAAAAACATGAGATGGAGGCAACAGTCCTGCTGAGACTAGATTTTTACAAACTCTGTCCTAGGAAGAGCTGTTTTAAATGCCTGGCCTCACATTTCTGGGGCGGCTGCTCCTATAAATAAGATGCTCGACATAGTAAATAGTCCAGAAAATAGTAGAAGGGCGTGGGCATGAGAAACTGAGTGGGCTGGTGGGAGGGGAGGGGAGAAACATCTGCTGGAGACATCGTTTGTTCTAGAAAAGAGACAGTCACAAGAGGACGGGAGCAAGCGCATGGAATTCTATTTTCTTCTTCTTTCTTTCTTACATTGAGTCCATTTGAGGCCCAGAGAGAAGCATCGGAGAATTTTGCTCTGAGCATTAATGACCCAGGGAGTCTGACAAGAAGAATGCTGTCCATTTCTCATGAGAGGGTGTGTAATTCCAGAAAGGGCAGGTGCCCTGCAGAGCTTTTGTTTAGAAGGGGCACAGTGGGGGACCAGCTTTCCCTCCAACAGGAATACAGCCTTGTGGGAAGAACAAACCAGGGTCACAGTGGCAATGAGGGTGATGGGGTAACAGTGGGGGTCATGTGGTCATGTGGCGGTGGTGGTTAAATTAGCTGAGAGTAGGCTGGGGAGCCGGCCAAGTTAGTAAAGTGCCTGCAGAAAAAGCCTGAAGAACTGAAGACCCGAAAACCACAGGCACCTTGTGAAAGCAGGATGTGGTGGTAGGCATCTGTAACTCTAGGGCCAGAGGAGCAGAGAAGGCAGATGCCCAGCATTCACTGGCCATCTAGTCTAGTCAGTGAGTGAATGCCAGGCTCAGTGAGAGACCCTGTCTCAAAAGTTAGGTGAAGTGTCACAGAGGATGACCCCTATGTTGAGCTTTGTCTTCTAACTGTGTAAACATATAAGTACACACACACACACACACACACACACACACACACACACACACACACACACACACACACACACACACAGAGCTAGGGGTGCACCATTGTCCAAGATGACGCACAGTTCTGCAGTGGCAAGACTTGAGACAAAGAAGGGCTTGGCTGTGTTTGCCAGCTTCCTAATGAGCTGTCCTCTTGTGTCCTCACACTGGGGTCACTTTAATAAGGCCACCAATCCTATTTACCTCCAAAAGATTCTGCTTCCAAACACTGTCACACTGGAGACAGCTCCTAAGTAAACATAAACATGGGGCATGTGGATATTGGTGAGAGCTGCTTGTGTTGGGTGACAGATCATTCAGGCACTGAGTAGCCACCAAGCATGTGGGTGATCTGGCTTAGCCTGGCAGATCTCAGCTGAGCCACCCATGTGTGTACTTGGCTTGGATGGATTCCAATACCCTCTACACATCTGGTGGTTAAGCTGCTATCCAGGATGGGAAGGATGATGGAGGCACATGCACATCCCATCCTCCACCAGACTGAATCCAGCTCAGTCAACATGGTAATTGATAGAACTTGAGGACAGTGTGAGGTGGCTTCCAGGAAGCACGCAGTTCAAGATTCTGTTAGTGACATATATCTAAGAGGGTCCTTTTGGTTAAGGCAAATCATGTAGCTAAGTCCATGTCAGTGTGTAAGTGGCCTAGGTTGGGAGGGGGCATGTCAACCAGCTGTGCACACCTGTGACATGGGGTGTATGTTTCAACAGGGAGGTCTTGGAAGACCATCTCTACATGTTCAGAACTGGAAGGTCTAGCCTAGGACTCTGAACTATTCCTAAATGCCCAGAATGAGCAACCTCAGTTCTCTTACCTGGGATGAAACTTGATTGAGACAGTGCTTGTGGGCTGTTCTTTGCAAGTGGTAAAGCCATAGGCTTTCCATTTGTACCCTACTTACCCTGCTTCCCCGGCAGAGATGTGAGCCCTATATTCATTTCTTACCAGAAATTATCCACTTCATGGTAAAACCTGGGCCTCCAGTGCAATTTATCCCAATTCCCCGCCCACTGTGAGAGCAGCCTGGCTTAACACCAAGAGCCTAGGAGTGCAAAATCACTGTAATATTGGCTGGAGACAGCATAATTAGAAAGGCAAATCCACTGAGGAAAAGAATTATATTATGCAAATGTGATTAGCAGTGACTTTTGGTTTTTTTGTGGCTGGAGGGCTCTACTCTTTGAATGAATGTGGTGCTGGTCACTGGTGTTTTGGGTTCTTCACTGGAGCAGGCAGAACGGGAGCTCTGGACAAAGGTGTGGAGGAAGAGGCTTTCTGTCCCAGGTGCTGGGACTCCTCCATCAGTCCTCACGGAGGGTATGTGGGTCCATCAAGGCTCTGAGATGATCTACAGAGAAGAGTCCTCTGGGAACAGTTCCCAACTGATGGAAGATGCCACAGGAGAAAAGATGTCTTTTATTCAGGCTGGAACTAAACGTTGAAGAAGAAACTGAGGAGGTGGTCCGGGGGCAGCCAGCTCCTGAACTGTGAGATTTTTGCTTACATTTTAAAGAAAATGCCAGACTGGAGCAGGGAAGGCCGGCTTCTAGAACCTTCTGAAGCCTGATGGATTTGCTACTTTTATCACGACTGTGACCAAAATTCTTGGGAGTCTAGGATCTGGAGAGGTCACTGTATTTCATGAGGGAACTTGATTCTGCTCCTGGGCAACACTAGAAGGTAGTCAGACTAGCAGAGTCTAGGGTGGTTTCTCTTCCCGAGGTGTATTGACAGGTGATGAAATGCTTCTTCCCAGCTTTGCAAACACTGGTCTGGATTAGATTCAGGAGTTTTCCTTTGGAGATGGTCTAGCTTTTAGAGTTCCTTTTAGCATGGTGACACGGTTACAGAAATAATACACACGGACCCACCCACCTTGTGAGTGCCTGAATGCTTATTAAACTCCAAATGCTGTAAATTCACGTTTATGTAATGTTCCTAACAACTATGTAGGGCGGGCATTGTTATAATTTCAAACATACAGAGCAAGACACTGAGGCATGGGGGATTTTCCTTGTGGTCACTGCGATTGGTAGCCATTTTCTCAAGGTCACTTTTCTCAGTAGCAAAGTCAGGATTTGAACTCAAGACTCTTAATTTTGAATCTGCACTAGGAGTTAGCAAGCTACAGAGGACTGTCCCCCAGGTAGAACATTGTGAGTGTGTCCCCAGACATTGTCTGTGGCCATGACACCCCAGTCTTACTTGGGAACACTCTTGGTGACATTTGAGACACTCTGATAAGATACCAGTATGCCCAGTGTGATGACGGATTGTCATGGTCAAATTTGCTGGTTTAAGAATTGCCTCAGAGACAATGCAGTACACTCTGATTCCACGGAGGACTAGCTGAGGAGGGAAGACCCAGCTTGCGTATGGGGGGCGAAGACAAAACCAGCCCAGGGTTAGCATTTCCTGTTCTCTTCCTGGCCTACCAGAGATGCGCAGCCCTGCTTGGCCACACTCTTCCCACCATGATGGAAAGAACCCTCTGGAACCATGCACCAAGATGAATTTCTTCCTTTGAGCTGTTCTCACAGGTATTTTGACCACAGTGATAATAAAAGTAGCAGGGGCTGGGGAGATGGCTCAGTGGTTACAGGTGTTTCCTGCTCTTGCAGAGGACCTGAGTTCTGATCCCAGCACCATGTTCAAAACAGCCTGTAACTCCAACTCCAGGGGTTCTCATGGTCCCTCTGGACTCTGAGGGCACTGTATGCAAAAGTGTATGTGTGTATGTATGTATGCAAAAGCACCAGTGTGCGCGTGCGCGTGAGCACACAAGAACTTATATGTATGCACCACACCCCCACTCATACACACACATCTTTTTAAAAGTAGCAAATCCACCCAGCCCTCTTCAGAAGGTTTTAGAAACTGGTTCTTTCCACTCCAGTCTGGATGGATAGCCTTATATGAACCCACCAGTAGTCCTATGAATTAATCATATCTAGCCCATCTATCCAGGCCATTAGAATAGATGAATCTGGAGTGTGTGAGGGTCATGAGGTGGCCTGGGAGGCCCTGAGATGCAGAGGTGGCCCCTTCAGCCTGGCTCATCCTTAGATTTCCAACGACCAAGATGTTCTTGAGGATGCTCCATTTTTCTTAAGTCCTTATGAGGCCTGGGGACATGTATGTTCCCCTCACCAACTCCTACAAGTCCAGCAAAGCTCAGGGAAGAGAAGCAAACCACTTCTGTCTGGCTGTACTAGGACATGCTAGAGTAGGGAAGTCAGCTCTCCCTTTTAGAGCCAGGGAGTATAAGGTGTTGTTAGTAGTTAGTAGCCTAAAGTCTCCAATGAAGCCCAGAAAAGCCCTTCTAGACATTGGTTTCTGACTGTCTCAGGGACACGCTCTTCCCTGAGCATCTTCAGAGTGGCTGCATCTACAGCTGGCCTTTTCCTGTTCACACATGGTCTCTGTCATTACTTCTTATATCGGGGACATCCTCAATCCCTTCGGGTCCCCCGTCTTGCAATCCTATCATTAACTATACCCACCTGCATTGAGTAGCTGGCAAACATCTGCAGGACTCCTGTGCTTCTGCCCTAACTCAAGTTTCTTCCCCACAGCCCTTCATGTCCTAGAGACCCCCAGGGTAGTTCTGCCTTTCTAGCTTAAGTGTTGCCTCAACCCGCCATGCCATACATACCACTATATGGTCATCTTCTATCATAAACTACTATCTGACTCTTCAGTGTCTGTGTACCCAAGGCTTCTTGTGAGTGAACTTCACCTTTGCATCCCACCAAGGCACACAGGGTACCATCCTGTTTTTCCCCATCAGGTAATCCCTGTGTCACCCCTGCCTTCCTTTCCGTGACCCCCCTGTGAGGTGTATCCTGGTTGCTACTGCTATCAGTTCACATACTTGGCTCCTCCAGGGCAGGAACATAGGCTTATTTATTGCTAAATTCCCAGCAAAAGGCCCAGCACATAGTATGTACTCAGCCAGTGTTGCTTGAACGGGATTTCCTCACTGCTAATTGGGTTGGTTTCATTTGGCAATAACATCTATCCCGAGAACTGAGTTTTGTTTCTTGCAGGGGATGAGTAAGGACAAGTGCCCTGTCTACTGGCTACTCCTTTGCAAGAAAACAGCTAGCATGTGTGCAGCCCTACATGACACTGAGTTTGCAATCTATGTTGCCTAGGTGAGCTGAGGCTGCAGCCCGTGTGGGAGAGTGGAAGGTGGCAACGCTTGGTGTTTTTCAGGGCAGGTGTGAGCAGCCCAGCCCCTCCCCCCACTTGGGCAGGAGGTGAACAGGAGAGTATTGCTTTCCATAATGGAGCCAGAGGCTAAAAGTAGCCTTTCTTCTTGGTTGACAAATAGGGGAAATAAATTACCCAGGCACTAAAAGTTGCATTAGGCAAATAAACATTTCGACAAGAATTATATGTGACATTCAAGAGAAAGCAAATAAAGCCTAAGTTATGGGGACCTGTCACCGCTCTAGGAGAATTAAGTAACTAAAAATCGTTAGTAGTGACTTGGACAGGCTCTTAAACCCTCCCGGCTCCTCCCGGTGCTCCAGGGTGCCTAGGGAGATCACGTGCTCCCTGCTACAAGACAGGAAATAAGCAGGTTCCATAGACTTTGGATCTTGAGAGGCGCCAGACAGGGCTTTTACACATTGTCTGTGGAGCCCAGACTGCTGCAGGAGTTTGTGGGGAGTGGAGGGTAGACCCCTCCAGGCTGGGGAGTTTCCCTATCTAGCTCCCAGGACACATTGCTTCAGAGTAAGAGATTCATTGCAGCATAAGAGACCCTCGATGCAGTGATTTGAACTGTGGTCTGGGAAGACTTGACTGGCAGTGGGAAGACTTGGCTGGTAGAGAGCTCTCTTTTAGAGCTGGGAGGTGGCTCAGCTGGTAAAGGCGAAGTGGTAGCTTTGCAAATGTGAAGACAGTGCCAGGCATGCTTATGATCTCAGCTACCATGAAATGTGAGGTAGAGATAGGCAGACCACTGAAATCTGTTAGGTGTAGTGGAATTATGTAACATTGCAAACAATTGTCCCGCCTACTGGTTTAATAAAAACGCTGATTGGCCAAAGGAAGACAGGAAGTGTGGGTGGGGCTATCAGACTAAGAAAACTCTGGGAACAGGAAGGACAGAGCAGAAATGCCACAGAGAAGCTAGACCAGCCAGAAGATGCAGAGGACAACTATGCTGCTCTGAGAAAAGGTACCAAGCCACATGGCTGAACAGGATAAGAATCATGGGTTAGTTTAAGGGTAAAGAGTTAGCAAGTTATATGCCTGGTCCCCAGGTCAACCAGTGTATAATTAATGTAAGTGTCTATGTGTTTCGGTGGGACTATGGGACTGTGGGTCAGAAAAATCCAGGCCACCAGGCTAGACCAAAAAGTCTGGGGCACAAGCCTAGACCAGAAAGTCCAGACCACCAGGCTAGGCCGGAAAGATCAGGCCAGAAAACTCATACAATGGTTAGGCAACCAGCCCAACCTACTTGGCAAAGTTCCAGGCCAACAAGAGACCTTGTCTCAAAGGATGGACCCCCTACCTTCCCCCAAATAAACATGTAAGCACACATGCACACCCAGAGAGAAACCTCCATTACAACACCCAGTAAATAGTTACTTATCAGCCATTCATTCACCTTGCTGAATTCCCCACTGATGGGGAGCTTATTCCTGGGCTTCGCATCAGACCTCACCCAGAATCCTGTGCCAGAGGTTTGAGCTTGAATCTAACTCCCCAAGCTCTCTCACTGTTGGACTCTGGGTCACCACTGAAAGCCCTTGTCTCCATTTTTCTCTCGGCAGAGGAGAGATTATATTAGTTTCTCGTTGCTGTTGTAACAAATAACAACATGTCTATTGGGTTAAATACCACCCAGGTTTATTGTCTTCCCTTTCTGGAGGTCAGAATTCCAAGCTGGTCTTTAAGCAAACATGTACACATGTATACGCATATACAGACGTCATTAGAAATAATTTTAAATTTAGGCTGTTTGTTTTCTTCTTTTGGCTTTTGGAGACAGGTCTCTCTGTATAGCACCGGTTGTCCTGGGACTCACTCTGTAGACTCTGATGGCCTCAGATTCACAGAGATCCGCCTGACTCTGCCTCCCACATGCTGGGATTAAAAGCATGTGCTACCTCCACTGCCTGGCTTTAAATTTAGGTTTAATTATAAAAGAATTGGTGGGTATTTGTCCTTCTGGGTCTGGCTTACCTTACTTAGCATAATGATCATCTATTTTCCTGCAAATGCCATGGTTTCATTTTTCTTTCCAGATGAATAAAGTCTCATTGTGAACAGGTATCAACTTCTAAAATTTATATATCTAACTTTTCTAAGACAGGGTCATAGGATGTATCTTCAGCTAGCCTGGAACTTGCTGTGGTGACCAGGCTGACCTCAGACTTGAGATAACCCCTCGTCCTGTCTCCCAAGTGCTGGAGTTTCAGCACATACCACCATGCCTGGCTTTACCATGCTCTCTGCCCATGCAGTCACTGGTGGGCACCTAGGCTGGGTGTGCAGGTGTCTCTATATTGTCTTGGAGTGCTCTGGGTACTCTCCTAGGAGGGCCGCATGGTAGTTCTATTTTTAATTTGTTGTGGCTCCTCCATATTGGTTTCCATAGCAACAGTGGAAGTTTACATTCCTACCAGCAGTGTGTATGTTTCTCTCTCCACATCAAAGTGAGTTTTAAACATCCCAAAAGAAGGTGCTGTCAGGGCCATAGAGGCTTTAGAGAGCCCTTGCTTGTACAAGGGCCACCTGCATTCCTTACAGCCTTGATCAACTTCAAAGTATACTACATTTTTTTCCCCTACATCTCAAAAAGACCTTTGTGATGAGATTGCCCCCCCCCCCCCATTACTACTCTAACTCGGGATATTTAACTTAATAATGTTCAGAGTGTCCTTTGACTTACAGAAGTCAGTATGTGGTGACTCTGGGGCTCCTATTCTGCTTTCTGCATGACAACAGGGACAGATAAGAAAGCTCAGTGAGGAAGGGCTCTGGGAAGGCTCAGTGGGCATGTAGCAAACCTTTCCTTTGTGGTCCTTCCAATTGCTACCTCCTGCTTCCCTGCAGCTTCAAGACAAAATGTCCTCAAGATATGCACATCTTTCTGGACAGATGATGGCAAGATGAGGCTTGGAGCAGGGCCAGGGATCAGTGTCTCAATTCAAGAGCTATTTACCAGGTGGCATTCAGAGAGCACTTAACCGGATGCCTGGCTGAGTCAGGGATGGATCTGGGAGGTCTCCTGTGGCTCTGTTTGGCTGTGGGAACACACTGGCCTCCTTCAAGAAGATGGGGGAGTTATAGGGGGTACAGATTCAAGGAGGGTAGAGGGTTCAGACTATGGAGGCTGGGTAGGTGAAGACCTTGGAATGACCTGGACAGGGTGTCTGGGAGGATGCTGGATGGAAGTTGATGTTGAACTGGAGCTTGGAGAGAGAGAGAGCTGGGCAAAAGATGGTACTTTGAGAGCAAGTTCTGGGCCTAGATGTGTGGAAATGAGGACCTTGTGTGTAGATTGTTGGCTGCAGGATGAGAAAGGGGGGTGGAGGATGGATTCCTGGAACCTGGTCTCCCAGGGAGAACCATCCACTATTGGGGAGCCAGAGAGTATAGCTTCTCCCCTTTCCTTCCCACACAGCCAGACTTGGCCAGACCTGCCAGACACCAGTATAATGATCTTGGGCTCTGGGATAATAGCAGCAATCCATTAAGCTGGTTTGAGGCACTGAGAGAGCTGTCTGATTTCATCTATGTTCCCATCCTGCTCTGCAAAAATAGTTCTGTTCGCTATGTGTCTGTGTTGTGTTGTGTGTTTTGCACCACGGGGGTAAGGGTGAAGGGGTTTGAACCCTGGGTCTGAGTCTTCTTCTTCAGCATCTCCACTTTGGGAGGTGCTCACTGAGACCCTGCAGTCTCAAGGCAGGGAGGAACCATGCTTACTTCTTTCATAGACAAGGAAATATTAAGAAACAGAATTTGTGCCCAAACTCCCCTGATCTGCCATGTATGACAAAGAAAGGCGTGGTCTGGAGTCCAGGCATTGAGGAGGCAGGTGATAGGGTGGGAGGTAGCTGGTGATCCTTTTCCCAATAGCCTTCTTTAGATTTGTCTTCCTGTCAGGCGATGGAGGTCATAGTGTGGCAAGGGATGAGCTGCTACTGCCTTGCATGCAGTGTTGTTAACCAGCCAGCTCTGGAAATGAGCTGCTGCTACTCCCTTGCATGCATCGCTGTTAACCAACCAGCTCTGGAGCCAGGACTCAGTTCTATGACACTCTCTTGTCCTGGCCAGACTAAACTAATAGAGGACCTTCCCTCTTCCCAAGCCCACTATCCCAGATGTTCAGACACCAGCTCCAGCTGTTTCTCATGGGCCCACCCAGCAGCCCTGTGAATCTAGTAACTCTGGTCCCCACTCTGATAAACACCCCGAGATGTTACAGCTTTCCTGACCATGAGCTTGGACCCTGAGGGGAACCTCTCCCCAATCCTGGTCTCCTCACCCACAGTCTAGGAATCCTGCTCATGTTTCCTAGGAAGAGGATTTTGTTCCTTTAGAGAAAGCCTGCCAGGCAAAAACTTTTAAAGACTAGAAGATGGGGCATGTAAGAATGGGATGTGAACTTTGCTCCCATCCCACTAGCTCTCCAGCAGCCCCTGCCCTGGAACCTTTTGGTTCCAAAGAGCATCTTTACCAGTACCACGTGAATCCACAGCCCTGAGCAGCGGGGGTCTAAATTTAGAGCCTGCACTCTGTGAACGAAGTGAATAATGATAATTAGCATAACAATTCTTCCTGCAATTAGCTGGGGAGGGGGTGAGGGGGTGGTAGGAGTCCAAGAGGAAATTACAGAGGGAGCCTGGCTTTTTCCAAGACCTCACTGGAGGTGTTTGCTTGGTGAGGCTCCTTCTCGGATGACTGGATCCAGAGAAAGCAGATTGGGGCGGATGAAGGAGTGTATGCTTCTAACTTATTGTGATGTGTTACTGGTGCGTGTGGTTAGGAACCCTGGGAATGAAGAGGTGTGTGAACATGCTCTCACCTGCTCCTAAAGGTGCAAGAAAATCAGAAGCTGACTCAACCTGGAGACAACAAGTTAGTGCTTATTCCCCAAAGTAAACTGTTTTGAATTTAAAGTTGTACTCTGGGTTTACTTATTTAGGGATGTCTAACTGCTTGAACCAGCCCATTGCTTGCCAAATATCACATGACTTGCCTGTGAGTCCAGGAATCCTCAGTGTGAGCCTAGGGACTCCACCTGCTGCTTCAGGCCTTCCCTGGGGCATGTGAAGAGGTCTGCTATCTCCATTGGATGGAACACAGTGGGGCATCCAAGATGACCTGGGCTGGGGGAGTTGGAGAAGGGGCCCTAGAGAGAGGAGGTGTCAGGCTCCCTCTGTCCCTTTATGTCTAAGAGGCTCTGAAGCTCCTTTCTGGTTTTCTTGAGTGATTCATTTTTTGGACTGTAGTTCTGATATGGCCTCCATCATCCGACTTTCTTCTTGAGCAGTGCAGAACAGCCTTTCATCTCCACTGTCCTGACTACCACACTTCTTCTACTGATGCACTTTAACTAAGGTCATTTTTTGGTAACTGGCCATATAATTCTCCTGGCTTTTAGGAGCTTATGGATAATTAAAGAAAGGGTGAATCCATTCATTTCCCATTTGTCTTAGGTAATCGTGCTAATCTCTTGGAGTGGGAATGAGCGGTTCAGCTGGCTGGGTCAGCCAGGGAGAGAGAATGGGTTTCCACAGGACAGGCCCTAGGGTAGAGCATGTGTGAAGAGGGAGGAAGGAGAGGGCTGTGCTAGAAGGCAAGACATCTGGGCTTCGAAGGATGTGTAGGCGTCTGACAAGTCATATTCACAAAGAACTGACGATTCAGGTCCCTCTGTATTTTGTGTTTGGGTCCCTATTATTTGAAAGCAAGATCAAGATGTTAGATTTATTGTAATTAAGTAACTGTCTCGGGATGAAAGTTTAGCTCAGTGATAGAACACTTTGCTAAAATGAATGAGACCTGGAGTTTGGTCCCCAGCGTTAGAGGGAGGGAGAGGAGAAGGGAGATGAGGGAAGAAGGGAAGGAAAGATGGAGGCAGGCTGGGGTAGGTACGGGTGTGTGTGTGTGTGGGGGGCTCCAGTGATATGCCATTAAAATCCATGAACTCTTCTATCTTTTTGGAGCCCTTCACAGACTTGACTCTGAGCTCCCATGCCCATTACCAGGCCCCTTACGATTCAAAAGCTGGAATCTTAAAATCTTCCATGAGTTCTGACTGCACAAGGCCTTAGGCAAAGGTTTCTCTCCTGCCTACCCAGGCCCCACACTGTGATTTGAATGGGCTCATGCGTGTCCACAGGTGGTGATGCTGTTTTGGAAGACTGTGGAGCTGTTAAGAGTAGGGTCTTGTTGGAGAGCATGGTCACTGTGGGGACATCATGGGTTGTAGCCTGACCTGATTCTGTTTGTCTCTCTGCTTATTACTTCTACAGAAAAGGACGATGTCCTCTGAACTGTGAGTCAGAATAAAGCCTTCTTGCCTTAAGCTCTATAATGTACCCATGTGCTTTCTCCTCTCTGCCCCTGTAACCAGGGCTACCGATGACCCATTCCTGCAGCTTCTCCTGCCCATATCTCCAGGAGGGCCTGGCAGGGCACAGAGCCCAGAGGGGTGGCCATAGCTCACTCCACTTTTCAGAAAAGGAAACATATGGAGAGTCTAAAAGATTCAGTTATTCACCAGTGCTCTGGGGTTGGGGACCAGGAGAGCTCTGATGCAGCACCGCAGGCCACACTTAGCATCAGGGACTTTAGAACTGGAGACGAAGTTCCAGTGTGGATCTCAAGTTACCCAGTCAGTTCACTGGCTTGAATTTCTTGGTGTAGGGATGCCATTGCTTGACACTGGGTCTCAAGGGATGACCTGATCTGTGGTCTGGTGATGTTCTGACTTGGCCAAGAGGGCTGGCATACAACCTCCTGTTTGACTTGGACAGATGATAGGACTCTAATTTGCCCTGTGCATTACTGTGTGGATAAAGGGACATAGTGGTGATATTAAGCTACCCCAGAGGCCTTGTGTGGCTGCTTCCAAAAACTAAAGCTATAATAGACTGTGGATAAAAGGTTAGACAACATCCCTCCCTGTGTGGTGCTCTGGGCAGGTAGATTGTATTCTCATGTCTACATGTGCTTGTGTACACACACACACACACACACACACACACACACACACACACACAATCACACACACACACTCGTGCATGAGTACATGCATTCTCTCTCTGTAAGGCATGCCTCTTCCCCTTTACAGCCCTGGGCTGCGTGGGTGGAAAGGGATGGGAGGAGGCAGGAGCAGAACCATTTGTCTGGGGCACCGGGAGAGAGTTGGCCACTTACAGTGGTGATGGATGGTAATTCTGCTCTTCCATCTGTCGGGCTGGCAGGCTGCTTAGCACAGCCCTGCACACCTGGCTGGGGCATCCCCTGTGGATCTGGCCTGCTCTTCCTGTAGCCTGGGGATCAGCTCCCAGCACCACAGGGCAGAAGGCCGGCAAAAGGGTCTATGCCATGCACCCAGAGCCCTGGAGAAGGAAGGGCTTCACATGGCCCTTCAGGGGATCTGAGGGTAGGTCCTGGCCCTTGGCTGTTTTCTTATTTAGCAGCCAGGACTTCTGTGAAGCCAAGAAGCCAGCACAACTTCACTGCCCACTCCCTTGGAATCTGGCACACCTGTGTTCTATGCAAGCGAAGCAGGTTGAGCTTTTCTGTCATTCCAGCCAGCTCCTGGAGATGCCTTCAAGGTCATTGGGTTGCCTGAGTGGGGGATGGGAAATAGGAAATGTCAGATCTTCCCCAGCAGCTGCACCCTCATCCATGCAGGTTCACCCTTAGCATCTAAGAGGGCTCATCACAAGGATCATCAGAAACCGCCTACTCAAAATCATCAGGCTGAGGTCCCTAGAGGACAGGCCCCAGCTCCCTTTGGCTGGCTTGTTCTGGCTCTGTCTTTGTCTCCCAACCCCAGTGTGCTCCTCCATGGATCTGGAACTTGATCTGTTTGACTAGGCCCTTGTGCTGGTATGTAGGCTTCGTCCCGTCAGGTTCTTGTTAGAGCCTTATGCATGAAAGCATTTCTTTGTCAGGTCATGGGTCCCTCAGCTATCTGCCCTGGAGTCTAGGGCAGAACAGTAGCAGGGGAATGAGAGCAGGTCCAGTTCAAGTCTCCTCCAGGGAGGCCACCCACAGCTGTGGATTGGCTCAGAACTTTGCCCGATGCCCTGGTCACCCCTTAGAGATGACTCTCGGAAAACAAGAAGCGGGGCACTTTGCACACCCCTGAGTCTGTGGTTGCTGACTTGGAGCTGGGGTAAACAGTGGGGCTCTGCATTCTGTGGTGGAATTAAGCGTGCTTTAGGCGGCGAGGGAGGTGGGTTGTAGCAAGTAGAGGTGTGGGAGCCAGAGCCATAGCATCTGATGGAGTGGAAAGAGGCATTGCAATCTGTCCCAGCTCCCGAGGCACTGCAGTGTCATGGAGGGCCATGGACAATGTGAGGGAGAGTAAATTTCCCAGGGCTCCAAAGAACAAAGAAGTAAAGAGCTGATGCTGGTGCAGTCTTGGAGGGTTTCTTGGAGGAGGCGGTCTTTCTGGGACCTCCTTTCTAACTCTGTAAATCCTAGAGGATAACGAGAGGACACATCCTGGGGAGTCTTGGCAGGAAACAAGTGGGCATTCTCATGTAGGATAAGATGAGTCTGACTCGGTCACAGGCTGTTTATAAAGGTATGGGCAATTGTAGTGTGCAGCGTACTGGTGCTGGTGACAGCTAAGCTGCTGTCACTTTAAATGGGGAACAAAAAGAGAGGGGTTACCAGGTCCCGATGGACAGAGGACCACCTGAGAAGGGTCGTCGCGAAGGATTCTCGTGGTCACCTCATCAGAAGTAGTGGAGATGCTCTGAGGTGTCACTGAGGTCAGCCACTCAGGGGAGCACACTGGGACGAAGGTAGAAAGGAGATGAGGTGCCAGCCGGAGTGACTGCTCACCAAGACTCCCTTCCTAGGGACCCAGACAATGTAGGCTTCTGAAGGACAAGCATAGGGAAGGTGCACCTGTCAGCTGCAGCTCACTGGATACTGGACCATTAGGGAGAGTGTACGGTGTGTTCCTCCAGAAGGGGTTCATCACTGCACTCTGGCTAGTAGAGTCTCACTATTTCCATTTTGGGGCCAAGACAAAGAAGGTGAAGCCATTTGCCTAGAGCCTGCAAGCCAAGAGGAGACAGCACTGGGGATTTCCAGGCAGACCTCCTTGGCTCCCAAGGCAGTGACTGCTTTTCAAAACCATTAACGCCCTGTAGGAGGCCTGGCCCCTGCAGGCTGGTAAGGCTGCCTGGGAAGGATGGGTTCAGCGGGTGGCAGGGCTGCTGAGGTGAGCAGGCTCTGCCAATCCTGCTTCAAACGTGACAGCTGGCCTTTGTTTGCCAAACAGATGTGGGCTGCAGTTCCCACGAGCAGGGGATGACTTGGAAAACTGGGACCCTTCTTAATCGATCTGTAAATGTACCGAGGAATTGAGGTAATTTCTTTAAATTTTACTCGTATTCAAATTTTAGAGGTAAGCATATGGAAAGAGCCAGCCAGCACCTACCCTGGAAGCAGAGAACGGACTAGCCATTTATGTTATATTTTTTACCCTGGGCATCAGGAGGCAGACTCACCATGAATACCTCATTACTTGAATTTCTAATATTTCTCTTGAGTTAAGCACAAAAGAAAACTGGGAAAAAATGAACACACTCACATGCTAGAACTGTTTCTCCTTTTGAATATGTGACTCACACCAGCCTAGTTTAGGTTTTAATAGCACAATTGTAAGAATCAATCAGTCCTAGATGTGGGTACTCTGCGTGCTTAGGAAGGACACCATTTAAAATACCGAAATTATCTTTACCAAAGGATGTTAGCTGCAAGCATTAATATTTGTTTTTTCCTGCTTTGCTAGTCTGAGCTCCAAGGTCATGGCATGGGGAGACTGAGGAAGTATTTAAAGTGGAAGTGTTAAGGTGGAGTTCTAGAAAGATGCCACTGATGTCCTTCTCTGTCTCCATATGACATGTGGCTGCTAAGCAGTGTGTAGTGCAGACTCAAGCCATGGGCTCTGCCTCCAAATAGACCTAAGTAAAACCCCTGCCACATTAACTGAGCCTCCTCCATCAGATCATTTGACTCCTGATTCCTCCTTCTCACACTGAAGGTCAAGGGGAGGCAGGTGACCAGCAGGAGGTCTGGAGTAGAGGCTGGGAGTGTAGGGTGTGTGGACTAATTGTCTTTTGAGCTGGATCCATTGTCTTTTCCCAGCAGTTCTCAGAGTGTGAGTATTGGATCAGGTGAAGTTTGAGGTCTAAGCAGGCACAGAGGAGTTCTCTTTCCTGGCTGATTTAAGAGGCACTTACTTTGCTCAAATGTATCCCAATCAGAACCTCAGTTTCCTTCTATGCAAAGGGCCTCCCTCATGAGTAGGTGTGTGCAGTATCCACCCCAAAGCATACTTTCCTGGGCTATTCTTCCTCCTCCACACAAACCTGTGAGTGCTCATGGTCACCTTTCCTGACCCTTGACCTTTGCTTGCATAGGTTTGCATTCCTAAACCCCCGGAGAATTCTGAAAACTCTGGCATGAAAGTGTGATGCCTTGTTTCTGAAGATGGGTGGAAGGGCCCAACCTAGATGCATTGCATGCCAGGAGCAGCAGAAGCCAGGGCCAGCAGAAGGCAGATCTATAATTAATCCCCAGCTCTCTCCCCACCATTGTCTCTTCCCCATTGAGAGCAGCCAATTAGCAGTTCTGCATTCCTTTGCATGGCAGCCACTTATTAGCAAAGACAAAGGCAGCATTGATTCCAATTTGTCCTGCGTTAGGCTGTCTCTGAAGTTAAAGATTGCATTTAGGGAGCAGCAGTGGGGAAGCAATGGAGGGACAACGGCGAGGGAGCACCTAAAATTAGTTGAAATAATTTTAGCTTTATTGTGAATGACTAAACTAAATATAAACAGGAGAAGAAAAATCTCTGTAATGTTAATTACCATAAGCATTAAGTACCCCAAAATGAGGCGTACAATTTGTTTGGTGACACTCTGATAATTAAATCATTTCTCTCACTGAGGCTCCTTGCAGGTTTGCATGGAATCTGGCTCCTCCTGAGTGGCTTCTTTGGCCCTGAAGGATCTTCTGATTCTCATCCTGGGTTTCTGAGGCTACAGTTTTTCTCCAGCCCAGGTGAGTTGTTCTGGGTCACTGTTCACTTGTCCAGGTTGTGGGCAGCCTCTGAGAAGGAGAGGGGCCGAGGTCTGGGCTGAAGTGAGCAGCAAGAAGGCTCCTGCCTGGCCATCTCTCCACCCACCCACCTACCCACCCATCCATTTGTTTACCTACTTATCCTTCCCTTCATATATCCATTCATGCATGCACCTATGTATTAATCCATGCATCTGTACATCCACAAATCCATTTATCCACCCATCCATCTGTGCATTCACTACCCATCTATCTGTCCATCCATCCATTCATCCATCCATTTATCCATCCATATGTTTGAGCTTTTTCATGAATGCATTAAGTGTGCATTTTTGAACATCTCTATTATACAAAAAGGCATTGCCAGTCACTGATAAAGAAGTAGAATATGGGTCTGTCTCATTGATTAAGAGTACTTGTTGATTTTTATAGAGGATCCAGGTTCAGTTTCTAGCACCCATATGAGGGATTTTATAACCAGCTGCAAATCCAGTTCCAGGATAATAGATAATAGATGAGCCATGGGCAAATGGATAAATGTATAGGTAGATGCATGGATGGGTAGTGGTTGGGTGAATGTATTTTGGATTGACAGATGCACAGATGAACGCATAGATACAAAGATGCATGGATGAAGAGGTAGGTAGATAAATTGGTAGGTAGTGGTAGAAGATAGATGGCTAGACAGATACATGAGCAGTGAGCTATTTGGATGCCTGCTTTAACCCAGCTTCCAAGATGGAAAATTTCATCTCTGATGACAATCCCAGCACCATTCCACCAGAGAGGACCAAGCATAAACAAAGGTATGGTATTCCCAGGGTGGGCAGTAGGCTTGGATGACAGTGAGGAGGCCAGAAAGGATAGAGGGTATGGAGAAAGCAAAAGTAAGAGACAAACAATTGTGTTTGTTAAGCACTTTCTCTGTACCCAACATGGGTGGTATATTATCTGTTACCACCCTGAGGTTTTTAATCCCTGTTTCTACACAGGGGGCTTCTGAGACTCAGAGATGTGTGCAGCCAGGAGGGTCTGTCTGATGCCTCAACATGGGCAAGAAAAACATCCTCCCCCCAACAACTTTCCCCGCATTTCTTCATAAAACATACCCACCCTGTGTCCTTGTGAAGACCATGGGATTGGGAGGAAAGTGGCATTCTGACAGTTCTCCACATTTTTTGGCTAGTAGAGTTCTTACCCGACACACACAGGGTTCTGGGTACCACACTCAGGATGGGGGAAAAATGAAATCTTGGTTCCTCCCACTGGTGAGAATGACCTGGGCCTGACCAAATGGAACCAGTTGTGTATGGAATCAGTCCTGCCTCCTAAGAGACCCTGGGACTCTTCAGCCATCCACTTTGGCAAAACACTTAAAAGGAGTCTTTGTGGCTTCAATTTGACACTCTCTTCTCTGCTTTGTCCCTCAGGCTCAACAGGCCTTGTCACCAGCTCATGAATGTCCACAAGGCTCAGGCTGTGTCCTTACCCCTCTCCTTCCAGGATCCTCTGCAGCAGCCATCTCTTCCTGGCTCTCATGGAACCGGGCACTTCCCTGACACTCAAACATCTCTTCCTGTCTGGAGCCTTCTCTCTTCCAGTGCCCTCAGCTTTGTGGTTCTTCTTTGAGATTGCTTGTCCCAGCTCCTGGGTTTGCCTCCTGTTTTTTCCACAGCATAGGCTTCTTTTTCCTTTCTAGCCACAATTTATACTGTGGGATTCATTTTATATTCTTTCCAGTTGACCACCCTTATGTACAACTGGAACAAAAGTGTCCCAGAACAATATATTAATACTTTCTGTGTGCAAGGCACTCTCATAGTTTAATTTATTCTGTTCTGCTTGAACTTCATTAACAAAATGCTGTTTCAGACAGCCCCCTCCCCTCCCCGACACAGACTCCTGGTTATTCCTGGAGATCTAGACTTCAGGCTTATTCAGTGGTAGGCTAGCTCAGTCTCCACAGACTAGACTCAAAGCCTGCCTCAGCCCCAGGCTATCGCTAGTGGATACAAAGTCAAGGTCTATTCCTATAATCCAATATGACTCCCCCATATTCCTAATCAACCAGTTTTCCCCTTTGTGGGTCCTACAGCTAGGCCTTGAGAATCCTCTCTGAGGACCTAGGCTAAAGACCATTCTCTGCAGGCTCTACACCCCCCCCCCCAATCTGCTGACCCAGCAGCAGGCACACCTGCTTGAGATATCCAGCTGTAAGCCTGCTTTGCAGACCCTACCAGATGTCTTATCAGATTTTCAGGGCTGGCTGATAGGTGAAAGACTTTTTCACTGCAGGCAGATTATAAAATCTGGAAGAGGTGCCAACTTCTCATGCAAAGACACGAATACATGAACACAGGATTGTGAACAACCAGGGACATACGGTCCCAACAAAGAAACAAACTCTAGCAATAGAGCCTAAAGAAATAGGAAGTTATGGGTTATCTGAGAAGAACCCACACAACCATCTTTGTGGTATTGTCGACTTGACAGGATTTAGAAAGTCTGGAAGATGGACTCCTGAGGATGCCCATGGGTGTTATCTTGATTGCACTAATTGAGCTGGGAAGAATTGCCCACTGTGGGTGGAGCCATTTTCTAGATTGGGTCCTACATCCTGCAGAAAATAGGGGAGCTAAGCGCAACCACACATTGCTCCTGCTTCTTAACTGGGGTTCTAAGGTGAACAGCTGCCTTAAGTTCTTTTGCCTTGACTGCCCTGCCTGATAGACCTTGAACTATGAGCTCAGACAAACCTTCTCTTCCAAACTGCTTTTGCTGAGGCTATTTTTTTTTTTATCACAGACACAGGAATCAGTGACAACCCAGGAATGGAGCAACTTCAGCGAAGAGACAGAAGCCAGACAGGACCTAAATCAGGAAGGCAATTCCAACTGCTACAAAGTGAGCAAAATAGAAACAGATTAAGCTAAAAGAGAAACCTCTGCACTGAATGGCCAATAGAAACACAAAGATGGCCTGTGCTTGTATACTTTTCTTTTCCGACTCTGTGTGTGTGTGTGTGTGTGTGTGTGTGTGTGTGTGTGTGGTGTGTATATGCATGTTTGCTCATGTGTGGTTGTACATAGAGGTCTAGGGTTGATGCAGGGGGTCATCTTTGATGATTCATCCATCTTGTTCAGATCCCCCATCAAACCCAGAGCTCTCTGATATGGCTAGTCTTAGTCTTGAGAATCTCCCTCCTGAGACTGGAATATGCACCTGATATTTACGTGGTTTCTGGGCATTTGAACTCTTGTTCTCATGCTTGCACAGTGCACTTTTAACTGCTTAGCTGTCTTCCCAGATTGAGAATTACACTTTAAGAGTGTTATATTACTCAAAGCAACTTGTAAGTGCAACCCAGTTCTTCTTAAAAATTTCAGTGAGACTTTGCAAAGAATGAAAAAAAGAAATTCACACACAATCCCAATCTTTTTGGGTATCACAAAGGATTGGACAATACAAATGAACTTGAACGAACAAAGCTGTAGCTGTCACATTACCTATTTCAAACTACGCTGAAAGTTACAAGTAATCAAATAGCATGACGGGGCATGGAAGGCGGTGGATAGACCCACGGAATACAACTGAGAGCTGAGGAATTGATCCAGGCACTCACGTGGATCATGGTCATTGGTAAAGGTGCCAGGGTACACAGCTGGGAAGGGACAGCCTCTTCAGTGAATACCGTTGGGGAAACTGGATCCCCATATGGAAAGACTGAAACTAGACCATATCTTTTGCCTCACACAAAAATTAATTCAAAGTGGATTAAAGACTAAAAGCTACTAGAAGATGACAGGGAAGCCTACTCACCTTTGACTTGGCAACAGTCCTTTGGATTTGACCCTGAAAGAACAGCAAAAAGAAATAGGTACGTGGGCGTGCATCAGAGTAAAGAGCTTCTCACAGCAAAGGAAATAATTGGGAGCCCGAAGAGAAAACCAAAGGACTGAGAGAAATCCAAGGTAGAAATGCCTACAAATGAACAGCAAAGAAAGAGGAAATCCACGTAAAATATGGGCAGCAGGGCCGGACAGTAAATAACTCTTGTCTGGTAACTAATTGAAAACCTTAACACTGCTAATAGTATCCAAATTGTTTCTAATTATTTGCAAACAGGTGCTATGATGGGGTGGGATGTGCCTGTTAGAATGGCCATTGTGGGCAAGGATTTGGAGGACTGGCAATGTTTGTAGGTTGTTGTGCACTAGAGTGCCATCGGTACAGCCCTTACAGAAAACATTAAACATAGACCTACAGTATCCAGGAACATACTCAAAGGAGCGAAGCTAGCACGGCCAAGAGATTGCTCTGTGCACTCCAAGTTCACTATAACAGCAGCGACCACAGAGTCAACCCGAGTGTTTGTTGGTGAATGAGTGGATAAAGACCATGTGAGAGATCGTCTCTCTGGAATATTTCTCAGCCTTAAAAAGGAGATACACATTTTAACAACATGAATTGAGCTGGAGAATATTTTGTAAGTGAAATAAGCAGTTGCAGAAATTCAGCATCCCAGAAGCCCGCATTGATGGGGATGGAGTTTTAATCGAACAGAGAGGTAAGTTCTGGAGATGGGCTGTAGGGAAATGGTCAGGTGAGAGGGGAAGCACATATTGCACCCCTGAAAACAGCTCGGAGTAAACTAAAAGTCTGTGAGGTAAAGAGCTAGCATGATCTAATTGTTTCACAGTGTATAACACACCCAAATCTCACTGCACACACTATGAATGGATGCAAATGTTTTGTCCCCCCCAAAAATGAAAGAAAAAAATAATTTTGTTGTCATACAAATATGTTAATCTTGATGATTAAACCAATCTTGCACTCCACTGTCTGCCCTGAGCTGATCCTTTAAAGATCTGGTCCTGGCATGGCAGGTGTCTCCCTTTATATATATATATAAAAGGAGACATATATATAATATAATATATATATTGTTCTTTCTCCCAGAAGCCCCACAGAGGTGGCCTTCCTGTCTTTCAAGTTCAAATTCAAACACTCCTTTGCAAAAGAACTTTCCTTCAGTTGCTCCCAGGTAAAAGGACAGTAGACTCTGTCTCCCTCTCCTGACCAGGTTCACCTTCCCTATCCCACTGAAACCACCTTGTTCTTGGTAGACAGAGCTCTCTACCTCTCCGTCCTCTCAGAGAGAATCAATTTGCTCACGGATGGGTCCTCAAAGCCTGGCACAGGTCAGGCAAACAGTAGGTGCTTAGTAAGCTTATGCCAAGTGGGTCAGCTCTAGTTAACAATCTCTGCAGCAGTGTCCCGTCCTGGGCTCTCATTCAAGGCACACCATGTCTGTCGCGGCGGTCAGCCTGTGTGATTGCCTCTTTGTCTTCTCCTCCTCTCTCCACAGAAGGCTTGCAGCAGCCTGCACGGTGAAGTGCAGAATGGTAGAAAATTAAGACTCAGAAGCAAGAGACAGAGCAGACGAGCGGGCGGGCCGCAGTCACAGTGCAGGCTCCATCCCGCTTCCGAAAGACCTCAAGGGCAGCTACCAGAACTGGGTGGTTCTTCATCTCCCAGGGAGCTTGTCATGAACATCATTTCTCTCAGAGAGTTTTTGATGCAGAAGGGTGGCGCAGAGCTTCAGGTTCTGTTCTTGGGAAAGAACTTGCCAAGCGCGTTTTCCCTCAGGTGTTTGTGTGTGTTGACAGTTAAAAGAGCAGGTGACATGTTTTTCAATAGACGTTGTGGATCCTGATCAGAATCTGTGCCTGTCTGGATGTCACAGTTGCCGGAGTCATCACACTCCACGGGACTTGTGACTGGGAATCCTTCCTGCCCACCTTTCCCGCCTTCCCTCTTCTTCCTCCCGTCCTCTTCACCTCTTCTTCCTCTTCTTTCTGAGCTGTTAACACAGGTTAGTGTCAGACTCATCACCCTCCTCCCATTGCCTCTCATATGCCGGATCACAGGTGTGTGCCCTCATGCCCGACTTGCACAGTGGACATTTCAAGGCCACACTAGAGTTTTATAATTGTCTGGGGTGACCATGTACCAGCATGTATGTGTGTGTGGTGTGAGTGTGTGTATGTGTGTGTGGTGTGTGTGTATGTGCATGGCGTATGTATGTGTGGTGTGTGTGTGTGTGTGTAGTGTGAGTATGTGTGAGTATGTGTGTGTATGTGTGTGTGGTGTGTGTGTAGTGTGAGTATGTGTGTTTATGTGTGTGTGTGGTTTTGAATCACCAGTGGAGCTTTCCTACAAATTCTGCTTCTCTAGTTGACCTATAACCTGAGGTCACAACATCAGGGGTATTTTCCTCCTTGGGGTGGCTCCAAAGGTCACTCCTACAAATTAAGACTCCTGGTCCTCCTGCTCTTGGATGATTCCCGCAAGGGAAGTGTGGCCTAGTTTGTGACTCAGTTTAACAAAAAGAACAGAGAACTCTGATGCAAGGCTGAGCCCCCGAAAAGTCTAGAAGCTTCTCCTTTTGTAACCTTGAGGTGCCAAGTAAGAAACCAGACTAGTATCCTCCATTGACCATGTGGAAATATCGCTTGTGGAGATGCCACAGAAAGGAGACAGGACCCCAGCCCTTCTAAGCATGAGACAGATGAAGAAGCGAACTGGAATCTTGCTGCCTGGCCCAGCTGTGTACCCAGCTTCTATTGCATGGAACAGAAGAGGCACCCAGCTAAGCCTTGTCAGTCTCGGTGGGCCTCAACTCCCAAGAGATGGGTAGATATTAAGCGTCTAAATTTGGGATGGCTTGTCAGCCAGGATAGATAACAGAAACACTTGGGTACCCCACCTTCACCTCCCTCCCTTGTTCTCCCCAAGAGTCTGGGGATGTGTGAGGAGGATGGAGGATGTCCTGCTCTTCCCTCCTGTCCTGTCATCCCTTCTGTTATTTCTTTTACATCCCAGGCTTGAGAGACTCTGCTTAGTGGGGTCTGGTATCGGCTTGGAAGCCCCCTTAGGTCAGGGCCTTTTGGAATTCCAGCAGCATGTCACTTGGCAGACAGGCACCTGTTTAAGTGGCTAATTCAGTCAAGGAGCCGAGACATGCCGCACCACTCCACTGTGCCTGGAATCTTAACAGGCAAAGCCATGGGAGAGGGGATCATGAGAAGCAGAGGCATGCTGACCTGGCCCCAGGCATTGGGCCGAGGTCTGTTCAGGATCGAGAACCTCTGGAGCTGTAGCCAGCAAAAACACTGGGGTCTGCTTGACCAGCATCCTAACACCTTCCTGGTCAGACTCACCTAGGATGAGAAGATAGTAAAAATCACATGCAGGCTGTGGGAAGGGCTGGGGATCTGGGCTTAGGAGAGGCTTTCTCTAGAGGTATAGGCCCCAGGCCAGCTTCAGCTGAGGGTAGATAGCAAGAGGCTATAACCAGAGAGAAAATAGATTTCTCTGCTTTCCCAACTGGAACACACAGGGAGAAGGAACCCTGAACACCACAGAGCTGCTTCCCAGAGCCCAAGGGCTGAGAATCAAGGAATACTAACATTTCTTTTCTGCTTCTTTCTCACCCCACTATGTGCCACCCTCCTGTCTTCACACTCGAGTCGGAGCCTGATGGCTGAGAGACCTGGGTCAAGTGCATTCCTTAGCGTCCATCCTTCAGTGATGCTCATTCCCAGTTCCTAGCAGAGTTTTCTAGAAGCTTCTTCCTCCTGATCCGGGCAGCTGTGTGAGGGCCAAGCAGCTGCCTCAGGTGTGGCTTCCAGGAATTCCTGTCTGTGCATGGGCAAAGGCAGTGGCTCTGAGAAGCTGAGCATTTTGGGTACCACCCATGGGCACGCTTTCCATAGTGATGGACAGAAATCAGACTAGAGAGATGCAAACAGGGGTGGGAGGTGGGAAATTAGAAGGAGACAGTCAATGTTGGAGTTGTCCAAGTGCGGAGTTGACATCTGGGTGACACTTGGAACTCTCCACACAGTCTGCACCCATATGTCTCTTTTGGCTTACTCTAGTCTCGGTGAGGAGTTGGCACACCTCCTGCATGCAACACCAGTTCCCCACATTCTGGCACCCTAGAGAGCACCAAAAGAAACTGGTGAGGCATCTCCATGGTGTTTGGAGTTGCTGATAAAAGTAGATAGCCTCCAATGAGCACAGGCACCAGAGGCCAGTGGCCTGAGACTTATGTGGGAGCCTCTGGAGGATTGGGGGGGCATGATCTAAGGGTAGGTGTCTATGTAAAAGCTGTGGGCCAGGTTTCTCTAGGGCAGAGACAAGAGAAAATGTCAATGCAGCCCTGTTTCTATGATCTTATTCCTAAACTCCAGCTGGATGGTTTGGAGAATAGGTTGCATCAATTTCCCCCCCCCCTTGCCTAGTAGCCTTGGTCCATTTAGTGATCTCCAGCTGACAGGGTAAACTGAGACTCAGGGACCAGGCCATTCACTCAACAGTCATATCATACAGTTAGGAAGAGAACCATCAGGGAAGGACTCCAGTTCTGCTTCTCTATGCTCATGGGGAACTAAAGCCAGGAAGCTCAAGTGCACCCTGAAGGCCAAGAGATCAGTGGAGCACCAAAAACTAACTCTGCAGCCTCTCTTTAATTTCTAACCCCATGTGTCTCATAGCCCGGGTGATGCTTAGCCAGCTCACCCTGGATTTCTGGATTTGTGACAAGCTGTGCAGGAAAGCTCAACTAGAGCCTGCTGTAGCTCCTTTCAGCTAGAAGCGTCTCATCCTGTACTCTGGTAGCCCCCAAGGCCACTCCACGCTTTGACAAAGAGCAGAGGACAAAGCCCAGACCAGGGAAGCAAGAAGGACCCACAGCCAGGGATACCCATCTTGACCTTCCCAAACCCCAGTCCCCCAGCAGGCAGTGATCGAGTCTTTGAAAGTGGAGCCTGTACTTCTCATTTAGAAAAGGAATAAATCTTGACTTGGCTCAGTAAGATGCACATAGGAAGCACTTTGTCCTGCTTGGTGTGATCAAGGCTCCGTCAACCCGCAGTTCACACTCAAGTCACCTGCGCTGGGCGAGCAGCTAGGGCGAGCAGCTAGAGCAGGCTCCATGGATGCAGCAGCTAAAACACATTTGCAAGGAGCCGAGTGTGGGTCTGAGGAGATGCTAAGGAATACATGGCAAAATAACCCTCAGGTCAAAGGAAATCACAGTGCAAAGAAGAAAATATTAACTGAACAAAGATGAAAATAGGAGCCGATCAAAATTTGTGGGACGTGGTGAGAATATATCAAGATGATGTTCTTCACCTGGGGCAAGAAGTCAGGGCCACTGTGAGCTTGATAAAAAAATGTAGTCACATATACACATACGCACACACACACACACACACACACACACACACACACACACAAAGACACACACATACACAATCTGTTTTAAATGACCTGAAGTGTAAATTTAGCACCTCCTTCAATTAAGGACATAGACAGTGTAGTGTAATGGTCTTAACAGTGCATATTGATAGTACTACAAATACTAGCATGCACTTGGGCTTGCACCAGCAAACACACACACACACACACACACACACACACACACACACACACACACACACACACACACACAGAGTTTATAGTAGTTGAAAGTTGCCTCCAAATCTGCCAGGAGGGTGACACTGCATAGTAACGTCCCCAACAGCACCTGGAAAGGTCCCGCTCACTCAGATTTTCATGACAGTCTAAAAAGACCATTAATGGATTCATATAATTTTCTTTTTATTTTTTGAGTCAGGGGCTCACATAACCTACACTGGTCTGGAGCTTACTAGGTAGCTGAGAATGACCCTGAGCTTCTGATCTTGCCTCCACTTCCTGTGTACTGGGATTATGGCGTTGCACACCGTGAAGTGTTGTTGATGAAATCCAAGACTTTGTGCATGGTTAGCAAGTATTCTACTAACTGAGTCACATCTGCAGACATGTCTTGAACTTTTAAATCTTTGTTTTATCTTGAGAGAATGTAAGATGTACAAGAAATAGCAAGGCCAGTTGGGGAGGCCTCATGATTCGCCTGTTGAGCCATCCTGTTTATCTATCTGTGGCATAACATTAAAAATAGACATCGGCATTAGAGAAAAGTGTGGGCTGGCTTATTTTGTGAAGATTTAAAGAAAAAAAAATCCTTGAACAGGTTGCACAAGGACCACAATGAAGGCACAGAGCCAACGCTCCTGACTCTCCCTCCTCTGTGGCATCTCTTCACTTTCAAAACCCTGGCAATCGCTGCCCTAAGCTTCATTTTTGTTATTTGGCATTTTAAAGAGTATTATGTTTGTTAACTTTGGAGTTGGCTTTGTCCACACGCTGACCTTGAACTACGCCCAGATGTCATGTACTCCAGCCATTCTTTCCTTCTTGTTCCTGGTGTGGACTTGCCAGGGTGTTTAAACATTCTCTGATCTTAGAATATTTTGGTTGTTTTCAAATGTGGGCTGTGTTTGTGTGTGGACATGTTTCATTTCTCTGGGATAAGCGCCCAGGAGCAGAAACACAGAGTTGTGTGTTAGGGTGTTTTTATCTGTAAAGGGGATGTCTCTACTGTTTTTCAGAGGACAGCACCATCTTACACCCCATTGCAGAACAGAGGGCACCTGCTTCCTGTATCATTGCCAGCACTTAGTATGCCCACTAACTGGGAGAGCATTGTGGGGTCTCATGTAGCATAGGCTGGCTTCAAACTTACTATGCAGACGAAGCTAGCATCTCTCGTTGCTCATTGTAGGCTCCTGGCTTTAATTTCTGGGAACTCTCCTCTCTCTTTTATTTCTCTGGAGGGACACTGAGGTTATAGGCACATGTGCTAACGTATCCAGTTTTTATGTGGGTTCTGGGCATCTAAACTCAGGCTTGCATATCAAGATCTTTTACCCACTGAGCCATCTCCCCAAACCCCACTTTAAAAATCTTTAAGTGCCTAGTTCAGGAGCACTGTACATTTCCATCATCACACACTAATTTCCAGAACATTCTGATCTTACAAAAATGAAACTCTCTGCCCTTGAAACAACTTTCATTTTCTCCAACTCACCCCTGGTAACCTTCCCCCTCAATCCTAAGATTTTGACTGCACTAGATACACTATATAAGAAGAGTTGTGCTTATTTATTTATTTTTTTTGTGACTGCCTACTTAACAGTGTAAGTTCCTAAGGGGCTCATTGGTATGCAAGCATGTGTCAGAATTGTCTTCACTTTTGAGGCTGAATAACATACCTCTATGTGTACATCACATTTCATTTATCCATTTGTCTGTCATTGGGTATGAGTTGTTTCTACCTCTTGCTATTCTAAATGATGCTTCTGTGGACGCAGCTGTGCAAACATTTCTTTGAGACTCTGATGTCAGTTCTTTTGGGTCAGAAATGGAACTTCTGGGTCGTATGCTTCTTTTATTTTTAATTGTTTGAAGGATGCCTTATTGTTTTCTACAGCCCTGTATCACTCACATTTTTTCCAACAGTGCACAAAGGATCCAGCTTTTTCTTGCCCTTAGTGCCCACTATCCCCTAGGAATTAATGTTACAGTTAGACTAAAGAATGAAGGAGCACACTGTTAAGTTTTGAGAATTCTTTATGTATTTCAGATACTATTTCTTCATCAAATATCTGCTTTTAACTTTTTCTTACAATATCTAACTTGTCTTTGTTCTGTGAACATTGTTCTTCTTAGAATAGATTTTACAAATTTGGTGAAGTTTTTAACTTTTGGTAAAATTTAATTTTTTTGGCAAAGCTTTAAATTTCAGTAAAGCTAATAATATTTCTCTTTTATTAATCATGATCTTGTTGTCATGTATAAGAAGTCTTCATCAAACATAGCTCAGAAGATTGCCTTTCTTGCTTCCTTATAAATATTTTCACGGTTTTGTGCTTTATATTTGAGCTGATTTAATGAATGGACTTTCATATAAGGTATTAGAAGGCACATGGCTAGTAGCTGCACTAACTGTTAAAAAGGCTTTGGTATCATTTTCTTGGCTGTTGATAAGATGAGTCATACAGATAAGGTTTTCAAATATGAACCCATGTCTCATTCCTAGAATAAACTTTGCTTGATTGAAATGTACAATTGCTTTTGTACACAGGTGCATATGTGTTGAAGCTCTTCCACTGGGTGCGTACAATGTAGAGCCACCATATACTTTTGCTAAACTCATCTTCATGCAATTATATGATGCTGATTTCTGTCTCTGCAATCTTCTTTGAGCATATTTTATCTGAAACGGATCTAACAGCCCCTGTCTTCTTTTGAGTGTCTTTCTGATTTGCTTTTCTTTGAACCTGCTTGCACTATTATTTTTGAAATGAGTTCCCTATGGACATCACATAGTTGAGCTATTAAAGTTTTTTCTATGCCATTTTTTTATCTTTTGCTTGGTGTATTTAAGCCACTTACATTTAGTGTAGTCGCCATTATATTAGGCTCAAGACTCTCACTGGAGTTTTTATTTTCTCTATTTTATGTTTTGCTGTTGCTTTATTATTTCAGTTTTGCTGAACATGTAGGGTTTTAAAGAACTAGTTTGAGAGCTGGGGAGATGGCTGTCCATGGGAACACAGTCAATCTAAAAGGATAACTACTAAAGGCACAATGAGAAGGTGTTTAGAATTAATTTTCTTTGGTCCACTTGGTTCCTGACAAAGTTAACATTACTTCAGTATTGAGTAGACACATGTCACCAGACACCCTCACCATCACACTTGTTAATAGGGCCTTTGTGCTGGACTGTGGTTCTGACAGGCTTCTCGGATCATCCTTGTCAGATAAAGATGTAAGTGCCCTTCTTTCTTGAGCCTCTGGCTTTATTAATTTCTTTTTGTCAGCAATGATACTTCTGAATCTACTCCAATTTAGCCGGTTCTCGTGAGTTCAGATGAGATAAAAACATATCTGTGTTTGGAAATAAGAGTCCAGCTGCATCTGCTGAGACAGTCTCTCTGTTTATGCACCTGGGAACAGTGTGAATCTCTCTCTCCTGGACAATGTCATCTCAGTAATCAAAAAGGCGGCTTGCTAAGGTCTTAGTACCCTGTAATGGTCCCTCTGCTTGTTATGAGTAGTAATCATTAGCTTTATAGGTTATTAAGATTCACTTATTTTACACGTTTGAGTGTTGTATGCACATATGTGTATCATGTGTGCCTGATGCCCTCAGTGGCCAGAAGAAGGCACTGGGGTCCCTAGAACTGGAATTAAGGACAGTTGTGAGCCACCATGTGAGAGTTGGGAACCAAACTCAGGCCCTCTGGAAGAGCAATAATGGCTCCAGCCTTCCAGAATTTTTGACAGAGTGTGCTCAGCCTTGGACAAAGAGGCTTGCTGCCTAAGCTGGTTGGTGTGGTGCATTGCTTTATCGTCAAGGTAGATGCTGAGCCCCTTCTGTCCTCAGGCATTCTTACTTAGATCTGATGTGTCAGCTACCAGATGTTCTTGCACAAAGCAGGTGAGGTGCACCAGCTTTCCAAGGTGCCTTCACTGGGTAAATGTTCCAGTCCCCCTACCCCATGGAAAAAACCCCAACAACACCCAGCTGCCTCTCAGCTGAGCACAGATACACACACACACACACACACACACACACACACAGAGAGAGAGAGAGAGAGAGAGAGAGAGAGAGAGAGAGAGAGAGAGAGAGAGAGATTGAGATGGAGGTGAGGAGGGAAGCAGGCTGTGGTTCTAGAAGATCCCTGTGCCTGCCCGGGGCTATGGTGCCTCTCCTGGGTCAGGATTGCCAGCATTTCACTTCCATCTGTTCACATTCTCCAGTCAGGTCCATAGTATCTATGGACCTCATATTATCCTGTTGAAATCTCCTTAGGCAGTCATTGTAGCGTTGAGAAATTCACATTTAATGTCTTACCATTGTAGCAAACTTCAGGAACACAGCCCCATAAAATGCCCAGGATGCCAACATCTGCTCAGCCTCAGAATAGCTAGGCTCAGACAAGCTTCTCTTCACCCTTGTGATGCATGCAAACAGGCCCTAGAGCGTGCTAAAAACTAACTGTTCGCGGCTCAGTGTGGGCACCTTTCCCAGTGTAGCTACATCTTTGTCCCTAAACATTCAGCCATTTTTGCTTCTCAGTCCTTCATCTCTCATACTTGCCATCATTAACTTGAGTTTTTTTCTACCAAGGCATTTTTTAAAATTGTGGTAAAATACAGAGAGCACATCATTTCCTGCCTTAACTACTAAGTGTAAGTTGTGGGACATTGAGTACACTCTGGTGATAGGGACTGTCACCACCTTTCATCTGTCTTTGGGAGTAGAACTGTACTTGTCCCAAGCTCCTGGAAACAACCATCAGACTTTTTACAGATCCTATGATGACGTGAGGTGTGTGTATATGGATATAGTCATCCAGCGTCTGTGCTTTTGTGACTGGTCTGTGTCACTTGGTCTAATGCAGACCTCGTAAATCAACACCACGTCAGTTCTTGTTTCTCATGGTTCTAACAAAACACGTGCGGAAGCACCGGAAGAAAGGGCTGAGTTTTGCTCCCAGTTTGAAGGATCCGTCATGGAGGGGAAGGCATGGCAGTTGGATGTGACATGGCCGGTCCTATGGCATCTGCCATCAGGAGGCAGAGAGATAGATCAGTGTGTGTATTCAGTTCATTTTATTCAGATGGTCCACCAGTCCACAGGACATGCTGATGACATTTAAGGTAGATCTTTTCTCTCAAGTTAAAGTCTTTTTAGAAAGACTCACAGAGATTTGTCTTCCACACTTGGTCAAGTGGACAATGAACTTTAATCATCAGTGTGACTATAACAAAACCCCAGGGCATGATCATGTTGTTAGAAAAAAGATGTTTATTTAATTCAGAGTTCTAGATATTGAAAATGTGAGATGACAGCCACACTGGTCTAACCTTGGCTAAGGCTCTTGCAGGTGGGGGTGCCAACAGTGAGCAAGAGTGGGGGGGAAAGGATCACATCTGGAAACAGGAAGTGAAGACAGGTCAGGCTCCGCTAGTTAGGTTTGCTCGCGATTCTCTCCAAGGGCAGCTCTCCAACAGCCATGGGGATTCCCAGCAACCCCCACCTCTCACAGAGGTGTTTCCACCAGCTTTTGGTACTGCTGTACTGAACTAAGTGCCCAACCCCACACTCTTGTGTGATGCCCTCAAGACATGTCTAAATCAAAGCAAAGCCCCCAAGGTTCATTAGTTTCATGTCAGACTTTCCTTCCTTTTTAAGGGCCGAATAATATTCCATTGCATGTATATACAGAATGATAATCACCTGAGAAGAATCTTAATGACAGATATTTTCATTGAGCTGGGCTGTGAGCATGTCTATGAGGAATTGCCTTACTGAAGATAATTGATATGGGAAGACCCCACTCACTGCAGGTAGCACCATTCCCTAGAAAGGGGTTTCTGAACCATATAAGAGAGGAGAAACCGAGTTGAGGGCTAACAAATAAGCTAGTATGTATTCGTTCACTTTTCTCTGTGTGAAAATGTGAAGTGACAGGCCATCCGAAGTTCACACCTTGACATCCACACAGTGCACTGTAACTTGAACTCATAAGCTGAAACAAACCCTTTTCTTCCTTACGTTGTGTTTGGACAGGATATTTTATCACAGCAACAGCAATGAGCTAGGATGGTGCTGTTGCTCATGGTGGCTGCAATATGTCAGTCTTCTCCGTTGTTCCAGGTTCAGTATGTTTGCTCCTGAGATGAGCACTCAAGGTGACTTACAGCCACAGTGACAGAGGCTTATGACATTTCCCAGCTTTGTTAAGGTGTAATGGACAGATGGGCCATCAAGCATTTGCATTGCCGGCTGTGCCGTGTTCATATCATAGATATCTGCACTGTGATGTCACCACTGACTAGCATGTCTCCTAAATGGCCTATGTTATTATTCCTTTCCTTACCCCTCCCACCCAAGAGAACATGCTGCCCACTTAGCAGATTCAAGTAGCTCATATGTTATTGTTGAATGTAGCTTCTAGGTTGTGCACCAGATTTCCAGAACATCCTCATCCTGTATAACTGGACTTAGCATCACCAGCCAACATCCTTCCGTGTACTCCTTCCCCTACCCCTGGTGACTACCGCCCTATTTCATGCTTCCATGGGCGTGATGGCTTCAGATCCCACAGGTTAAATTCCGTACATCACTTTCCTTCCATATCTGGCTTATTTCATTCAGTGCAGTGCCTTCCAACTAGAGCTGCAATGAATCTGCTGATGGACATTTACATTATCTTCATATCTCAACAATTATGCATAATGCTGCACCTGAGCATAGAGGCATAGCAACCTCTGAGGTTTTAACTTCATCTCCACAAATAAAAACCTGTTAGAGCTGATGAACAAAGCCAGTGCAGTTGTATGATATAAAACTAACATATGGAAACTACTGAGTCTCCTGCAGACCACTGGTGAACGGACTCAGAAGGAGAAAGGAATAAAATACCCAGGAATAAACTTAACCCTATTGGTGAGAGATGGATGTTGGATGTCAGAATCATAAAACGACTTTGAACAGCCAAAGCCATCATCTTCAGTAGGAACAGTGAGGGTGGATCTCCCAGTGTGTTTTCAGCGTCTATTACAAACCTGCAGGAATATAAAATAAGCCTCATGCGGACACACATGTACAGACCAGTGCATGGAATAGATTGCCTGAAAATAAGCTGATACATTGCAGAGTGCCAGCGACACTTTAGCAAATGGTGCTGGGAAAAGTGGGTGTTCATGGCAGAAAAATGAGACTGGGCAGCATCTCACATTGCGTACACAGCATAATTCAAAATGGACTAGAGTAAAATATAAAGATTGGGCCCACAAAACTCCTAGCACCACACACACACACACACACACACACACACACACACACACATATACACACAAAGGCATGCACGCACACATGCACATGAAGTTACAATCTCAGATGTAGCAGCATCTCTCTGTTCATAGTAGCCAGGAATTGGTGATAGCCTAACGGTCCATCAGTGGACTGATGGATAAAGATGAGAGATAAATATCTACCCTTAGGTGGAAGGTGTTACAATGAGTAAAATAAGCTAATTCTTTGCTCTTTGTGTTTCCTGGTTCCCGTGACTTTCCCGTTTTAAACCTTTCAGGATTGACTGGAATGTTCGTTTTTCAGAGCTCTTTAAGATTCCATAGACCTTGTGAAAATTAAAGTAACAGATAATTAAGAAAATGGTTGGCTATGAATATGTGGAAGGCTTTTGTTAGGTATTTAATTTTGTCATTGGTGTATCACAATTTGCTGTGTCCTGTGATCCAGTTTCAGTAGATTATTCATACGTGAGGTTTACTCCTCCTCCTCCTCCTCCTCCTCCTCCTCCTCCTCGGTTTTCCTGTTTTCTGATGCACCCCTCCCCGCCGGTCCCCAATGACCCTCCGTGTCTCTGTGGTGTTGCTTGTGAAGCCTCATCTTTCCACGTCTGATTTTGTCTCATTTTCACTTCTTATTTAGTGGGTTATTATTATTATTTTGTCTCTGTGACAACACCTGAGGAAACACCTTAAGAGGAGAAAAAGTTCATTTAGATTCATGATTCCGAGGTATCCACATGTGGGGGGCTTATTTCATCGCCCTAGGTCTGTGGAAAGGCTGAAACCATGCTAGAAGGCCAAGGTGGCACAGAGGTGTTCCCATCATAGCAGCCAGGAAGCAGCAACAGCTAAGGGCCAGGGACAGGTGTAGTAAGAGGTTTCTGGCCCAGACTTTCTGGCCTAGCCTCAAGGCTTAGGCCTGAAAGTCCAGGTCTAGCCTCAAGGTGTAGGCCCGCAGACCCGCAGACCCTCAGACCCGCAGACGCGCAGACCCGGCAGAGACACATAGATGCATACGATAGGTTTAGGCTGATTGGCCTAAGACCCAGGCATATCATTTGCTAGCTCTTTACCCTTAAACTAACCCATGTCTCTTATTTTGTTCAGCCATGTGGCTGGGTACCTTTTCTTAGAGCAGCATAGTTGTCCTCTGCTTCTTCTGGCTTCTCTCCGGCATTCTGCTCTGTGCTTCCTGTTCTCAGAGTTTTTCTTAGTCTGGTAGCTCCGCCCACACTTCCTGTCTGCCTTTGGCCAATCAACACTTTTTATTAAACCAGTGGGTGGGACAATTATTTACAATGAAGCAACACAATCCCCTACAGACAGGCTGCCCTTCCGTGACAGACCCCAGGGACTCCTGCCAGCCAGACCCCACCTGAGAAAATGGCACCTCCTGGACTAGCACCACTGCCTGGGACCATGGCTCCCACCCTGAGCCAGTGAAGGGCTTTCACAGGACAGCCACAGTGGTTAGTGTAGCTAAAGTGCTTGCTGTTGTTACTGGTGGTGGTGGGCCCCTCGATTTTGTTCAGTATAAAAAAAGAAAACAACTGAACACTATAGTCATTTCTTTGGCAGTTTGTATTTTTATAGTTTCGGCCTGTTTCTGTCCTCATCCTTATTATTTATTTCTTCCCTTTTAATTTATGTTTGGTTTGTTTTGGCTTTTCTGATTTCTTGAGTTGTATCATTAGGTTGTTGATTTGAAATCTTCCTTCCTCTCTCTCCCCCTCCCCCTCCCCCCTCCCTCCCTCCCCCTCCCCCTCCCTTCCCTCCCCTCCCTCCCCCTCCCCCTCCCTCCCTCCTCTCTCCTCTTCTTCCCCTCTTCCTTTCCTTTTTGATGTAAACTCTTCTGTCTTAGAACTGCTTTGCTGTATCCCATAGGCTGCGGAATGTTGTAATTTTATTTATTTGAAGAAACATTTCTATTTTCCTTTGATTTCTTCACTGTCCTAGGTGTCAGCCAAGAAAATGCTGTTCAGTTTCCACACATTGGTCTATTTATAAAGCTTCTCATTGACTTCAGTTTTTATTACATTGTGATCGAAGAACTTTCATGTTATTATTTTGTTTATTTGATCTGTGGAGGCTTGTTTTTATCCTCACACGCACCCAGCCTGTCTTGGAAAATGTTCCATGTACTGGTGAGATGACTGAGGATTCTGAAGCTATTGGCTGACATGTGCTTTAGCTTTGTATCATTTGGTCAAGTGTATACTGAGGTTTACACCTTCAGTGGTTTTTTTTTTTGGGGGGGGGGTGTTTGTTCATTGATGAAAGTATAGCATGAAAGTCCTCAACTATTTACTAGAGCCTTTCTTTTCTTTCGGTCTCTCTGCCGGGTTTTTGGATTATGTAATTGTGTGCTCCAGTTCTGGACAGGGACACACGCACACATTATTTATTTTTCCTGAATTAATCTTTTATCAATGTACATTGACCTTGACCTTCTTTGTCAGTATTTTAAATTATGTACTTGACTTAAAATCTATTTTGTCTGATGTGAATCCTGGTGCCCTGACTTAATTTTGCTTTCTGCTTGTCAGTACTTTATCTTTTCCCATACCTTCTTCTGTCTACGTGTCTATCCTATGAGCTGAGTTTCTTGTAGGCAGCATACCGTTGGGCCTTGTTTTGCTTCTTTCATTCAGCCAGTTTATATCTTCAACATATTAACTGAGGAATTAATTTATTTGCATTATAGGTTATGACTGAATAGTAAAGACACATTACTCTTGTAATAATTCATTTGACTCTTGGTTTCTTCACCTATATAACTACTATACAAACCATATAACCCTCTCCTAACAATGTGCCCAGCAACCTCAGAACCTTCAATACTTACTTATGTCAGGTCTCCCTCATTCCCATCTTTGGATAATATTATGAGCTTTCCTGCTCCTGGTAGCAATAAAATTGAGAGAATGTCTATTCAAACATATTTTTTCTATGTCTGGATATAAAGAATAGAATGTCTTAGACAGCCTGAACTGGTTTTTGGTGCAGGCAAAGTCTGTGTCCTCTGGTAATCTTTTAGGAAGAACCACCTATTAACCATCTTATGCCTATGCATTAATTAGGCATGCATATTATTAAAACCAAATTTATTATAAGGTAGGAGCTGTGCAGTAGAGATATAAATGTATTACCTGATCTATCAATCAAAATGGAAAACCACCCAAACTATGCCCTGTGAAGAGCAGAGGATGCAGAATGAGTCAAGTCCTGAGTGCGTGTGTATTGTTGACATGAGCCAACTATGTTATGGACCAAAGCCTCAGAGCAATGGGAACTTAGCAAATCCTTCCCCCAGGTGAGGTTCAGTGGAATGACAAGGTTTTCCTATGGTCTTAATGCCAATGTTGCTAGTATGTGCAGAAATTGTCCACTGTAGCATCTCCCCACAGTATTTATAGTCCAAAGACTGCTCCCAACAGTGACTCCACCTACCAAGAGTAGCTAAACCAGCCTCCTGGACTTAGTGGATGCCATAAACCCTGCCTCCCCACTCAACTGTTTACAACCAACATGCTGAGCTGCCTGAGTGCTACACTTTCTCTATCTGAGAGTCCCTTCCACCCAATCCTAGCTTTTCTGTGTGCCTTTGTGTCTGTACTTCATTCATTTGCTACCCCAGTCATGTCAGTCACTGGAGCTGTGCAGCAGCACACTGTGATGTTCCTCTGTAATGAGGCCCTCCTCATCTGAGACGCCATAAAAGACAGTCTGCAGCCCTTGTGCATCTTCAGTTACGCTGCCCACTGTCCTTGTGTCCTGGACATGGGGTCTTGATCATAGATCCTTGTCTACACTATCATTTAGTGCCAAATAAAATTTTTCTTCTTTTTGCAAATCTGTGTGAGCCCTTATTTTCAATTTTCTGGATAAGAGTCTAAGAACCTAAAAGTGCTCACCCTGCACTGGTAACACCTGAAGATGTTTTTGTGATGAAAGTTGCTATATTTGGTGTGTAGGGTTCAGGTATCAGGCCCCATCTCCTGGGTCTGCTTCTCAAGGAAACAGGGACTGTGGAGAGAGTGATGTCACCTAAATGGGTATCAAGGTAGTCAGATGAGGAAAGGAGTGGACGCCAGCCGGTGTTGAGTAGAGATTCTTAACTAATAGTTATAAAGCAGCTGTATGGTAAATGCTGACAAGAGGAACCGAAGACCCAAACCCATGTTCACCATCATTCAAAGTCAACACAGATGGTCAAGTATATGGATAATGAGTAACAGTTTCAGCATGTAATTTACAAGCCTGTGGGTTCAGCTTCTTGGAAGACTGAGGCAGCAGGTTTGAAGTCGACGTGGGTTACATGGTAAGAGACTCAAAAACCTGAAAACAACAACAGAAACATGGGTCACCTCCAAGTGTCACCAGAAGACCCTCTAAGTTTTCACCAAAGCAACAGCAAACAGTGAGAGAATGAGCCAGATGCAGATGTGGAGGCTGTACTTTGTTGGGTTACAAGGATTTGGCGTGTGTGACCAAACAGCTCCCACCCAGGAAGTGTGCAGCAGTCTGTGGCTGCTGGCACATTCCTTCCTCTCCCTGGAGAATGGGGAAACAATGAGGGGTTGAGAGGAAGGTGCATCAGGGCTTTAAATGTTTTCAAATTGGGAAAAACTGCAGTGTTGGCCTCCGCTGGCCACACACCATCGGTCCCACAAAGGTGAAATGCAGAAAGTGTTGGATGTGCCACCAAGAACTCCACCTGATTCTCTTCTCTGGGGGTGGAGGATGGGGTGTCAACACTGGGACACATTATCCTGCCTTTTGTCACAGGCTGTCTCTCTGCCTCTTTCCCAAGGCTACAAGGCCACCTACAGTAGCCTCCCAAAGCCTTTTCTTTACAAGCCTGCTACAAAACTTCCTGGACACCAAGCAGAGAAGCACAGTATGAAAGAGCCATTTCTGCTGTGCAAGGACACAGACATAGGATGTGCTTCCAGGAGCCCTGTGTGAAAGAATAGATCAAAAAAGGAAGCCTGATTTGGGTAGTACTGACTTTCCCTAATGCTGGGTCTGAAGACAACCTCCAATCAACAAAGCAGAACCTGGTACTGACAGTTCAGAGCTGTTTTCAAAACCCATTCCTTTCTGGGGAAGATTTCTGGAGGAGAAACTGTTGTCACTAACTCATAAATTACATCTGAATGCAAGGCAGATCTTTTAATTAATTAATTGATTAATTGATTAACTAATTTCAAGATAGGATCTTGAGTGCCTCAGGTTTGCCTTGAGCTCCTTATGTAGCTGATGATGACCTTGATATACTGATTCTTTTGCCTTCAGATCTTGGAAGTATTGGGATTTCAGGCATGTGACACATATTAGGCTTATAAGGAGCCAGGAAAGAACCTAGGGCTTTGTGTATGCTAGGCCAACACTCTGCAAACTGAGCTACATCTCCAGCCCCAAGATGAGTCTTTTAATATAATGTTTGTTCTGTAATCATGATACCAAACCCTCCTCTCCAAAATGAAATTTAGGGGCAGCAAGGCATTGGCAGTGTGTCGCCACTTTGTGCTTCATGGGAAGCAGAGTGGGAAGATCATTTCTGTGATTCTCTGTGATTCTCTTACTGGATCTCAGAAAGGACTGGGGTGGGGGTGAGACTCTCCAACCATGAAAACTGAGCTAAGCAGGCCTATAGCAGAGGGTGTGTCTTGGCAGTAGGCGAGAAGCTGCAACCAGAACCAGAGCCAGCTGCCTGCTACAATCTCCTCCAGCTCCCCACAAACCTTCTATAAAATTTTCTTAAATGTGACCATCTGGTCTTAGCTATGCTTGGGGGAATCAGGAGGAGACTTTGATAAGAAGCAGAAATCACCGAGAAATGCAGTGAGAAACGCAGCACCAAGCTGCCGGAAGCCAGGTGGCTGCTTGAGTTTCACAGGAATGGACAGAGTTTCAGACATCCTTGGGGAGATAAACTGATGAAGGACCAGGCTTTATTTTAGACCACTTTGGACTTGGACCATCGTTCTCCAGATTTAAAAGAGACAGTGAATTTTGGAAGGCCATAGAGCTTAGATGTATGGAAATCTTATCAGAAGATTCACTTGTTTATTTATTTGTGTGCTGGGGCGGTATCTAAGCATCCTAGGGGTGGGCGGGTTATATGCTCAGGTGCTGAGGCCAGAGGTGTGCTTCTTTGATCTCTTTTCATTTTTTCCTTGGCTTTCTCTGGCTTGGCTGCAAGTCAGCAAGCACCAGGGATCCTTCTGCCTCAACTGGAGCAGGGTTACAGGAGTGCCTTGGTCTGCCTGGCTTGTTATGTGTGTGCTAAGTTCAAAACTCTGATCCTCATGATTAGGAAGTGAGCACCCTTAACCACGGAGCCATCTCTCCATCCTACCACACATTGAAGGCCTTTTAATAAAGTCCCAGCAACCACTGTTGCTATTGTTTGGTGTTTCTCTGTACTTTTAACATACAAATAAAGTCAGTGGATGATGCCAATGGTCACAATTCTTACGGATCACTCTCCCACCGCTAATGGGATATTAAATATAAATTCCTAATGGGAAGCAACTTATGGGAAGAGGGCTTATTTTGGTATAGTTTAAGACAGGGTATATCCTGGAGGCAGATACATGAAGTGGTTGGCCACTTCGTGTCCCCAGGGAGGAAGGAGACAGCAAACTAGATGTATCCTTGCTACTACTATCAGACTTCAAGGACTGTCCTCAGAGACCCATTTCCTTCAGTGAGGCTCTGCCCCCTTAAGGTCCTACAACATTCCAAATCAATGCCACCAGCTGGGGACCAAGTGTTCAAACAATGAGCCCCAGAGGGGACATTTCACTTTCAAACCCTAACAACCAAAACAGATGCCAGGCACACACAGATCATCTGTGCCAAAGCCATGGTTGCAGCTACGTGCATTTGCCGAGACAGTCAGTTTAAGGTGGATATTTCCCTCAAGCCCCTGCCTGGTCCCCACAGACTCAGGTGCAATCCCTGGCTTGTCTCTCAACTCCTCACTCATATTATACTCATACTCTATACCTTAAGCTATTACTAACTACAACCCAATACTTGTGGAAACCTTTTAGAAGGGGAATTGAAACAAACAATAGCATCAGGGAACACAGAAAATTCTAGAACAGCAACGCTGCCTCCTCCTCGTTCCTGCATTGATTTCACTTTCGGTAGAGTATCAGAGTCTTTCTGTGAGCCATGCCTTTGATGCCTACGATAGGATTTTGTATTTTGAGTTGAAGGCACTCTCCTACCAAGTGCAACAGGGAAAGCATTCTATTCCTGATAGAAACTTGAGCCCTATAAAATCAAATCACACAAAAATTTTGATTTCTTTTATAGCATGTGAAACAAGAAAACCACACCTTTCATACCTGATGAGTATTAGCTGGGTGCTGTGGTCTACACCAGCACTCCTAACTCATAGAAGTCTGAGGCGGGAGGATCACTAGGTTCAATCAGCCACAACAAAGAGTTACAGTCATGGAGCCACAAATTTGTGTTTTCAAGTTCACTGATGCAGTCTTCCATTTTTACATTTTATTAATTGACAGAGTTCTGGCTTCAAAATGAGCTAGGCTGTCAAGGAAATTGCCTAGTCTACTGGAACTTGGAGAGGAAGGAGCCCCGTCCTGGTGTCTTGGAGCAGCTGGGCTCAGATGCTCAACAAGTGCCCTCTGTCCTGGGCAGGAAGTGCCTGGGGCCTGCCTTTGCCATGGTTAGCAAGCTCAGCATCACCTGATTTACCCTCTCTCAAGTAGAACTATAACCTGGCTTGCTCTTCTCCTCATCTTCCAATCCACAAGCCCCCAGAATTTTTTATTTGCATGCACAGGCACATGTATGAAGGTCAGAGGACAATGTGCAGGATTTGGCTTGCTCTCTCTATCACATGGGTCGCTGGGATTGAACTCAGGTATTCAGGCTTGGCGGTAGATGCCTTTATCCAATGAGCCAACTCATTCTGTGGATTTTTATTATTTTTTGTGGCCCTCAAATTATAGCAGTACTCTGTCTAGGCATTTGGTGAGAGGGCAAAAAAGCAGAAGTCTAAATGCTGTCTTTGACACTGGAGAGCTTGAGGCTATCTCCTGACTCAGCAAGTCACCTCTGAGTGACCCTATGTGACTGCTCAACCTTAGCTCATGAGAGGGAGTTAGGGGTACAGGGATCGCTGTGGTTAACATGATGAGCTGGATGTTCACTCAGCACAGTGCCCACCACAGTTCAGGCAGGTGGTGATATCATTTCCTCCCAGAAAGGAAGAGAGCAGAAGTCCTTTAAGTCTAAAGTGAAGAAAAAAAAAATCTGTTTCCATATATAAAATTCAATAAATATTAACAATTGTTGAGCTGAAACCTTGATAGTTCTTGTTGTCCCAGAATGAAACAAAATAAAGCAAATTGTTTAAAAAAAAAAAAAAAGAAACACATATTAACTTCTAGATAATCAATACATAACAAAGGCATCATTTGAGCAGGCCTGAGGAGCAGAACTAGTATTTCTCCCTCAAATGAGGAGCTAGCTAGGATGTTGGCTCTGTGACTAATACCTTGTCACCACTCTCTGCCTTTTCTGCCCCTGCTGTGGCCCCTGCTGTGGCAGACATCATTAATCAATCAGAGTGTCTCATTTTGTGAGCCTGGATTTTGTCTTATCACACTTTTCATTTCCTTTTTATCCTCTGTGCTAAAATGTTTTGAAGAAAATACCAGATATTACATTGTTAGATATCAATAGAGCACATCTTAAAAAAAAAAAACCCCACAGATATTTCCTTATATAATAACATTATCATACTTAACAAAAATTAACAGTAGGTTCTTTGTATTTTCTAACATCTCTTTTCTATGTAATTGCCCCCATCTATCTTAAAGTATTTATAGTTTTGCTCAATACAGCTGGGGAGTCCCTCTTTGGACCAACAGGGTTTTAGACAGAAGTAACTTTTTAGATGGATGAACCGGAAGTATTTATGGCTGCCCTTTGGGGATCGGAAGGCAGGTTCGTCTCTGACCTCAGGATGACTTGGTACCCTGATGGCTGTTTCCTAGACTGGGTATCTGTTGTCTGACTTCTTATATCAGAATTCCAGTTCTTTGAGAGTGTTCTCTTCTCCTGGGGACCTTCCTGCAACAGGACACTGGGGCTTGGGTTGTCCAGGGATGACCCAGTAGACAGCACACTGTCTTATCCCTTGTCCTACAGAAAGCAGCAAGGTGATACAAGAAAGGTGTCATGGGGCTAACCTCACGCAGGAGACTGACATGGGGGAGGAATCTCCTTCTGTCTGGACTATACCAGGTCATGCAATCCCTCTGCAACCCTACAAACAAGTCTCCTGTATGCTTTGGAACAGCCACTGTGCTAGCGGGGACTGGCATAGATTTTCCATTTCCTGTGCATGTCGGGGAGGAGATTGAAGGCTCAATTTCAGGATGCCTGGGCCTGCACAAAGGCTGTGATGATGGCTATTGTCTGCAAAATGGTTCATTGTGGAGATGGGGTGGGGGTAGAGAATTAAGGCAACAGTCTTCGATCAATGACTTGATTCTTTCTTCAGGAGCTGAAATTGTATTCTGGCAGACAAAGGTCTGGTTTAGTGTGGGGCACTTAAAGTCCAGAGATGAGATGTAGGATGTCCTGGGGGAAGGGAAGCTGAGAATGTGGACTGAGAGTCCACAGAGCTTGGGGTGTCCAGCTGATGGGAGACCTAGGGCTCAGGAGAGACAGGGCAGCCATAGGAGCAGATAAAACAGCGTAGAGGTACAGGGCATCCTAAGAGATGCTGGAATAGAAATGTTGAGCAGAGGGTTTTACTCTGACCTCACGGCCTTCATGACATCTCTTCAGCTGAGGACAGTGGAGGCTTTGTATTTCCTGTTTCTCTCTCCTCTCCCTTCATTTTCTGGTTCGTCCAGGCATTCTATCAAGTCTCTTCCTGACAGCTACATGAGCACAGACCCTGTGATCCTGGCTTGATAGCCTGAGAGATGATAGCCGAGGAGATGGCTATGACTATGGTAGCCGCATGTAGAGAATAGATAAGGAAGAAAGTGTGATTCACACTCAGGCTGGGATGGAGCAGGACAGCAAGAGGTCCTAACCACACTAGGAATTTATCTTATGCTCATTTCTGTGAATTTCCACTTAATATTTTCAGGTTGTGGTTTTGACAGTGGGCATTGTAAACTGAGAACAGTGGAGCTACAGACATGGAAGATTATTGCACTCACCTCTCCTCTGTGGCCACAGCTGCCATAGGTCCCAGCTTCTGGGCACCTCGCTGGCTTTGTGCACAAAGGACTGAGATTCTAGCGCAAGCCTCTGGAACTTTGGGTCAAGACTTTCTGGTACCTGGTTAGGCTTTGACCTTGAGCTCCAGACCTGTTCCTGAGCTGCAGAAGTTTGTTTCTGCACAAACACACTCTATTTTCATTGTGTCATAACGTACATACAGTGAAACATCCTGGTCCTGTTCTGATTTTTTTGTTTATCTGGTAAAACTTAAGATTAGATTGATATTCATTGTCGTGATTTTGTCTTGATTACCAGTTACCATGTGAAAGGTCTCTGCTTAGTTTGAACGGTTGTTTTGTGATGCTTTGTTTCATATTACTTTGGCCAATTTGGCTTTGACTTTATATTATCACACATTTCTTTTTATCTTCTTGTGTTCTTATGAAGATATCACTATATAATGCTTTTTGTTTTTAGGAATTTCTGTCTCCTGTTTGGAATTTTGGCTCATTTACATTTAGTGTAATTATTGACTTGGTTGATTTTGAAAATACGATTTTGCTATGCTGTTTTGGAATGCTACTTTAGCTATGTACAGATGTGTTATATTTATGCTCAGAAATACTACTTTAGCTAAGCAAAGTTGTGTTACGTTTGTTTATGCTGCATCTATTTAATTATGTAAAGGTGTGTTGGTTTTTCTCCTTTTCTAAGGCATCTGATTGGTCTAATACAAAGCTGAACAGCCAATAGCGAGGCAGTAGATGGATAGGTGGGTCTGGTGGGCAGAGAGAATAAGTAGGAGAAGGAATCTAGGCTAGAGAGAGAACACGGGAGAAAGTGAGGGAGATGCCCAGGGCCTGCCAGACATAAGCAGAAAAGTAGGCCATACAGAATGAAAGATAAAACCCCGAGGCAAAAATGTAGATGGAGAAAAACAGGTTAAATTAAGTTGTAGGAGCTGGTGGGACAATAACAAATAAGGCTGAGCATTCTTAATTCATAATAAGTCTTGGTGTCGTGATTTAGGAGCTGGTTGGTGGCCCAAGAGAAAGTCTGATTTCATCTTCTCAACACCTTTTGTTTTCCCCCCATTTTCTTGCCTTCTTTGAACTGTTGAACAATGTTAATATTCTGGTTTGATGTGGTGTCAGGAATGGAACCAGAGCTTTACAAATATAGGTAAGTGCCTATGAGCTGAACCATGCTCCCAGCCTATAGGCCAGTCTTTACCCATCAACTAGCTCTAAAAAAGATGTATGTTTCTTTTAAAGTAATTGTTTTAGGAACTTCTATATATATTTTAATCAATTAATATTAATTGGGACCCTCTTATGTAACTCAGGCTGGCTTCAAACTTGCAATCTTCTCTGTCTCAGAATCCTGAGTGTGAGGTTTATAGATGTGCCTTGTGATGCCTAATGTAAAAGACATTTAGAAAAAGTGTATGTGTGTATGTGTGTGCATGCAGGTAAGTTGGCATGAGCCTGGGCATGTGCATCTATGCTATGCAAATATATGTGCATGTAGAGATCAGAGACAGCCTTGAGTGCTGGTCCTGGCCTTCCGCCATTTGTGAAGAGTCTCTTGATGTCTACTAATGTGCATGCCAAGTTAGCCTGCCCACAAACTTTGGGTGATCACCCATCCCTGCTTCCCATTCTTCCATAGGATTGATGGGATTGCATATGTGCTATATTGTGTCCAGCTTTCTGTAAGTTCTAGGGATCTGAACTCAGGTCCTCAAGCATATGAGGCATGCACATTTCTCCCATTAATACTTCTGCTTAGTTGACCACATATGTTCTTAAACTGTCAAAGCTTGCCTTTGATACATACTACTTCACTCCATATACAATGTAAGAATCTTTTACTGAATTCTGTTTCTTTCCTCCTTTATTTTACTTTTCACATTTAACTCCTGCTATTCAATATTGCTTTTGTTCTAAAAAATGATAAATTTCATTTAAAGAAATTAATAATTAAGGGCTGGCGAGATAGCTCAGGGAGTAAAAAGCTTGTGATTCAAATGTGGAGACCTGGGTTTGATCCCCAGCACCCATGTAAAATACAAATGTGTCGCATGCATCTGCCACCCTACTGCTCAGAGTTGGAGACTGGAGGATCCCCAGAGCTCCATGGCCAGCTAGTCAGCCAAAGCAGCAAACCCCAGGCTAGTTAGAGACTCACTAAAAAAAACCCTTCCATCAATAGAGAAAGACGTTTGGCATTAATCTCTGGGCTCTACATGCACACAACTGGGCAGACATACCTGCACATCCATGTATGTGCATACACTACATACATATGTGTTAGCTGAAAAGCATAATAAATAAGCAGGAAAAAGTTTCCCCTTTCCTCATTCAGACTCCGTTTTTGTTGGTTTTCTTTGTAGCAGGGACCTCTGTTCCATCTAGTGCTGCTCCAGTGACCTGAAGAGTTTCCTATAACATCTCACAGTTCATATCTGTGGACAGTCAATTCCATTGCTTTTATTTTTAAATTTGCCCATTTACCTCAGCCTTTCAACTACTTTTGAGCACGGACACCCAGAGTTACGGCTGGGCTCCCTTTAGTCCTCTGGCTCTCGCTCTCCCGACCGCCACTGTGTCATGGTAAGTTGGATGACAGTCCTACCTCTTGTCTTTATTTCCATCTCTATGAATTTTAGGGCCTTAGGGGGAGGGGGGTTTTCTATCCTTGTTTTTTAAAGTTTTTTGAGTTGACTCTGTTATCATGTTTTAAACATTCCTTTGTCTTAAAAATAAAGGAGATTTGCCTTTTGAAGGGTAGTTTTAGGCTCCCAACGCAACCAGGTGGGAAGTGTACAATTCATAGATGTCCCATTTCCTTCACACATAGACTTATCCACCGTCCCCAACGCGCAGGCGTGTGGAGCACTTATTGCAACTGACAAACCAACACTGACACCTTGTTATCACCTGAAGCGCACGTCTTATTCTAAGGGGCACTTTTTAGCACTGTTCAATCTGTAGATTTTGACAAATGAGTGGTGACCCACATCCACCACCACAGGAATACAGAGTAGCTTTCCTGCTCCAAGAATCCAAGCCGTGTCTGCCCTTTCCTCTTCCTCTTCTTTTTAGCCAACCTCTGACATTTTCACAAACTCCATAGTTCTGTTTTTCTAGAATGCTCTATTATTATGATGATAAAGGATATATTTTCCTCAGACTTATTGCTTTTATTCAATAATATGCCTTTTGAACGGTTCCATGTTATCTCATGGCTTGATTTCTCACCTCTGTTCAGTCCTGAATATTTCATTGAATGAATGTGTCACAGTACTTATTTAATTTACCTCTTGAAGGTCATTTTTCCAGGGCAGGTTTGGGTGGACACAGCTTATTACTCATTTGGGTAAATGCTAAGAAATGCAATGAGCAGATTATGTGAGTGCACATTTAGTATTATAAGAAACTGCAAAACTGCCTTCCCAAGCAACTGTGTCCTGTGCAGACTCATAGTGTGTTAAACCTACTCTACATCCTTGTCAGGGTTTGGGATTGTCAGGAGTTTGGATTTAGACCATTCTTTAAAAAAATATTTTCACTCACAGCTAATCAAGGAATATCTTTTAACCATGCAACATGATGCTTGGGTCAAATTGCTAAGTTCAGACCATCCATTGGCTTGTTTGGTCCATTCTAATGCGTATGGAGTTTTAAGTTGCAATTGCCTACTGCAGTAAGATCTTGAGTATCTTTCGACTATGACTTTCCACCTGCACATCATCTGCATTTCATCCATATATAATTTGCATAGCATCTTTAGGAAGGGACCACTAACGCATTTTGGATTTTTAATTGGGTAACTTTTTCTTGGTGCATTTTTAGGGCTCTTTTTATACTTTGAGCAATAGTCTCTTATCAGATAAGATAAACCCAAGTCACGGTCTGTGGCTTGCCTGTCTATCCTTCTGATAGTCATTAGTTTATCAAGAAAACATGCTCTCCCATCTCTCCTTTATGGGTTTCAACTCACTTCATGCTCTAAGCATTGGTATTTCTCTTGGGTTCTTCAGTTGCCATGGTCTCAAGGGCTCTGTTTTCCAACTCAATACATTTGTCTTTTAGTTTCCTGTTGTCTAACATTAAAATTTTCTGTTTTAGAATTGTGTTTCCTTTTACCATTCCCACCTGATTCCTTTTTACAGAGCTCCCCCTTGGGCTCCCCTGTTGGTTCATTTACAGCATTCTTCTTTAAATAATGAGGCATATTTCCCAGGGTGCTTTGAAGATCTTTACTACTCTGTCGGACACCTGTGTCATCTCTAGGTCGCTTTTCTCCTGATATTTTTTTCAGCTATTGTACTACTTCCTGTTTAGCTTGTTGAGATAGTCTTGCTATGTAGCTCAGGCTAGCTTAATTCAAGTTCTTTTTGCCTCAGCCTCTTGGTCACTGGGGTTACAGACATTTAACATCAAACTGCATGGTTTTCTTAATATTCAAATATTCTATGATGGAATTGTGAATACAGCCCCAGGATTAATTTCAATTGACTTACTTTGGAGAGGATTTTGTTCTCTGGGTTGTAGCTTATTAATGAGTCATTTTGGTTCTGTTCTGTGTTGGCTTGGAATTTTTTTTTTTAGATGGATACAGAAGGGTCTCACCCTGGGGTTCTTGTTGAATGTTGGGTGTTCAGTAAGATCTTCCCTCTCCTAGGGCTCCACCACCACCTTGAAATGTGTTACCTGCAATACAGCAGCCCGGCTCACACATCAGACACTCTTTGAAGCAGGCCAGGCTCACCCTACCCATGACTAAACATCGGTCAACTTAGCAGACCCCAGTGACTCACCCATCATTCAACCCTGTGGTGTCAGGCTGACATCTGAGACCATCGCTGTCCCAGGAGCCAGAGTCTCTGTTTCCTTCTCTGGTGAGACCTCTCTTGTCTACTTGGTCACATTCTCTGCTGAGCTTTGGGAAGTGACCTCTTACAGAAAGGTGGGTTGAGGCTCAAACAAACCTCCTGACTTTTCCTATTACAAGGGCTATAGACTTGCCAACTCAAGGGCTTCAGTCATTCACAAAATCTTGCATCTCCATGCAGCTCTTAGGACCTTCCTCCTGGACTGTATCCATAACCCGGGGGTGGGATGTAGAGACAAACGGGGTCCGTGGGGAAAAGAGAGCCCAGGGAAGGTGTTAAGGTACTGGAGGCTACATTTTGTTTATAACGCTCCAGTGGAGCCCCAAATAGGGAGGCAGCTGTGTGTTCTTGAGCTCTGTGAAGAGGCAGGAGGGAGGGGCAGCTGGGGAGTGCAATTAGCTGATGGTTTGAGACTGATGAAGTGGATAATGAGAGGTGCTAGGGTGGGTTTTCATGCTAAAAGGAGAAGAAAAACCAGAGAGACAGTCTGTTCCGTATTACCTGCTCACACCTGGCCTGCTTTGAAACCTACTTCCCACCAAGAGGCCAAGAAACAGAGAAGGCCATGCCTGGGCCAGTGCTTCCTTCCCAAGTGCACTCCCAGGTGAGTCTCATCTTTTCCTCAACATTAACCACATTCAGGTCCCAGGCCCCAGGTCAAGCATGTGTTTGTAACTTACTCAGTTGTCCTGAAATAGTGCTGGGATATCAGTTCAACTGTAGTCCATTTTACAGACAGGCAGACTGGGTGCAAGGAAGAAAAGAGCCTTTTCTGAGAGTCATTGCTAGCACGTGATAAAGCCAAGCTTCTTCGCCTTGCTCGTGAACTTAGCTTGTAGCCCAGCTGTGTAAGGCAGAGTCTGCAAGCTCTGAGCCAGGCACATCCCATTCCTTCCTTTAGCCTTTCCCTGACTGTCAACCATTCCTACCAACACCTGTGAGTATAACCTTCACCCACCTTTCACATATGAGAAGGCAGTTGCAGAACAGATTTTGATCTTCCGTATGGTAGAACAGCATAAAAACTGATTAAACCTTTATACAGGGGCTGGAGAGCTAGCTCAGTAGTTCAGAGTGCCTGCTCCACAGTGATGAGGACTGGAGTTCTGATCTGAACTGGACATTTCCCGCCAATGCCTATAACCTCTGTGCCTTGCCAGTGGGGTTATGACAGAAGGAATCATGGGACTCACTGGCGTTCAGCCCGGCTGAGACACAAGCCTCAGGTTCAAGAAGAGACCCTGCCTCGGAGGAGCAGTGGAGAAGGACAAGGGAGGACACCCCCTCTTCTGGTCCCTGTACAGGCACGGGCATGTACGTCTGTGCACACACAATCCACATACTCAGACAAAAACACACATATAAGTAAGCAAGTTCTTAAACCTATATACAGCAGTTTCATATTGCATGCATACTATGTGTCGGGGATGATTCTGGGTGCTGAAGATAAAGCAATAAGTTAAACATATGAAAGATCCTGCCCTGTGCAAAGCTGATGTCTTAGTGTGTGGCCGACTGAGAATGAGCCTGTAAGCAAGATGGAGAGCATTGGTACAGAGGAAAATCCGGCAGGACAGTGGGAAAAGATGGGAAATGCAAGTTGGAATTTGAGGCCCAGCAGGGTACTGGGAAGAGAGGAGTGTGGTTAGTTCAATGGTAGCCGGGGTATGGGGTTGCTTTTGGTTATTGGCAGTTTTGGTCCTTCTAACGGAGAAGGAATGAGGGGCTGGTTGGCACGTTTTGAGAAAGTAAGCAGTCTTTGCTCCCACAGATCCTCTGCCTACTGTCAGTAGTGAAGACAAAGCAGGCCAAGCTGCTGGAGTTGGAGCTGATGGTGGCCTTGGGCCAGGCTGGTGGCAGCCATGAGAAGAAAAGATGGGATCCTGTTACTAGTTTGAAAGCTAATAGATTAGATGTTGAGTGAGAAAGAGAATGGTGTCTAGGCTGACTTCAGTGCTGAGTGCCAAGGGTGCCAAGCTCCCAAGAGGATGGAGCCGTCTTTGTTGGGCTAAGGAGCAGGTTTCTTGAAAAGAAGAGGCAGGCTGTGCAGAGGCTACCTGCTGAATCCCTGTGAGGACAGAGCCCAGGCTCTGGGGCTCTAGAAGGAAGGAGAACCGTGTGGGAGGGGCCAAGGCCTTGATTCTTTTCTGGCTGAGAAGAGGCATGAAGCTGACTGCATCAGGGAAGGGATGAGAGATGTGACTCCCAGAGAGCTTGGGCTGGAAACTAGACATTTTCCCACTTGACCAGGTTTGCCTTCTTTTGGGGGTCCTGGCCCTGATACCCCAATCCATGGATAAAATGATTCCAAAGCCTAAAGTATCCAGCTCTCTCTCTCTCTCATCCCTTCTCCCCCTCCCAGGCAGACAGTCTTATGTGACAAACAGAATTCACTGTAGACATACATGAAGAGGGAATACTTTGGTCTGAAGTTTCTTCTGCCTGTCTGGCCTGAGGTCCAGATCCCTCAGACACTTAGCCCCAAATAATCACACAAAAGCTTATATTAATTACCAACTATTTAGCTTATGGCTCAGGCTCATTACTTGTTAGATCTTTCAACTCAACCCATTTTCACTAATCTGTGTATTGCCACGTGGCTCGTGGCTTTACCTGTGTTTCTTTACATCTTGCTCTTGTGGGTGGCAGCTTGAAGAGTCTCTCTGACTCTGCCTTCCTTCTTTATCTGTGCTTGGGATTCCCACCTGCCTCTAAGCTGTTTTGTCATAGGCCAAGACAGTTCCTTTATTATTCAATGGTAATCCACAGTGTCCAGAAAGACATCCCACATTAGAATACTACTTACCTGTCACGTGCCTTGAGGTTGGCACCTGTCTCTCTGGACTTCACTTCTCTATCTATCCAGTGGAGAACAATTATAGAGTTTGGACATAAGGCTTAAGAGAGGAAATGCCCACTGTGGGGCAGGCAGTAGACAATGGAGTCATTTTCCAACTAGGCCCAGCAAGGTTAAGCACAGAATACCTTTTATCCTCTTCATGCTTTTCTCTTTCTATTCTTTAACATCGTACATGGCAAACAAGAGATCCCCTGAGAGGTTCCTCTGCTTCCCTGGCACTTGCCAATTAGCATCTTGATGGGACACAGATAAGTAAGGAATTGGTACTCGATAGGACCTAAGTTTCCACCTTGCCTCTGCCTCTGCTTGAGCATTGGAACCTGCAGGATAGAATCTTGCCACTGAGACATTGCAAGAAAGAAATGAGGTGTTTCCAGGAATGGATTTGGCACAGTGGACTCCAATCAATATTACAGTGTGCACTTGAATGCCATCCTACAGCTTTGCCCAAAACTCATTCACCTAGAGTTTATCTGGACCAGAGGCCAGTAAACATTTGCTATAAAGGTCTGGGAATTAAATATCGTAGGCTCTGCAGGGGACAAAGTCTCCATCATGGCCACACATCTCTGCATTACAAATGAGTAGAGCTGTGCTCCATCGCACTTACTACATCAGTCCATATCTGGATTTAGCTTCAAGGCAGCCATGGTTTTCCAACGTCGGTCTGGTCCAATCAGCTCACTTATCACAAAACATAGGAAGAAGTGCAGAGCTAGCAAGCCACAGATGGGGCAGGCAGGCAGGAAGCCTGCCTCAAGATCCCGCCCAAAATTGCTGTCAATCTTCTGTGGGTCTGCTCTCTTGTTGGTTTGGATAATAGTTACTCATCAAACATTCATTGGATTGATTCAGTATAATTAAATTTCTTTGACTTCACCTTGGAAGCTTCTGGGTTTGGCATTTGGAGAGAACTAGGAAATGGGAGGGGAGAAAGGAACCAGGAGCTGGCTTAGTGGTCTCCCAATGAGTCAGATCCTGGGTCTCAGTCCTGGAGGACACTGTAAGGATGACAAAGAACAGCTTATGGCAGCAGCCTCTGATGGGACACTACTTGGCATCCCCAAGAAAACAATTCTCTAAAAAGAATCTCATCTATTAATGTGATTATTAATCTGGAAAAAATCCTACTTCTCAATAAAATGAGTCTATGACAAGACAGATGTAATAAACTTGGTTAGAATTTATGATGTGCCCAGGCATTGCCGTGCAGAAGATAATGTTCCCCTGTAATGTTGATTTGCTGGATGAGGACCATGTAATTTATTCTGTCAATGTACATAAGAAATGTTATCTGTGTAGGGAATGACTGATGGCCCAATGAAAGCTGGCAGGGAAACAAATAAAACAATTTGGGCCTTTAAAATATAATCACCTAATGATCACACTCCTATGCTTGTGGCTGCTGTCCAGTCCTGGGGCTGTTTACCCTTGAACTACGCACCAGAGGCAGCAGGGAACCCCTAGTCCTGCTGACTGTGAGATGTCTCTCTAGACCTTGACTCAGGTTGCTCCCTCTTCCTGGAAGTTATTTCATGAACTTCAGCTCCTCACTCAGTCGATTTTTTTTTTTAACTTGGAATGTGGCAAGCATCCATGTCTGCACCCCCAAATAAATACTACAGCAATGGCAAGAGTTTTGTCTCCTTTGGATTCTTTTTTATGATGCCCTTAGGTGCTCAACACTCACTCCCTGGAAACTCTTGAGTCCAGGCCATTTCCTGAGTATTTCTACACTCATTGGGGTATTCACACAGACATACAGCCTTGTCTGTTGAGTCCTGCAGTGGCATTTTCCCAGGAGATGGGCATTGGTGCTATCCTTCCTTCATGGTGGGAAGCCAGGCTCGGGGGCCACTCACCTAGTCCATAGCTGGAAGTCCGTCAAAGGAGACCAGGATCCCAACTGGCTACAGAGCCTTGTTCTAAGCTGTACAAACTCTCAATTCTTCTACTTCCAAATTGGCTACCTTCTCCACGCTCTATCTTGACCTGGCTTCCAGATGCGATACCTCCTGTTTCTCTTCTCTTATCTCTAGAATTTCCTCAATCTTTCCAGAACCTTCTCCATTAAATGTTGATGCCTGTCATCTCTGCGCTCATATGAGATTCCCATTCATTTTTTCATTTTCATGGTCAGGTCTTGACTCCTAAGTTTCTACCTATGGCTCAAGACCCTTTCCCTGACAAGGCATGCCCAAGTGAACAGTCCATAGGTGTTTCCAAATCAAACTGGCCATCAGCACCTGCCTTGGGCTCCCTACTTCCCCTGCTCTTCTTTCTTTCCTTTGCTTTGTGGCTGGCCTTTCTCCCATCCACTCACCTACACATGGAGCTCAGATCCTGAGAGCAGCCATGATCCTCCCCATACCTAACCCTCCATGATGCATGCTTCACAAGGTCCTATGGTGACCCCTGCTTTCCTGTCCTGGAATCATCTGCCCACTGCAGTCCCTCTAATGCAAATCACTGTCATTTGCTGCGTTTTTAAGGCCCAGCAGTGACATCACAGACCTTGATCCTAACTTGCCTGAAGAACTCAGTGCTTCTAGTACTGTACCATTATGCCTTGGAATACTGTCCCCTCTGAAGAAAGAGTTGCCAAAGAGCCTCCTCTCCTTGCTGTGAGCTTCCTTGGAGCAGCAGCTTGGTCTGGTGGTCCTGAGGAGGGAGATGCCCAGGGACTCAGCTGAGTAAATGAAACAAAGCAGGGCTTGGCCCAGAGGGAGCTGGGAAGAACAGCAGAACCATAGAAAGCCTGCTTGCAGGTGCCCGTGGTCATCTGGTCACCGAGAATGTCCCAGAATCGTGGGAAGGGGAGGGACTCAAGACTAACGTCAGAAACACCCCCTCCTTTCCTTCTCTTTCTCCTTTTCTTCTTCATCCTCTTCTTCCTCCTCCTCTTTCTGAGTGAGAAGGGCATTACATTTTAGCCCATGCTGGCCTTTAACTTCAAATCATATATCAAGTATTCTGAGGGCTGAGGCTGTAAGTCTATCAGCACACCTGGCAGGAATACCTTCTGTGAGACTCTCTGGGGCATGGATTGACAAAGCACAGCTTGGGGGGGGGGCACTGAGACCAAGGAAGGCTAAGATGGAGGCCAAGCCATGGAGGACATGAGGCCAGCTCTGGTCCTAACAACATGAGTAGAGATAACAGTACAGAATGAGTCCCCACTAAGCTGCTCTCTGGGCCAAAGCCAAGGCTGGCAGTGACTGGGAGGCAAAGGCCAGTCCTGGGAAAGGACCATGCTGGTCAAGGTGGCAGAGAAAGGGCAGGAACTTACAGCTCCCAAATCCTGGGGAGATCTTGGATCTGGGGGCTGTCATAGGGGCCAGACAGACAGGCCACCGTGGCTGGTCATGAGACCTTTGGACTTGGAGAATGTGACTGTATCATTCAGTGTCTGCAAAAAGTGGAATTACCTCAGATGGCTGAAATGGAGAAACTGGAATGAAGGATAATTTACAAAGATGAAGTAAAATTAGGGGACTGAAAGTGTTCCCCAGAGGATCCCCAGAGTCCGCACTTCTGTGCTACAGTGTGCAGGGAAAGATCAACCGGAAGCAAAGCTACCAACACCCTTCTAGGAACAAGACGGTTGACTTGTACGAATGGCATTCACTGTCATCATGAGACCTACATGTATGGAACAGAACGGGTCCCTCACAAGGGCAGCTTCTGCACATGCACCATTTTAGTTAAACCATGTATGGAACAGAACGGGTCCCTCACAAGGGCAGCTTCTGCACATGCACCATTTTAGTTAAACCTCACCACAGCCATCTGAGCCTTTTATTATTCTCAGTTCTACAACTGTGGAAACTGAGGTATACAGAGGAAGTGGGTTACCCAAGGTCACACAGCAAAGAGATGGAGCCTCTGTGTAGGACTAGGCTGCTCACAGAGGCTAACGCGGACCAATGGCCCTGCACAGCTAAAGGATCTTTTCTCAGCCCCACACAGAGCAAATGGTATGGAAACACAGGCGAGCGCAGTGGAGAAACTGATCGATGGCACCAGCTCAGAGGAGCAGGGCAATTAGCTGAGGAATGCAACAGTGTTCCTGCCTCTGAAACAATAAGCGTGTGTTAATTTGAAAACGTTCTCACCCCATTGTCCATGATGGGAAACCCCAGCCCCATTCCTTCTGCCTGGATTGCTTCCTGTCTCCTTTCGCATGACTGGGTTTGGATTTCTCATTCTTTACATTTCGGTTTCGATGCCTGGATGTCACATTAGAGGAGTCTTTTGCTGTGGTTTGGGTGCAGAATGCAGCTCCCCCCTCCACCCCAATGGTTCCATGTGGTGTTTGAATACCTGGTTCTCCAGATAGTGGCTCTGTCTAGGGAGGTTGTGACACCTTGTGGAGTTGGAGAAAGTAGGTCTGAGGGTGGGGTTTGAGGTTCTTTTAGCTTGGCCGCACTTCCTGTCTAATCTCTACTTCCTGTTTCCCAAGAGATAGAGAGGTCCCAGCTTCACATACCTGCCATAACAGAGCTGTCTGCCATCATGCCTTCTGTGCTGGCTAGTTTCTGTCAGTCTGGCACAAACTAGAGTCACCTGGGAAGAGACCTCGGTTAAAGAATTGCCTCCATCAGACTATGGGACATTTTCTTCCTTGCCCATTGAGTGGAAGGCCCAGCCCACTGTGGGCGGTGATGTATATATAAAAAACAATCCAGCGAGCAGCATTCCTCTGAGATCTCAATGTTAGTCCCTAACTCCTGGTTCCTGCCTTTAGTTTCTGTCGTGAAATTCTTGCAGCGGTGGGCAGTGATCAGCATGTGCAGGCAGGATGGATGAAAGCAAGCCTTTCCTCCCAAATTGCTTGTGGCCAGTGTTTTATCACCGTCATAGAAAAGCAAACTAGATGCCCTTCCTCCCATTCTTCTTTCTTTACACCTACTCCTTATCAGAAATTGTTTGGTCACAGCAGGGAGAAAACAACCAGTGTCCCTTGCGTGACCCTTGTGTGATAAAGCATACCCAAACGGGAAGCCACAGAATGAGCCCAATCCAGAAGGAAGGGTAACTTGCTCCTCACCCCCCACTGTCCCACTTGGCTTCCACCACCCCGACAGAGTACTATGACCAGTAATGCAGACTAGATGTCCCCACCCATGCCTCTGCTGTCCCGAGTTTCTCTCTTTATTTGGACTTGATCAAATGACGTCATCTGCAATTCTTTGTGTGTGCATGCCAGCTCACACCCCTCCCATGTGCCCCACAACACCTGTATGATTATTCTGTCTTCCAGTTGGTGTGACTAAGAACTCATACCCAGGACAATGTCTAATACCTGGACCATGTCTGGCTGTCTGAAAGCAGATGAATGTGGGCAGTGTGTTTCTATCTGTGATAGTTCAGGGGTTTGATTTGATGTTTTCTGACCTTCTTCAATAACATATCACTCAACTGCATTCCCAGTTCAATATGCAGACTAGAAATCATGCAGGTATGATTATTGGTTTCTGTCTATTGATGTTTTGGGGTTGCTGCAGGGGAGTAAAATAGGACATTAATGGAAGCATCGCACAGCTGCACAGAGTTGGTAGAGCTGAGCAGAAATCTTGGTGTTGCTGCTGATGGACTGGGCGACCTTGAGCATGACCTTTTCCCTCTGGTCCTGAGTTTCCTCAGCTGTAAAATGAGCTTGGACCCAGGACTCTCTGGGGCTCTTCTAGCACTAAAAGCTTCAGCTCTCAGAATCACATACACTGAAATTGTATGTGGCTGAAATTATTAGACTGAGGCATCAAAGTGTGTGTTGAGCCACGTGAGAACCAGAGTGACTTAGGCTGGTTTAACGGCTTGCCAAGTGTTGCACGAATGAAGGAAACTCAGAGCCAGATCTCAGGAAAAGGCTGAGATATCAGAGAGTAAACACCACAGTCAGATCTCACCCAGCTGTCTTCCAGCTTCTTCAGCCTCACCCCTCATGGTTCCTACTGCCCCATCTGTCTTCCTATGCCTGCCTTAAATACCCTCTTCACCCAGTTGTTTCATATCCAGGTTAAGATTAAAGGTGTGGCAACACCACTGCTTGCCTGGGAGCCTGGAACTTCCTCTGTAAACTAAACTGACCTCAAACTCAGATCTGCTGGGATTAAGGGCATAGGTCGCACTCACGGATATTTCCTGTGCTGGAATTAAAGGTGTGAGCTACCACTGTCTGATCCTCCTGGATTGACTGTGGGTAGATCCCTCTGATATCTCAGACTGGTTTTTATTAAATATGAAACATATCCCCACATGCTGGGATCCTGTCTTACTGTGTAGTTTGCAAGGCTGGTCACGGGCACCTCCTATCACCCATGCAGATAGGGGATTGTGGGGGAGGGCAAGCTTCTCTTCCTTCTGGCTTGGGCTTATTCTGTGGAGAATCTGGAGAAGCTTGGGAGACTGACACTTGGCAAGAAAGGAGCTGAAAAATAAAAGAAGATGTGTTATGCACACACATGTTAAAATATGTGTGCATGTGGGAGTCATAGGTCAAACTCAGGTGTGCTTCCTCAGATGCCACTGCCTTGGTTTCTGTTTTTCATTGTTGTTGTTTAGAGATAGTGTTTCTCACTGGCTGGGAACTCACCATTTTGGCTAGGCTGGCTGCCCAGCAAGTCTTGGCCTTTCTACCTCCCCACCATTGGGATTATAAACTCATGCTATTGTAAACTCATCTTGCTTTTGTTTATTATTTATTTAGTGGGTTCTAGGGATTGAACTCACATCTTCTTGTTTGCCAGGCAAGCACTTTACCCACTGAGCCATCTCTTCAGCCCCCAATACCTTTCTTTCCTCCCTCTACTATCCCCTTATCCCCAGAATGCAGAGCATTTGATCATTGTTCAAAGCTGGGGCTGAAATGAGAGCCAGAGCTGAGCTGAGCTTTCTGGCATTGAAGCCTGAGGAGCCCAGGGTTCACCAAGCCTGCCCAGGCCACTGCCGCAATGCCTATTAATCGGTATTTAAGTGGGTTCATCAGCTTGGAGCGGCCTCCGCGCTGCTGAGCTCAGCCTGGGCCCAAGGAGCCGGGAGCTGGGTTAATAACACCTTATTTAGCAGAAAATTCCACTCCACTGGAGCATATTTCAGAGAGAGTTGTATTTGAATGAGGATTGATGTCAATCCTGCAAGGCAGAGGCGCCTGAAGCCATTGCCACAGCCTTAGCTATGAAAGGAGCCATTTGTGATAACTGCAAGGAAGCATGAGGAATCCTGCAGGGACCCAGCCCACCACTCCCACCCAGCAGTGGGGGGCACCTGGGACATCTCTTCAGGGTGTGGGAATGGGTAACCTTAGCACTAGCTATTTTTGGGAACTCCACTTCTATTGGAGAGTCTATTGGAGACTGCCCAATAGAGTCCTGCCCAAATCTGTAGCTTTCAGACCTTTGCTGTATCCATGAGCTACTGGGATATCCTCTCACGATTTGGCTAACTCTTCCTTGTCTCAGAGACCACAATCCTTTGGGAGGTTGAAGGGAGTGAATTGCAGAGCCACAAACTTTCCTGGCATGAAGTTGGCTCTGGGTTCATTTGAAAGTCCATGTCACTCTTGTTTCAAGGTCAGGTGAGGAGCTGGGGCTGGGTGGTCAGAGTGGACGTCAGACAAAAGCTTGTCTCTAAAGCAGGTGGGTTTGACTGTGATATCTCTTTGGCTTTGCCCTAACTGGTGGCTCATGAGATTCTGTGACCCTAGGGGAGACCCAAATGGTGTCTGCCTTCATTTCTGTCTGTCTGGCAGACTGGCAGACTCTGATGGCCCCAAGTTCAGAAATGATCCTAGAATTCCAAATTCAAGACAGCGTGGACATGTCAGTCTGCCTCCATAGATCCTGGTAAGGGTAGCGGGAAATTAAAGATCTGGGTTCTCTTGAGTTTCGATACTCTTCGTTGTGTGATGCATTTTATAGCAGGGTGTGCAAGGCTACGTCTAAAACTCCTAAATGAGAGAGACCCCAAGTTAGTGTCCTCATAGTCCAGGTAAGGACACTGTTTTCTCCTCAAGGCAGCAGTTAAGAGCCAAGGCCACATGCTTCTCTCTCTGCAGAGGGATGGGGGCTGTGAGAGCTGCTGCATTGGGTGTCATTGTGTCTCCACTGAAGGGTTTTGCAAGCTCCTCTGAACAGGCCCTCAGCGGCTTTTGAGTTTATTTTAAAAATCTCTGCGTTTGCTGTTCTCGGTGGAGCTGGTTTAATTCTTCTCCTTCTCCGGCCCTTTCACACATGCGCTATATGACGAGACCCAGGTACGATTGTGTTTGCCCAAGTGCAGATAGGATCAGTCGCAGCCGATCTGCTGAGCCCTGGCATCCCGGAGAGAAACAGGACACAATAAACAGGTACCAAAGGAGGGATAAATTGGAAGGATTAGGGCCTGAACAAAAGCAGAAACATCTGAGACTTACAAAAGCTTGTTCAGAGAATTGCTTAGCAGAGAAAGGAATGAAGAAGAAAACATCCACTTCACCCTGGGCTTGCCAGAAGTACAATGCAGCGGCAGCCGCCTCTTGAAAGGGTAGGAGAGGCTTGGGGCCCAGCAGAACCCATGCTTCCTAAGGACCCTTCAAGGTAAAGCTTTGATGGTTCCCAGGTGTCTGTAGTCTGGGGCCAAGGTACCCTCTAGCTTCCATGTTGCCTTTCTCTAAGCCCCCCCTCCTCAATCAAGGATGCTGGGTCTCTTTTCTTTGTATTTTTTTTTTTTAAACTGGCCAGAGATTAGCCGCGGTACCAACTCTTCCTGCATCTTCTGGGCCTCTTGCCTGTGGACCTGCTTGTCTCATAGATCAGGGACCCATTCAAACTCTGTGTGACTGTTTAGAGCCAGGAAAGACTTTAGACAGTTAGAAAACTGCCAAGGGGCTGGGAAGACTCATTGCTTAAATACTTGCAGAATGAATGCGAGGACCTGAGTTCTGATCCCCAGAACCCTGGGCATGCTGGTTGGGTGGGGTGGTGGCCTGCCTGTAATTCCAGTCTCAGGAAGTGAATATGAGATCTCCAAAATTAGTTGGCCAGCAAGACTAGTTGTATCTATGAGTTCTGAGTTTAAGAGAACCTGCCTCATAGAGTTAGATGGAAGAATGATGGAGGATGATTCTGACATCCTGAGGCCTTAATATGTACATACAACCATATGCCCACCCCAGAAAGCATGCATGCACATGTGCATACCACATAGACATATGTACACAATACACACACAAATCTTAAATACCTTAAATGCCTTCTCACTACCTGCCTTGATACATTCTGTTTTCAATACTGTGTCAGACAGATTCTTATAACATGCTGGGTGCTGGTTAAACTCTGCAGAAGACAGAAGCACTTTCAGGTAGATGGAGGGAGAATCTTCTCCACAAAATCCATCAGTGCAGTGGGAGAATGGTCAAGCACCTTGGAAATGAATCCAAGACTCACAGCAACTCAAAGGATGTTTATTCGAGAGAAATGGCCTGGTCTCAGGAAGAGCGTTGAGCATGGTGGTGTAGTAAGTTGCCCACGTTTTCTCTCCTCCATCCTTAGCTCTGCAGTAGCCTTATATACCAACAGACTCACAGGCACAGTGGCTGTGGGAGCCAGTAATTGAGCAGTCACTGAGTAGGGAACTCTCTCAGATGCTCCATTCTCAGAGAGCCTTTTAGTAAAGCTGCAGGCCTAGAACGCCTCTTCATTTGACAGGCCAGCTCAATGGAACATTCTACCTGCAGACTGTTTGTTAAAAACCACTATGGGCACGGCTGGGGAGACAGACAGTACCTAAGACCAGAGTTTGGTTCCCAGCATCCACACTGGGCAGCTCACAACTGCATTTGACTCTGTATTCAGGGATCTAACACTCTTTTCTGTCCTCTACAGGCACCTGCACACACAAGGAATACTCTCTCTCTCTCTCTCTCTCTCTCTCTCTCTCTCTCTCTCTCTCATACACACACACACACACACACACACACACACACACACACACACACACACACACACACTTAAATAAAATAAAAACGTGGTTTAAAAAACACAGGCAGTTTTGTTTTAATGATACAGGTTCTCAGGCCGGTAATATCTGTAGATGAACAAGCTTTCTAGACCAAGATTTTAAATTTTTCTAAAATGTTCTAAAGAAAAACCTCTCAGGAGTATCTAAATGATTAAATGAGCTGGTGTCTTAGTGGTTAAGGGTGTTTATTGTGCAACCACAGAAGCTGAATTTTGACCTCAGAATCTAGGACACAAGCCAGACGGAGACTTGTGAATGTACCTGTGATTTCATTGCTCTTGGGAGTGGAGACAGGAGGAAAGTGTGGTTGCTAATGCAGCTTAAAAAGTGTAAGCTCCACATTCAGAAAGAGGCTCTGCCTCAAAGGAGTAAAGCAGAGGGAATGCACACACACACACACACACACACACACACACACACACACACACACACATATGTACACACAGATTAGAGAAGCAGATTCTTTTATCTTTATTTTATTTATTTTTAATTAAAAATGCTTTTTAAATCCATGTATCACCCTGCTACCCCCCCCTTCCCTCCTTCCAATCCCTCCCAGTCAACCTTCAGTCTGCTGCCTCCCCATCTCTCCATCCCTTCCCCCAAAAGGGCAAGAAGTCCCAAGGTGGGTCAGCTCAGCTTGGTGCATCTACTCCAGGCAGGTCCGATTTACTCATCCCAAAGTCAAGACTGGGTTAGGTGTTCCCCTGCAGGGAATGGGCTCCAAGTTACCAGCCCACACAGGAACACAGTCTGATCCCACCTCTCGAGGCTCCACATACTGCCCATGGCAATGGACAGTTGCCTACTGTTGGAAGGCCTAGCTCTTTTTTCTAATGGATCTCCAGTGGTTATTCTTGATTCAGTGAGCTCCCCAGTGCTCCAGAAAGCCATTGCGGTGGAAATCTTCCTCATAACCCCCATCCCCTTACTCATAGACTCTCCTCCCCTGCTTTCAGCCAGATTGGGAGCCCTGCCCAGTGCTCAGCCATGGATCTCTGCCTCCACCTCTATTCTTTGTTGGATGTAGGTTCTGTGATGACACTTAAGGTGGTTATTCATTTGATTATAGGGAAGTCCTGTTTAGGCACCCCTTCCACTGCTGGTTGGAGACCTAGCCAGGGACATTCTGTGAGTCTTTGGAGGTTTTCCTAGCACCTGATCCAACCCCACACTGGCTTCCTCTATCGAGACATCCATCTTGTTGGTTTTTTTTCCTCCCTTTGTGTTGCTCCTCTCACTCTACCATCTCCTTCTTTCATGATTTGTTCCCAATTCTGCTTGGTTGCAGTTTCTTAAAAAAATATTTAAATGAAGGTATGAGAATAATGTCTTACCAAACAGGTAATATCTTAAAAAAAAGATTATGTAGTATATGTAGTATGTATGTGCATTTGTATATGAATTTAGGAACTGAAATGTATAATGGTTGTAATGAAAGACTCAGGAAACAGTATGAACAACAGATCTGAATGAACAGAATGAAAGATGTATGAATTTAAGATGAATTATCTGAAATTGTTCATTCTGAGGAGCAGAGAAAAATCATGGTAAGAATGAGCAGAGCCTGAGGACCCCTCCAGGACATGATCAGCTCTACTAATATGTGCCCCACAGGGACAACAGAAGGAAAGGCAAGGAAGAGGCAGGAAGCAGGCTTGAAGAAATGTTCCCATACACTCCGAGCTTGATGAGAGGCACTAATGTACATTCCCAAGAACCCTCACAAATGTCTTGTATATACATATTTACACACCGTGGGGGTCATATGGTCAAAATGGAGAAGGAGAGTCATAAAAAGTACCTTCTTCCACACAGAACTCCTAAGTATATGGCTCACCAGAAAATGTGGAGGCTGGGGTGGGGGCACATAACCCGTGCTGAAAATGGAGGCATATTCCAGCAAAAGCGTGCTTCATAAACAAAGGTGGTAAGAGAACGTTCTCAGGTACACAGCTAAGACTCTGTCACTAATAGACTCACCTTTGTAAGGATCACTCTGGGAGTCCTCCAAACACAAGAACACACGACAGTCCCTAAGTCTACACAAAGAAGTAAAGAGCAAAGTCAACAGAGCCATGCAGGTAAATAGAAAAGACATAACCAGTTCATCTTGTGTCATTGCTTTGTGCTCCCCTGTGACATAGAACACAGTGGACCAAGCAAGTCCATGACACAGACAGACCTGTACAGATGACCCCACAGCAGACAGCAAGGGCCAGGGGTGTGGTGGGATTCAGGTGTCAGCTGATAAGGTCCGAAGATGCCTATCCAGGATCCCGGGCTCCAAAAGGGGGAGTGGCCAACCCTATTCATAAAGGGCAGCTGGCTTGGTCTAGTGGTTAAGATTCTGCATTCTCACCATCGTGGCCCGGGTTCAATTCCTGGTCAGGGAACAAGAAAAAAGAGAGAGAGAACAGGACCCCACGATCCCAGCAGCCTTTTATGAATAGGGTTGGCCACTCCTCCTTCCGGAGCCTGAGACCCTGGTTAGGCGTCTTTGGACCTTATCAGCTGACACCTGAATCCCACCACACAGGGGTACCATGAAATGGATGTGTATGCCATCAGAATTAAGTTGTAATGAATGAAACTGATTTCTGAAAAAGTTCCTTATTGTTTTATTTTATGCATGTTAGTGTTTTGCCTGCATGTATATATGCACTGTATAAATGCCTGGTGTCCACTGGAGGCCAGAAAGGGGCTCTGTATTCTATAGAATTGGAGTTAGGGACAGTTTTGAGTCACTATGTGGGTGATAGGAACTTAAACAAGGTCCTCTGTAAGAGAAGTGATTGCTCTTTACTACTGAACCTTACTTCCAGCCTTCAAAACAAAAGTTATAAACTTAAGATGCCAATTGTAACCCCATGACAATTATTAAGGAAGCTGTTAGTAAAACAGTAAATTAGGATAGAACACTAGAAAATATTCACCTAACACATATAAAGATGGTAGGGGAAAGATGGGAATAAGTAAGTAACTAAACCAAAAATAAACCATGACACACAAAACTAAGATTGACAGGTGACATATCCTGTCTTATCAGCAATTATATTAAATGTGAGTGGGACAAAATGCTGCTGTGAAAAAAATCAAGATTGCAAGATGAATAAATAAAGAAGCATGATCCAAAACATTCTGTGCTTAAGAGACACGCTTTAGATTCAAAGACCCAAAATTATTATAGATTGAAAGTTAAAAAGATGAAAAATGATGCATCATGGGAAAGTAACAAAAAGACAGCTGCAGGGACTGTCCTAACTCTACACAAGTAGAATCCAGGCAAAAACTACAACTACAGATGAAGAAGATTTTATGATGATAAAGGGTCAATTACTCAGGACACAGCAATTATCAATAGGCATGTACTTAGCAAAGTATGTGTATGCTTTGTTGAAAGTACAATTACAAAGTGCATTCCATGACCCACAAACATGTGAGGCAAAACCTGAGAGAACCAAAAAGAAATAGTCCGCAGTACTTGGAGACTTCAGAGCCTACTTTCAGGCTGGGGACATGGCTTGGTTGATAGAGTATCTGCTTAACATGCACAAGACCCTAGGTTTCATGTCCAACATTTCACAGGACTAAACATGGTGTCTCACACCTGTAATCCAGCACTCTGGAAGTGGAGGCAGGAGGACCAGAAACTCAGTTATCCTCTGCTATATATGGAGTTCTGTAGTAGGACAGGTCTAGAGGGCTGAGGAAACTGCCTCAAACCTGTTGCCAAGGCATGGACATAATGTACTTCCTTATGAGCCAACCTGGAGTCAGCCTGAAGGCCTAGCAACAGCTACTGTCCAGTGTTCCTGATTGCTCAGAATCTGCCTAGCAACAGGCACTGACAGATCTGATCATGCCCAGCCAATAAGGGATGGCCACACAACATCACCAGTTTGTGACACAGGCTTAGGTGCTGGGAAGAGGTATATAAGGCTTTCCCCATTGTTGAATAAATGAATTAGTCCTTTTCAACTAATTCCCAGGGTCTATGTTGTTGACACTGCACCTTCTACTCCCTCCCCTAAGGGGACTGTTAGGACCCAGGAACAGAGTTCAAGGCCGGCTTAGGCCACATAAGACCAAGTCAAAAAAATATGAAAATATAAACGAAGGAGGAGAAGAAGAAGTTGTCATCTGCTTTAAATGTTGTAAAGAAGTTACTAAGGAGGAGACAAAAGATAAAGACTGGGCCAACACTTTAGAACAGACATCCATAGAAAGCTCCATTGTAAACATTAAATATACAGATCCATAGGTGCACATAGAACATTCCAGGATCAGCCAAATATTAGGGACACAAAAGAACCAAAACCACGCGAGGTATACTCTTTGACCACAATGAAATTAAGTTAGAAACTGACAGAAAGTGCCAGAAAGTCATGGTCACCTGGAAGTTAAAGAGCACTTTTCCAAACAACTGATGAATAGAAAGAAGGAAAACCCACAAGTTCAACTAGAAAATACCCTGAGGTGAATGAAGATGGAAATGCAAACACAGGGTGCAGCTGATGCAGTGTTGGCGTCGTGGTGACAAACAGCTTTACTAACCACCAACCAAACCAACAACCTGCCCCTCCGCCCCAATCAATAAGCTAAACTTCCATTATGAAGAAAATAGCAAGAGGAGAAAAATAATTTCAAAGCCATTGCAACCATAAAGATCAGAGGGCACTTAAAACTAGCCATTAACCATCACTGTCTCCCGGGATTGTCCCATAGGCCTGCCAATCACGGAGCAGGAGGCTCAGGGTAGAAAGTTGGCTGTTGGCTGGACTGTCTGCTGTCTTTCTACCCAGATGCTTTCTCCCTACCCTTTCTGCTCTGTCCCTTTGCCACTTCCCTTTGCTTTGAAAACCTTTGCTAGAAGAAGCTCCCAGATCCTGCTTTGACACCGGCAGAGATGACTAACCTGTGTTGAGCACCAACTGTGGGTTTAGATTGTTCTAAGAACTTTACATTTAGTTCATTCCATGACTCCCCAGGGGAGACTCATAGTTTCATGATGTTATAACAAGAAATTGTTAGATTTGAAAATACACAGAACTGTTCATTCTATCTCTAAGGCCGTACAATAAATCTTCATTCAGACCCAAGTCTGTTGGACCCTTGCTGGTTCAAGAATACTTGAACTTGTCAGAATGGTCTCCTGTTCAGAAGGCCCCCATTTACCTCTTTCCCAAAGATTAAATCCATGTCCTCTGTGGTATTCACGTCTTTCATGAGTGGACCCAGCCTAGCTCTCCAGCTGAACTGCCATGCTCTGCCTTTTCTTGGTTTCTCTGGGTTCTCTTTGGTCCGCCTTGAGTAGAGGAGTCCTTTGCCCTTGGTGGGCATGGCTTCCAGTGTAGCATCTGCTATAAGCTTCCCAGAGCACAGACTCTGCAACTGGGGAAAGAGGGCTTTAGAAAAACCAGGATGTGCTTCCTTTATGGGAGGGCAGAAGCCAGAGAAAGAAGGGAAGTTGGGGCATTCCTAGGGATTCACCCCAAGAACTATTATTGAGAATCTGGACATTTCTATATAGTTGATATTCTCACAGCACTTTAAGAGTAAAAAGGCTTGTTAATTTGTATGCTGTACACACACACACACACACACACACACACACACACACACACACACACACACGAGTATATGTGTATCAGACACAGATTGAAAATCTCCTAAGAAAACAGAATGTGCAGCTCCCGTTGTGAGTCCCAAGGTTCAAGACAGGAGTTAGACTTGCTCTATTTTCCCAGCATCCTTTGCAGCTAGCTACTAAAAACAATGTGGCCTGGGCGCCTGCAATCAGCTGCATTGGTCAAAGGCTTATGGCTGCAAGAGAACAGCCTGAAAAAGTAGATGCCATGTGGAAACAAGGCTAGAGAGTGGAGGAGGACCAGATTATTTCAAAGGCAGCAATGACAAGGGACCTGAGGGGTGGTGGGATATGCCCCAGGTCTGTGAGCCCACACCTGGCATAGTGGGATCATACCTACAAATGGGCAAGACCGTTGACTTGAGTGTTACTCCTGAGAGTGTAGAAAATCAGCTCCCTGGCCTCCTCTGGATTATGTTCTCCTTAGACTTAAATAGGGTTGAGGATTCTGATTTGCACAGTAGGAAGATGTGTGTGATGTGTGATACGTATGCAGCCAGTGGAAGGTGGTGCCTTTGAAGGTGGTGGAACTGTGTTTAACATTCCTTCAAGGGTGTCAGCAAGTATTTGTGCAGTTTTCCAGGATTCTCGGGCTGCTGCTACTGACATCAGGGCCTGGCTTCTGTGGGGCTCTAAGACCCTCAGGACTCACCACCCACCTGCTTCTTTTGTTTGCACCTTCTCCCCATCTTCCTAGGCTTGCTCTGGAAGCTCTCCCTGGGATAGGCTCTGCTGGGGGATGCCTGCCTGGTTACATACATATTCACTCTGTTTAGTGGCCTCCAGCCCAGAGCAGAGCTGGCAGATCCCTCCTGGCTTCAATGTTCCAGAGTCAACTTGGTTTGGCCCTTGCCACTGCCTTCAAAACCCAGCTCAATGTCCTCATATTGTTGGCATATTACCAGCCAGCTTCCTCAGCACACTGTTGTCTGCTCCATCCTGGCCCTCCAGGTCTCATCTAGCAAGTACTGCTGTGTTTCCTTTAAATATGCACACTTGTGGGATGCCTGCTTTACTGGCTGACTAATCAGTTCTTCTCAGAAGAGAGTCTCTGCCCTGCTCTCTGTTTTCTGTCTTTGAGCCTCAGCAGAGTGTCATCTGTATAGATATTTTAAAATACTTGCTGCAGTAAAAACCCAAACCAATGAAAAGTAGAATGGGGTGGGAACAGTGAGAGCTAAAAGCTTCCAGACTGCGTTTGTTCTGGAAGCTTAGGTCAGCATTGGCTGCCTCAGGCGCTACCCACAGCCCTGTCAGGTCGGGCTCTCCATCCTGTGGTGTTGCAGAGGGTGGCCTTGGAGAGTCAGCTTCTCAGTTTCCATTCCTCCTGAGCATGGGTGCAGGTGTGGATCTTGACCTAACCTTTCAGGCACACTCTTTATCCAAAGCAGTGTGACCCTGAGTTGGTGTCCTCATGCCTCAGTTTCCCCATCTGTAAAATTGTTACTCTAATACCCACATGGCAGGATGGAAGGACTGTGGTGAGGACTAGATTAGCCATGACATATGAAATCATAGAAAGTGCTAGGGGGCCTGTGAGGATGTGTGTGAGTGTGGGGGGGGGGAGTTTAATCTGCGATTTTTAAAAATATTGTTATTAGAAAAAGCAAAAACATATATATGGAAAATATTCCCCAGAAAGATCTCATTGTAATGCAAAGAGCTTGCTTAACTGTCCAGGCCAAGTGTGGGCTTGTGACAGACCCATAAAGGGCAGGACACTGCCTTGCTGGCTGCAGGTCTACCCAACTTCCTGACATTAGGAAACCGTCCCTCCCAGTCCCTCCCAGTCAACATCAGTCATCTCAAAGTAAGCGATTTTTGAACCCTAATTGTATCAGATATCTGAGGCAGATGTTTGTGAGTTCTAGCCCAGAAAAGTCACTGTTCGTTGACCATTCTGTCAGCTCACAGCAGACATGGCTAGAGCTTGATGTATCCAGCCATTTCCTTCTGACCCCGGGGAAGGCCATCCTTCCTGCTGCTCTGCTGCTACAGCGAGACATGTGGCCACTGAAGGGGAAAGAAGACATGATGGAATTCATAGGAGAAGGTCTGAGCTCCCAGCGCCTGCTCCTCTTAGTGTCTGAAGCAGAGGGCCTGTCCAAGTGAACCTCTATCAGTATGTGTCCCTGAGTGTCTGAGGGGATCAGAGACCCCAAACCAGCCTACCATGAACATGCATCACATGCAGATCATACCATTCTCTGGCTTAAATGGCCTCAGTTCCCCTTCCTGCAGGCCCCCAAGCAGAATCAAAGGCAGGTTCCCTGTTGTGGATTAACAATCCCATCTCTGGTGCATCTCTTACAGTCTTACAGCTCTGTGAGTGCCCTCTATCACTACATCTGTCTCTCTCTGCCTGATCCCCTCTCCCCATTACTCAAGTCTCCACTTAAATATCATCTCTGGGGGGGGGGGTCTTTCCCACCTGTCACTCTGTTTCTCCACTGTGTCTCTTTATCAGTGTCTTTGTACCCTGATCACCTAGAAGCATCCGTTTCAATCTATTTACCCATTTCCGAGGCCTTCCTCACAAGCATGCAATATGTAAACAAGGTGTGGGGCTTTCTGTCTTATTTATGGTCATAGATCTAGGGTCTAGCATGATGTCTGATACCTGGTAGCTGTTCAAGCAGATTTTGGGGCAAATGGATACATTAGGGGAGGCTGGTGAGCCCTTCTCTGAAGGCAGGCTGCCTTTGAATTTGACCTCTGGCTGATCAACTAATTTCTTCTTCAGCCATTCTTTGACTCACTGTCCCTTCAAAAGAGTTCAAGGACACGGTGAAACAAAAGAAAGTGGCCACAGCAGTGAGGAGCAAAGACCCTCTGACTGTAGCTATTGTCTTTGGAATGTGACATCTCTGAGATGTGGGAGTTAGGTCCGCACTGTCACCTGGGTTGTCCTTATTAGGACAGAGACTTCAGAAAGATTCCACCCTCTATGCATCAGTCAGAGAATGTTGATGCCAGAGAGAAGCTTGGGGACCAACATGGCTATAACTTCCTGCTGCAGGTGAGGGATTCTGGGCAGTGAGGGACATTGCCTAAGGCATGGCTCACTGGTTCTCTTGTACAACCACTGCCAGGGATATTTTTCATTCTTTTTAATTTCATAATACCTGGAAATCCCACCTTAGGACCATCAGTGGGGAAGAGGGGTCTTCCTATTCAAGAAAGCAAAAGTGCCAAGCCTTCCCTTCCCAGACTCCCTTACAGATGGGGTGTGGACATGCCCCAGCTATTGAACAACCAAAAGAATCAAGAGTTGACCCACAAGGTCAGGTTTTCAGGAGAGCAAAGCAGAGCTGCCTCTGAAGGGTCCAGGGCCTGTGCTCTGAGATGCTAGGGACAAAGCTATAGTGGCCTTCTTTAAAGGAAGGTGGTAGTGGTGTAACCATAAACAAGACAGCATGTTACTTTGCTGCGTGAGTCCAGCCTTATGCTTCAGATATGCCTGTGAAGTGGAGTGACTCTTCTCTGTGAATCAAATATAGCTGGGCATCCCAGCTTGGGGCTAAGACTCCTCCTGGCTTCTTTATTCCCTCATGCAGCAGAAGGAGGCAGAGCCTCGGAGGAATGAACAGACTACATATGATACGATGGATCTCAGAACAAGAGCTGGGCACTGGATGAGCTGCAGAGAATGTTTGAGCTTCCTGATGAAGGTCTTGGTCCCCATCTTGAGGATTTTGGAAAATTTGCTTAAGGATCCAGGGAAAATGAGCCACTGAAAGAGTGTAAACTGGCTATGGACCACTCTGGGCTGCATTTCTTCCTGCTGAGGGCTTCCCCTGAGATGGGCCTGGTCCCATGGGACCCAGCTCAAACAACTGACAGAGCATGCTGGCTGGCACAGGTGTTCTTCTGATGTCTCAGAAAGTGCCAACTTCCTTTCCTCTGTGCTTCTGAGACTGTTTGTATCTCCACAGTCCTGGGCAGCACAGTTCAGTGTATGGGGACTGAGAGGTAACAGGCAGAGCTCAGAGGATCACAAAGGGACACTGGAATCCCCCTGGTGGGCTATATCTTAGCTGTGTGTACCAGTTCACTGAGGGGCCTGGAGAATGTCCCCAGCCTCTAGTTGTCAACTTGTCAGGGTCATTTCCTCAGAGCCAGGGGCACTGAGAGTTGAGGGCTCTGAGGGGACAGTCCCACCATCTTGTCTCTGAGTGCCATCACCAGGTAACACATTTAGTTTAGGAATACCGGTATAAAGAAAAGCTTTAGAGTTGATAGACCATGGGTCAAGTTCAACATAACCACTACTTGCCGCATGATCCCAGCATGCTCTTAACCTTCCATTTCTCATTTTCTCTTGATGGGAGAACAGCAGTAGGGCCCACTTTGAAGAGCTTACTTTACACCAATATTTTTGAACTAGGTTAAGATGTGCTACCCAACACACATGGCTAAAACAAGCCTGTAGGGACAACCCCGGTGTCCCTGTGAGGTCTTCTGAGCTCTGCCACTTCCCCATTCCCCACACACAGAGTGCTAGCAGGTCCCCAGGACTGTGGAGGTCCAGACAGGCCCAGAAGCACCGGGAAAAGGCAGAGATAGTCAGGTTCCCCAAGTGAGGCCCAAGATTGCTCTGTAGCTACCATCTCCCCATACATGTAAAAATGTGCCCATACTTGAGCATGAAAGACATCTGTACACACTCGGGGGTGGGATGGGGCAGATGCAGAGGTGGAGGCAGAGACATAAAGGTTCTCAGAAAGAATAAGGAACACTTAGAGAATGGGTATGAGCTTCTCAAGAAAAGCCACCCTTGACTGGCTGTGATGGCATACTCATTTGATCCCAGCACTTGGGAGGCAGAGGCAGGCAGACAAGCCTGGCCTGGTCTGTATAGTGAGTCCCAGGAAGCTAGAGCTACTAGTTAAGCAAAAAAGCCCCATTTTCTGTCCTGTGATGACAAAATTGGTGTGTGTATGTGTCCTTAACTGAGCTCTGAAGAAAGCAGAACACACAGAAGGACATGGTCTGAGGGACTGCATAGCTGAGAGTGAATCCAAGAGGCAGAGCGGCAGATTAAGACAAAGCCAGAGATGGGTAGAAAGGAAGATGGAAGTTCAGGAGCTGGGACTCAGCCTGCCAGTCTGGGGAGTGGCTTAAGAAATGATGTAACTCACCTAGCAGGTGGGGATTGCTAATGGGAATTTAGATTCAGCACAGCTGAGCTCAGTAGCTCAGAGGCTCCCTTTTATTGGAGTGGCCTGAGGGCTGCGAGGGTTCCTCAGGACATGTCAGAAGAAGACAAAAAATGAGGAATGGTTCTCAAGGCCATATTCTGGGAAAGACCTGGAAGGCCCTTTTCATTGAGGCAGTCACTGCTGGGTAGGGGCTGGGGAGAGGTACTGTGTCCCATGGGGTGGGGGTGGGGGCAGCCATGGGAATCAGGCCCTAGGCAGGATCAGTAGCAGTGGCTATGACTCTGGAAGTGAATGACTTGAGGGATCAAGGTATTTCTCAGTTTGAAACCCACTTTAAAAAAAAAAATCGATGCTTTGCATTCAGCAGTGTTTGGTTAAAGAAAGAAAAATAGGTACAGCCCGCGCCTTCTCGGCAGAAAAGAGTGAGCCCCATCAATTACAGCAGCAAAACAACAGTGTCTTGCTGTGGTTCTGTTCCTTCAACTCCAAAAATATTAAGTCATTTAGCCCTACAAACCGAGCACTTGGTGAAGGGCAATGTCTTCATTTACAAAGCTCCTGTCCAGAGTCCTCGGGACAGTGGCTTTCTCCTGGATTGGGAGGAGGTTCAGGGGCTGGGCCCCTTGTTGCCAGGGACCTGCCCTCGACTTGCCTTGTGAGCTTTCTGAGGGACTCGAGTCACTCTGAAAGCTGGACTTCCATCCTGCTTTTCCATCCAGAGTCTGGGAGGCACCCACAGCAGCTACCATTTTAATTGACAAGATCTGGGTATTGTTCTTGGCATGTACTGGTGGCCTCTGTCAGCCCCGCTGTCCTTTAGACACCTGGCTCTCAGAGTCTCCAGCTCTCAGACCCCATCCCAGACCAGTTCGTTGTCTGAAGTGGGACCCAAGTCAGTACATTTTAAGTATCTTGTAGGTAGGTCCGTCCTTAAGGGAATCGTATAGCAATGTAGAAGCCTGTTGAAGGTGAGAATGTGATAGGAATGTCCCTGAGCCAGCACAGGTGTCGTCTGTGGGTGGGTTCCACTGGGAACAAACTTCCACATAGGTGGCAGGTCTTTCTCTGTCCAGCCCTAAAGGTTCAGCTACTGGACATGTCTGCAGAGAATCAACTCCACCCAAAGAGATTCACAGAAACCTGGCGCACTACCTGGTTACCACTTCGCTCAAAGTGAGCTGTTTATTTCGGACTACAACTTACAGTCATAATTCAGGGACACTTTTCTCGAAAACACCCCATTCCCCTGGAAAACAAAGGAATTGCTCTGTGTCCCTCTCTCATCTTTATATTTCCCACAAGTACTATTAGTATGTGTGTATACATATATACATATTTATGTATTGGTTTTATGTCGCACCCAGGACCTTGCCCTTGGCAAGTACTCTACAACTGAACTACATCCCCAGTCCCTTTATAACTTATATTTTTACTTTGAGACAGGGTTTCACTAAATTGAACTTACTAGATATATCTCAGCCTAGCCTCAGACTTGTGCGTGTGTGTGTGTGTGCGTGCATGCGTGCATGCGTACATGTATGTGTGTTCCTGTGCCTTTGTGAGGCTATATGCACCATATGCATGCAGGAGCCTGCAGAGGCCAAAAGAAGACAGCATCAGATCTTCTGGAATAGGAGTTTCGGGTTGTGAGCTGCCTTATGGGTGCTGGAAACTGAACCTGGGGCTCATGAAAGAACTGGTCTCTCCATCTCATGCCTTTCCTCTCCTTCTGCCTCTATCTCCTGGGTATCTGGGACTACAGGCCAGTGTCGCCACATTTGGCCCACATGTGTGTTTTTCAAAGCAATGATGAAATAGTTTTTTTTTTAAATGATATATTGGAAACTGGGAGAATTCACTGTAACTACATAAGAATCCTAACATATCTCCAACTACCAATGAATCCCACCAGTGTTTATTTAGACTTTCTGACACTGAAATGTTAGGTCTGACAGTTTTCACATTTTTGAGTCACGTGATGTGTTTGTGTACAGCTTTGTCTTAGTCAAGCCAAACTGCTTTGGCTTTACCCAGAGCAGGGACTCCTGAGAGGCCACAGAGATGACAGTCGCTGCTCTCTTGATCTTGCCTCTTCTCCCCGTAGGGCACCGTGCATGAGATGTACAAAAAGGTGCCAGAGGGGAGAAAGACTCCAAAGTCAAAGTTTAAAGACAAAGTTGGACCACATTAAGCCCAGTGTGGTGGTACATGCTTATAATCTCAGCACTTGGGAAGCTGAGGCAGGAAATTTAAACTTGTGAACAGTCTGGGATACAAAGTGAAATCTGGCCTCAAATAGAAAGTTACTTGCAGAAAGACCTATATGTGATATAAAGTTGAGACAGACAACGTGAAGATGTGGAATCCCAGTGATACTTGGTCATGCCACTTATTATGAGAAATCACTGGATGGCTTCATGTCACAGCATCTATGCTTAGCCTTGATCTGGGTTTTCTTTCCCTTAGATAAGATGTCTTTGGTAGCTGTTTTCTAGAGAAAGGGTCTTGGGACAACAACCATCTTGTTTTGATTCCTGTATCTCCAGGTCCCTAAGGCTTAAGATTCAAAAATGAATCCAGATTCTGCTGTTGGAACCCCAGGCTTACTCTTCCAGTCCCTGCTGTCATACAGGCTCCCCAAGGGCTTTGCCTCCTTTCTCTCCAGTGGCTCTGGTAGCCTCTGTTTGGTTTCCCACCTGCAGCACTTACCTCCCCCCCCCCACCTCAGCTCTCCACAGCAGTAGCTGGTCACCCACCCCTTCCAACTCTCAACTCGTTTGCTGATGCTGATTCTCAGAACCACACACCTTTCCTTGACTTCCACTCTGACGGAGATACCCAACCCCTTACGTCCTCTGCCCACTGCCTTGACCCAAAGGAGATCTGACCCCTGGCTGTCTGGGGAAAAACCTCAGGGTGAACAGAGGCAGAGGGATGGCGGCTGTAGAGAAAGCAAAGAGGGTTCAGAGGTGCCCACCTCCACACCTTCAATACAAGTAATCAATAGGAGCTGGTGCTGCCTTTGGAGGAGGGACCAGTGCTCTGGGCCCACGCGATCTGTCTCCGTGGTAACCAGACTGGAAAGCCTGCATAGAGCTGGCTGCTAGGCTGGGGTCTATGCCTCTTCCTCCCGGTAGCTGAATATCTGAGGGTCCTAGGCCCTCCCTGCTACTTCCCCCTCTCTCTATTTTCTTTCCAGGCTGAGTAATTACTGAGCAATCCTGCTGAAATCCCTCAATTTGAGGGTCAGAAGATAGAGCCCTTACTGGATGTGGTACCGTACTTCCTAGCATTCAGGAGGCTGAGGCAAGAGGATTGCTATGGTTTCAAGGCCAATCTCAGTTACAAAGCAGACCATGAAGCAAGAGATGTGGGGAGGGAGGGAGGCGGGGAGGGGAGGAGAAGGACAGGTGTGGTGGTCCCTATGTGTTACCCCAGCACTGGGAGGCTTGAAATCAGCCTGGAATATATGAGACCTTTTTTTTTTTTTTTTTTTTAATTGTTTGATTTTAAAAGAAGAAAGGGAGAAGAGAAGAAAGAGAGGGGGAGAGGAAGGATTTTATGTCCTGATCTGACCACTTCACAGCCCTCCCAGAAGAGATAATGGAGTGGTTTGCTGGGTACCCACAATACTCCAAGCCCCTTCCTATACACACCATTTTTTCCACATCACTGGTCATCAGGGCTGGGAGACGCCTTAGGGACCATCGTTACCGTGATCCCCATACTTTAGTAACTAGCTCTCTTTTCTAGGTGGCATTTGCCGTGGAGGGTCTGTGTGTGAAGCAGATACAGTTGATGCTGGTTAATACCCTTGTCTCTGTCTTCCTTTTGCTTTAGGGGACATTTGGTCCCATGGAAAACCATCTGAAAGTCACAGACTCAGCCATACTCCTCTTAAAGACTGATTAATTATTAAATTTATTTGTTTATTTATTTAGTGTGTGTGTGTGTGCGTGTGTGTGTGTGTGTGTGTGTGTGTGTGTGTGTGTGTGTGTGTGTGTACACCTGTGGAGAACTTGTGGAATCCTTGGGTTGAAGCTGGGCAGCAAGTGTCCCAGCATGTATAGAAGACCAGATGGGACACTCAGCCTCATGGGACTGAGAAACTACTAGATTATTGGACTTTGTATTCTCTAGCCTTTGGTTTATATATATAACTTATAAATAAATCTTTCTATATATGTTATGAATATAAATATATGTTTATATATAACTTATGGAATGATCTCTTTCTATATATACAACTATAGTATATAAATATCTAATATAATCTCTCTCTCTACACACACACATACACACACACACACACACACACACACACACACACACACACACACACACACACGTTTGACTCTAACTCTAGAGAAGCCTGACTACACTTGTGCAGCAGGTTTTCTGTTTGCAAGAATGGATGACAACTGATAAATTCCCTAAAAGAAAGGTCCTGGAGGCACCATTGACTGTTAGGAAGTCTAGGTTGGCAAGAATCCAGATCCTTCCGGTTACAATAAGGTTTCTTGGCCCCAGGCACCAGAGGGCCAGACCGACAGACCTGCTGTCCCAGACCCTTTAGCTGCCCACTGCTCCAAAATGATTCAGACACTTCTTTAAGTTCATGCTGTTTGGCCTATGGCTCAGGCACATTGCTAGCTAGCCATTTCATCTTAACTCAACCCATTTCTATTAATCTGTCTGCCATGTGGCCCGTGGCTCACCTGTGTTCCTTACATGTTTCTTCTTTGGTGGCTGGGTTGATCTCATCTGACTCCGCCCTTCTCCTCCTAACTATTCTGATTCCCCACCTACTTCTTCTACGGTGCCTGCCATGGCCAAAACAGTCCTTTATTTAAAGATTGATATGTATAGCATACAGAAAGACATTCCCACATCACCTTCCAAAGCAGGAATCTGTCCACCTCTTGTGGTTTGTATGAGACTAACACTCATAGGCTCATATATTTGAATGCTTGGTCCCTAGTTGGTGGAACAATTTGGATTAGGGGGTGTGGTCTTATGGGAGGAAGCGTGTCACTGGTGTAGTGAGGATTGCCTTGACCCAGAGATGTGGGTTTTAGATCTTGAGGACCTCTGTATGGGGCATGGCTAAGACAAGTCTAGGACTAGTGCACGTTGCCTCTGGCCCCTGTTTGATCCCCACATTCTCCGAGGGAGAATCACCACTGTTGCCAGGTGGGACAACTCAACTCTCCCCAAATTGCCATAAGGTTTAAGCTTGTATCAGTGAATGTTTCATATGAACTCCTTTGTAGTACGAGTTTTCTGGCCCAGACTTTCAGGCCTAACCTCAAAGTTTAGGTCCGCAGACTCTCAGACCAGCAGTCCCACAGTCCCACAGAGACACACAGATGCTTTCAATAGTTTTAGGCTGATCAGCCTCAGACCCAGGCATATAGCTTGCTAGCTCCCTACCCTTCATCTAACCCATGTCTCTTGTTCAGCCATGCGGCTCGGTACCTTCTTTAGAGCAGCATAGTTGTCCTCGGCTTCCTCTGGCTTCTCTCTGGTGCTGTCTCGCATTCTGCTCTCAGAGATTTTCTTAGTCTGGTAGCCCCGCCTACACTTCCTGCCTGCCTTTGGCCAATCAGCTCTTTTTATTAAACCAGTGGGTGGGACAATTATTTACCATGACAAAACACAATACCCCTACACTCCTTAATAAATATTAATCCTTTATATAATCAGTTGCCAGTAAATAATTCCTACTTTATATTGGGGGCAGACACTGGGATTTCAAAAGTCCACACCATTCCCAGTTCTCTCTCTCTCTCTCTCTCTCTCTCTCTCTCTCTCTCTCTCTCTCTCTCTCTCTCTCTCTCTCTCTCTCTTCTCTCTCTCTCCCTTATGCTTATAGATCAGATGTTCAGATATCTCAGTGACTTCTCTAGTGCTGTGCCTACCTGCCTGCCTGCTGCCCGCCATCATGCTTCCCACCTTGATGATCACAAATCTAACCTGCTAGAACCAAATTAAATGCTTTCATAAGCTTGCCTTGGTCATTGTCTTGTGTTTGCAACAGAAAAGTACTTATAATAGAAATTGGTATCAGGAATGGGGTATTGCTGTGTCAGGCCTGACCACTTGAGCTAGGAAAACAGTTGAAATCTATCAGCAGGGTTTAAAGGGTCATCCTGGTAGTTCTGAGAGCAATGTGGTTTATAGAAGCCCAGCTCCAGAGATTTCAGGAGAGAACAATATTAGCAAGTGGGCTAGAGACCACTAGTGTGATATTTTGGCCAAGAATGTGTCTGTTTTTTGCTCTTTTCCCTAGAATTTGCCTGAGGTTGCGTTGAAGAGTTTTGGACTAATATCATCAGCAGAGATGATTTCAAGACAATCTAATATTGATGGTGTCACGTGGTTATTATCAAATACTCTCACACAAATCTACAATGCAAAAGAGCAAGCCAGTGAGCAGCATCCTCCGTGGTTTCTGCATCAGCTCCGGCCTCCAGGTTTCTGCCTTGAAGTTCCCACTCTGACCTCCCTCAGGGACAGACTGTTACCTGGAAGTGTAAGATGAACAAACCCCTTTCCTTCACATGTTGCCTTTGGTCACAGTGCCTTACTACAGTAATAGAAACCCTCACTAAGACACATCCTCTCTTCCAGAGTGCTAAATGCACCAAGAGATCAGTCTGGAAGCAACAGAGCAGGAGCCAGGCAGTTCCTTCATCCTTCAACAGCTTTCTCTGCTCACCAGAAGGATGTCTGTGACACTTAGACTCCTCTGAAAGAATTTTGCTTTCAAGCTGACACTATTCTGGGGAAGAAAGAATTTGAGGTTGGTATATCAGGGGGATAAGGGTGACCTGGTGGTAGTAGCATTCCTCATGCTGTGACTCTAGAAGATTTTGTTTGTCGCATGTATTTTCCCAATAACAGCACTAGCAAAAAGCCTCCCTTAGGATGCCCCTTCACAGCCTCCATGAAGACTCTTCAGGATTTGTGTGGGATAATGCTCTTGTATACTGTAACGATTTGTTACCTATTATAATAATAAAAAGTTTTGTTACTGGTATTGGTTTAATAAGATGCTGATTGGCCAGTAGCTAGGCAGTCAGTAGAGGCGGGGCAACCAGGCTGGAAGAATTCTAGGAAGAGGAAAGGCAGAGGAGGAGACTCAAGCCAGACACAGAGGAAGCAGGGTGAGAAGGCTGCACTGAGAAAAGGTACCAAGCCACGTGGCTGAATATAGATAAGAATAATGAGTTAATTTAAGTGCAAGAGCAAGTTAATAATATGCTTGAGCTTTTGGCCCAGTAGTTACTGTAAAGTTAAGCTTCCAAGTCGATTATTTGGAAGGCAGCTGCTGGGTATTAGAGAGTTTCTGGCTGGGACAGAAACTTGTGACTATTGATCTGTTGTCTGTCTCACTGCTCATTCTTCACGATGTGCCTCAGAATCCAGACATTTCTCTGTTCCGTTTCTGCCCTTGTCTGCCTCTATGCCACAGGCTTTGCTCTTACTGTATCCTTAGCACCCACTGCCTAGCAGGAACTTAGAGCATGTTTATTGGATGAACAAGAAGTCAGTGGTGAGGACTCCGTATGGGGACCCTCAGAGCCTGTCCTTCAGCACAGTCTCTGTTCTTTGTTATTGTTTTGTTTTTAATTTTTGAGACAAGAACTCCGGTAGTCCAGGCTGGCTTCAAACTCACTATGTAGCAGTGAACGACTTTGAGCTTCGGATCCTGCCACCTTTATCTCCCAAGTGCTAGGTTTAACAGGCATATGTCATTATGCTCTCTGTGCTAGGAACAGAGCCCAGGGCTTCATGTATGCCAGGCGAGCGCTCTACCATCTCAACCGCATCCACGTGAAGAAATTGGTTGTTTGTTTGTTTGTTTGGTTGGTTGGTTGATTGGTTGGTTGGTTGATTGGTATGAGTTTTCTAGACAGGGTTTTTCTGCTTAGGCCTGGCTGTCCTGGAACTTGCTCTGTCCACCAGGCTGACCTCAAACTCAGAGATCCCTCTACCTCTGCCTCGTGAGTGCTGGGATTAAAGACATGTGTCAACACCACTCAGCATGTGAAACAATTTTTGGATTAAAGTATAGAAAGTGTTTGAGCACTGGAGATGAGGTGGGATGGTAGAGCTATGGGGGAAGGATGACTATAAACGAGGGGTTCAAGTTTCATTCAAATGGAATCCCCAGGATTTGCCTACCCCATTAGGTCTCTAGGGAGAAAGTTTCTTCGATGGGAAAAAGAGGTTCCCATGTTGGGAAGACGTGGTAACCTGTTATACTTTCTCAAATACCTTGGACCCAAGACCAGAGGGAGCTGGAGAGACTGGAGTTTCCACTGCAGGTCATGCCCACTGCCCCAGAGTCTTGTGAATGAGTGTGTATAAAGGTGACACAGCAGTCACTGTAAGCACGTGCCTGCCATAGCCAGAATGAGACATCGTCCTGGTCCTGAGAGAGAGTCAGGAGGCAAAGTCTGCTACTGTGCCTAGCTTCACGATCTTCTTTCTCAGATGGTTCTATGGACTGAGGGGGTCTCTCATCAGGAGTCTGTAGAAAAGTTGCTGTGGGGGAGGAGGGGAGGAGTGGAGGAAGAGAAGTCCTCCTGGGGTGGCTTTTGGCAGTGACTTCCTAACCTCAGCAGCTCAAAGAAGCATCGAGACAGACACTTTGAGAGGAAGTGTGGCACCTGGATATTGCACAGTGTAATGGAACCAGCCAAGTGGTAAATGTAGCTTTTAAATAGGTTTTGTGTTCCCCATTAACCGTCTTGACGTTGATTAGCCCTGACAGCTAAGAAGGGGAAGTCAGCAACTTTTCCTAGGTGGTGGGGGCTCAGCTGGCCCAATCTCCCACTGGCCAGCATTGTAGGAAGACCCCTATGAGGTAGGGCAGGATGGATTAGGGGTAAGCGGGGCAGGGAAGGAACATGGCAGACCTCTGACAGGCTGTCCCAAGCTTCTGCTCTCTTCCTGCTTCTTACATTGAGGTTTCTTGTTCCTTACGTTGGGGCTTCCCTCAGACAGGGTTGAGTGTGGACACCTTCAGGGAACTATAAGTGCAGGGCGTTCTTTTGTATCTTGGTTTGGAAAAAGGCCTCATCTGCAAAGAAGATTCCTCCTAAGAACAGAGTCACCCTCTGGAACTTGGAAGCCATGAAGGGATTTGTTGGAATTTTCTAGATACATCTTTGAGCACAGGCAGCTTGATCCTTAAGAGATGAGAATAGGTTGACTCCAACAGACTATCCAGTCACTTTAAAGGGTTTTCCAAACCAAAAATAACCACAAACCTTGCAAGATTCCAGGAAGCTGATAACTCTCAAACCTAACTACCATGATGGGCATCAGAACAGATTAAAGGGGAGGCTGGGCTGTAGCTCAGTTGGTGGAGTTGCTTACCATGCATACTCAAAACCCTGGGTTTAACCCCCAACACTATGTAAGTTAGGCATGGAGGCACATGCCTGTCATCCCAGAAGTTCAAAGTCATCCTCAACTACTCCTTGAGTTCAAGGTCAGTCAAGGATATGAAATAGTGTTGATTTGTGAAGGGAGGGGAGGCAGAATGTACCTCTGCTTGTAGAAAAAGGAGGAGGCTCAGAGAAAGCTATCTGGGGCAAAGGAGGGGTTCAAGACTTTTACCCTCAAGTTATAGAACCCAGAGGAAGCCAATGGGTATTTCCCTGTCTCACATTCTCATTAAATATCTCCGAGGAATCCCTCTTCTATTCACACGCTGTTCGATACAGATCTTGGGTCCAGGGCATTTGAGAAAGGGAAGGCAGCCTTCCAAAAGACTTGTTGAACTGCCTTTGCTTAATCAGCGGCTGGAGGAGGCTGTAAAGGTCATAGTAACTGCTACCTGAGTGCATTCTGCCCCTGGCTCCCGCCATCACTTGCTTTAGCCTCTAAAGCCCCGCCCTCTGCCCTGGCAGCGCCTCCCCTCTCCCCCAGGAAACACCTGTGCTTCCCAGGAAACACAGCTGAGGAAGTTGCAGGATGGGTTTTAAACTCCGTTCTGATTGACAGAAAAGCTCACTCTTTTCCATCATCCATGTTTGCATTAAAATGCTCATCATGCAAGAATCCATGAAATGAAAAAGTGGAAATAACCTAAATGCTCAACAATTAGGGGCGTGCTTAGTAAATCACAGTGCTTCCATTTGTTAGAACATTACACAGGCATTAAAAATGATCATTACGGAGACTGTATAGCGACTGGGGAAAGGTTTATGAGAAGACACTAAGTGGAACCACAATGCAAATGCTACAATTGCTTTGATTGCAACTAGGGAAAATATGTCAGTGTGTCAATAAGGGCTGTGAGATAACTCACACGAGGGAAAGATGGCTTGGCAGGGAGCGGCAGCTCTGTGAAAATCTTTTTCCCTTTTAAAATGATTTGCTTCCCTGTTAATTTTTTAACTTTCTCTCCCTCCACCTCTCTGAGACAAGGTTGGCCCCTGAGAAGTGTTCAGTGGAACCCTGTGCCACAAAGGGGAGGATGCCTCAGCAGGTGTCCTGGACAGTTTTATGTCACCTTGACATGAGTGAGAGCCATCTGAGAGGAGGGAACCTCAAATGAGAAAATGCCTCCATAAGACGTGGCTTTAGGAAGCCTGTGGGGCATTTTCTTAGTGATCGATGGAGGAGACCCATCTCATCCCTGGGCTGGCGGGTCTGGGTCCTATAAGAAAGCAGCTGAGTAAGTCATGAAAAGCAAGTCAGTAAGCATCATCCTCCATGGCCTCTGCATCAGCTCCTGCCTCCAGGTTCCTGCCTGTAGTTGTGGTCCATTGTAAATAATCGTCCCACCTACTGGTTTAATAAAGACACTGATTGGCTGAAGGAAGACAGGAAGTGTGGGCAGAGCTACCAGACTAAGAGAACTCTGGGAACAGGAAGAACAGGGCAGAGATGCCACAGAGACCAGAAAAGCAGATGCAGAGGACAACTATGGTGCTCTGAGAAAAGATACCGAGCCGCATGGCTAAACAGGATAAGAATCATGGGTTAATTTAAGAGCAAGAGCTAGTTAGCAATATAGACCAGAGGCATAGGCCGATCAGCATAAAATTAATACAAGCAACTGTGTGTTTCAGTGGGACTGTGGGTCAGAACCTCAGAGATAGGTCAGAAAGGCCAGGCCAGAAATTTAATACAACACCTGCCCTGCTTGAGTTCCTATCCTGACTTCCATTCCTGATGAACTGTGATGTGGACGTGTGAGCCAAGTCAACCTCTTCCTCCCTGAGTTGTGCTGGTTACTATGTTTCAACGCATTGGTTGGAATCCTAATCAAGGCAGCAAGGGAAGGTGCTCACTTCCTGATGACTTGACTTCAATTTCTGGGACTTACATGTTGGAAGGAGAGAACCAAGTCCTTCAGTGTGTCCTCTGACCATCACATATACACCACAGCACACAAGGCCTCCAAATTAAGAACAGGTGAAGAATTAATGTGATCATACATTGAAGCTAAACTCAGTACAATATATGCACTCTGTGTGTGTGTGTGTGTGTGTGTGTGTGTGTGCGCGCGCGCGTGCGCGCGTGGTGTGTGTGCTTGCGTGTGCACATGTATACAAATGTGGACCACTTAGGTCACTGATGCTGGATATCTTCCTCAAACACTTTCTATAAATTGTGGCACTGTTATTTTTTTTTTAATCACTTTTAGGGCTGGAGAAATAGCTCTGCAGTTCAGAGCACTGGCTGTTCTTTCAAAGGACCTGGGTTCATTTCCCAGCACCCATATGGCTGCTTACCTCTGACTGTAACTCTAATCTCCAGGGATCTGATGCCCTCTTCTGTCCCCCCAAAGCATCAGGCACACATGGGGAGAGCATATATACATGCAGGCAGAATAGTCATATACATTCAAAGAAATATTTCTTAAGTCACATTTTCATGTATTTTGTGGAGATGCAGTCATGTGTATCAAGGTAGTTGAGTGGAGTTCTGAAGAGTAGCTGTGAGAGCCCACTCTCTCCTTCCAGATACTAAACTCAGGCCAACAGGCTCAGAGGTGAGTGACTTTACTTACTAAACCATCTTGCCAGCCTTCCACCTTATGTTTTGAGACAAGGTTTCTCTCTGAACTTGGAGCTCATCAATTCTGCCAAGCTGGCATGTCATCAAGCTCCAGGATCCACTTGTCTCTGTTCCCTGTCTGCAGCACTGGGGATATAGGCACGGGGTTGTCTGTGGTTATATATTGTATATTTAATAAAATTTATCTGGAATATCAGAGGATAGAATCACCTACAGCCGATCCGTGAAGGTGACCCATGCCTTTAATTTCATCACTAGGGAGACAGATCTCTCTGAATCTCTATAAACTCAAGGCCTAACAGCCAGGCAATGGTAGCTCACACCTTTAACCCTAGCTCTAGCAGAGTTGAACCAAGAAGTAAAATAGCTGGGCAGGGAAAGAAATATAAGACCCCCCCCCCAAAAAAAGGCAAGAGTTCAGCCGTTCTGTCTGAGTGACCAGCCAGGCTGAGGACCCGTGAAGGCAGCATTTACTTTGTTCAGCCTGAGAAATTGACGGGGTGAGAACTGGCTGTGGTTTGTTCCTCTGTCTCTCTGATATTCCAGCTTCCCCCCAATATCAGGCTCCAGGTTTTATTATAAGACTAAATAGAATTCATGCTATAATTGTTGTTTACAAGGGTGCTGGGGCCCTGATGCTCACACAGTGGGAACTTTAATGACTGAGCTGTGTCTTTCCCAACTCCCCTTAGTAATTCATGTGGTACCATGTGTTTGAATTCTGTGTTCTACAGTACAGCTTGTCTTAGTGTTTAGCCTGGAGGTGGGGCTGGCCCAGCTGCTACTGTCTGTGAACTGGACCACCAGTTTGCCCATATGGCTATTTTTCTGGTCAGATGCTAGCTGGTACTCTCCCATCCTATCCCACACCTCCATCAGATTACATTTACATCTCCAAGTTCAACAGGATCTTCATCCGTGGGAGATTTAATAGACATATCACTGGAGTTTGTGGGTTTGATCAAGAGAGAGAAATTAAATAAGTCTAGGCCACGAGCAGAGAAGGTGGATCACGTCAGTCATGATCCTGCTCATCAGTAGCAAGACTTGTCATATCCTGGGCACAGAAGGGGCGTGTGAAGTGTTGGTGGCCTTGGTGAGAAATGAAGCCATCACTGAGGACCAGCAGCTGATGCTGATGTCACTTGGTGTATTTTACAAAACACTGCATTGATAATTTCATAGACTTTCCCCAAAATGATGGTAATCAGCAAAGGGCGTAACAGGAAATTGTGTGTGATGGTTCCATTTCTGACCCCATGTTGTGCTTCCTTTACTTACCAATCTCTATCTTTCTCTGTGCTTAGGCAGTCCTTCCCTCCCTCCCTCCTCCCTCCCTCCCCTCCCTCCTCCCTCCCCCTCCCTCCTCCCTCCCTCCCTTCTCCCTCCCTCCCCCTAGCCCTGCCTTCTTAGCCCCCTTTCTCTCCTTCATTTCCTCTTTCCCTTAAATCTGTTTTTTTTTCTTGTGAGAAAAACACTATATAATTTCCTTTAAAATTTAATCAGTTCTACGCTACAAAATATGTCTAAAATATTCAAGAGGGGGGAAAGTTTCTCTTCAAAGTTGCTTGCTTAGAACTCTTTCTGCCAGCATAATCGAGTTAATGAGCACCCCTTTAGAATTTAATGCAAAGTAACTTTCACAGTGGTGGTGAGCTTCAAAGATGGGTGAATAGATAACTAAAGAGCATGGTTCCCCTTGGCAACCAATGTAAACTTCCACCTTGATTGGGCAAAACTCGTCAAGGAGTGGATGGGATGGAATGCTAACAGCCAGGTTTGGCACCAGTGGCATTTTGGAATTACAAGGAGAAAGAATAAAGGGAGAGAGAAAGAGAGAACTGGACCTAGAATTTGAATATGCAGAGGTTCTGCTTGAGGCCTGCATAAGCTGGCCTGGAAAAGCTAAAGGCAGGAAGGACCCCAATTCTGTTGGGTCCAGAAGCAAGCAAAGGACACTGTTTGCCACGCCCATCAGTAGTTCCCAGTCAACAGCCAGAAGTGGGATCCCTAAAGCCAAAGCCCAGACAGGGCACAGCTGATAAAACCCTTATCCCGCCATCCTGAGACCTGAAGGTGCTTTCTGTCTGTTACCATCTCAATCCCTCCACTTTCTCCGTATATCTTACTTCATCCAGGCCTTCCTAACGCCTCAACTGAATTATTGCAGCAGCTTGCACAAAGGTCAGAAGGGTCCTCTCCGTACTCTAGGCTAACCATGCCATTCCTGGTTAAGCCCTCTCCGAAGGGAACAGACACAAAGTTGAGAGACATAAACTGGCTAGTGCTGAGTACAGGCTCTCTATGACCTTCCTCCAGTCCCCACCGGCAAATCACCTGTCCCCTTGCCCTCCTTCACCATGCACCCCATCTGCTGGGGTTTGTCTAGGTTGATCATTTTGTCTGTAGATTCTCCTTCCCTCTTCCATTCTTTCCTGGCTGCCCATGGCGTTCAGGATTGGAGCACATCATTCTCCTGCTCTTTCTGACCTCTTTCTCTTTGAGACCCTCGGCTGCTTGCCTTACCTCAAGTGCCCCAAGCTCTCAGACCCAGCTCTTCTGGCTCTGGTCGCTTTGCCTTCCTGCCCTTTACTCCCCTGCCCTGCTTTTGTGTAGGGGACCGTCTTTTGGCTCTTGTAGTACCCAGGCTGGTGATACAGGGCCTGGCATATGATAGGCATCTAGCAAATGTTTGTTGAATAAATAAATGAACAAGATTTCCAAGCAGAAATTAATTATAGACAAGGTTGAAAGTGAGAGGGAAGTACACAGCTCCCCAGACACTGCGTTTGCTTAAGTCTCTCTTCAAATAGAATTTTCTCCTAATTTTAATATTCAGTCAGGAAGTTAATGTCACCAATATTCGTCAAATTGGATGCTTTCAAGAGAAGAGAAATAACACACATGTAGAAATAGCAAGAAGAAGTGAAACTGTGTGTGTGGGGGGGGGGAGAGATTTTTGTTGCTGTGATAAACACTAAAAGCTTGGGAGGAAAAGGGTTATTTGGTTTCCGTGTCCTGACTGAAGCCCATCATTGAGGAACATCAGGGCAGTAACTGGGGTGCTCTTCTGAGTCCCTGCCTATCATATGCCAGGCACTGTATTGCCAGCCTGGTACTATAAGAGCCAAAGGAACCTCGGACAGAAACATCCCCCTTTGGTGGCTGGAAGATGAGTTGGCCACAGCTGGCAGAGCTAGGCTGAGAGCTTGGGGTACGTGAGGTAAGGCAACCATCTGAGGCTCTCAAAGAGACAGAGGTCAGAGAAAGTAGGGGTAGGACAAAAACCATGCAGGAAAGTTGCTTACTACCTTGCTTCCTTTGGCTCACGCTCAGACCCGCTCTTTTTTAAATTTTTAATTAATCAATTTATTTTATTTTTATAAACTTTGGTGTTTTGCCTGTATGTATGTCTGGATTGGGTTGTCAGGTCACCTAGAACTTGGGTTACAGGCAGTTGTGAGCTGCCATGTGGGGGTGCTGGGAATTGAACCCTGGTCCTCCGGTAGAGCAGTCCATGCTCTTAAACACTGAGCCATCTCTCCAACTCCCTTAACATCTTCTCTTATATAACCCAGGGCTGGGATCTCCTATATAAATTAATAACCAAAACAGCCTCACAGACATGGACGCAGGTCGGTCTGACTGAGGCCGTCCTGCAATTGAGACTCCTGCAGATAACTGGGCTGTGTCAAGTTGACAGTCTGAGCTAAGCAGCGAATGATTCAGCTGAGAGTAAGGCCAATGAATGGCCTGGCTGAGCCAGGAAGTCCTGCCCCGAGCTTCTGATGCTCAGGCTGCCACTCATATACCAAAACTAGTGACCACTGCAAAGAGAATGTTCTGGAGCCCTGGCCCTAGCCACAAGGTTCAAGAGCATTGTTTGTGCTCCCTCAGGTTTTGATCTCAGACTGCCAGAGTGCTCCTCTGGATTCCCATTTCAACTCTGGCCTTTCATTCTGGCTCCATGCATCTGAAAATATCTGTTCTTTGTTTGCATACAGTCCTCTAAGCCTTATGCTTACCACACTGCCTCTACTGTGTTTGGGGGATGAGATCCTTTGTTATCCTTCTGACTCCTTGCCGTGGGTGTCCTGAGCCTCAGCAAAGGTGGAGGAAGTCTGTGAGCTGTAGTAAAGAATGGGCTTAAATATCTCAATGGGGAGTACAATGGGAAGATGCAAGAATGGGAGAATGGGCCAGACTACGTACTGAGTATCTGTCTCTCCCAACCAAAGCTGCTGGGCAACTTTTGTAGAAGGCATCCCTGAGAGCAGCAGGTAAAGCCTTGCTGAAGACCTACATGAAGACTCTAGGAGAGGTGTATGTGAATCACAGACAGAGCTTGAAAGACCTTGAGAGAACACTGACATGGAGTTCATCAAGGAACCAAACACCAACCAACCCCGCTGGGACTTCTCCAAATCAGAGCCCGGGAAGAGACACTGCACACTCCAGTGCAAGTTCTGCAGACAAGAAGGCAGGAGACAACCAGGGTTGCAGCAGGTTATGGACACAAAGGAGGCACAAGTCGCCATGTGTGACCGGAGGTGAAAGCAAGGGACAAACAGATAAGTTGGTTGTGGTGATATATATTTAATCAAATTAGTCCATCACCACAGTTAGTCCCAGGATGGCTGGGGCATCTGGGCAGCCTGGGCTACATCCAGAGAAAGACAAAGCACAGACACTCTCAAGTCCAAGGCTAGCACAACTATCTGGTGTGGCCAAACAATGGCCGACTTCTCAGAGAAGGCATGGTGCTGGGCAGTTTGGTAAACAGCAAAAGGGCTTCAGAGATGTGTCTGAGAAGAGTAACAGTTGATAGTGAGTCAAGCGATGGGAGGTTGGGAGGAAAACAGGCGTACGTGCAGGCAGAACCCTGTGTACATAATAAATAAATCTTAAAAAGAATCCCAGGGGCAAGAGGAGCCTGGCTGGAAGATGGGCAGGAAGAAAAGCCTCCAGAGGCAAGGCTGAGCATGGTGTTGTCTTTTACTGACGATGGATGATGGTGGTGGATTGATTGACTGATTGGGGGGCAGCGTCCTGCTACGTATTCCAGGCTAGTCTGGAACTTGCCATCATCCTCCCCAAACTTTCCAAACGTCAGTGAGATTCCCATCACTTTAATGCAGTTATCAACCTTCCTAATGCTTTGACCCTTTAATACAGTCAGTCCCTCATGTTGTGGTGATCTCCAACACACACACCATAAAATTGTTTTCTTGCTACTTTATAATTGATTTTGCTACTATTAGGAATTGTAATGTAAAATACCCATGTTTTCTGACGTTCTCAGGCAACCCATGTGGTTATTTGACCCCCTAAAGGGTCGTGACTCACGAGTTAAGCATCACTGCTTTAATGACTACAGGTTGCTATTTGGACAGAAGGTGTGTTTCATCTCTGGCCTTGCCCTCCTGAGGAAGGAGATTCAACATGGCACGCAGCCCAACATCCCACAGCTTGGAAGGACATTCTGGACTGTCATCTGAAAATGGGACCCTGATCCAGAAGTTCATGAAGGCAGCGGGGGCTCTCCATGTCCTTTGAACTGTTGACAACGTCTCTTGGAACTTAATACAAGCAGCACATCCACCTGTCTGTGATCAGGCTGTGTGAGGCTGACGACTCTGTGACAGGTTCCTCTGCTCTGGGCTGGCACTGCAGCCAGTCGGTTCCACAATGTGCGCTCTCATGCTGATCTGGAGTGCTGATTGCCAGATATTGACATCTTTGATGAATAAAAAATGGGAAACCAAATTAATTATTACTTATGAAAATCGGATTGTTTGGTAGACAAATATCTTTCAAATCTTGGGGCCCATCAGGAAAGATCATAAGAGTAACCCTTGGTAATTAAGGAGGTTGAGGCTGAAGGAGGGGCCTCAAAAGTCCAACTCTACACCACGTGACTGTCCTATCTCACTTTCTCTGTTTTTGTTTTTGTTTTATGCCTTGTACCTCCTTCTGCAGACCCTTCTTGTTCCATTCAGGTCTGCAGCCCCCCTGACTTCATGTTTCCTCTTTTCCTGGTCTTGGTCTCCTTACCTACTGCTTCTGTTTCTTGAGCTCCTGGTGGCCTTGGTGTGTCCTGGCTTCTCTCAGGCCATTCCTTCGATGCTCTCTGCCTTTCTCCCCATCTTCTACTCTCCATCCTTAAGTTGCTGATGGTTCTAGGATACTTTCACCTTCTCCCAGATCATCAGCATTAGGGGTTTTGTTTAATTACCTCGCCTTGTTATAAGGGTGCCCTGCTACCAAGATGACAGTGTCTGAAGACTTCTAATCTCTCCTGCCGTTTGCTCTATTAGACAAGAGGCTTTTTAAGAGACGGGGGCTGTCTGTTCACTTCTGTGTCCTTCATGCCTGCTTGGCTGGATGGCCTGGCCATAGGGTCTCTGCTCTGCTATTTTGCCTGTCTGGTTTTCACATCGTCATGTCTTTCCAGCTATTCTTTGTCTGTTTCTGGCTTTCTATCCCTCTGCCGTCTCTTCCTCCCCTCACATCCTCCACCCTTCCCTGTATGTTCTGTCTGTCCCGGCCCATCCTCACAATCTTCATCTCTCTCCTCTTTCTGCAGTGTGAGCTGGAGGTCAGCCATGCTCAGCACAGAGGCCAGGTCATCCCCCAGACTTTTCCTATGCACTGTGTCTTCTTGGACCTTTCTTTAGCTCTCTTCAATGGGAACCACAAAGCTTTACTTGATTGAAAGTGAACAGTATTGCCTCCTGGGTAGGAGAAACCCCCTCAGCTGCCCTTTCCCTTCCCCAACAACTGGTCAAGGGCCCTAAGTAATCACCCAGGGCAACAGCTCCAGCTGACTCACTCTTAGCTGGGTTGAGGGATAGAGTCTACCTTTTTCCCTGCCTGTGGTTAAATTGGAGAGAAATGAAGCTGCCCCTGGATAGAATCCACCTCTATGAACTGCCTTTCTTGATTTTAGCCAAATAGCTGATAGATGTCCATGCTCTGGGAAGGGGAAGCCTTGCAGGGTAGTACCTGTGGGATCTGTACGTCTGGCTGTCAAAATAAGAGGCTGAGGTTTGAAGTCACCCACACAGGATTCAAATGCCAATTTAGCCATTGAGCTTAAGCCTCTGTCTTCACACCTATAAATAGGGAGCAGGAGCCTTTGTCCCATAGAGTGATGAGTGGACTATGATCTTCCAGGAGAAGCTGGATGCCTGGACCATCAAACCTCAGCAAATGGCAGGTGTGAGCCATGGGAGGCAGAGGATACACACTCGCTGGGGATCTTCTGCACAGGAAAGGGTGTGGGTGCCTACTGATGGCAGCTTTGAGCTTTTTGATCAAAAACCATCCAGAGGAGAGCGTTCCAAAGGGCCACAGCTTCCTTTGCCATTGGCTTCCGTTCCCTGCCTCAGACATGACTCTGCAAAACTCCTAGACAGATGGTATTCTTTTAGGACTTCTCTAGGCCAGACACACCCAGCCTCCCCCTTTACCCATCTTTAGCTCTCCTTCCTTCCCAGGCAAGATGTGTTTCCTGGCGTATCACTCCAGAGCATCTTGCTTTTTCACACATGCTTGTTGGCTTCAGAAAGGGCTTCGTGACCCTGGAGAAGAGCTTTCCACTGCTGGTCCCCCAGGTGGTCCTTCTGTATGCTTCTTCTGGGCAGAGCATTCAGGATTCTCCACCCCAACCCCCTCAACAAACTACAGGATGGGGAAGATGCCAGAGAATCTGCATCTCGGAGCCAAGTATTCACTCGAAAATATCTCCAAGGCCTTTTCCAATTTCCTGGAAATTGACAAGTGTTTCCAGGATTCAGACTGTGTGACTAAGTAATGCCTGGCCCCTGCCCTCTGGTTAGGTGTGTCAACCCTTTACTGCCGCCCCCAGGAAGCCGATCCACCCTTGGAGGCTCTTCTCCCCACCCTGAGGTGGGGGAGGGCTTTCCTCCCTCCTTTCTGTGGCCCTGGGGATCTTGGCACCTGCCAGTTCTGGAAGAGCTAGGGGTAGGGGGAGGTGTGACTTGCTTCCCAGCCTGCCCCACATGACTCACCACCTGCCTAGAGTTTCTCTCCTCATCCTTACATAATCCTGACTCCAGGATTAAAAATACTCTGCCAAGTACCCATCCATCTGTCATATTCCCCCCTCTCTATATATATGTGGTTATACATATATGATCTTATTTTTAAGACTCTTTGGAAGGAGTACTTCCATCACTTACGTTGTAGAGAGCGTGTTTTAGAGTCAGTGCTGGCTTCCTGCAGAACAGCAGTCCTGGGGGAGTGAGACTTCCCGAACCTCGAGGATTGCAGTCTGTTTTCAGTAGGTTTGCCTCAGTCAGGGGACAAATCCTGGGTCCCACCCAGATCCATCTCAGAGCAGCCAGGGCTGGCCTTCCATTGTGTCTTTCATAGCCTGGTAGCGAGAAGAGAAGCCCAGCCACCTGGCCTGATAGAAGGCCTGAGTCCAGCCCTATTTCCACTGTGAACCCCCACTTCTTATGGCCCTTGCGAGCCGGGCTACATATACACTCCATATACACTCCGAATATACTCTGTATACACTCCATATACACTCTATATACACTCTGTATATACTCCATATACACTCTGTATACACTCTGTATACACTCTATATACACTCTGTATATACTCTGTATATACTCCATATACACTCCATATACACTCTGTATATACTCCATATACACTCCATATACACTCTGTATATACTCCATATAAACTCCATATACACTCCGAATACACTCTGTATACACTCTGTATACACTCTATATACACTCTGTATATACTCTATATACACTCCATATACACTCTGTATATACCCCATATACACTCCATATACACTCCATACCAGGCCTGAAGGAAGAAAGAGGGATGGGCCTTATTCCTGGTCTCATCATCTTTGTGTTAAAGCTAAGTGCCGTTAAAACTTGGATGGGAAAAGCTTCATTCTCATTCAGCTCACTCACTCACTCACTAGCTCACTTGCTCACTCACTCACCCACTAGCTCACTTGCTCACTCACTCACCCACTCACTCGCTTGCTCGCTCACTCGCTCACTCGCTCACTCACTCACTCGCTCACTCACTCACTTGCTTACTCACTCACTCACTCGCTTACTCACTCACTAGCTCACTCATTCACTCACTAGCTCACTCTCACTTGCTCACTCGCTCACTCACTAGCTCACTCACTCATTCATTAGATCACTCACTAACTTACTCAGTCACTCCCTCGCTCACTCCCTCGCTCATACATTCTATCCAGTGAGGACTTTTCAGAGCTGGAGTGATTAGATGGTACACTGAGAGGGTACGGTGAGGGGGGGAAACCGTTGGAAGACTAGAGAATGTACAGTCACAGGGTCTGCAGCTGAGCCCAGGTTTATGACAGAGCTTGTCCCAGCAAAGCCTCTAGTGTACCCATCTGTTCAGTGGCCGTGACCTTCAGACCCTAGGAGCTGCCACGGTACACGGGGAGTGAAGTGCCCTGGAGAGCAAAAGGAGCAACTGGATCAAAGCCTAATGGGCTGCTGAAAGGTGGTGAAAGGTTGTCTCCGTGTGGCCCCTGCTTCTCAAGGGACACTTGCCCCTATGTGACTCCACTGTTAGCTTCTCATCCACTGGGCATGCGTCACAGGGTTCAGGCTGAGGGCTGGGGTACAGCTGCCATGAGCCAGCGCCCAGTCACACATACACCAGAAAAAAGGAAGAAAGAACTAACATTCCACAGGTCACAGGCTGAGCCTTTACCCCAGTCACAGCATCTGGCCCTTCAAGGTGTCCTCACCCTTTATCCAGCTGGACAGACTTGGGTGAACAAGCCATACCTTCCCAGCACCTCACTAATGGCGGTCCGTACCCCCTTCACTCACGTGACTCAATTTCCTTATCTGAAAACAAGGCAAATCAGATTGTCTACCAAAGGGGAGATACTAGTGAGCTCTCAAAAAGGCCTATGGAGGGATGGCAACTGGTCACAACTGGTCCACCCGGTCTGCTACAGGCTGAGGGGGTTCTCAATGTTAAGCCTTTCCTCACTTTCTACCCAGTTCCTTCTGGATTCTTTGTGACAGGCACCACCTTTTGCCTCCTGGGATGCTGGCTGCTGCCACTCTGGCTCCTGGGCCTGTACCTGCTCTTTTCTCTCTTAGTTGTCTTTTGAGGGTGATCGCCAAGCCCTGGTGACATGCCAGCTCAGCCCCTGCTCCCCCCCACACACACACACTCTGTGCTCACTGGAGCGGAATCCTGCCTTGGTAATTGTCTACTTGCTGACAAGCTGGGATTCCCGCGCTTCTTTTTGTTTTTGAGGGAGAGTCTTTATAGCCCAGGCTACCCCCCCCCCCAGCTCACAGTCCTCCTACCTCCACCCACACATGGCCTTTCTTTCCTTTCTTCTGCAAACCACTGGGCTGTGGGAGTCCCTCCGATACTCCAGAGGTGGGCGAGGAATCCCTCTCAATTGTTCCAGGCACATCATATCTTTTGTACAGACAAGAAAAGTGAAGGCCAGGTGAGATAATCATCTCGACACAATTGTAAATGGGGCATCTGAGGGCTGACTCTGGTTTTTGGGGGGAGAAGCTTCAGAACTACCATCCATGCTTAAAGTGTTCACACTTTGAATCCTGCTACAAACTGTTAAGCCAACAGAAGCCATGACAGCTCCATGGTCTGATGAGGAGGGTGGCTAAGCTATGTGTTCCTTCCTCCCATTCTATGGCCCCCACTTGGAAGATGGAAATCTGAGTTCTGCACACAGAGACACCTGCTGGGCTGTCGCATGATCTGAGAAGATGCTGGCTGCCCACACAGGGTGGTCAGGGCTCCATGGAAAGATCTGGAAGGAAAAGCAGAAGGGAAGAAAAGCCCCATCTGCAGACCGTTATATAATCAATAAAATGTCAGTGCCTGGGACTGAGAATGGCCTTGTGCCTCATGGAAGGGCCAGTATTGAGGACTAAGCTGTGATTGTTACTTCTCTAGATGGGGTCGGATGGCTTTCGCGAGGCTTGGCATAAAAAGGGTGGAAGGCAGCCAACTTGTGCTTCCACAGCACGGCCACCGCTGCCTTTGCTTAGCCCTCATTCCTGTCTCTCTGCCTCGCCACCAGGATCATGGAGTCCCAGGACCGTCTTGATTTTGAGTTCAGTCCTGCTTTTACTGTTTGTTCCAGGCTGGGACTGTTGTAGCTGATTGTCTAACACTCACAGATGCACACTCACATGCCCACTGCTCAAGCACTCAGGTGTGTGTGCACACCATATTCTATTGCACACACAGCTACACTGTTGCACAGAAGGCCACCTGTCCCCCGCTCAACTTCTGAAATTCACAGCTTCTCTGCACGTTCCCCTCCCTGTCGGAGATGAGAAGACTTGGCAGCAGAATCTCTTTGTCCCCGACTTTTTCTCCCCCAGCCTCTGGCTGGCTCACCACTTCCCGTTGCTTGTGACATCTGCACCCAGACACAGGAGGTGCACAGGGCAGCCCTACACTTCCTCTCTCCTGCTGATACAAGACCTAGGCAGGGGTGGATCAGTGAGAAGCAGTGGGGATGGGAGAGTGGGGGTGGGGGGTGGGTAGTGCAGTCCTGAAACTTGACAGACAGCCTTAGTTCAAATGGTGTCTAATACGCTCACAGATGCACATTTACAAGCCCACTACTCAAACACTTGGGTGCAGGTACATACTATATATTCCATTGCATTCACAGTTACACTGTTGCACAGGAAGCCACCTGTCCCTGGTCCAACCCAGCAATAGCCCAAGTGGTAAGATTAGCTACCACACCTGAGCAGCCACCCTGAACTGCATCTGAGCGTAAACGTGGACATTCTTTCCTGATTTCATATATGAGCATGCGTGCTCCATGGATTCTGAGTTAAGTTATCAAGCTAGGCTGGGGCCATAGCTCAGTGGCAGAGTGCTTCCCCGGCATGTTCAAGGACCTGGATTCCATTCCAAGGACTACAAAAGAGACAAAAGATGGGACATCAGCCTATCTGTGTTGTGGTTTGGCTGTGGGATGTATCCTAGAGACTGATGTGCTTAAAATGCCATTCATCAGATAGTGGGACTGTTTGGGGAGTTGTAAAACCTCCTAAATATGGGGCTTAGCTGGTAGATGTTAGGCTATAGGAGCAGGCCATAGGGTTGCAGATTGGAATTCTGGTCCAAGGTTGGGTTTCAAGGTCAGAGACTAGGCTTCCAGGGTTAGAGACTAGGCCTTCAGCCTAGATTTCTAGGTCAGGGACTGGGCCTTCAGGGTCAAAGACTAGACTTCCAGGTAAGAGGCTGGCCCCATTCATCTGGCTCTTGTCTTACTGTCTATTGACTGATATGCTAGTTCAGGTTTCCACCACCACCACCAGAACTCAGTCTCACCTTGATGCCTTCCAGCCATGTTCCCTCAGACCCATAAGCCCAAATAACCTTCTTCTCTTTTCAGTTACTTCTGTTAGGAACTCTGTCGGTGATGAGAGAAACAGCTATGTACACACCTTGGCCTCTTACAGATTCTGAAGCTGATCATGAGCAAGATGACTAAGCACAGCAGATATGTCATTTACAACTAGGGTACCACAAATGAGGCTCAATGACAAGCACCGTGCATGTAGGGTCATCTAATTCTCCCATCCTCTCCTTGTAAGGAAAAAGTGCACTCCCCAACTCAAGGCCTTGGGGCTACTAAGACCAGAGCTAACTTGGAGGTTGTTCTGGTCCATAGCATCATCCAATGGTCCTCTCACTCAAGACAACTCTGCTTTTTCTGGGGCAGATGCTGACACTAGACGCAGAAGGTAGCCTTGGGGGAAGAGGGAGACAGCCATAGCAGCCAGTTTGGCACTGATACCACCATGTCCAAGGCAAGAAGCTACAGGCAGATACAGAGCCAGTGATGAAGGCAGATGCCTCTGTTTTTGGCTGATTGTCCAGTGGTAGAGGAGAATGCAGACTTTGGTCACCTGCGAGAGAATCATATGGCTCTGGCCCGGGGAGTAGCTGATAAGAGGGGAGAGGGCTTGTGAAGGCTCCTTGGGCAAGAGTAGGCTGTGATTAAGTCAGGTTGGCATGAAAAGGTGTGTGGATTGACCATAGGAGCCCACAGCAGGGCACGGCCCATTCTCTGTGATCACAGGTGGGACTTGGGTGGCCTGAACCTATGTGGACAGCGTCAAAGTCAAGGTCACCTCAGGTAAAAGGCAGAGGAAGGACTCTGGATAGACACTTGGGAGTTTAACCTGCTCACTTCGTCTACCAGGGTCGGAGACCCTTCAGGGAGCCTCACTTCCATCCACAAAGCAGACACAGGGACAGGCTAAGTTTCTGAATGATAAATGGTCTGAGAGGAGCTCCTGGATCTCCATCTTGGGCAAGTCGTGGTTAAAAAATCTCCAGGTAGCCCCAGCTGTGAGGGGCAGGATAGGCACTTACAGACATGGGATAGGTGAAACTATGGTGTAGTCTGCCCGTGGTTGAAATGCCCTGATCCCAAGACCAGGAATCACAGCAGGAGCAGAACAATAGTTGCACTATGCTGAGTGAATGGCAGGTCTGTCTGAGGATGTGTGTACGCTTGCTTACACTACCCTTCCACAGTGCGCGCTGAGATGCTCCGAACAGCTCCTTCCCCAGGGGTGGGACAGTTGAGTCCCACATGGTCCTGGGAATTCCTGGCTACCCAGGAAGGGCCACATGCGCCTGTCACGGCTGCCGAGCACAGAATGCAAGTTCAGATGCTTTAACATTTGTGCCAATTAGCATTTTTTTTTTTCTATTTAACATTGTCACTTGGAAAAGTAGGGCTTCCAGGTGCATGGTGGCCTTCTCCAGTTTGGGAGGGACACAGGTTTCCTGGTTATTCAGTTATGCCCAGCAGGTGACACTGGGCTGTTGGGAAGGCAGAACAAGATAGTGCTCAGACTCTGAGTAATGGGCTAGGTGTGAAACATCACAACTAGGGCCATAGCCAGTTGCAGAGGGGTCATCTTAACTGGTCAGGCAAATTCAGATACCCTCTCATAGTGACAACGTCCAACAGCTCTGTATAATTAGCACATACTTGGCATATGAAGTCCTATTATGCACCAAGCATGTACTTGGCATATGCTATGCACCAAGACTTACTATGTGCCAAGCACTGTGGGAATACTCTTAGCCTCTTGTCTTCTGTAATTGTGAGACATGCAAATGAGTCCACAAAGCATTTCTCATAACATGAAGCCCTAGGTCTCACCATAAAATAGGTGTTTCTGGATAGAGCTATTCACCCCAAGGGTCACAATGGAAGCAGGGGAGGGTGGGGCTGGGTACGCCATCTTCCTTTTGACTCCCTAAACCCAGGGTGGTTCATTGTCCATTGTCAAGGTCAAACACGTAATCAAGTTAACAAGGGGATAAATACCGAGCAGAGGCCTGAAGCATGGAGAGGCCAGGAGGAGAGAGGGATAGTGTTCTAAGCAGTAGGAACAGCATGTACTGAGTCAAAGAAGCATGTTCTGGTGCAGAGAGCTTAGCCTGAGTATAGTGCTGAAGTTGCAGAAGGTGGTAATGGGCATGAGTGACCTGGCTGGGGAGAAGGGAACAGGAGAGGCAAGCTCCCCAGCTCTCAGACCTTGTGACCCATTGCAATCTTGTAAGTGGTATGACAAGAGACCCCTAACTGTCTCAGCAGTCAAGCAGACTGAAATCCAGAGGGCAGGAAGACCCACAGGGTACCCAATTGCCTGGGAAAGGGGCTAAAAGAGGTTAGGCAGGAAGTGTGTTGGTCTGGAAAGAATGGGTGGGAGGAATGGCCATCAGGAAGAAGCAGAGAGGACAGGATAGAGAGAAGCACCTGTGGAGGTGCCATCTTCTGGGTCGGACCCCTGGATGGGGGGTATCACTCCTTGACATAGAACAATGAAGCCAGAGTAAAGCATGTGAAGTAGATATGGAGTGTGTTCACTGAATATGACATAATTTTGAGCAAGGTTCTCATGAGCTCATTACATTGCTTGAAATTTGTGATCCCCCTATCTCAGCCTCCCAAGAACTGGCACCATGATGCCTGGCACTGTTGAAATGAATTGTTTAGAGTGGATGGCATTAGGGAGAGCTGTGGCTTCCTGACTCCCACACCCCCACAGCACCCCCACTCTCACACTGGTCTTTTCTCTGTTTGCCATGGGGATCTTTCTGTTGGAAGGAACCATCTATGACAGCTCATCAGAACCCTCTCATATCCAGTGGCTCTCCCATGCTCATACAGTCTCAGATTTTCCTCCTTGCCTCAGAGCCCACACAGATGCTGTTCTCTGTGAGGATATGTTTCAAATTTGGTAAAACAAAACAAAACAAAACAAAAAAACAAAAAAACAGTCTGAGATATCAGAGGACAGAGCCATCTCTTCTAGTCTTTATTTGTTTGTTTGTCCCCCTCCCCCACAGAGTTTTCTGTGTAACCGTCCTGCCTGTCCTGGAACTTGCTTTGAAGACCAGGCTGGCTTTGAACTCACAGAGATTCTCTTGCCTCTGCTTCCCAAGTGCCGGGACTAACAGTGTGTGCCACCACTGCCTGCCTGGAGCCTGGAACTGCTTCTGTAAACTAAGATGACCTCAAACTCAGATTTGATGGGATTAAGGACAGAGATCACCACTCCCGGATATTTCCTGCTTTGGAATTAAAGGTGTGAGTTATCACTGTCTGACCCTCCTAGACTGACTGTGGGTAGATCCCTCTGATATCCCAGGTTGTTTTTATTAAATTTGAAACATATCACCACAGTTCTCCATGCCTGCATGCTTTTCCCTTTACCTTCTCTGGCCACCTTTTCACATTCTTTCAATCTCAACCTTAAAACAGAGTTACCTCATCAAGAAATCCCCATTCAGCCTATGATCAAGGGAGGTCCATTGGGAGGATTTTCACATCCTTCTTGATGTCTTGGCACTCAGCTTATATTCAGAACCATATTGGTATCACTGACTCATCTCAAAGACCCTCTACTGAGGACAGCTACGGTGACACATGTTCTGGAGCCCAGTAAGGTACTTTGCACATAAAAGTAGGTCCTCGATCAGCATTTGTCAAAGAGTAAATGTTATAAGTGCCATTTATAAGGTACTTGGTACCACAGTGCTTGTGTAGCAACAGCTGGTTTCCAACTTCAGTCAACTGGTCCCAAAGAATAGAGACATGGCCCTTGAGATGTAATTGTCTTCAGAGGCATCTCTGGCCAGTCTGTAAGCAGAAGTTTTCCTCAGACGTCATCCCTGTCTTCAGCTGTTTTCTGGGTAGGCCATGTTGGAAACAGCTTTAAAGTGTTCTCACTCTGTTGACCATGGAGGATGCACAGGACAGGGTCAGGATCCCAGGAAGTACAGTGTACACAAAAGATCTGTAGACACTTCACTGGGCAGCTCAGGTATTCTACAAGGAGATCTGGGGTCAGGGTTCAGCCATTAGGTCACAGCTGGGAACCAGGTAGAGGGAGCAGTGAGGGACAAACACATCAGTGGCCAGAGTCCAAACGAAAATGCAAAAGGGCAGGTTGAAAACATGTGGATCGACTTATTTTTCTATTTCTGGTTTTTGAGATTATATGTTTTGTGAACACTGGCAAAGGCCCCTGAGGAGAGCTGCAGCTCCAGAGAAGGACAGTAGCCATGTGGATGATGGAGAGATCTGGCATCAGATACCAGTAGGCCTTGTCAGTAAGCTGTGCCACACAGTCTGCCAGGCTTGCTCTGAACCATCCTGGCCTTAGTTCATCCTCCCATTCCCCAGATGGCCAGAGAGGCTAAGCCAGTTGCTCAAAGCCACACAGCTGGTGAATGGCAGGAGAGGTGGCTGTGATCCAGGGAGAAGGCTGGGCAGGATTTCCCACATCAGACTGCCTTTGCATCCTTAGCATCACTGATGCCTTTTCCAGCCCTCTGTAACCCTCATCTCCACCTCTGTTCTGTGCACTACCTTGGGTCATCACCCAGCCAGTACCCTATATACAGCACCTATCACCTCCCTCAAGGCCATGGCTGTGATCCAGTGCCACCTGGTTCAGGGATCTCCTTTTCTCCAGTTTCTCATCCTGAGCAGTAGGGCCCCCACTCCCAATAGCCTCCCCCATGGGTTCTGTCTTTTCCTTGCCCTCTGTGGTATCAGCTACAGAGACATGTGAACTCCACACCAGTCCTGCCAGGACCATCTGGCCCAAGGCCCCACCAGTGGGAGAGGGAACACAGGAGAGTGGATAGGCACATGGATGCTGAGGACAGACTTCCAGGGTCCAGGGGCCAGGCTTGCTGTTTTTCCTGGCCACCCTGGGATGTTCTTTGCCTCTCTGGCCCTCACCTCACAGATGGAACACTCTGTAGATGCTCCTCTTCGGAGTCTTTGCCAAAGATGAAATGAGGAGGAGATAGCAGGAAAGAGCCATCAGTAGGAAAGAAAGGCCGTAGGACATGCTGCTAGTGTGAAACCCTTAGCTAGTCACCCCCTCTTCTGGTTTGGAGACCCCCAACTGCCACTCTGATACAGTAGTATGAAGCTCCTTCAGTATCCTAGAATATCTCGTCCCTGTGACCACTCTGTATGCACTTATGCTTCCAAATGTATCTTTTCCAGACTGGGTATTTTTTATTTTTGAGTCCTAGGATAGTGTGTTCTTTTGGAGGAGTGTTTTTCAATCTTTCTGAGAACACCTTAAATCCCTAGCAGGGGTTATACACTTAGGCCAGGACCCTCTCCCTGTCCTGCTAAGTTCTAGCAGGTGTCTGTGAACACTTGCCAGTTCTGTGTTTTGACCTCTGCATCCCTTCGGCCCTAGCAAAGCCTACTCCAAGGCTCACTCTGCACTGGAAGCTAAGCCAGTCTCTCATGGGTGTGTGAGTGTGTGTGTGTGTGTGTGTGTGTGTGTGTGTGTGTGTATGTGTGTGTGTGTGTGAACCTTGAGCATCATTGTAGGGAGATTATGTTGTTCCATTGTAAATAATTGTCCCACCCACTGGTTTAATAAAAAGTGCTGATTGGCCAAAGGCAGACAGGAAGTATGTATGGGTGGGGCTACCAGACTAAGAAAACTCTGGGAACTGGAAGAACAGAGCAGAATGCCAGAGAGAAGCCAGAAGAAACAGAGGACAACTATGCTGCTCTGAGAAAAGGTACCGAGCTGCATGGCTGAACAGGATAAGAGTCATGGGTTAGATTAAGAGCAAGAGCTAGCAAGTTATATGCCTGGGCCTTAGGCTGATCTGCCTAAAACTATTGTAAGCATCTGTGTGACTCTGCGGGTCTGTGGGTCTGCGGGTCTAAACCTTGAGGCTGGGCTCGAAAGTCCAGGCCAGGAACCTCATATTACACATCATTCCTCATGACACTTTGTTTTACTGTTTTAAATTTTATTATTATTGTGTGAGTGTATTGTGTGAGGTGTGTGGGGAGGGGGTGCCACAGTGCATGTGAGAAGGTGAAGGTAAAGGGACAACCCTGGGGAGTTGGTTCTCTCTCAACTTTCACGTGTGCTTCAGGAATTGAACTCAGGTTGTGAGGTTTGCATGGCAAACACCTACACATTGAGCTGTGTTGATGACCTTGTTTTTTTGTTTGTTTGGGGATTTTTTTTTGTTGTTTTTTGGTTTTGAGATGAATTTTCTCTGGCTTGGGGATAGCTGGCTAAAGAGCTGCAGGGATATGTCTGGCTCTGCTTCTCCATCACTGGGAATACAGAGCATACACCATCACACCCAGCTTTTTTCTGTGGGTTCTGGGGACTCCAACTCAGATCCTTATGTTTGTGAATCAAGAGCTTTACCAGTGACCCATCTCCCCAACCTGGTCTCCTGCAGACATCATCTTAAGCCCAGTGTCTCTCTCTTTCTCATCGTGGGCTCCTCTGGCCCTGTTGAAGCTCAGGTCTGGCTGTGGGTCATTTTCCCTGGGGGACTGCATCACTCTGCTGTGATTGCATAGACTTTTTGAGCCATTTCCTTCTGGAAAGCTTCCCGTATGTTACCATGACTCCAAGGGGAGAGTAATGTTTACCAGCCCCTGCAAGCCTTGCTTTATGGACTGTCCTCCAGGCTCACACCTAGTCTGGACTCTAGGTAGGAGACAGTGGGGTGAAGCTTCCTACAGAAGACTCTTTGCTGTCCTAGATGATCACAAGGACACAGCTGAGATTCCTGGGAAGAAGTGACACAGGACAAGGCTTCTAGTCATCACGCACACACAGCTGGAGGCAGAAGTGACTTCCTCATGGGCCTGCTTCCGTTCCATGGTTTCAGAGGCTCAGCCTCAAGCAGGTTCCACTTGCCACCTCTTCATCAACTAGCTTCTGCTGACACCTATGTTCCAAAATTGTTGCTTCGAACCCAAGGCCCTACGTATGTTCAGCTCCACCACTTCCAAGCTGTGTGTCCTCTGACAAGCTATTCGACCATTCTGTGCCTCCAATCTCTCCTCTAGAAATGGGATGCTCACAGTAGGCCTGATATAAAGATCCATGAAAATTTTGCACACTCCACAGCACCTGTATGAAGCATGCAATAAATATTAGCTAGTTCTTATTTTCATCAAAAATGAGAAAACATAAAAATAACACTCTTATTAACTTAAGAGGCACAGAGAGAGAAGAGAGTTGCCAAAGCCACAGAATGAGCATGGAGGAGGTCTCTGGACTCCAGATCAGGGTTTTGGTTTTTTTTTTCTACTCTCCTGCAGCCGGTTGGCTGTACATTTGTGTGTGTGTGTGTGTGTGTGTGTGTGTGTGTGTGTGTGTGTGTGTGTGTATACATGTGCATTCTTTATTGCATAAAGCCATTGTATTATGCCTGCTGTCAGATATCCTATTAAAAAGCAAAGTGAAAAAAACACTGAGCAGTCTTCCTCTGCCTGCTCCTGCACTGATTACAAAATTAAATTAAGCTCTGGGGCTCGCTGCCGCTGTTTGATGGGGGAATACAATGAATTGCTCTTTGCCTCCCTGTGAGAAGTCCCTGAGACTGGAGCTAGGGGAGTTCAGCCCCAGACAGTATTTCTTCCTCCCATTGCCCAGGGGGGGGTGGGGCGCAGAGCCTTCCTCTCTAGAAATGTTAAGCCCCTGCACCCGGCTGCCTTTTTATTAGCTTAATAAAACACCAGACCCATCAAGTCTCCAACTTGTAAAGGTCAGTGAGTCAGTCTGAGTGCAGAGGAGAGGTGGAGGGGTAGCTGTTCCCAAGAGGTGGGGTGAAAGAAGCTTCTCCTACCTTCAAGCTGGCATGGACTCTGGGACTTGAACCAGAGTGCTCCAGGGGCAGTGACAGCAATGTGGCAGGAAGCTGTACAGATGCCTGACTAAACAATCTCAACAAGCAGGGTCACTAGGGAAGGGTGAAGAGCTGGTAGGAAAATGGCTAAGGGTCTGGAAGGTGACTGAGTTATTATACACTGGTACCTGCAACTGGGGGGAGAGACGGTGTTCTCTAGTGCCATGCCTGCATGCGCCTTAAAGCTACCAAATTCTGGTCCAAAGTACATATTTGAGGCTGCCTTTACCCTCGGTCTATTTCTGTTGTGTTGGGGACCTGAGGATGTGGAATGGGCCACCCTGAGACAGTGGTAATCCCCACTCTCTCCTAAGGAACTTGAGTGACTGGGCTCAGTTGGGAGGTTTTTCTCTTCCATGTGGTGACCACTGGGTGACAGTAAGTGGACATGCTGCTTGCCTGCAATGGGAAGCACCACGGAAGCTGGGAAAGCCTCACTTTTCACTCATCTTGGGGTTCCTTGCAGGCAGCACTGAGCATCCAAAGGGAGCCAGAGTTTGAGTGGTGAATGTAGACCTTTGAGGGCTGGAGAGAAGAAATACACTGTACCACTTCTGTGGCATCTTATTGGTCCAAACAGATAAATGGTCAGATTGGAGGGGATGAAAATAGATTCCACCTAGCACGAAAGGAGTGGTTAGGAACTGGCAGCCATCTTTAACCTACCAATCTCTCTGGTCTCCCTTTGCCTCTGGAATAGCTTCTAAGCCCTTTACATTAATGGCGGGACTTCCCGGTCAGGATTCCTGTCTACCACTCTACATCTACCTCATGCTCCTCTGCATCTTTTCTATACTTCAGCCCACAGCCCCTCCAGCTCCCACACCATGCCCAACTCCTCCACCTCAGGGCCTTTACACTTATTGGCATTGATGCTCCTTGCTCGACTAGCTGTCAGTCTTAAGGAGGTGGCCAAAAAATGACGCCACAGGACTTCCCTATGGCTGTTTACCCACTACATGCTGAGCATATTAAAATATATTCCTTGTTACTGTCTTCTTTAACACCCCCTTCTTTAATGCCTGATTTTCCCTTTACCAACCCAGAAGAAATACTTCTTGCAAACTGTTGAAAGAGTGAAAGTCATTGCTTACTCTTGTGACCTTGACCAAGTGACTTGACCTTGACCTCTCTGCCTCGATTTCCCCATTTGTGATGTGGTTAATTGAGAGCATCCTCCTCACAAGACTCAGTGACTCCAAGTGAAGCCCATTGCCTGGCTCAGCATAAAGCAAGACACTATTAGCACACTATCCTGCAGTAATCATCACCTCATTAAGGAGTCCTGGACTCTCCTGTGACAAGCCCCAGCTTGAGTTCTGATAGAGTCAAGGACCTTGCTGGCTGCTTCTTGGTTTCACCTCAAGGGCCTATCACTGTGCCTGGTGTTCAGTGAAACAAACTTGTCATTGAACCAACAGCCTGTGTGGGTTCATCCACACAAAGGTTCTGCCTACTGTCTTACATTATTCATATTCTAGAGTCTTACCCAGCATGCAATGTCTTTTTCTTCTACCGAGCTATCTTTTTGCCATGTGGCCCAGCCACTGCATCATCAACTTCTGAGAAGCAGGGGCTGGAAGAGGCTGCGTTTTATATTGCCCTTGGTTATCAGCCTTTTTGTAAAATAAAGGACAGAGACCCTCACTTGAAGGGGTCTTGCTGGATGCCAAGTACTGCCACTGCTTTGTGTGTGTCAATCAGTGATTGCCCTGACTAAGGCCCAGAGAGGTTCAGTAAATTTCCAGAGGCCCAGCAGTTCAGATCAGTTTGATTTTGTGTCTAGATTTTTGTCCCTGGTCCTTCAGCAGGCACTGTCACACTTCTGTGTTTACTTCTGCAGTAGTCCCTTGTCTTAAGACACAGGAATGAGCAGCTGGGTGAGCTTGTAGTCCGTGCCAACAGTTCCACACACCTTCATGCTCAGAAGATTCCCAGTTTTGGCTATCCAGTCTGTTTCTACCGTCTTCAGACCTCTACTAGCTGCAGAACCGGGGCCTACTTTTCCATCCTCCCTTGCCAACCTGGCCTCTGGAGACAAGGACCCAGACAGGAACTTCACCCCACATCCCCGGGCACATCTGAATTATTTGCTGGTTCTGGGAGGGGAAGAGGACATTGGTGTCCCAAGGAGATGGAGTTGTCAAGGCCCAAACCCTTAAATAGTCTTCTGCTCTAGCAATTGAGACATAGGCACTCCTGCTCTGCTGGCTCACCAGCCTCCACACCCAGACCGCTGCTTCTGGGTTTGTAAATGTCATACCCAGCAGAGGGCAAACACGCTTGGGCTTCTGGGCCTTTCTTTACGTTTACCTTCCTCTCCAGTCAGAGCAGGCCATGAGACTGTAGATAAACTCCAGCCACACTAAGAGCAGTGCCTGGGTGTCCAGGATGAAGGGTGGGAACAGGTTCTGTCTTGCAGAAACAGAAGGGAAACCTTCCTGGACAAGCTTTGTGCAAAAACCAGACTTGGGTATATACTGTAATTCAGAAGCCCTTTACCAAGTTATCCAAAGGGGTGGCTTTCTATTGGGTCCAGGAGTGTCGTCTCTCTGTAGCACAGGTTAACTCAGCTGTGCCTTGCTACCTTCTTCAGGGTCTTTGCACCACATGGAGGATGGAGCACCAATGTTGGGGATTGGCTTCTCCCCTGAATGTTTTCGGTACCACAGGAGAGCTTGGGAATTTGGAACAGAGGAGTGGCTGAGTGACTGATGACTGGCCTTCCAGGGGCTTTCAGAGATCGGTGAGACTTTCAGAGAGGAATGTGCTAGAAAACTCTTCTGGAGTTGAGGACTCTAAGGAGGGAGCAAGAAGAGAGTAGAATGGGATGGGAGCATTCTGTGGCAATTTACATGTGATTGGCCCTCATCAGCTTAGAGGGAGTGGCACTATGAAAAGGTGTGGCTTTGTTGGAGTCAGTGAGGCCTTGTCGGAGGAAGTGGGGGCAGGTTTTGAGGTCTCCTTTGATCAGACTCTGTGTAATACTCAGTGCACTTCCTGTTGGCTTCAGATAAAGGTGTAAAATTCTCAGGTCCTTCTCCAGCACCATGGCTGCCTGCACACCACCATGTCCCACGATGACAATAACGGACTAAATCTCCGAAACTGTAAGCTACTCCAACTTTATAAGAGTAGTTATGGTCATGATGTCTCTCTGCAGAAATAGAAACCCTAAGACACACATCTACTATATACAGGAAGGAAGAGGGAAAGAGGGGTAGGTGAATTTTACTTTTCCCTTCCAAGCTGAGCAGTCCAGAAGACCATAGACAGATTCCATTCCAAGTGCTACACTAAGGAGCCATGTCCAGATGGCCAGAAGGACCCACAGTCCCTTCTGGTCAGTATGGAAAGACAGTTGTCCTTCTGTCTTTGACCACATATGTCATTCCTCCTGGCTCTGTCCAAGCTCCCTATTGGCTGTGTCTCTTGAGCTTTCTTCCTGGCTCATCCACCTCTCCGAATGTTCTCTCTTGCTGGGTCCTGCCTCCTCTCTAAACTTGATCTGTCTCTTTGGCTTCTCCATGGCCTATCCCTGGCCCTCATGATCCCTTTCACCCGCACCTTTGGTGGTTACCCAAGCTGTAGGCCATTTTGATTTTGTAATACCCTTGTGATTTAGGGAATGAACCAATAGTCCTTGACACACTGTGGGAGCTGTAGAACCTGGTGCCTTGGAGGTAAACACCACCCTCCATCTCCAGGTGTTAATCTGGGTACATCTGGCAGCTTCTGCTTTGTCTGCATAGTTTGGGTGTGGTGGTACACATCTGTAATCTTCACATTTGGGACATTGAGGCAGGAGGATCGCCATAAGTTTAGAATCATTCTGGATCATAAAGTGAGGTTTTCATGGACACAAACACACATACCAGTTTAGGTATATTGCACCCCAGTACCTACCCTCTATGTTAGCCTCCATGGACCACAGACAGGCCCTGGCACTGGGCTGTTTGTCTGTCCCTGCACTGCCTCTCAGTGTCTGCTATGGGACTCTGGTTCTGTCTCCATATGCTGTTTCTGCATGTTTCTGTCTATTTTATTTATGCTTCCAGCTCTGAGGTGGGTCTATGCCCACATACACCTCACCCTCCCCAGCTCTTGGTGCTTTTCTGACTCTGTCCCTCTGTTATTTAGCATCCAGCATTAAGTGACGCCACTGTCTGATTGTAGAGACAACCCTGGAGCATGTTCTCTAAGCCAGATTACTCCTAGACAGCCAGGGCCTAACTCAGGACCTTGGCCATGCTGCCCCCACCCTCAGCCCCTAGTCTTTCATGTCACAAGGAGGAAGTTTCCTGAACTCTGTATGACACTGCTGTCAGGGCCTGACTTACCAGGGGAGCATGAATAATTAAAAGCTGCAGCCAGGCTTGTTCCGACTTAAGCTGTATTAGTGTTGCTAACTGTCCCGACCCGTTTAATATTCATACCATTCTCAGCTCCTTTAAAGAGGGGGGAGCTTGCTACCTGATTTAAATTGTGCCTGTCAGTTTCGATTAAAGATCAGGTTGACCACAGTTGCAGGGAAATTAAATGAACATTCTCTTAAGCAATATCATAGAATTTAATGTAGCAATTAATATCTATTGCAATGTGGTGCCGTCACAGCTGCTTGGCATGGAATGGAGGGCTCATGGGGGTGGGGGGAAGGGCTGACAGGGCCCCTAAGTCTCCATTCTCCAGAAGTGAGACCCTGGAGGGTCCTGGTCTTTAGCTGGCTTCATGCCTGAAGGGTGCAAAGAACTCCAAAAACAGCTGCTGTCATTCAGAGTCTAGCCTTGCTGGATCATGGATCTCAAGTTGGGGAGACTGAGGCATTAGGCGTTAGAGGCTGTTCAAGGGTAGTAATGATTTGTTGTCAGAACAGGACAGTGTGTGTCAGGGCCCCGCCCACTTAGGACCAGCCAAAGAGGAAGATGAGTAGAGTCTCGGCTGAGTTCTCAAGCCCTGGGGTTGCCTTTGAGAACCTGCTGTAACTGAGGTCATGTGACACTCAGGATGCCAAATGGAAGCTTCCAGGTAGTAGGCTGAACATGGACCCTGGCAGTTGACTGGAGGGACCTGCTACAGCTGGGCTGGGGGAGACATTGTTGAATCTGCTCCTGTTGACCTAAAGCCAGGCTAAACAAAAGAATGGGAACCATTATCTACTGAGAGCCAGGAAGAGAAACCAGTGAACCATGGGCTGGGGAGCTAATCTACCCAGTGGTTAGGGACACAACTTTAGGAGTCAAGTATGCTGGATTTGAACACTGGCTCCTCCACATCGAGGGTGCCTGTCTTCTGGCAAGGTAACCACAGACTCAGCTTCCCCATCTCATAATGCAGATAAGAAATAGTCCTTTGTCTTATCATCTGCCTAGGGATAACCGCTAATGCAGGCTGATGAGTGTTCAAAGCAAAGACTGGTGTCAGGGCCTTGTGAGCCCTAGCTGTGGTACCCATGACAGTCAGAAATGACGTCGGGGTTGTTGCTGAATGTGAAATTGCTTGTAGTACATTGTGAAGGAGGAAGGTGCTGGCTTCCTCTGTTCATTTCATCTGATTTCTATAAAAGCACATGCATAATATATAAGGTATATATGTTATGAAGATAATAAAATGAAGCCCAATATTCTCTCTCATCTGATCTAAGAACTAGAGCAGTCACTAGGCCTGGAAACTCTGGTGAGGCCTCTGCTCATTCTAACTCCAGCCCTAGGGACTTCGTGCCAAAATTGGATTTGACACTGACTTTCTCTCCAGACATAAAGTCTGTGAATTTTGTGTTTGTGTAAATAAAGCAGGTATCTATTTTTCAAGTTTCTTCCACTTGGCTTGTAGGTTTGCTTCCTCTGTGTAGCTACAGGGCTGTTCAGTTCAGCTGTGAATCCAGGATAGGGTCTAGGTCATGTTGCAGTGAACATTCCCACTGTGCCTCCAGAGGCTCAAAGTCACAGTTTTTGGACAGTTCACATTCACAGGACAATCAAAGGTGCAGCAGATACAAAGTTCAGGCACCATGGCCTTACTCTATGTAACATCATCCAGTCTCCAGATGTGTCCTACAAGTAGAGTGACATTAAACCAGACCAGGCCAGACCTAGAGCAGTGGAGGTCAAGAAGGGAAGGACCTAGAATAGCCCAGGCCTCTTGGGGATCAAGGGAACCAACCCAACTCTTGTGTTTTTGCTCTGAGCCACACCACCCTCATACCCACACAATACACTGAAGCCCTGCTATACACTGGATCCCTAAGGCTAGATAGGGAAGTCTGGAGGTTGCTACTGAGTCAGCAACCTGTATGTGCCCCCCAACTCCAACCTTAGCACCAGCTTCTTAGTAGAGAAACTGAATTTTAGAGAGGTTGGCATGGTTAACACTGACTTACCCACTCAGTAAGTGGCTGGACTCTGCCCTGATGCCTTGTCCTGCCAGTCAGAACACTGGGAAAATGTGGGACCAGTCAACAGGTACAGTGGATGGTTGCGTGCGCCCCTCCCCACAAGCCCCACACTAGAGATGGGTGGAAACAGGAGTCAGATACTAAGTGACATTCTATCTGTGGCTACAAGGACATCACTTGATCTCTGCCCTGGGGGGGCAGAGAGTTAAAACTAGGGATAAGACATCTTCTAGAAGCTTCCAGTATCATCTGGGGAGAAAAGGGCCCAGTCTCAGGCCACTAAAGCTCACGAGGACTCTTTAAGATGTTCCTGTGCAACTCTGAGGAGAAGTCCAGGCCTCAAAGAGTGGGAATTCAGCATCTTGCCATTTGCATTTTGTACAGAGGCAATCGCTGGAGATGATACGTGGCCAGCTGACCCAGCTCCACTCTGCCTGGCAGGTCTATTTCTCACTCTAAGTGATACATTGGCTCCTGGGATGGAGGTCGGGCACTGAGTTGTGATGCTTTAGGAGAATAGGAGTCACTAGATGGCTTGCTGAGCCTGCAGTTCCTGGGCCTCCGGAGGTATATCATTCCAGATCTCTGATATGAAGCTGAGAAGAGGCAGCCCCTACCAGCTCATCAGGCAATTCTAACTTGGGTTACTCTGGACCACATTAAAAAAAAACAAACAAACAAACAAAAAAAACCAAAAAACAACAAAAAAAAAACAGTTGGGCTGGGTATGGGGCTGCTGTGCTCTGACATCTGTCTCCCTCAGCACCACAGGACCTAGATTTGTTTTCTTTGTCTGAGACAGTAGCCTGGCTGGCCTGAAACTCACTATGCAGATCAAACTAGCCTCCAATTTAGTCTTCTGGGCACTCCCGGAGCTTCAGAGGCTAGTGTCTGATGTCTGGGCAGGGGTCATGTTGCTTGTCCTCTCTATTGGTGACGCAGAGGCCCAGGTTCCTTCTATCTAGGGATTTCACTGTTCCTAACTCGTATTTTCTAAGTCACTTTCCTACAAGGTTTTAAGAGCTGGGCTGGCTGAAAAGGATAGTTTTCTATTCTGCTTACTACCCATTTGCCTAAAACCCAGCCTCATGGCCCTAGTCTGATGGCAAAGAAAGCTGGGAAATGTAGTCTTCTGTTCAGGAAGACAAAATTGACATATGAGCTTAAGAGAAGATAGCTTGTTTTCTATCACGGAGATGGATTCGTTCTGTTACAGAGCTTTCTGAACTTCTAGAGCTAGGACAAGTGACTGGACTATGTCTGCCTCTGAGATCTCTTGGATCTCTCAGCTACTTTTTTTGGGGTGGGGGTGGTGGCTATTATTCATATATGCTGCTGTGTTCCCATCTTGTACAGCCAGAGCTAGATTGGTTTATGGGGTTACTTTAGACTGATTATTATGTCAGTTGGAGAGATAGTTTTGGCCTTGGTGGATAAACTCTGTGATCAAGTAGTGATGTCTGTCACAGCATGGGAGGGGCTGGTGGTGGTATGAATGTTCTACAGTTACACTTCTCATCATGGCTGTTAAAAGGATACACGTGGCCCTCTCTACAGCTTGTCTTTGAACCTGATCCTCCACAGTCTGCCCTGTTTCTACAAGTTCAAGAGTGAAGAGTAGGTTTGGAGCAGCTTCTGGTGCTTACTAAGAGAGCTGTGAACGTTAGCTGTCCTTTTGATCTTCCCACCTTGTTGGCTCCTGTGACCCGACTGCTATGCCTGTATCCCATCACAGTGAGGCTTCCTAGAATTAAACTCAGTATTGATTATGTGAGTTGGCCAATGCAAATTAGAAAGATTCTTACACCTCCCTCTTTATATGCACTCGGCCACAGATTGAATTAGCCCCTCAGTGACACATACCCTAGCGATACACATTGATCAGCCTGTGATGTCTGTCTCATACACATTACAATCAAGCCTGTGTCTCAGCCTCTCTGCCTTTGTTCTGATTCTCCTTATGGAAGAGTGAGACCTTGCACTAACTCCTGTTTTATTTCATCTTGTGTGGTTCACCTTCAAGACTGCCAAGGTCCCCTTTTTTATGCCTTGAATGCTCTTTTGTCTGCTCCTAAATTGACTTTTCACAGCCAGCAAGAAGCCTGGGTTGGAGCAGAATGATCATTGCAATCATTGTCCCCATGCTGTGCTAGCTCTCTCCGGTGTAGTGCGCTTTGCATACAGGACCTATGAGTGATACCTGAAGCCAGACCCCAATCCCATCTGCAAATGGAGACGCCTCCCTCAGTCCCAGTTCCTGGGACTCAGAGGCAAGATATGGTACAGCCTGGATTTAACCTGATGTCTTTCTAATACCAGCCTTAATACAGCTAGTCACAGCCCCACATTGTCAGAGACAGAGGGAGGGAAAGCCGAGGCCAGACTCGGAGCTGTCCATCACAGAGCAAACCCACTCCAGTTGGCTTAAGTAGGGCGTAATTTATTATTGGATCAGGCTGCTCACAGAACTGCTGGAAGGGTCAGTACATGACCAGGGGTAATAAAATTCAGACCCCAAATTGAACTGTCCTTAGCAGTGTCCAGTGCCCATGACTGCTGGATGTACAATGCTCAGTTCATGTCTGGCTTCTGGCTCTGGCCAAGCTTGTCTAAAAGAGCCCTGGGTTAACATCTCCTGCGACTCTTCCACCCTGTACTTTCACAAAACCAGGTCACATGCAAAACTTTCCCTGCAGAAGTGTAATTAGCTCTTTGTAGTGAGATTCAAGTGTTAGCTGGAAAAGCTTGGAGGCATGTCTCTGGAATACTGGGAGCCTGAGAGGGGTGTGGCCAGACCCCATGAAGACACAAAACATTACCCATCTTTCCTGTTTGTTTGGGCCTTCTCAGAGAACAGATCAAAACCATCCATCATAAAACATTTCCACTCTCCAAAAATGTCTTAAAGTTCAAATTATATCAATAAATATTTAGATAACCCCTTAATGAATATTAATTAGCTTTGTAGTCTCTCTCATTCAGAAAGATATAGCAGGAGGGTTGTAGGATGAGGCTTGCCAAGCTTGGGGTAACATCTGACATCCTGAGCTTAGGAGCCATTACTCAGCTCATTGGCAGCTTCTTTGGGGATCAAAGTATGACATCACAGTCTTCTAGAACTCTTTATACCTACCTCTGAGATGGCCCTTGGCCAGAACTCTGGATTTACCAGCCTTTGAGGCACTCAGCACGGAGCAACAGCATGTGGGTCTCTTTGGGGAAGGCATTCTGCAGGAGGCAGGGCATGGAGAGCGGAGCCAGGACGTGGTCTTTCTTCCAATGGGTGAGTTTATTCCTCACAGGACTCAGAATCCTGCCCTATGCAGGAAGCAAAGGAGAGAATACAGAGCTCCGCCTTATAGAACCTCAGACCCCATGAGCAGAAGAGAACCACGGGGTCAAGGCAACGTGGCATCCTAGGATGAGCCCCGAGAAAGGAGAATGGATGGATGGAGATGTCTCAACAGCTAAAGCTGCCAGCCACCAACGTGCTTGGTCCTTAGGCCCACGTGGTAGAGGAGAGAACTGACTCTCACTCACATGTCCTCTGACGTGTTTTGCTTGGGCATGTTGTTCCATGGGGCTCTCTGCCATATTAGCCCCACCTTCTACCCCACCGTGACTTCTAGCATCCAATGGTAGATGATCTGGTCTACACTATTTTTCCAGGGACCTTCCCATGCTGGCCTCCAGAACCCACCCATAGGTCCATCATCTTTTTTTTTGGGGGGGGGGGAGGTTGTTGTGCACTGATATCTATCTGGGTCCTTGGTTATAAGTGACAGAAATAAGCTTTCAAAATGTAACCTAAGGGCCATTAATAGGAAATCCATGTCAGTTGAAGGTATGTGGTATCATCTTAAAATTGGTCTCTCTCTCTCTCTCCCATTCCTCCCTCCCTTCTATATTTTATTTTTTCTCATCTTTTTTCGCTCCATTTTGTTTATCTTTCTGTCAACATTATGCCCCAGAAACACTTCTTCCAAGAATGAGTGCCTAGGAACACCCTATGGTTCTTTCCACATGCTGCGCCTACAGCTTCATCTCAAGGGTCCAGAGCTCTGGTCTGCAAAGAGTATAAGCCCAAGACAGTCTGAAGTGCCATGGGGTGGGTGCTTTGATTAGAGTCGTGTGGCTGGGAGGAGAGAAACTCTAACGCTGAAGAAAAGTGTGTAGGGGATTGTGTTGTTTCATGGTAAATAATTGTCCCACCCATTGGTTTAATAAAAAGTGCTGATTGGCCAAAGGCAGACAGGAAGTGTGGGCGGGACTACCAGACTAAGAAAACTCTTGAGAACAGGAAGCACAGGCAGAACGCCAGAAGAGAAGCCGGAAGAAGCAGAGGACAACCATGCTGCTGTGAGAAAAGGTACTGAGCCCCAGGGCTGAACAGGATGAGTCATGGGTTAGATGAAGGGTAGAGAGCTAGCAAGTGATATGCCTGGGCCTTAGACTGATCAGCCTAAAACTATCAGTAAACATCTGTGTGTCTCTGCGCATCTGGGGGTCTGTGGACCTAAATCTGGAGGCTAGGCCCAAAAGTTCAGGCCAGAAACCTACTACTACAAAAGCGGGCTGTTCTCAGAGTACTCGCAGGCACTGTTCATCCAGAGCATGACAGAATCCTGTGGGGGAAGGTGTGCCTGGCCTTCTGGCCTCAGACATGCTCTTTGGAAGCATAGAAGTCCTCTTTAGGGCCTTATACCAGCACAGAAAGTACATGCAGTAGGTGCCAAGGTGTTCCTACATGGCCAGTCACCAGAGGCAAGAACTCCACCTGGTCCAACCTCCTCTGAAAAGGAGGTTCCTCTTCTCCTCATTATGCTTCTGCCCCTTCTCCTCCCCCCTCCCACCACACCATGCCTCCTGGGAATATAACCAAGGGACTTGCACATTCTAGGCAAACACCAGCACTGTTATACCCCCAACCTTACAAAGATGTCTTTAATTTAATTTAATTGCATATGCATGTTGTGTGTGTATGTGTAGATATCTGTGTGGTGTGTCTGTTGTGTGTGTGTGTGTTTGTGTGTTGCATTCACATATGTATGTAGGCGCCTGTGCCCATCTCAAGGAATTAAGAGAGAGTGACAGAGGCCTGCGTAGGACATAAAGTGTGGTCCTCTGTCATTCTCTCCCTCATTGCTTTGAGTCAGGGTCTCTCACTGAACCGGCAGCGCAGCATTTTGGCTAGGCTGGCTGACCAGGATCCTTGTCTCCTGTCTCTAGTGCTAGGGTTCCAGGTACATAGCCACACACAGCTGTTTGCATGAGCTGTGTGGATTATGACTCAGGTTCTCATACCTGTTTAGCAAGGGCTCCCACCCACTATGCCTTCTCCCCAGCCCATAAAGATATTTTAAAAGTAGAACTCTGGTAACAGAGTTTTCTTTCGTGTTCAGTTGGGGGTGGCTAACTGAAATTCCGAGCTGTAGCCTAAACAATAGGGCCTGCTGTGCTCCTTTAGTGATGTCTGCCACAGGCAGAGGCTATAAGGGCTACAGTGTGCTTGCCACATGCCAAATTGGAGAAGCATATTTGGGGCTGGGGTTCATTGTTAACCTCTGCCCCCCTAAGGCTAGTCTCTGAATATCTAGCTGGCCAGAGTTTGTTTTTCAAGATTCATCTTAAGTCTCCCTACACTCCTGGGCACTTCCCAGGCTTGATTACAGCTTCAAGTCTGCATGTAGTTCCTCATTATCTAAAAACCAGCCAATCATATCCTGAGCACATTGCTACAGAACTTGCTGTCTTGTGAATGATACTGAGACAGAGTGGCTTACAGTGCCAGCTCAGGCCTTCGTGATGTCCCTTGCAGATGAGATCTCTCCTATTGCCCTTGTTTACCTCTGCGACCGAGTTTCTTGTCGGCCTACTTGCTCTGATTGTTCTAAAACAATTGCAGTTATTTGTATTGACCCCTGGTTGGCAGCATTAGCTGTTAAAACAGGAAGCTGGTGCCAACCTCCCTCTCATTGATTACACATAGTTTTCAGTCATTGGGTAGAATAGTCTAGGAGAGCATGCACCAGAGTCCTAGAGCATTGCACAGGGTCCAGGGTGAAGGAAGGCAGGATGCGTAGATTTGGTCTCTCCCCTTTCTTCTATGGGCTCCTGCCTCCAGGGAAAGACAGACTGGAGGCCTGATCTCAAATGCCCCGGAGACCTAATCGGCTCCTGAGGCAATTTTCAGTGACAGTGATCTTTAAGATTGAGTTAGAACTGGTACTTGACCTCTAGGGTCAAGTTCAAACTGCTCTTCTAAGGGTCTTTACAATTTCCTATTGCTAGGATCTGCAACTACTGGAATCACAGACCTCTGCCACAGTACGTACTGTATAAAACTACTGCCAATACTTGTCAGGAAGGGAATGTCATGATTGAGTATGGATGTCTCCACAGGCAGTGTGGAGGATCGGTGGGCATTACTGGGACCATCTTTTTGGTCCCAAGCCAACTAGAACTATCTCCATCTCTCACCTTGCTCTTTACCTCATCTTCCAGGAGCACCAAGGGTCCTATATTCAGGGACCCCACATTTTTCTGGTCTTGGGTAAATAAGTGGCCTCTTCTTGGGTTCTGTAGGACAGTCCAGTCAAAGACGCCTATTAGATTTTGATTCTCTCTCTCTTTCTCTCTCCTTTTGTCTCCCATCATCACTCTGTCTCATCCCCAGCCACTTACCCCACCTCTTGGTGGTCTAACTATGGCACCCAGTAGTATTCTGAGCTGTCCTCTGGGGTAGGAGGCATGGTTGGAACCATGATGTGAAACTGCAAACATTTTACAGGAAGCTTAGTTCTAGAGGCCTGTTGGGAGTTCTCAGAGTCCAGTCAGACTCCTCTATGTGAGAGCCTAGGCCTGCTGTACAATAGCCATAGAGCACTGATCTCCCTGCTGCTGGAGGTTGCGAGAAACCCTAGAAAATGGTTTTCTGGATGCAGAGATAAAGCCTTTTAGTTTCCTGTGTTTCAGCAGCATCAGAGACTTGGTCTCCAAGTGAACTTTGCTCTAGGTACATTGGGTCCTTTGGTCTCCGCCGGAGCTGGTAGCCTCTTCTGGCCACACAGCCTCTGCCATGATTCTAACATGTCAGGCTCCACATCTCTCTGGTTCTTCCTGTTATATAATTTCTTTTTCCTTTAAGACAGGGACTTGCTTAGCCCAGGATAACTTCAATTCTCTTTATAGCTAAGGATGGCTTTGAATTTCTGATCTTTCTGTCTCTACCCGTTAGGATTTCAGGGTGGCTCCTTGATGCCTCTGTCTTCTAGGACTTCTCACCTGTGCTTTGTAGCCCTGACCTCAGGGTTGGTTTGTGGCCTGGTACCACCTCCTCTTCCAGCAGCTCTGGCTTCCCACCCCAGTGCTGTGCTTCCTGGCAGCCAGTCTCCACCCACTTCCAATTTGCATTTACTCCAACCTCATCAACACAGAGCTCATGGCTTCCAACGGGAACAGGTGCATACTGCTATACAAGCTGGGGAGGAGGCTTTGTGTCTCACTCCCAGCTCCTGGTAAGCCTTTCCTCAGGTGAAACCTATTAGCTTCTTGATATCTGTCTCCGATTTGGAGACAGAGGTGAACCCAGAATAGGGATACACCTGGGAAATTGCATTAGTAATAGTCGTATATCCAGGACAAGGGAGGAGATAGCAAAGCCCGGGCTTGCCCTTGTTGGGAACCGAGGAGAGGCTAAGGATGCAGCTCCAGGTGACAAGGGCTTTTGCATCCACCTAGGGAGAGCGGTGATGTCACAGTCCCATTTTATAGAAATGTACTGAGAAAGGTTTGTGCAGCAGGTCTGTGCTCATGACGGCAGTAAATGCCCTAAGTAAGATTCAAACCCAGGCAGTCTGAGCTTGACCACATTGACTAGGGATAGTGGTTGTGAGTGGCTCAGTAGTGCTGATGTGCTTCTGAAAGACTCTCCTAGGGAGAAAACCAGAAACATATTTTCTAGGTCCTCTGATGTTCTAGGCAGTTTGTAAATGAGGACGTGAGCCTCATAGGAAGAAGGTTCCTCCAGGGTCTAAGATACAGGCTCAATCAGCAGATGATCAGGCATCCAGCTCAAGTTCTGCACTTCCCAGCTGGGTGACTTTGAATCACTTGCTTCTCTTCTCTGAGCCACAGGGCCAGCTGTCATTGTGAAATGCAGACAATGTCAAAGCCAGCTTGCAGCTTTTTTTTTTTTTTTTTTAGGATTCCATGAATGTGTGTGTGTGTGTGTGTGTGTGTGTGTGTGTGTGTGTGTGTGTGTGTGTGTGTGTGTGAGTATCTCTCTCTCTGTCTGTCTGTCTGTCTGGGGAGCAACTGGCACAGGCAGCTCCCTAAGCACAGAGTGTGATTGCTGAAGCTGGAGTGTGTGTCTCGTGGTGATCCATTTCACTGCCACTGGCCTTAGGAAAACCTCCTTGGAAGCCAGGGTCTGGAGGGAACAAGGGCCTGAGCGAACAGCTACCCCTTCTTTCCCATAGTATGGACACCTGGGGCATCAGAAGACAGGCTTTCTTGCTCTGAGGGAACTGACAAGTATAATCATATAGTTTAGCAGGGACAACAAAGTGGCCCTGGGTACAGGATTTGTTACTGGCTGTGAGCAAGGCTGGCTTTAGGCACTGCCTCCAGAAGATCCCTGCAGGAGATTCCTGTTGGATCTTGTACCTGCTGCCTCCTGACGGCTCCTGTTGGGCCTGGCCAATTGGCCAGGTCTCTGGACTTTCAGAATTTGGTTCTGGAAAGCCCTTCCAAGAAAATTCTGAGTAACCCCGGGCTGCTGTGGGAGTGTTCCAGACACTTCAGAGTGGAAACTCACTGTCCCCAACAAGAGTGAAAGATGTGAGCCACAGTTCTGCCTGAACCCAAGGATGAACAAACTGCAGCCCCTGATGGTGGTTCTCTGGTCACGTGATGACCTTGGTCTTTATTTTCCCTGAGCTTCCTACTCCCTCTCCCCTAACCTTCTACCCCCACGCCCACAATGTTAGGTGTCTTTCTGCCTCCTCCACCACAAACACAATAGTAATTACATGGTCTATCCTAAAAATGTCTCTCTCTGGCCCTAACTTTCCCAGGCCCCGTTGGTCTCTCTACTTCCCTTTGCAGCAAAATCCTGAGGGCAGAGGGAGGGAGAAAGGACTCTCATAGTCTTCCTCCACTTCCTTCTCAGACGTAGCCTTATGCTCTCCTCAGGTGAAGGTCTGTATCACCCTCCACCCACATGAGGCCAAACCTGTCATCAACTTCTTGTATCGGTGGCCGCAGGGGTTGGCTGTACTTGCCTTCTGGATTCCTTCCCTCCTGGCGTCTCCCAATCTCTTTTGTAGATTTGTAATAATCTCCAGACTCCTGATTATCAGGGAAGCCCAGGGCTTGGGATCACTTAGTCCTTCTGCTCCACAGATCAGTTCTCAGCCTGCGATAGACTAACTTGCTTGGCAGATTGATTGGCTGGAGAAACACTCGGTGTATTCCTGAAGCACATCTTGGGGACTGTTTGTCAAGGTGTTCCCAGCAGTCACAAGGGCCCTGACCTAAGGAAGATAAGCCATTGATGGAGTTAAAAATCTGCTTTTTGAGGTGTCCAAACTATGAACGATGAGGCCTAGCTAGAGAAAGTGCGTCACTGGGGGTATCTTTGGGAGCTGTATTTTGCCTGGGCCCTTCTGATTGCTGTTCCATCTGCGTCCTGTCCACCGTAATGTGAGTTGTTCTGCCTCACCTTCCTAGCCACAGTGAACAGAAACTTTGAAACCATGAGCAGAATAACTCTTTCCTTCCTATTATGGTTGAGGTCTGGAAGGCTACCTTCAGAGTCACGTGTTTGAACACAGCCTGCTACTGCTGGTGCTTCTTTGGAACTCTGTAGAACCTTCTAGCTAGAAGAGGTCACTGGACAGGTCTTTGAGGACTGCAGACCACCCTGTTTTAGTCTTGAGCTCTGTCTTCAGATCTACAGGGCTGAGAAGAAGGAGCTACTTACAGGTTAAGTTTGGGACCCCATTTTTATGAGCCCAGCTATTAACATAAGAGTCTAGCCAAGCAGTGGGAGCTTAATGTTTGCTTGCTGATTGCATGGATACTGTTTCCTTTTCCACCCAGGTATTTCGGGCTTGCTCGTGCATGGACTGGACCTCTGCATCTGTATCATCTGCCTTCAGACGTGTGTTCTGGTCACTCCAGAATGACTGAGTTGATTGAGTCTATAGCAAGTCAAGGTGAAGGAATAAATAGCAAGTGAGTAGTAGATGGAAGCACATAGTAAAAGGTCATCAAATCTGATGCTGAAAGCATCCAGCAGGAACCAGCAGAGGAAGCCCTGTTGAATCAGTCAGTAGTCAGTGTGGTTCCTTATAGGGAATGTCTAGGGAGAGCAGAGAGTCCCCCGAGAGAGTTTACATACGATGTATATGTATGCATCGAGGTCTGTATCAGTTGTGAATGGGGGGAGTAGATAGCAGCAGTGAGGTGATGTCATCAAATTGAGGGTTACAGATATCCAGCAGAAACCCATTGGGGAAGTAGAGGCAGTCTGGCCCTCTGCTGGAGGGCTTGATTGTAAGGATCCTCACCACAGATGAGCTGAATTTCATGGTTCAACTGAAGCTCAGGTTTCTCCTAACACCACAGGCAATTTGGAATCACAGGTAAATGATAGTAATCTCTGTTGGAAATGGTTTTACCTTCTATCTGTTCTCAAGAACACACTGATTTTTACTCTTGGGCTATTTTGAGATCCCTCCTTGTCACAGAGTTATGAAGGCCAGTCCATTCCCTAGTGGGGCAGAGGTTTGGAAGACACTTTGAGACAAAAATGCCTAGGTCTGAAATTGATGGAGGCGCCAACCTCACTTCCAGGGCCATCTTCTCCATGAGCTCAAATGGCACATGACAATACACCAGTGTACACTATACCATGCTCATGCTGCAGGGTGCACAGGTATCTTAGGCTTGAGCTCAGTAATCACAGAGTCCTGTCTCCAGTGATGACTTCTTCCCTGTGTGATCTTGAGGGGGGTCTCTCAGCTCTAATCTTCAAGTTAAGAAGAGTAGATAGTCTCAAACATGTTCACACAGAGGAAAGCTCTAGAAAGGCAGAGAGAGCCCAGGAGTCAGTCTCCTAAGAGCAGCTCATCCTCTGTTAGGCTCGGATTTCCTGTGTCTGAAATGGGCAGTGATGAGCATTTGGTACCTACCAGGTAGGCAGGGATCTAGATCTGAGATAACTGAGGAAGCTACAGCCACATCTTGGTGGCTGTATCTGCTGCTGGTCAGATGTCTCCTTTGTGGTTGAACATCTTTGAAGCTGCTGTGAGGCTCTTCTCACCAAAGCAGAAACTAATGCACCGGGGCATCCTCCCACACGTGCACAGTCACAAAGGGTCTGTGCTCTTAAAACACCTGACATCGCTATTTTATAATATCATCTACACTGGCTTTGATCACTGGTCCTTTGCTTTGTGCCTTTTCCTAGAAGATTATAGGAGAAACTCCCTAAAAGGGAGGGGCCTGTCCAGTGATTTGGGAGGAGAGAGGGTAACCTTATCCCATATGTGTGTCACTCAACTCATAAACACACTTAAAACTTATTTATAATCCACAATGTACATCCACCGAGCTTCTCTGGTCTCGAGTCAGTCCACCCCTATCCCTCTTGGGAGTGTTGGCTTTGCTTAGCTTTGCTATATAAAATAAACCTTTGCTCAAACTGACTTTTGACTGAATGAATGCTTTCCTTCAGGAAGATGAGAACAAAGAACAAAAAGAGCCCATAACAGAGTCAGCCACCATCAGCCACTAACTTGGAAAGGTGCAGGAGTCAGGCCCACGATGGGGCTGTAAATACAACTGCCACACACCAGCGTCGCCTGTGACTATTAGAAACTGTTCTCTTGTAATTCAACCCTGAAACATGTTGCTTCAGAACCTGGGGTCCTTTCATTTCCGCTCTCCTTCTGTGTCCATATCCTCACTCATTAGTTCGTTCATTCAGCACTTTTGCAGAACACACACAGTGCCCTGCGCTGCACACGCATAACACAGAGCAGAGCCAAGGTCAAGCTCTAGCCCTCGGGAACTAATTGTCTGGAGTGGTCATAGCAGTGACTGCCATTTATTCCTGGTGGCCTGCCAGGCTGTAAGGGAGGGCCTTTGATACTGGTCATACAACTTCATCCTCTCCTGGTTTTACAAAGAAGGTGGCTTTAGTCTCTGTTCTGTAGACATATACATCGAGGTCTGTATCTGTTATGAGTGGTGGCCACAGGATAACAATCCAGACCATTTGGTTCAAGGGTCCAAGCATTCTTCTTCCAGCCCATACATCCAGATAACCTACAGCCTCTTAGAGGGCCCATTTCCCACTCAATTGCTAGTATTCAAGAAGCTGTGACATCATGTCATCCCACCCCAAAGGGTAAGCAAACATGGCTTTGGCATGTGAATGACAAAGGTTCCCAGGGGCAGCTGCCACAGGGGGTTTCTTGAAGCCAGCCTCACTGGGAACTTGGACACCTCCTCAGCTGGGGAACTGCCCAGGGTGTAAAGCCATGGCACCTTGCTCGTGCCCTGCAGATGCCACCACAGGTAGAACACCCCACCCTGCCCCTCCCACGCCACTTCTGTTCCTTTTGTTCTTGCTGTAAGTCACAGGTGACAGGCCGTTCCTCCCTCCCGAGGAAGCTGTGATGCAAATGAACTCCGGGTCCTCCAGAGAGCTGCTCAAAGGAAGCTTTGGAAAAACCCTGACTCTCTGAAGCCATGAAATCACTTTGGGGCAAACCTCTGCCTTGGTGTAAGAGAGAGGCTGGGGGAGGTAAGGTGAGAATAAGACAGGGTTTGACCTGCCAGCTTTAACTGAGGCATGGAAGCTGGCACTGTTCTGAGAATGTGCACATGCAAGACAATGGCTGCTGATGTGGGTATTTATGTATGCACATTCAGGGGCTGTTGCATGCATACTCATGTGTCTCTGGGCACACGGGACTGGGTGCTAAGCAGTTAGCCTTTACTACTGAGAAGATGACCCAGCTGTATGTCCACATACTTCTGTACTGGCTGGCCTCTTGGAGTGGCTCTCTTTCATGTATGTCTCATCTACCTTCCCAGACCAGTGGCTTTCTGTGGTCAACAAGCTTCTTAGGACCTAGCCTTAGGACTGTCACTCCATCACACTGACCCTATTGTATTGATTAAAGCAAAAATGCACAGCTGGAAAAGTCAAGGGCAGGGATGTAGAGTCTACTCCCCCAGTGAGAAGTGGAAAGCTGGGACCATATTCTGCCACCCTCTGCATATATGTGTCTATGTGGGTGCGCCTGAGTGTATAAGTGCATAGATACCCTTTCACACATGTACTGTGTATGTGGACAAGAACGTGCCTGTGTTTCTGTATATGTGTCTAATAGCAACACACACACACACACACACACACACACACACACACACACACACGCACGCACGCACGCACGCACGCACGCACGCACGCACGCACGCACGCACGCACGCACGCACGCACGCACACTCCACTGCAGAGGCATATAGACTGAGCCTGAGCCCGTGTAGTGAGTCTTTCTTAATCCCACACAGAGACACCTGCACCCCCATTGAGCTGCATGCCATCTGCGTGTGCTGAGGTGGCTCTTGCTCTGTGAGTGGCCCTGAGAAAATTCACTGGTCAGTTGTCTTGTAGTCTATTATTACCCAGATGTCTGTGTGTTCCAAACAATTGTTTTTAAATTGCTTCATTAGTCTGTCTCGGCAGACTGGATCCTACCACACTTGACTGGCTCAGATTCTCTGGGACAGAGAGGAGGATGCAGCTCACTTGCTGATACATGTCCAAGTGTGGAAGAGGGTGCTCCAGAGAGAGCAAAACAAGAGAGAGCCACCACATGCTACAAGAGTCAGCATCATGGAACAGGAAGGGGTGAATTTAGGACTAGAAAGAGCTAGTAGTCAGAAACCTGCCATTTGAAGACTGGGACACTCCTGCAAGCTTATGCAAGAAGGGGTCACTATCTTGGGTGTTGTGGGAAGGATAGGGCTGGAAGGAGATGGTTTGGGGTGCTCCCAGCACTGTACCTGGCCCTCCTGCGTTGGTCCTCATTAGTAGGATTAGACAATGGGCTGGTGACAGCTGTGCTTCCCCACTTGACTCAGGTTAAGTCACTGATGCTCCAGGGGGAGCCTGGACACTCTAACACACCCAGCTCTGCTCAGGAACAAACTGACAAGCAAAACTAGGACCTGGTGGGTCAAGTTTGTGCTCTGTGCTCACAGACACTATGACCCGTCCCTAAACTTTGCATCTTGTTGGCCCATGCACTCTTCTAAAAGTGGGGGTAACAGTATCTAGGGTGCAACCTCTTCCTCTCATCTTGATACTCCTGCCCACCTTCTAGGAAGGACTTTCCCAAGGAGTTTTACTCATGCACCTGCCTCTTTTCCCAGGAGGACTTGACAGGAGTCTCTCTTGCTGCCAACCCTTGTGCCAACCAAGAGCTATGGAAGAGCTTTGGGCCTCTGGGAACATCATCCCTCCCCCCGATGAGTTGCCACTTTCCAATGTAGACAAGGTGTCACTGGGGTGCTACTGTGCCTTATCCACATGCCTCTAACCATCCCTGTGAAAATTTCATGTGATGGCAACATGTGGTCTCTGTCACTTGTTCTTTATTTCAATCTCTTTAAAATACACACACACACACACACACACACACACACACACACACACACACATATATGTATATATATACACATTTGTTTTGCCTATGAAGTGTCCAAAAAGTTTTCTGAGTTGAAATCTTGGTTCCCAGCTGTTGGGGCCAGCCCTAATGTTCTGCCCTCATGGATGGACCAATCCCATGATGGGTTCATAGTGGGAGAGTGTTACTGGGAAATGTTGGAGAGTCAGAGATAGGGCCTCATAAGAGAAGTGAGGATATGCCCTGGAAAGACACCTCTCATTTCTGGCTCTCCCAATCCATCTGCTTGCTGACAGACTGAGGCCTCTGCTCCCTTCTGCATATTCCTGCTATGATATTCTGACTCACTCCAAGTCCAAAGCAGAGAGTAAGCTCACCATGAAAACCTCTGGAACTGAGAGATAAAAATCCTTCTAAACTGTTGTTCTTGGGCCATAAGATGGATCCTTGGCACTTGCCACCACGCCTGACAATCTGAGTTCAATCCCAGGGACACACAGGATGGAAGGAAAGAACCAATTCCTGAAAATTGTCCTCTGACCACCACACATGTACCATAGCATATGCACACACACATACAATCACACACACACATACACACACACATACCATCACACACACACATACACACATACACACACACACACACACATACACACACACACGCACACACACATACACACACAGAGGTGATAAAAAGATTTTTAGAAGTTTCTCTTGGGTGTTAGTAAACAACAAAACCCCTGTCTTCAGGAATCAACAAATAAACAAAAACCTCAATGAACATTCTGGGCTCAACAGCATGTGTCACACGTTGTGACAGGGCTCATGAGGTGTGGCTGGCCACCTCTGGGGAGACAGGCAGGTAAATGTACTAGTTATCACATTGACTGAAGTTACCAGGGCTCTGACTTGTACAGGGCCTAACACCTTTCTTCCACACTGATGAGTCCGCATTGCTGGGCCACAATAGTAGCTTCCATCTAGTCATGTGTGTACAGCTTGAGGTGAGGTTCCCATCAAACACCGCATTCACTGAGCGCCAGGTGCCTCTCCACAGTATAGTAAACTTAGCCCTTGGGCCACAGAACTGCAGTTCTAAAACACGAGGGGAGACCCAGAGAAATGAGGGAGGAGGCAGAGAGAGCCCTGCCAGACTTCTTTCAGCCTCTGTCCTACATTATAAAATTTCCTAAATAGCATAATGGATTTTTTTTTTCAAATGAATGTTTTGTAAATTATTTTGGCCATTATAAAAATCAGTCATGGAAATGAACTAAGAAAAATAAGAAATCCTACCCCTCAACCCCTTCAGAAACATCACCTCCTGCCTCTCTGGGAAAGATTCTGTGGGCTCCTCTGTCTGGTCGTAAACACATATGCACGCAGGCTTGAATAAGCATGAGCAGACTCCACATGCTGTTGTAGAAAATGGTTTTTCTTTCAACAGACAATATGTTGTGGACATCTTTCCATGTCAATAAATATAGATCGGCGGCGGCAGCGTGTTAAATGGTGCTGCTATATCCGGTTGTGAAGTTTTAAATGCCAAAAAGGCGTTAGCTCCACTTGGCTCTGAAGTGGCAGGCATTTGGTGATGCTCAGACAGCAGTTTGGGGGCCAGGGCCACAACCACCCCGACTCCAGGGACATAGTGTTAGAACTTATTCCATCAGCGACTTGCCCTCAGGGACCTCGAGTGACCTTAGACTCCAGGGAGCAGCCTTGCCTGAGGCTGGGGGTGGGGGGGCTTCTGACTTACCCCACAGAAAGGCATTGCCCTTCCTATAGCCCTGGCTTTCCTGGTTTCTTTGGAAGTGACCAGCAAGGCAAGATGGGTGTTTCTCTCTCAGGCATTGATGGGACCTTGGTCCTTCACGTGCTTTGAGCCCTGCCCAGATTCTCCTTCTGACTCATATTGCTTTTCAAGTTTCTTAATTTGGGGGGTGAGTCTTTGTTGCTCATTGGTCCTGCTCTGTTCAGCAAAGGGTCCTTCTCAGAAGCCTGGGGCTCACTACTTGTAATGCCCTGGCCAATGATCAGGTGTGGCACTCCAGACACTTGTTGCTGATCTGAAGATGGACAGCTGGGGTCCTCCTATGCCTTTATGTCTTGGACTCATAGATTTGGCCCTGGCTGAATCCCTTCTTCTGTCTTTCGCTGCTGTTGCTGAGGGTACTCTCCCTTTCTCACTGTTTTCTCTGGTCCTCCATGCCCAGTGTATCAATCAGCCTTTTTACCTCCATAGCAAGCAGCTTCCAGATGTCAGTGACTTACATACCAACATCTACTAATGCACAATCAAGGGTCTGCTTTGGCTGTGGTTTCTCTGATCTTGGATACAGCTGGGTTACTGGCTTCAGCTAGGCTGTCTAGTTACATTCTGGAACTCAAGTCATACTCCTCTCGTGGGGTAGGTAGATGATGGTGGACGCAGGTGGACTAGCTTTGTGTTCCCTTCTCTGGCCCATGGCTAAGCAGGCAGAAAGGCTCAGGCAGAGTCTGCAAAGTGACTTGCTGACTCACTGGGGCATGGCTTTGGCCTTGGCCATCCTCGTCTGCCCTCAAGCACATGTCTGGAGAAGAGTAACCCCCTGAGAAGTGGGCACATAATCTCATAGCTGTTCCAACCTAAGGGTCCTCGATGGCCACAGCCCTCATCCCATCTTTAACCCTGGGACCATATCAGCAAAGTAGGGGACCTGGCACAGGAAATAATGAACAGATCATGACCTGAACCCAGCCATCAAGCCTGTGACCTCACATAAAATTGCACAGTGCTTCATCTTTTCTGGAAACTTGCGATTTATTTGACTTCAGCTAAGCAGACATTGGGTAGAGTAGCACTTGGTTTAGGGACAGTTCTGACATTTCTCAGGAATGTCAAGGTTCGGGGTGGGGGGCGGGAGGGAAGGTGGGGGGGTTGGTGTTCTGATCCTCTCTGGTTGGGCACAGGTTGCTAAGGAGATGGGTGTACCTCCATTAGCTGGGGAGGTTGTTGGGACACCTAAGGGTTCAATAGGGTAGAGCTATGAGAGCTGCCAGGTCTCCTGGTGGGGCAATAAGCCACTGACTGTGTAGGAATGCAGTTAAGGCATATAGATGATTTAGGAGAAAGCTCTCCAGGCCAGCCTTGGAGATCAGGGTCAGCCCTGATGCTCTGGCTAGCCTGATGCAGAAGGTGGGGGTGGGAGCATACCCTCACCTGTTCCCCCCCTTGGGGGGGCAGGAGGGGCCCAGCTGCGCCTCTCCGATTTACATTCAGCACTTGTCTGTGCCCAGCTCTGCATGCAGCAGCCTGCTCCCAGAGATGAGCTATTTTAAGTGCTTCCCCTCCGCCCCTAAGGGTGCCATGTGTTTATCTTGCTTTCGAGTTAAAAGGGAAAATCAATTTCACTCTTACCTTAGGAAGATTTGGGGGTGGGGGTGGCATCATCTCATTAAAATGAGAGAGGGAATAGGTGGTAAGGGCTTCAGATTCCCACCCCTTTGGGCCAGTCATGAATAAACAACACCCCAACCCACAGCCTGCTCCCTAGAGACATGACACACCTGCAACCCAGACTGTGGGACTTTAGAGTCCCAGGATTGACCTGAAATGGTCACTAAACTATGTTGTCCAACCCCATCCCAGAGAGAAGGAGGGAACAAGGGTCTGAGTTCATCACTGGTGTTTAGGGGAGGGTGTGCACATGTGTGAATTTTATATGTGTTGAGGTCTTCCATGAACTCTACATGGGTCTTAAGATGGTCAATGTTTGTGCCTTTGGTCACTTAATCCTGTTGTCTTGGATGGACATGGCCCTGGCATAGGCTATGGGTTGGGTTGGATGGCTTCAGGCATGGCTAGTCTGGTCTCGCTGCCCTCCTTGGACTTCCTGTTACGGCTGTGACCTTGCTGGTCTGTGTTTCTGTCATTACTCATCAGCAGTCAGCGTGGACCCCAGCCAGCTTCCTCAGATGTCTCCAAGACCTCAGTGCCAAGGATGGCTTGTTCCAGAGAGAGCTAGGAGAAACCAAATGGGGCTTTTACTCACAGAAAAGATGTGACCAGAGAAGGATCAGTGCTGGTCTTCCTCCTGCTGCATCTTTGTTGAAATGAAGCCTTTCAGGGGTGTGTGTGTGAAGATTTGAGGCAAGAGGGGAGCTCTGTGGGGAGGCTTCTAGAGATAGAAGTATAGCCCATCTTTACAGAGTTTCCTTCCAGAAGACCACCAGGCCTGGGGCTTCAGAGAACACAGAAGACCACTGAGCTCAGAGCCTGGACTTGGGTGAATGTTCATCTCTGTTCATCTGACATAACTAACATTTATGGAGAATCCTGAAGCCCCAAGCAGTTTTAGAATTTCCTGAGACCAACCCATTTGCCTGGAAGGATGCCCTGTGGGAGGAGTAGGTTCTTGTCCTCAAGGAGATTATTACTCAAAGAGAACTGAACAAAAAATCTAATCCAATGAAGCATAAATGTCCAGCCTATTCAAACTTTTGTGCCATGAGCATATATTCTGATGCAGAGCCCACTGGGAGAAGGTTCATAGGGATGTGGGCTCCAGGATGCTCCCAGAGGATGTGCAGGGTTTACAGGTGCCAAATCCAGTGAGGAAGAACCCTGGGTATGGGTCTGAGGAGGATTTAGGACAGGTTAGACCAGCAAGTAGGGATGAAATGGAAGGCACCAAGCTAGGATGGGAATGGACACCAAATGTGCTGTTCTGAGGTCACCACTTGCTCAGCATCTTATTGGGAATGCAGCTGGCCTCATCATATAGCCATGGTCACTGGCTGTTGGAGAGACAGGATTGGAATCCATCGTCTGTCCATCGCTCGTCCACCATTCCAGACTCCAGTCCCTGTTCAGGCTTTGCTATAAACTGTTACCTGTACCGTGAGTGTTGGTTTATATTTTAATAAATATCTATCCTTCACTGGTGCCTTCTAAGTAAACTGTGCCTACGGGGGGGGGGGGGGCACTCATGAGACTCTCTGACCCCTGCCATGCCTTGGAGGGGGACACTCATGTGAACCTGTGATCCTGCCATGCCTTGGGGGGCACTCATGAGACCCTCTGACCTCTGTCATGACTCCTGATGCTGGAAGCCTCTTAGAAGTCTGCTGGGCTTTGGGGATGAAATGGGTCACTCTCATCTAGAACTCAAGACTGTCTCTACCCTGTTTGGATTCCTCCAGCCAAGGACATTCACTCCCCTCTTGTTAAACACAATAACAAATAAAACTTCTTTGCAGCTAACTTTCCTTTCCTGGGACAAGATAGAAGGACCCTGCTGCGAATTGCTTTTGCCTGGTTGTCAGACACTCAACAATTCTCCTGTCTTCACAATCTCATCCCGTATCCAAGTGATATGGTAGTAATGGTCATAAATGCCAATGTTTATCTGACTTCCCTGTTTTAAGAACTTTCCCCAGAGCTTCACAAATGCTACTCTGGGGCCTATAAGCATCCTTGAAATGTTTTCATAAGGTGGTCCACCGTAATCCCGAGTCAATGGGGCTTGTTGAAGAATTTTTAAGCGGGAGACGGGAACATTTTGGGAAACCCACTCAGATGGCTGGTGTGTAAAGTGCCCTGGTAGGAATAATAATGAGGCCTGGGGTGCTGTTGAAATAATTCAGGTGAAATTCAGTAGGGGTTAAGAGCCTGGCAGAAAGGGAAAACTGGAGAGGCTGGGTAAATGCTCAAAGAAGGGAACTACATAAACTGGGGAGTAGCTGGGTGCAGGAGGTAAGGGAGAGGGGAGAAAGAAGTGGCTGCTGTTAGATTTTGTCTAGATGAAGGTCTGTAAGGAGTTCCTGGGTCATTCAGCAGCTGGCCAGCAGGCAGGGATAGAAGGACAGGTCACTCAGCTTTGCAGGCCTGAAGTGGTAATGTAATGAGTCCTTTTTCATCCTGCCAGCCAGCTCCCAAATGACAAGGAAGCTTATTAATTATGAAAGCTTGGCCTTAGCTTAGGTTTGTCCCACTAGCTCTTATAACTTAAATTAACCTGCTCTTATTAATCTATGTTTTACCCTGTGCCTTTGACCTTCCTTTCACTCTGTGTGTCAGACTCCCTGTGTCTTGTGGCATCTCTTCTGCACCTCAATTATCTCCTTCTGCTTCTTCTCTCTGCCCAGACATCCCACCTAGACCTCCTGCCTAGCTATTGGCCATTCATCTTTTTATTACACCAATCATAGAAATTCCCCTTCACACAGCGTATGAATATCCCACAACAGTGGTAGATATCACTGGAAGGCTATTCACTCATTTGTTAGTCTGTCCATTCATTTATTTAACAAGACTTTATCGAGTTACCTATGGTTGTGAGCTGCCTGACATGGGTGTTGGGAACTGCACTTGGGTCTTCTGCAAGAGCAGTATGTACTCTTAATTGCTAAACCATCACTCTAGGACCATACAAGGCCTTATTGAGAATCAGCTACATACCAGATACTCTGCTTGGTCCTAGGGTTACACAGACTTGGTTGTCTCTAATATTGAGAGATGGAGGAGAGATGTAAATTGACAGTCTTGTCAATGACACGTGTGTCCTTCAGTAAGTGCACAGGTAATAAGTAAACTATGATATATTCATACAATGGAATAGTATCCAATTGATAAATGGAATAAGCTATCAAATATGAAAAGACATGGAGGTGACTAAACCAGAGAAGGCTACCTGAAGAGGTTATTTCTTATGAAATTGCAGCTACATTGCATTGTGGAAAAGGCAAAGCTATAGAGACAACCCAAAGATTAATGGTTTCTGGAAATAAAGGGGGAAAGAATACTGACTAGACAGAGGAGTTTGAAATGGTTCCATGTCATACCATCATGGTGGGCACATCCTATTTCATGTTTGCCAAATTCCACAAAATTCCCAACACCGAGAGATCGTGAACTATGGGGCTCCAGTGGTAATGATACCAGTGTGACTTCATCAAGCACAGCAAACATGCCACTCTGGCATGGGGCATAGTGGGCAGAGGGGCCGGACAGATGGAACCTCTGCACTTTCTGCACAATTTAGCAGTAAAGCTGAAATTGCTATTAAAAACAAAGCTTGTTACAATCAGCATTATAAGATGGCAAAATTGGAATTGGAGCAGGGGTGAGGGTACAGTCATGCCTAAGATATGACACGTACCCCAAAGGGTTTCCAGTTTGTGGTGCTGTCGAGGGAACTGGGTCATGAAAAGGTCAACGTTATCAATGAGTTCAATCATCCATGAGCTCAGACTGAGTGGGATATCAGGTGGGGCCTAGTTGGAAGGATTGATTCCCTGGAGGGAAAGTGTGTATCTTGTCCCTGGACCCTTCCCTTTCCTCCTGACGGCCACAAAGTGTGTAGTTTTCTTTCACCATGGTGTTCTGACACACCACAGGCCCAAGGATGATGGAGACAATGCCAGAGACTGATAGATGAAAACAGGAACCACAGAAACCTGATTCTTCCTTTCCTCCCTCCCTCCCTCCCTCCCTCCCTCCCTCCCTCCCTCCCTCCCTCCCTCCCTCCCTCCCTCCCTCCCTCCTTCCCTCCCTTCCTTCAAGTTGGTTCTCTCCAGTATTTTGTCAAGGCAAAAAAAAAAAAATCTCATACAAACCCTGTCAGGAAGGGTTTCATTGTGGAAGTGACCCTTGATTTATGACAGAAACTGAGTGGAGAGACCTGATCTTGGCCTGTAGCTTAGGGGAGGGTGCTGTGAGTTTTGGTTTGATTTTCTGTTTCTGTGATAAAACACTAACCGAACGCGACTTGTGGAGTTAAGAGTTTATCTCACCTTCTAACTCTTAGGTCACACTCCCTCATTGGGGGATATCGAGGCAGGAACTCAAGGCAGGAAAGCCTGGAGACAGGAACTGAAGCAGGAACCATAGAGGAATCTGCTTAATGGCTTTTTTCCAGGCTTACATTCAGCTGCCTTTCTTATACTTCCCTGGACCACCTGCCCAGGGGTGGTACTGCTCACAGTAAACTTGGCCCTCTCACATCAATCATTCAGAAAATGCCCACAAACCTGCCTAGGGGCCGGTTGGATGAAGACATTTTCTCAACTCAGGTTTCCATATTCTAAATGGACTTAAGTCAAGTCTGCAAAAAGCTAACCAGCGCAGTAGATGACAGTGACCTGAAGGTCATGACGGCAGAGACGGCAGAGATGGACAAGGCAGCAGGTGAGGGAACCCCGGAAGATCATGCTTTAATATAAGACTAGGGCTGCAATAGGGCCTGAGGGCGGGCGGATCTGGGGCAGCTGAGGACAGACATGAGGAGGAGACACTAAATGAAGGTGACTGTAGCATGGAGACAGCTCAGCCGCAGGACAGAACACCAATATGAGAGTGATCGATCCACCTCCGCTTATTAGAACCAATGGGAATCAATAAAATGGCGTGAAGTTCTGCTAGGTCATCTACAATGAAAGCCAGTTTGGAGTCAGGACCACTGAACTGTGACTGTTTTTGTTACATCTGGTGAATCTGAAATGCAGACAGGAGGGTTGGAAGGGACCTGGCCTCAGGACAGAATAGATGGTGTCTCTGGGAAAAGAAGGGCAGGGTCTGTCCCAGAGCTTGTCCTAAGGAATTCCATTCTTAGGTTAGATAGAAAGATCTCAAGTCATAAGGCTTTGAGTTTTCGTGTTCCGAGAGCCTCTCAAGGCAAGAGGACGGAGGAGATGGCTTGAAGAAGCCTCCTGTCTGTGGCCCACTATCCTCCTTTGAACTTAGTGTGCCCACCAAGCAGCCTTCCAGCCCGTGGAGATAAGCTTCTAAAATGCCAGGTCCTGAGCCCAGCCTTTCCTAGTGCATGCTGGGAACGGGAAGCAGCACTGTCTCTCTCAGCTGCTTATCAGACCCTCTACATGCTCCTCCCCTGGCCTTGTACTTCAGTAGAAAAAGAAAATTCTCCCTTACCAAGAATGCTCACTTACGATACCTTGCTACATGGATGCAAGTCCCTGTGCCCACCGTCTCCAAATTTTCCATGCATGTCCTGAACTCCACCCAGATCACCCTCTCAAATACTTTCTCCTTTCTAATTCATCATCATCCTCTTGTGAAGAGAAGGAGGCTATGAGCAAAGCCTAACTTTTAACTCCACTGGGCTGACATATGCTGCAGATCTGGTTCTCTTCCTCCACGTGGTAACATCACACAGAAGAACACTGTCTACAGTAACTCTGACCACATCTCCACCCTGAACGCTCCACCAGGCTTCTTTGCCACCACTACACTCCAATTGCTTGGGGGACGATTTGCAATTTCAGGACATAGACGTGTATAGCTGGTGATCCCCGTACTAGGAAGACTGAGGCAGAAGGATTGCTGTGAGTTTCAGGTTAGTTAGTCAGGGTCAACAAGCGTGACCCTTAATAAAAAGAAATATTGGAAAAAAAATCTGGAGATGTAGCTCGGTTAGTAGAAGAGATGTCTAGCATGCACAAAGCCCTTGGCTTAATCCCCAGCACCGCATAAACTGGTCTGGTTGCCCTGCACCTGTTACCCTAGCACTCAGGGGGTGGAGGCAGGAAGAGCAGAAGTTCAGGGTCATCCATGACTGCACGGTGACTATAAGACTAGGCTGAATTTCATGAGACTCTGTCTTAAATTAATTAACTAATTAATTAACGAAAAAATAAAAAAAAGATTTTTGGTGATCCTTACTTTGCCAAATGTGGTGGTCATGGTATTTGCTGGCACTCAGCCTGCTCCCTCTTTGCAAAGCACATACTCTCTGTGTGTCTGTGCATCCTTCTCCTGTATCCAATTCCCTACAAGTCTTGGCCACTCTCCATTGTCTTTGCAGACTTCTCTATGGCTTGGAGGAACCAATGCTCCCCCAGTCCCGCCCCCCCCTCCACTGCCAATTTATGTCTTTGCCTTTGACCTTCTACTAGTCACAAACTCACCTGCCTTACTGCAAGACTTACAGTATGTCAAGGTGCCTACTGGCCGCTTAGGGAACACATGATCAAAACTGAACTGTATGTCCTCCAAAAAACTGCCCCCCCCCCCCCCCCGTAGCCACAGCCTTTCAGGCAATGTCCCACCCTGCTACCATTCTCCGCAGGGCTTAAACCAGACAGCCAGTTACGTTTTTAAAACTCTCTTTGTTCTCTCTTACAACTGGGCAAATTGTGGAATACACTGATTCACGTTCTGACTGCTTGTTTTCTCCATCTCCAGCCAGCCCTTGGTTGGTGCTGTGGGTGTACCTATATCCACCCCACAACTGCTAGATCCTTCCCCGATGTGTCCTTTCAGCAAAAGTTCAGCCTGTAGCTGAGGCTCTGTCCCTCTCTGGGTCTGTAACCCACATTCAGGACATGTCCTGGTGGACAGGAACCGGCTCTCTCTCAGTGCAGGACAGCTCTCAGCTCTCAGGGCTCAAACCGCTCAGAGCTTCCTGCTGAGGCTCTGTCGCAACTTTGCTGTCTTCTAATGTCCTGCTCTGCTTGGTCCTACTGTCCTTATAACCCCTCTCCAGGTGTTATTCTCACAGGTACTTATCTCCAATAGATGACCTGCACACAGAGTCCTGGATTACAAGGTCCATCTCCTGGAAACCTGACCCACATCTCTAGTCAAAGCCATCTTGGTTTCTCCCTCACATCTCTATAATCACCCCCAATTCATCTTTCAATTTTGTCCTTGCAAAATAATCTGTTTGTCATGCAGCCACCAGAGTGATTTTTTTCATAAAAACAAAAATCAGGTCAATGACTTTTTCTGCTTTTAACTCTGCTGCTTCCCCGTTGCCCTTGAACACCCTATACACTCCCTGTCCCCCATCCTGGGGTGACCTAGCTGAGCTAATGGCTCTCCTTCTGCTTGCTCTCACAACCCTGCTTCTGTTCCCAGCCTTCTGCATGTTCCTTCAACACACTGGAATCTTCCCCACGTGATGCCCTTTGTGGTGTCTATTTCCCCAACTTAAACTCAACTGAACCAAATCATCTGTTGGCGGGCTCTACTTTCTTCTAGAACTCAGCTCAAATGCCACATGTGCAAAGAAAGCCTTCTCCAACCACAAAGTCTAAGCTAGCCTGTCAAAGTCTCTACCCCTCTATTCAGCCTGGCTTTCATAATACACACACTCTGAAGTCCCATTTAGTCATCAACTTATCTCCCTCTGTATCTGGAATGAACTCTCCGCTGACAATAAGGACTGTGTCTCTATTACTGGGAGTTTCAGGACTACATCAGCAACATCCGAAGTATGCAAGTGTGTGGATGCATGGACAGATTGATGTCTGAGTGGATTGATAAGAATGGATGCAAAACATAAATAGAAGCTATTAGGAACCACCCTGATGGGTCTGATGAGCCTGGAGCCTTTTTGAAAGGGGCCTGCATTTCAGGTCTCCTTCACACAAAGCTCTGTACTCTAGCCAAAGACATCAAATGTCACAGAGAAGCCAAACATAGCCAGGCCCCAAGCTGCCCATCAGGTGTAGCCAGGAAGGGTGAATGGTGACCTTGAAGAGAACAGCATCTGGGGAGGGGGCGTTCTAGCCTCAGCAAAGGGGGGGCAATAGGAAGCAAATATGAGAAGACATTGGCTGGGCAGCAAGTATAGAAGGTCTGTTTCCCTCTGCTTGTTTCTGGGGTTAACTCATATGAGCTAAGGGAAGGTGCTTAGCTGTGGCCACCAGCACCAACCAACACTTGAGGGCTACAGGTTGGGCCAGGTTCTCTGTGCTCTTCATCTGTGCTCATTGTTTATCACTGAGTCCCCACAGACAAGGAGTTAAGCAACACACACATCTTTATTTACAGTCTCTATGAGTTGTGGCATGGCTGTCAGGTCTCCCGAATAGGGTGTCACAGTTTCCAAACATGGATCTGGGGCCCATCTTATCTGGAGCCTCAATGACAAAGGGTTCAGTCTGGGAGTTGATGAAACTAAGTTCCCTGTGGTACAGCACTGCGGGCTTTGACACCTTGCTAGCTACCTGCCAGAGTTTCTCTATAGTCCCTAGAGACCATTGATAGCCCCTCCAGAGGCTACTCGAAGCCCCTGATGTCCACCTGAGCCCATAAAGAGTACCAAAACTTTCAGTCACTTCAGCAGTTCCAACAAGCCATTTACTTCGTCAAGCTGGGTCTCTAAGATGGGCGTTTCTATAAAGTGAAAAATATCAGAGTGATATCCCATACCCTTCTGTTAGAAGCATGCCACAGATCTCACCCTCACTCAAAGAAAAGGAATCATGCTGGAGGCAGGGGGGAGTGCACAAAACTCCAAAGCAACAGAAGAGGAGGGAGTAGAGAGAGCAGTCAAAGTATTCTATAACTGGAGGAGACACCTCAGCCTGTGATGCTGGGGATGGAGGATAGAAAGATGCAGACGAGCTTACAAGATAGGTACCATTCTAGGTGCCCACTCAAGACTAAGGGAGATGTGTAAACACAGAGAGCTATGCACTGTTAGGGTGATGTTATTCTGCACTGACAAAATGTAGACAGAACACAAACGTTCCTCCGTGGTAGATTCGTAAGCACACAATGCCTCAACAAAAGGAGACTAATTCTTGATAGGTGCTCCTCGGTAGAACTTCAAAGCCATTACGCTAAATAAAAGAAGTCAGACACAAAAGGCTTCATATTGCACGTTTCCATTTACATGAAATGTCCAGAACAGAAAAATCTAGAGAGACAGAAAGCAGATTACTGATGGCCCTGGCCTGGGGGCAGGGAGCAGAGTTATTGCAAGTGGAAAAAGCTCTTTTCTGAGGTGATGGGGATGTTCTGAGGCTGAATGAGGTGATGGTTGTGCAACTCTGTCAATACACTAAAAATCCCTAAATTGTATGCATCAGACAAGCAGGTTTTACTACATGTAAATGACAACTCGTAATGCAGCTTTGGAGGGTGAGAGATTCGGGCAATGAGTAGTCCAGTGCCTCCTGACCCTGTAACTGGCCTCTTCCTCTCCCAGGGACCAAACACAAAGGATGAGCCGTGTGCTGGGGATGAAGGCTCTGCAGATGAATGAGGACTCAAAAGGCCAGTGAGGGTTGGGCTGGAGGAGCTGCAGATGGAAGTGACTTAGGGAGGGTCATGCCGAAGGAGCTGAGGTCTGATCCAGGGTGGAGACTGAACTGTGCACAGTCTAACGTTCTCTAATCCTGCTCCCCTCAGAAAGCCAGTACCTAAGCAGGAAAATAGATAAAGAAGGATCAGTTAGATTAAAGCAGACTTGCCATTTAAGTGAATACGGGGGGGGGGGGGGGGGGGGGAGAAAAGACACAAAGGTTGAGGGTGTTGGCAAGAACAGGGCCACTATGAGGGTGGCTACATCTCTAGTGAGCAGGGAAAAAGGTGAGATCTGGGACTGGAGAGCAGCTATTCACTGAGACAAGCTCTCCATGTCAAGGGTCAAGTCCAATGGCAGGGGCTTAAGCAACAATCAAAAGGGGACATGGCGCTTGCTGGTCCCTTGATTCTTCTTGTCCTCAATTTTGCATGCCATTCTGCAACCTTACCATCCCACCATACCTGAGAAAGGCAGAGTGGATGGCCACTTTCCCTAGGCACTCTGCTAAAGCCATCACCATTCAATAGTTTTTTCTTTTTCTTTTTCCAGCTTGAAGCAGCATCTAAGAGCATGCAGCCAGCTTGCTTGTGTGTCAGATCCCATGTCCGTCACTCCTGACTCTCAGCATTCATTTCCTCTTTGGAAAACAACATTGTCTCCTTGGAGCCATCTTGGGGATGGGATAGGGCATCTGAAGAGCCCTGAATAGGGTGTAAGGCTGAAGAACATGCTGGGACATTGGCACCCAAGTAGCAGAGTGTTAACTAATTCTGACACCAAGCATGGCCCTTGAGCTGTAGGATACAGGCCGTTGTAAATCAGCAGCTGGGTTTGGGACTCAACAATAAAATTGTACATCTGTACTTAAGATGCTTCATTTTCAGTCTCGCAGACATCAGCCTCTTGGTCCAGCCTGAGGATGTTGGTTTAATCCCAGCAGGAGTTCTACAGCTCCCCCCCCCCTCCTCGGCTGTTTACTGTGCACATCTGCAAGCAGCTGCCTTGAGTCTCTGGTAGACACACAGGCTCCTAGACTACCTGAGTACCTCCCGTTGCCGGCAGCTGGGACCCTGGTATTTATCCAAGATAGAGAAATACAAAAACCACTCCCCATGGGTCTTGAAGACTTGAACACTTGCCAAAGGTGGAAGGACCCCATCTCTTCTATCTGGTTCCTCTATGGGGATCATCCACCTGTCCTCGGACTGGGAGCCACTCTGGAGTTGGAGGTGATGTGTCTCCCCCACCTCCCGGCCCAGGGCACTTTCCATTCATGCTCTGCCTCCCCTAGGAAGAGAGATCGATGCATTTTGTGTCTCCTGGAGACAGACCCGTGCATTCCTGCAGAACCGGCTATCGACAGCCCTCGCCTCTCGCCCATCTTCCATACTTCATTTGTGAAAAGAACCGTAATTACCCTCGAGGAGTCATTGGAGGGAAAGTGTGCAAATTGAAAAGGGCTGGAAATGGGCACCCCTGGCTGTGCAGGAAAATACTTTCCATATTGAACTGTTCTCTCCCCGGCCTGTGTACTCCCACCTGCCTGGCCCTTGCCTTTCTGCTGCAAACCAGAGCGGGCTTTGTGCCCACCCTGACAATGGGTTGTTTGACATCACCATAGAAAGATTAACGAAGGATTGGAGTTTTCCACCACCCCTTCAATGGATAACTACTTCCTTTTCAACCTCTGCCACTAGATAGCTTGGACAATTAATAAAGCTTCAGCTGTTTTCCGTTTTCTCTTTTCTTCTTTGCTTTCTGTTTCTTGTTTCTGCGGTCTTAGCCTGACTAATCATCCAGTGACCTTGTTAAGTGGCCAAAAGACTTTGCTGAGTGTGGAGTGCTCTGGAGCAAAGAAGAAAAGGTCCCTGCTTAAGGATGTTAACTAAGGTCAAGATGTTGGAAGCTTTACCTCATAACTGAAGAGTGACCTGGGCCAGGGCCAGCCCGAGCCTGTGCCTCTGCTCACGATGGTGCCTTTTGTGCTTGAAGGTTTTCTGTCTTAGAAATTGTATCAGAATGGCTTAAAACCAGAAGAGTTCAGAGTTTGAATAGTTTTGTTCTTGTTGTTTAGCTTCTAGAACATTCTTACAGGCTTTACACTGAACTTTACCAGGTCTAGGGCTTTCAGATGAGAACTACTTCACTTTATTGGTCTGGGGGTGTGTGTATACAAATGACCACATCCAAAATGTATCCTTCCCTCTCTGGATGAAAATCTAAATGTCCACTCTACAGAGTGTCTGAAGAAGGGCCTGTTATGTGGTCTCCGGGCTTTGAGGCTGCGAGCCGCCCCCTGGCCTCATTGCCTTGCCATAATCATAGACTTTGTTGAACAAAATTGCTGTTATTATTATTGCCTCTTTATCTTTGCGTCTTCACTTATTCTGTCCCCTCTAAGCATGCCTCTTGCTAAGTTTAAGAGTGACTCTACTCCAGAGTGGTGACTGTCTCCAGGTCATGACCTTAAGTACCTCTGCAAAAAACTTTAATTCCAAGCAAAGCCACGTTCTGAGCTTCCAGGTGGGTCTGTCTTTGGCGGGCACGATTGAGCAGTTACAGGACCAAACACAGCTTGAAATGCTTTCCTTGGATGCACTCCTTGTATGTGATACGGTACTACATAAAGACACTTCCCTACAAGTATGATTGTTGAGTATATCCCTTCCTCCTCTTCTGGTCTGCATTGTTTCCGGAGAGTTTTGTGTTCATTTTCATGTCATTTATACATACAGATTTTGTGTGTCCATGTGGAAGCTGGGCACCACATGTGAAGAGGAAATACATGGTCATTTTCTTTCTGAGACTGGCTTAATTCACTTACTATGATCAGTCTCCCCCAGCACCATTCATTTTCCTGCAGATGGCGTAGCCTCATTTATTTTTAAGGCTGGAAAAACTTACAATCCAATGCAACTTTTGTGCTCCTTGGGATTCAAATCCTGGGCCGTTTCCAGTCTCCATTCTCTGCCTAGTTCTGGGGATGACCATTGCCCAGGGCACCTCATATCTGCCACATGACACTAGAGAACCTCCATGGCACAGATGAATACAGGGCAAGAATATAAGGCACTGCAGCCGTGGATGGCGTCTTCTGTTGCCTGCTCCTCCCCCCACACTGTCTACCCTGCAAGCAGGAAGCTCTCAGATGCCACCCAGAGCTGATGGAAGCTGTTTAAGACGCCACCTCCCTCAGCCCCCTTTCTTTTCATTTTGTCTGCCCTGTTCTAAGTTCTCAACCTCAAATGGCCGCCAGCCTGGTGTTGGGTATTGTCCCCATCTCCCAGTCACCTGTTACGCTTTCCCTGGCCCCAACTTCCTCTCTTGTCTTGGATGGCAAGCACAGTATTAAAAGCAAACTCCAGCCATGTTTTCTCTGCACCAGGTACTGCTCTAAAAGCATATATGAGCTTATTTAAACTTTATGAGGAGGGCACTGTTAACTGTCACCTCCATCTTCTACACAAGGAAACCGAGGCACATAAAGCTTCCCTAATTTGTTTAAGGCAGGATTTCTAGACCTTACAGCATTGACACTGTGGGTCAGTATCCCTGCTAGTAGAATGTCCAGCAGCAGCCCTGGCTTTGGTCATTCAGTGCCTGCCATGATAGAAGCCCTTGCAGCCCTCAGTCATGACAACCAAAAAGCCCTCCAGAGCTTGCCAATTGTCTCCAGGGCACAGACAGCACAGTTACCCCTTGGTGGAGAGTTTGGAGGTCACACATGATCAGTGACAAAGCCAAGGAGAGAACCCAGAACTCCCCAGCTGCACTCCTCCATCTATCTGAGCCTTTGCCTGAGTCTGCACTGTTAGTGTAGTCCAAAACGGAACCTCACTCACTGTCTCCACCCTGGCCTGCCACTTAGCATACCTCTAAGCCACCAGAGCTAGATCCTTGCTTTTTATTTTATTTTATTTTTATTTTTTTGACCTGCACAAAGCTGCTTGCCTCCTTGCCTCTTGTCTTTCTGGTTGTAACTAGACTCAGACAACAACCTCCTGTGTATCATGAGCATGGCATTTCCAGATGACCCCTAGCTTTTACCTTGGTTTCTCACATCTCCATCTCAGAACAGGAGAAGGGGTCTCACCTACTAAGGCTGTCCTGGGAACATCGAAAGGACCATGCCCACCTCCTTAAGGACATGAAAAATTCCTACTGTGCTCATAGAGTAGGGGAGGGGACGCCTCTCAACACTCTTGGCCGATGGCCAGTGCCAGCTCCAGAACAGGCAAGGATTTGGGCGTCTATAGAGAAGGCGATTAAATGCTGTGTTAATTGTCCCAGTGGCCACGGCTTCCTGCTCTGGCTCATGTCCACCTCCTCTTCCACAGAGAAGAAAGAAAGCCCCTACCTCTCTTGCACACACACACACACACACACACACACACACACACACACGTCCTCACACAGCAATTGTGAAAGGCTCCACGTGTCTTTAACAAAAGCGCTTCTCCATCTGATTCTAGAATGAACAAGAAAGGCCCTCATCATGTCACTCTCGGGGAAAACATACCTACTCCTTCTAAATACACGGTGTCTCCGAGGCACTGGCTGCTTTTCATCACCTGCTATCATCACTCGTTTTTTATTGGCACATAAAAGGGCTTCCTGTAAAACATATTAAAGCTTCCAATTCAGAATGAAAGGCACTCGATGTAAAATCTCTCCACGCACAGGAGGCACAGTGAGATTGGGACTGCCGGCATGTTCTCTGCATGGAAGGGACAGAGTCCCCTTCTACATGGCCTGAACACCACCTCTCTCTGACAGGCAGAGTGTGGCTGGAGCCTACAGAACTCTAATGTTCTCTCCGGCAAGGATGCTGAGGTGGGTTCTCACACCTGCCTGGGGGATGGGAGTGAGCCCCAGACAAGCAGGATCCTCAGCTCCCAGGTGCCTGCTTTTTTATTTGTTTTAAACAATTGAATTCAGATGATTGAGGAGAAAACTGTTATTATCTTCATGCACAAACAAATGTGGAAATATTAGAGAGTAGAATACAAAGAATATCAAAGGTGTGTGTTTGAGATAGGAGCTCAAGATTTCAGGGACACCGCTTGGCTTCGGCCAACAGCCTCCTCCAACAGAGGCAATTTCACAGGAGCGGTTGAGCAGCATGGATGCTGGATCTAAGCCCTAGTTCTCCTGTGAGGCATTCAGAATCCTTTACAACCGGACTCTCTTGCTGAGGTGAAAAGGCCACTTGTCTAGCATGCAGCCCCGGAGACTGTTGGTCTCACCCTGGCTCCTCCTCCACCCATATGAAGGGGACTTAGTGTAAAGCAGACAACCAGCAGCTGTCGGTCAAATCAGAGAAGAGCCAGAGGATCGGAGGACCGCAAACATCCTGCCGGAGTCCTGAGCTCCATGCAGACCCAGTCCAGGGAAACCTCTCATACCTTCCCGGTACCCAGTTCCTCACCTCCTTTTCTTCTATGCTGTTCTATGCTGTGCTATAATCATACCTTGCCTGTAAAGAGCCCCTCTTAGTCCCCCCAGAAGAATTCACCCCTCCTCTCTGAAGTCCCCACCACAACTCCATCTCTCCTCCAAGATGGACCTTCTTTTCTGGCTAAATGCCAGTCTCCTTCATTCAGAAGCGATCTCTCTGAAACAGGGACCTATCTGTGGATGTTTTTATGGTTGGCCCTTGGCACTTAGTAGCGATCGATCTGCTGAGTTGGAGATGGAAGATGGAGAGGAAGTCAGAAGAGGCTGACTCCCTACCTGTATCTGTGGCTGTGGCTATAACAAATGCCCGGAGCCTGGGCCATTTAGTCAACTGATGTTGATTGGGTTCTTGGTTCCAGAATGCCAGCATCCGCTCCGCGTCAGGGGAGGGCCTCCCGGGCACCAGAGTGAAGGGTGTGAAGAGACAGAGCAGAGGAACCAGCTCAGATTTCTCTTCCTCTTTGGATGAAGCCGCTAATGCAAGCTGGGCATGTGGCTCAGTTAGAATTCATGCTTGCCTAAGGCCTTGGGTGCAGTCTCCAGTATAGCATAAACCAGGCACAGTAGTGAGCATCTGAAATAGTTACAATAATATAATTAGAAGGTAGAGGTAGGAAGGTTGGAAGTTCAGGCCTAGCTTAGGCTACATGAGACTTTGCTTCAAGGAAGAAAAGAAGGGTAGGCCACTAATGCCACCATGAACATCAGCCTCTCATAACTTCATTTTGTCCTAAGTAGTCCCTGGAGGCCATGCCTCCAAAGACTATTAGCATATGATTCAGGGATTAAGTTTGCAGTGGGGGGGCACATTCAAGCTATGAAATCTCTGGTCTACAGCTTGGTGGTCCAGTGACAATGACAGAGCTTGGGGATTTGAATCTGAAGCTGCTGCAGAGAGAAGAGATAGGTATTGGGCAGATTTACAACCATTCAGGGGAGAGCGAGCCTCAAAGCAGGCAGGGTTTTGAAGCTCTCTCTCTCCTTTCCTCTCTCTCTCTCTCTCTCTCTCTCTCTCTCTCTCTCTCTCTCTCTCTCTCTTTGTGTGTGTGTGTGTGTGTGTGTGTGTGTGTGTGTGTGTGTGTGTGTGTGTGCGCGCAGGTGAGTTCACTAAGCACACGTTGTCTTCCTCTACCAATCTCCACGTATTGCCTAGAGACAGGGTCTCTTTAGTGAATCTGGAGCTTGCCATCTGCCTACACTGGCTGGCCAGCCTGCTCCCAGAATCGGCCTGCTTTTAATCTCCAGCATTGGGGTTAGAGCACATCATGCTCCCGTGCCTAGCTGTTATGTTAGCGCTGATGAATTTGAATTTAAGTCCTCTTGCCCTGCCTCAAGTGCTGTTATCCACTGAGCCACCTCCCAGCTTGAACCCACTCCCCCTTTTTCTAATCTTAAAGGTATACATAAGCTTTGTGTTCTAGGCACTGATGTTGTTTTGCTTGTTTCCATGTAAGATAACAGCACTTGGTGCAGATCTGTGATAAAAATCAATGTCTGGAGTCACAAGTGCTGTGCGGTGACAGAGACTGTCTGATTTCTAGCTCCCTCTCAGATCACAGATTACTGTCCTCACAGATTCTCCCTGGATGGAGCATTACAAAGCTGCAATTCAGCTTGCTGGGAGCCGAGTTCCAGAAGCTTTGCAAGTGGTAGGCCTCAAGACTTTGTCTCTGTGTCCCTGACCATGAGAGGGCTGTCACAGATCATGCAATGATCACAGGGATGATAGTCATAGATTAGATTGTCTGGGAGTCAGCAGTGAGCAGCTGAAGCAACATTCTCATTGCCCTCCCTGGAACCCTGGAAGGGTAGTAGCATTAAGGCCATTATTCTGGCCTCACACCTTGGGGTTTCTATAGGAGAGTAGAATTGAGCCTGTAATACATGTGACTTGGAATGGCCAGAGTCTGTCACTTTCACTTGGGCCCTGGTTCCCCCAAGCTTAACCCTCTTCTCTGAGTGTCCCTACTGCTCGTTCTTGAATGTCTTCTCTATTCCAGCCTGCCCAGAGCATGTCCCTGAGCCAGGAGCAGCAGCGAGGGATCCCACCCAGACTCATGTATGGTTACCAGAATGCCAGGTGATTTGAAGGTGAGAACCAGCCCAGGGGACCCCAGATAAGCTCTCCAACAGTACTGCCTCAGACCTGCTCGGTTCCCTGAGGGGCTCTAGGGCAGTGGTTCTCAACCTATGTGTTCCGATCCTCAAGATCATCAGAAAATAGATATTTACATTGTGATTCCACAACAGTAGCAAAATTACACTTATGAAGTAGCAAGGAAATAATTTATAGTTGGGGGTCACCACAGCGTGAGGAACTGTATTTAAGGGTTCGCATTAGGAAGATTAAAAATCAGTGCCCTAGAGATTGAAGATGGAGTAATCTGGTGTCTGCTCAGATGTGCACTCTGGGCCATAGGTAGTGACACTCTAAAACCAAAGATCTAATTCTGGCAGAAAGCTCTGTTCACAGGGTCCCATGTCCATGGGCATGGTCCCAGGTGTACTGACAGCATAAGACAGGTCACAATTTTCATGAGGTCTTGTTCATGTTTATCCTGCTCAGAACAGTACCATAAACAACAGCCTGTGACCAACTTGCCTAAGAGAATGTAGCTGTCAGGAAGCATGATGGTCCATTTCTGCACTGAAGGGGACCTGTAGCTTCCTCCATGGTCCCATCATAGAAGGTCCTTATTTTAACTCACTGACCTGACAGCTGGCCTCACAGCTGAACCTGACCCCACTCTCCTCTCACATGGTCCTGTCTGCCCACAGGGCCTTCTCATCAGCTCTTAGCCCCCAGTGCATGCTCAGGAGTCACCAAGACCCCTCCCAGTAAGACTGGCTTGCCTCTCTGGTCACTGCAAGTCACTATTGGTGGTAAGAAACCTACCATTTTTCTTGGGCTGGGTACATAATTGGCCTGGTGTTCTCCAGTGGTCTCTGTCAGAGGTATAACAAGCTTATCTGTTAGCATGAGTTATGTTGCCACGTGCTTAGCATAAATCTGACCGCCTTCCTGATGCGCTAGGCCTGGATGGATTTGTGAATAATTTCACCACCACAATTATTTTACAATTTCGAATCTTCCCTAGCAACTTAATGCATAGTTTGTTAGAAGAAGCTGCATAAATAAGGATTTCAAACAAAGGCTCTTTATCCAGGCCAGGGGCACCATACTCACTCCCAGGAAAGCTGGGGAACCAGGGAGCAGTGGATGCAGAGCTGAGCATCTGTCCTTTGCCCCAGTACAGGAGCCAGCAGAGTTTTGCAAGACTCTCGTAGGCAGCCTTTTCTCTTTGTTTTGGATGTGGCCTGTTTCTTGGCTTATAGATGGAAGTGAGGGGTGATGGTGACTTCTTCTCCTTTCCCACCTGTAGAACCACTCTCATCTACAACTTCCGGAATCCCAGGAAGGCAGAGTCCACCACTGAGGGGCAGAGAAAAGTATGAGACTTCGCCTACCTGTCAATTCAAGTAGCCCTCTGTTTCACAGGTCCTGCTTGTACCAGTATAAAAGGGTCACACTACTAACAAAGTTCTAGAAATCCTGCTGTCATCTAACCCTGGGACTTGGGGCATAAGATTTCAAAGTGATTGATGAGTGATTTTGAGGTGCTGAGTCATTTTGCTGCGAGCCTGGGGTTGGATGTAGAGTCCCCAATTCAGCTTCATTCATTAGCTTGCTGTGTGTAACTGTAAACCTTCATTTCTTCATCTGTTAAATAAGACTTGTCCTTTGTAGTTAAGAGGGTAACGTGTGAAGTACCCATCTCAGCATATGGCACATAGTACAGTTCAGTGTATTGCTAAACCTGAGCTGATGTCATTAACTCGGGTCTGTTAAGCCAGAGGGATGAACAGGGCAAGCCGTCCTGTAACTGACTCTGGGGAAAGAGAAACCAAAATGAATGGAACCCCCTTTACCTGCCAGGGAGCTGCCATTTATAGCACATGGGAAGGGTAGATGAAGGGGAGGGGCTTCAATCTGCCTTTTTCTGGAATAGAAAAAGCTTCAGGAGAGGCAGAGTAACCTTGAAGCTTCCCAGGGTGGGCCTGGCCTGCCCTCCCCATATCAGGCACCTGCTGGCAGGAGCCTCCTCAGCTATTCTAGCCTAGCCAAAAGGACTCTGCAGGTTTGCAGGCTCTCAACCCAGCTATTAGCTACTCTTTAAGCCACGTTATCTGTTTGCTCCCAGAATGTCTCATTAGCAGGCTTTATTTAGGCTTTGCTGGCCTGGCTAAGCTTGTGTCCACAGCCCTCTATACCTGTTTATCAGCCTCGCTTTTGCCTGCTTGGGTTTTGTTTTGCCTTTGAAGCTCCTGCTACTGTTGAAAGTTTTCTGAGGCCTTGCAGCGGTAGGGATGGAGAATCCAGTGAGTGGCACTGCTCTAGGCTTTCAGAGTGCAGAAGAGGAAGCCATTTTTCCTTTGGACATTGGAGAGGCATTCATTCATTCATACCCACATTCATTTATTCTTAATTAATGAGGATTCGTCAAGACCCTGTCTACCCAGAAAACACAGTGGCAACAAAGCAGAAAAATTTCTTCCTTCTTGGAGCTCTGCGGGGGAGTCCGGTAGAGAAGCCTAGCTTACTGGGCTGTAGAAAAAATGTGGGTACTCACTACTCATGGGAACAGTTTGCTACACACACAGCAGAGGTGGTCTCCGTGGGTCTGATGAAGGAATAACAGAAACAGGGTCCTACAAGTCTGAAACACTTGCTTACCACACAGCAGCCCAGGCCTTTCTCATGGCCATGTGGCTTCCTACCCAGCCTGCCCATAGCTATCCCGTACCCCTTCCTCGTTGGTGACAGACATGGCCAGGTTGGGTGCTGGTCCCTCTTGCTGTCAGTGAGTGATATTTGTGCAAGACAAGTTTTCTTCGTGGGAGTCTATCCAAGACCAGGGACGGAAATGAATATAATAAAACTTTCCACTTATAATCCACATGTGTGTGTACATATATACACACACGTATGCGGGTGTCTACTTTACATACCTGCACACAGACTTATGCAAACAGTTAGGCAAGCATGCAGAAAGACTATTTGCCCACTAATAGGTGCTTGAGAACACATGCGCGTGCACCCCCCCCCCCCCCGAATGAATTCATACAGTGAGACACGGAGGATGGTGGGAAATTGGAAAGAGACAAAGTCCTCAAATCATGGAGCTTAGTTCTGAAGAGACAAGAAAAAGACAATTTGGTAGCAACAACAACAAAATAAACACGCAACATCAAATGGAAAGTATGCATTGTAGGAAATCAACAGGACTCCATGAGACGTGATAGCGGGGAGTATGTACTTGGATGTCAGATGCAGAAGCAAACAGCAGGAAGAGTTTCAAGCATAGGCACAGCCATGCAGAAGCCCAGAAGGGAAAGCATGTGACACACTCAAGGACTAAAAGATGGAAGCCTGTGTTCCTAAGGAGCACATCCCCCCCGCCCCCCATCTATGCGGAGACCCAATGCTTATACAAGCAAGCGGGCCAAGCACACACAGAGGTAAGGAGTCTCACAGTGCACCTGTGTGAATGAGCATACACACACAAAAGTGCATACACAGAGCTGTGCACAAGTGTGAGGGGTAACAAAGACAAATACACCCCTCAGGAGAATACCCTGGTGTGGTACAGCTGCCTAGATACACAAATTAGTGTTTGTACACACAGACAGCCTTTCCCTTCATGGACACAGATACTGCATAAGTGTACTCTACATCTGCACAGATCTGTTCCCCTCCCCCCAGGTGACTTCACTCATGTATGTGCATGATACATGCAGGGAAAACTCAAGCTTCTGAAAGCCTGAAGATCCCTGAGCTGGAGATCATTGAAGTCAATGGCTGTTAAGTAGCTAATCCCTCATTCAAGTCTCTGAACATTTAGGGGTATAATCCTGGCCTCCTTCATTGCTGGTGGCTTTGAAAGGATTCTAGAGGGTGAGGACAAACCAAGGGGGATTGGAGTCCTGTCAGGGTCCTTGCCAGCCCTAAGCCTCCTCTGACAGTGCTTTCTGCTTCCCTGGGCTGTGGGCAGCCACAGATCTCTGGCTGTGGAGGGATCTTTGCTCTGTAATCCATTTTCTTTTGCTTTTCTTTGGGGATTAGACATGTTTCCTGCTGACCATTATAGTCTGCCTGAGCTGTCTGGGGCCTGGAGGGGCTGTCCCCAGTCAGAGAGCCTTGAAGGTCTGGACAGACAACTGCACTGGGTGGGCAAGAAGCAGCTAGAGACCCAACTCTTTAAGGAGATGTGGCCCAGCCAGGGAGAGGAGAGATTTAGTCGAAGTAAAAAGACATAAAATAAACCTTAAGATAGAAACCAGATAAGCATCAGTTGAGCCACTCACAAAGATCTCCATTTTGCCATCTGTAAGATGGGCCTGACAGTACTCTAGGTCCTGTGTCCATGGACAGCTTGGAAGGAAATGAGACAGCTGCTCTAACTTCCTCCTAGGACTACTGAGTCCTCTAGGAGACCCCTCTACCTGCTTCACCGTTCATTCCCTCCTTTCTCGCCCTCTGTAGCACTGAGGTCCCATCATCACCAGCAATAGTGACAGAGTACAATGCCTTTTCTGAGGCTCTACCTTTGCTTTCCAAAGAATCCCCAGCCCATGTTAGCTTGCAGGAAATATTGCTTCTGGCTTACCAGGCCCCACCACGAGGTGTTGCCTCCTCCCTGGAGTCCACTTGGATCAGCTCTAGTTACAGGACACTTCTACCCTGTTGTCCTGGCTTCTCTGTAGCTGCTTCCTATTTGTTGCTATGGTGCCTGCAGCTGCTCCTGCTCCATTTAGAGCCCCTTGGAGGAGTGGGAGCCTGTCCCAGCCATCTCCCCGCCCCCATGTTCTGAAGACCTCTGAGCAGCAGAGCTGACAAAGCATACTGAAGAGACAAAACCCTGTCCATCCCAAAATGACAATTTGTGTGTTCACAGTACCAGAGACTGAACCCAGGGCCTCTCAGCTGTTAGGCAAACACTGTACTTCTGAGCTCTCTTTTGACTATCTTAAGACACTAAGTTGCCTAGACTCTAGCTCAAACAGGCCGGAACTTGTAATTCTTCTACTTTAGTCATCCTAATGGCTGGAATTACAGACCTACCCCCAGCAAGCCCAGCTCAGGCAACCTATGCTGAAAGACAGACATGGAATTTCTCTTTCCAGAAGGGCTTCTTTGTCCGGGAAAGCAGCTGAAAGACTTTGAGGTGAAAGGTAATACCAACCATAGTTCTCCCAGCTCGGTGCACAGTTAGAATAAGCTAGAAGGCCAAAGGAAAAAATAAAATGAATTGTAAAATGGAGTGGAAGATCTTGGTATTTCAGAGTCAGTACTCATTTGATTTTATATACATATACATTACAATGTAATATGTATGCAATACATATAATATGTATCATAATATATTAAGCATATCGTTTATTTATTGAGAGTAGGGTGGGTGTAGCTGTGCTGCTGCACATGTGTAGAGGTCAGAGCATAACTTTCAGGGCCAGTTTTTCCCCTCTACTATGTGGAACCTGAGAATTAAAGTCACATCATCAGGCTTGGTGGCAAATTCCCTTACCCACTGAGCTATCTCTCCACCCTCTGAAATGGAACTCTCGAGATTATATTTTCCATACTAGCCTTGTGTCGGTGGCCACAGGGCGATGCCTCTCCCAACCCCAAGACATCAGTAAAGCTGGATTTGTGTGAGCTGGTTGATGATGCTTGGAGCAACAAGAGCAGTAGCATGCAGTAGACTGAGCCATAAGGAACAGGTGCAAGCTGTACCCAAGCCCAGCAGGTGGGCGGAAGGGGAGATCCCCAGGAACTGGCAGGAATCTAGGAGCAGGACCTGCCCTAAAATGGTCAGGGTGAGGTGGAGCACAGTGACATGATGGGATCCCAGGTCTGGGGTGGGAATGTGGTGGGAAGATGCAGATGCGCATGAGCATTTCCTGAGATTGGATACCACAAGGGATAACCAGTCATATTGATTCTGTAGCTAAAGGGGGTGGGAGAGTCTAGGAAGACACCTGTTCCATCCCTGGCAGGTCCCAGAGTAGGACAGCCCACAGGGACAGGTGCACACCTGCTCCCTGGCCGAGGGGAGCAGAGGCTTCATTGAAGTCCTTCTGACCCCTGTGGGGAGGCGCTAGTGCAAACCCTTTGCTTCAACCCCTCCTAACTGCTGAGGACCCACATAGCACATAGGAGGCTCCAAACATGCCGATCACTCCTGCCCCTGGGGAGGCTCGTGGAGTTCACTCCACCGGCAGCCATTTGGCATGTCTATTAAATTAGATTGAGCAATTACCCAGGGTTTTGAGGCAGAATGAGAGGGGGAGGCAGGTAAGTCAGGGAAGAGGGTGTAATGTGAGGCTCCAGTCACTGTGCAAAGCCTTTATCCAGCTCACCTTGACAAAAAAACAAAAAAAAAACCAAAAAAAAAAAAACCAAAACCATGTCTCCCAACACAGGATTGCTTTGCCTCCTTGAGTGCTGAGGGAGGGGGCTGAACCTAATTGGGGGTTCTGTGTCCCTCAGGGACTCAGGTTAATCTGGGACAGAGAAGAAACACCAATAAACAAGGCTAGAGGTGGAGGCGTTGATACCCATTGGTCTGCCAGGAAGCCGCAGAGTGAATGTACTGCACTGGACAGCTTAGGAGTACTCCCCAAAGCCTGCATTCTCAGGGAAAGGAGCGAACCTCACTTCTTCATTTGTTCAATGGGTATTTATTAGGAATCTTCTAAGAGCCCATGTGCCTAGTCTCTGAGGAAGAGTTTCTGCAGAGCAATTAGGTTAGAAAGTGGATGTCAAAACAAAGTGCAGGGCCCTGAATGTGAACTTGAAGCCCCAAGTTCGAGTGCCTTTCTTTCCTCTTAATGAAGAGAAGTTGGAGGAAGCATCTTGACTTGACAGGGGGGTGGGGAGGACAGGGAAAGGATCCAAGGGTGGAAGTAGGAAATGAACTTGGAAGTGTCAGCAATAACCTGACTAATGAGTCTTGCAGGCCAACCCAGTGGGTCTGCCTGTGCCTGAGGGCTGGCACCAGCCACCTATGCAGACAGTGATGGAGGCCTTTTGCACTTTGACCAACTGAGTGGGACTGTGTGTGTGTGTTGAAGGTGCTGGGCAAAGGAGACTGGAGGGGATTAGAGGCTGAGGGGCCAGAGCCTCACCTTGCCTAGGGTTGCAAAATGAAGCCAGGGCTTGCATGCAATGGTGGGGAGATCTGAGCCAGCGTCTGCCAGGGGTGAGGTAGCCAGGAGACTGCTTCCACTGGTCTCTAAGCATTTGGAGGGGCTCCAACAGCAGCATGGAGTCACTGGCTGAGGCCCAGCAGGCAGCACCTTGGATGTGAGCTTTTCCCTACCTGGTTGCTGACTCCTCTTTCCTTGCTCCGGGGCCACTGCACTATGGAGCCAGGAACCAGGTGAGTAAGTCATTAGAAAGGTCAGAGGAAAGCCAGGCTAACCAAGCAGAGAAATGCAGCCTGGGCAGGAAACACAAGAGTAGCATCAGCCTCCCCCAGGATACTTTTTAAAAAGCCCAGGGGCCAGGTACATCCCTCCCACTGGTTTAGGCTTAGGCTGGTTGTCATGGCAACATTCATTTGAGTTTAGGGAAGTGTGGTGGTGGCCAGGGAATATGAGGAGGGGATAGAAAGAGCCTTGAGAAGGTGCCTTTTCAGGGCAGCTTGTCCTAGGATGCAAGGCTCGGGCTAGTTCTGGTCAAGAATTCCAGACTGAGCCAGACAGTCACTGTTGAGGTGCTAGGAAAATGAATCTACAATGTGAAGGTGCAGAAAACTGTGAAAACTTTGGGGGAAAATCACAGGTTGGTCCTGATGTTGTCCATTCAACTGGTAACATTAAAGAAACACAGTGGAACCTGTGCAGAAAAGGGCGGGGAGCCAAGGCTGAGAGGACCGCAAATTGGCAACACTCCCCAAAGCTCACTTCTTTACTGTCTCATAAAACTAAACCCAAAATGCCCTGTGCCCTGGTGGCTCCTTTCCCAGATATGGATGCATAGAGACTCTGTCACCCGTGTCCCAGGGGACATATGCTCAGGGGCACAGAGCAGCCATGCTGTCAGGGTAAACACATCTGCTCTCCACAAAGTCTGTTCTTAAACATAAAAAACACCTGCACCTGGAAACAGCCCTAACGGCCAACACTGGAGAAATGGCGGGGTGAATTGTGGTGAAGCTCCCATAATAGAACCACACAGAGAAATGAAAAATGGAGGCATTGAGACCACACACAATAACCTTCATAAATCCCAGAAACGGGACAGAGCAGAAAGGGAAGTCTCCAAAGACTACATCCAAAATAAGTAATACTTAAAAGATGTGTGGGAGTTTCTGGTGGGGGGGGGAGAAAAAATGAAGAGGAGAAGGAGGGCAGGAGAGAGAGAAGGGAGGGCAGGGGAGAGAGGAGGGAGGGCAGGGGAGAGAGGAGGGAGGGCAGGGGAGAGAGAAGGGAGGGCAGGGGAGAGAGACAGAAGGAGGAGGGAAGGAGAAAACAAGCTCTACCTAAAAGGATCTGGAGGGGGACCAGTGTAGACTTAGAAAAGAGCCTCAGGAACATGGGAACTGGCCGTGCTCTAACTGGACTCCTGATTTCCTGCTTATTTGTTATTAAATCAAAACAAAAAATAATATTTAAAAGAGAGAGATCTGTGACAGAAGACTGAACACCCCAAATAAAACTTTTTACTAATCCAATTTTGTGATCAGAGGTATAAAAGAAATCCTTTGGGAGCCCTTAGAGGTCTCTCGAGGTCTTCTCCAGCCTGACTCTGTTGCAGGGCGTCCTAGGCTCCACACTGCCCCTTCCTACAGTCACTCACATTCCTCTGTGCTCAGCCTCAGCTCAGAGAGGCAGGGCTGGGATGCTGCTCAGTTGGCAGAGCAGTCCTCTAAAGTCCCAAAGCCCCAGGTTCTATCCCAGCACCACCACGTAACTCAGGCAAGGTGGCTTATGCCTGTCATCCCAGCACTTGGGAGACAGAAGCAGGAGGCTCAGAAGTACATGGTCATCCTAATTTGTGACTCTGTCTCAACATAAAAACAAAACAGTGTAATGGCATGAGAAGAGGTCTCCGGACAGAGGAGCCACCACTGTCTCCTGCTTTGCTGCTGACTTGTCCCCGAGCTCCAGGTCAGGGAGCTTTGTGAGGTACTTAGCCAGAATGAGAGAAGGTCAGCTGTTCTCTAATTGGGGTGTGGCCTCAGCACCTGGGGGGTTTCAGTTTCTCCTAGATCCTTCTTTTGCACATAGGAAACTAACATTTGAGTCTCCAAAATCATGTCACTACCCTCTTACCTTCCCTGGCCACTCCACTCGGTCAAGCTAAAAAGCTGCCTGTGCCTGGCATTGGTCTGGTATCTGGCAAAGGGAACCACACCCTTACCCTTGGTGGAGAAGAGACAGGGTGAGGAGTCAGAGAAAGAAGATGAACCTGATAAGCCCCAGTGTAGCCTGTGAAGTGTTGAAGAAAAGGGGCTGGCAGGTGGGGGGAGAAAGTCTGGGCTCAAAGCAGGTTTCAACAGGGAGGCATGGAGATGAGTCTTTGAGGGGGTAACCTGAGGAAGGTGAGAGTCGAGTATGGGCGCAGCACTGTGGTGGTTCAGAGAAGGGTGAGAAGCCCAGTACAGGAGACTCGGGGATAGAACCTCGGGGACCAGGGAGAAGAAAGATACATCGGTCTTTAAGAACTTGTTTTGACTCTGAGTTACACAGGAGTTACTGTGCATGTTGGGAATGTAGGTTCCAAGAATCAAACTCAGTTCCTCAGGCATGGCACCAAGCATTCCTATCCCTGAAGGCCTTTTTGCTCTTGGAGGAAGGCAGAGGGTGAGCTTACACATCTGAGAGAGCAAGTGAAGACCAAGCCTGGGCAGCAGTAAAGCCATACTATACCATAACAGCGTGGAAACCCACCTACCAACCTCCTAGAAGTCCGATATCTCAATACTGTTACATCAGGGGTGATGACTCATTTCCTCCTCATAGCCAGGACTCACTCACATGGTAGAGAGAGAGAGAGAGCATGACTCTCGTAAAGTTGAACTCTGATTACCACATGTGTGCTGTGGCACACACGCATGCACACACACCCACCACATGTGTGTGCACACGCATACATGTGCACACACATACAAGCGTGTACATGCACATACACACATGTACACACACAATAAATAAAATGTCATAAAAATTTCTAAAGAAACAAAACAATGTCAATCAATCTTTTGTCTCCAACGTGGGGCTCCTCGGAGAGGGTGCTGTTTGCAGAGGTGAGCCTGTGACTTTTTCTAACCCTGTAGTGTTCTTGGAACTGTAGTTGGGGCCGTGCATTGTCTTTCACTGGGTATCAGTTTTCCTCTCCTGCAAAAACAAGGCTTGAAGCGATTCCAGTGTAGATGAGGATGTGGCTAGGCAAAGCCGTGGCTGGTCCCTGCTGTGACGGTCACAGGCCTTGTAGGTGTTGCTGCAGCCAGGTTTGGACACAGGAGCAGGGAGGTCACCACCATCCCAAGTGCTCCATTGTTGTTAGATTCCACTCGACTCTGCCACCACCTTCTGCTCAAACACTCTCCCCACAGCTGTGCATACACCTCTTATCCTCTCTCCCTCTCTCCCTCCCTGCCTCCCTCCCTCCTTCCTTCCCTCCCTCCCTCCATCTCCTCTCACCTGCCTCCCCGCCCCAGACCCTGAGAGAGGTTCATGGCCATTCTGTTTAGAACCACTTGAAACTAGCAGGTGCTTGGGGGACAATGGTTGAGGCAAGTCCTGCCTCCTGGGGCCTCTCAGAAATTGGGGACAGCTTTTGAAGACACAGTTCTGTGTGGGTTGGGGGGGGGAACCCTGGCACCACCAGTCCAAACAAAGGCATTTGCCGCTGGGAAGGCGACAATTGTTTCTGTTCAGCAAGCGCTGGCTGCCAACACCAGTGTTTTCTCTTGGACGCCAACGTTTGGTTGAGAAGACAATGCCAAGCTAAATATTTTTCTCTGCATAAAAATCCCTTTAATTTTTTAATCATTTGGCAAACATCTCCTGTTCCCTCCCCTCACCCTTCTGTTCCTGGGCTTCCTTTGAGTCTCTCTGCCTCTAGCTGGGTCTCTGCGACATCCAACATCTGGGCAGAAAGGAAGGTTTGGTGGGTTCTACAGCTGTCCCCAAACCCACAGATATTGAAGTGTGTGGAAATGAATAACATTGCTTTTTTAAGATGTCTTATCTTGATGTTTGACTGATTGGAACTATATCTTACTCCACAGCCCAGGCTGGTTTCTCTTCATTTTTATTACCTCCGCTTCCTGAGTGCTGGGATTACAGATGTGCATGAATGCATCAGATTGTTATGCAGATTGGAATGCAAACATAACCTTTCCCAGATTTTGCCTTCTCCAATCTTCTCCAGGTTCTCCATTAAACTCTGGCTAACAGGTCAAGCAGACCTTGATGAGAGAGAGGACCCTGGTCTTCCATCCAGGGACAGGGGACAGTAGCTCTCCATGCTCTGTGGCTAATGAAAATACCCGCCTATTCTTTCTTAACTCTGCCATTCCTCTGAGGAAGAAGCCATCCACCTGTTCCATCCAAGGTCTAGAGCCTCTGGTTTCCAAGTTCTCTGGCTTTATGGAGGGAGTGTTCCCAGCTCTCTGCTCTGGCCTTGACCTCCGCTGGGTCTGTGCTACTTTCTGTCACTATTATCATTCCATCTGAAGCTGCCTCGCCCTCAGATCTCCTCATTTGCTCTGTGGACACTCATGTCCACTGGGAATGGTATATCTGCGCCAAATCTTTAATTTGTATAACATACAGATCTCCTGAGTAGAAGCAAGAACCCCGAGAGGCGATGTCTATTGGTATGGAACCTGCAGAATGAACCTGGATAAATAAACAGAAAGGGGGAATCAGGGAATGTGTGAATAAATGGATGAGCCACAAAATGGGTGAGACCAGAAAATGAGGCCAGCTCTGCGCCTGTGCCTGAGGACATAGTATTTGCACTGTCGCTGGAGGTGAGGCTGATAAATGTGAAATGTGTATGGAACGAGTCTCAGTAGAACACGTCATTGCAAAGGATGGCCATCTTTGCCCATCCTTAGTGACATCCACAGGGTCTCAGCCTTGGACTGTGGACCACACAGCCGGGTTTGACTCACGCCTTCATCAGTTCAGTGGTGTTGCTCCTCTGAGCCTCAATTTTTTGTGTGAGATGGTGTGTACATCCTTCATGGGCATGAGCATCCTCTGTGGGTCTGTGGGGACTGTGGGGAATCTCACAATATGGGACTGGTTTAACATTGGTTCTGGTCTTGTATTATGCAAGACCATCTTTAGACCATCTATCCTTCCTCTGTGGAATCATTTAGGCACCTGGACCTCTAACCTCCATGGGAACACCAGTATCCCTTGGGATCCATCCCATTCCTGTGTCCTCCATGCCTGCCCTAGCTTCTGGTGAGTGTCTAATACCGCGTGATCCAGATCACCTGAGTAGATTTTGAGAAATCCTCCAGAGAAGAAGAAGGAAACTTTCCAGGAAGAGCCACCAATGAGATACTGGCACAGGAGACCAATGGGTTCAGTGGATTTCAGGCATGGTGCCAATCACGACCACTGACTATGGAGAGCCAGAAAGCAGGCTCTACTGCAGGGCCAGGAGAAAAGCCAGAAATACTTGCTGGCTTGTGACCTTGGCCATGTAATTTAACTAGCTGACCTCTGTCTCCCTGCCTGTGTGGTCCAGTCACAGCACCTACAAAAATGCTTGGAACAGCACCTGGAACAGAGCAAGCAATGAACAAGTGTCAAGTATGGCTGCAGAGAACACCAATTTCTCTCTTTGACCTTGAACTTGGTCATATGACTCACTCTGGCTATGGAATGTGGATGAATGGGATAGAAAAGGGCTTTTAAGAACATCTGCTGTTTCTCTTCCTCGGGCCTCTACCAGAAAAGCATTGTGTGCTAAGCAAAGGTGGCTTCCTTATCCTGCGATCTGAGATGAAAAGATGTGTGAAGTTCAAGCACATGCACCAGGTACAGGTGAGTGATAGCCCTCATGTCACGAGAACAAGGGGAGAAATGTTTCTTACCAAAAGCTACAAGACCACAGACTGCTGTTGCAGCACATGTGAACTAGTGGACTCGTGGTCATTTCCCTATTTTATAGATGAGGAGAATGGCCAGCTGAAAGGCTGAGTGAGTTGCTCATAGTGCCAGTGACTAAGCAGTGTACGGACTAACAAGCATTCAGTCATTCAGCAGATATTGCAACAGCTACCCTGAGATGGATGCTGCAGAGACCAAGAGCCCCACTCTCAGGGATCATACCGCTGTACAGGAAGACACAAAGAGAGCAAAGTACCTAGAAAACAAAGCAAAATAAAACAAAACAAAAAATGCCAGGCAGTCACAGAAAGGGGTGAAGGATATAAAATAGAGTGAGAAGGATCAGGTATGCAGTTCAGTTGATAAAGTGCTTGCCTAGCGTGTTCGGGGCTGTGGGTTCAAATGCCAACAATGCTTAAATCAGGCATGGTACCTCCTAACACTAAGGAAGTGAAGAAGGGGGTCAGAAGCTCAAGGTCATTCTCATCTACTTAGGGAGGTTGAGACTACATGAGCTCCCTAATCAAAAGAAGAAGAAAAGAGGAGATAAGATGAGAAATCATAGCTGAGAATTGGGGTGGGGGGGTTATAAGGAGACGGGAAAGAGCATCCAAAGCTATTACATCATCAGAGAGGTGTGAAGGGGTGAACAGCTGTAGGAGTCCAGCACATTCAAAGACCCAGAGGCAGGACCAAAGACAGAGAATCCTCAGAGCATGAAGACGCTGCATGTGGTTGGGGAGTCAGAAAGAGAGAAATGGGGGCACGGAGTGAGAAGTACAGAGCAGGGGGAGCTGAAGCATAGGAGAGCATAATTAGGGCTGATGTTTTTCAATGGCCGCTATTGTGTTTTAAAAGGGGGTACAGGTGGTCAGCTGGGCAAGTAGTGATGACAAGTATGAGGGGACAGTGGCAGTGGGTGTAAATCTGAGACAGAGGGAGAAAGCAAGAACTCCAAGGGAAACTGGCCACCCACTGTTTATTCTTCCAGGTAGTGCTCCAGGGGAGGAGCCCTAGTGCTCCAGGGGAGGAGCCCAAACAGCCCACTAGAGAGCACAAAAAGGAATAGAGAGAAGGGGGCTTCAGGACTCCAGGGAGCAGACCTATGGGTTGCTAAAGAACAGAAGGAAGAACCGAATCCATTTTTGCATTTCACTCTCTCTAACTCTTCCATCTCCTGGTACTGAGCAAAGAGCCAAGAGTGTGATAGAATGAGATAGATCTGCCTCCTGCCTCCTGGGCTTCCAGGTCAGTTAGTAAAATATGAAGCAAATGAACATATAAGACTATATCTAATGGAATCTGACAGGCACTATGAAGGGTAGGGATACGGTGTTGTGAGGATGCCAACGGAGGTGCTGGAATGAATCTGAGAAGTAGGAAAGGCTTCCCTAAGGATGGCGTTTGAGGCTGGCATCTGAAGTTTAGCTAATTTCACAGAAAGGAAATTGAGTAGGACAGCAGAGAAAATAGCATGTGCAAAGGTCCTGTGGCAGAAGGGATTGATTTGTATTAGTGGGTTTTAGTCCAATATAATCAGTGAAGAAACAAGGAGACATGATAGGAGACATACTTGGGAAGAAAGGAAGGGCCAGATCGCATGAATCTGCATGGACCCAGCAAACAGATGCGGCAGGCAGTGTGGAGTTGAGACTTGAAAGCTGTGGCCTGTAAAGAACAGGAGACTAGCCCATCGATAAGGTTAAGAAGAGCCTTGACTCATGGCTGAGTGGTTGATAGAAAATGGTTCTTTATCATCTAGCCACATCTGGATATAAGCACACCTGGTTGGTTACCATCTCTCTCTATGTCATTTTCTGGTTCATTGAGCCTCAGGCTGGGTCTATAACCTCCCTGGGTTTCAATATCCTCATCTATAAAGAAAAGATCAACTTTACCTTGTAAAGGTATTGATTAAGCAAGACAACACCCGGGAAAGCCTTAGCAGAAGTTACTGCTGTATTATACTGGGAAGTATCGAGAGCAAGATGGGTATACTATAGTAGATTTGGGGACCGGGGTGGGGTGAGGCCTAGCCGGTGAGAGGCAAAACCAGTGTTGTGGAGATGATCGGAGCAGGATGTATTCAGGCTCCTTACCTGCCACCATGGCCCGGGGATTTCGGTTCTCATGTCTTTGCTCATGTCCTCAGCAGGTGGTGGCATCATGAGCTGATGGCTGGTGTCTCCTCAGGGAAAGAGGGAAGCAGGGGCATTCTGGGGCTCAGTGCTGGCATGCCTCTTTGTCTCTGGAGCTTGAACTAAAGAAAGAAAAGCCCAGTCCTCAATGGCGTGCCTGGTGCCAGCTTCTAGGGCCTCTCTTGTGGAACCTAGTTGTTCTAGAACCTTCTAGTGAGCCTTCACGCGAACTGGGGAGGTAGGCAGCGGCTGCTAAGGTTAGCATCAGGGAAAGTTAAGAGCAAGAACAGGTATGTATGTAGATTCCTCAAGGCCCCAAGCTTTAGCCTGCCTTTAATTTTTGTTTAATTACCAGTGGGATTTTTTAAAAATGTATTTTATATGCATTGCTGTGAAGGTATCAGATCTCATGGGACTGGAATTATAGACAGTTGTGAGCTGCCATGTGGGTGCTGAGAATTGAATCCAGGTCCTCTGGAAGAGCAGCCAGTGTTATTAACTGCTAAGCCAACTCCCAGCTTTTAATTTTAAAATCACACTTACTTATTTGTGTGTGTGTGTGTGTGTGTGTGTGTGTGTGTGTGTGTGTGTGTGTGTGTTCTCATGCCGTGGTGCCATGTGTGGTAGTCAGAGCACAACCTATGAACTCTATTCTCTCCTTGAACTCAGACACTCAAACTTAGCAGCAAGCACATTTATCTCCTTGAGCCGTCTTGCAGGTTCTTAGTCTGCATTTAAAAATTCCAAAGGCTTGAGGTTTTTGGTTAAATGTGTATAAAGAAACGTGAGAAAAATAACTCAGGGAATTGGGGAGGTCATTAATACACATGTAATATTTATTGGATTTTGCTTAATTATAAAAGTAGCATATGTTCAACCTGGAAACTTGTAAAAACCCAGGAAAAAAGCAAATTGAAAAAGACCCAATCATCCAGATTTCCACTGCTAAAATTAATCAAATGTATTGCATGTTATAATGTGTGTGTGCATGCACACGAGTGTATGTGTCTGAATCTGACCTCTTGCTAGAAAAACCTAACCAAATATGTTGCGGTTTGGATATAAACTGTCTCTCACAGAATCATATTTTGAGTGACTGTTTCCATCTAATTACTTTTGGAAGCCATGGAATTCTTAGAAGATAGAGGCCTGGCTGGGGGGCATGAGTCATTGAGCAGGGTTTTGAAGGCTACACCTGGTGCCTGGCTCCTCCCTCTATGCTTCCTGGTCAATGATGATGTGAACAGTCTCCGCCCAACTCTAGCTGCCATGGCAGGCTCTCCGGTGCCTTCTGCATCATGATGAAAACCTGAAGCTTCAGTGGTTACAATCAGGTATTATGAGCACAGCAATCCTAAAGGAAAAAGCATAGTGAAGTCTTGGGATGAAGGTCCCTCATCTATAAAATGAGATTGTCCACAGAACTTCCTTACAAGGTGCGAGCCACTCTCCAGTCTGTTTAGGTCATTTGCACTAGGTGAGCAGAGGCAGAGCCAATGGCACACTTAAGCCAGTCTGGCTCTGAACTCCTTTGAAGTCCCATCCTGCTTCCTGCTCAGGTTCTGTCCGTGCCTCCTGCTTCTCTTTGCCAGTGTGTGCACTTATATTTATACTTATGCTGACGGCATCATTGGGCTGCTGAGCGGCTGGGTTCTGCTTTACTTTGCAGCGTCTCCTGTGTGCATTGGCTCAAATCAACATACATTCTTCTAGAGCACTATTTTGAATGTCTGCATAGGATTCTGCAGTCTAGACAAGTGGCTTCTCTCAGCGTCATCTGGGAACTTGTTGGAATGCAAATTCTCAGCCCTCTGCTCCCACCCCAATGTTTCCAGCATCAGAGATTCTGAGGATGGAGTCCAGGAAGCTGGATCTTAATGAGCCTTGGAGATGGCTGCATCTTGAGATGCTCTGTGCTCTTCAAACTAATCTCCTGGACTTGTGCAGTGAGACTTGTTCCCAGGTCTGGGCCATCAAACACGAGGTGAACTAAGCGTCCTTATCTATTTATATATGTGAGGTTCCAAAAAAGGTTTTAAAATAAAGCTGGTATGGAAAACTGACCAAAACAAACACAAACATCATCAGTGGAATATTCATGAAGAAAAGCAAAAGAGGTTTGAGGTTAGACTAAAGGAAGCACTGTTATTCCCGGCCAGGAGGAATAGGGCTGAAGTGTTGCAAGTCACCTGTGAGGACAGTTTGGGCACCGTCCTGGAAGCCTCCTATGTCTCCAAGCATTTCTGCGAGTGCAGGCTCAGCCAGCTTGGCAATAACAGCTGAGATGTTTATTAACAAGACAGCTGCTGTCCAGGCCCACCCATCAGGGGGAGGCCAGAGGGCTGGGGAACTGTGGAGACAGATCAGGAGGGCAGATTGGCCACTTGCCTCCCAGCTGGCTGGCCTGCTGCAAGGGCTTGGACAGTTTCTCAAGGCTGTCCAGCCGGGCTGCATCCTCATTAGCCCAAGGCCAGTGAAGGCTTTCAAAATCCTCCCAAGCCCTTCCCTCAGGCTCAGAAGATCCTCCCCCCCCACCATTTGAGATCACACTGATGTCTGTCAGCAGGACCATGCAGGGCCTACTCGGCAAAGCAGCCTGTTGTCATTGCCTGCCAGTTCTAACAAACCCAGCCTGCCTGCTGGCAAAGTTCCTCAGGATCTGCCAGCCTGAGAAAGGGCATCTCATTGAACCGAGAAAAGGACTTCCAGCCTCTGGTACATTTCAGTCTCCTTGCCTGTGAAATGGGACAATAGCTTTCTTTTATGTTACAGGATTCTAACGTCATTGCTGTTTACTCTGGGACCTGCCACCTCTGACCTGTGAGGAAAGTGAAAACGTGTATGTTTATGTATGTAGTAGGGCTAGAAGGGTTGAAATCACAGCTCACCACCTACTGCCTGTGTGACCTTGGGCAAGATAAGTCTTTCTGAGTTTCTACCCTCCACCACAAGGGACAGTACCCAATGTCACCTCATTAGGCCCAAGGACCACATAGGTTGATGGAGGTAGAATACCCAGGACAGGGAAGAGCATGCAGAAGACAGGGGTTTGATGAGCCCAGATCTCATTTGGGGAGCTGACATGCCTTTTTGGTAGGCTGAGCTTCATGTAAAGAACTGCCTTGTAATAGTGGTGGATGATCTCCTACTTTGGATCTTGGTTTTGTTTGCTCAGGTGGGCCTTGGGTACTATAGCTCATCTGTTAAATGGGAGGATTCAAAGCATCTATTTGTATGAGTACAAAATAAAATCATGTTCTTAAAAATGATGCCACCTAAGCATGGTTATAACCATGATTGCACATGGGATGTGTGCTATCAGATGTGGAAAAGTGTGACAGCTAGGGGAGAGGAAAGCAATGGCCTGGAGCAGGGACTTTTAGTTTTGATGAGACATTCAGTAAACCGACAGAGATCAGTTACTACTCAGCTATTCAGTAGCTGGCCACTTTGGATTTGGGATCTGTGGACAGAGAAGCCTCCACAGTACTGGCAGGGGAGAGGTGCAGGGCACAGAGGTGACCACAGTGGAGGTCAGAAGAGGTGCTTCCAGGCCAGAAAGCCAGTTCCTCAGCTAAGTCTCACACCCATGGCTGTACCTGACAACCCTTTTCCCACAGCCTCCGGAAAGATAAGACCTTAAGAAATCCCAGGTTAAGAATCAGCTCTCAGATTCAAAGGAGCAAAAGAATAAAAATCAATGTGAACCCCATCTCCTGCTCTGAGGAGCAGTCATCTTGTTTGTAACCCAAAGGGATCAATAAGAGATGCTCCTTCTGTTCTGTTTTTTAAGCTCAATACGATGGATGCAATTTGGTTGACAATTATGAACAATCAGTTATCTTGTAGGCTCGCTCCCGCCGCCGGCTGCCTGATCGGCAATCATGAGCTATTACCGAGGTGGGGGCAGTGTTGTGGAGGGGCTGGCTCCTGCCCCCTCACCAAGAATCTCTCAGAAGTGAACCAAGTTCTCCGATCAATGGAGCCACTGAGATGGAGAAGTTATGAATGCTTCGGCACAGAGTCGTGGCTTCTCCAGTTTTCAGACCCATTAGCCAGGTTGAAGGTTTATATTGATGAAATCATCTATCTCTCTGCCTTTGGAAGTTGCAAGAGACTGAGACTCTGGGTTAGGGCTGGCAAAAGCTCCATAAACCAGGTGTCCCTGGCTGCCAATGAGACTGTGGAGAAGTGACAGAGTGTGGCATGGAGAGCTGAGCTGGGAGGATATAAAGCATCCAGGGATTGAGGAAAATGGTTCTGGGGGGCTGGGGAAAGCTTGAGGACCTGAGTTTGGATCCCTAGAACCCATGTGAAAAACAGGCTTGATAGTGTGTATCTGTAACCCTATGACTGGATGGAAGACCGAGACAAGAGGAACCCTGGAAGTTCCTGAGTCAGCCAGCCAGGCTTTGCAGCAACAAACAGCAAGACATGGGTCTAAGACAAGGTGGACCGTGAAGTTAGACCCTTGAGGTTGCGCATGTTCACCATGGCATGTGTAGCATCTTCTCTCTAGGTCTCTCTCGCTTTCTGCCTGAGTCTTGAGCTTGGAAATCTGCTGGTAAGATGCAGAACATGTGTTCACTTCCCTGGGGAACTAAGCAAGTTAGTCTTGAGGTTCAAGACTAACTGAGCAACTGGACTTTAACTATCTTTTGGGCTTATAATAGGCTCAGCATCTCTTTCAAGAGTTTCTCAGGTACTCCCAAAACCCAGGCTTTGCACATGATCTTAGGGGGTCTATGAAATCTAGGATCAAAGTGTCAAGCTAAGGGGTTTGGAATCAGATAGCCTTTAGTTAGGCCTTATCACCTGGATGCTGCACCATTCTGGGGAACCTCCCTTAGTTTTCTGAAACTGCATTTCTTTTTTGTAATGTGGATGCAAATCGTATCCACCATACTGAATTGCAAGATAGTCTATGGGGAATGTAATCCATTTGCATAGAGTATAGTAAGTGATTAATAAACATTAGCATCATTGTTAACATGAATAATAATGATGAGAACTACTTTAAGCCATGGAATCGCTTTATGCTGCATTGATAAAATGAGAATACTTCTCACTATTTGTGCTAACCCCTTTGCTTATTCCCAGCTTCTTTACCTGGGTGTATGCTTCACAAGGCTGGGGATCAGCAGGCTAGTTTATTTCACCTCTGATTTCCAGCCCCTCCCCATGTGCTTGTCATGAGGTGCGTTCTCCATGGGTGTTTATCAGTGAATGGATAGACAGAAGGGTAGATGAAGAGGTTACAAGGTATTCTAGTTTCATCTTAGTTCTTGTTCCCACCTGATATAAAACATTCAGACAGAAAGCAAACTCATGAAAGAATGGGTTTATTTCAACCTATCTGTTCAAGTCCATTCCTGAGGAAATTCAAAACAGGAACTTGAAGCGAAAATCATGAGGAATGCTGTTTGCTAGCTCTTATGCTGGCTCCTGCTCACCTGCTATTCTTATTAACCCCTGGACCATCTGCCCAGGGAACGGTACTGCCCATAGTGGACTGGGATCTCCTATATCCATTAACACTCAAGACGGACATGACACAAGATAATCTGATCTAGTGATTTCTTCAGTTGAGGTTCTCTTGTGATTCTAGGTTATGTCAACTTGACAATTAAGCTGACCAAGATCAACAACTTACTGGGGGCAGCAACTTACAGGAGCTCAAGGGGGCAGGTAATGGGAGGGAAAGGGGGAAATCTCTGAATCTGACAGTAACTGTGATGTATCTCATCCTTTAATCAGAATCTCCTCTGCCAGCCCAGGACATTGCTCTAAGGACAGAATGGATCCTGGGACCCTTTCTTTCCAGTCTTTGTAATCCTGCCCTACCTTTCTTCCCACTGAACAGTGTGACCTTGTGCCCCGACTAGACACTCAAGCCATCTCAAGTTCAGGAAATGATCGGATTCACTCAGAGCCCCTGAGATTTCACTGGATTCTATTCTTGAGGCTATTTGCATTTTAATGACCAATGATAAAAAATTTAAACCCAAGGAGTGATGTTGAGCTGTGGAGACTGCCCCAGCCCTTGCATGGAAGCCGTTCTGATGCTCAGAGGGAGGCCTCTGGGTAAGAAAGTATCGGACCTTGACCGATGTCGTACGGGACAGATTTGTGGGCCTTATTGATTTCCTTCTCTCTCCATTGCTAACATCCGCTGCGCCAAATAACAGAACAAGACTAAGATGTCAACATCAGGTATTAGAGAGCATTTCAGAGCCCCTCTCTGGGCTTCCTTAACCATTCCTCTCCCCTATCCAGGCCAGCCTGGCTAGAAGGCCTGATTCTGTGTCTCTCAGGTGTGAGAGCTGCAAGGGAAGGCAGAGGTGGATGTAGAGAAGACAGCTAAGCCAGGTTGGCCTGCAGACAGCCCAGCCCCTCCCTCTAGTTAGATAGAAACTAGTAGAGGGAGGGGCATCGAAGGCATGCATACAATTGGGAAATGCTTTATAGCCTCCTTGTAAACAGTCCCCAATCCAGAACTTCACAGCTATCAAAGACTCTGAGAACACTGAGGTAATAGAGCAGAGGGAGGTGGGCAGAGAAAGAAGCCATTTTCCCGGTGTCCTAGGCAGGAAATTGCTCTCCCAGTAAAAATCAGACACGTTCCAGCCCAAGTGGCCTATCTATCTGTGCAGTGTTCACACAGCATGCACAGGGGCTGGCTCACACGGCATGCACGGAGCTGGCATTAGCTAATGGCATAGCACCACATCTCTGGCCTGAACACTCAGCATGACCTTCCAGCCCTTTTCTCAGGCCACCCAGTGGCTTTCCATTAGTTGTGAAAAGAGCACAGATTGACAATGGCTGTGTCTGCTGGACAGGGCCACCCAGACAGGCATCTGTTCATTCCTGCATACACAGGCATGGTGGATGGGGTCCAGACCAAATGCTCAAGTAAAAGTGAACAGAAAACGTAGCATCAACTCAGCTGAGGATTCTTAGTGATCTGTTAGGTGCAGCCCATACCACAAAGTGCTAGAGAGCTAGGTCAACAGCTACCTCAGTGGTAAAGCACTTGCCTCAAATGCACAAGACTCAGGATTCTGTTCCCAGCACTTCAGACAACAAACGGCAATGAAGCAAGGTGAAGAGTCAGGAGTCAAGTGCACCTGAGAGGGAAGGAACACCTGTGTTACTATACCTCTGACACCATACTGTACACAGCATGGGCAGAATCTCCTCAACAAATGCTCAGGACAGTGTTACTAGTCCATTCTTCTGACAAGACAACTGAAGCTAGATAATTTGTTCAATATCATGCAGCCGAAAGGCAAAGCCAGAATTCAGAGCAAGGTACTAGATTCCAGCCCAAATATGAGGCAGTACTTCCATGCCACCACCCACTGACCTCATGACCTTAGATCCTCAGTTTCCTTGAATGCAAAGTGAACAACCTTACCCCTCCTTTCTAGGGTTATGGGAGGAAAGTGAGTTACACGCATCTCTATGGATGGACAGACAGACAGATGGACATACAGAACTTTCTAAGTCTTTTTTCTTTTTCAGTCTTGGGATTAGGGATTCAGACTGTGCTAGCTGGCGGAGAACATTCCAGATACTCTTACCACAAAAAATCCAAGCCTGACAACTTGAGAAACTGTCTTTAGCTCATGAGAAAGAGTTGAGGGGATGCATGGAGACGAAGCAGGCTGTGCCAGATTTGGTAAGGTCTAAGAAGACTGGAGGGAAGAGGATCCTGGAAGCTTGTTAACCTTGGCCTCTGAGCCCTGCTCTTACCCTAGGGAACAGGAGCCCATAGCTTCTTCTGCATCCAGTTGTCCTCTGTCTGGTTGGCTCTACTTCAGTCATCTCTCCCAAGGCCTACGCCAATGAATTAACTGTGCCTTTCCCTGAGCCAGAGATCATATAAGAAGCTCCCAAGTAGGCTCTCTGAGGATGGGGCATGATCGCTAGGTTGCTGTTGGTCCTTATATGACAAAGGATTGGGCACATGATGGACAGAACCATCAGGTACACCTAATCTGGGAAGACTGAGGCATCAGACCTGCCTTTTGGAGCCTCCCCTCTCTCCCTGTCATTCCAGCTCATGGCAAAGCTGCAGCCATCTGAAGAGGCTGGAAGGGCATCTAGCTGGCCAGGCTGCCTCCTGTACTCTAGAACATTCCAGTTGTGGGCTCTCAGAGATGAGCACACTGCTAGTGAGACAGATGTTGAGAAAAAGTAATTCAATGAAGTTGATCACTGAGTGCTTTGTCCCCATCCAAGAGGCCACTATGGGCAGGTCCCTGGAGAAGAGCCTGAGCAGGGGCTGGACAAATCCGGTGAGCAAAGACTAATGTCCTTATGCTCAGCCCCACTTTACCTGAAGAACTTTCTTCTTGGGATTTTTATTTGTTTACTTTGTTTTTGGTATACAGTCTCTAGTAGTCCAAGCTGTCCTCTAACTCATTATATAGGCAAAAATGGCCTTGAATTTCTCATTCTCCTACCTCATCTCCCAACTGGCAGGCACCACCAAGTCCTGTTTGTAAGGAGCTAATTATCCAAAGTAAGGCTTTGTGCATGTTAGGTAAACACTACCAACTTTGCACACCACCTTCTGGGAGACTCTGCTCTGTCAAATGTATGAATATATAAATATGTTTATGTGGTAATATATATTTAATAAAATTCGTCTGGAATATCAGAGTCAACCGTAGAGCCAAGTCATGAATCCAGGCAGTGGCAGCACATGCGTTAGTCTCAGCACTTGGGAGGCAGAGGCAGGAGGATCTCTGTGAGTTCGAGGCCAACCTGGTCTATAAAGCAAGTTCTGGGACAGCCAGGAGTATTATACAGAAAACCCTGTCTAAAATAAATAAATAAATAAAGATAGAAATAAATTTAAAAAAAAAGAACCAAAAAAAAAAAAAAGGCAAAAGGCTGGAGAGATGGCTGTGTCTAATTTGTACAGGTATTCCCATGATGGTCGTAATGTCTAACAAATGTGTAATTACATGTTTATACATCTCTGTGCATAAACTCACATGATCATGCTGTATGTGGCACATATGAGTGCATGTATTTATCATGTGTGTGAGCTCATGCGTTCGTGTGTGAGTGCACACTCCTAGACCTCCTCCTGACTCCCATCCCTACCTGGACTTCCAGAGCCAATTCTTGGCTCCCGCCCCCCAACCTCCAGAGTCTATGCTCTCTCCTAAGCTCTCAATTTTGGGCATAGCTTCCTCTCTCCTCCACAAAACAAAACACCCGATTAAATATGTACCTCCAACACAGACTTCTTTCTATACACCCACAAAGGATGGTCTGTATAGATCTGAAAGCCCAGGGACCCAAAACTGTCCCCTTTGGCTTTCCTAAGCTCCATATGGACCTAATGGTGCCTACATTGTCATCATCACCCTTCTGCATTCCTCCATTTTTCCATCTCCATGAAAGGCCTGCCTCTGTCCCACGGTCCTTTCAGCAGAACCTCCCTGACTCCTGATCCAGCAAAACCATTATTAAAATCATGAGTGTGGAGCCTGATGGCACATGCCTGTAATCTCAGTTGCTTGGGAAGTGGACACAGGAAAGCAGCAAGTTCAAGGCCTACCTGGGCAAGTTAGTAAGGCTGTGTCTTAAAACAAGAAAAATTAAAAATACAAAAAAGGCCAGGGGTGCAGTTCAGTGGGCAGAAGTCTTCCCTAACATACACAAAAACACAGCTGCAATCTAAATTATTAAAAGCAAAACAGAACACCAAAACACTGGGTTATCTTATTTTCCATTCAAACCACTTCCTGGGCTCCTGTGGGTGGCCCCAGTCTCCCTCTCTGGCAACCTGTGGAAGGGAGCATGACTTTCTAGTGAGACCTCTAAGAATGGTACAGAGAGCTGAAAACCCTTAAGACACAGGAAAGAGCCGAAAAGTGTCTTATGTAATATATATGCTATGTAAACATGTTTTTTATATTGTATAAATATGCATGTGCATCATATAAAATATGTATTTTCTTCATTTTGGTTCTTCGGTTTGAGAGGGAAGCAGCGTAGTGTGTGTGTGAATTGGCGAACGCACGAGAAAATGCGTTGTGCGCATGAGAGTGTGCGCAGAGAACCTGCCATTGAAATGCCTTTTACTCTTTCAGTATGTCCCGTAGAGTGGCTCCGATCTGACAAAGATGCTAAAGTTCTGGCCTTAAGCACTTGGCATCTCCAGCATGAACTTCCTCACAGACTTTAAATCCAGAGAAAAATCCAGTGATTTCTACAAAGTCCTACCCCCCTTTCTGAGTTAGAGTTCATGGTGTCATGGGGTTATAGTGTATGCAAGGAGACTTGTGTGGCCCTGGCCCTTCTCTACAGAGGGAGCTCTCTGGAATTATTTTCTCCCTGGGTCACCAGGCTTCAGTCTTTTTGTAGCCTAGAGGGTTCCACAGTCTTTTGATACCCTAGAGTGTGTGAGCCCTGGTTAGTGTAGGTGGTGGCCAGATAAAGGGCAGAAAGGGGGGCAGAGAGGAACAGAGGCACCAGAGAGAGGCAGGAAAAGGCAGAAGGGATGAGGAGATGGAAGAGGGAGTAGAGGGGGCAGAGGGGGCAGAGGGGGAAGGGGGGCAGAGAGGGGCAGAAGGGGAGGCCCTTGCATGCAAAACTGGGAAAGCCGGGCTCTCGCCTAGAATCAACATGGGGGTTGATGAGACTGAACTGAAGTCTCTCCAATTCACTTTCAGGAAGAAGCTCCATTAACAGGAGCGTTTGGGGAAAAAGACAAAACCACTAATCACCATCCGAAATGTACATGCTATTTCCCATCTGCTGTGTGGAATTGGGAGTCTCAGGGAAAATGTGGCAGATGGGCCGGGCTTGGAGCCCCTCTCCCCACAGGCAGTAGGGAAAAGAGGAAGTGTCTTGACACAGGATGCTGGCTTGAGTAAGGGACGGTAGGCTTCTCATGGGGTGCCCATCCCCTGTGGCCTGGGGAAACTGCCCCGCCCTCGGATGCCTCATGCCGCAGCAGCTGTGCCGGCTGCCCTGTGAATTTGGACCCAATCTGGGAAGCAGAGTCGAGAGCTCTGGGTTTACTGAGTCTGCTTAGTCTGCAGTGGTGCGCTGAGAAAACATTCACAGGCATCAGGAGCTGCTGGTGTGGTTTTGTCACTGTACCTCATCACATATCATAGGTCATAGGTGTTGTTTGTCAGTCTCTAAGAGGTTCCAATGAGGCCACTGAGAAGTGCTCTGTGCCTGCAGGTCACTTCCTGCCTCAGACACCTGATCAGGACATTTTGGGGTTCTCCAGAGAGAATGGGGCCTAATGATTGATAGTCTCTAGCAGTAAAAAGGCTCGCCCTAGAGTTCTTGGCCTGCCAGGGTCCCCACGCTGTGCCACTGCAGAGGACACGCCTGTTAGTGGTGTGAGGCAGGAAAGGCTTATTGGCAGCGAGTAAGAGGTGGAACTTATTCCTGGCAGGTAGCAGGAGAGAGACTGGGAAGGGAATAAGGAAGGTAAGAAGCAATGTCTCCTGTAGGCAGGACCACAGAGAGTAGATGCTTCTGGGGCTATCTACTAGGGTCCCATCTAGAGAGGAGATGGCTCCTCCTGGCTCCCTGTGACTCGCTGATGACTTCTGTCCAATCAGGCGGCAGGATGCTGCCAAAACTCTTTCTCTCTGCTGTGACTTTCAGTCTTTCTCCCCTGGGCACCCCTCCTCCAACATCTAATTAAAGGGAGGAAAGTAATTAAGGAAGGGCATGTAACATTCCCTGTAATGCTGAACCCAGTAACACCCCCTCCCCCACCCCCAATCCATCAATATAACGTGCAGAACAACTCAACCCAACACCCCTTGTTTATTGCTTGCTAAGCTGGAAAGCACTTGAATTAACCTCCTGCATAAGTGGAGTTAGGAAAGATCCCAGCGTCTTTAAGTGGAAAGAAGATGGGAGCCAGGCAGACTCCTTTTAGGGGTCTGAGGATGGGGTCCCCTTCACTCATTTACACCAGTGTTTTTCTCAGAGTTCTCTATGGACCAGATCATGTGCTCACACTCAGGATACTGAGGAGATTGAGGAGATAAATTAGCATGACGTCTACACCTAGAAATATGTGATCCTCTGCAGTTAGAAAAATGGCAGCTCAGGCGGGGGGGGGGGGGGGGGGCTGCTACATTTGAGGGAAAGACACTTCCTCCATTGCATGTAAAATGAGATGGATGCATAGCCTGCTACATAATGCGCCCCCCTCCACACACACACACACACACACACACACACACACACACACACACACACACCATGCTCCTGGCTGGACCATGGCCCTTCACCAATCACTGCCCTTGATCTGGAGGAGATCATGGTAAAACTGGGGAGCCAGACAGTGACAAGACATTCATTGTCATACAAGGAAATTCACTCCTTAATTGAGATGCCTGCAAAGCACAGGGGAAAGGCGGGAAATGACTTTGTCTGGAGAACTTGAAGAAAGGATCATAAAGGCACTGACATTGAAGCTGGAGTTTGAAGCATCAATGGCAATTCCCAGTGGAGGGAAGGATGGGGGGGGGGGGGGGAGCCAGGAGGAGCTTGTGCAAAGGCCCAAAGGCATGAGAGGGTGTGACTTGTTTAAGTAGAAGTGTGGATGGGGGAGGTGGAGGAGCAGTGGACACAGCGCCATAGAAGATACAAGGCAGTCTGTGAAGAGTGTTGTGTCTAGAGGTTTAGTGATGGGAGCTGGCTACTAGGTAAGAGCCAGAATGATAACTTCCTAGCTGAGTCTCTGCATTTTCCACCACATGAGACTCTCAATAGGACCCCCCCCCCCAGGAGAATTGTGAAAATTTAAGAACTAATTTGTGCTAAATGCTTAGAATTGTGTCTGACATGTAGCAAGCACTCACACAAGGTGCCTGATTACCCTCTGGAGGATGTCTCTTTGTGTAGTTCAAACTGGATTTGAACTCAAGATCCTCTTGCCTGACACTCCCAAGTCTTAGGATATACTACTGTGACTAGCTCATTATTCACCTTTTATTACCAACCACCTTGAGATTCCTCCCTGGGAGTTGTTTGGTGGTTAGGATCAAAAGGCTCTCTCACTTTTGTGATTTGGAGAAGCCTCTCCAACTGTGGTTTGGAAACCACCAATCTCTAAACATTGATGTCCCCAAATCACTTGGAGAATATTCTTAGTACGCCTTCCTAAGCACCCCACTCCCAAACTGCTGAGTCAGTCTCCTAGATAGGAAGGGTCCCAAGGGATATATATGACAAGAAATTATGGAAATACTTTAAACCTGAATTTTGGGGATAGAATTATCAGAATTCTGTAGAATTACCAGGAATCATTGAATTGGGCACATTGAACAGAGAGGGTGTTTCTGTTAGGTAAATGACACCTAAATGAAGTCATTAAAAAGAAAATCTTCCAGATGAGTCTAATAAGAAACTCGTGTGTGTGTGTGTGTGTGTGTGTGTGTGTGTGTGTGTGTGTGTGTGTGTGTGTGTGTGTGTATGTGTGTGTGTGTGTGTGTGTGTGTGTGAGAGAGAGAGAGAGAGAGAGAGAGAGAGAGAGAGAGAGAGAGAGAGAATGTATACTGTACACGTGCATAGTCTTAGTGCCTGACTGCAGTGCCCACCAGTGAGGTGTCCTGGTAGACAGGTAGAGTAAAGCTTGCTCAATGCTCACCTGACATACCTACCCAGGAGTAACTGGAGGGTTAGGAGCAAGAACACCTATCTCTCTTTCCATTTTAGAAAAGTCCCTTCAACCATCCTTCCCCAGGCTGACTTGGATCAAGGACTCCATTGGTATCTGCTGGAGCCACTCTCCTGAGCTCCCACAACAACAACCTGGGAGTGTTTGGTTGAATACATGGAAGCTGATGTCTGTCTGGCTCTTCAGGTGTCCTTGAGAGAACAGGAACCCAGAGCTGTGCACAGAATGGGTGGTCACAGAACACATACTGGGTGCCTTAGCAGTATACTGGCCCCATCTTCCCATGTTGGGCATGGATGGTGTTACCGAAGCTTCATGGGACCCCAGGTTTCTGTCCTGTCTGTCTCTTTTTAAGGGAAGAGGAAAAACTTGCCCTGCAGCTTCTGCTACTTACAGTAGCCACTCTTGGTAGGCTCATATCCACCCCCCCCCTTCCCTCTCCACTCACACTAGTGTTTCCCTTGCTGGGGCTGAGATCTGCCTATGGGGGAGAGGCCTTGCCTCTGATGCCCATCTTGGACTTTGTTCCCTCTACTCTTCTCTTGGATGCCAACCTCCCACCTGTCTACCTCTTGCACTGACCCCAAGGGTTCCTTCATTGCGTCTGATGAGCCCTGGCCTTATCTTCTGTTGTAAGATCTCAAGTTCTTGTTTGTCCCCAGGAACTCTACCTGTGTCCCTTCTATCATTGCCTGTGCACCATAGCTTACCCACATCGATCTGTTGAAACCTCACTTGTGACTCTACAGTTTTCCTGTATCCGCTCAGCCCGCCTGAATAGTACTTTTCCAATGATGCTTGGAATATAATAATGAATGGGTGAGGGAAGCAGCTGAGCAGGTTTTGGGGAGTAAATTGTACTGTGATTGGTGCTTAAGTGTTCTCCCTTGAATGATCTGGAAACTTGCTTCTATTTTTACTCAGTGGTGTCGTGTGTTGCAGATGTGGGAATAGCCCCAAGCTTCCCAACATGGGCCTCAGGATTCCTTCTTCTTCACACCTCTCCCTTTTGATTCCTGCCTCTGGACAAAAGAATAAGAATCAGCAAGCCTTTTAGCCAGGTGACCCAGAGACAGGTGTCCCAAGGCTCTCTTCCTCTCTCTCAGGGACATCCAGCAAAGAATGATGGCTGAAACTATCCCAGGCCCTCTTCTGTGTTCTCCTCCCTGATAAAAGCAAACCACTTCACAGGGTAGGTCAGTAGACTGGTGTCAGGATTCCCTGAATACCTGAAAGATGAAGGGAAGATGCCTGTTCTCTGTCCTCCAGCCTGGTCGTCCGTCCCCGTGTGTGTGCCCCTCCCCCCCAGCTCCCAAGCTCTGAGTATCCTGGGGCTTGGAATGTGCATCCATGCACAAAAGGAAAGGGACTCGGCTGGCTGAATCTACATAACGAAATAAAGCCAAATTGGAGATATGAGCCTGTATACCCAACCAAACCCAGGTGGAGGGTAGAGCCTGTGATTATCTGATTGGCAGAGCTCTGTTCTCTATCACTCTGTCCTCCTGGTGCCTCAGAGATAACGGAGCTGAGCCTGGCTCCAACAGTTCAGTCTCCTTCATCATGGTCTCAGAAATGCCCCCAGGCTGCTCTCTATTGCCTCTGCAGCTGCTTCCATTTCTTCTGTCTCTAGAAACACTGAGATATTTCACAGTAGGCAGCCATGCCTTCTGATGACTGGTTTGGGGTCTTCCAGGACTCTATCCTAGGGACAGACCCTTCTTTTTCTGAATGGCTCTTCTGAAATGTCCCTTCAGCTGAGAGGTCTGCCAGCTTCCTGGGAAGGAGCAGGTCTTGGGCTGAGACACAGGGAAGGGTCCACAGTATTTTGATAATGGGGTCAAGAGGAAGCCTAAGTTGATGGGACAGAGGGATCCTCAGAGAAAGAGCCAGACAGATGTCCAAAGGTGGCAGCCTGGTGTGGTAGCACTTGCCTTTAATCTAGTGCTCAGGAGTTTGAGCCCAGTCTGGTCTACAAACTAAGCTTCAGGCTAGCCAAGTCTACATCACGAAACTCTGTCTCAAAGGCAAAACGCAAAACCCAGAAGTGTAGCAGCTGAGGGGCAAGCTTGTGTGTGTACATGTATGAGTGCATGTATGTGTGGTATGTATATGTATATGTGAAATATATGTGTAGTGTGTGTGAGTGTATAATATATAATGAGTGTGTATTGTGTGTATGACGTACATGTATATGTGTGATGTGTGAATATGTATGCATGTGGTGTGTGTAGTGTATATATGTATGTGTATAATGTGTGTGATATGTGTAGTGTGAGTGTATATGTGTGGTGTGCATGTGTGTGTATGTGTGTGTGTACATGTAGGAGCACACATAATAATACTCTTCTTCCTACAAAAGGTTACAGAAGAATGTTTCACCATGGGCCCAACTCTGGAATCTGACAGGTTCAAGCAACCAGGACAGTTAACTGCCAAGGGCTGCTTGCCTTCATAGGGTGCAAGACACAGTCTTGAGCACACTACTCACATCAACTCACTTAATTCTCCAAACAGCTAGCTCTGCAGGAAGGATTGTATCATTATTCCCACTTTACAGATAGGAAGCAGACGCTTAGAAGACCTTTAACAGCTAGGGATGCTCACCTAGGAAGGGACAGGGCTCATCTGCAGCCATGCTACCTGGTTTCAGCATTTGTGGTTCCTTTCATCCTAGTAGAACTTTGTAGCATGTGTACGTATGTAGTAGCATTGCATCTGTACCTGTGTGCTGTGTATAGCAAAACACAGCTCTAGGGGTGGATTCCCTTTCTCACATGAGTCTGATAGTTCCCTTTAAGGAATTCTTGAGGGATTTCCTTCTGTCCACATTCCTCCTGTGAGACTGTAGCTTTCCCCTCTCCAGATCCCTCTCTACTTCTGGTCAGTTCTACAAAGCTCTCTGACTTAGCAGCAAATAAACAAAACCCAAGGTACACCTGCACGCAGAGGTACTTGTGTGTAGAGCGGGAATAATTCTGCAGTGGCTGAAATCTTGGCTGCCTTCAGCCCTGTTCTGGGCACAAACCCCAAGTGCTCTCTCCAACATTCACCCATTTCTCTGGAGCAAGGTGGGACAAGGGATGGATGTATCACTGGGGCTCTGCTATCCATAATGGTGTGTGTGTACGGAAGGAGGCTTGCAACCTGATACCCACTCCTCAACGGCCTGCAGTGGGGAAGCAGCATCATCTCCTCAGCCTGCCCTCCCAGCCTCCTCCTTCTGAGTGTCCAGAACACGTGCATCTCTCCAGGCAGCCTGGCTCCTTGCCTCCACGCCTGTCTTGCAAACAGAGAAGTACCATACCTGTGTGCCAGAGAGGCACAGGTGTGCCTGCGCCATTCACACAGTGTACCACCTGCTGGAATCTTGGCGGAAGGCGGCTTGGGATGGGATCCACGGGAGAGACAGTCTGTGGCATAATTAAGAGGGAGCAAAATCGAAAACAAGACAATGTTTTCCTTCCTCTCTCTTTTCTAGCACTTGCCCTAATTATTTTCGCACTTTCAAATTCTGCATCAACTTTAATTAAGCTGGCCCCGGGCAGGGAAGTCTGGCAAACTTGGAGAAGTTCACTTGTTTATTTTCTTATCACCAGTGATTGGATTTTCACAGTGCACTTTGTCTCCGTCTCTCTGAGGAGGGGGTGGTGGCAGGTGCAGCTGAGAAGTGGTTCTGCAGCCTTCCAGGAAAGTACTTCCTTACCCAGATCTTCCGGTGGGCAACTTATGTTTTACTTCTGCCTCCCGCCCTCTCTGAGCCTGCCTCTGGCTCTGCCCTGCAAGCCTGTTAAGTAATAAAGGCTGAAATCTTTAAGCAGCAGTAGACTTGAGGGTTAGAAATGTAGGTTGGAAATTCTGTTCCATTACTTATGGAGAGGAGAGGCTTGTTCATGCCCTAGTTTGTTTACTGGTTCACTCACTCTTCACTCATCTGTCCCAGTCTCTAGTAAAGGGAATAGTCTGTTTCCACTCTTCACTGCAAATTCCAGGACGGAGGTTCCTTGGCTCCTCTGGGCCTGTTTCTTTGTCCCTTTATGCTTAGGTTACTTCAAGGGCAAGAGGAAAGAGCTGCAACTGGAAGCCAGTGTGACTCCTGGCTCCGTATGGTGGCACTACATGACCTTGCTCGTGTTCCATTCATCACCAGTCACAGGCGCTGGGTCTTTCTGGACTTCCTTCATCTTTTTGAGGACAGATGCTGAGGCCATTTCCAGGCTATGATACGGACTGAATCCTGAAGGTTGCCGAATTCCACAATACACGGGGAGGCAGGAGAACCATGGCTCTAAAGGATACACTGGTGGGGAGTTTAACACATTTCTGAGGTGTCTTGGGTTGGCATAGTGACTGGATGGTGTCTACGACTCAGCCCCAAGTGACTGGGATAAGTAGAGATGTCTTTGCTGGGTTTGCTGGGGAAGCAGCGTGAGGGTGACAGAATGGAGGAGTGTGTGAATAGACAGTGGAACAAAGGATTAGTGAATGAGTGTGTGAGCGGACAGATGAATGAATGGAGGAGCAGATGACCAAGTGAATGTATGAATGAAGGAACTGGTGAGTGTGTGAGAATGAGTAGGAAGCAAGCGAGAACCCAAGTGAGCTAATAATAAGCAAAGCCTTGTGCAAGTGGATATCTAAGTAGATCAATGGGGACTGGATGAATTAATTAGAGATTGACTGTATGAATGGGTGAGGGGAGAATTTGGTAAGGGATTTAAAAAGAACGAATCAGTGAGTGAATAACTGGCTAGGGGGATAAAAATGAATGAATGATCTTATGAATTAATGAGTGAGTGCATAAGTAAATTAATTAGGGACTATGCATGATTGTTGGGCTAAGCCAACTAGTGACTGTGGTCCCCAGTGATGGAGTTAGGAAGCCAGGAGGTGCTGGTTCCTGGGGGCATTCCCCTCATCTCACAGCAATGGACTCCCCCACTCTGGGGCCTCTTACGGCTGAACAGATGTTTTGTTATGTGCACATATAACAAGGGTCTCAGTGTATGTATATATGTGCACTGTTTACTTCTCTGCTGGTACCCAAACCATGGAAAAGCAGACTTTAGTAAAATAACATATCTCTGGTGGCTTTTCTACCTGTCTCCCTCACCACTGACTGAGAAACAGCTTGCAGCAGTGGGTTAAGCTGACAATAAACACAGGAATTGACTTCAGTGGGAATGTACTCGCTTGACTGTTGACAGAAATCTAAGGTGATGCCACTTTCACTGGCTTACTGCTTGCTCAAATGACTGTTGATCAGTGCTTCTTGGAACAGGGGAAGGGATAAAGGTTGATGTGTCTGTCTCTGAGCATATATGTTGTAGCATCCTTCTCTTGCGGTGAGTGTGCATTTGACCGCTAAAAGGGTACTGGGAAACAGAGTGGGGCCTGGGCATAGAGGCCTCCATCTCTCTGTCTCTGGTTTCAACTGTCAGCAGAGATCATGCATGGGGGTAGAGGGATGAGAGTGGGGTGTTGAAAGTTGCCTTTTTCCAAGCTTGAACCCCTGGAGCCAGAGGGGAGAGATTCCTCTCCCATTCTCACCAAAGCACCAGAAGAGTGGATTGAAGAGCACAACCCCAGGAGACCCTATTCTGAGGAGGGAAGGGTCTGGAGCCTTGGCCCCCTGCCCCCCACCACCACCCTGAAGGGTTTCACTGTAGTGTCCAGCCCCTCACACCAGCCTGCAAAGGAGCTGACAATAAGCAGGCTTCAGCAGAGGGCACTCAAGTCCTAGGAATCTGCACTCAGGAACTGCGCTCTGTTCAGTGGCTTCCCAGGGAACTGGAGTCATGAATCTCAGTAACTCGAGCCCAGGGCCTCATCACTCACAGTGATTGTGGAGGGGACTGAGAGCTGAGTGGATCAGTCTAAACAAAACATGCACACAGGGGACTCATCCAAAGGAACTAGCTTGGCCACCCCTGGGGGCTCTCCCCCTTAACCACAGACGTAGGGGGTAAGAGGGAAGGGCTGGGGGGGGGGGCTTGAGAGCCCTGAAAGTATCACCCCCTTCTTCCAAGCCTTATCCATGCCCCCACCTGTGAGCCAGTGGGAGGCATGAATCTAGCTGGCAGCAGCTTGGGCCAGCTCAGCCGTTTTAGGGGATGTTAATGAAATTCGGGAGCACTTGTCCTTTTAGACAGCGGCCCCTTTTATTTGGGAATGAAAAGCTGCATTAGTCTGAATGAGGTTTGGAGGCTTCATAAATCCAGTGCTGGCTGCCTCATGGGGGAGTGGGGAGCCGGAGCCTGGCTGGTGGATAGACTTATTTACCAACAATTCCAAAAGCCAGGGTTGGCGGCTCCTAGTCTCCAGAGACAGGTTTGAGATTTGAGATCTTGCCCATCCTGCTATCTGCTGGCTTTGGGGTGGTCTGAAGAGGCACATGAGAGAGGACTGCAGAAGGTCTCCTAAGATTGGGTGGGTGGGGTAGGGGTTGAGCTCTCCAGTTTACTCCAGTTAAGGACCCAGTTCCATTCTGCATTCAGGCCTGCCCCGAGGCAGCCAGAGGCTCCAGGGGCTTCTGCGGAGCTCGAGAGGCTCTGGTGGAGAGGATTCTGCTCTCTCCACCAGTGGTTTAGGACACCACAGGGGCAATGCCTGCTGGATCTGTGTTTGAACCCAGCCTGGCAAACAGTAAGTGGGAGGAAGGAAACCAGAAAAGAAAGAAAGGGAAGGAAGGAAGCTAGCTGTGTGTGTGTGTCTTTGGACTTCTTAATCCTCTGGCTGCAGATTGCTCGTCTGAAAAATGGGAAAATAACAAAGACTGTCACAGTGTGCCCTGAGAGGACTGGATGGAGTCACAGGCAAGGTTGTGAGTGCCCTGCCTGGATCGCAGAAAACATGGAATAAACACAAGAGTCACGCCTGTCATCAGGCTGGTTTTGCTGTGCAGAGCATCTCACCTTCCCTGCCGTGGCTGGAAGGGATTGAAGCTACTATCAGTTTACAGATGTGTTCTACAATGATTTGCAGTTGAGACACGAACAAGGGTCAGGTCCTGAGTTAGGGGATAGCAACTTCCGTCCAGATCTACTCCAAGGTTCCAAGAGGGGCTGTCAAGTCCTGCCTGAGCCCCCACAACCTCTGCAACCTAAAAGAAGCTGGAGAAACCTTAGCTTGGGGAAGGCAGCTGCCTGGGCTTCCTGCTTCCTGGGGGGGGTGGTGATGGGGCTCCGCTGACAGAGCCATACTCTCCTTTGAGGGAGCTCCGATTTCCTTCTTTATCCATTTACTGTGATGGTGCCACTGCAGCTAGCTTTTCAGGAGCCTGCTCATCTCCCTCCACCCTCTAGCTCTCCTTCCAGCTGGCCTCAGAAGTGTCTTTCCCTCTGGCCACACTTCTACCTTGTTGCTACTTGGGCTGCCTACCAGGCCTCTTGTCCCAGCCTGCTCAGGTCGGGGGCATTCTGCCTGCACAACGGGCAGCCTATGGAATTAGCCGGCCTTAGGCACCGGTAGGGTGTACACTTTCCAATCCTCTTTCTCCATCGGGGTACAGAATTATTTTCCTGAGAAAACAGCCAAGTCCTTTTGATTCCCGGAACCAACCAAACCTAGCTGTGGAGTCCCAGCACAGACACCACGGGGTGTCTTCAGTGAAGAGGCTCCCGGCTGTGTCCAGAGAGTCCTCTGCTCTTCTGTATTTCTCCATGCTGGGTCCTTGAGGCCTGTTCTCTAAGATCTCTGCTCCCCATGAAGAGATGACAAACTGCAGGTTTTGTCCCGTCCCTCCCTCCGCCCCCTGCTTCTTTGGGCAACACTTGTCCAACACGAGCCATTCTTGATCCAGGGAAAGCCCAAGTATGGCAAATTCGGAGACCTCCGTGTAACATCTCATCACCTACGACGTCCTGGGACTAGGCACACTCCTCTGTCTTTTCTTGGGCAGAACCTAGAAACTCTTTGCTCCCAAGGCCAGTGGTGCAAGTTCAGATGAGAAGGAGCACCTTCCTATGTGCCAATTGGCTATATTGCCCTTTCACATCTCCACACAATGCCTTGGTCGCCTGCTCCGAGACAGGGCAGGAAAGAAAAGATGGCAAAATTAACAGGCGGGTTGGAGCGCAACACATTATCTATTTGTAAGAAAATTAAAGATTTGCTCTTCAGATGTAGGGGGCCATGCTCTTACCAGACAGCTGGCAAATGGGAGAGATTGGAAGTGATTGAATAGGTCAAATTATTTAAATGAGAAAAATAAATTCGCACACAGCCTAGCCGCTGCCTGGTGACAGATCCGTTTATTTATCTACTGTATCGGTACCGCTTTGTCTCTGTCAAAAAGGTCATTAAACTCGCCTAGCTGCGTAATTCGCTGCCTCCTGCTCCTGCCTCGCTCCACAGCCCTTCTCTTCCCTCAACACCCAGCGCCACTTGAAAAAAAAATATTATTGGTAATAAACAACATTTATTTTTAACCCTTTCGGCTTACTCCCTTGCGGGTCCTACTCTGTCCCATGAAAAATCAGTTTTTCTGTTTCTCAGGAGGAATCCGGGAGGGGGCTCCATTTCCTCCCGCATAGTTGCGGAAGAGGACTGAGAAATCAGCCGGCTCCAACTCCAGGGGCCCTCGGAAGCTTTGGCGGTCTTTCTCTGCAGCCCTCCTACTGTTGATGCGTGGTCAAGTCTTACCTTCCACGCAGAGGGCCTGGCCTGGTCTCTCCCTCCGGGTTAGTTCCTGAAGCACTGACAGTCCTCTGAATTTTATCCCACCCCCACTACAACCTCCATGCCCAGGGCCAACCCCGCTTTCCCGTGAGCTGAAGATCAGGAGAGAAACCAGCTCCGGGTCAGTCTCCTGCCGCTGCCGTCCAGCCAGCTCCGGCAGCGTGAGAGCTGAAAGGCGAGGCTCCACAGACGGCAGGCTTCGGGTCTCTCAGCTCCCGGCGGGCGCATTTCTTCCTGCTGCTTGGGCCGCTAGGCTGTCGCCGTCTCCCATCTCGCGGTGCCATCTCTGCCGCTCCACGCTTGGCTCGCCGGCTCCGTGCTTTGCCCTGGGGGCGGCAGGGCAGATGGGGACGTCTGAGCGGCGAAGGAGAGTCTCCAACCTCCGGGCGTTCCCCCTCCCAAACCTAGTCCAGGGTCCCCTTCCCCGCCCCCTGCGCAGGTGTGAGCGCGCGAGTGTGCGCCGGGGCGAGTGTGAGTGGGAAGCGTGTGTGCGCGGGGGAGTACGCGGAGGGAGCGCGGGCGGCGGGCGGCGCGGGCGGCGGGAGGCAGGGCGCGGGGGAGGGGGCTGGGAGGGAGTGTGTGCGCGCGTGCAACTCCACTCCGGGGCTTTGTGCGAGCCGGGGCGATAGCATCGGCGGCGGCTGGAGGAGGAGCGGCCGGAGACGCGTGCAAGCCTGCCCGGTAGCCGGAGCAGGTGGGAAGCCCGCGCGGGAGCCGAGCTGACACGAGCCAGAGACGCTGCAGACGAGTCCGAGCGGAGCCCGGGCGGAGCCCAGGAGCCCTCGCTCGCGGGCGGCCCGTGGGCGGCAGCCGAGGCGGGGCGGGCGCCGGCGGGGCGGCCCCCCAGTAAGATGTGCGCAGCGCCGCGGGGAGCCCCCTACTCGCAGAGGCGCTCGGGAGCCCGGCGGCTGGGCCAGGCGGCGCCTCGGGGGCTGCTGCGCGCCCGCGCCTAGAGCTGCCGCCCCAGGGAGCCCGCCACGGCCGCGCCCCGGGCACGCTCGGTGGCGCCCAACGATGACCGCTCCCTGGCGGCGCCTCCGGAGTCTGGTTTGGGAATACTGGGCCGGGCTCCTCGTGTGCGCCTTCTGGATCCCAGACTCGCGCGGGATGCCCCACGTCATCCGGATAGGTAAGGGCTCCCCTGGAGCCGAGGGGTCTCTGCGCTTTCGGGTGGAGACGGGAATTGGGGTGGGGGTGCTCTGAACGTGATGCGAGAGATTGTCCCAACCTCCCTCCAGGCTTGGGTGTCTTCTGGGAGCTCTTGGCGGGGAGGACAAAGTTCCAAAGCCTAGGTCTCGGGCCTCACTTATGGGGAGGAGGCAACTGGGCCGCGGAGGACGAGGGGCCCTGGGCACGCTCCGGCGAAGGCGACGCGGTGGAGTGTGGCGAAGGTTTCAGCCCCAAATACGCGCCACGGGAAAATTTCGTGGCGACTGTTATTAGTACGGATGGCCGCAGACCGAGTTTTGGGACCGGCTTCCTCTCAGAGTGGGAGCCCTGGGGAAGGCGCCAACTTCTCTCCCCTTGTCGCCCCCCATGGGCGCCTTGCGGGAGCCTGGGGATAGGCACGGGCAGGGGGGTGCAGGGGATGGGTTCGCCGGACGAGGGCAGCTGATCTCCTTGCTCCTGGTTGGCTAAGGGGCTAGGCAGGAGAGGGGCAGCCTCCTGCCTGTCCCTCCAGCGACTCCCCCAGGCCCAGGCCTCTTTCGACCATGGGGTAACCGTGGCTGGTGAATGGGAGCGCAGGAGGCAGCCCGGCGCCGCCGGGGACGGCGGTCGAGGGATGCGAGTGGCTTTTAAAGTTAGTCGAAATCCCTCCGCAGCTGGCGGCGGCTGGCGATCTGCGCGCGGCTTTCTGGGGGCTCTGGCTTCTCCGCTTCTCTCACCGCCGCAGATTTCTTACTCTGGGCTTTAACTTTGTTGTGACCGCCCGAGGCACCCTGCGTGGCAGCTCTCAGGGCTGGGCGGGAGCCCGTGCTTGTCCCTGGCCAGCTGACCCGCTGGGCTGGGCCAGGCTGGGCTACCCAGGAGCCTCCGTTGCCGCGGGCCCAGCGCCTGCGCCGGGATGGAGACCTGGGCAGCCCGGGTTCGCGAGGCATCAACATCTGGTGCGCAGCCAACCGAGCTCTACCCGGCTAGGGCCACCTTCCTCCTCCGGGGCTCCCCTCCAGGAACCGACTTTGCTCCTATAAGAGTGGATTTCGGGGTGACCAGCAGTTTGATGAGGATGCAGGAAACTCAAGCCAGGCTTGGTTATCTGTACTTGAGTTGTTTTCTAGGAGGCAGCCCTCACTCACTCTCCCTGGAGCCTTGTCCTCCTGAACTCAGCTTCTGAATGAGAACAGGAAACGGCCGGCACTGCAGACGTTGAGATCTTCCAGTGTATGCCCAGGACCGTGAATGTCCTGACCAGGTTGGGCAGGCATACACGGGAGGCAGAGAAGGCCAGGCACCTGAGGGGACCCTGGGGCAGCTCTCACAGTCAAGCTTAACCCCTTGAAGTCTTGTTTCTTCAGGCTGGCCAAAAATGTTTTCTATCTGTGTTCCTGCCCCAATACCGGGCTTGGTCACTATTCCAGCTAGTCCCTTAGTAGTGGGTCACTGTTTTCTTGGGTCTTGCTCTTATATATTGTGATTTTAGGGGATCTTCGTGGTGTCTTTAAGATAGAAAGGGTGCTGTGTACCCCCTCTATGCTTTCCAGGTCTGCCTTTCGTGGTTTTCCCTCTATAGAGTGGGGCAGGTGTGTTTTCAGCCCAGTTTCAGGAATGGAAATCGGTGGAGGCCTGAAGAGAAAGGCACAGGTGAGCAGAGCCTCAGAGGTATGGGCTGCAAATGGGTAGGGTTGAAAATGGGTAGGGTACGTGGTTCTCATCTGCCCTTGTCACTAAGACGGTACATAGAGTTGTACTGGGGTCTCCTCGTTGCCCTGAAGGAGAGCACATTACAAACCTGTAGGCTTTTCTTGAACCACCGTGTAATAGCGCAGCTAAGGCTGGCAGGCCCCCCCCCCATCTTCTTCATATTAAGCCCTAGGATTAATTAGCGTGTAGGCCAGGCCATTTATATCCAAGAACCCTGCCCTATTTGATTCCCAGCCCGAGGACTGGGATGCTGTACTAATGCCAAACGTAACTACTGGAGCAGGGCCAGCTTTGGGTGGAGGATGGGAAGGATCTGAGGCCTGTGGACTTCTTTGGAGCTTCCCTGTAAGCTCAGCTTCTGTCCTTTGAGAGCTTGAGGCTGAACCCAAGCTGTAGTCAGGGCAGCGGAGGCTGGGGGAGGGGGAGGGTTTCAAGCTGCAACCCTATGATACTGCCTTGACTAGACTGGATACCGTTGTCTCTCTTTTCCGATCTGTGGGATCTGAGGCCTCTTGGCTGGGGCTGCAGGGATCGAGGCCCTGGAAATTGAGCTCCTCTGAAGCATGCTGGGTGCTTCTGCCAGAACTGCTGGAGCTTGGAGCCTGAATTCCTTCTCCAGCAGCCAGGCGTCGCTGAGCACACCAGACCAGAGAGGGTTTACCTGCAGGTGCAAGATAGGCTCTCTGGCCTGGGGAGTATGGTACCCGCCCCTTCTCTTTGTGCCTCTTTTGGGGGCTGAAATTCCTTCTTAGACAAGGAGATGGATAGCTCAGCAGTGTGACAGAGTGTTCAAACAATGTGTCTTGAATAGATGAATTGCATTGCTCTGTCTTTTTGTAATTGTGTCTATCAGAGGGAGAGGTCAGGGCATTGATTGCTTGGATGGTTTGCAAGTAACAAAGGGAGTGAGGGAGAGAGAGTGAGGGAGAGAGAGTAATTGGATTGTAGTGTGCAGGAAAAAAATGATCATTGATTATTTTATATGAATATGTGGAAGATGTATTCTGTGTGTGATTATCAAGGGCTGCCATTGAAGGCTTGTGAGGCAGATTGTTCCGCATTTTATTATTATTGTTATCATCGCTGTTGTTGCTTGAATGGATCCCCGCTCTTAACTTAGCATAGGCAATTAGATGCATGGTCTTCTCAGCCAATGAGCTTTAGTGACCTTCCATGGGGACTTGGATTTACAGGTTCATAACCTAGACGCTGAAGAGAAGGGATGACGGACACAGACGCCAGAGGCTTGGAGTTTCTGTTCTTCGTGCTCCTAGTGAGCTGGATTGCTTTAATTCAATCCTATTCTTCCTACTTAGGGACTCAGTTTCCCCAGATATACACAATTTGATTGACACAAACTGTGGTGTTAAGTTTCCTTTAGAACAGGCTGGCGGGAAATGGTTGTCCTTGAAGGTTTCCTGGTTATACTTCTAGGACTACAGAAATACTATAGGATCGAGGGCTGCTCGGAATTTGAAAAAGGAACGAGGCAGTGGTGGCAGCGGCTGGGGAAACCTGGCCAGTCTTTCTTGAGATGAGGAGCCTGGTAGCTGTTAGTGAACTCTGGCCAGCCAGTGGGGAAGTTCAACGCCAAATGACTGCAGAGACATAAAGCAGGTGTAAGGGGGTGGGGTGGGAGGGAAGGGCTCACCCAGCTCTGCATTCTTGGAGCATCCACAGACAGGGCAGACCTAAGCAGTTTCTGAATGTACAGGGATCCGGCAGCCCTTCTCAAGGGAACGAACCCCCCCCCCCCCACCATGTGCCACTGATCAGATCATCCAAATCGTCCTGAACACTTGCCTCTTGAGTTTGAGAGTCACTGCATGTAAAACAATGAGGGATTCTCATGACTGGCGATGTGCAGAGACATTGCGCCTTGTAGGAACAGACAGCGCTGAATGAAGATCAATAGGATTTTTCCCCCAGAAGTAAATAGCTTCAGACAAAACCTGGGAGTGGCCCGAGGGGCCTTAGAAAGCATTAACTTGAGGAATTTCTGCTCACTTTTCAGCCCAGCTGCTCCTGTCAGCTCAGGCTTTCCCTCGTCCTCCAGCTGGAGTTTAATTTCTTCTCGATGCTCTGCGCTGAGTAGTCTTTTGACAACAGAATGACCTGGGGGCTTTAGGATGGTTTATGTGGGGTGAGCCAGGCTTGTTAAGCTTTTCTGAGGTCATGGGCATCCCCCTGTGGCTGTGCATGATGGGTGCAGTCTTGCCCAGGTTGATCTCTGCTCTACACCCCTACAAAAATGCAGGAGTGCTTGGCTCCCTTTAGCATCCCCTATGCCCCCCCCCCCCCGTGAGCCCCCATGTTCACACATTGTTCTAGCTCTGGGAAGTAGAGTACTCTGCAGAGGCCCAGGTGAACCTGTAGGTTCCTCAGGAAGCTGCAGGCTTACGTTGGCTTTGGAGCGGGAGATTTGTGCTTTGTAGCCAAGGCTGTTTCTAATGCATGGAGGCAAGGCCTCCGTTATCTTCTCTCAATTCACCACCCTCTCTCCCTCTCCTAGAACTGCAGCTTGAGCTCTGTCCTTGCTCAGGACTGTCCAGAGGCCAGTGAGATCTGACACCCTAGTGGTCATATAAAAGCAGATAGGGGATAGAGGTCTGCAGGCCTGCCTGGTAACAGAGAGAACTGACATCCAAGAATAAGGCCCTCCTCTGGAGCCTGCAGCCAGCAGACCCTGGCTATCCTCCCCAGGCTGGAGTGGTGGGGTTAGGAGCCCTGAGTAGATAGAGTCCCCCGGAGGGTCAGGTGGAGCTGGCACGTTGGCCTTGTTTCTTACAGCGCTTTTCTTCTAGGTGCTGATTCCTCAGCGGCAGCACCAGAGGGCAGTGTGTCTGTGCTCAGATGGTCACCAAATCTCCTGCCTGAGGCCCCACTGAGTCTGGAGCATAATCAAAATAACAAAACAGCAACAATACCCTGGGCATAGTTTATTGAGCACTTAATAGCTGCCAGGCTGTTTGGAAGGCTTTCCAAACAATGACAAGTAGCAGAGAGATAGTATGTGCTCAATAAATGTAGCAGCAGCATTTCCTCCATTATCTGATTGAGCCTCCACAATGCTTCTGTGCCCTCCCCATTTCTGCAGACAAAGAAACTAAACTAGATGAACTCACTTACCCAGGAGCCAGTGGCTAGTGCTTGGCAGACACAGGGCTTGAACTGCAGTCAGCCGCCGGATCTGGTGCTTGGCGCTGGCCATGTAGTTTGAAGATAGCAGGTTTTCATGTCCATGGTTCTGGAGGCTGAGCAAGGTCTTGCTGGGTGGTTCTAAGGCTTTCACTGGTCCAGGATGGTTTCTGCAGCACGGTTTAGTCCCTCTGGTGCTCACATACAGTGTCAGACTGGCCTTGCTGGTGAGCCATATGGTAAACTGCTTCCTTCTGTGAAAAGGGGTGGGTATCCAGGGATTGTTTTTCTGTTACTCACCTAGCCTTGGCTTCTTGACAGTCCAGGGCTTTAATCCAAGCCACAGATAAAGGCATAATTATTCAGTGGGCGAGGCCAATCTATCCACAGAAACCCCTCTGCTTGGAGTTTCCCAGGATATCCTCAAAGACAGTGTCAAAGCTTTGAGCCCCAGGGGCCCTGCATATATCTCACCTCCATCTTCCATCACCCTTGAGGGGGAAAAAAAAAGATATGTGGTGGGTGGGCTTCTCTTTGTTCCCCTGACTCACCCTGGTCTCATTTCTCCTCTCTATCATCATTTGAAAGCTACCAATAGTTTTTATGTTGTTATTTTTAAGCAAGAATCACATGCCTATCTGGTTTGGAACCCAGACTGGTGGGCAATGTACAGGGCATGGTGGTTGCTGTCAGCAACTGCCACTCTGTTAGAAAATGGAGCTTCATCACTTACTCACTGCGGCAGTGACACATTTAAGATTGGCTTGGACAGAGGGGTCGGTCATGCCATATATTGTCCAGTTTCCCTGTCTGCAAAGTGGGGAAATATAAAATGTCTGTCTCCCAGAGCCAGATAGTTGTGATGTCTGTCCAAAAAAGCTTAAGTGGTTCCAAAAACCAACATTAGTTCTTTGCTGTTATTCTTGTAGTCACCTGGGATGAAATTTCCAGGGTGTCAGGATTTAAGGAAGTTCACAAAAGATGAGGACCTTTAGCTTGCCTCGATGATGCAAGAGTGAGGGCTTCCTTAAATCTTGGCTCTGCCCATCTTCTGGGTGAGCTCTGGTTTTACAGTTGCTGAATTTAGAGATGCAGAGCTGTGAGACATTGCTTTAACCAATGGGGCTTGGAGAGGGGAGGCTGGAGGAGGGACCAGGGAACTGGAGATGAGGGCAACAGGCTGTATAATTTTTATTTTCTCCCCCCTTTAACACATGTTATTGCAGCCAGGCCTCAAACCCTCTGTGCCTGCACCCTTCCCCCAGCTGACTTTGTTTTATTTCGTTGGAATTGCCTCCAGAGTCCAGGCTGCCTCTCCTCTACCTACCTCCCTCGCTGGCATTTTGTTCCTGTGTCTGCTTCTCTTGACCTTTATACCCTGTTTGCTAGTGTTATTGACCTTGACTGTGGTTAGGCTTGGAGAAGGATTTGAGCTTTCTCTAATGCCTGCGATCCTGCCACCTGCTTTAGACAAGGATCTGCTCAAGGTTGCCCACAACCCATCTTCCCCACATCACTTCCAAAATGGATGTTTCACAGCGATGTATTTTATGGATGCTAAGCTGTTTTTTTTTTTTTTTTTCCCTTTATGTTTTCACATAGGAGCTAGCATGGGCCTCATATGCTGCGTCTGTGTTTACTTACGGAATTTTTTTCTTGGCACCTCTAAATAATGATGTGTCTGTGTTTGATGAGATGGATCTGTCACTTCAGTGTGAATTTACTCATGTGTGCTTGCTTCTTGACCTCGGGTGAGTCACTACTTCTCCCGGCCTCTAATTCTTCTTTAGCCGAGGTAGAATTATGAACATTTAGTGTGAGTCTAGTCTGTTATTTTTGACCTACAAACACTTTGTATGGTGGAGTCTCATAGTACTGCCTTCACAGGGCTGCCTTGTGGATTAAAGGAGATAAAGTGTACGAAGCTCTTTGTACAGGGCCCAACATTTAATAACTGAGAAGGAAGGGTTCCCCAGGGTAGAGGCCATGTCTCTGCCATCGGACTTAGCTCTGAAGCTTGAGCTCGGAGCTTTGTGTTTACCCTGGTGCTTATACTCCACACAGCTCTCTTATGTGGCATTTGCTCATTTCACACATGCCAGTGTACCCTAATGCGGAATGGGCAAGTCCAACCGCTGTGCCAATTATAAGAGTAAGAGAGGTGCCCTTCCTAGGACACTCCTGGACCGTTATTTATCACACACCTGCAGCCTGGGGCATTGCATTTGCATTTGCAGCAAATTTAATTGAAATGCTTTTTACGAATGTGTTCAGAGCCTGGAAGACCCAGGGAATGGTAGTGAGATGCTCTTGAGGGATTAGTCTGGGGAATTCTGGTCAGTCTGCCCTTCTTAAATAGGGTGCTCAATGTTTGTTTCTTGGCTGTGTCAGTGGGAATGAGAGATGATCTGTAGCTAGATGAGGGGAACAGATATTGCTGGCTCTTTGGGGAGATGCCAGGTAATGAAGGCCCCTGCAAAAGCTGGGGAGGGGAATCCCATTTAGTAATGAACTGGTGAGAACTGGGGGAGTGTTGAGCCTCTACTGCAGGTCCTTTGGTGCTGTTCTGAATGGTGGTTAAAGACTGCAGACAGAGAAAAGGAGCGAAGTAACCAGATTCCTGTTTGCTGTCAAAAGGGTTCCAGTCCATAGGAGACAATTAAGTCTCATGCTATTCAAGAGGCAACACAGACAGGCTGCTGGTGGAAGGGGTTTTATAGAGTTCTCAGAAACACTGCAGGAATGAGCTCTTTAAATATGGCAACGCTAGGGACCTCTGCAAAGCCCCCCTGCCTCTGCTTTGCAGAACTGAATGCGCTATTCCAAAGAGCTGCCCAATTGGGCGGAAAAGCGGGAGCGGGAAGCCAAGGACTTCCCAGGGATCCAAGCATCCCGCTTCCTGTCTACAGTGAAGAATCACAGAATTCCGGCTGCAGAGAACTCCAGGGGTCATTCTGGGTTTCTGGTTCTCCAATTTTAGTGTTCATCACAATCATGGAGAACTCCTTCAAACACCAAGTGCCAGGACCCCAGCCTCAGAAGGCGGCCACTCAGCGGGTCTAGGGTGAAGCTTTGCATTTGTTATGTGTTCCTAGGTAAAGTGAGTGCTACTGGCCTGAGCTATGTTTTTCCCTTCCTTCCTTCCTTCCTTCCTTCCTTCCTTCCTTCCTTCCTTCCTTCCTTCCTTCCTTCCTTCCTTCCTTCCTTCCTTCCTTCCTTCCTTCCTTCCTCCCTCCCTCCCTCCCTCCCTCCCTCCCTCCCTCCCTCCCTCCCTCCCTCCCTCCCTTCCTCCCCCTCCCCCTCCCTCCTTTCCGTTATTTCTTCCTCCTCTCTCCCTCCCTCCCTCCTTTCCGTTATTTCTTCCTAACTCTCTCTTCCCCCTCCCTCTCCTTGTCTCCTTTGCTTGCTTGCTTGCTGTGAATCAGTGTCTCACTTTGGAGTCTGGGCTGCCTCAAGGTCTTTGCTATCCCTTTGCCTCAGCCTCTGGAGTGCTGGGTTGATAAACAGCCATCTTGCCCACCTTGGGAGCCACCCTTTGAGAGACCATTGTTACAACTTGGTGGAGAATCTCCCTGGAGCCAGTCTCCGGAGCTTGCAGTTTTTAGGTCCCACCCATTTTTTAGTGCAGTGTTGGCTGCAGATAGCCACTTTGGAAGCGGAAATAACTTCTGCTGACAGTTCTGAGAAGGTAATAGGACTCCTATTTTGGGAACATGAACTCTAGCATTCAACTATATAGGCTTAAAATCCCTTCTTCCTGGTGATGTAAATTTGGATGAGTCACTTCTCACAGTCTAGATGCCCTTACCTGTGAAATGGGAACTAGTACATTTCTCCTCAAGAGATATTGTGAGAACTAGTAGGCTTGGCATAAGGGGTGGGGATACAAAACCTTTCTCTATTGAGCATTGTGGTTAAGTTTATAGGTTCTAGGATTCAACAGACCAACTTTAAAGCCTGTCTTTGTGACCACCCACCTATGCAATCTTGGGAACACGGTTACATATCTCAAAATACTACTCACAATGATCATACCTGTTTGCTGGCATCTGGTAAGGACCGGGCATGTTAATACACAGGAAATACTTAGAATTCCTCATGTAGGCGCCCAGTGTAGCTGTTCCCTACTGCTCTTGCTGGTGAGATGGGCTCCCTGTCCCACCTGACAAATAGAAAGGAATTTCTTTGTTCCAAAGATGCCCAGCTCCACCAGCACAGTGCTTTCCATTATACCGTGAATAAGCACTTGTCGATCAAATGAATATACCCATGACTACGATCCTGCACAGAAGACCATCTAACTGCCTTATCATTTAGTTTATCACCTTTTCTGTTTCATCCACAAGGATTTCAGGAACCTGCATTCTTCTCTGAAGTCAAAGTATTTATGAGGCCTCTGGTATTTACCCAACACACAGGTTGGCCTCTTCTTTACCAAGACATTTACCATCTAGTCTACTGGATTACACTGGAGTGGCTGGGGACAGTGAACCCTTCTTTTCCAAGCCCAGGAGCAGAATTCCAGTCTTTGCTTGCTTTATATCATGGTAGTTTTCCTCTTGAGAGACACAGGTGCCCACCTCCCTGTGTCTGAGAACGAGGATGCCTCATGACCCCTCGGCTTTTCTGATTTTTATTTGTCCATCAGCATCTTTGATACTCTCTTGGAAACTAGTCTAAGGATATGGGCTTGTGCCCCCTGGTTCTTAAAAAGCCGGTTATTCAGTAAGGCTGTCAGGAAGAGCTGTGGGTGAGCTGTTTGGACCTCTGCCAGTCATAGATTGGCTACCCTTTTTTCTCTCCTCACCTCCTGTCTGGACCCTGCTGGGATGTGTAGACATCAGATTGACATGACAGCTGAGGTGTAATGTGGAGGACTGCACATCACCACTGGGTGTCTGAAGTGTGTGTATGTGTGTATATGTGCTATATTCTTGCCAGAGATGTCCCAAGGTGGGTTGCTTCTGGAGAGCTATATAACCAAATTGGGGCTTGTTCTTTGTTCGAAGCCCAGTGAGTGACAGAAATCTTCTCTTTGGATCTCTGGGAAAACAGGACTTTTGTGGTGGTCTCACTTCTTGAGTGTCTGGGTGACCTGTCCACCACTGTAGGCACTGTAGGTATATAAGGGGAGAGTGATATGATGTCATGAAGTAGCCCTCCACATGTCCTTATGGACACAGCAGAGGGGGCAGCCCCCTACTGAAGACAGGTATGCTCATTTTCTCACATTCTTCCGTAGGGAGACATGTGATACTTTGTGAGCAGCAAGTGCCTATTGCTGTCAAAGCCGTTTTTTCTCCAGTTTAATAGAGGTGACAGCCATCTATTGTACTTGTCTCATAACATCAAATCAGTAAATAAAATACGGGAGAATTCTCAGGTTAAACTGAATTATAGTTAATCCCTGGGGAAGTGAGGCTTGGGGGAGCCTCCGTCAGGAAGACCGAGTCCCTGACTTCTTATAAGAGAAGTAGAGTCTTGGTCTTTCTCCTGAATCTGGGAAGTTCTTTCTTGTGAGGGAGAGGACCAGGTCATAGTGTTTGATGTTGTCAGAATCCATGGAAGAACCAGAACACTGGTGGAATCATGGCCAGTGTCAGGATGACATGGTCATCATTCTCATTTGTCGTGGGATAGTGAAGACACAAGAGAAACTATTTGTTCTGTGCTTCTTAGTGAGCTGTGGGGGGAAAATGGGCTAAGGCATGGAGACCTGCTCTTGACCTTTTAACACACACACACACACACACACACACACACACACACACACACACACACCACTTTGAAGCTTTAACTTCATAGATTTACTTTTTAGTAGAGACAGGATCTCACTCTTGCCCAGGCCGGATTGATCTCCTGAGTTCAAGTGATCCCCTTTTACCAACTACTTGAGTAGCTCTGGCTACTGGCACAAGCTGCTATGCTTGACTAGGCATGTATGCAGTCTTTAGAGATCTACACAGACTAGAATTTTCCAGTGTGGAAAAAACACCTCTGAAACATCTTTACTCACAGAGAGAATACAGATTGTGCCTGTATGTGTTCCCAGATAATAGCCCTGCTGAGCTCACTCAGAGGCAGGGAGATGGAGGGTTGTCCTGTAGTTGCCATCAGATTCAGCACCACGGACAGCGTCTAGTTCTGTGCTAAGGCATGCAGCAGGGTTGTGTTGCTCTCTGGTCCTGGTGTGGCTAAGATCACACTAAACAGGTATTTTGTCTTCCTAGGTTCCCTAGGGCTCTGGTAGTCACATAAAGGACAGCAGTCTCTGAGAAGCCTACAGTTTGTGAGGAAACACTGGCAATTTTGTTAGAGTCAAGTAACACACGGTTTAGGAAGGTGAAGCCTCTGGGTAGGATTTTTCTTTTTTCCACATAAACTGTTCTTAAATCTTTGGTGCCATGTACGGCTTGTCTGCTAGAGAGCAGTAGCAGATGACAAAGTGCATGAGCATCTGCCTGTCAGATAACACACCTGATAACCACGCGTCTCTGCTCAGCCCGGCGGCATCATCTTTCACATCGCATTTGGTAAGTGGGCTTCCATAATGTAGTTTTAGCCCGCTAAATGTGATTTCTTAAACGTGTTTTCTGCGTTATTGTTTCCTGAGCTGTGGAGCCCTGTACACCTGTAATAGAACCTTATTTTCTGCTAATAAATAAAATTACTATTCATTCAGGTGACGGGAAACCAGTGTGTCACAGTTTTGCCGTGTTCCCTCAAAGAGCTTTCCATCCAGGTGCGGCATCACCTGGATGTATCAGAGAAGCCTGGTGACTGGGCTGGGTGTAACAGGCACCTCCTAGACAGAGAAGGCCACACATGTCAGAACAACAGAGGAATTGCCATTTGGGCTCTTGGGACTTCAGAGGAAATGTGCAGTAGGATAGTGGGCTGTGGCAGCTGCAGTTAAAGTTGGTTTGGGGCCCTGGTTTGAGAAATGTCAGCACCAACGGATTAAGGATTTTTCTGTTGCTTCCCTTAAGAAATCAGAAGGGGGAAAAAAAAAGCTGCTTTGGAAATGTGGCTATTTTTATGCTGTTTGTAATTTTGTGTTTATTTCCTGTCTCTTTCACATGGGTTCTGGGCTGAGTCATTGATTCACCAAACATCAGTGGAGCGCCCATTCTGTGTCGCAGAGCACACAGGACAGGGAACTGCAGGGTGGGGTGCAGCTGCATCCTGAGCTAGGGAGCATCTCAGGGTTCTCCCTGTAGATCCAGGTAGTGATAACACCATGGTCCTTCACACTGGTGTGTGTGTGTGTGTGTGTGTGTGTGTGTGTGTGTGTGTGTGTGTGTGTGTGTGTAGGGGCTACATAAAAGTCCTGGGCTTGCAGTATCCTGGTTTTCCTATATTCTGGGCGAAGGTAGTAAAGCTCAGAGATGCTCAGAGCGGAGCTGCAGGGTACACAGCAGACATGAGAGGGAAACCTGTCTGTCCCAGCCACCTTTCTGTCTGTCCTCCTAACTTCCTTTACGCCCTCCAGATAATATTTTCAGTTTGTTTTCTGCCAGGAACCACCATGCTCCATCTTCCCCTCCAGGGTTCATTTTGGCCCTGCCCTTAGAATTTCTCCTAACTTTTCTAGATGGGAAGAGATTAACAGTGTGTGTGTGTGTGTGTGTGTGTGTGTGTGTGTGTGTGTGTGTGTGTACTTAAGCATATGCACAAGCGTGGGCTCACCCATGTAACAGTACTCAGATGTCTTCAGATGTCTTTTTCAATTACTTCCCATCAAGTTTCCGAGACAGCATCCCTTGTTGAGCCTGGAGTATGCCGTTTCAGCTGGACTGGCTGGCCAGCAAGACCCTGGTGTGGTGATATATTGTATATCTAGAAAATCAGAGGATGGAGCACTGTGAGTTCAAGGCCAAACAGCCAGGCTGTGGTGGCTCACACCTTTAATCCCAGCACTAGGAAAGTTGAAGGAGGAGGTGAGATACTGGGGGAGAGAGGAGGCAGGAGTCCAGCCCTTCACTTCAGCTGAGCACTCTCTCAGGCATCCACTCTGAGGATTCCTGAGGACTGGATAGGTGAGAAGTGGCTACGGTTTGTTTCTATGATTTTCTGGCAAACTTTATTAGATATGCAATATATCACCACACCGTGGGGTTTGCTTGTCTCCACCCTCCAGCACTGGAAGATGTCCACAGCCATGCATGGTTTTTACATAGGTGCTGGGCACCTGAATTTGGGTCTTCATGCTTCGTACAACAAACACTTTACCCACGGATCCCATCTCCCTGGCCCCCAACATCTATTTTTTTTTTTTTTGAAAGTCTGAGATATCTGATTCTCCTTTACTTCGAGCTAATCCACATTTTTCCTGCTGTGAAGTTCTCTGGTCCAGGGCATGGCCTGGCCTTTCCTTAGGGTCTAGGAACCTGTATCTTAAGACACATTTATTTCCAGGGCATCTCTCTCTGGTGCTTCATAGCAAAGAAGCTCTCAGACAATTAAATTGAAATGGCTACACACTTACCCTCACCGGGGTTTGGACAGATTTATAATATTTTCTTTTTTAAAAAATTGGGCCTTTTTTCACTGAGACAATGATTTATGGAATAATCAATTTCTTTATCTACCTAATACATTGGAGTGATCCTTCAGTTCAGGCATCAATCTCCCTGGGGCTGTGGAGGGCCGATGGTCTAACAGCCTGGCTCAGCAGGCAAAAGGCAGGTTTCCCTGTGAGTTGTTTTGCTGCTAAGACTGGACAGAGAGCCTTGGGAGGAAGGCCTAAGTCTCTTGCAAGCTTCTATTCCAGCTAACAAGTAGTACTTTCTTCTCAACAACCTCTGCCACCCCAAGGGAATGGGCGAATTGCACACTGCCCCCATTACACAGCTTTGGAGACTGAGTGAATTCAATCCCCAAGGACCTACATGGCAGAAGGAGAAAACTGATTTCCACAAATTGTCTTCTGATCTCCACATGTGCATGCCCCACCCCCAGTATATAAATAAAAATATAATTAAAAAGTCTCAGGAGTATAGCAAGTGGGAGGCAAGCCTGGTTAGAAAGGTCCCTGTAGGATTGAGATCAGTGAGTGCTGGCCAGTACCAGCCATTTTATCTTTTGTGCTATTTGGAGATTCAGCAAACTGTCTCGTGGAGTAGTGGGCTTCCTGTAATGGAGACACACACAGCTTGGCTGCTGACATCACAGAGGAGCCCCGGATTCTCTTCCTGTGAAATTCTCAGTCTGCCCAGCTGTATGCCTAAGGCTCCTGAGGACATCCAGGTTTTCCGAGTTCCTGAAAAGGCCAAGGCTATGCCAGTTCCAGCTCCTGCAAACCCTATGGAGGCCAAACTCAAGGTGGTGTTTGTCGAGGACACTCGGAACTCTTACTTGCTTCCACAGTTCATCTTGTGGTGATGCCACGGGTCGGCTGGAAGTCCCGACAAACCTTAGCTTGCTTGGTTCCCATCTCTGATGTATGGAGCTTCGTTCTGCAGGAGCAGAGACTGGCATCTGAAACAGAAGACCTGAGGTCAGGCAGCAAACTGTCAAGTCGGAGCTTCATTCACAGGGTGGTGACTCACCATAGGTGGCTTGACTGCATACTCATTGTGGGTCAGCCTTATTCCGGATGTCAAGGTCAGCAAGGCAGGCAGGATCCTGGTCCTTTGGAAGCGCACCATCTGGCAGGAGAGGCAGATAACAAAGCAGGTTCCAAGAGGAAAGTTCAGGTTTAAGAAAATGCCATGAGACTCAAAGCAGCTAGGAAGGACAGTTAGGTGAAGGGGGAGGGGGAAGAGTGAGGGAAGAGTTCTCAGTCAGCAGATAGAACGTGCTCAAATGCCCAAGGCATCAGTGTAAATTGGACTGTGGGAGAGACACCAGCTTTGTAGGCAAGTACCATCGAATACTAGCAGTTTCACATTGCAAACTAGTCTTGAAAACCTCAAGGAAACCCAAGGGTGAGTAACAGTGGTATGGACAGGGGGTCAGGTGGTGACACTCCTAAGGGTATTTGAGGGCCAATGATGTTTGAGGGTCAGGTGACCCTCCGGAAGGGTTCTTGAGTAACAATGATGAGTCTAGGCCACATTACAAAATGCTGTTTGTGGGTGGGTAGCGGGATGTTTAGAGAGCTTGCATCCTGATTCACTGTCTTGAGCTCTCCCTATAGGCTTGAATGTTCCTTTGCCCTGGGCCAGAGCAGTGGATGCTGACTGGGTATGTATGAGGGCCCTGGACCACCTGAGGGCTCTAAGTCCATGTCTCTTGACCTCTTCAATATGTTGTGTGGCATGGATGTCATCAGGTAAAGTTAGACCTTAGCCCCATTCACAGCTCCCTACTCTGAAAATCTATTGCAAGTTTTGTCCCCTGCTGCCCAAGGAGCAAGCCCTGCTCAGATGGCAGACTACTCATCTCACACCTCCTCTGGATATCAGGCAAGGCCTGATGTGTCTGGCCACTAGCCAGACCTGCAGTGAGACCAAGTGTCTCCCAATCATCTGGCAGGAAGGTCTGAAAAAGAAAGTGACAGGGCCATTGTCCGGCTTAGTCCTTACCATCTTCCTGGGGTCTAGAGCTTGGGGTAGACTCAGGAGCTCTTCTGTGTGCTAAGCATGGAACAATTTTATTTCTCTTTAGCAGGTAGAGCAAAGGGCCGAGAGCATAGTCCACAGGGCAAGTTTAAGGCAGTACCTACGGTGCTGGGCAGGAACATCTGCTCCATGAGATCTGGCTGGACTGGGCTTTCTTCCCTTCCACGTTTAATTTCCATCCCGCTCTGTGAATACAGTGTCACTTGATGAATCTAGAAAACCTCCCGTGATCCATTGACAACAGTGACCCATTGACAACAGCAACCCATTGACAACAGCAACCCATTGCAGACTTAGCAATGCTAGGCACTGGGCTAAGTGTTCCAGAGAGTCATGTCATGCACGCAGCATCTTTAAGAGGCAGGATGCAGCTCTGCTTCAGTGAGGAGCTTGAGCAGCCAGGCTAACTCTAGGGCACAGTTTTTTCAGCCTCGTTTTCCTTATCACCAATGGGACAGGAACTTGGTTATTTTTGATGCAGAGCACTTTTTTAAAAAAACTTATTTCTTTGTTTAAATGTTTTAACTTCTAATGAGAAATTGTAGTTGTCTACATTACACAGGTGGGAACACAGTGCAACGTTCTGTTACACTGTCACTATTGTTACCTTGAATAACAAATGTGGAGACTTACTGCCCTGCTATGGCCTGCTTGTCAAAAGTTCTCAGGGTGTGTGTGTGTGTGTGTGTGTGTGTGTGTGTGTGTGTGTGTCTGTCTGTCTGTCTGTCTGTCTGTCTGTCTGTCCTGTCTGTCCTGTCTGTCTGTTTCCTTGGCAGGAAGCTCGCTGAATGGACCAGTTCAGCACAAGCTGGAGCTAGAGCTCTCTCTCCCCCCTACCCCGACCTGGTGCCCTAGTGGCTCCTACTTCCATTTCTCCTGCTCATCCATTTCTTCTGGTCCAGCCTAGCCCCCTTAGCAGGTGTCTCTGGACTCACAGGGTACTTCATTCTGGCAGCTGCCCCAGTCCCAAGAACCTACCCTGGGAGGGCAGATGTTGCAGGATCCGGATCCTTCTGGATTTCGCTTCTGGATCTCACCGACCCATCAGCCACAGGTTGCTAAGATCTCCCAGGAACCAGCTCACTTCCAATGTGAGCGGCTAGGCTCCAGTGCAGCAGTTCCAGCCCTTGATACTGTGCTTTTGGATTGTCCACCCCACACCTCCCCACAGTGCTAACCTCTTCTGCTTCCTGCTGAAACACTTCTTTCTCATACTTCATTTCTAGCAGAAACTCTTTTTGCTCTGGGGAACCCTCAGAGACATACATCTCACCCCCAACCCTCTATCCCGACTGCAGTCTCCCCCAGCTATTTTAGGAGCACTTATGGCTACCAAAATTCATGGCTACCAAAATTCTCTCCTGTCCCATTGGTCTTGTTAGACATCCTGGGTCTCAGGACTCCAAGGCTTGTGGGCCTCTTGTGATTGCCTCAGGCTGTTATGCCAATAGGTTATTCCTATGGCCTGCTTGTCAGAGGTTCTCAGGTTGTGTTCGTGGAGGTGGTGGTGGGGGGTGTCTGTCTGTCTGTCTATCTGCTTCCTTGGCAGGGAGCCAAAAAAGATATTTTTATTAAAACAAAAAGCAACACACCCACTGTTTGCATGGTTATGCAAGCAATTCTCCATGTGGACCTAATTTTTTTTTTTTTAATCCATGTTCCTCCCGTTGACTTGATTTTAAATTGCATTAAGGTTTTTTGTGTTTGTTTGTTTTTTGAGTCAGCTAACATTGCCACACTGGGACTTGTCCACACAGTTTGGGGGTCTACCTTCTTCACCTTCCTCAGCACTACAGCCCCCGACCCTGCCTTCTGCTCATCCCTCGGGACAGGATGTTTCTTATGCTTCAAACTGGCTTTTAGTCAAGTTCAGAGAGAAAAGGAGTGTTTTGTGGACCCGTGTCTTTATTTCCAGGGGGAAACAAAGGAGAGCCAGGACTGTTCTTCCTGCCTTTCCTCTCTGACCTTATGTCTTCCGTTTGGCTGACCTGGACCTCCATGTGGACAGGGACTTCTCTAAGGCTGGGAGGAATTTGCTTTCAGCCTGTTGTCATTTTCACGGCTATGGCGTCCCCTGGCTTTTCCAGTCTCTTGTAACCCTCAGTCTCCTCTTGTGAATCCAGTCATCCCTGTCCCATCCCAAGTAAGGAACAGGAGCCTCAGATAAGGAAAGCCAGTGAGTAAGATATCCAGGCTGGGTGTCCCCAAGATATGATTACTGGTCTGCCTAGATACAGTGTAACCCCTTTGCTTGTTCCCAGAGGCTGCTCCAGCGAGGTTCCCAGGGAGGGATTAATAAGTACTAGTAAGTCAGGCTGAGTGGATGGCACAGGTGAAATGGAACAGATAGAACCCCCCCCACCCCCCCACCCCCCCACCTCCCCCACCCCCCCCACCCCCGCCACCAGGTAGGGAGTAAACAGCCTGTGTCTGAGGTTCCCAGTTCTATGTCCTTTCATATGGAAGAGTTGTGCCTTTCTGGGGGTGGTTACTTAAGTTAAGTGAACACTTGCTGGGGGAGATATGCTGAAAGTCCCCCCCCCCCAACACTACTACAGCCTCTTTGAGGCTGGAGGACATGGTGTAGGTGTCAAGCTCAGCAGGAACATTTTAACAACCTCTGTCCTTGTTCATTCTCCTCAGTTCTGAGGCGGCCGGAGGCTCATCACTCCAGCCTGGTCCTCAGCTACTAATTGGGCCTAGATAATAGGCTCTGCATGCACCCTTTCCCGTCTCCTTCTGGACTGCAGAGTAGTTTTGCAAAGCCCAGCCTTCTGCTTGGACAGGAATTGCGAAGAACCGAAGAACCATGGCTAGAAGGCAGATGGTCCCCTGTTGCAGGGCAGATACAGGCAGGCTGCTGGGGACCTCACCCCACCCTGTGGATTCTCTATAGTGGGAGTAGGGGTTGTCTTGTTGTCAAGAGTGCACTGTGGATATTACCAGAAGGTGGCTGCTAGAAAGACTCCCACCAAAGGACCCACGTGCAGGCATCTGTGGATGTCGCTCAGTCCTGCCATCATCCCGCTGGCCCCTTGGAAGCAGGTGGCATGGGGAGCTTCAGATGGGAACAGGCAGTGTTTTCTTTGCCCAGCTCCAGCGCTCTGTGCAAGTGGATTAAGTTCTGGATCAAATACGGCCTCTCGCCTTCTCTGCATTCAGGGCTGGCTTTGCTTTTCTGCCTGCTGGGATACATGTTGGATGTGGGGATTATCCCCCATATCCAAACTTGGTGATCCTGATCCTCTAACTGTTCCAGTGTGAGATCTGGCCTTGCTGGCCTAGAAATAGGTCCCACTCTGGAGATAGAGTGTCCTTGGCTGATGGTATTGGATGCCATGCCAGAGATGTGAAATAAGCATCCAGGACTGTGGAATAAGCATCTAGGTCTGTTGCCACCTAGGAGGGTCCCTTCTGCATGCTGTCTAAGACTTATGTCCTTGGTCTGTGCTATGACCCACCATGGGAAGGGAGAGGTCTTGACTCCAGGGAAGTGACAGTGTCCCAAGAGATCAGACTGGAGGCTCTGCTTCTAGGAAAGACTGTCTTAATGTCCCTCATTGTACTCAGTGTCTGGGAGTCATGGGGGGGGTCACTTATGCACCCGAGAAACACCAATCTGTACGGTCTCCACTTCCCAGGGGCCTACCCTGAGGCCTTCCCCTTCCTGTTGCAGCTACAGCCATTGTTGTGACAGGAGGCACCAACCCCTTTCCTTGGGTTCCCCTAGGGTTTAAGGAGAAAGGACCCTGCCCAGGTATCTGTCCCCAGGGAACTGGGGCCTTTCCTTTGTCTTTTGGCCAAGGTAACAGAACTACCTACCCTTATTGGCCCAACCCAGGCTCCAGACCGGCTCTCAACCCAAGCAAACAAACAGAAGAACTGTATTGAAAGCAGGCATATCTACCAGAACCAGCCATGGCTGCTGAGCATTTATTACTCTGGCAGCGTTTCAGCACTTCCGGTATGCTCCCCAAATTTGCCCACGAGGAAACTGGGGTCCTGTGAGATAGCAAGTCAAACTAGATAAAGCTAGGTCAGGAAAAGCATCTGTGTGGGGACTGTCTCTTCACTCTGGGAACACAAAGCCAGCCCCATCTGAAAATGCACAAAAACCTCCAGGTGTCCAAGTGTCAGGTGGGGGTGTGGGGCTTGGCAAACAGGTGCTTAGGAAATGTAACCCCTCTTCTGCTCCGGCTTTGGCCTAGGGGAAGTGGGAAAGGAGTAACATTGTTTCCTTCAACCCACTTTCCTTCCCACCTCTTGACCGTGACCTTGCTCCGGAAACCCCTTGATATTTGTTGCCAGGTAGACAAAACATCTGAAAGATTGACTCATCTTTTTTCTTCATCCAAATGTTTTGGTGTCATGAAGATAAAGCCACAGAGATGTAGCTGCCAGGGCCCAGTTCTCAGAAGGCCATAAAACACCCGTGATCCTGCCCGGCCTCGAATGCCACAATCCAGCAAAGAGCGCCTCGTATTCAACACATGGTGATTTTTTTACAAAATCGCTGAACTAGCCATGTTCTCTGTATTGGTCAATAAATTACTTTGATGAAAACTCAATAGGCAAAGGCCCCTGGCATTTATTCCCTCACCAAGGAAGGGCCTGTGCGCTTTTTCATCTCAAAATCCTTGCGACTCTTTCCAGACCCATATTTTCTCTTCTGTGTGCTACTCCCAGAGACTGCTGTCTGGGCCAGCACTTGCCCAGACAGGACTCTGATGCTTTGGGGGTCACAGGCAGGGAGTCTTCTGACCTAGAGTATGGAGGCTTGATGAATTGAGAGTCAACCCATGGGGCAGGCCCCCAAAGAACTGGATTTTGGTTTTTGTTTTTGTGCTTTCTTGGACGCTGGGTGTATAAACTACTACTGCTGTGTCTAAGCATCGTTGAGCCCCATGTCCTGCTGAGATCAGCAGGTACCATGTCACTGGAAGAGCCAGGAATGAGAATGAATCCATGGGCTGCCTCTAAAATTAACTGCCTATTCATTCATTCATTCATTCATTCATTCATTCATTCATTCATTCATTCATGTTACATCTTTCGAGCCCCTCATCCTTGCTGGAACTTTCAAGGCATCTTGCTGGATTTGATACCTGAGATGGACTTTCTTCTCCTTGGATACAACAGCCTTCGTGGTGTGCCAGAAGCCCCACAGGCTGAAGGGGGCCATGGAACGTTGTGGTTATGACCCTCGTTCACAGCCTGCCTCACAAACTTCAAGTTCATAGATGGGTGTCTCACCAGAGCTGGCGCATAGAAGCTCATGGAACCGTCACACTGCTACCTGGAAGTGCTCTGAGGTTCCCTGCTCTGTAGATGAGAAAACCAAGGCTCTGGGAGGCCAAGTGGATGCCTCAGATTTTGCAGGGCTGCCTTGACCTCTGCTCACAGTTTCTCCTGAGTGCTAGGCCAGTCACAGCTCTTTGAAGTTAGAAAGAAGCTGAAGGAGGCTGGGTCAACAGCTTGAAATGTGGTACCTCTGCAAACTGACTCCCAGAGAGATTGAGAATGTACAGTGAATCATTTCAGGGGTCCACAATACAGTGGGCACATCTGAGCGAGTGGCAGACTGTTCTCCCTGTTCCCCCAGGTAGGTGTGAATACAGCCCCCTCTGCTCCGGGACATCCCCTACCCTCCCACCCTTGCCTCTGAGACTGGTTCTCTTCAATCAACCCACACTGACCTTGCTATTTTATCCTCAGATATCCCAAGCTTCGTTATATATGTGTACCACCACACCAGCCAGCAGCATCTTTGCTGCACTGTGACGTAGCTGTTAAGAGACTAGGTTCTTGAAACAGAATCAGTAGATTGAAATTCTGAACCCCTCTCTTCTTGGCTTTGCCTCGGTTTCCCTAGGGTCCAGGGGCTATGATCCAAGCACACAGGAATGAATAGAAAGTATTCACTTTTCTGCTTTTACATATTTACTTTTATTTATTTTTAGACAGAATCTTACCATGCAGCCTCGGATGACCTTGAGCTCTCCGCCATCTTCCTGCCTCAGCCTCCAGCATGCTGAGATTACAGGCGTCCATCACCACACTCAGCCATATTTATTCTCCCACTAAAACGAAAACAGTAATTGTCCATTTTCACAGCTCTAAATATATTTCTAGCCCAGTCTGACCCCAGATAACAGGGGGGACCCGAGGGTGGAGTTTAGCTTTCTCCTCTTGCGAGAGAGCCTCGTGTGGGGGACTCGTTCAGAATTACACAGCTGGCCAATGGGCTAAGCAAGCCTCAGACTGCCAGCTGTGGGTGTCTCCTCCTGTGCCACGACTGTCTCCCATGTCAGAGCTCCAGGCTGCAGCAAAGCCCAAGCCTCTCCAGGCAGCTGGTATCTGCAGCAGAGCTGGCCTGGTCCTGCCTCCAGCCCCTTCCCCGGCACTGCAGTCCTCACATCAGCAGCCCTCCCCTCATTAAAGGGACATTAGCTGCCCCACCAGGCCCAACACCCATGCCCTGTTCTCTCCCACAACATCCTCAGGACTGTGGCTTTGGGCCAAGGGACATTTTTCCCAATTACCTCGATAGCCTAAGTTCCTGCCGCAGCTGGCCAGGCCTGGCCCCATTTGCATACCATTAGCTATGATGCCATGCATTATGGATTCATATTTAATTTTAGTACTTTTTGGAGGCAACTCTAACCTAATTAAAATCTCCTTCTCCAAGAAGCTGACATTTCCCCGAACCCTGGCTCTGCACGAATGGACACCCCCCACACTCACACATACTCAATCACCTTGGTTTAGCCACAGATATAATATTGCTACTTTAGCCTTGTGTCTTTAGATTCTTTTCTTAACATAAAGAAACAAACATTTTTCCCAAGAAAATTTACCAGCCTCAGTTTCCCCTTCTTCTATAAGTGGTAAGAATGCAGCGGTTGTAGCCCACACCATATTCATAACCTTAGTTCATTTGCATGTGGGAACAATGAATTGAATTGCTTTAAAGCTTTTTTCCTTCCTCAAATTAAACCTAATAGCTTAATGCTTGCTGGTGGATTGCCACATGTTAGATACCTTAATTGTCACAAGAGTTTGAGGTCAGTATTGTTGTTACTTGCCCATTTTATAGGTGGGAACACTGAGGTCCAAAGGTGTAGTTTTTTTCCCCTTGGTGCCACTCAATATTGGAGGCTATATTTGATCCCACACTGATTCAGAACCTGAGCCTTAAATTGACTGGTTTTCCCCTTCCTTTTGAAAGAAAAGAATTGGGGTAAAGGGTTGGAGCTGCTGTGGTGTTCCTCTCCCAAGAAGATGACTTCACCGTCCTTGTATTCATGCCAATGTGTGACTGTCTTTCATCTCCCTGCTGTGTCTCAGCCATTAGCTGGTCAGGGTCAGCATCCTCTCACCTTAGCATCCTGGAGTAGCAGAACTTGGGCGGGACCTAGTGAGATGGGCAGACCCCTGGGTGAGATACAGAAAATATAGCGGTTCCAGAAGGAGGGCTCAGCCCACCTGTGCCCACGCTCTAGACCCTAGTTCTTCATGTGGATGAGAAGAAGACCATAGCAGGACAGGAGCTTCATCTGGGCCTGTATAGAAGAAAGAAAATAGGGTGTTCATCACCCCCAATATTTTAACTATGACAAATTTCAAGCATCCAGAAAAGGGAGAAGAAGCTGCAGGGCACGTCCTATGCATCCAGCCTGCTCCTGCTTCATGTTCCAACACAGTCCCAGGTGACTCCATACAGTCTCTTTGGTCCTTACACAGGCTCAGAGCACTGTGGTTTCCTGCCTCCATTGTACAGGGGAGCAAGTTGGGACACATCTGAGCAGAGGGATTTGTTCAGAAGATGAGATCCTCCTCAAGAGCAGGGACGAGGAGCAGCCCTGGAGCTCTTGGTTTTCCCGTTCTCCCATTCTGCTATCACTGCAGGACACCATCCCCAGGACAGTGCGAGCGAACCCCTCTGGGTGCTGGGTGCAGACTGAGGGAAGGTGTCGCTTCTTATAGTACTCTGTTCTGGGAAAGATGCATGGTTTGGGAGGGAAGGCACACCTCAGCCCTGGCTGGCGGGTTCCCAGAAGTTCACTCCTGCTGCTGTCTGAGTGAAGGCCGAGCCTAGGCAGCTTTCCAAACAAGCTGTCCTAAGCCTTCCGCAGCTCCTTCTTTGTCTACACAGGACCAAGTCTCTTCGCTGCTCCCAAGGTGGCCATTCTTCTGCTGAGAATTAAATCAGCCATAGGTTGTACTAAGAAAATGCTCAAGAGTACTTCACTTGTGGGGTGGGGAGATATCTAAGTGGGCAAAGTATCGCATGTATAAAGTGCCGCATGAAGACCTGAGTTCATATACCCAGCACTGAAGTAAACTCTGAGTGTGGCAGTTTGTGCATAGAACCCTACAGCTGGAGGGGATAGTAGATGCAGAGAGATTTCAGATACGCCCTGACCTGCCAGTCTAACAGAAACAGCAAGCTCTGGCTTCAGTAAGAAACCCATATGGTGGGGAATGATAGGGAGAAACAGGCCTGAAATTGACCTGGCTTCCACATGTATGCACATACGTGAATGTGATAGCACACACACAAGCAAACATCATACAGGATACAGAAAGGGGTGCTTAACCCAGTGCCTGGCACATAGTAGGCTTGTCATGTGGATGCTGTCCCTGTGTGATCTTCTAGAATCTTCTAACAAAATTTTGCCTCAGGCTCTGTGGCTGTCAAATGCACTCAGGTCTCCAGGCATCTGTGTGGCTGGTCCTTCTGTGGTCAACGTCGGGTCCCAAGGCCGGGTCTTAGTTACTGAAAGTTTTCCAAGCTACCTTTCCCAGCTTGAATCCAGAGGTTAGCAGTGGAGCCTGGGGCCAAGAATGACACTGGGCCCCATCTGTAACCTCCTGTCCACCTTGAGTCTCCTCAGTGCCTCCGTTGCTCCATATGCAAATTAGATGTGATCTTGTATTCCTGCACTGGGGACTGAGGGCATTGGCTTGCCCTGCACACACCACTAAAGAGTGGTACCCTCTGCTTGCATCATCTTCTCCTTCTTTGCCTAGATAGCCTCAGAGAGCCAGATGTGGGTCTGTTCTCTTTGATAGACTCCTTCACTGCCTTGGAACCTTACACAACTTCTTGAAGAGCTAGACCTGCAGGGCAAGACTGTAATGTTTGTAGCTCAGCACCATGGATAGTGTCTTGGTCCTAAATACTGCCAGGCGTGCCCCATGAGCCTTAGTTAAAATCTTGGTGATAAAACTATTGGATAATGTTCCTTAATCAGTCAGGCCCCAGTTTTCCCATCTGTGAAGAGGGTACACCAATGGGCCCCAGTTAAGATGCTCAGACTAGGCTGTGGCCTACCCACATCCACTGGCTTAGTGGTTCACTGAAGGCAGGGGCAACCAGCCTGCACCCATCCTCCACCAGGGACTCAGGGAAGGGCCCAGCATCCACATTCCGACAACACTGCCCACCTAGTGGCTCCCCTTGCAGTACCTGGAGTCCCTCAGGCTTTTGACCATGAAGGATTTTGGCCTGAGCTGGTCCTCCATCCCCCGGCCTAGCTGCCTCCTCCTTTCATAAATGAGACTTCACAGAAAAGTGTTTCATGTTTCCACATGTAGAGAAAGATCCATGGCCCTTTCGGGCCTGGCTGCTGTGATGTCGGAGGCATCAGTCCCTGTGGGATCTACCAGCCTCTGCTTCTGAGTGGCTTCAACTACACGTGGCCTGGTGCTATATTTAGATCTCAACAGACTTATGAGTCCCTCTGTCCCTCCGAGCATTATTAAGGTCACCAATCCTGAAGAAAAAATAAAAAACTAAGCCCAGAGGGCTGAGACAAAGCCGTTACCTCAGTGAACACTAGAGGGTCCCTCCAAGGTCTGGGACCTTGATGGGAGAGAAAGGACGAGACTCCAGACTTTGACAGCATAGACAGCCTTCCATGAGAGAGGGCAGCTTCCAGCCTTGGGCATTCGGTGTCCTGGGGTCACACCCGTAAGCTTATGTTCACCCCATTTGCTTTTCCGTCTTTAACTTTTTTTGGCAGCGATTCTGACATGGCTCTGTATGTCACCCTATCCTCATTCCAAGATCCTCAAGGGCTCCCCATTACTCATAAATGAAGCCCAAACTTAGCCTGCCATTTTAGGCTTTCTACGATCGGATGCACCCTACTTCTCCAGCTTCAGAAGCTAAGCCCCTTAGAGAATAAACCTTCACAGGGACGTAGGTTTTTGTCTGTGTCATTGACCTCAGGCTTAAATAGAACACCAGTGATCAGTTAATACCTGCTGACTTAATGGCTGAAAAGTGAAGTATGACATGGTCATCTGCAGATCCCCATCCCCATATACCTTGACCTCCACCCTACTTGGTCCTCTGGGGTGGCCCAAGCCAATACCCTCCTTGTTGGGCATTTCTATGGCACGGCTGCTCTACACATGGCTGACACTCCTTGAAGTCTGTAGAAAGAAGACACCTCAGCCTGTGACCTTCAATTCCTCTGTGGCTTGCGGAGGATAGGGCAGAACTAGTCCTGATGGATCAGAGGGGAAGAGATGGCACCCCAGGTAGGGGACAGTGCATGATCTACTCAGGACAGGCTGAGGGATTTGGAGAGGTTGGCAGCTGATATCAGTAGGACCCCAGAAAGGCACAGCATGGAGCCTGAAGGTGGCCGAATTCAGAGCAGGAATCCTGGGAGTGTGTGTGGGGGAGGGGAATCAGAGGTCTGAAGCAGCAGGTGAATATGGCTTCTGTCATCACAGAAGCTTCTTTAGGGGGAAGCAGACACTAGATAGGGGTCTAAGGTGAGCCCAGGGGCCTGGAACAGCACACGAACTGTGTACTACACCTGAGGTTAAGGTTAGGCCTCAGCTGGCCATTGGAGGTGACTGCTCTGTGCCATTCTGGGGACAAGTGTTGAGGGTCCTCCTGCCTCAGCTGCACCTGCAGGGTGGGATGAGGGTGGAGAGGGGGTGTTAATAAATATGGTCTGCAGCCACTTGGACAAATGGCTGCCCCCTCTGTTGTTACCATGCCTGAGTCATGTATACCATCTCCCCAACTGGAAGGCATTAGAACATGCGCACATGCACACATACAAACGCTACATACACCTACACGCATGCACATGTAAACACACTACATACACCTACACGCATGCACACATAAACACAGTACACACACCTACACGCATGCACACAGAGAGGGGGAGAGACAGAGACAGAGAACAAGGACCTCTCCATGAGACCTCTTGTTTCTGACTTGGCACCTGCCGATTTAAGGAGCAGGAGGGAGGGGTTAGGAGCCTTGAGGTGGGCCCCCACTCCAGTCATCCACATCCTCCAGGATCACTTGGCTTAGAAGGAATGGGTGCAAGAATGATACCGCCTGTGTATCCCTCACCCCTACCCGAGCCTTTCGTGGGCTTTCCCTCCGTGTGCCCCTGTCGCACAGTATTGCAGATAAGCAAACGGATGGAGAAGGTCCTGTGCTTGTCAGAGCACTGAGGACCGGGATTAGTCAGAGCAGCTGACTCCTCCGATGTGTAGTTTTCATATGGCCAAAGTGTCCTGAAGTTTCTGGCAGTGGCAGATGGGAGCAGGAGGAGGCGGAGCAGGCCACACCCGTTCCTCTTCATCTGCAGGGGAAATATGGGGCAGGAGAGAGGTTCTGGGGAGCCTGTGGGTGAGGAGGGGTGGCAGAGACGAGTGACAGCCTGGTAGTTCCTGTGTGGCTTGTTTGAGGACTCTGGGAGGAAATTAGGAAGAGCCTAAGAGGAAGGATCGGTCTGTAGGGAATTGCTCAGGAGGCCTCAAAATGTGTAAGTGTGTCTGTGTGTATGCGTGTGTGTGTATGCATGTGTGTGTATGCGTGTGTGTGTATGCGTGTGTGTATGTGTCTGTGTGTGTGTGTCTGTGTGTGTGTATGAATGTGTGTGTGTGTGTGTGTGTGTGTGTGTGTGTGTGTGTGCCAGAGGACAATCTCAGGTGTTATACCTCAAGAAAGCCTTCCATATTATTTTGAGATAGGACTTCCGTTGGGCCTGGAACTGGCCAAGTGTGCTAGGCTGACTGACAACCTCAAGACCCTCCTGCCTTCACCGTGGAGTGCATGCGCCAACACACTTGGCTCTTGGGTAAGTTCTGGGAATGGAAATGATGTCCTCGTGGTTCATAGCAGGTACGTCAGCAGCTGGGCTATCTCTCCCTGACCCCAGATTTGAGGGAACAAATGAAATTTAATTGATTTAAAGGGACAAATAAAACTTGGGTAAAAGGAGCTTCCTCCAGACAGGACATCGAGGTTTCCTGAGGGGTGGCTTGGAAAGCTAAGGCAGATTAGTTCACATGCCACATCCAGGAACTGGCTGAGATACCATGGCACTCATCTGGGAGGGTATCTGTTGCATTTTCTATCTTGGTTTGGATAGCTACTGAACCTGGTTGCTGATTAGAGTTGGTAACCATCCCACATGGTAAACATCTCTCCACAAAAGTAATATGAAGTTATTCACAAGAATAACAGCTCATGAGCTAAGTAATCTGTGTGAAGAATTCAATGCCAGGCAAACTGAAAAAAAAAAATGTTCCTCAGGAATAAAGCAAGTGGCATGTTTTAGTCACGGTGACATGAAGGTACTACCATTGGGTCACAGAGACAAGGGGGATGCAGTTACTTAAATTTTACCTCAGATTGAAAAAGCAATCTTTTTAGTTCTTCCATTAACCTCTCATTAAAAAAAAAAAAAAAGTTCCTTCTGGTTTTTATGTGAAAGACTTAGAAAGGCTTCACCCTTCCAACACAGGGCGGTATTTTGTAAGCCATAGTCTGGTTCTGAAGGAGTCACCTAAGTGTGACAGTGTGAAGCTGAGAGAGGAGCCAGCACCCCGTTCTTTCCTTCAGATCTCTGGCTGATACTGGCTAGCTGATGGTTGAGGCTGCCTCTGGCAGGACTTGACTTTCATGGGACTGTGGGGCCATTTCCAATCAGTCTCCAGCAGTGACATGCCCTATGAGGGCAGGCTTAACATTCACTCCTGTATATGACATTCTTTGTAAGTTATATGCCAATATGGTCAGGTTAATCTACATACTTTACAAATAGCATGCCATAATTAATAATAGTGGTATTTGAATAAGTAATTAAAACTAATGATATTCAGAGTCAGGTATGGTGGCTCACACCTGTAATCTCAGCACTGGAAGAAGGAGAATCCTGAGTTTGAAGCCAACCTGGGCTACACAGTGAGACCCTGTCTCAAACAAGCAGTGAACAGGTGGAAGTTACTGGTGAGCTCCCTCCTTGCTGCTTCCAGCCTCTTTGGAACCTTCTAAAGTTTCCACTGTGACTGCTGACTTTGCTGTCACTCAGGAGCAGCATGCTAGAAGGTTGAGATGGGGTCAGCCTTTGCACAGAGTCCCTGAGGTTTCCAGAAAATGCACATTTTCCTGGCTGCCCTCCTGCATCAGCCTCATGTCTTCTTCCCTCATCCGTGCATCCCAAGTGAACCTTCCCCATCACCCTCCCCAGTGAACCACGTGACTCAGTCTCCCAACCTCTGTGTCAGAGAAGCCCAGCGAGGGTGGATCTCCTCAGAAGCGATCAAATCCAGTAAGGATTTGTAGCAAGTCTGGATAGCGTCCCTGGAGTAACTGAGTCAAGTTGAAGGCTGAAGGGAGCTTTGAATATAAACTCAATAAATTTGTGAGGAAAACTGCCAAATGCAATCGATTTTTGCTTTAGGACAATTGATCTCAGCCAATATTTTTCTGACAATAGGCAGATGAAGGGCCACTTGTCTATTGGAGCCATTCTTGGGTTGTGACCATAAAATGGAGCAATTGCCCAGAAGCTTGTCTTTCAGAGCCCTGGGGCAATGATACAGAAGCATATATATAGATTCATCATACTCAGAAATAAATACACTCATACACAAGTATGTTCATATAAACATGTAATAAATACATAAACACATGCATATATACATACATAAACACAAATACTATACATAGGCACACAAATGAAATTTACATGTATGCATACACAAACACACATATACCATATCAGATACACAGATGCAGTTCACATACATACATAGACAACCATGCATGCATGGACACATTTACATACATACATGCACACACATACAGATGCACAGTACACACACATACACACTGTACATATACACATACCTATGCATACATACATGTGCAAACATGAACACACTTGTACATACATAAGCATACACATATACATACATACATACATTTATGCATACATACATGCATAGATACCCAAAGCACAAATATGCACACATATACATTCATGTGCACACACATACACACACATAATACATACATACATACATACATACATACATACATACATACATACATATTTCTCACATTGGTCGAATCTGATGGCATTTAATTCTTTGGGTTATTCCATCCAAATTGCCGACTGGAGATCTCAGGGGCACTGTGGAGAAGTTACAAGAATTGGCATGGGGCCTGCCGGGCCACCTCTGCATATCACCCCTTCTCGTGTCAGTTCTGCTCTCTCCTGGACAGGTGTTTAATGATTAGGGTGCCCAGGCAAGGAGGTCATTGCCCCTCAAATATGCTTTTCAGGGCAGGGAAACCCCTAGAGGTTTCTCACACCACAAAAGGGATTTAGATTTGGTCACAATTTTCAAGGTTCACCTTCTCCCTAGTGTGACCTCAGGCCCCGAATGTTACCTCTGATGGGCTCAGCAATCATGGGAAGGAGACAGAATTTGGATTTGGATGCTGAGCGTGGGTTTTTGGCTTTGCATCCTGCTTATCTTTGAACAGTCATGTGTCTCTAGACTGCAGATCCTTTTTCTGCAAACTGGAATTATTGCCTGATAATAAAAAAGTCGCAGGCATCCACAATGAAGCTCACATCAAGCGCTCAGCATGGCGTCAGGCCCAGGGCTGCGTGAGCTCAGATATGTCATTTTGTGTCTCTGAACTTCATTTTCTCCATTAGGCAAATTGGGTTAATAGCTTTCACCTTCTAGGGTCATTGGGAAACATCAGTTAATTAGATTAAGTATGAGAAACGTTAACTGCGGGACCAGGCATACAGCAAGTGCTCAATAAAAGCCAGATATTGGCACAAAAATTATTCCCCCGTGTATCCAATGGAACTAATAAGATAAATTTTCTTGTCTGTCTTGGCAGTGGGGGATTAAAATGGGCCGGCCCGGATGGGTTGATGGGTGAAATGACACTAAGCTGGAAAGCTGCCTGGGGGACCCTGTGGGTGGAAGAAGTAGACTGAACCAGGAAACTTTCCCAGGAGCTGCCCACAGAGTACTCTGGAAAGCTGGGCACCGAGTCCTGTGTTCTCTAGCTGCCTCAAGGCTCACCGGGCCGCCATTCTGCCCCAGCTGGGACAGTGTGTCTGATGTGCCACCCACCCTTTGGCGCCCCTATCCTTCATGGTGCCAAGATCCTTTTCTACTCCACCCCACAGACTCCCTCCCAGGATTGTCAAGGTAACAGACACATGCACTCAGATCTCCAGTCTTGGACCCCTGCTCCTTCCACCCTCCTATTCCACATTCCCATTGATTTTTCAGACCCTCTCATTTTTACCTTCTGTCCCTAGTCTTCCTCCCTTCCCCCTCCCCCCTCCCTCCCCTCCCTCCCTCCCTCCCTTCCTCTCCCATCCACTCCCTCCCTCTGCTTTCGGATCAGGATGTAGCTCTCAGTTACCTTTCCAGCACCATGCCCCCTGCCATGACGAGAATGAACTGTAACTGTAAGCCCTCCCCCAATTGAATGTTTTCTTTTTGAGTTGCTTTGGCCTTAGTGTCTCTTCACAGCAATAGAAGACTCTAAGACAACTGAAGTGTTGGGCATAGGCTCCCTGAGTGGAACCTGGCAAGACCAGCCATGGAGGCAGAGAGGGCTGCTACTCTAAGCAAACAAATCACTCCTGAGGGATTCCTCATATGGCATAGGTGATCTTCCCTGCTCATCTTCCCAGCCTTGGCTGCCATTGGAGACTGGTTCTTGGGGAGGCTCCTGTAAGCAGGAAGCTCAATGTCTTGTAGTCAGCAATTTGGCAGGGTGGTAAGGAGCCCAGGACAGGACAGGGTCAGAGAAGGGGCCTTACTGGTTCTAATGGAGAACCAGTCTTGTTGGGTGGAGTTTCAGACCGCCTGGTCAAGGGCACACAGCAGCCAGGCCAGCTTGGGCTGTGTAGGTGGACCTGACTCCATTGTCCCTTTGCATCCATTTATTTATTTATTCAGTTAGACCTACCACGTGCCCAACATTATCTTCTGCTTTGAACTTCATGGCAGGGAACAAAACATATCCCTGTCCCTGGATTGGCAGAGCTTAAATTTAGGTGGATGGAGAGGTAGCCATTAAAATAGGTTGGCCATTCCTACCTCCTCCGGAACCATTCTAAGACCAAGGCCTGGCTACCCTTGTCAGTGTTGTGGGGATTTGACTAGGCCTGATCATCATGGCATCCCATATTCAGGTAGGGTCACCCCATCCCTCTTAGGCTGAGCCTGGTTGCTTATCATTTCTTTTACCCTGGAGCAGCCTGAGAGGCAGAGTCTGGCAGTAGTTTTCATCTGAGTCTTGATGCCTGGGGCTTCATGGCCCTGCACATCTGTAGTCTGAGCCTGGGGCGCATCCTTCCAGACCACACTGCCCCTTAACCAGGGTCCGAGGTGAAGGAATGGCATGGAGTTCTGCAGTGACATTGCCTGCCCTAACATCTGTGTGTGTTCACTGCAGCTTTACTGCCTTAAAAATGTTTTCTAATAATCCCCAGGTGTTTCTCTTGCATACAATAGCCTGGCTTGTTACAGCCCAATTAAATCCTTATTTGAGACGCTTAATTAAAACTCTGAACAGAACAAGCCATAAAGCTTGCTCCTTCCCAGCCTTTCGCCAAAAGTGCCTGTTCCTACCCCCACTGCGGGCTCCTTCCAGGACACGCTACTGATGCTTTTCTACTTTTGGTTTTGACCTGGAGGAGCAGAGGCATCCAGCTTGCTCCCTGGGGTAGCCCCTTGAGGCTGAGCTCCTGGAACCTGTAAGTTCCTAGTTCCCTTTCTGGGTTCCATCTCAGGCAGTCAGAAGATGACCCAGTCTCAGGGCCGCTGCCATCTGGAGCCAGATAATTCCTTGCAGGAGTTGATATCCTGAACACACCCGGACTCTCCTATAGAAGGCCAGTGGCCTCATCCCTGCCAGTGTTGGCAACCAAAAATGTTTCCGGACATTTTTTCAGACTCCCCTTGACAGGTAGGGAGGAAGTTACCCTCTCTAGGGTACTGTCTCAAAGGGAGGTACCATTTCTTCCTTTTCCATCAGTATCATCAAATACCTGGCAGAGACAAGTTACAGGAGGTCTGTTTTTTTCCAGAAGGTTCTATCCATGCTCACAAGGCTTCATCTAGGTGGATGGAATGTTCCTACAGGGGAACATATAGCAGAGGGTTTCCCTAACTTCTCAGCATACTGCAGGCAAAGGGGCAAAGATTGGCATTTCCATCCCCCTTGATTCTATCCAGACCCTCAACGCACAGGATAGTGACACCTACATCCAATTGATCACTTCTGAAAATGTCCTCACAGATGTACCCAGAGGTCTGTCTCACCATTTCCCCAGAGCTGCTAACTCCAGTCAGGGCTGCAGCCTGAGCATCGCCAAGTGACAGTGGAGATTAACCATTGGATTCCTTGTGGTCTGGGTGAAACAGGCTCTCAGAAGTGGAGTCTTGCTACCTCCCCTCCAATTCCAACAGTTGGGGGCTGTGGAGGCCTCTGCTTTACATTAGTAGAGGTTCCTCAGAGGCCTCTGCTTTACATTAGTAGAAGTTCCTCAGAACCCTGGGAGAAGTACTGGGGTGAGAATGCTGATGGGCAGGGTGGGAGGGGGCACATACTCTCCCACTAACCCCCTTTCCTGCCCACAGTCCTGACCTTCCATTCTGTCCTCGCCTCTTCTTAGCCCAGGACAAACGGAGCCATGTCACTTTTCTATGACCTCCTGGAAGTCAGGGCCTGGAAATTTGGGATTCTGATCTGGAAGCTTTCCTAGCTGTTGTTGACATGGAGACAGTGGATGGTGCTAACCTCAGGTCCAGAGATAACGGAGGGCATGATGGGAGGGCCCATGTATCTGGCCCTCAGACAGAAGCGTTTTAGTTTTCCTGGTGACCGATGTCCCCAAGTGAAGAGGATGAGAGGGGAGGAGGAGCCCGCCACTGAATTGTGACTGACAGGGAGGTGTCTAGTGAAGGAGTGTGATGAGAACAGGGAAGGAAAGGCACCTTGGCTGCCTGTAAGGGCCACATCTATGAGGGTAAAATCTGAACATCAGCATGTGATATGAAAGAAGACACATGGGCAGGGGCCTGTGGTCGGGAATGGGGGGCTTAGAAAGATGGGCCCACTGTGGGATCATTTCTATCAGTGAGCACTCAGCCCTGCGCATCTGAGTTTTAGTGAACTGTAGACTGGAAATGGTATGTTTGTATGTATGTATGTATGTATGTATGTATGTATGTATGTATGTATTTATTTATTTATTTATTTATTTATTTATTTATTTTTTAAGAGTGTGTATGTATGTATTGTTACCCACTGAGGCCAGAACCAGAAGTTGCAGGCAGTTGTAAGCCACCCAATGTTGATTCGGGGAACTCAACTCCAGGCTACTGCAAAGGCAGTATGTGCTTTTAAACTACTGACTGACTCTCTGGCCCCACTGGCCATATTTAAAATATAATCGAGCCTGCACTGAACACTCACACGTTTTCTAATATTATCATCTTATAGTAAGCCTTAAACAGTATACTTACACATCATGCATATTGTGGGGACATGTGTAGTTCCACATAAATATGAACAACATTGCATTGTCAGTAAGGGACTTGGGCAGTCCTGGATTGTGTTACCCATGGGTATACTGGGACCAATCCTATGTTAGTTACTTTTATGTCCGCGTGAGGAAGTAGCTGACAGAAGTAACTTAAAGGCGAAAGGTTTACTTGGCCTTACTCGTTAGCTTGAGTGGAAGGAATATCATGGCAGTGGGTGTGTGGCAGAGGCGGACAGGAGGCAGAGAGTGTGACAGGAAGTGGGTAAGGTAAAACAGTCTCAAGGACCTGCCCCTCCATCTTCATGGCTTACTTTCTTTAGCTGAGCCTCACCTCCCAAAGTTTCCAGAACGTTTCAGAATAATGCCACCATCTGGAGACCAATTGTTCCAAACTTGAGCCCGTGAGGAACATTCCTATTCAGGTCATGACGAAAGCCCTGTGGGTACCTAGGCTCAGCAAGTAAATTGATCTAAGAAAATCTGGCTTGAACTGAGTCTGAGGTACCTGGTTTTGTTGTTGTTTTCTAGGAGGCTCTATCAAGGCTGGATCTGTAAAAGGTACATTTCAATGATGGACAAGAAAGAGGGTTGATTAAGAGGGAAGGCATGTGCCTAGTGACATGATTCTTGGCCATACCATTCACCATTCACCATTCACTGGGAGAGCCTTGAGTCTGTAGCTGGAGAATGTTTCGACACAGTCACCGCAAGTTGTTGTGAGTTGAGCATCCACTGTGTGTAGTCCAGAGGTTGAACCGGTTACAGCTAGCTAGCCTTCACATAGCCCACAGGAAGGGTGAATTGATCTTTTTAGCTTTCCAGGTGACCTGCCCAATGTTCTACTCTGGTCAGTGGTAGGTAGACAGCATGGAAGTATCCCCACACTGACTCTGGCTCCCATCATGGTGGCTCCCCTCCCTCCCCACTGTTACTGATTTTTTCCTTTCTATACAGGTGGTATTGGACTCATCTGTGTGATGGGTGCACATAGTGATGGGTGTGTTTCCTGTGCTCAGCTCCTATGGGGTTCCCTTTCCTTCAGAGCCCCATGTGCAGAGCAATGCCATGGACGGGCTAAGGGACTGAAAGAGACTCAAGCAGAATTGGAACCAGAGAAAGTCTAGGGTTTCCTTATTCCTACTGAGAATGGGCAGGAGGTTTCACGGTGGTGGTGATGGGTGACACTGAGGTACTCCATTTTCTTCTGCACTGACTTGTCAGGAAAGGATGGGCTGAGCTACCCCTCAGGAAGAGAAGCAAATCTCAGGTGAGCAAATGTGGAAGCCCATGATCCGGGTACCAGCTCATTTTCCTGAGGTTGTTGAGTGAGTGACCTGTGACCTCAGAACAGGATAGGGCTTTCTGGAAGCCTGAGGGTAGGGGAAAAGAATCTTCAACAATCACAGAGCAGCAAGGCCAAGGTTTGGGGACCCTTAACCTTATCGACAGAAGCACAGCTTTGTTGAAGATCTATCTTATACCACATGCTACATTATGTTCATGGCCAAGTTCTACTAGGCTAAGCTTGCCTTTGGAGAGTGAAGGGGGCGGCTAAGCTTTAGGCCGGCAGGTGCAGTGTGCCTGGATTCAGAGAGGTGTTTGGAAAACCTGTCACTGGGCTCTACTGTGCACAAGATAGAAAAATTCCAAGTATCCAGAAGGACTGATAAGGCTGGAGGTGTGGTTTGTATGGTTGAGTACTTGCCTGACATGCACAAGGCCTGGTTTCCTTGCTGGCATAATGTAAAAGCAGGTATGATGACATGTGCCTGTGACCCCCGCATTTGAGACCCGGAGGCAGGAGAATTAGACCTCAGCCTCCAGTGGGTGATTACGTAGGGAGTTCAAGGCCAGCCTGACATATTTGAGATTTCTTCTTAAAGAAAACGGTCAATGAGATGAGTCAGTAACTGGCCCGACTCTGTCTCCCAAGGCAGGGCTGTCGGTTCTCTCTGTGTGTAAAGGAGCCAGAGTACCACAGGGCACTGTGAGTTTTGGTTGCTAGAGACAGACTTCCTTTTCTTATCTCCAGAATGAAGCTTTATAGCTGGACATGTGAGTGTAGGACCCACGCCGATGTAGGGCTTGGGTAGAGCAGAGGCTGAAGATTCAGACTGTCCCTACAGACATGGCTGCCCGCCCTGCTTCCTGTCCAGGTCCTTCTTACTTCTCCTCTGCCACCGAGCCTGCGCTCACACACTGTTCCCATTTCCTTGAGCCTGCCATTTGGGCCTCTCTACCTCTCACAGAATGATCTCCTAGCTCTCTTTGCCAATGGCACCACACTTTAGGTGCCCCAGGGGAAGGATTCGGTGGGACTCTCTGCTTTTTCTATGGATCTCCGTCAACCAGTGGTTGACAGCCAACCTCGGTAGATCCTGTGGAGTTTGAGGGGATGAGAAAGCTAATAAGAGGCAAAGAAAGGGCACACAAGAACTGTTCTTGGATGGAGCTCTGGCTGGAACATGATCTGCAAACAGTGGTGATAATTAGTGGTTTTGCTTGCAGCATGCTGATTAAATTCACGTGTGAGGCAAAATGGTGGGAAATTGCAATTTTCCTGGATGACAGAAGCCACATGTCTGAGCATCTCGATGGCTTTGGTGTCTGCAGAAAATCACTCTGTCCTGTGCCCAGACACCCAGGAGGCTCCAGGTTTCCGCTGCTTGCTCTCTGGTTCCCTTAGCTTAACACAGGTCACTGATGGCAAGTGTCCATGTTCTGATTGTGAGGAACCCATCCAGGCTGACCACATCGTGCAAAGTGATGGTTACAGATAAACCTGGTTCCTATTCCAGCAGAGTCAGATACCTATTGGGAAGATCTCTCTCTCTCTCTCTCTCTCTCTCTCTCTCTCTCTCTCTCTCTCTCTCTCTCTCTCTCTCTGTGTGTGTGTGTGTGTGTGTGTGTGTGTGGTTTCTGCCAGGAAGTTTAGAATGATGTTCAATGTGGTATGGCAGCTGATAAGAATTATTATCCCCAAATTCTAGCATTGTTAGAAATAAATGACCCAATGTAAGGGAGGTAATGGTACCCACATTGCATTCTGAAGGTGATAGCTGACGTTTATGGAAATCTGTGTTCAAGACACTGCTCTGACTGCAGCATCACACCAACTCTATGCTATGAATGCTGCTTCACAAAAAAACCGAAACTGAGGATCAGTGAGGCCAAGGAACTTAGTAGTCCTGGGGTATGTGGGCCGAAGTTTGCACAGGGTTGAGCAATTGCCTGTGAAGAAATGTGACTTCGAGGGATCCCAAGATGGTACTGGGTCAAGGCTAGCCCACAGCATGGAGGGTGGTCTGCAGGTCACTGTGGTGCCCAGCATGCCCCTTGCCATCTCAGCCTGGTCATCCTCTCATGCCCAGATACATAACATCTCCATATAGCAAGGACACCCGGAGCTCCAGGGAACAGCAGGCCTTGAATTCCATGCTCCCCAGGGCCCTGGAGACCCGTGTTTCACTAATGTCGCTTTGTGAAAGAGGGGTACAGATGCTCAAGAGTTGAAAAGGCTAGTTCAAGGGCACTCATTTAGTAAAACACCATGTGTGAACTCCCGGACCTGGCTCATGACCTGGCTGCTTGCAGTTCACAGCAAGTCCCTGAGTCCCGTAGGCAGGTGACACCTGGATTTACCAAGCTTGATCACCTTGCCTGGTGGTTTAGACTCTTCTCTCCCTGAGTGCTTCATCAAACCCAGGGCTTCATGTCCCTACCGCAAAGATGGTTCTAGAATGTCTCTTTTCTCCCAGCTCTCCCACTCTACTGTCTCTGGATCACGTCAGAGACCATCTCTAGCAGGGACATAGTGTCACAGAAGGCAAAAGTCCTGATTTCTAACTCTATACACACACATACACAGAGAGACAGTCACACACACACACACACACACACACACACACACACACAGACGGAGTGTTTAGGATAGGTCCCATTTCTGGCCCTAGCGGTTTGAACAGTCCCAGGCCAGAGCAATCAGCAGGTACCCCACCCACCCCCCATTTTATGCCTCTTACAGGGTGAGTGTTTCCCCTTAGACTTCCTCTGTCCTGAACCTCCTCCATCACCTCCTTTAACACAAGTCTCAGGCAACTGAGAAAGAAAGATATTATTTATTTAGGGGGTTCAGAGGGGAAACTCACTGATAGAAAGATGAAACAGTTGTGTAGCTCTTGGGAAAGCTGGACTGGTTTGCAGAACTTTACTGTTAGAGAATGGGAAGAAGGGGCGGAGCATACCTGCACCCAATCTTAAACTGGCCCTCCAGCCACGCCCCCAACTACTGGGGCTTCAACGCCTAAAGGCCATGCCTCTAGGTTAAGGTGATAGTGCCTGCTCTCCACTCCACACCTCAGAAATGTCCTTGGGTTTCTATGCTTCCTAGGAGGCTATTCTGTCCATCCTCTGTGACCTGGCTCACAGAGTTGGGTGGTACCATAGGCATTTCCTTGTGGTCCCCAGAAGGAGGAGGTCCAGCTTGTCCAGGTAGACACTTCTTCCCCCCACCGGACCTTCATTTTACCCTGGTCTCAAGCCTGGCCTCACTGAAGCCTGGCTTCTGCCTCCATATCCCACTCTGGGGTTTTCCATCTTGAAAATCAATCTTTTTTCTCTACATTCAGCAGGGAGCAGAAGGCAGCTCCTCTCCAAGCCTGTGCTCCCTTACCTTAGAGTTATCTTGTAAACCAGCAACCCCACCCCCAGAGCCCCCACCCCAGGGCCCTGGCTTAGTTCCATTTAGTTCTGCCTTGTTGCGCAGGACATAGGATCAGAACTTTTGATGTGCCCTGCAGTGCCTCTTACCCCTCTCCACAATCTCCAGATTCCATAATGCCTCTGTTTTTATCAGAGATGGAAGGCGTTTTGTTTTCTTTCTTTGTGAGTTGAGTCCCAGCCCAGGCATCTCCCTGGAACTCAATTATGATAAACAGCACATTCCTCAGAGTTTTCCTGGTGCAGCCCTGGAAGTCCATCCAGATGCTCCTCCGGAACTTCTGGCTTGAGCCAGTCTGGATCAGGCTTCTTCCAGGAATCCTTCTGGCCTTTGAGATTTGGGCACACTGCTGGCACTGATGCCGGACCACTGGTCTTTCCAGGATGGAAAGGAGGCAAGGGGATATCTCATAGTGAAGGACCAAGGAAGTAGCTCAGGAGTGGTGTATAGTTGGTGCAGGGAATGCCTCACCCCAGAGGACCCAGCAGGATGACACAGGATGGGTAGGTTAGTCATCTTGACATTCTAGGCCTCCTCACCTTCAGAAGCAGGATTCTAAGGGAGATGGGGTGGAGAGCTAGGTGAAGTCCTAAGCACTCATTAGGCAGGTGTAAGGATCTGAGGGGCTGGACCATGAACAGCCAGTGGAGCTGAGCTGGGCAGCTTCATTGTCTTACTGGCATCTACTCTGACTCCATCATGCACACCTTGACAAATTACTTGTCTCTCTCATCTGCAAATGGCATAAAGATCTCAGTATTGGGCTCAAGAGATAGCTTAGCAGTTAGGAGCCCAGGCTCTTCTTCCAGAGGTCCTGAGTTCAATTCCCAGCAACTACATGGTGGCTCACAACCATCTGTAATAAGATCTGGTGCCCTCTTCTGGACTGCAGGCATGCATGCAGACAGAATACTGTATATATAATAAATAAAATAAATCTCAGCATCGGGTTCTTAGTGAGGTCCCAGGGGCATTGAGGGCCTTGCATGGTGCCTGGATGCCATATGAAGTAATTGCTCAATAAAAGTGGTAAGTTTATTACTGCCTGTGTATGCCTGAGTGAGGAAGATTGAGTTAGACTGCTCTTTCTGGCTGAGCCATGGCAATGCTGGACCTTGCATTTCCATGCAGGACGGAAAAACCTGTAGTCCCCCAGGTGGCTGAGCTCAGGCCTATATCCCCTGTGCTAGGGGTGTGGCAGTCTGGTAGTGGGAAGGAGCCTAGCCTTATCTACATGAGGATCCCAGAGATTCAAGCATGTGATTCACATGACCATTTTGCTGACAGCTTCTGCCTCACCAGACTCCAAGCAATTAAGCAGCCAGGCCCTAGGGAGGGACATTTGACGGCAGTCGGGTAACCTTGACCTCCTTTGCGATGTTCAGCCAGGCTCCAAGATGCTCAAGTGCTGTTGAAGGACAGCTTCTCTCAGCACAAAGAACTCCTCTTTCTGGGCCAGTTGGAGCAGAAACCAGGGTCCTCTGACTCCCTGACTTGGTCACAGTGAAGGAGTGTGTGACACACAGGTCTCCCACGGATACAATTGGCCGTATTTGGCCTTTACACAAAAGAGAATTTCTCATGGTCCTGCACACTCTGCTTCCTTGGAGATGCACCACATCCTGAGCGCACGCTCTCTCTCTCTCTCTCCTCTCTCTCTCTGTCTCCCCTCTCTCTCTGGGTCTGTGTGTACATGTGCTAGGCTACAGGACTATAGTCTGTGTGAGAGTGGGAGGCGTGGACTGCCATGTTCGGTGGAATAGACAGCATCAGAGCACAGATGAGTGAGGCAGGAGGGGCTGTGGCTGAGGGTGTGAGAAGACAAGTTTAGGGATGCTATGACAGCCCTCCCCTGCCAACCCCTCCCCAGTGCCTCAGGCCTGTATGTTTCAAATACTTCATTGTCGGCCCTGGTAAAGCCTTTATTTATAAAGCACGGGTGTTTCATTCAGCTTAACTGAAAAGGCCTTTAAATCACCGCAGCTGGGAAGGGCTAATTGCAGTTAGAGTTGTCAAGGACTCTCTTGTCTGCTTTCGCCATCTGTGACATAGTGAATGCAAAGATCATTTTAAACATAGGCAGTTAATGTAGAGAATAATTTGAGAGCTTTAGATATTTATGGTAAATTATTTAACTTTATAGTTGAGTTTTATTGCCTCATTATTCTATGTGTGAAGAATCTTGGCGTTTCCTGAGACTCTGCACTTTGCCCAGTTTAACTTTCCAGTGTTTCTGGAGGAAAGTTACTCTGCTTTTGGAGAGCATCTCCACGCCACCTGAAGAGAGGCTGTGGATCGTGTCCATCTGGACTCAGGGTCGTTAGGTGCTCCACAGGTCTGTCCAAGTTTTAACTCCTGTCCTCTAATGTCCCTACCTAATGCTCCTCGGCCATGAGGTTTTAGATCCTGGGAGGACAGTGCCCAGACAAGCCTTTTCATTTCATTTCTAGTTTCTGGACTCGAAGTCCACCTTTCATCCCTTGCCTGAGTTCCGTCAGGGCCATTTGCTTGGGTTGTCTTTTGATCATTGCTCAGAGTTAAGCCTTTCTAATTATCCAGTGTTGGTTAGTCTTTAATGTCCCCAAATTGACGACTTCCCTCATCCCACACGACAGCCCCTGTCTGCCTGCCACTCTCCTTTCCAGTTGGGGTTCTGGTGACCTTGGCCTGAGCACTATTTCTGCAGTCTGTAACACTTACATCTCGGTAGGTACATTTTGTTATAGGCTCCTAAGACTCCAGTAAGGACCTCTGCAGGTAATAGGTGCTGGATCCCTGAAGCTGTAGAGAGTGGCCCACAGCCAGTGATGTGAATGAATGGGATGGCAAACACCTTCTTTCTTTGCCTTCTGGCAGGGTTAGCACAGAGTATGGTCAGGGTCAGCATATGAGGTGGTCTGAAGGAAAATGACCCCCAAAGGGAATGGCAATATTAGGAGTTATGGGTTTGATGGACTAGGTGCGGTCTTGGAGGAATTGTGTCACTGTGGAGGCGGACTTTGAGGTCTGATATATGCTAGAGATACAGACCAGTGTTACAGAGCACTTCCTGTTTCTTGCAAGACATAGGACTTTCATGGTGCTTCTCCAGCACCATGTCTGCCTGCACATCGTTCTACCATGATGAGAATGGACTGAATTACAGAGGAAGTGTAAGTGAGCCACCCCAATTAAATGGGGTGTATTGTTGTTTCATTTTATTTTAAATAAGAGTTGCTGTGGTCAGGTGTCTCTTTAGAGCACTAGAAACCAAGACAGCATATATCCACAGTTTGCCTACAGACCACTCCCATCTTACCCTTGGGCACAGCCCTCTTCCTTCTTCTTGTATTTTACATTTTCTTCTTTTTCCTTCATCAGTATTCTCTGGAGTAGCCCTCAAGTGACTTGGAATCAGACCTTGTCTCAAGCTATGCTTCTCGGACAGTGGTTCTCAACCTTCCTAATGCTGTGACCTTTGAATACAGCTCCTCAAGTCGTGGTGATCCCCAAACAATAAAATTATTTCCTTTGCCACTACATAACTGTAATTTTGCTGCTGTTATGAATCTTTTGTAAATATCTGTATTTTCTGATGGGCTTAGGTGACCTCTATGAAAGAGTCGCTCGATTCCCAAAGGGGTCGTGTCTCATAGGTTGAAAACTGCCATTCTAGGGGGATTCTTTGCCTAGTGGTTATGGGGTTGAACCACAGTACCGCTTCTGAAATATTGAACTCTGACCCCTTAGCCCGCTGGCTTGACTTTATAAGTGGTGGTCCACTGGGTTGGGCTGTGTTTCTGGTGGGTCAGCCTTTTTTTAGACTTATTTTGACAGGGCGAAGGAGTGTCTAGCTGCTCTGAGTTAGCATAGCCCTCTATATGAACATGCTGGAGTGAGTGTCCAGCCAGTATGAGTTAAGCCTCCTATATGAACATGTTGAGGTTCTAGGGGAAGGGTGTGTCTTCAAGAGGTTTGGTGATTATTTTCTGAGACCCTCTTCCTAGTCTAAGGTCTAAAATGACTGTCCGATGTCTGAAGTTAATGTATAGAGTAGATTTAGCTTGGACCCACAGTTATTAGTTGTGGAAATATGGCTGTCACAGGACACCTCTGAGGTGTGTTGGAATGAGCTCTCTCCTGTCTTCGGTTTCACACTGCCACCCATTCTTCAGGACTCAGCTTAAATGTCACTTTCTCTGTCAAGCCTTTCTGAAGTGCTCCTCCAGGCTGGGCTGAAGTGTTTTCACAGCTCTTTCTTCATAGCCTGGTAATTGCACTTATCCCCCGTCTTGTCATTTAACTGTCTCTGTACCTTCCTCCTGACAAAGCTGGGAGCTCCCTGAGGACAGGCACAGCTCTGATTTATCTTATTTGTTCTTAGAGCCTTGTGTGGGGCACGGACCCAACTCATAGACCATGTCCTGAATCGATAGGGAGATGAGTGGGTGGATGGGTGGGTGTGTGGGTGATGTTTTGTTTCCTTCTGTTACTGTGATAAAATACCTTGACAAAATGAACCATAGGTAAGGAAGGGTTTGTTTTTATCTCACAATAACAGGTTATAGTGCAGCGCTGTGGGATGTTACAGTGGCAGGAGTTTGAGTCAGCTGGTCACATACCACACCCATACTCAAAAATCTGAGAGAAATGAATGTGTGCCCACTTACTTATGCACAGCTTCAGTTCTCTACTTACTCAGCTCGTTTTTTACAATCCCCTGACTAGGGAATGGTACCACCCACAGTGAACTGGGTTTTCCCACATCAACTAATTTAATTAAGACAATCCTGTCCAAATATAACAACAGGCCACCCATTTGAAGGCAATCCTTGATTGGAACTGTTTCTAGATAATTCTATGCTGTGTTACGTTGACAATTAAAACTAATCATAATAGGCACATAGACTGTCATATGGGTGTTGCAGGATCATGGTATTCTATGCTCATGTCAATCCTCGGAACCCCAAAGCACCAGCTTCCTCCAATGACTCTCTTCTTGGGCACTGAATGCCTTATGGTAAGAATGATTCTCCAGGGAATCAAAGGCAGAGATGAGAAAACAGGAAGTCTGGGTCTCTGGGTATAGGACCTTGGGTAAAAGCTTCTCTAGCCTGCAGAGTTTAGCATTCTTTCCCATCTCTGGAGTGCCCCACTCTTTTACAGAGACCAGCAGTGAAGAGGGAAGTGTGTTTACACCCTTCGTTGCTGGAGGCTACTCGGTAAGAGATCAGACAGAGAAGCGCCCTAAGCTTGATGCCTCAAACAGGCTTCTAGCTTTGCAGCAAGAGGCCTGAGAAGTGGCAGAGGCTACCAACAGGCTCCAGGGACAGGAAGCGCACGGCCTTTGAAGTTTAACAATAGCCCTAACCCCAGTCCCCTGAAAAGCCTCTCCCCTCAGCAGCATGTCCCAGACTTGGCCCTTTTATTCCTCAAGGAAAGCTCATACAGCACCTGATATGGCTCCAGGGACACATGGAAGGGACCACTTCAGCAGGGAAAAGCAGTAAACGTTTGATGCATCCACCTTTCCTTAGCCACAGGACCTTCCTTGGCCATAGGAACTCTTGGGGACCAGTGTTCTAAACATGGCTACATGGGGAAGTGGGTGGACTTGACATTATTATGGGCTGGCTGGTAGGAGGAGATTCAGGGAACACCAGGCTTCCTGCGCTTTGGGCATTACTAGGGGCAGATTGACTGCTCTGGGGCCTGAGAAGGGCACAAGGTAAGCAGAATCACAGCAGCCTACCTGCACTCTGCCTCAGTCTCCCCTTGAAGGCTCTAAAGAGAAAGGTCCTGCTTTGTCGTCTCAGGTCTGTCCTATGTCCCCAAAGTTGGGAACCACCCTAGCCTCAGTGGGCCTGGGTACTACATGGGGTAACTCTTTCAGAGCATGCTGAGTGTCAGGGATGTTCTTTTCTTTATCCCTCCCTCCCTCCCTCCCTCCCCCTCCCTCCCTCTTTCTCCTTATCCCTCCATTTCTTTTAATAAAAGGTCTATGTAGGCCTGGATGGCTCAGGACTTGATTTGTAGAGCAGGTTGGCCTTGAATTTACAGTGATCCTCTTCCTCTGGAGTGCTGGGATTAAAGGTGTGCACTGTCACACCTAGCCAGGAATGGTCTTTCTCTTCTTGCTACTGATATGCAGAGCCATGCCAGCATGATCTTCCTACGCTGCCCCCCCCCCACCTCAGCTGCCCGTTCTGCACGGGCCAAGCTCCTCCTGAGCTGTCCCCAAGGCTTGGCTTGTCCTGATTAACTCAGTCCTGTGCTTTGCTTGTTCACAATGGCCCTCCTGGCAAGACTCCATGCTCATAGGCCATATGGTCAGATGATGCTGATGTGAAGGTGCCCCATCATCTGGTGAGGAGAGGGCCTGGAAAGAAGAGTTTAGGCTGTCCCCCCACAGTAACCTGTTACCTTCTCCCTTCTGTACGGGTTATCAAACCCCAAGCTGTTTCTATCTACTCTACTCCCTTCCATCCTCACATCACCTCCCTTGCTACGCCTCAGGTGTGAATGTAGTGTGAAAGTATGCATAGATAGTGTTCAGTGATTGTGTAAATGTGAGTGTGGCTGAGAGTTACAGCAGCTGTGTGTGTGTGTGTGTGTGTGTGTGTGTGTGTGTGTGTGTGTGAATATCAGGGTCATGAGAGAATGTGAGTATATGCAAGTATGCGAGAGTCTGTTATATTCTTACTGTGTGTGTACACTTGTGTTTTCTTGTGCATCAGTCTATTTGTGAGAAGGTGGAGAATAAGGATAGCATGTGACTTCCGGTCAGCATCTGAGGCTGGGGACCCAAGGTTTCTCACATTCATGCTCATGCATGCAGAGGTAAGAGTATTACAGTGTAACTGTGGAGTTCAACCATTCATTATCCTGTACTCCAGATTCTTACCTGTGGTCGTTCGTGTTAAAAGCAGAATCCCCACCCAGGGTGGGAAGCAGCGGGAGAGTTAGAGACCAGGTTGTAGAGCCCTGGTAGCTGGCAGTGCTGACACCCATAAGATACTCCACACAGGGAGAGATGCAGAGGTGATCTGGGACCATGTATCAGAAGAGCCTAACACAAACCACAGGGGCAAGAATGACCTCCGTTATGAAGGGTGCGTTTACATCCATAAAGTGGTAGAAAGCAGAGTTCAAAAGCTTGAGTTGTAGGCCCAGCTCTGCTGTTTAACAGCTGTGTGACTGAGAAAATGCCTCCATACCTGTGTGCCTCAAGATGAATGGAGTGAGAACGGCCATGACCTTCTTTTCCAGGTCCCAGAAGACCTAGAGTCTGTAGAGCATAGTGGGGGACACGGGGAAGGAACTCTGACCACATGCTCACTGCAATTGTTGCTTCCCTGGGCCTGGTGCTCGGAGAAATTAGCAGAAGCACATGTGGGAGGGTGGCTGAGAGGGTTGTGGAACCAAAAGTTCCTCCATCTTAGAGTCAGCAACCATGTTAGCAAACAGGTCAAGGAAAGCTCAGACTAAATCCCCCTTCAGTTCTGAGAAACTTGCAAAAGATGTTATCCAAAAGGGCATCTGAGCCAGGGCGTTAGCCTAACTGCGGAATGTTCCAACCCTGGGGCCAGTCAATAGAAACCCAATCCTGACCCATCCTGATGAGAGGCCAAGTCAACCCTTGTTCCCTTATTTTTCTATTCTTACTCCAGTTCATGGTTTTGCCTATAAAAGATACACGTGTTTTCAACCCGGGAACTCCTCCTGGCCTCGGGGTTTTTGTTTGTTTTTTTTTTTTACCGAGTGCGTGGATGAGTTCCCTGCCTGGCTTGTATTGTGCACTCAATAAACCTTGCATTTGCATTTGGATTCCCTGGACTCTGGTGATCTCTCTGGGGGTCATTCTCTGGGCAGAACAAGGGTGTCAATAGGTTCTTCATGTATCCCATAGTAGAGTCTGCATGGACATGGACATATGTAAGGCAGGGTGAGTATGTCATGTTTGTGGTTGAAGGGTATGTGCATGTGGTGTGTGCGCATGAGCACCATTCCCAATACAGGTAGAGTCCCAGAGCACAGGTGATTGCAGGGCCTTTGAAGAGAAGACCCTGGGTGAATGAATGCTTGCATGCATAAGGATTTCAGTGAACGTGTGACTGGCCATGTGCCACTGTGCACAAGGGTGGGCATGCGTCCTATGCAGGACTGGAGCCGGTACATCCACAGAGGCATGTGGGGCAGGGTCTGCTTTAGACCATTTGGACACAGTGGCCTGCCACTATAATGGGACTGAGAAGTCCTGCAAAGCTCTTTGTTGTCCAGGGTCCACTTAGAGTGCTGGTGACCCTTGCTCTACTTGTTGGCCAATAACGGCTCCATCTCATCTTCCATTCCCTGCCCTCCCGTCTCCTGTTCAGCCTCAGATCTGGCTCCCCTGGCTTTCCTTCCCATCCCCCTTTCACATTGCTTATTAGGGCTGTGTTCTTCCCTTCACTCTACCTGCCCAGTGACTGGCCTGGTTAGTGACTGTCCCTCAGCACCTCTGCCTGGACTGGGCCAGGGCACTGTCTAGGTTCCCTGTGTATCCCTGGAGGTTCCTTCAATAAATAGCTTCAGGCAATTCTCTACACTTGATCCCAGAGAGTGACCTTCTGTATTTCTAACAAGATCCCTAGTGCGCACTTGGGAGAGTAAGAGCCCAAGGCTTTTGGCTGGGGACTCAGTGGCTTTTCTCAAGGACTGCATCTCTTCCAGCTGTCCTTTCTGGGTGGCGGGCTGAGACTTGTTTCCGTGGAAGTCATTTGGGCAGGTTGAGTGTGAGGCTGGGTGTGGCCTGGAAGATTATTCCCAGCACCCCTGGTCCAAAACTTGATCACCTACCCAGACCAGCAGGGGTGAGCATAGGAAGCATGGCTCTGGGGTTCTCCATCTCTCCTGTCTGGGTTGGGGGAGGTAGCAATACCAAGGATTGAGGAGCTTGGGAGAGTAGGGGGGTCCTGAGGAATCTGGGGGACAGAGTTTAGCTATTGTCATGTGTTGCTCAATATATCCTCTGGATTTCTGACTGTTGCCAACTCTCTGAACTGTATAATAAATAACAATTTATTCTCCGGAAGGGACTGTTTAGTGTGGTATGCTCTGTGCCTGAGACAGCTTGGCACCTAGGGGGTACACAGTGAGTATAAAGAAGAAGGGCATGGCTCTCCCTCATCATGGTAACACAGCCAGAGAAGCTTCTCAGTCAGGAAGCCACAGGCACAGGAGGAGTTCGAAACCAGGGCCTGGTTAGGCCTGAGTGCCCTGCCTGATTTGACTGAGCTCCTCGACCCCCTGCTTTGTCCTGTTAAGCATCCCTCTGGCTGCTGGGTGGAGGAGAGGCTAGGGGGCCCTGGCTTTTGCTTCGTCGGTCCCTGCACCATAAAGTCAGGCCCTTGAAGGGAGCTCTGCTGGGAAGCTTGCGAAGACAGGCTGGGCATGTGATCTCATGGAGAGCCGTGTTGGACTTGCTGAGTGGCGGCTCAAGAGGCCTTCCTTTCAAAATGTGTGCAGAGCTGGAACGGAACGACAAAGCCGTGGAATCCAGGAGCTCTGGAGAATAGACATTCTCTCTTCCTCACTTCTTTCCTCCATCCCTCTCCCCTTGAGCACTGTAGTTTTGGCAACCAAATGGATGACCTTCTTATCCTCTGCAGTACATGGCTCTAGGCCCCATCCTGCTGTACCCAGGTGACACATCTTACCGTCTCTGGCCTGGCAATCCCTTGTGGTCATTCATCAGTAGCTTCTGCCACTGGCCAGCAGCTCCTTTCTGTCTCTGAGTTCATAGTCCCAGGAGATGAACTGATTGACTCAAGCATTCTTTATGAGCCAGGCCATAGGGCAGTTGTCTTCAGGTCAAGTGCCTGACTTCTTTATTCAGTCAGCTGAGCCCAGGGAGCATGGGATGCTGAGTGTGGCCTCCAAGACAGCAAGTTTCCTTGGAGAGAGGATACATAGGCCAGGCCCAACACTAGCTCCAATAGACTGGGAGCATTTCTGAAAAAGAGCTCTCAACTCTGGCTTTTCTTCTATATCTGGTGTCTCTGTGGCTTGTTTCAGGAGACCTAAACCAGCCTTTGAGCTTCAAGTGGGTCAGAATAAGCCATGATCCCCAGTCAGTTCTCACCTTGTCCTGTGGGTTCACTGACCATGCTATTGGGCCCAAACAAGAGAGTAAAGGGTTCTTCCAGTGCCTACCACAAAGTCAGGGCTCTGTTGTAGTAAGGGTAGGTTGTCTGTTCACCTCAATGATGGGTGCATTTGCCTAGACATGCATGCTACACCGTGACCATTGGTAACTCATTTCTCTCTGCTGCTCCAACTGAATAAGATGCCTCACTGGGACTTTGGTTAGGTGTGCTCACATATCTCCAGCAGGGGGTTTATGTCAAAAGGTGCAGATCTCATTCCTCTTTCTGCCCAAGATCATTGCATTGTGTCTGAGTGTCTCCTATCAAGAAGAGAAATCTATTTCCATCTCCTCCAATAGGGCTGCCCAACAGATTTGGCCAACAGAACATAACAGAAGGGATGCTGTGCCGTATCTCGCCCTAGACTTTAAGAGTTTCTGCGGGAGGATCTGGAGAAATGGCTCAGTGGTTAAGAGCACCTGCTGCTTTTGCAAATAACTGGGTTTGATTCCCAGACCCACGTGGTGGTGGCTTACAGCCATCTGTAATTACAATTCCAGTGGATCTGATGTCGCCTGACCTCCATGGGCATCACACATGCGCACATGCAGACACGCAAACACCACAACCTGAAGACAATACAGTCATACACATAAAATAATGCATATTTTTTAGAAATCCTGCACGTACATGAGCTCTCTTGAAATCTTGCGACCGCCCCACAAACCATCATGGTATATTAGATGACAGGAGGCAAGAGGTCAAGTCACTCCCACCCCCTCCCCCCTCTCCTGATTGATAGCCAGCCCCATGGCTAGGCACTAAATGAGGCCATCATAAATATGGTGGTTCCTTAAATCCACAGACTAACAGCCACGGTATTAAAGAAGTTTCTCTTGAGGAACAGAATATAAAAGAGAGTTATTAAAATATAAAAGAAAGTTATCAATCTGGGTAGTCCAACTAAGGCAGCATACCAGAAAGACTGAGCCTGATAACGGCTCCATTCATCCACATGTTTCAGCGATTCCCATCGGATGCTGACCACTCTGAGGATTCCGGGAGAACCACTAGTCCTTGGTCCACACTAGAAACCCAAAGAAGTTGGGTTCTTAGGTCAGTGAAGGAATGCAGCAGCCCTGACAACAGCAGCAGCAAAGGGGTAAATGAACTCACCGACAAGACCGAAAGGCAAACTGGCAAAAAGGACAAAGCTTTTTTTCCTCTGACCTCCTTTATCTAGGCTGCAGCCAGACGTGCTGCCCACATTTAGAGGGGAATCTTTCCGATCAAGAAAATTTCTCACAGGTCTGCCCAGCAATTTGCCTCTTAGCTGCTGATTCTAGATCCAAGGAAGTTGACAGCCAAGACTAGCAATCACACTCAGCCTCGGTCTTCCTAGTCTGGCCCAGATCCTGAGCAATAATGCATGCTTATAAGTTGCTGAATCATAGAATGTTTCTTATACAGCAGTAGCTAACTGATATACCTCCCCCATCCTGAGACCTCAGACAATGTGTTAACACTTGCTTTCTAGCTCACTCTGAGACGAGGGTGGTCTACTCTGGAAGGCAGGACTAAAAATGTGTTTGGACCCAAGATGCAGTGATGACTTGGTATATTGATAGATGCCCTGTAATCTGGGTGCAGAGCGTGCCAGGCAGCTGCACTTCCTGCCACTTACAGAGAATTTGCTGTAATGCATTGTGAGGCATTAGCATAATAATTGCTAAGCATTCGCAAATGAATAGCTCACTGACTGATGGATTTTGTACAGAATCTGTGAAGGTTACATCGAGGGTGAAAACATTTCACTGTGTCAATGAACATACTTAATTTCTCTGGAAGTGCTATTTAAATTGCGTCGTGCTATTACATTAGCATAACAAAGACATAATGCATTCGTTTATGCTGTAGTAGGGAACACTGCCGTAATCAGTGGACATGACGGAGGCAGTGTGGAGAGGGGCCTGGGAGCCGCAGAGGACAGCCCCATTGGGTCTCTTGGCCAGGCGGGGGAGGTGCTGCCCTGTGGGTCCCGCCCTCTGACTCAGCTCCAGATGGGGCTCTGGGGCTCGCTTGGTGGGTGGACTCTGTTTATTGGCTTGTTTCCTTTTCACTGAATTTTCTCTTCCCGCTGCTCTGGCCACCAAGTCCTGCTAATGGGTGGGTGGGTCTTGGCTGTCAGCAGAGAAACCCTCAGGAGAATTAGGAGGCATTCAAATCTGGCAGGATTCATCCGCCCCCTTCAGCAGGGCAGGATGGCCTCCTCAGAATCAGCCAGCTGGTCCAGAGATCTGTGCCATGGGACTTCCATCTCTTCAGCCCCCTCCCCTGTAAGTGTCATCAAAGCTGTCACAGGAAGCCTCACAGGGGATGGCTTTATTACCTCAATTTTCAACATGTTCTGCATATCTGGCTCTTGGAGGGTGGTTGATGGGGGAAGAGAGCCTGTTAACTGAACATCTACTGTTTGCCAGGCACAGAGCTATTTTTGTACACACCAGCTCGAATGACTCCTCAGACAGCTGTGCGCAGGATGGAGGCAGATTGGTGAGTTCAAGGTCCAGCACTGGCTTCCTTTTATGCAGAACTTGTCAGAGCCTTTAGCAAAATCATGATTTACAGGTCTCCAAGATACAGGCCAAAGGGTTTTGAATCTTGCAAACAGCAGAACCTGGAATGGGAGGGACTGGCGTGATTCCAATTGTGACTGGATAAAAACTGAACAAGTTAAGGATTCCTAACCCCATTTCTGGGCTAAGAAAGTGGAGACCCAGGAGGACATCATTTGCCAAGAGCAGCAGGCCATTGGCTCACATGGGATCTGATATCTTGTCTACTTGACTTCAGTGGCAGAGCTGGTTTCTTAGGAGAAAGGAGACTGACAGCCCGCTTTATTGGGCAAGACAGCAGTAGCAATGGTGGAGGCCACGAGCATACCTTCTCGACTCTTCATACCTGGTTGGTGAGGGAGACAGTTGTAGATGTCAGGATGTGACTCACAGGAGTGCTCAGATGGAGAGAGGATGGACTAGTCCCTGCTGCCCAGGAAGTAGATCTTAAGGAACAGTCACAAAAAGTTCTAGCACTTTAGGACTGGGAGGTATAGAATGGCAGGGGTGACAGGCTTCTCAGGCTCAGACCGATGGGGGGGGGGGATCGTGAGAGCCAAGGACCATGGTAAAGGAACGAGAATACATTGAGATATGACTGGGTTTGTACCTTTCTGGGTCCCCATCCTCATTAAGGTGTTATGGGATCTGGAAACTGACTGAACGTGGTGGGTGGGTTCCTCTGTCCTCTTTTGCCAAGATCCCAGGTCCCTGGAAGAAGGAAGAGTTTGAAAGGTACCCTGTCTACTTGGTTCCACTCCACCCTAGCCAGAGATTCTTTCTGTCTGATCATCAAGTACTCTGAGGAAAATATGCGTTCACAGAATGTGCATGCCTAGGCACGCAGCCCTGAATCCCTCTTGGACTGAGACCCCAGCAATGGAAAAAAGCAGAGAACCCTTTGTTAATTTATAGAGATTTTCCCAGAAGCCTTAGGTGGGCCAGCAGGAGCTCAGCTCCATCCAGCATCCTCTGGCCACCTCACCATACATACCCTCCCCTTCTTCACACCTGCCCCCTGCTCTAGCCACACAGTAGAGCCCCTGGGATGCAGCACAGGGCTTCCTGCTTTGTGTCTGGCCCAGGACACTTGCTGACTTTGCATAACTGAAGGAGCTCTCGCCTGTTTTGGACTTCCCACTTCCTAGAGACCTCCACGCCCACTCCTCTTCCTTCTTCTTCAAATGGGCATTTGATTGTCTTTAATGGACATATTCTCCTGAAATCTGAGACAGGAACAGTCTTCTGGGCTGCTGTTGTCCCAGAACCCTCAGGCTAGCAGGGAAGCAGTTATGGACACATATGGTATCACTGACCAACCAGATGAGGGCCAGGAGAGGGTCTGTGTGACCATGGTGATGCAGTTTCAATTTTTGCAGGACAAGGCTTCTCCGATGCTGTTCTCTGGGATTCCCACCCTCCTGGTTTCCCCTGCATTAGCTTGCCATCTGTATTGCTTACTTTCTGTTGTTTGCCTTCCAATATGCTTCAAGTAGGCTTGTTGATTTGCTGGGCTTGGCCCGAGCAACACCAACTGCGAAAGACCCTAGTGGCTCTTGTTTTATAATTTTTAAACAGAAACTTAAAAGTTTTTCATTATAGGAAAAGATGCATAATGTGAATTTACTGTGTTTAAAGTATACAGTTCAGCGGCACCGAGTGTACATTCATGGTGTACAACAGTCAACCACTATTCATTTTTAGTTTTCATCTCAACTAGAACCATCCACTCTCCTCTCTCTCCCACTCCGCCTTCCCAAAACGCAGCCCATGGTCATCTCTGCTCAGTTTGTCTCTCTGAGTCTATATACTAGGTATTTCCTGTAAGTGGAATAATACAATATAAATTCCTTGTATATGGCTTCCCTCACGGTTAATTTGTGTGATAATATATATGGCAGGTCATCCTTTTTGCAGGCTTAACAGCATTCCACTGTGTGTCTGGACCACATCGTCTGTTGATCAGGAAGGGACGTTTGGACTATGATATTTACAGTTTCTATTTTAACCTGTGTTCCCATGAGTCAATAACTGTTGGAGTTGTGCTTGGTTTTCTTTGATCATTGCTTCGGAAAGCAGAAGTTCAGATAAGGACATGAATGCAGGTAGCTTACTTGGGAAGAAACGGGAGTGAATGAAGGCAGTGTGGCAGAGGGATCAAAGCGGGGAGCATACTGAGCTGGTTATTGCTGTGGGCACTTGGGGCTCAAACTTAATAAGGTCTGAAGAGCCTAGTAGACACACCTCAGACTCAACCCACTAGAGGACAGGAGGCTGACACTCATGGGCAGTCCCCAGCCTTCACTGCTCCACACTCTCTCTCCCCAAACTGAGAAAACAAAAAGAGTTGGATGCAGGGAACTGTCCGCTACAGCTGTGCTGAAATCGGGTGAGTGGAGGCTGCTGCTCAGGTGTCCTGAACACCTGCCGTGCTGTCTAAAAACATTTTGAAACCTTATTCCAGGTTTGGAGAGGGTTCTTCCTTAAAGGGGCAGGCTAATGGCTGAAGACAGAGCAAGGGCTGGCCTGATGATATGGGAAAGAGTATCTCAAGCAAAGACCCCAAGGACAGACATAATAAGTATGTGTTCTGAATGGGAGACAGGCCCTACTGGGAGATCCTGGGCTATTCCCAGAGCAGTTGGAGTCCCTGGGAGGATTTTAAACCTAGGAAAGGAACACATGTGTGATATGATCGGTCATCTAGAGAGTGGCCATTCTTCTATTGGCTTGGGGCAGATGCCAGCCTTTTTGGGGGTTCTGATTCTTAACTTGCTTTCCAGTGGACCCCAGTAGGATCTTTGCGTTTTGGAGGTCAGTGGACATTTGCTACTCAGAGGTGATACTGTTATTGATAATGACCCATCTGGCAGGCTTCTTAGTTGAAAAAGCCCTCTTTCAGCCCACAGTGTAGAAGAAAGTCTCTCATGGACTTGAGACCTACCTCTGCAGTCAGCCTTAATTTCCTGGTCTATTCTATGTGAGTAACAATGCCTAGTTTACATGGTTATTGGGCAGACACTACAAGAAAAGTCCTACTGTGCGCTCACGATATGGGGCATTCCCCTTCCAGTATCTCCATTAAGTTTGGCTCCCTGCACCTGGCCCTGCCTGCTTGAGGGGAAGTGGAAGGAAGCCTTGGAGGTGGAAAGAGAGTTATTGGGGCCTGTTCCTCCCCTGACCATCCCTTCTGCCATGAGATTACCAGGCAAGACCATTGAATACCATGCAATTCTTCATCTAGGATTCACCTGCTACATCTTTTCAGATGCTGACATTGAGAAGGCCTGGGCTACTCTATAACATTTGCCTACATCCAGCCTTGTCTGGATCTTGGGACCTGGGAAGAGTGGAGTCCTTGCAGCCTCTAGAGCATTCCAGCACCCGTGGGGCTCTGTGGGGCAGTCCTTGGGACTCTTGGGTCTGGTAGAGTTTCTTCTGAAATAGCCTTGCTGAGTGCCAAGCATGTGGAGGAGCCCCTGATGAAGGTGGATCAGGAGTTCTTGAGTGTGGTGTGGTTGGAATGATGACTACAGCTGAATAAACTGTCCATGTTCCCTCAAGTCCTCTCCTGCCTGGATCCCAGAGTCATTTCTTCTTAGAGAAGTTTTAGCACTGATGAAAGGGGTGGGTAGTTCTGATTACAATAATGCCAGGCCCTGGGTTGAATTCCACATTGCAGAGAGGTGCCCTGGAGACACGTTTTAGGTCTCTGTGGCTCCCAGATCCTTTTTCATAATGAACAGAAGAAAAGGAGGAAACAGGTGGATGCTGGTGACCCCACTGGAGAAGACATGGCGGTATTGTCCTTTGCTCTACTGTCCACCTAGAATGCTGGAATGGAGCTTCTGAGCTGCTGAGGGCCACCCCAGGAGCCCTCCTAGAATTAAGGCAAGGTTCTTGACCTTTAAGTGTAAATACCCCAACCCAGTGAAAGCAGAGTCCCTTGTTAGTTTCTCACCTTTCCTTTTGGTACAAGTTTTAGAAGTGCAAGTCAAGGGGCTGGAGATATGGCTGAGAAGTTAAGGACACTGTCTACTCTTCCAAAGGTCCCAAGTTCAATTCCCAGCCACTACATGGTAGCTCACAGCCATCTATAATGAGATCTGGTGTGCAAGCATACATGCAGGCAGAATACTCTATATATAATAAATAAATAATTTTTTAAAAGAAGTTCAAGTCAAAATAGCTTAAGCAAAATGAATTATCAGGCTGTCACTATTGGACATTCTAGGTGCAGACTGCTTCAAGAATACTTAGAGTAAAGGGATCGGGCCATAACATACTTGACTTTGTTTCTGAGGGACCCAAATGTGGACTTCCTCTGGTCTTTGTATAACACAGACTTTCTTTCATTTGTTGGAAAGACTTTTCCTCTGCCAAGCTTCATGTAACACTCTCCACACTGGCCTGGGTTTGGTTGCATGCCCATGCCCATCCCAGAGTCCATGTCTGGGCATGGAGGATAACTGTTGGCTTGCCAGCTTGGACACTTACCCATTCCCATGGCTTGGAGAAAGTGGACCATGATTGACAGCTTCATTGATATCACATGGAAGGGCTGCAGAAGAGCCAGGATGAGCATGTCCTGGAGGTTCAGAGACAAGTCAGACAAGATCACCCAACCCATGCTGGTGTATGAAAGTAAGGCTTTGCAGGGCTGCCAGTTTTGGGGTTTTGGTTTGTGTTTGGCTTTTGTTTTTGTGGCTTGGTACCACTCCTTTGCATTAAGCACTTAACCTCTTCATGTCAGAGTGAAAGAACTGTGGCTTTCTCAGTGGTCCAGGGCCACCCTGGAGGAAAGAACAGTATCTTTCTTTGGGCATTTGTGGGCTGCTTGAGGGGAGAAGTCACAAAAAGCCAGTTTTAAGTCTAAGATCCTTGTAATGGCACTACAGGGCAATCTGAAATCTGTCTCCAGTGAGCAGGCAGAGCCATTCCCCAGGAACTAATAGGCATGGTAATATTGTGGTGCAGTAGACCTGGGTATGGAGGATCCCAGGAGAGAAGTGTCAGGAACCAGTTTGCAAGGATGAGCTGGGCAGGAGTGCCAGGAGACCAGATGGCTGCTGGATTGACTTGCCTACTCACCCACCAGATTTATCCATCCACCCTTTTTCCACCCTATAAGACGTTTATTGGCTATGACTTATGAGGTCTAGATCTGAGCTTTCCATGATGAGGAAGGCCATAGAACCTGGAAGACTGATGATGCTTGGAATGAGCCATCTAGGTGACAGGCTCTAGGAAGGTGGTTTGGGACAGTTTCAGGACCTTTAATTCCAGACTTGGCTGTTTAAAGATCTTGAAAGGGCAGTGAAGCCGGGGAAGTCCCTGGTGGTTAGGTTTTAATTGTGTGAACTTGTCACAACCTAGACTCATCTGTAAAGAGAGTTTTAATTTAATTGAGGGATGGTCTAGATTAGTTTGGCTGGTAAGCCTGTCTGGGAGGGATTGTCATGATTGTTAATGGATGTAGGAAGATCCAGCCCACTATGGGCAGCACCATTCTGTAGGCACAGTGTCCTAAACTGTGTAAGAGAAAAGAAACAGACAAGCAGGTGACATTCATGCATTTATTTCTCCCTGTTCTTGACTAAATAGGATGTGACTAGCTGCTTCTAGCTCCTGTCATTGTGGCTTCTCTGCTATGGTGGCCTGTAAGCCAGAATTGCAAGACAAACTCTTTTCTCTCCTACACTGATTTTTGTCAGAATTTTAATCACAGTGATAGAAATGAAACTAGACTAGACCTCCTGAGTCCGACAAGGGAGTCAGGAGCAAAGGCACCCTCTGCAGTTCTAATCTAATCGAGATGCAGAAACTGTGTAGTTAATCCATGTAGTCACCTCTGCCCCTGTGTATTCTTACCGCTCCTCTGAAAACGCTGGTCCCTAGCAAGCAATGGCAGCTGACATGGCCAATGGCTGTTCTTGTCTTCCATGTGAAGCATCTCTGTCCACCTTGTCATCCCAACCCTTTACACTGTCACTGGGATGAGGCTCCTGATCATGCTTTGTCTCACCTGAATGGTTTTGGGCTCACACAATAGAGTTATATCCACATTTCCATGGGCTTCTGTGGATGGCTTTGTGGTTTTGGTGACAGTACTGTACTCTACATGTGTTTGAGAAGACTGAAGCCAGAACCCAAGATTTCAGATACTGAGAATCCTTGAGGAGTCTGTATGTCTACATGTCCATTCAGCTTCTCTTCTGCAGTGAAGCTCTTCCTGACATTCTCAGGGAATAGTGAGTCACCCATTTCCACTCCAGGAACACTGATCACCTAACACACACCTCACTCTATACTTCCCCAGTTTGAAGGGTTTCATTTGTGTATTAGTAAAGCTTAGCAGAAGACCTTATTAGTATCGGTATGGCTGATTCCAACAGATGGTGAATGAGTGAATGAAGAATGAATGATAGAAAAGGTCTACCAAAAACTAACTATATGTGGGAGCCTGAGGAGACAGGTCAGCAAAGTGATTCTTGTACAACATGGGGGCCTGAGTTTGTATCCCAGCACCTGTCTAAAAAGCTGTATGTGGGAGTGTGTATGCATCCCAGTACCGGAGAAGCAGAGATGGGAGGGTCACCGGGGCTTATTAGATAGCCAGTCTAACCAAATTGGTGAGCTCAATTTTCAATCAAATACCCTGTCTCAAACTATAAGGTAAAGACACTGGATGTACCTCTGGCCTCTACATTCACACATGCACCAGCAACTGAATATATACCTGTGCATATGCACAAATGCCTACACATATATGTTCATACACACACACACACACACACACACACACACTAGAAATTAAGCAGACTTTATGTGGGGGAGGATTAAGAATTTTGTAACCCAAAGCAGAAGACCCCAGTTCTATTTCCAGGTGGCAGACTTGCTCCCCTCTCCTGGTTACCCTGGAGCCGTCCCAGCATGTGTGATGATGCCATCAGCACTATGATGAATCTCCCCTGATAGTTTTTGATGGGGCACCATGGTCCCCTGTGTTGGCTGTGTCTGTTCCTTCCTCTTCCTTGGCTGGCTCCTTCTGAGCCCCCAAGAAGACCCCAGGGCAGAGACACTCCTGTAAGGTTGAACCATGGTGTTTTCTAGCAAGATCCTTTTGTCTTGGGAGTCAGAGTGATCTGGGGCAAGAGGGCAACAACTTGCTGTTATTCCCTGACTTTGATCTCCTGAGGGAAGCAGGAGCAGGCTTTGGGAGCTCGCATGGCACAGGCATTTTGAGGAAGTACTACCTTAGCTTGTCGCCTGGGAGAGACCAGGAAAGGCTTTCTGCTGGGGTTTGGTCTCTGGGATGTGCCATTCGGTTTCCTCACACTATGGACTGTCAGCAGCAGTAGAAGTGTGTTTCAGGTAGAAGTTTTAGTGTTGCCCAGTGGCACACCTGTCCCGGAGGCACCTGGTGTTGGAGGAGCAGACTCTACAGCTTTCCAGTTAGTGGCCCGGAAGCCTTGTCAAGGAACTCATGAGATCCGGGCCTCAAATGGAGCCGGGGTTAGGGATAGGGAGTGGGGTTTATCCAGAGTGTAAGGAGGATGTAGTTTCTGGGACCACGGGGATGCTGGAGGAGTCAGAAGCTGGGCCTTCGGAAGGACAGGGTATAGTTTTATTTGAGCTGTCCACAACTGACCATAGGAAAAAAGTTAAAATGCTTACTGCTGAAGATGAGGATGTCTTTACCTGGGGTGAGGCTACCCAACCAAACCCTTAGCAAGATGGTTCTAGCTTGTCTCCTGGTAACATGCTCCAACCCCATAGCAACCAGGTATTCTGTTCTGTGGGTGATGGGACAAAAGGCAAGCAAGAGAGTTAGAACACATTCAGGGAAGAAAAAGGAGATGGGGATATGGAGGTGAAAAGAGGGAAGGGGAGGCAAGAAACAGGAGGAGAGGAACCTGCCATGTCACGCTGTAGTTCACAGGGGTGCTCTGCTCTTATGGGAGAGATGCTCAGGACAATCTATATCAGTGTTGGAGTCACCTCCATCATGCATACCCACTGCTACAGCTGCTGAGCCTCTCAGGTGGCCCTGTCTGAATCTGGCCTCTGTTCCAGGTTCTTGGTCAGGCAGTTAGGACAGGATCCCTGACAGTGAAAGTCATTGCTGAGAGCTCACTGGACCCCCAGGTCTGCATCTTGATACTCTAACAAGGATGCCCTGAAGTTCTTGTTTTCATTATGTAGACAAGGAAGCTGAGCCTTCAAGTCTCTAAGTAACCTCCCGTAGATAACAAAGGTGTGCTTCTAAAGATGCACTCATGGGCATTGTATTGACCCTTCTGCCTGTTGGTTCCTAGTGTATACTACTCCACTCTGTTTCCTATATGCCGAATGCCATTCTCCCATTCTCTTTGTCCCTCTGTGTTGTCACTTTGTACCTTTCCAGGCCTGGGGCTATGGCCTTGCATCCTGGGTTAACCTCTCCAGTTGACCACAGTTGACCTGCACATCTCGGCCCCACTGTGCTTGGAGGTGTCAGGCCAGTGGACAATGAGTGATAAATGCTCAGAGCTTTGTAAGTCCCAGGAGGGAGTCCTGGGCTTCCTAGCCCACATTACTGATCTCTGTGTAGCTGCTGGCTCATTCACCCTGTCACAATGCTCATCTGACTGAGTCACTGCCATCCAGTGGTTAAGCGGGCAGCCTCTGGGATCAGGAAGGCTGGGACCACATGTAGTGTCCTCTGCTAGCTAGAATAGGGGTCAGATTTTGATGGTATTTGCTTCCTGTGGTATCTGTTTCTCTCTTTTTCTCTCTGCGTATATGTATGTGTGTGCATGTGTTTGCATGCAAACAGGTGTCATGGAAGCCGGAATTGATAGTTACCCTCTTCTGTCACTCTCTACCTTATTTTGGGAGACAGGGTTTCTCGCTAAGCTCACAGTTCATGGATTTAAATAGACTGGCTAGCCAGTGGGCCCATGAGTCATCCTGCCTTCCCTTTCCCAGTTCTGATATTACAGGCACGTGCTTCTACACCTGGTCTTTTATGAGCATGCTGGAGAATAAGGTCAGATTCTCATGCTTGTCCAGCAAGCACTTTACCAACTGGGTCTTCTCTCTGGCTTCCATGGGGCTCTTGGCCTTTCAAGGTCTTTATCCTCAACCTGGAGCATTAAATGGGAAATTCTTTTCAGGGGTGGTCAACGTAAGACCTGATGTCTAGCAAGAAGTCAACAAATATCAATGATAACTGTCTTCCATTTTTGTGTCTTCATCTATTCACAAGGCAAGCGTTCTGTCAAGGTCAAAATTGGTGTGGAGAAAATGCTGGAGTGGGAACAGGCTGGAAGAAGGGTCCTTAGCCATAAGCTACCATTGAGTCTTTGAGGGATTTGTGGTGTCTTAGACATCCAGCTTCTAGAAGAAGGGGATAGGGCTCTTGAGTGGATGAAGGACCAACCTCTCTGCAGAGGTCACCTGCCTTCCCAGCCCTAGCCTTTCAGGGTAGGGACTTCTCTTGCTTTCCCAGCTCAGGTGGGTTGACCATCTATGGCAGTTTCTGGCCATGCAGCATTTTAGGAGCTATCCTTGGTTACTGACCTCTTTGTCTGTCTTTGTCCTGGCAGATCACTAAACCAGGCCTGACCCAGTCCAGACTGGCCGCTGAACCTTCCAAGGCCCCCATTGAGTTGGCAGAGTCTTTAGCCTCTGAGGTCTATGTGTCAGACACTTGGCTGCTGCTCGTCTGCTTCCATTTCCTGCTTGAAATGTCACAAGTCCACTCCGGGCTGCCACAGCTGTTGAGGAGCTTGGCCTGTGGAGAAGAGCTAAGTGCTTATGTAGGGACAACAGACAAGGTATACAAACACCAATGCCTAAGTGACTGGGCTTGCAATCTAGGCTGTTACCGTGGTCTCCTGGGACCTGGACCATATTTCACTTGCAGTGCAGAACAGGTGTCACGGGTGTGGCTGAGAAGTGCCGTCTCAGCAGGATGCTTCCCTTGCTAATGTAGCAAGTACTGTGCAGGCTCATCCCTGGAAGGACAGATGAATCATTTCCTCCCAGAGTCACCATCCAGGCCAGATTTACAGTGTCGGGAGCATGGGAGCCCCCGGACTTTATGGTCTTGTAAATTACAGGGCTGCTTGTGCAAGAGGCAGGCTAGGCTGTAAATCATGTGTAATTGCTTGTAAATTGGGAAACAAATAGTATTTTTCCTTAAATCACCCTCTTTGTAGTGGTTCTTGGGGGGAATTGAGGTTGTATCGAGACCCTTTAACTTCCCTGGGGTTGCAATACTCAATTTTAGAGTCTCCCAGGCCCTATCCTTGGATATTTGGAGGCCTTTTGGTCAAATGGAGAAGACTGTGACTGTCATAAGTCCCTCTTTTAGGTAGGCTTAAATCATGTTCTCCTAGGACTTCCCTCCTCTATCCCTCATTTCAAATTAATCCCAAGGGTCCTGTTTTGCCCCTGGCTATGGCCTGCTCTCTCTCTCAGGCTCTGGGAAGACAAACATAGACGCTTTCCATCCAATTTTACTCTTTTCCCCCACGCAGGGGCAGTGACTCACTGTGGACTGGTAAGCGTGGCCTCTGTCAAGATGCTATTTGCTTGCGTTTTCTCATCTTCTCCCATTCTGGTAAAATTACATTTATAATCTTTTTTTTTTTTTCCTGCCATGGTCAACTTTGAAGAGTCATTAAATTTGCTGATAGTCAGTCTGCTAAACTTTAATTGAATCACGAATCACCAGCTCCTAGAAGGTTCAGCCTACTGGGGACCTTGGGGAGCATATAATTCAAATTTTTCATTTGACAGATGAGGAAATAGAAGTCGAGGATGGGTACGAGACCTGCCCAAGGTCAGTCTTGAGTGAGAGCAGCTCTGGGATGGGTCTGGGCCTCCCATCCCAGGTACACGATGCTCTCCATTACATACTGCAGGGCCCTTCCGCTCAGCTGTCACTTCTGCAGCTCGGCCGTGTGACAAACCTCTACGGGAGCACCAAGCATTTGTGTTGTGACTGGGAGAATCGGCACCACTTCGTATCTTCCTCTTGGAAACTGACTCATTCAATGAGTTTGGTGAAGATGGGGGCCTGGAAGCTATGAGCCTTCCTGGGGACTCTCTAGAGAACTCCTTGGGTCTCTGGCAGATTCCTCCTTTCTTTGTTACCCCCTCCCCCGTGTGTGTGTGTGTGTGTGTGTGTGTGTGTGTGTGTGTGTGTGTGTGTGTGTGTATCAGAGGTTGACATAAAGTGTCTTCCATGATTACTCTACCTTATTTCTTGAGACAGAGTCTCTCAGCTGAATGAGAAGTACAGATTGCCCTGCCTGGCCAGCCAATGAGCTCCAGGGATCAGTCTGTCCTTCCCACAAAAGTAATGCTACAAACGTGGATACTGCAGTACCTAAATGCTGGGTATCTGAACTCAGGTCCTTACGTCTGGACAGAAAACATTTTACCAACTGAAGCCATCTCCCTAGTTTGGGATTACCTTTTAAAGTGACCTTTGAGACTCAAGTTCAATACCGTTGGTGATGGGAGCACAGTGTATAGACTGTGGACATGGCAGAACACAAATAGCATTGATTCCAGGCTGCTGTGGATGTGTGTTTGAACAAGTTCTCCTTGTCAACCTACTTTCTCATCTATCAAGTGGGCACCAGGGGCTGTTCTCTGGGGAGTGACTGCAATGGCTGTTAGTGATAGAACATGAACAAGTTTCTAAGATGACTTGTTATGTAGCTAGCCTCATCTAGGCTGATTACAGCAGGAGTCCAGAGATGCCAGCTCAGTCATGTAAGCATTGGTGCTTGTCCCTAGGTGCTATGTGAAGAAGAAAACAGTAAGGTAACTATACTGAGTCCACCTTGGGTCACTTGGAATTGTTGGAGCTGATTCTCTCCTCTCGGTGTCCTCATTGGGTACCCTCACATATCCTGAACTTTCAGATATGCCTGAGTAAGACAGAGGTTGGAACCACATGGAGGAGATGGCCAATTCTGTATAGGTAGCTGACAGGTAGCTGAGGCAAAGCGGCACCACACACGACTCCATCCCTGCCAGGCCTCTCCTACTGCATCCAACTATTCACACAGAGGTGTAGGTGGCGCATAGTAACCTGGATAGCATGCAAGAGGTCATCTCCCTGGGGATGATTCTAAAGGGACTGGGCATTCAGAAGTGGGAAGCTCCCACAGCGAGGCCAGCACCTCCTCACCCTTCTGTATAGATCACAAGGAATCTAAGATAAAAGCAGAAACTCAAATCTAGTTTCCACCACTTCCCGGCTTTGCAACTTTGGGTGAGTTCCCAAGCCTCTCTGAGCCTTAGATGTTCAAAGGGAGTGAATACTGGTCCACAGCTCAGAGCTCTGGTGCGTAGATTCAATAAGACAATGCTTGGAAGAGCCCAGCATGGTGCTGGATGGAAAGCCGTCCTTGACCTCGTGGCTAACTCATGTAACTCAACTACTGAAGTCTTCTCCCAGGCACACAAGGGGCCACCAGGAAGCATGGCAAGTTTGGCTGCCATGATGCACCTGGTGTCCTGAGTGTCCTGGTCTCAGAAGGCTGAGCAGAGGCTGTGTTTATTCCCGGAGCTGTTTTCTCCATCATCTGCCTCCTGCTGCCTCCTCCAGACACACGGAAAGAGCCAAATGGGCAGGAGGCGAGGGCAAGAGTCCTGCCAGCCTGATGGAGTGGAAGGCTGAGATTAGCTCCCGTGGATGGACAGATGGGTGAGGGGGGCATTGGGCACACAGCCTATTCCTACCCCAGGCTTCCCGCCCAGGGCCCTGACCCAGGGCTGGCGTGGCCCCAGCTAACATGCCTCTTTCCTTTTCTTCCCAAATTCTCTCCTCTACTGTGACACCCTCTGGCCCTGTCCCTATCCTTTCTGTCCTTGCCACCACCCCTTCCCACCCCCAGCTCCTGATCTTCTTCTAGTTGGCCTGCTTCTTGGTGTCATTTCCCTGCCTTTTCTCCAGAATCCAGAAGCACCATACCTAAAAAAAGGGAGGGTGTGGAGTTAGACTGACCTTCTGCTGCACATACTTGGGAGACAGTGAACCCTCTGGAGGAGAAATAAAGGCAGGAGGGATCAGGAGCTCCTGTGTCATATGTTCTGTGAGGTTAATGTTAAACTGATTATTTGGCAGTGGCCAGCAGAGTGGAGAGAGCCATGTGTGCTGGATCTTGTGACCTTGCCCCAGTGTCCAGCATCACCAGAGCAGACCCCTGCTCCCCCTTGGAGCTTGTTCTTCTCTAGCTCCCTTCTTGAACCTCCTGGCTTTGAGATAGTCCCATGTCTTCCCACCCACAAACCTGTAACAATGAACCTTTGTCTGAATTCCCAGAGTACCCTACCCTGATCCTTAGACCACAGAAAGCCAGTCCCTTGACTGGGTTTCTCAGCCCTTTCTCTGGGTGGGTGGTGTACATCCTGAACGAAGACTTGGGGCTTCTTGGAGCTGGTGTATCTGCAAGGGCCTTGCATGGTTCCAGGGAAAGAGGAAGGTTGCTCAGGTCCTGGGCTATTGCTAAAGGGAGGAGAGAATGATGTGAGACTCGTCTTAAGGAAGGACAAGGAATCAGCTTGAGGGTACTGCAATCTTGGCGCCTTAGCCTGTCAGTACCTCCAAGGTCTGATGTCTTCAGGCCTAAAAGGCAGAGCAAGCAGGACCTTGGAGACCACTCTGCCAGCCTTCCGTTAAGTGGATGGGCCCCGAGGCTCACACAGAGTCCTGGGCTGCTGGAAGGGAGGGACTTCTTGCTGCCTGGGTCCCTGAATGTCCCCCTTCATGCTGTTACTGCAGCCTCCTTGGAGACTTTCCTCTCCCAGTGCCTGTTGCTGTCATTGGCTCTGCCCCTGGCTGTCTCTCTCTGCCACTTCCTCGTCCTGGTTTTTTTTTTTTCCTCCTCTGATGGGATAATTATGCTAATCAGCCTGTCAGAACAAAGATAATTTGTGGTGGGCTATTTCAGACTTTAGAATTCAGGACGAGGCCCCTTTTCTGCTTGCCTTTGAGTGCCCCTTAACCCTATCCCAGGGACTGAGCCAGGCAGGTCTATTCAGGGAGAGATGATGGGTCCTAGAGGACAGGGAGAGGGAAGGAGTGTGTGTGTGTGTGTGTGTGTGTGTGTGTGTGTGTGTGTGTGTGTGTGTGTGTGTGTGTAGGAAGGTACATGTGCTCAGGTACAGTATATTGCCTGAAGTCTACATCTGTGTCCAGTAAATACACAGCACCAAGTCTGCTGAAATCAGTGGAACGTGGAGGAGATGACAAGATGTCCCTGAGATACACTAAGGATGGAGCTTCTTCTTGTACCAGCTCCAGCTCTGGAGGGACCTCTGACCCCCAACAATACAGCAATGGTGGTGACATGGGTGTTGTGGTTCCCGGACAAAGGCCAAATCAGTGCCTTTACTCTACAGGACTGTTGAATCCAACCCCAGGCCAGATCAGAGCTGGTCCTGATGTAGAAAAGGTCTGGAGTGCCACTTCCTAAGTACAGCTGGTTGTCAGGGAGGAAGGGGATACTGTGCAAGCACCAGAGTTATCTGGATGGGCAGCTTCATGTCCAGGGGCTTGACAAGGGTAAAGAGCATGATCCAAGAGCCAGGCTTAACGTGGAGTCCCAGAGATGCTGAACAGGAGGGTCTAAGGGCTGGGCAGAGGTTCTGAGCTGCCTCCGTCAGACAGCTCTCTGAGAGAAGTCTGGAGTTCCAAGGGAGTGAATGAAGCTGTACACAAATCATGAACGATGCCATCTCTAGACAGGGGTGCAAAACTTCGAATTTTACTTCAGAAATACAAAGAACAACATGTTAAACCATGTCAGCCCCCGGGACCCACTATGGAGTGCTTGGAGACAGCGTGGTTGTCACTTCACCAGAACTGTTTCCTTTGTCTCCATGTGACTCTGCTCTGGGCCTCTCCTGAGCAGGGTTGGCCCCAGGGCCTTTCAGAACCTTGCTGGGCATGGGAAGAAAAAAACAAACAAACAAACCACCAAAGGTCTCCATGGCCCAGAGCAGTCTTTTTCCTGGGATCCAGGAAGCCTGTGCATCTGCCTACACTGAGGAAGGGTTTAGCATCTTCTCCCCCTCTTGGGTATGTTTGGAACGCTGCCTCTGGGCCACTGTTTGGATAAACGGTGGCAGTTTCAGTATCAAGGCTTTGAGTCATTTAAATGGCTGCGGGGAGACATTACATTGACTGATTTAATCTTGCGAAGGAACTTTCCTCTTCTGGGCTTCTGCTTACACAGCACCTCAGCCTCTTCAAGCCTGTAGCCGAAGCTCCCTCCCCAGCTCACGTCAGTGCCTCCACCCCTGTTGCTTCCAGGGCTCAGCTCTTCACAGCCTTCCTGATGAGGAACCCCAGAGCTCTGAAGGAGGAGGTGTCACAGATTTATGCTCAGTTCTGGCCCTTATCAGTTCCCAGTTCCAAGAATTCTTGTCTAGATGCTTCTGGCTGCAGGCCACATCCACCCTTTGTGGTCTACCAGGCAGAACTCACCTCTTGTTGGCCAGGACCGGGAGGGAGGCAGTGAAGGGACCCTAACTGAGAGTGACTGGGCTGGGGCCGTGAGTCAGAGGCCAGTGGGCACTGTGGATGTCTGTGTGCACATGTGTGCAAGCATGTGTTAGTGCACAGGGCATCTGTGCCCATGCAGCATGTGTCAGGATGTTTACCAGCCATCTGTGGTCATACTGTGCATGTGAGTACTTCCTGAGGGTGTGTAGGTCAAAGCAACTCTGGTGTGTGTGTGTGTGTGTGTGTATGTGTGTGTGTGTGTGTGTGTGTGTGTGTGTGTATGCGTGTCTCTGTGTGTGTGTGTCCCAAGAAACTGTCAGTGTGGGAGTGTGCACCCTGTGTCTGGGCTTTGCTGGGCGACTTAGTACTTGTCCCTCTCTATGTCTTGGGGTTGTATGCTTGCTAATGCTGCTTATCAGCCACCATGCATCTGTCTATATGTTTGTGTGCATATCACCATGCCCACATGTGCACGGTCCTGGGATTGGAGTCCCTTGCCTCTTTCTTCCTGCCCTGCTGACTGGGTTGGCAATAGTGGCCATCTTCCCTGATTGCCATTTTAGGAAGGGAAGCAGCCCAGCTAGTCAGCTGGCATATCCTTTGACCTCAGTGAATGGATGAGTTGGAGCCCCTTCTGGCCACCTTTTAGTCTGATTTTAGGGGCTGTTGGTATTGCTGGGAGCTGAGGCTAAGGTGGGTCAAGCCTGTTACCATCCTTCATGGCACAGCCTGAAGCACCTACCACCCAGGGGAGAGCTGGCTATGGTTTCCTGCCGGTCCTGGAAGGAACAGGCTACCACCTGGTGCACCTACAGGCCTATCTGCCCATGTGGATGCACATAGGAATGTCCTACCATCCATACCTGCAGATGCCTATCCATTCTGTACTTTCACCTGTGGGTCAAAGGGACCCTCTCTGCTCAGTGTGAAGTTGTGTGTCTGTACTTGAGTCTCTGTGGGGTGCCTGTGCTTGTGTACAGACATGCGCTCATGAGTCTCTGTGCTTTATGTACAGGTACATACTCTTACAGTCTTCAGGTGGGACCACCTGACTTTTGTCTTTGTCCTGTCTCTGGCTTCAGCTCTCTCTCCACCTCCAAATACACTACGGGGCCCCCGTGCACCACTCAAAACTGCTCCTATGCAATATCCTTCTATGGCTCCCTATTCTTAACTCAGTAAAGGCTATCTGCTTGCTGCTGGCCTCCAAGAACCAGGACTTCTCTAGGCTTTGTGCTTCTTTCTCAGAAGAGTCATCTGGCCTGTTGGGCCTTTATCATCTCTGAGAGGCCAGGAGAGCACAATGGCATGACACCAGACCTTGGTTGCAAGGAGTGACATGGACACTCAAGGGACAAAGTCTTCTGTCACGAAAGCAATACCCAGTCTGCATGTGGGCCCGAGAAGCCCTCCCTGACCTCCCATCCCTTGCCTGGCTCCTCTTCCCTGAACCATCTTTCTGTTCCCCGGCCAAAGCTACCTTTGGGGCGGTCAAAACACTCAACCTTGATCCCCGGAAGTTCTTCTCCTGCTCTGGACTGAGCTTGTCCTCAGCAGAGGCTTGGGCCAGCTTGTAGAGATGGAGGCCTAGGGTAGTCTGATGGTGGAGGCAGCCTCTGGGTAACAGACTTTTTCTTTCAAGGCTTCACCTCTCAGGTCCCCTCTGTCCCTTCCCTTGCTTCTTTCACTGGCAGAGAAGCTGGAGTGCCCTTGTGGATACCTCTTATCTCTACCAGAGCATAGGTCTCACCACTTGCATCTCCACTGGGGATATCTCAAAGCCACAGAATCCCCAGAGATGGTCCCTGTAGGTGCCTGTATCCCAAGCTTGAAACCCACAGGGTCACTGCTGATGCCTTCTCACCCATCCCATCTTCCTGTGGCTTGATCTTCTGCTCTCTCTGACCTCCACTGCCCCCAGCACATCCTGGTCACAGCCACTGCCATCTGAGCTGTTCTTGGGACCCTATCTGGCACCCCTACCCCACCCCATGTAGAGTCCTTCCAACCTGCAGATTCTGAAAATACAATTGGGATGCCCCTCCCTCTCCCCAGCTGGTACCATCTGTAGCTGACCATTGTTCTTAGGATGAGACTGGAGTCCTCAGCAGGATTCACAAACTCCCTGTACCTTAAAGACCTCTTAGCTCAGTGGCTTTTTCTAAGGGGTTGGGGGTGGGGGCTCCTGTAACCTCTCGTGTTTACTCCTGGCTTGTGCCAGAACAAGTCCACATGCCACTCTACTCAAGGTTGGCACATCGTAGCACCTGCCAGAGCCCAACGTAGATGGTCCAGGCACTGTTTTCATGGCTTCTATAAGCTCTGAGAGGCAAGGCTGCCCATGTGATCCTTAGGGCCACGGTAAGTCAGGCATTCTGTGAGCAGAGCTGAATGGTGGGGAAGACTTGGGGGGAAACACACAGGGGTGGGCTTTCTCCTGTTCCTCGGCACCTCCTTCTCTTCCAATCAGCCCTCAGTCTGCAGGTCCCCTTTGGAGGACCGAATATGGACACTCTGGTGGCACATACTCTTTGCCACCCACTTCATACTATGGCTCATGCCAAGGCGAGCTTCCCTGTCCTTTGATAGCTCGAGTCCATCCACCCTGAAGAGGTCCCTTACCCTGTACCACACACCATGAGTCTTCTGTTCTCTCCCACCCTTCCCATTGGTTCTTACAGTAGCTGGGCCTTCATTCATCCCATGTCTAACTGTCTGTTGTTCCCACTGACCCTATGCCCCACAGGTGATATGAAAGAAAAAGGGATACAGGAGAGGAATAATAGGGAGCGAGGTTGATGAGGGAAGACGGAGGGGATGAGGGACGTATAACTAACACTAAGTATGTTTGGAAAAAACATGGAAAGCCATTATTGTATAGGCTTCACACACACACACACACACACACACACACACACACACACACACACACACACACACACACACACGGCTTTGAAGTGGAGTTTTGAGGGGTGAATAGGATTTTATCACTGTGGTATTATGCATCAAAAAGCACTAGATAGGTCTCCGGCCATCCATGTTGCCCTTTCTCATCCTGTTAAGAAAGTCAGTTTTCCTGGGAGCCTGACTGTGTTCCCCTTCAACAAGAGAGAGGGGTCACCTTCAAAGGCTCTAAAAGGGGGTTTTCCTGGCAGGGGTGGGGGCGCTACTTAAAGCAGCCTCCTCTGTTTCTCCTTCCTGCTCCCTCCCCTGCTTCCTCCCTCCATCTTCCTCTTCTGCATGCCTCCTGCCCTCCCTCCCCATTTCCCTCCTCCTGCCTGAGGAGGAGAGCACAAAGGTAGTCAGAGTTAATTTAAGCTCAAGTATCTGGAAACAGGGCCAGTCCCCAACGCAGGGCCTCAGCCTGCCCTCATTAATCTGTATGAGGCCTGCCATAAATAGGGCAGAGGCAGGCTCTGAGAAGGCCTAGCCCTGGCCACTCGGCCCCCTCTGGCCACTCGGCCCCCAGCAGTCATGAGCACTCTCTAAGCGTGTGTTGGGAAGAGGAAAGAGAAGCCACAGACTCTGGTGTCTGTGGTCCCCTTCTCCATGCCCTTCCTCCAGCCTAGGGCTGCTGGATCCCTCCTGCTCTTTTTTGGAGTGTAGCCCTGGTTAAAATCTGCTCTTCCTGCTCTGAGTTCAAGTTCTGCCAGTTTATCCTTTGGAGGCTGATGCAGCCTGGCCATCATCACCTGTGTCAGGCTTAGCTCATAGGTCCCGAACCTCAGAGGATGCACAGGTGGACTCTCCGCGCCCTCAGATCACACGGTGAGCATGCTGGGTGAGCCTTGTAGACCCGGGCCAGGGGGCACTGCTTCCTCTTGGTATTCACTCCCCTTCTCGCCCTCTCCTCTGGGCACGCTGGGAACTCCTCTTCTCTTTGGATTTGGGGACATTTGTTTGGCTCTATCTTTGCTGCCATTTTGGAGACCTCTGACTCTAACCTCAGTAGTGGCCTGCCATGCCCCACTCCAGACTTCCTGTTCTCTTTCCTTCTGGCTGTGATTGGTAGAGGAGAAGATGGACCATTTGAGATCATCTCCCAGCTGTGACATCTCTACTCTGCCAGCCGTAGTCATCAGTCTCACATGCAAGCCATCCTGAGGATAAACAGATATGCCTTGAGCCAGGCAACGCCCCTGTTTCTTAAAGCTGCCCAGTGCCCACTTTCACAGCTTCTCCTGAAATCTAATTAATGCAGAAGTGTGGGATGATGGACCCACACTCCAGCTATGGCCTGACTGTTAGGCCTGTCAAGTAAATTAAGCACCGTGTGTATTTTATTGGAGAATATTACTTTATTAAGAGAGAAGAGTAGAAGGACCTGTGTCCAGACACTAACAGAGTTTTTGCTAAATGGCATCGCCACAGTGTTAATATCTTCCCTTATGGTATTCAGTAGATGTGTGTTTAGTAAGGACTGATTACATTTAAAAATCTGAGCTTGAATGCCAATTTGATGATGTCTCCGCTGTGATAACTTTGGCAAGCCTCCTTTCCTTTCAGAGTTCTGGTTTTTGTACCTCTAGGGCTGGGATCATAACTCCAGAGAGCACACCCACATGTGTGTGCACATACGTACATGCGTTTACACATTGAAGCGAGATCCATACACACTTGGATGACTCCAGTGTGATGAGTGCACAGGTACTCTGGAGCCATTGGTGCCTGAGTTCAAACCCCAGTCCTGATACTTACCAACTGTGATTTTAGGAAGGTCGCTGGATCATTCTTTTCCTGTGTCTTAATCTAAACATGGAGCTAGCATGAAGGATAAAGAGATTAGTATGTATCTAAGATGCTGTCTATATACAGTAAGTGCCCCTGAAAGTTAACTGTGATTGTTATTGCCCTTATTATTTTTTGTGTCTGTGTCTATCTGCATATGTGCATGTGTCAGTAGCCATGTGTATGTATGTATGTGTATGTCTATATCTGTGTATTGTGTGTGTACATGTAAGGTACCTGAAGAGACCAGAACAGAGCACTGATCCCTTGGAGCTGGAGTTATGAGCCACCCATCTGGTACTGGGATTGAACCTGAGTCCTCTGGAAGAGCAATTAGTTGCTGCTCTTAACCACTGAGCCATCTCTCCAGCCCCTTATTTTCTTTTGAATACGTGGATGTTGCTTGGTTTTTGGTCTCTTCCCACTGATATTCAAGGCCCTGTGACCCCGTGGCTGGCTTTCTCTGCTAGGCACTGTCTACCTGTCTGTTTTAAGGTGGAAAGAGTATCACATCTCTAGCTGCTTCAGTCCATGGATTGGAGGCCAAAGGTCAGAGGTCAGATGAGTTAAAGTTAACATTCAATTTGAGGCCAAGGTTGTGGAAAGAATCTTATTATTGTCCAGGGCTGGGCCCATGTTGGCCTCTTGCTGCCCAGGTGGGCCAAACAGGTTCCAAAGCCTGCTTTGTAGTGCTGAATGGCACAGCTGGAATGACTTTTCACTGGGTCCTTCATTTACCCTTGGGCCTCCAGCAGACTGTCTGATGCCTTTTTTCCCATGCAGTTGTGAGTTGGTCTACAGTGCTCTGAACTCACAGTCAGTGGACTCCAGGAGCTGCCTCTGTGCCTTGGGCTCTAAATGTCTTCCTTCCAAGGAGACCCTAGTTCAGCTCAGCAGAACAGAGCACCCCCACAACATATGTGTCAAACCTTGGCTGTATTTAGAACAGCTCCTGGGAATCCACCTGGATAGTGGGCTACAGTACTGGAGACAGGCAGGCTGGGCACACCTCCTAAGCACCGACAGGTTGATGGAGAGCCCAGCTGCTCCCTAGAGCTGAGCTGGGTTCCTGCTCTGGGCTGGCTGGTGAGGAGCTGTGTGCACAGATGGCCCTATGCACACTTGTAATTTGCCAGAATAAATAGTTATTATTAATCTCTCCTGTGCTTTCTTCCCTTTCCCATGCCTTTTCATGCTGCTACTGAGGCCTGAAGGTGGGGCTTGTTCTTCCTCATCTTGAGGAACGATCTAGCATGCAGTAGGTTTCCTTTCAGCACAATACCAACTGCCCCTCCATCATAGGAACTCATATAAGCAAGGCCTATGCACAGTGTTCAAGCTGGTACACAAAGAATACCTCTTCTGTATGGTGCCTGACATATAGTAGGGGTTCTCTCTATAAAACCAGACCACAGTGGGTATTCATCAGGCGTGATATTGGAACTAGACTCCAGACAAATGTTTGTGGGATCAAGTTTTAATTCATGTCCGCTGCTATGAAGGAATACTAACCAATAGTTTGTCCGCTGCTATGAAGGAATACTAACCAATAGTTTGTCCGCTGCTATGAAGGAATACTAACCAATAGTTGGTGTCCTAATTGGTACCAGGTGCTGTGGAGCATGGATGAGTGAGTCAAGTGAGATACAGACCTTTCCATTCTTGCTTAAGTTCAGAGCCGTGTGCTGAGATGCAGACCCTTTAGAAACCAGGCCAGCAGGAGGTCTAGGGTTTGGAAAGCTGGAAAAGGTTACCTGAAGACTCCATTTCGTCCAAACGCCACAGGCTGAAGCTGTCATGAGTTGAGTGTGATGAGATGACTGGGAAGCATCACCATCTGAGATAGCAAATAACCCACACTGTGGGGGATGAGCCCACATAGTGGGGAAGATGGGGTAGCTGCATGTTTATCTGACAAAAATGGCTGCGGGGCTGTAGGCAGTAGAGAACTCTGCATTATGCCTCAGATGTAGCCTTGTCTGGTCCTGTGGGGGTGGAGATAGAAGCAACAGGGTATTAGATGGTGGCTCCTGGGAGGGCCACGAGGAAACATGGGCGATGGTAGAAGGTGTGAGCTCCCTAGGAATTCTCCTTAATCAAATGGCCTGAACCCAGTGTGGAAAACTCAGCAGGTCGGGCAGGTAGAAACTTGATCTGAGAGTCTCAACAGCCAAAGTGAAAATGGGGACTGAATGCTGTAGGTGACAACCAAACCAGGGCTTCTGAACAGTAGAGGGGTGGGAAGACAGGTACAGGACCAAACCAAGGCTTCCGACTAGGGGTAGGAAGACAGGCACAGGACAGGGAAAAGCCACACTTGTGAGCAGTGCCGAACAGACCAGTGGGGAAGGACATGGCTGGTAGGAGCTTGGAGGATGGGTCCTGTGCTGATGCAGTAGGGGGGGGGGGGGGGGAAGAGAGGGCAGCGGCCATGGTCTGAAGCTGTCCAAGAGTGAACCTGTAGTCAGAAACATGCATCCCAGGGTGGACAGGGGTGCAGATGGTTGTCGCCACCCACCACACCTGCCCTTGTCCCCCCTAGCCCCAGGTCCCTTGAGCAGCCTCTCTCTGTGCCACGTGCTCTCCTTTTCTTCCCCCTGAAGTGTCGCCTCTCAGTCTCAGAAGCACCTCAATTCAAATCCTGGCGACTGCTGTTTCCCCCCATCTTTACCCATACTTGTCTTGTGTCTTGCTCTGACCTTCCTAGCTCCTTGGAGGAGATATTGAAAATCAAATTGCCAAGCAAAGTCTCAAGGTCTTCCCAGGCTTAGTGACATTCTGACGGGCAGAGCCAGTGCCAGGGCCAGCAAAGTGCCCTGGTTAGGGCTTCAGTTCTGCTACCATAAGCAGCTCAGTGTCTGGACATGGTTGACATCAACCAGCTACCACACAGTCTTGTGTGAGCAGTGTAGGCAACAGATGAGGGTCTGTGGGTAACCATTGCTCTCCCTATTTCTGTCTTTGGCATAGCTGGTAGAGCCCACAGGAAGGTTTGCCCAGATGGGGCTTGTGGGCAGCAGAGCCTCACTGTCAGTGAAGTGTATGTATTTCAGAACCAGACTATCTGGAAGCCACTGCTGATGACATCAGATTCAGTATCCAAGAGCCCCACTTAGCTTCCCGACAAACTCCCTGGCGATGGTTTCCACAGTCACAGATGGCCAGACCCTCTACCTACAGAGTCCTCACAGGGGCTCAGGGGGTGCTTGTAGACTGTCCTACCTTCTGAACCTCACACCTGGATTGCTTCAAGCCAAGGACCCCTTTCTATGGCTTTCCTGTGTCCCCAAACTGAGAGCAAATGTCCTAACTGTTTTTCGGGGACAGAGAAAAGCTAGTGCCCAGTGTCAGGGTGCACCTTGGAAGCCTCCTATATGCAGATCTTGCTCCTGCCCCTGGCTGGCGCTCACCCCTGGCTGGAACTGAAGCTGTCATTCTCTATGACACTATGGGCCCAACCCCCACCCAGGTGACACTTTCTCTGGTTGCCTTCCAGAGCTATAGGTATCTTCTCACTTCTATTGGGAAGTCTCTGTGAGACAGAGGCAGAACTTGGCATTTGTCATCCAAGGTACCCCACAAGTTGGATCTTCCTGGAGGAATACCAAGGGCTGCTGTGTCCACCCTCAGGAGTACACGGGGATAAGGAATCCATTGTCATCTAGCATGCAATGGTGGGAAGAGCTGGACATCCAATGCTGCTGCCCATAAGTGTGTGACCTTAGATGTCACCTGCCTTCTCTGGGCTTCTGTCTTTGGAACTTTGAAGTATGGGTCATAACTCTACCTTTTCAGCAAAGGAGTTTATACATACCCAAAGCTGCTCTGGAGCCGTGCATGCTGGGAAATATACCTACTAATGCTTGAGTCTGGAGGCTCAGACTGAGCCTCTAACTTGATGGACAATCTTGAGTCCTCTGGATTCTCTCCCAAATCTCCAGTGTCCTCCAATGTGTCCTCATGAAGGATCAGTCTAAATGATGTAGGATCAGTGTAAATGATGTCGCAAGTCCCTGACAGCTTTGAAGGTCTGTGATTGACACTTGGATTTTTCCATTCCCTAGTGGGGGCTCAGGTGTCTAAGAATCCACCTCTGTCCAAGCAGAAGGCCCAGACCCCAAGACAGGGTCATACCCACCTCCAACAACCCAGCCTCACTCCCTAACACCTATCTCCATTCTTTCTGCATTTTCTATCCTAAACTGGCATGTAGTCCAGAAATCTAATAGCTTTGACTCCCTCGTTTATTTGGAGACAATACAAGTCGATTAAAACTGCCACATCAGGAAAAATATGTTCCACTTAGGCCTGGAAATTGCCCGGCGCCCGCCTTTGATGAAGCCTGCTCGCATCCACCTCATGCCTCTCTCTGTCATTGGCCACTGTGGTCCATTTGCTTAATGAACAATGTGGCATGTGGCCAGGGAGTGGGTCAGCTGAGTATACCTGCTGCCCACCGGCCAGAGTAGCTGGGCATCCTGGTAGAGTGCTTCCCAGCCCACCTCACTCCCAGCTCAACAGCTGACCCTTTGGGTCAGAGAGAGCAACGAGGTCAGCCCAGTCCCTGCTAATGGCTTTAATATAAAGATGTAGCAACCACAGTGTACTTGGCTCTTCCTGAGTTGTGTGCCAGGCCTGGGCTAAATGCCCTGCAGATGTCACCTCCTTGAAGATGAGCCACCATGAGAGGTGAAGGGCATAGCTCTCCCATTTTATGGAAGCAGGAAGAAGCAGGGAAATCCATCTCTGAGTCCAGAGCTGGTTGCCAGCAGCCCTCAACTTTGTGACCTGGGATGCAACAATGAAGCAGTTTCGGTGTGCAGCTATGGTACTACAGGGGAGGCAGCATCCCAGTAGGCATGGGGATTGCAAGCAGTAGGCTTTACTTAATGTCTCCAGCGCCAAGTCCTCCCTTCTGATCTGCCTCTGCTTTAGAACATGAAAGCAAGACCACACACAGAGACAGACAGACAGACAGACACGCATGCACGCACGCACGCACGCACACACACATTCCCTTCCATCTTATACCCCTCAGTCTCCTGTTCCAGCCCTAGATTTCAATATAAGGGGACTAGAGAAGCCTGTAAACCTTTCAGCCTAAGCAAGGCTTCTAGAAGAGGGTGCTCCTTTGTAACCCTAATGCCTGTCTCCAGGGAACAGCATTCTCTAGTGCTCTGAGTGCATCCTGCCTGTGCCTTCAAGCTGTTCTGTTTACTATCAGAGCAAGCCCTGGGAAAACTGCCCCTCCCCTCTATCTCCTCTCTCCTGTGCTCTGGGGATTCATAGGGCTGTGACTGCAGCTCTGTGAGGAGCCCCGCCCACCTGCCTGTGCCAGCTGTGTGTACCACAGGTGGAAACTGCCACAACATGGTTCTGTGTTCTTGTTTCTGCTGTCCAGATGCCCCATGTGAGATGCTGGGTGACAGCCTGGAGAGCAGGTATTCAGGGTAGGGGCAGATGTCTCAAGCACTGCTGCATCCAGTTAGACAGAGATCAGCTTTCACCCTGAGCCCGATTCCTGGCAGCTAGCTGCAGGGCTAGGAAACACAAGGCAGAGCTGATAGCTCGGGAAACCAGCTTTGGTCAGGGCAGAGACAGGCTTCCTCAGCTTCACTGGTTCCTCTCTGGCCTGCAAACACTCAAGGGCATAGCACATTCTAGATCCTCAAAGATGGCTGTACTCAAGATGCCTGGCAAGAGCGGATGCTGCATGCCAATCAATGAATTAATGAATGCAAGATACAATTATTGATTCAGCAACTAGTCATTCATTTTTCTTTCGTCCACTGTGCTCACTTGTTGCCTACTCTTGTCAGAAATTTCCTGGTCCAGATTCGTAATGTGTAATTATCTCTAGGGCCAGGCCAGGGAGGGACTAATGAGTTGCCTCAGGCACAAAGTTGAAGGAGCCATTTACTCTCAGGGTCAAGTGGGTGATTGGCCAGCTCAGCTGCCTGAGACAATCTTGCTGGTAGGGATGGAGATTCTCTTGTATGGACGAGGAAAACAGAGTGGCGAATAATTGTTCCCAGATATGGGTTACTTCTGTGTCTTCCTTTTTGCTGTGAGTGGCCTTCAGTTCCCCTGCCTCACCATTTAGGGATGGCAAGTTCCCTGAGCAAGGCCCTGGCCTTGGGGAATAGGGAAGAGTACTTTTTGATGTGCATGTCTCCACTCCATCACCAGCACTAGGTACCTGCCGGATTGCACTGTGCTCAGGGCCTAATCTTGTCTACTCTGGAAGGACGTGGTCTCCATCAAGTCACATAAACTCCCAGTGATTCAGTGTCCTAGTAAAATGAAGCACAATGATCTTCCTTATTCCGTAGGTTGCAGTGAAGGACTCTGTAGAAGATGGCAGATAATGACACCCCATTAGGACAGTGCCTGCCACAAGGTGAACTCCATGAAAATGTTACATGTACTAGCCTGGTTATCACTTTGAGGCTTCAGGGGCTGCACTGAGCCCCAAACCTTTAGCCTCAAACCCCCCCCTCTTCCCCCCTCCAGTGTTCAGTCCCCACCTTCCCAACTATAGAATAGTCCCATTGCTCTAGATTAGCAATTACAAGATACCATCTCAGCGCTTCTGGGAGGTATATAGGGGGTGCATTTGGGCTCTGACTCCCAAAGTCCTCTCCAATTGCAGTCAAGGAAGCCTCTTTCTTAGCTCCTTCCTTGTAGCTTGAGCCCTCCTGGAATTCATGGGAGGTTTGGAGAGAGAGAAAGAGAGAATTCACACTTCAGTGAAAATGTGTTTCAAACAATTAGCAGGTCTTTACTGCAGGAGCCTTTGAAGTTGAAGCCCAGACCCATCTCTGTGAAGGATTTCCCCAGTACTGACAGGCTGGCAGACGCTGACACAGCTTGGCCCAGGCTTCAGTGCCAGTGGCTCCATCTCAGGGCTGGCAGCTCAGGGTTCAAGTGAATCTTTCCAGTGGCTCCTGTGTGGTCCTCTCTTGCTGTGTAATGTAGAGCAGTCTACATCACTGATACCTGAGGTCATCTAGGGCATCCAGCCTAACCTCTATCAGCGCAGCCTCTATCATGAACACAGGATTTCCCATTTTCTGAGCCTAATCCTATGCTAAGCAGCAGGAGCCCTTGACCGTGAACTCCTACCTCCTGAATTCTTCAACATTGCCTGTCCATTTATGCTATTAACAGCTAAATAACTTTGATGGATTCCTAGAAGACATAAACTGGAAACAGATCGGCTCAGAGGGGGCTGGGCTGACTGGTCTTAAGGCTCCGAGCCAGCCTAGGCTTTCCATGAAGGGCTCATTTTGCAACAGACTAAGATTGGTTTCTAACTAATTCTCCTCTCCTGAATGAACTGCATGATCTTGGGCAAGTCACTTTGTGTCTTGTATCTCAGTTTCTCAAGTTTGTGAAATGGGAAAGCAGTCTTTATTTTGCAGGGCCATTGCAGATCATGTAACAGGGCCCTAGAAAGTGCCTGGCACCTTAAATGAGTGGGACTAATTTGCAAGGTATGTTCCTGCTATTTCCCCAAACAGAGCCAAATTCTACCAATGACCATGCTGGGAAGAACCCTTGGTATTATCCTATCCTGGAGTCTAGAACAAGAACACACACACACACAGAGGGAGAGAGAGACAGGCAGACAGAGACACAGAGGAGAGAGACAGGGAGAGACAGACACAGAGAGAGATCGAGGTCCAGAGAGGCATTGGAGGCTCCTGTTGCCAGCCTCCTGTCCCAGATAGTGCCTGGCCAGCCTGAGCCTCCATTTGATCCCTTCCCTGACATTTCCATCCATCATCATAATTGCTTCTCCCGAAAAATGAATTTGTAGTTGATTTCTTCAAAAGAGGGAATCAGCCAACAGATAAAAAGGTTGCTTTATTTAATTTGCATGAAGAGGCTGCCTGCTGCCGCCCAGCTGTGCTGGCTGGGCTGGGCTGGGGGGGGGGGGCTGGGGGGGGGCTGAGTCAGCAGTGGATGAGCACAGGTAGGTACTGGCTACTCTCTTGATCTTGCTTCCTATTCAGGTTGTGTAGGTTCAAGTCCCATCTACAATCCGAGGCATCCGTATTGATCCTTCCACCAGGGAGATCCCATCTGTGTCATAACTATCATTGTTGGGGCAGGTAGGACCTCTATCCAAAGAGCTCAAGATGTCAGACGTCACTGAGGAAGAAACTCAACAGGCCATCCCTTTGACCCATCAGAGATGCAGGCCATATAGGGTTTTTTAGTGGCGTTTTCTAGGGAAGGACTATGCCCAGACGTGGTAGGACTCAGGAGGGAGAGGCCAGAGTGCTGCTGCAAGTCTAGCCAGATCTATCTAGCAAGTTATAAGCCAGCCAGAGCAACGTAGCAGGATAATGACAATGACTAGCATGTACATTCAAGTCAAGTTACAAGCCACAAGCTTCTCTTCACATGCACTTCATCCAGTGCTGTTGTCTTGTCTCCCTTCAGATGAAAAACTGATGTTCCCTCCTGCCTTAAGTATGGCAAGAGCTCCTAACATGGCAGATGGGAACTTATCTTACTTAGAGAGCCTTCGAACAGCAGCGTAAAGGGGCAGGGAAGAACCAGGGCTTGATGTGGAAGTTGGGGGTCAGGCGGGTGTAGGGGAATGAGTGAGAGAGATCCTGCCCTCTGGGAAACACCTCTGTGTAACATGAGGTTTCTGGCCTGACTAGCCCCACGGTCCAGATCTGCCCACGGTCGCTTCCCCCTCCCCAAATGACTCAGATGCTTATATTAATTTCATGCTGTTCGGCCTATGGCTCAGCATATTGCTAGCTAGCTCTTTCATCTTAATTCAGCCCATTTCCATTATTCTGTCTAGCCACGCGGCCCGTGGCTTACCTATTTCATTACATCTTGCATCATGGAAGTCTGGATCGTGTCTCTGACTGACTCCACCTTCCTTCTCCTACCCATGCTCAGATTTTCCCACCTACTTCTTCTGCGATGCCTGCCATGGCCAAAACAGACAGTCCTTATTCACAGAATATAGACATCCCATATCACCTCTCGAATGGGGTGTCATCTGGGGAGGAGGCCCCCAGGGCTTCTGGGCAGAACAAGCAATACTGGAAAAGACAAGATGGAAAGTTCCAGGAACCCAGAGACTTGGACATACCATGAATCGGGGTACCATTTGACTTCCCATGGTGAGAGGTCACCATGGTCTCTATTAATAATTCCTCAGAGACAATAGGTGTACACAGCAATGGTTTCTAACTGTGCTATTGTTCTATCAACCAGAAGCAGCAGAAGTAAAAGCAGAGCAGACATCCCTCAGGAGTCACCCAAAAGGATGTTGGGTGGTTTGGGATAGAACCACTGATCATGCCTGGGGCTTTCAGGGCCGTGGGATGGCAGTAGAGAAACAGCTGGGAAATAGCAGCTGGGAACCCTGCTGGGGTCAGTCTCCTGGGCCTATTGCACCCTTGGTAACTCAGCCACCCTCTCTGGGCTATTTCCTCTGTGAGATGCTGAATAGGAAAGTGTCTTCTGTTTATTTTATTACAGGCTATAATTGCCTTGTTCCTTTATTTGTTTACTCGCTTATTGCTGTGTCCTTGTCTTTCACTTAAGTCTTTGAGAACAGAGGCCTTGTCTGTCATGTTCCCAGCTATACACACAGCTCCAAAAAACAGTAGCTAGAACAGGCAGACACTTGACAATGGGTGCAGACTGGAGGGGTGGACCTGGGACCTCATTTACCGATATTTCTCTAATATGACAGGGATGAGTGTGTCAGGAGGGTCCAGGATGGTGTCAGGGGAAGCAAGTGGACCTGGTCCCCACCTCCAGGAGGTCCTCCTGCGTTTATTATCCCTCTCAGATTTTAACGAGATTCTTCTGCCTACATTCTATAAGAAGGGCACTCAGGCTGAGTGAGGAACATGATATTGGCTGCTATAGTGTGTGTGTGTGTGTGTGTGTGTGTGTGTGTGTGTGTGTGTGTGGTGTGTTATGTAGTATGTGTGATGTGTGTGTATGGTGTGTGTTATGTACTAGCTGTGAGCTAAGCTAAGCTGTCTAGACTGTGGGCTCAAAGGATCCATCTGACTCCTCCCCAATGTTGGGCTTATAGACATGTGCTGCAATACCTGGATTTTATGTGGGTGCTAAAGATCAAACCCAAGCCATTAGGCTTGTTTGGCAAGTGCTTTGCCTGCCTAGCCCTCTCCCTGGTCCTGTGACTGAAGTTATTAAGCTAGATCTGAAGTGAGTGAAGCAGGACATTCACTGACTATAAACTTTACAACGGTGACAATTGGATTGCTGGCAATGACAGAATACTGCTTACAACTTTATTCTAGAAAACTCAGAAAGCACTGTGGACACCAGCTAGCTTCCTGAGGTTGGCCTGGGTGACTCACATTGTTAGGCTTTTTTTTTTTTTTTTTTTGATCTTGTCTCTCATAAGAGGCACATCTTCTCTCTTCCTCCCGCTGCTTAGTCTCACCTTATCTCTGAAGGCTTGGTCTAGCCAGTATACGTGGTCGCTGTCTTAAGAAGGGACTGAGTCCTTTGCCCACAAGGCCAAGTCCACGGTTCTCTCTCCAGTGTTTCATTTGGGAGGTTCCTCCTGTCCTCTCTGTCACAGTTCTCTGGGAACAGGCTGTTACCATGCCCAGGGACCAGAACTTTCCCTCACACTTCCCTCGGGACATGTGATCTTATGATGTAACCCCAGCACTGGATGGATGGAAACGGGATCAGCTCTTCACGGTAAACTTCCATGGTGGAAAGGATCTTGGTTTTGGCTCCAAAAGACTGAAACCGAGTATTAAGAGCTCAGTGTGTCAGTCAAGGTGGGTACTGGCTTATACGGCCACATGAAAGAAGAGCGTTGGCCTAACTGGGGACAGCCAAAGGCAGCAACCCAAACACTGACTGTTCCAACATTTTCTGTCTGCGGTGGATGGGGTCCTGCTTCTCCACGAGTCAACTTGAGTCTCTGAGAGCCAGGACCTGTAGGAACTCCAGGTTTTCATCCATTGTACTTCTATGGCAGAGAGAACATGTTTGGAAACCCCAGGAAAGGATGCACTTGGCTGAACTTGGGTCATCTGCTGACCCCAACCCATTGCTTAAGTCAAGAGACCCAAGTTGCAGTTAGAGGTTATGAGTTCCTGCTCAGAACACAGCCTAGAGCAGGAAAATAAGAGGGACGCTGTCCTAAAAGAAGTTAGGTCTGGGAGCAACCTGGGTCTTGTTGCTTAAGAATGGTGTGAGCTGGGAAAAGCCCTTCCAGGTCACGGGCCACATGGGGTGCACTTCATCTCCTGGCCTTTCAGCATGAAAAAAGAGAACTCTGAGAGTCAGTATAGGCTGAAAGACCCATTCCCCTAGTGAGTGGAACAGCAGCCCCATGGCATTCCTAGCTGATCCCCGTGCTCCTTCCTGAGCAGTCAGGGTCAAGGTTCTGTTTGATCATTGCAGACATTACAGACTGCAGCATGGTTCAGGATTCAGCTGCGGTTCTGGGGATGCTGCATTTAGCCGAGAGTACCACCATACATTTTTTGGAAAAAGGAAGTCAAGTGTATCTTCCACCCCTACAGCCTGCATGGCTCCCGTCCCCATCCTGTCTCTCCACCTGGCCTGAAATAGAGCTACCATGGTGGACCTAGGGATAGTATCATCATTTTCTCCTCTAGGGACCCCAGCTCTTGAGCCTTTTTCTGTTTGTTGCTTTTTTTTTTACAGCCTCAGATGACATTGAGATGGGGTGTGATTTTCTGACTTGGCCCATGAGCATGTGAAGAGCATGTGTCAGCCTTTGTCTTTTAACTCATGATCCGGGCTGGACACACGGCTGTCCTTAAGGGGATGAGTCTTGAGCAGTGACTCAGCATGCAGGCCAGTGCAGTTAACAAAGCTAGGTGTACCAGAGTCTTCAGCCACTGGAGTTCACAGAGGTAGTGGGCCCTCTGTTGTTAGGACAGCATCTCTTCCAGCCACATGTGTTGACGGGTAGTGGCCCCTTTGATGTGGTAGACTGATGTGGTACTTATAAACCTGAAGTGTCCCCCTCAGAAAGGCTGACTCTCAAGAGCTGCTTGTCTCCGTTTTCCTTTGTGTCTGGCCTATCTCTTCAATTGGATGGACGGTCAATTCCAAGAGAGCAGGAATGTGTCTTCTCTACTCCGCACCTCTAACCCCTTCCTGAATCACACAGGAATGAAGGCTCATGCCTCCCTCCTCTATTTCTGCTTCTTTGGCTCAGGATAGTGATAACCACAAAAAAGCGAACTTTCAGCAAATGTCTAATTCTTGGTGGACCCAGGCCGGTTCCAACCAACCCTCCCTTCCTCCTTTCCTCCTCCCCCTCCTTCCCTCTCTCTTCCCCCCTCCCTCCCTTTTTCTTTTGATTATTGTTTTTTGTCTTTCTGAGACAAGACCTCAATATGAAGGCCAAGCTGTCCTCAGACACTCAGCTTCCAAGTGCCCACAACCAACCACCTCCAGGTCCCTCCTCTCTTAAGATCTGGAGGACTCTGGGGGGAGTCACCCCACCTCAGCCTTTTCTTTGTCGTCTTCAAATCCCTTGTTATTCATTGACTCCATCCTTGACGGTGTCCCATTTACTGTCTTCCACTATTTCCCTCCCTCAGAGGCTCCCCCAGGACAAGGGGCTTGATCCAGCTGAGGCCTCAATAAGGCAGGGCCTTGTGCATTCTTCGCCTGTGCATTCTTCCTCATCAGAACATGCTTAGTCTCTATCCGAGAATAAATCTCTCATATTAAGAGTTAAGAACTTTCTCTGGGCGTTATCCACCACCTCCACCCCTGACCAAACTAGTCCCTCAGCTCTGAAATACATTTTCTGCACCCCACCCACCCCACCCCTAAGATTCCAGTTTTCAGGAAAGCATATTTAGGGGGTGGGGGAGCCAAGAAAAATGCATTATAACAGCACTTTTCCTTTTTAAATTTCCAGCCTGCAATCTGGGGGAGTCGGGGGTGGCGAATCTTCAAGCGTGCCATCAATTTGCGGTTAATTGGTTTAGAATTCATTAACCACATTTTCCTGCCTTCCACTGCCTTGTCTTTGGAACGGTGCTTGAGTTTTCCAATTCTTTGAGTTGCCAAACTAATAATTCACCTACTTTATTTCCTGACTCGCAGTTAGTTTGTTTTAGTCTAAATAATGCATATTCAGCTTCATTAGCATATATTTGGATCATTTCCGACTCGAATGTATTCAATCCCATCAATTTACCATTAGTGAGATCATCCAGGAGGGAACTTTCCAGATCTTTAATGCTTGTGTCAGTCATCACCATCTTTACTGGGTATGGGGGAAGGGCAGGGGAGAGGCGATGAGGAGGGGAGCTTGTTTTTCCTAGACGGAGATGATACAGGAACCCCAACATTGCAGTCTCAGAAGACCCTTCCTCCACTTGAGCGGAGCAAATCTATGTGAATGTTATGGGTGGGAATTCCAGAGATGGACGATTGTACTGTGAGGCTAGGCAGTCAAGAGGTAGGTAGCCAGTAGTGGTAACCTTCTAACTGGACATAGGCACTTAGAGTTGCATTTGTAGGGTCTTTAGGTACTCCATTTGAAATTAAAAACAAATTTCCTTAGAGAAGCATGTACCCTGGCTATGCATGGTGCCAGATATACCGTGAGAGCACCTGTGAGGTTCTACGCCATGGAACACACAAAGAACACCGAGAACACTTAGCAAATAAATTTCCATAATAAAATTGAAATCAAATCATTAGTAACCTTCATGCATCTTTCTGTCTTTCCTTTGAATGCCAGGCGATGGAGAGGAAGGGATTGAGGGAGTGGAGAGAGCTGAATCACCCCACATACGATGGGCACTTACAATGTAAAAGGGAAGATCCCAGATTGTAGGAGAAGGTGCCTCTGAGCTCGGGACTCTGGGGGAAGAGGAAGATGGCAGAGGAATTTAGGGTGCTTCTGCTGGGGGATGTACAAAGACCCACTGCACCAACTTTGCCTGCTGAGTATCTGTGCCTTCCTTTAGGAGGGAGAGTCTGGTGAGGCCGAAACAAGGTGGCCCCGGGGGAGATCTCTTACCTTCCTATCTTCCAAATATAATTATAATTTGTAATGCATGTGATGGAGGAACAGAGCAAGGGCTGGGGAGATTAGGGAAATCTGAGCTGAAGATGTGACAGCCAGGGTGGGGCCTGAAGGTGAGAGCGAGTCCAGAAGAATGAGTAGGGCTTCCCAGCCACAAGCCCAACACTGGGATTCCTGAATTGGGGGAAAGCCCATCTTTTTCAAGATCGAAGTGTCCAGAGAAGAAAGAAGCTGTGGGTTGGAACCTGAATGAAGACGAGATTCAGAAATATGTACACATAACCAGGAAAAGAGAATCACATCATTGGAGTCTGCCAGCGGGCAAGTGGGTGAGCAGAGAGGCCTTGAGATATCAGCATGGGCCGTGTGCCAGGGAAGGGCACAGAGACCCAGGACAGATGCAGAGAAGGTTACTCAGTGGCAGCCATGCAGATTTTTAAGTCCAGGATAAAGGACCTTGCTTTCCTAGAGCCCTGTGGTACTGATGCTACCAAGCAGAACTGCTGTCCCCATTTGCTCATGTACTCATGGGGCTCTGGGAGCAACACTGCTCAGGTCAGAGATGGTGAGGCATTGTATCCCTGTCACAGTAAGCATGGCCCAGGGGACTCTGCATATACAGATCTCTCACTCTGTGAGGAGGTGGCACATAAAGATGAACCATAGAAAGGGAGAAGCTCCTGAACTGTAAGAGGAGGATTAAGGTGCCCCCCAACACTGAAGACCGTTCCTTCTAATCAATGGAAGAAGAAAGTCCTTTTCCCATGTAAACTCTATCACCATCTCCAGCTTGAAGTGCTGGCATTTAGGTTCACACACCTTCATGTAGAACTCACTGTTGCCTGTAGTATAAGGTTTCTGGCCCGGACTTTCGGGCCTAGCCTCAAGGTTTAGGCCCACAGACCCACAGACCCGCAGAGACACACAGATGCTTACAGTAGATTTAGGCTGATTGGCCTAAGGCCCAGGTATATAACTTGCTAACTCTTTACCCTTAATCTAACCCGTGACTCTTATCCTGTTCAGCCATGCAGCTCAGTACCTTTTCTCAAAGCAGCATAGTTGTCCTCTGCTTCCTCTGGCTTCTTTCTGGCATTCTGCTCTGTTCCGCTTGTTCATAGAGTCTTCTTAGTCTGGTAGCCCCTCCTACACTTCCTGTCTGCCTTTGGCCAATCAGCGCTTTTTATTAAACTCATAGGCGGGGACAACTGCTTATAATGGAACAACATACTCCCCCTACAGTTGCCCCCAACAAGAACATTAGAAAAAAATCATGGGCAGCACATGAGTGCCTTTTGCAGCCTCAAGTCAGCCAAAGTAGCTAGACATACTGTATTCTACCTCTGACTTCAATGCAGATAAACCTTCAGAAAACAATAAAAATAAAGGAAAATGTAAGCAGGACAGAAGTTGTGTGTGTGTGTGCGTGTGTGTGTGAAAGAGAGAGAGAGATTCCCATCAGTGGTCCCATCTTTCTCTAAGAAGGTTAACACTGTTTGGAACAAAATGGAGCCTTATTATGAGGTCCACATAATGACCTTCCAGTCAGCTAGGCTCACATTGCTCGGAGGGAGCATGTGGGTGGAAATACCTTCATAAGTGGCTTGGCTGTAACTCATCTGACCTGAGAGCTCACACTTAAGGCCAAGTGCAGTCACCCAGCCCAGAGGTAGTATATGTCAGGGAAAGGAGGGTCTGAAGCAGCTGGACTTAGTCATATTGGCTTCCATGGGCTGCCGGGATATTAGGAAACAAAGAATGTATCTTGCTGGGTGACAAACCCTGTTAGTGGAGGCTTTGTTCTCTCCTAATAGAAAAAAAGAAGAAAAAGGATGCTATCTGGGATGGAAAGAGACTGTAACAGACTGCAGAGTGAATGGTAAATGCGGGCCTCCGTATCTGAGGCTGTTGTAACAGGATCTGGTCATGTTCAATCTGTGCTTGGCATGCTTGGTTATTAGTGTGAGCATCGATCTGGGGTTTTCCATGACTGGCCCTCACCATTATCTGAGCATGTGCATTCACACTAGATTTGTGGACCAGACGCTGTGCCGAAGAGTCTATGGTGGGTTGCTAGATAATCTTCCACATCCCCAAGACTGGAGAAATGGCTCAGAGGTTAAGAGCATATTCTGATCCTCCGGAGGACTCAAGTTGGTTTCCCAGTACCCACACTAGGGAACTTAGAACCATCTGTAACTCTGGGTTCCAAAGGCATCTAACTTCTCTAGTCTCTGTGGACACATACAGACATTAATAATGATAATAATAATAAATATTTTAAATAGAAACTAAGACTGGCAACATTTGAGTTTAGAACCATCATCAGAAACAATTAGCAGCAAAATTTAGTGACAAAGGAGGAGAGAACTGAGAGGCAGACTTGGAGGTTTGGGCCCTCCAGGAAGCCCAAGGAAGATAACTCAGGAAAGGGGAGGTGCCACGTCCAAGTTGTCATAGCAATTCTGGAGATCCGAGGAAGATCATGAGTCAGGGAACTTCAGAGGACACAGAGGGACAGAGGATCAGTCAGAAAGGTTGAGACAGAACAGAGCATCCAGGAAGAGTCAATGAGGGCCAAAGATGCAACGGGCAATTCACACCTGAGAAGTGCAGCTAGCAAGGGGCAGGTTGGAGGTCAGCGCCATCCGGCCAGCTGGGAAGTAGACAGGGCTCTGCACAGATGCCTGAGACACAGCAGCTGAGAGCCAGACTGGGGGTGGGGGGGACGGCACACTTGGAGCAGCCAGTGGAGCAGGCTGGGAAGGGCTCACTGAGTATGTGTTGAGTTAGGAAAATAGGCTCTCCCAGAACGGTCTCAGCTCTCCAGGACTATGGCCAGGGTTAGTTAGACGCCCTTCCAGACAAGGACAACCCGTTTACTGAGTGCTAGCACCATATGGGCACAGGAAAGGAGATGGGAATAAGACAGTCATGTGGGGCTGGGATATAGCTCACCAGTAAAAGCTCGCCTCCCATCTCTGGCCCTGCAAAATTAACAGCAAAATAGTCACTGTTCGTTCGCACCATGATGAAACCATGCAGTCTTTTAAGGGAGAGAGTAGTAAGCAGGTAAATAAACACATGTCTAAGTGTGAAATATCTTAACTGGTAGGAATGAAACAGATCAGATTCACAGTGAAGAACAGAATGAGGAGACCATAGAGACAGTGCCTGGAGGAGGAAGCAAGAGGCTTCCGTTGAAAGGCCCAGCAGGCTGAGATGGAGTTACCCTGAAGAAGGTGCTTTCATTGTTGAGCATTCGCCACCTTGCTGAGTGTCCCTGTTGGTTCTGCATTTATTAACAGTCATCTCACACCTGCCAAGATAGCTTGACAAATTTACTTTGTGGAGATAGAGCATGTTGCTACAAAACTCGGGACACATTTAGTTCTAACAGTTCGGAGGGAAACAGAGACTCAGTTAAAATAGGTCCAGGGTGACAAAACTCAGTCCTGAAGCAGGACAGAGTGGACATAGTTTCTAGAAATGGGCTGTGTCCATCCAGGCCAACCCAGAGACACAGGGCTAGCAGACCTCTTGGGTGTGCAGCCTTTTCTTTCCCAGACCAGAGCAGCAGCTTCCATGACCCATGTAACTGCTACAGCTCCTGTAAGGAGGGTCTCAAGGGGCTACTTCTGAAAGAGAAAGCTACTGGCTCCTAATGTTCCTTTGGGTGATGATAGCAGAGTCACCCAGGACAATGGAACAATTCAATGAATGCACACAGTCCTTCATTTATCCAAGAGATTTCTATTTAGCATTGGCCGGAAAAATGTCTGCCAAAGAGAGAATAGGAGACCAGACTCTAGTCATAGCTCTGCCACTGAAAATGAGGTATTTGAGGAAAATCCACGTATATATATATATATATATATATATATATATATATCATCATTGAGATTCTGGTCACTTGCTCATTCAGTAAGATGTCTGTGACTGCATATACAAGGCTGTGAGTCTTAACCCCAGCAGCAGCAAACAAGTATAATAAAGGGGCTGGAGAGATGGATGGGTCAGTGGCTAAGAGAACTTTCTACTCTTGGCAGAGAACCTGGCTTTTCTTCCCAGCAGCTACATGGTAGGTCATAATGGACTGTAATTCCCGTTCCAGGGTTCCCAGCACCCACTTCTGACTTTCACTGGGGTCACATGCATGTAGTAGAGAGACAGCCAAACATTCATGCACACAAAATAAAATTCTTTCAGGAAAGTAATATTCTATCCAGACTAGAGGGTATGCTAGTTGGGCTTCTTTTAATTGTGAGTAATAGGAATCCATTTTAGTTAGCTTTATAAAGAAAATGAGAAGGATGGGCTGGGGCTGCAGTATGAGTTGGTAGCATGCTTGCCTAGCATGCATGAAGACCTGAGAGCTACCCTCAGTATTGCATAAGCAGGAAATAGAAGGATCAAGAGTTCAGAGGCTGCAGAGGGCCTTTTCTATAAGACCTTCGCCCTACTCTACCAGCACAACAGATCCGCTTTTCTCCTGCCTGATCTGGAGCCTGACATGGCCTTGCCCCTGTGTGGTCACACCTGCAGGTGGTTTAGGGGTTGACAGAAGATGAAGGTAGAAGAGGTAGATTTGGGGGAGCATTATTTTGGCTAGGGTGACTTCTGGGCTGGAATCCTGGGTAGTCAGCAGCCACGAAGGCTTTCGAGAACAGATGCAGCCATGCTCAGGCTTAGTGTAGTCTTTATGGCTGGGATGTGTCAAGCCACATGTGCACACACCAAGCAGAGTGCTGCTCCTAGCCCTGTGTGATAAGTAGCCAGCAGGGACTGAATCCGAAACCAAGGGCTCTCGAGCAGTTGCCTCTGTGACATTTTGTTCTTCTGTCCATACAAATCTGACACGCCGCCTCACACCCGTTTTTGTTTACCAAAATGACCTGTGGAGACAGGTGTGAACGGTGACCTGGAGTCTGCATAGATCATGAGGCTGGGTCTCCAGGCAGCCTGTCATTGCAGGAACCCTTCTGACTACAGCTGTTTTGCACACTCAGGATGGCAGAGGCCAGCTGGGACACTTCAGTGGGAGTCGGCCTCCTCACTCCTCTACCCACCAGTCAGTGAGTCCTGCTTTCTTCACTGAGGCACAACCCTGAAAGAGCCCTATGAATGGCCCCTAGGCTTTCTTCAGGTCTCTTCTGGCAGGCTAAATGGGAGGCATCCCTACTCCCTCCCAGCCCTTTTCTTTAAGCATCACAAAAAGCCACATCCCAGCAGATCCAAAGGTGGCCAGGCAGAAATCCAGACAACCTGTTTCTTCTCGCATCTCAAATCAGGAGCTGGGAAGGCAAAGTGGGGCTTGGGGGGTCTCCAATTATCTCTCTCTTGCCCTGCCTATCGGGGGGCTTCACACTCTCTCCCACAGCTCAGTGCAGTCAACAGCTCTTGGAACCTGTTGGAATCCATTACTGACCTTTGGTCTCAGCCACCACAAAGGAGCTTTGCACAGTGCACTGGCGGATTAAGCAGAAATGAATTGGCTGGGGGGAGGCTTTGCGACCCTCTGTGTTCCTGCCTCTCTCGTCCCCTTTCCTCTCCTCCTATCTCACTTTTGTTATTATTATTTTTTTTCTGGGAAGCCAGCTGGGCAGAGCCAAGATAAGGCTGAAACGATCCCGGAGGTCACAATCATCTGAACTGGATTCACTTTGTTCCTTTTGCAAAGTAGGGCATGGTGGTGCCTCTGCACGGGGCCTGTTAGTGTGGAATTCATCGTATCTAGCAAAAGTGAAAATAAAACAAAATGAAAAGCCCGTATCGTTGAACCGTTAAATATTTAGGGCTCATGATGAACGGTATGTCATAATATTTGTTGAATTGCATTTGCTGTCCAATGCATCTTTTACCACTTAGAGCCCCAGTGTTTAGAGGTAGACCGAGGAAACTAGAAGAATTAGGCTGAGTCAAAAATGAAACTCAGGCTTTAATTTAACCTTAAAAGATGAATCTGGCTGCCTGTAGGCCCTGGGCTGCACAGTTCTTTGTGTTCTCAGGCAGGGGTCTTTGCCTCCCTGGAGTCTGTTTCACTGTCTATCTGCTGCTCCCTCCGTGTGTAATTAAGCAGGTGCCTTTCAAGGCGGGATTTAAATTACCAAATGTCAAGACACAACACTTTATTTGTGTATGTTTTCCTTACTTAGCAATTCATGCAGTATCTGGGGAACCGGGATGTGTCAACCGGGGGCTCCCCCGGGAGGAAACTCCTCCGGTGACTCAGTAAGGTCTACTTCCTCATACAGCCTTCCCCCTCCCCAGGAGAACCTGCAGAGCCACCTAGACCTACCTGATCATAGGAGGGATCTTTTCTTGAGATCAGAGAGAGGGAGTGAGTGTAAAATCCTGAAAGTCTAAGCGTGAGCGGTGTTTGTGACTCCAGAGACACAGAAATGGGGGGGGGGAGCGAGGCAGGGAGGAAGAGGAGGAGGAAGAGAGCGAGAGAAGAGGTGACAAGGAAGAAAGGAAAGAGGGGAGGGAAAGAGGAAGGAGGGAGAGAGGAGGATAAAGGAGAAACCAGCGTGTGTGCACATTGAGCTGCCACAGCCCTCTAGGCCCTGAAGCCTGGATCCTCTTCCAGCCAATCATCTCTTTTTGGGTGTTCTTTCCCATCCCTGTCTGCGCTGTGGTACTGACCAGAGGATCATGACGTTTGCGCTGAGGTTTGTTGCCTTGTCAAGGTCACCAAGCAGGGGGCAAAGGACAGAAGGCAGGGAGAACCTTCTCAAAGGAACAGTAGGATCCCAGGAATCTGAGAGTCACTGTGACCTTGAAGGTCATCAGAGAATGGTCTTGAGGATTTCTAGCTGATGACTTCTGAGCTCCACATGCCATGTCTTTGGGTGTCAGAGGCCAGTGACCTTGAAAATTTAATGAAAAGCTAATCTGGGTAGGGTATTAACCTTAAGTGACCTTGGAAACAAGGAGACAGTGACTTTGAAAATCGATGCAGCAGTGGACTTGTGATATTCCTGGGGGTAGGGGTTCAGTATTAGCTGGGAGGCTGCAGGCCAGGCCAGAGGGAGCTGAGGAAGAGAAGTGTTGCTCAGGAGTTCTCTTTCAGACGCCCATGTCACCCCGGAGCACCCTCACTTTCTCAGAGCTGCAAGGACCCAAATGCTCCAGAGAGCCTTGCTGAGGAGCTAAGGCTCTTAAGAAATCCAGATCCCAGAGTTGAACCCTCTCTTGGCTGCACTTGGCTTATGACACTGACTCCTTGCCTGCATTGTGGCAGCATATCCCAGCCTTTGGAAGGGCCACTCTGCAGGGCCAAGCTGGAGCCAAATTCTATTTTAGCAGGCTTGTTTGTTTCCACACAACATCTGGGGCTTCCTGCCACCATCTGGACCTGCTCCCCCTCGGCATCTCCCTCTCCATGGTTGCCAGGAGCTGTCATAGACGTCAGCTAAGGTAGTCTGACCAGGGGCTAAATATCTTACAGAGGGACTCTAAGGACACATTTGGGAGACTGGACAGAGGGTCCAGATGCTGTGAGGGAGTGCTAGGGAGCAGGCTTGTTGTTGAGGGACATGAGCATGTGCCTATGAGTATACCACAGTGAATTCACATGTATGTGAGCCTAAGTCTGCACTGGTAAATGTGAGCAGATGCATGTTGGTGTGCTCTTGGAGAGGATTCCAACACAGAGCGCCTGGATCATATGTACAACAGCATGCTATCAGCTTGTGAGTGTGTGTCCATTTGTGTGTCCGTGGCACTTGTGTCCCTACCCCCACAACACCAGGTTCTGTGTATCTGGCTAGTAAGTCTGCATAGCCTGAGGCTATGTGCAGGCATGCATGCCCCCTGTGAATAGGTATGTGCATGTGCATGGGAGAGCCAGGTGCCTGCTAAATATTTGCTTTGCTGGCCCCTGGGGAGCACAGTTGGCAGAGCAGCCAGCCCTGCATGCTGTGTTTTTGACAGCTCCAGCAAGGCTCAGAATGTGTGAACTTTCTCAGGGTAAACAGCTAATGATACTGCTGCCTGCACTGACCCCCTGGCACTCCTTGCAGGCTGGGAGTTGTTAGGCAACTATCAGATAGTGCCACCCTCCCTGTTCCCTCACTGGAAACCCCAGGCCAGAAGGGCCTGTGATAGGGTCCTGTGACTCAACATCCCCCCCCCCCTCCTGTTCTCCCAGCCAGCCTTAGCGGTAGAGGAATAAAAACAGCTTTTCTTAGCCAATCCCACATTGCCTGCATCTTTACCTGCTTTAAAGCTATCAGCATCTTTACCTGCTCGTGCAGTGCAGCAGAATCTACCAGAGCAGCCAGGCATCTGCTCCTGCATTAGCACCCAGCATGGGCAGGTCCTCTGGGCCTGTGGGACTCCAGCCACTGCAGGCCTCTCTGGATCAAGGAAAGCCTTGGTGAGGATATGAATGTCTGGCTAATGAATGCAAAATCTCACTCTTGCTGGAATTGGGTCACAGCTTCCCGGAGCTCCTGAAACCCTGGCATAGAACTGATCTTACTGAGGAGAAAACTGGCCCTTGGTCTGTCCTGCCAACAGCATCCTCCCTGTGCTGCTCAGCCCCAGCACAGTCTCTAAAGTGCCCCCCACCTGAGCATGCCATTGTCCTTGCACAATTGGTGTGTCACCTTTGTACTCAGCTGTGTGGGACTCTGAGATGTGCATCTGGATACAGGTTTGCTTGTATTCGGATGTTTGCCTGAAAGAATCAATTGCGCGGAAGTGTGTACACATGTGTTTAGGGATGTGTGTTCAACCAACTGCTAGACTTACACCAGTGTTCTCTTGTACTTGTGATATCTGGGTACATACATCTCCCATGGGGCTCAACTGCCACCAGGTTATACCCTGATGGGGAGGGCAGGGCAAGCACACTGGGTTCTGACCTCGAAGCTACACAAGGCAGCAAGAGGTAGATGAAAACATTCAAGATGATTGCATTCTCTTTCCCTGTTTGCAGATAAGGAAACTGAGACCTGCTGAGCAAGCTGATTTATATAAAGTCACCAGGGACGCACCAAGCCTCAGTCTATACTGACTTTCCACACGTGACCTTCTGTACCTGATCCAGGCCTTTGCTAGTGGGTAGCTGCTTCTGCTTTGAGCCCCCTCTAGGCCTTTAGCAATCAAGGAGTTTTGAGTGGATCTCCATCAGGCTCGAAGAAACTCTTGGGTCTCTCTCTTCCTTGCCCTGCCCTGAGCCAATCTAGCAGAGGCCCCTTTAACAGGCGAATCCCAGCCTCCTGCCCCCAACCCCCTGCCGCTGAGCTAAAGAGAACCAACTTTTCCAGACAGCCCCTGTCTGTGTCTCATTACAGAGAAACAGCTATATTCCATTAATTCCTCATTTGCTGTGGGCAAAGCGCTGATATGTACGTTTTTACCTGGGGTGGTTTTAATCAGTTAATTTAACCAGAAACATTAATAATGTATTTCTTTGCCACCCGACTGCCCATCTGTTGAACAACTTACCTGTTGGAGAGTCGCCTCCTGTGACTCAGAGCCCTTGGCTGCCCAGGAACAAGATGAGAAGTTGCATAGTTAATGATTTCTCAGAGCAAGGGTGAGGCCCTGGGGGTGCCACATGGGCTCCCAGGCTGCTGCTCTCCACCCTGGGGCTCTGAGGAAAGCAGCCTCCTACCTGTGCCTTTGATATCTGCTTCATTGATGGTTGTGGCTTAGGAGAGAAACTGGAAGAGAAGGCAGCTCACAGCTCCAGGAGGGGAAGAGGCCGGAAGAGCAGCTAGCTAGCTGCATGGGTAGATGGAGTATTAGCGTTTTATGTTGCTGGTCCTTGGTCACGTAACTCACCTGAATCATCACCGACCTCTTGACATACTAGGGAGGTTCAGGTTTGCTTGATCTAGGAAGGGTTCCTTCTTTGAGAAAACAGTCATGGTCCCATATCCTTGAGGTACAGCTCAAAAAAGCTGCAAATCTGAGTGAGTTTGGTAAACCAAGGGTCATATTCGGAACATGTAAGCACCAGTTTGGAGAGTAGGAGCCTCAGGTAGTCCACGTGCCACTCACGCAGTCTGGCCATCTAGTTGCTGGGTGAAGGAGTGTTCAAGGAGGGGATTCACCAAGAGGGGGTTGAAGCAACTGTGGAAACAGAGAAGTTTCAGGGGGTTAGAAAGCTGCTTGGGTTAGGAGTGGAAGGGCATCCCTCCTTCATCTCTTCTCTCCTGAGGAATTCATTGCCCATCTTCCCTGGAAACCATGATGCATCAAAGCTCTGGGGATCTTTGGAGACCCCCTTTCATTGCTAAACCCACTTTCCCAATAAAGGGCTGAAGTCTGCTGGGATGGGCCTCAGCGCACATGGCACTGCCCTATTCTGCAATTTGGTTCTATGGCTATGTGACCTAGGGGAGATGTGTGAATGTAAAGCAAGTTTCTCTCTGAAGGCTCCCGTGTCCCTAAAGTGAGCAGAGGACTTGTCCTGGACAAGGTTCATAGTGGGTAAAATCTACTCAGGACACAACAGGTCAGGTTCTCTGTGGAAGTGCCTCCTCCTGCCTGGGGCTGTTTTGGTTTCCTAAAGCCTGAGACATTGTCAGATGTTAGCACAGACTTTCATGTACTTCCCTAAGGGGGGAAATGCCACCAATTAAACTATGACATGGTGCCTTCTTATCATTTATTGCAAGAGCCATCTCGATTTCAGGGATGTTAAAGTGAGGGGGAAAAAAGCGTGACACTGGATCAGTAGAATATGGAAATGAAAATAATGTTACTGCAGTTTATCAAGAATTCCGTGCACTGGGGACTCGGATGATGGCAGCATCTCGTTAGGTCCTCTTGGAAGCCTGTGGTTGGAGATACAGTTCTGAGAGGTTAAGCAGTTGTGGAGAGGGCACACAGATGACCGACCCTCTGAGAGTTCTCAAGGATGACCTCATCCTCCTTCAGTTAAGGATAATGAGGCTCACAAGGCTTGCGGGTGGCCAACGACTCCTGGGTTGGCCACTTCACCATCCTGTGACTGGACAGTTAGCTGGAACAGAGCTGGGCTTCCAAACCTGCCCCATTTATCTGTAGCCTGTGCTCCAAAGAAAGCAAAGGCAGCAGGTGAAGTGGATTCTGTCTCTGGATGCCACCCCCCCCCCATGGGACAGGTCATCCCTCAGGCTCTCCATTCCTCTACAGGATGCCCCCAGACCAGTCCAGTCCACCTCTAAACAAGAATCACTTTGCCTGCCAGCTGCCTGGTGGAGGGGGATCCCCACCTCTCCTACCTCCTTCTGATTCCTAACAGCCAGGATATGTGAACAGAGCAGCAGGCAGGCAAGGACGAAGCAGAAACTGAGAACTAGAAGCAGGCACTGAAAACTCACAAATTGGTCCCAGAGAGCAATGGAGCCTCTTTTTTTTGCCCATCAGCTCACTTCCCTAACCATTACCAGGCAGCTAGCATGAGGCCGGTGGCTGGAGCAAAAGCCAGGCGTGGGCGGGCATGGGGAATGGTAAGGGGTAGAATGGCTGATTTCCAGAGGAGCACAGAGACCTGGGGCTGCAGCCTAGCTTAGCATCATCCTCCAGTAAGAACTGGAGCTGGAACAGGGGAGCTGGTATGTTAGGGAGGCTGTACCAAGATGTATTTCGGCTATGTCTGGATGGACAGAAGAGGTCAGGACCTAGTTGATGTCTAACCCAGGCCAGGTAGTGCCTTCTGGCATCAGACATGGACAGAAGATCCAGGACTTGCAAATTCAGAGACCAGCCTCATTGTGAGCTTCTCTTGTGGAGTGGAAAGTGCAGCCAATCTGTGCCAGGCAGAAGGATATCTTCTTTTACCCTGCCTGGAAGTCTTGGAAGGTGAATTTATCATTTCACAAATGTAAAAATTAATTTGCAGAGGGGCTAAGTAACAGCTGAAGAGTAGCAAGGTGCAAACTGCACCAAACTGGCCAAATGCCAGGTCACTGTGTTCTGGTCCTTCAGGGGAAAATGAGGCATGAAACAGAGAAGCCAGACAGGCTGAGCTTATGGATGATGCCCAAAGAGAAGATTTGCCTCAGAGATGTGTGTTGCAGTTACTTAGATCCATGAAGACCTGGGATGGGAGGGACATGCCTGGCTGTTGAGAACTGGGAGCCCCGTGTGTCAGCCACTCAGCATTGGTGGCTGCCTCCTGCTGTCCAGCCGGGAGGATATCACTTCATTTCTCCTGTATCGTGTGTTCTTCTGAAGACCTTCAGATGCCCTGGCCGCGGGAAGTTCTGAGAGGCCACAAATGTCTTTGAAATAGTCCTACATCCTCCTGTGCTCACATGCAGAGCCAGTGCTGCCTAGAAAAGAGGTACCATCGCGATGAGCTGGCTGCCAGGCAACGTGGCCACACTGGAGAAGGGAGCTGAGGTTCCAGAGGCAGAAGAGGATTTGTCTGAGCAGAGATGATGAGGCGGGGCGTGACTTCCACATCCTGTTTGTGCACTTCCTCTTTGCTCCTGCTGCCTACTAGGCAGCTTTTCTCCTGCTCTATTCACTTCTCACCTTAAAAGGCTTTGCCTACATCTGTCCTCTGAGAAAACTTGGATACTTCCATCCTCTGTCCTCAGAGTACTGCATCCCCAGCAGAGGACCATCCTGTTGGTGATTGCTTTATTTTGCTCTTTCCCCCATCAGGTTATGAGAAGGGTGTGGTGAAGACAGACATGTGCCCATTTGCCTACTGTTTGCAGTGCCTAGGGACTGGATGTGTTGGCTGTGTCGAATCTCTCTTGACTCTCTCCACAGCCTTGCCTTGCATGCTCTCATCCCAATCCTTGGCACAAGAAGACACTATCTTGAAAACAGGGGCTGGCTTGGCTTCCGTAACTCCATGGTACATTTCCCACGCTTAGAACAGTGTGATATAGCAGGCGTATGATGGATTTTCTCTTATCAATAAGGTAAGTTACAGAAGAGTCGCAAGTCACACAGGGCGCGAGATGAGAGCTTTGTTCACATGGGTTCTTTTTACTCACTCCTGTGTCTGGAGTGAGCAGCGCATTCAGGACTTTGTGTCTAGTTTGGGGATTCATATGGGCAGAGTCATGGGGCAAATACACAAGGTCATTAATTACCAGTCAGTGGTGTCTAGGGGAAGGAGACACGTCCGGCTTCTAGGCATGAGCCGTAAGCGAGTTACAGCTTCTTTGGAACCTTTGGTTCTTCATCCATGTCAGCAAGTGTCTAATACTTAGGGACATGGCCCAGATTAAACAAGACGATGTGCATGAGGCATCTGGCGTGATACCCCATATGTGAAAATTGCTCCAATATGTTGTCACTATGAATAAATAAAAACAAGGTCATGAGGAAGTGACAGTTCTTAGCCTGGCTGAGCAAAACTCTGGTGTGACTAAATGGCACATCACATGAGGACGTTATAAAGGAGCAAGGCAGAGAGGGGGTGGCAGTTAGATCCATGCAGCTCCCCCGGCCCAGTTCTCTGGAAAGAGTGGGGGGGGGGAAGAGCCAGAGAAATGTGGAACTGTGACAGAGTGGAAACCACGAAGGTGGCAGGGGATGGATGACACCCTGCTTTCCAGCTAGAACATAGAAGGTCATCAATGTCCTTGGACGGAAGGCCTAAGTAGGTCTGGGAAGCAGGTCCTGCATTTGATTGTATAAATGTGTTGTTGACACCGTGGGTGGAGGACTTGAATGTATATAGTAGTCTGGAGACCCTGACGTGTTAGAGCCTGTCTCTCAGCCACAGCCCAGGGGTCACAGCCTCCCGTGGAAGGCCATACCTGTGTGGGAGAGGAACTGGGCAGGTGTGATCACCCAAACATGGAAAAGTCCCATTCTCCAGGAGGCTATTACCCAGCCTGTCCTTTTGGGGAAAGGTCTGCAACCATTTTAGACTCAGCTCGATATCCTTGACTTGGAAAATAGGTTGTCTGCTGTTAGAACCTTGTGAAAAATAAAAGAATTCACTGGAAATGTCTGGAATGAGAGCCACATGCCACAACGGAAAAGACGAAGTTGGAACAGCCTCTGTGCGGCAGGACTGACTCAGGGAACAGCCTTCCTCAGATGGGGCTTAGAAAAAGTTCACCTGGGCTCAGGGATAGTCTTTCCTCCCCTGGGGATCTGCAGAACCTGTGGGAGTCCATGCAGACCACTGGCTTCTCTGAGACTTCCTTGCTTCTTCTGCAAGCAGGGAGACACAGGAGAGCCCATCACACAGGGTGTTATGAGGATTAAGCGAACACATGATGGTAAAGTTTCAGAAGGCAGGCTCAGTGGGCAACTGTTTTCCTGGCTCTAACATTTGCCTTGGGTCTCCCTGCTTAACTTCTACCAGCTGGAGATACAGGAAGTCCAGCCTCTGCATTTGCTCTACGTGCAGGTTTTCGGGGACTGCACCAGTAAACTTTAATTTAAAAAGTTCGAAACTATTTATTTTCTCCGTGCAAATTTGGAAGTTACAATTTAGCTCCAGCCCTGAAGATGCACCTGCCATCCCTTCCCCCTCCATCACAAACCACCGTGGGCTCTCTGAGTGGCTCTGATGAGGTGGACTATAAATCTTTCTGACTTTGGGCTAAAGGAGTTCAGCTTCCTGATTTGGATGCTTCTGTGAGGAGTCCCCATGCCATTGCTTAAAGGCCTGGTTTATATTCTTTGTATAGTGTCCCATTCTGCCCCCCTGAGGCAGAAATCCCAGTTCAAAACTGCTGTCCACTTCTTACCTTTCTGGAGTTTTGCTGGCTAGCTGTGGCATGCGTACCATACAAATTCATATATTTCATGCACATTCCTTTATATTTAAGAATTGTTTATGGACTGATCCCTCTGTGCTGTCAATAGACCAGACACATAGACCAACAGTTTATATTCTGTCATGCAAGGTGGGGAACAGGCAGGACAAAGTAACAAACAGATCTTTTATATCATCATAAACTGGGGCTGGAAAGATGGCAAAGTGGGTAAAGGTGCTTGTCACAAAGCTTGAGGACCTGAGTTTGATCCCTGGGACATACCACTGTGGAAGAACAGAACGGACCCCACAAATTGACCTCTGGCTTCCACATGTGTGCTACGGTGTACACACACTCACAGTCAAGTAAGTAATGTAATAGAAAAATTTAAAAGCAATTGCCTGTGAAATATAGATTAGGGGGATAAGCCAGATGTGTGGAGTAGAGGTCTCCTCACCATTTTAGCAGCTGTGGGTCAGGTGCCTGGTACATGGTAGCGGCTTCACTGAGTGTTCAGTGAGGGGAGATCCAAATGGCTGGACGTCTCTATCACAGGTGTAGGTGGACAGCAAGGTCGCTGGGGATTCCTTTGAACAGCCGAAAGCTTGTGAAGACTCAAGCAGCCTCATTTGCTAATGATCATAATTAAGTCAGAATCTCTTATTTCAGCCAAGGGCCCTGGAGAGAAAGGCACAAAGCGTGAGGTTGATGAATTGGTTTCCCAAGCTCTCCTCCCTGCTGGGCTTACACCTCGGCAGGATGTGTGCCCACACCTGCTCAGGTGTGCACACATCCGCGCACACTAATGAGAGCCCAGTGAGTTATCATTCCTCGAAGGCCGTATTTAAAGCAACCAGGCTCCTGGTTCTGGGAATCGGCCCAGGAGGGAGAGGGACGTGTTTCCCCGGATCCCTGGGGACAAGTAGACCCCGTGCTTCATTTTTCTGCATTCTTTCATGTTCCCCTCTAGTGCCCAGGGGCTGAGTATGTGGAACAGACTGAGACATGGAGAATATAGCCCTAGACTTAAAGGGTCTCGTGCCTCAGAAGCAGGGGGAAGGAAAACTTTTGCCCAAATCACTGGAACACAGCGATTCCCAAAGCGCGTTTCCGGTGAAATGATCTGCCAGAAAAGGTTTCCGCGGTTGTCAAGTCTGTGCAGCAGGGTTGCAGACGCCCATCTTAGAGGTTCACTGCACACCGAGCAGAGCAAAGGCCGGGAGAGCCCTGCTCATCTCTCCACTTGACTATAGTTGCTGGGGTTGCAGTTCTGTCAGTGAGCCAGAGTTACTGAATCTCTGCACCACCCCAGGCTCCACCCCAGGCGTCCACAGGTGGAGTCGGAGCCTGGGGTGGGATGAGAAGAGAAAGGCAAAGAACCTTGAGGTCTCCTCAGCAGGACAGAGGAGAGAGATGCAAGCTTGTGCTGCATAGGCTAAGTGCCCATTTTCCAAGATGCTTGGGACAGGCAGTGTGTCAGATGTCAGAGTTCTTCGTGATTTCGAAATCTTTGCCTGAACTATCACAGAGCATCCCTAAATGAGAGACCTGGATACCTTCAAACTCTGAGATTCTTGGAGCGTCCATAGCACAACTTGAAGTTTCACATTTGTGGGCGTTTGTTTCTTACTCTCACATAAAAGAGCGGAAGCGCCCGCCCGTGCCCGAGCAGCTTTGGGTTCCATTTGCCTCTCAGGGAAGCCCCTCCCACATGAGAAGGTGGGGCCTGCAGGATGCGGGGCAGAGGGCCAGGAATGTTAGTAGATCCAAGCTCGGATACAACTGCACTGACATTTGTAGCATCATACAGTCCCGCCTTTGAGGGCGTCTGTACCGGAGCAGTTGGCAGGAGAATCCTGCCTGGGGGTGGGGCGCCTCCCAGTCAGGAACCCTGATGGAGGAGGGGAACGTATTTGGATATCATCTAGTAGTAAAAACAGCATGTGTTTTTTGCTCCCTCCGGCCCCTTTCCGTCACTCCAGCAGCATTGTCAGAAAAGAACAAGATAAAACAGAGAGTGGAAGTTGATTCTATAATTAGTGTAGTTTCTTCACTGTTCACTCTCCATCTCCAGAGATCAATTAACTTGCTTTTAAACTAAAAGGCATCTGAATAAGTATTTAACCTGCATAGCAATTGATATTTAAAACAGCCAAGGATAAGAGTGATAACACCTAGTACTGTTTTCTCCACTGATCATTCCCACCTCACCTCCGCTCACTCCGGTTTCCTAGTGGCCACTGGGGCTCTTTCCCGGGCGCTAGCCCCTCTCTCCAGCAGGTGACTGTTTGGAGTAGAGGAATATGTTGGGTTATAGATCAACTCCTGTGACCACCAGGGACTAGCCGCCACTTACCCACATGTCAGTCAGTAGCCACTGGCAACCTTTCCGAGCACAGGTGGTCAGGCATCTTTTCAGGGCATCTTAACCTCAGTTTCCTCATTTGGTAAAGACTGGTTAGTGCTGGGCAGGGATGACTGCAGCAGGAACCAGGATCCTCCGGGCTGGGTGTCTTCATTGCTGATGGCCCTAAGGGCATTTGTATGTTGTCTGATTTGTCATGTAAATATCAAAGTCTGAATTGGAATTAGCTCCTTAAAGCAAACAGTGGTGTGTGTGTGTGTGTGTGTGTGTGTGTGTGTGTGTGTGTGTGTGTGTGTGTGTGAGAGAGAGAGAGGGGGGGGGGAGGCAGAGGGAGAGAGCACATTTACTTAGCCTTGACAGCCCCTTTCCTGTTGTGTTTGAGGATGTATTTGAATGACAAAAGTGGAGGTCCCAGCCTGCAGATGACAGATGACCACAGAGTAAATAGGGAGGGAAGGAAGGAGGGAGGACAAACACCCTTTCTCCACAGGGGGAAGACACCCTCAGAGTTCAGGAAAGGTGTCTTAGTTGAAGGGAACCCTAATTCAGATAAAGGCAAGGGTGTGGAAGGTTATCTGGGGAATGACCCTAGGAAGCAGCACCCTGAGATGCAGAGAGACCAGAGTAGGAAACAGAGAAAACCAGGAGGGCTCAGAAGCTATAAAGCTGCAGTAAGACTCCTCCGCTTTGGGCCCCATCTTGCTGGAACCTCTAAGCAACTGCGTGGACAGTTTGTGCTCAGCTTAGAGCTCCCTGGGGACTAGGAGCTGTGTATCTCTTCACATCCTCCTCCTGGTGGAAGCTGCTGCTGGGCTGGTCACTAGCTGGCACTTGTAGACTGTCCCTTTACTGGCCAAGCCTTGTGTTTTATAGAGAATATCGAGAGCTGAGGGTTTGACATCGGAAGGTAGCATCTGGATGGGACAAAAGGAAGGCAGTGACTGTCATGCAGGCAGTGGTGGGTAGTGGTTAGAACTGTGAGAGAGGAGAGTATGTACTATACTAAAGGGCTGGGGCTAGAGAGGCAGTCCAAGCCATTCATGAGGAGCCTAGCCTTTCAGCTCCATGCAAGCCTGCAGGAAAGTGAGCTGCGGGGCTGTACTGTAGTCAATAGAGGAGGCAGGTGCCCTGCTTGTCTCCAAGAGGCCCATGCAAGAGCTCTAGATCTCTAATCCTGCTGCCTCTGGCAAGGACATTCCATTACTCCCCAGCCCCCTCCACAGCACCTGGTACAGCCCTCTCCCCAGCAGCCAGGCTCTGGCTCCTCTGCATGATGACAGCCCATTCCTCATCAGGGTCTCTGGGCAGCTCAGCAGCCTGCAGCCATCCTCCTGACACGGTCGATGTCGTAGTATTTGACTTGCATGTCCCTGAGTTGTACAGACAAAGCTGCACATATCACAGGATCAATTAAAACAACTGCCACCAGGCCCCGAGACTCAATCAGGAGGCTCCCCTGGGACCTCAGGGGTGGGCACAGACCCTTCACAGAACTGAACTGCTGCTTTGCTGGATACTCGCATCTCAAGCAAAGGCTTCCATATCACCCCATAAGTGTAACCTCCCCTTACTGAGACATGACTAAACCTGTTTACTAATTTATGCTGCTAAAGCTTCAGGTACCCTGTGTGGTTAGCACCACCAGTGTCCCCATTTCTGACAAAGCCACAGAAGCATGGGGGACATAGAGAAAACTGATCAAGGTCACATGGGTAAGGAAGTTGTGGCATCAATGCAAAGTGACTTACCTGTACAATGCCCTAGTTTAAGCCTGGGAGTCATCTTCCATGCATCTGCTTCCCCTTCACAGAGCCGGTTCAGCTCACTTCTGGCCAGTCCTAGAATAGCAATCCCTGAAGCGCACACTTCCGTCCTCCTTCCTTCGCTCCCTACTAGCCCTGTCCAAACACAAGTTCTTCTCATTATGGTAGTAGACCAAGGCCAGTCTCCCTGTGCCTGGTTGTCATGCCCCTCCCACATCTGAGCTCAGGGCAGGTCACAGATTGCCTCCCCTATAGTGTCTGTAGCCCTGTATCTCCTGAGCCTCCTGCTGATTCTAGGGTTC